>CM075173.1:23023026-24392554 GCA_037576465.1 Parascaris univalens
AAAAAGGCCGAAATACCAAGAGCAGCAATACAATCTCGAAAGAAGCCTCCAAGTTTATAACTTACTTCGGTATGCATCACTTGCATCTGATCCAATGCAGCAGGATCATCACTCATTGCCAACTCGCAGAATGTTGTTTGGAATTTTCGTCCGAAACGATTTTTGGCCTCCGGTGGAATATTCCTCTTCGATGCAACTGAAACATTTCACCTGAGAACAATAAATTTAAAGGAAACGGAGTCGCTAGGTTAAACCAGGATGCACAGCGCTGGCTGCAATTACACCTAACGTGCATCATTATGATTATGGATTCCGACGCTCCGATAGTCATTGGATTTCTGGAGAAAATTGCCAAGAAATTTCAAGGCACAATAAACGTTAGTAGCCAATTTATTTTTGCTGTGAAGACTTCGTGACCTCTTAACTGTGATTGCGGTTTCGAGTAGGAAATTTTGATGAAAAACTATTCACATGAGTTTCCGGAACGGTTGGATATGCACATCAACTTTATTCTTTGGTTATGAGATTTGTGGAACTATAAAATTTCGGATACCATTCGTAAGATCACTTGGGTGTTTGAAACTTCTCGCATTTCTTTTCATTGTGTTTGAAAACTCGCGTGAGCAAGTTCTGCTGAAAGAACTGAAAGCGAAAGACTGAGACTCTCTCGGCGACCATAATAACGTGATATCGCACGCTCATGTCTTTCATCGTCTTGCCACAGTTAAAGGCAATTAATTAACCCATTAACTTCTTGCATTAAACTAGATTTTCAACTCTCTAACTGATGCTTTTGTTTTATGTTGACCGAATTCTGAGACGAATTATTGCACCTGAACTAATCCATTGGAAAATTGAGGTGAGTGGAAAGAGAAAAGAAAGTAGCTGTTCTGAAAGATTTTCTGCAGTTTACACAGTTACTTCACGAAAAATATGAAATATAAAATATCCGATGGAAGTTTCGAAAGATCATCCACTCTTTGCCAACAATTTTATATTCTATTCGATGGATTTTTAAAAGCACGCCCTGAGCGTATATCGATTTATATTGCAATAAGAGAAAATGCAGCATATCATTTGAGACTATCGAAAAACGCTGCTTTCGATAATTCGATCTTTACACCAGAAAGTTCCCCCTTGATTATATAAACGTACTTAACGCAATCGAGCATTTTTTGTTGAGAGTATTCGGACAAATGCGCCTCCGATGAATGTGAATAGACAACCAACAGTCACGCGAGCGGACAGTTGCGCCTGCGACAATTACAGCTTACCTAAGCCACTACCGGCTTAATCTAACAATTATTACATTGCAACGTTATCATTCTATCATTCTATCATTCTATGTGCCTATCTTCGAAAGAAGTTACTGTCGGAGGCAAAAACGTCATATGAGTCTTGTTTGCTAGTCGTAACCTAGATATCCAAAAGACGTTTCGAATATTTCAAAACGGACCCTAATGAGGATCGACCTTTCCATACATCCTCCTGAACTGAAAAAGACACTTACGTCGACTTCGCTCCTTTTCACGATCCCGCTTCCTTCTCTCCAAAAAAGTCGCCGATACAGGTTGCCTGGATACCTTTGAAGTAGGAATCATTTCACTGAACGCTCTGAAATAGCCAATCGCTTCACGAGAGTCAGCATGAGGGATGAAAAAAACGTCCACAAGCAACAACAAATATCTCAACGACCGAACCACCTTCTCACGCGAAATGCCGAACACTCTGATATTACAAGCTGAGCACCTCCATCATCGCTATACGCCCTTCCGCTCATTTAAAATGAAAGGCAGGGCCACCGGAAATAATGAAATGCTACTAGGTCGATGCTTCGTGCAATGTAACATGTCTCTTGCACAACCATCACAATCACAACAATCTCTGAAGCTCTATGTGACCGACTGCAAAATGAAGCGTCCAATCTTTGTGGAACCTTTAGAAGGAGTGGAAAAGGATCGGAAGGAAACTGAGAGCGCGAAATGCAAAACGTTGATTACCTCCGGGAAGTGTTGCCGCTATAACTTTCACATCCGGCTGAAACCACTGAGCATCGGCACACATAAACCCCACCATACACATCAGCTCACAACAACGGCAACTTCCCAAGCATTTGCCCAAAAGCCACCCCCAACATACGCAAATAATTACGCATAATATCACAATAGCTCGCATTATTCAATTTGATGCTGTTATTCGCAGAATGAGGACACCGAGTGGGACTTTAAAATTCACAGATCCACGCTTGCAGCTAAATAATGAGCACAGTTCTTCAGCCGAAAGGAACATCAACGATCGCGGATGAATGCAGTGATCGGCAGACCTCCCCTGTGTTTGTTGGGTCCTTGTATTGACGCGCTTTTCCGATTTTGCTTGTGGCGACGTCTTCGCATGTTTATCTTGCATATATGTATGTAGGTGTACGTCCATACATGCATAGATGCAAGTATTATAGAACATAAGCTTATGTAATAATAGAAACGCAATATGTATACGCCAAAGATATATAGGGCTTAGCCCGGAAGTAGCAGTATGCTCCATGAAGGTGTAGCTCGGCGAATTCCAATGTTCCTGGAGAACGTTAAAAAGTTTTGTTTGAAGACAACTATAGAAATCGAACCTTCAAATAGACATTGTTGAGTGCGATTCTGTCTCAGCGTCTTGGAGCTGTGCACTTTTCAGCCTGAAATTTGGGATTTCTTGTTCTGAGTCGCTGGATCACCGCCGTCCGCTGTGAAATACTTGTCCAATATATGCATTCTTTCAAATTACCGAGTGCAGGCTTGATCATTCTGGAGTATGCGGTGACGTGGAGAAGTGTGATGCTACGTTCTCACACGTCGGCGAAATTCTTTTATTCGTAATAAAGCCTCACCACCAGAAGGTATTCTTGCAGTGAGCTCTGACGAAGAAAGCTCATCTCGTCCGAATATCAAAGACCGGCACAAATCGCGGAAGCGTAGTGAAGATATCAATCGCCGAACGAAGCACTACTATTTCCGGGGTACATCATATACATATAAATATATATGCCGTAGGGTAGCGCCATCATATGGCCGTTCAGTTTCGACGTGATTTGCGTGCATTTAAATACCAATCGAAATTTGATTAATAGCGGGTGAAGTTGTGGGGAAAAAGAATTTTTAATGTGACCACTTAAAACATGCGGCCGTTACTTTGTACTTCATGTTGTTATGTTACAAAAGTGATTGCCGAGAGGAGGAAGCAACGAGGCCCCCATCGTGCCACCATCTTTGCCACAATTGCCCACTTTTTGTAATCTTAGAAATACGACGCCCACATGCTATAATTGCAGGAGCTCAGCTTTGCCTTTCAGCTTAATCTATTCGACAGGAAGATCATTGACGTTCCACGCAGCCACCGTCAACTCGACCATACTTTGTTTGTTCAACTGACCTAAAAAAATTCATATGTAACGTTGCAAAGTACTTGTGCTCATTTATATATGGAGTTAAGCAACACATTGGGAACTGGTTGTTGTAAAGTCTCACTCGCAGCGTTCTCGATGCGTCAGTCTTTTTGTCATTGGTGAATTGGACGGTACTTACTCACTTATTTGTTTTTTTCAGAATTCCTTATTTGTTTCTCATCGTCTTTGGTACTCTTTCATTTACTTATTTATTACATAAAGTCACAGAGTGGTGAGTGGTACCTTCCGCAAATGTGCTTGTTTTTGTTTGACTACATCAAATAGTTTCAATTTGAGTGATGGAATTTTTAGGCACTGTACATTGCAGAGTGATTATTGCCGACTCATTTTGACTGATTGTCTCCGAGCAAATCTTAGGTAGTTGAATGCGGAAAAGCAGATACTAGCTGAGCATAAAATGCGTTTTCTTGCATTCAGTTATTGGATCATTCACTTAATGAACTGCCAGCAAGATATTTTCACACTGATTCGACCTGCTTGAAAATCGTCGACAGGTGATTTCTTTTTCAACGAATAATGAAAGACCGACTGCCACAAGATACGTGTTAATGTATAGCCTCTCCAAGCACCCATAATTCCTTTAGAAAGTGATCGGCTGTCGTGATTTTTAAGATATCAGCTTGTGGGGCACTCGCGAAATTGTGTACCTCTAACTTCAGTAGTTCCCAAGTTGGTAGTAACGGACAGAGAAGAGACCTATTCACACATACGCACAGATGCAGAAGTGAATCTTTCGGCTTGGTGCAATCTTGAGAACATACAACTCAGAGCGGATTCGCTTATAGTTGAGACTGTAGTTTCAGTTTTATAGCAGCATTCATAATTTCAATCCATCGTATAGAGTTAACAGGACGTTTAGCGCTTTAATCTTAAACTTTCTCACTAGAACTTTTTCGTTGGCAGTGCGTGAGAATGGATTGATTCGACAAGAGTGAGAGGTGCATTTAGGGCGGCATTTCTCTAAGATTCTCTCCTATTTATTGCAAGTTTCGTTCGTTACCGATCATATTTCATATACTTGTAATAATTAAGTTGTTGTGCCAGTTTTTAAATGAATTTATACAGTCATTAACATTAATGAAATATGAGTTGTTGAAATTTTCCAAATACATGAATTGTTTATCGAAAACGCACCAATAGTGATAACTTTTCACTCATCAAAGCCTTTGAAATATTTCTACAATGGGAGTCTTATTGAAGAGAGTCAAAATATCCACAGAGTTAGGAATTTCATCGACTTTCACGTCATTTTGTATACAGCCTACTTATCCATCATATCATATTTAGTACATCTTCGATGTCAATTCTACGCTTTCATTTTGCGGCTACTAATTGGTCGGTGTTAGTCGATTCATATCAGCGCACATTCCGATCGTATCATATCATGTTTTGAGTGGTCATGTGTCCCCTTCCTTGATCTTTTCTTCTCTATTTATTTTGCTCACGGAGCTTTGCGTTTAGCTTCACTTAAAGCGGAAATAGTTTCACTGTTGAAGTATTTGATTTTTCAACGGGAATTTCATAGTTTGTTCTCCTTCGAGGAACAGTAGTGTCATCAATGAAGGTTATCGAAATTCAGCAAGCAATCCATCAGCATCGATGATCGACTAATATTCTCTTCGTGTTTGTGTTATATAGATTTTTCATAAAATCATATCTCATCGATTGATATTAAATTATGAATTTGAAATCTTCTTGCTTCTTACACTATATTATATTATGCGGCAACATTCTAATGCAATATCGACTCGACTTTCCATTTGGCTCCTAAATATTACAGCGAACTATGATTAAATAAATATGCAAACAAAATTGCGCACATTTTACATCAGCTGAATCTCCGCCTTACACCCAATCGACTCATAGAGAAGATTGATGGATCGCTTCTTTCTTATGTAGATTCTTAGAGCGATGAGGTCGTCACAAAGCTGATCGGTTAAGTTGGCACAAATACTCTCGCGCAGTGAGTGGACCTTTAACATAATTATTCATTTGTACTTTGCCTTTAGGACTGCCTTAGTTTTACTGTAATTGTTCGAAAGGTTATCTCTCACTTTGAGAGATAACTGCCTCGAAGATTTTAGCCTAAAAATATCACACATATTTATATTGTTCCTCCTGTATACTGCGTGGATTTTGTCATACGTGAACAAGACGGCAGTGATCAATCTCTCTCTAATAGATTAGTTCGCTGATCAACACAATAAAGGAAAGATGTCCTAGGCATTCACTGACACAGTATTATTACTAAGGAAGTAATACGGAAACAAATGTATAAAACCAGGTCCGGAAGAAGTGTTTACTTCATCCATTAAAACACAACGAAGGCAGATATTGATTGGGTCTCTAAAAGAGACGTACTTCACATTCGTTAAGGTCAACAAGGTCTTGCGACCGTATTTTGTTTCTTCGACAAGATCAGCAAGACGATCATCATCGAATCTCCTCATTTGGACGACTCGCGTTCGAGAGAGAGCTTTTCAGAGAAGCAGTAGGAAATTAATCTGAGAAAATAAAAGTATATTGAAGGCGGAAGCCGAAAAAAAACTTTCAAGTCGATGCTCTGTTCTGAACGTATATGAGCAACTCATGAGCCACTCACTATATGAGCAGCATACCAGGATGGAATGAGACCGTTTAAAAATTCCCGTACAACAAAATATGGCGGAATGGGAAGCAGATGAGCCGCGAGGTACACTCTGCAACAGCAAATAAATCAGCCTCATAAGCAAACGCGTGTACGAGTAACATTTGTTCGTTGATGGGAGAGGAGAGAGAGTTCCTTGCAACTTTTTCAGCAAACATTTAGTGCTGGGATCGATTCTTAAAAGTAGCTATAAGCCAGTAGCCATTACAAAAGTGTCCAAGTTTCCTCCCTCCGGTTTCTCCGTTCCAGCTTTTCTCTACAGGAACGGTGGACGGATATTCTAGCTTCGATATGAATAGCCTAGCGGCATTCAGATGCGTTTGGCCGTTGCCAGTGCTAACTGCGGTGTTTAAGTTATCAGCTCATTCTTCTCGGAGATCGAACATCAAGCCCCGTTGTTTGGTCGACATCTTTGAAATCACGTGTTTCGTACACATCGGTCGTAGACGTATCACCATCTCAGGTGGTATCATTGCTGCTGTTTTCGCAATCGGAGCTACTTAGAGCAGTTTTCTCACGAAAACTGAACACCCTGAGCAGCACTGTCAGATTTTCTACAGCGTTTACAGGGCGTTTCTTTTCTGAGCGGTCTGAGCTCGCTTGACCGACTTTCCTCACGACTCTCAATCGTTTTGGGTTTGCATGTCCACCCATGTGACGTTTGCGACAACTGAATGTTTCGTTCAGCGATATATGTTCGTCTTCATATCACGTTCGGTGGCATTTGTTGTGTCCAAACCTGCTGCATCAATCCGGTCACATCTCAATGTCTTTCAAAGCCCCTCTTAATCATTTCGTCAGACTGCTACACATGCTGTTGGGAAAACGGTAACTCATGATCAGAAACGGTAACCAGGAATTGGCGTTACGTTTCGAGCAGGTGGAACATCAGCGGTTGCAGGTGCTAAAAAAAGAGCATACTAGAGAAATAAAAGTTCAGTGTAAAAGTCACCTACTGCATATCGTCAAATACAGTCACTTTATATATATATATAAGTTCGCTTTTAAAAGTTCTGTTTCTTGACGCGTTATCTCTTGAAATTTTCTTTAAACCTTACCTTTTTCAGTAATGACAATGGTGTCTCCCTACAAAATCTTCAGTCCCATCTCGTTTGTCTTGTCGGCCGTCATCCACGCAGTACTTGTCGCACTAGGTATAAGAAGGAGAAAAGAGGTTGCAGGAAAGGTAAACCTTGTGTTTTGTAGGTAAACAGTTGAAAGCATACCTCCAGTGTTGTAATTTGTAAAGATGATTCACTAAAAAATGGAAAGGAATTCACGGCGACTAAATCCGTCAGCTCAGGAACCTGCTCGCAGGCGCTCGGAAGTGGAGATGTAGGACATGTGAGGAAGGAGGAAACGAGAACCACATGAGTAATACTGACGTGGGCCCAGCACTGGCCTTGCTGTTGCCACTACGTCTAGTAATACCATCAATCTTTGAGACCTTAGACGCTGATCCAGTTGAGGGATGCGCTGTGAGAAAGGCTTTAAAAAATCAATTTTGTAAGTGCAGTGTCCCAAACATTGGTGCAAGGACTGCAGTTTTGTTATTGATAAAGTATATAGACTTTCTGGTAGCACTTATTCATTTCTCTACTCCTCATATTCACCAGCTGCCGAAAATGAAGTAAATGGGCAGTTTGCTAAAGTGAGTGGTGCTTGCACAAAATTCGTTGAAGGTTGTGCTGATAACTGGTTCGGCGTGTGGGCTTGGTCGGGAATTGGCGTTACGTTTCGCAAAGGAAGGAGCCCGTCTAGTGCTATGGGATATTGACAAGGAAGGCAACGAGAATACGGCTGAAATTTGCAGGCAATTCCAATCCGAGGTTTGTAGAAAGAGTTTTTGAGGTAGGCGATCATCGACAGAATGATGTGTGGAAAGAGTTTTTCATATTCATTTTCATCCTCTGAAATTAGCGAAAGAATTCAGAAAAGACTGCATCTTCAAAAAACGAAGTTTTAGAGAACTAGGGTAACCAGGCTAATTGCCGACAGCTATTTCTACCTGGTGAACTAAGCCTTTTAGACTGAATGTGATTATTTAACCTGACATTTGCAATGTTGGAAGCTCCAGAACAAAGGGACTTCGAAGTGTTATTTTCCTGAATCCATAAAAAATAAATGCTAGAACGCTTATTATCAGGAGGGGGTGATGGTGAATGTCTGTGTTTCTCCGTTTGTGCGACGGAGAGGGAAAGGGAATAGCGGATATGTGGAATGGCGTTAATGAACTCGTGTACAGTGGAGAGCGTCACTAAGTAGCGATTGAATATTTCCACTGCTTGCAATCGTCCATCTCTCCGAGGTCAGCATCACCCAGACAAATCCTGTAGAGCAAAACCGTTTCCCTTGCTCACGAACCTTTTCCAAGAAAAAAGAATTCTGCACAATTTGAGGGGCGATTACGCGTTCACGCTTGTCTACATGTTATGTATGTGTTACCTAAGACGACTACGCACGGACTCATTTCGAGTCGGCATCGAATGCTGAGTTCGTTACAAACTTTAGTTATACACAACTTTATGAATTCGCTCATGGTGTGAAACTTCATCGACAACGCTTCAAATGATATGATGACTTTGTTTCGAAAGACCTCTCTGCATTTCATGACGTCGTAATGAGGGAATGGATTCTCGATCCAATGCTGAACGACGCCTGTCACGTCAGCTTTATTAGTCAAATTGAGCAGAAGAAAACTCCCGAGTCACCCTTGAGGAAGTGGTCGATACGCTGAGAGAATTAATTATTCGAACACTGATGCATGTTCTTCGATAGATGTGCCGAGAAGCTCCGCTCACTGACAGGTCTTCTAGCACATACGTCGGGAAGATTGAGTGACATTACAAGATAACTGAGTTCAATGCGTCAACCCAAAAAATTGTTTGGATGTGGGGAACATCTACAGCCCAGAAGGAACTAACATTCTCGCTTGTGCCATGCGCAAAATGAAAGATTATCCAAAACCACACTCGAGGAGGTCAGTGTTGAAATTCAGCTTTGCTTAAACATGAGGAATAGAAATCAGTGTCGTTGCCAGCGAAGAAAAACCTAAGGGACTCAGCATAAAAAACCACTTTTTAGGTACAAAAGATTTTATAAATGCGGCCACACTTCCTCATTTGATCGCGTCGTAGCTGTCGAGCTAGAACATTATGTGATCGCTGCCGTCAACCCCGGGGACTGTCGAGCCCAAGGATTACCGAGCATCCTTCATGCCTCCTCGGAAAAAATTCGTTTCGCAACAATCGCAGCTCCGAGTTTTAGCTCAAGATTGCACGCGAAACCCTCCATTTCAACACTTCTATAGCCGACCCCGGAAAGGTCGGATGTATGCAGATTGTCCATCGCATCGTGGTTCAGAGGGCATTGCAAAGCGGTGAGCTATTTTCTTTTCGCAGTGCTCATCTGGGAAAAGAAGGATGAAGATGCTATCTCATAGAACGTCTGTTGGTAGCCACTCGATGCGGAAGTCGGTCACTTGATCAAGGGTTGCACCAGATACGCAACAGGTGAAAACAACCCGACTAATGCCGAGCTCAAATGGTGGCAAAAACCGCTCATAGAAACTGCCACATCCGCATTTGGTCCATCAAGACCCATCTGTTGTTTCGTTCTTAAACTCGATGCAAACCTCATCGACAAAGCTGTAAATGTTTTTCGCACCTCAGTAAAAGAACAGAAAGAAGGGAGATCGAACATAGAGGACTCTTTTGAAAGGGGTTTGGCATCAAACAGTGCAACTGAACGATCCGATCCGCACAAAGATCGCTCCTCAAATATTCGCTGCACACTAACGAGCAGCTCCTTGCGACCCACTGTGGATCGCCTCGCTTTGTGCAAGACCTGATTTTCATCGTCTCTATGTGGGTCTTCCGAGGATGATTATTTATTATGCTGGTATGGAGTCGTAAGTGCAGGACATGCCATTCCTAGCATGAAAACGGTTTTGCGGAAGACTGCAAGTCGGTCAGTGGCACTGACTTTGATTGATTATCTCTTTTTTGACTATGCGAAACACACGGAAAAATATCTTCAAAAACGCTTAACTGTGGAAAAACCATATTATACGGAAACGCATGACATCCACCGAAAAGTATAGGCCTCATAAGCGTTGGATTTCCAACGTATAAAAAAAGACCGAAATCGGGCGAAGCGTTCGTGAGATAACGTGAACGAAAGGGTAAAAAAGCTTTCGATCATCTGTATTATTTAGAGAAATCGGTGAATTAATGTTTATTGGGCACCTGTTAAGATCCTTTCCATCAGGTTTTATATCTCTAATGCTTCTCCAGTTGAAACTTTGGCCATACTCAATGCAAGATTGCATACGTTCTCTGTATGCTGGATACCACGCCAACAGAATATACTCAGAAGATGCGGTTGCACAGCCACCTAATTACAGAACGCTGTTATTAGACGCATTGCTATACTCTTTCACTGCTTTAGTGCCACACATATACGATTGACGTGAGTCGTCGCGAGTTGGTTTACAAGACAGCCGATGAAGTACGATCGGAAGTGGGAGATGTTGATATCTTGATCAGTAACGCGGGAATCACGAATGACGGCAAATTCATGGATGTATCTGATGAGCGAATTTGCAGGGTCATGGAAGTCAACGTGATGGCGAATATTTGGGTAACAATATGACTTGAATGACCATGAGCAAGTTTTTCTGGAAAATCCACTGCGATATTAACGATACGTTCTTATATTTTCTCCTGTTCCAACGAAATGCTAGGGAAAAGAACTCAAGTTCTTTAAATTTTCGATCTGTAAGAAATATTTTGAGACAACAGGGTGCAAGTGATGCTTGTATATTGCGATGATAATAATAGGTGGAGGCGAGCGGCGAAGATGGAAGGAAAATGAGCGTCATTCACGAATTCCACCAGGAAGAGATGTAAAATATGCTTCAAATTTCGAGATACCAGCTGAAAAGCTTTTTTCACACTTAGCAATTACCACAATAATATATTACAGATGCGCTAAGTGAATTCTTGCAGCAACAGCATTAGGTTATTTTAGTGATGCATTTATTGTGCTACATTTTCTTAGGCTTATGTAAAGGCTAATTAGGAAATGGAAGAAACAGACATGCAGATCAGCTCGACGATTGAATACAAAACTACCATATTTTTAGAGTATATTATTAAACGATTTTGCAGATTACTCGAAGTTTCCTTCCCAGTATGTTATCGAAAAATTGTGGGCATATTGTCGCAATATGCTCAGTGGCCGGACTCTTTGGTGCATCTGGACTAGTTGACTATTCAGTATCGAAATTTGCCTTCGTTGGGTTAAAAATTCATTATGACGTTCGAACAGCTTTCTTTCTTTGAATGCTATAGCTCCTTTGCAACGCTTAATCGTAATCCGTTATCTGATTTCAGCTTTTGTTAGGGGGATATGTGGTGAAAAGCATTCTTAGGCATCAATTTAAGCGACGTCAAATAATGAAGGAGATTTCTACAAATAGTTCATTTCATCAATAGCATGCTAGTGTGCGGACTTGCATCTATGAGGTTGGAAAGCAGAGATATGTGCTATGCATATGTATGAGATCTCTTTAGATGGATGACAGCAGTGGAGAATTAAATATCAGAGTTGAGATCTCCACAGCTTCCTGCACCCACTGTAGCTGTAGGCATTTTATAGTAAACATATTGCTGCAAAAAAGTTATCCAACACTATCAATTGACACTAAACAAATGTTGTACGTATATTCAGCTACGAACATCGTGTAAAATGTCCAAATTCTTAGAGTGAAGAGGATTGGCGAAGCATGAAAGGGCAATATTTAGTTTGGATATCGCTGAAGAAATTAAAATCTTCACTTATTGCTTCGAATTTCTTCGTGTTTATTTGCTGTTCTTATTTTATTATTGCTTTTTCAAATTGCAGGTTTGTTGAAGCCCTGCGACATGAGCTAATAAATTTGGGCAAATGTGGAATTAAAACCACCACGATATGCCCGTTTTATTTCACTTCTAATATGACTAGTGAACTTGGGTAAGTTTTTAGGAAACTTCTTCTGGAGTATTTAGTCATCATTTCCGATACTTTTGAGGAAAAAGAAATAATTTCTGGAAAAGAGAGAACAATCATCATAGCATTGCTGCCTCGTCGTTTAGCAGCTAAAATATCTCATTTACTCTCTCATTTAGGCATTACCAGATTTAGGAGAAACACGTATAGTGCGCAATAGTGGCAGAAGCTTTTTGAGCGATGACTAAGAATGGTGTTTTTCTCAGAGCAGAAAGGCAATGAGTGGAACACGACAAGTCGATCGCGATCATTTTATTCATTCTCTTTGTCAAGACAATTATTTCTGCCCAAAAGGACTCCTAACGCGCCTTCAGCAAAAACCTTTTCAAATAAAATTTTTCATATAAACGTCAACGTTCATTGTAGATAATTTCGTGATTTGAAGCGAACACAGAGAGTTTATAAGCATTCTCCAGTGAACATTTATTCGTAAGCCATGTTACGCTCGTGAACACTTGAAACAATAACTGAATTAATGGAGTAATGATCATCGGTCTCTTAAATTCTTTTCCATTCCATGTTATAGTTGGTCTTTGATTAGTTGTGGTTAGGTAGCGACTGAATTCGAGGGATTTGTACTGGATTCACAGTTTTAATTTTTTGTGGATTTACAGGCCGTTGAGTCTGCCACCAAAATACAGCTTGCTCGATTTGAAAATGGTAGCTGATCGTACAGTGGAGGCGATCCTCAAAGAAGCAGATTTCCTAATTATACCAAGGATACTATACTTGCTGTATTTCTTTAAGGGGTAACGTTATCACATCATATTTCTTACCTAGTTCATTGAAGACACAGACAGAAAGAGAGAGTAGCAACAGTTAGAAAGGTGGTAACCGAGAGGTGTTTGGGCAACAAATAATGGAAGGAAGATATTAGGGAGAAAACTGCGAAATCATCTTTTATTCTGGTGTCGAGGTGAATCTGCAAAGAGATGAGAAAGACAGTAAACTGCCCTACGCACAATTTTTTACTTCGAAGCTGAGCTCAACAGAAATCCTTCACAAATTTCGTCTCGAAATTTGGGAAAACTGAAAAAAGGTGAAGAATTGGGACCATCCTTGAATAGATGGAGTGAATTCGACCTCAGATGAATATACCCTCTCCTAGCTCTTCGAGCACCTCAACATGCGCCCATCCCTTGGTTGACGATTGCTCGCAATTCCTGCTATTAAATGTGAGGTAACCAATTTTGAAATCTCCTGGTTGGTTCAAACACTTGTTTGTCACGAATTCATGCCAGCTGCTTCTATGTCCAGAATGGATATGGTGCAAGAAAAATTGTTCATCATAAAGTCGAAATTGAAGCGGAAACGTTACGAGAAGTGGGCGTGAGCGTTACTGCAAATAATGTCAGATGTGTGTCATCACAATAACCGAAACTTCTTGTGGAACTGCAAACTGAACCTAGACAGAAGACATTCGCAAGCATGTCCATGTCTACTCGTACTAAAAACCCTAACGTAAAAGCACTCGTCCTCATGCGATCAATCCTGAAACATTATCGAACAAGTTTCATAACTTTTAAGAAAAGTTGGTACCAGCTGTATTCCGAAAAACGCTAGTTCCACATTTCGTCGATGAAAACGAACCGAGTTTTCGGTTTTCAGTAGAAATTCGATAGGTTGACGACGACTTGTACAGTCGACCACATCCGCTCAATTCCATGACTATAACTTTCGTGGATTGATTGACCATGAAAAAATGATAATCCCATTGATTGAATATAATGTTTATACGGGTTGTTGACGTACTGAACGAAAGAGAGGGAGGCAAGCCTAGGAGGAGGAAGAGAAGGAAGATGCGTTTGTCCGTTTTAGCGCCCACATTCCCCTTACATGATAGAAGTTGTTCCTCCCGCGATCTCGCATGATGGCGCAGTTTCTGATGTGATCAGAAATGATCAGAAACTACGAAAGCATCCTCTGCCAGCTGAATATGATGAAAATTGTGACCAGAAGTAGGTGCGAAGGTCAAAAACCTGAAAATTCTTTGAACCCCTTTAGAAGCTCGTATTTTGATCGTTGATTTTCTTATAATTTAATAGGCTTTTGATTCTTGTACAGCTGCGTTTTTCAGGATGCTACCGACAAAACTCTATGACTGGATTGTCACGCGCAGTGCAGTGTAATGTGAAGGAATGAACGCATTCGGTAATCCAGAATATTCTTTAAGTTGAGCAGACGATCAAGTGACCTTCAAACCACAGTGCTAATTATGTTTTATATCTTGTTTATTGCGAAATGTTTAATCTTGAAACAGCTGTCGTCGCGTCCTATCATTCATTTTGAAATATACTTGTGCATCCAAACAGTGGGAAGGACGCCCCCATGTGGGGTTATACGTAGATTTTTTCTCCTTGTGATCGATGATTGTTGGTGCAGGGAATGCACAGTCACGTCTCCATTAAATGAAGCATACATCGCCATCAATATTCACAAAATGACAAGAAATGTTACCAATCTAGGAGGTACAATGTGCTCTTTAGCAGTTCTGTTGATGAGGTTTGCCACTTTCTGAAAAATAAATAAAAGCATGCAGCTGAAGACATTTACATTAGAAAAAAATTGACCGGACACATTAACAAAACAAGACACTTTTTCCGTTCACCTGTAAAATGTATTCCATTATTGCGGCATATTCAACTGACCCTTCGGGAACCTGTGGATCGATCTAGGATTATTTGGAATATTGTACAGGAGATAATCTTGTGAAAAAGAGTAGGCAGAGACCAGACGACTCCCGCAACTCTACCTTCAGATGTTTGCGACCCAAAAGTATCGGAAAGACGAACAGGCTGATGTGGATACATTCGCATGGAAGTAACCCTCAAATAACGCAGCGGTTTTAAAAATGAAAAGCTAGTGAAATGCTCGACTGATGTCTATGCACATTACTTCAGTAACCAATGCAAGTGTCGCCGAAATCAGCTCAGGCGCCTTGATGTCGGAATTCTGATGTCATCGTCTTCAGTTCGAATGCAGCACAAACTACAAATATTTGTGGAACTGGAACTGCATTTGCGCATATTTTGGTGTGTTGCTTACGGTCCGGACTAATATTTACCCATATGTGAAAGCTGAGTGGGAAACTCTCTTGCGCTTTATCAGGTCAGTTGGCAAAGCATTGGGCTCCCGATCTCCGAACTGGAGCAGCATTAGCAAATTGTGTTAGGTGCTTTCATGGTAATGAGGCATACTTACCCGTATCTGTGCTCGGAATTCAACACCATCTCCGGTCCCCTTGCCAATGCCTTCAAAGGTGATACATAAATCACTACCCAGTACGCCCAAAAACTACTCTCTTCCTGCAGGAGATTTTCTTTAGTCAAGCCCCCTCTAACTCGCCACGGCTTCAGTGGGTTTCATAGGTGTTGAAAATGCTTGAAGCGTTAATTTTGCCCTCGTAAGCTGACAAAAAAAATACGCCATTAGATCATAGAAAATAATGAAATTGAAAATTTTGAGAAGACATAAACTGAATTTTACTGAGGAGGACGGATAACAGCAATCGCTGTCATATTCCGGCAAAAAAAAAACAGTGTTTTCGCTCTTAGTCGACTGGAAATTCCGAGCTTGTGCACCAAAGGATCAAGCGAAGAGTGGTTTTCTCGGTCTTCTTCCGCCAAGTACATTAAAACCAAAACGTTCGAAATCGCTCTTTCCTTTCGGGCTGACTGAGAACGTTCTGAAATTTCACTGTTTTCCCTAGAAGCTTGGAATTTTCAGTCGACTAAGGGCGAAAACATTGTTTTTGTGGCAGAATATGACAGCGGTTAATGTTATCCGTTCTAATCAGTAAAATTCAGTTTATGTCTTCTCAAAATTTCCAACTTTTTTCCTGCAATTTTTCCACTGAAATAATCGAGGAGAATTTGTTTTGCCACATTTTCGAGAATCCTGGACGTCCCATCGGAGAATAAAGGCTCTTGGCTGCTATTTCGAGTGAAACTGCGATCACTGTGCAGAAAATGCAATGCAATGTGTGTGTGGACGCAATGAAACTGCGAAAATTCACTCTACGACAGACTGCAAACTTTGGAATGTGAATTTATTTGGAAGCGAAATGTGGCTAAACTGGGGAGTGAGACTGTTTCGGGAAGCGAGAAAATTGGGTTTAACAGATTTTGTGGTCTTGATATCGTGAGCACTGAGCGAGTGGAAAGGGCAAAAGGTGAGAGGGAATGAGGTGGAGGAATGGAGAAGGAGGGACTTATTATTGCAAGTCTACACATTCCACCGAGACATTATAGCTTTCGAATCAGACTTCTGAAAATAGTACGCTCTCCACTGCGGTAATAATAAATTTAGCGCCACATTTTATGAATTGACGTCTTTTGAATGTCTCATTATGCCGGAGATCTCAAATAACGTTTATGGCATTTTGAAGCTTAAGAAATATAGACATTTTCGGCTGGGGAGAATCCACTGAAGAAAAGATATAACAAATAAACCTCTCAAATGCCTCACTGTTTTATAGAATGTACAAATTCATTTACAAGGCATTCGAGTCTTTCAAGTAAATCTTGTGAAATGCACTGATTGGCAGTTAGGAACAACCTCAATCGTTGAGTATTACTTCAGAATGCAACTAAGAAGACCTCTATAGGCGCGCATTTGCAATCATCAGCAAGTGTTAACAAATATACCACTAAATAACCTCACTTTATAGGTGTTGAGCGCACACAAATGATTCTTTTGACGACTCCGATTTTCCTATCAGAGGATAGAAAGATATAAATTGTTTAAAAGTGGAGAATATTTTTACTGATCAATTTAGTCCACTTCCTCAACATATGTTAGCCAATTAGCTTTGCTATCGATGACTGTTTACAGCCGTGTTCGATAACGCTCGTTCATCATAAACAATCGCTCTTTTCACTCTTCATATTCAGTGCGCGTATATGAGCTACATAAATAATATTGCAGGCATCACTTTATTATTACATCATCTGAAACTATGCGCTCAGAAGATATTTTCGCATAAAATGAATGATCGATTCGTATCTGCTAGAATCGCTGCAAATGAGAGGGGTCGTGGATTGTGGAGGAACATTTCTTGAGTTCCATCATATTTTCCTTAGGGGACGTTTTTAATTTTTGGAAAGGATGGCGCTTTTAATACACATCTATTCTGTGCACTATCTGGCATTTTCAGTACACTAAATGTTGGGCTCTTTAGGATATACATTGCTTGTTTTTTCCCATTTTTTAATGATTTCAACATGATTTTTTTTTTTCAGAATCCCTCTGTTTTCATTATCACTCCAGTTTCTTTACCTACTGAACATTTGAGGCACCTCATAGAAATGGTCTACCAAAAAATCTACAGCTATTTCTGTCCATGGGACGTGGAATAGCTTGAAAATATGGAATAGAAATGCGAAAGTTTCGCAGAATAAGATTAATTTCTATAGACTTTTCAGCTGAATGAAGTGAATTATTGGTATAATTCATAAAGTTTTTAATTATGTCAACTTTGCCTTGAATTTCTTTAATCAAAGACGAATTTATTACGAATAAATATCGCTTCATATCTCTTCTAGTGTTTCGGGTTTCTGTGGTTCAATTGTTTCTTGCTATCTTTCTTGCTATCTTTAATTATGTCAACTTTGCCTTGAATTTCTTTAATGCTATCGCTTCATATCTCTTCTAGAAGGTCATCCCATCTAACTACAGGTTGGTTTCTATTTTTTTCCAGTCTCCGCTTTTCACGCTGTAATTCTTTGTGCATATTCGTTCCAGTGCAATTTTTTTCTGCTCTTCCAAACCCATTCCGACCTCGGTCACCTCTTCCTCACTTCTGTTATCCTTTGGAGCAATTTTATTGGGCTTCTTCTTGACCATTTTGATTCCCCATCATGACTGGTTTCATTCTCCTCTTTGTCACTGCTAACAATATGAGCATTTTATTGGTGATTACGCACGGGACGCATAGGACTCTTTACATCACGCTTTTATTGAAATTTCCCTTTGTGCACATTTCCTTGTCATACAAGTCTTTCTTCTTGAAAAGTGCTCTTCAGCTTCTCTGAGTAGGGAGTGAAAATATGCTTTCGTACCACCGCGCATTTTTACGTGTGCCCAAATAAATCCTTTTACACTTTCAATTCCATTTCCTCTTATGAATTTCACTTTCAATTGTTCATCAGCTTCGTTTTAGAGACGTTTATTTATAAGCACTCCTTATGGAAACTTCAGTTAGCATTTTGCTCTGTTGCCTTAATAATGATATACCAGGAATATGTTATCTGCGAAACTCAATTCTTATAGTCTCTTCCGTCGACTTTCACGCTGACGTTGTGCCACTCTAGCTCATCGAGCATGAGCTATAGAAGAGTTGGAGAGCAGCGAGAGAATGCAGTCATCGTGTATTACTTTTTGTACCCCCCACCTCCCCTCTGTTTCTTAATGGTATTTTTCTTCCACTTTGGTAAACAACAGACACCGATTTGTAATAGATTTCCTGAAGGATGGAAATGACTGATAGGTGCACCGTTGTGCTTCCCACAGGTTTTCACAGAATGATGTGTTCGACAGAATCAAGAGATTTTTCGTGGTTTACAAAGAGCAAGCAAAGGACCAAGTTGTAGTCTCGAGCTTTTCCGGTCGCTACAGTAAGCACGTGGATCTTGTCTATTGTTGAATAGCCCAGCCTAAAGCTTTCCTCTTGTTGCCTTGTTCTATTCGATTCCTTGTTTCAGGCCATTGCGTAGAACCCTCAAGAAATTACTTTGAGATCGCTGGTGGAAGTGATATTGAGCGATAGATCATCTCATTTAGATTGTCTTTGTTCCGTGTTGGAGAAGTTTTTCAACGGCCGAAATCCCCGATCGTGTTCAATTCCTCGATGCTCAATCGTGTAGTTGAATATGCTTCTCAGTGCTGTTATTAGCGGTTCCTCTCCGTGTTTCATCATTTCGCCGATGAATCTATCCATATCGGCCGTCCACCCACTTTTCGAATGTTGGATCATTGCACTTATTTCTTAGTCGGGTGATTTGTAATAGAGCCTCATTGCTCTTTCTAGCGTCGAAAAAATGCACACTCTATAGCTTTATATAGAACTTGCAAGTGATGTATTTAATTTCCTACGTTGCTGCAGTGGGTGACCCATTGTTTTTCTTTAACCGGGTTATTCAATTTTTTTTTTTTTTGCTTCAACTAGCTACTTGCTCCTCTTTCCAGCTTCTGGATGGCTGTAGCTCTCTCCATTATATCCAGGTATTTCAGCCAACGGTTCTCGCTTATCCTCCTTTTGATCCATTTCCCTAATTTACAGAATTTAATATTCGTCCAAAAAATTTCATTTCGTCCACTTTCTTTCATGGTTCAAAGAGCGCCTAATTTCGTCCGTAACAGGCGATCTATAAGGCATTGTTGTCGTAGTGGTTTACGCCCTTGGCCGATCTTGGCGATTGTACTTGAGGTCGGTTCAGTTTCTGTTAAGTGAGATTGTTACGATATATACCTACATATCTGAACTCAAGTCGAATAAATTTTCTGTATTTTCCTTCCTTTGATGTCTAGGCAATAAGCTTGCATCGCTGTGCTTAAGTCTTCAACAACACGATCGTCACTTCAGTGTCTTTGATGATTATTGCCTCAGTAAAGAAATGCGTTGCTAATATTCTTATTATTATTTTCGTAGAAATTCAAAAATCTGTTCACTGCATGAATTCCGCATCAAATCGAAAATTTCCTCCTAAGCGCTATAAAAAATGCTCGCAAGCATATGGTCGTTTAATTTTGCTCAGTGCACAGTGGGTTTCGAGAAGGCTTTTAGCAGACTCTTTGGCTTTGTTCCTCCGAGTCATTTCTACCAGTGATCTCATCGGAAAGCCGGCGGTAAAGCAAGTCGCATGAAACAACGATGAATCGACTCGTCAGTATCCGATAGGCAGAAGACAAACCTAAGCCCTCGCCTTCAGGCTACCTCACAATTTCGACTAAACAGAATGTTAGTGATATGAAGATACATTTATTCGTAGTGCATGCGTTGTCGATTCGAGTAAATAAGTAAGAAAAATTGCAGTTATGCTGAAGTGCTAGAATTGCTTTAAAAAAGGGAATGAGTGCTATTATTTTTGCTTTCCAGCATTTCGAAATACTAAACCCGACACCAGGTTCCTGATATCTGACCTTCTTTCCGATGGTATAAGTTGCCAATCGTTCGGTCGACGTTCTCCTTCCGTTCTTTCATCACTTCTTTAAGCGATTATTTGGGTTCAGCCTTCTCTCATTATGCTTACATAAGTTAAGCATGGTGGCTTGAGGATCAGGGTTTAGGCTGTTCTCTTGCTCGTCGAGTGCAGGTGAGTCGATTCAACCAACACAGTGCAGCTTAGGAGGCTCCTCGGCACGTGCCACTTGTTCCGCCGCAGTCGTTCCGACGATCGTGCTGGGAAGGTGACCAGATAGGGTGAAGCTATGAAGTCTGCTCCGAAATAAGACTTAATAGATCTTAAATGATGACATCGTTTCACGTTATCAACTCGAAATGCAAAAAAGGTTGTTATAAACTTTTCAAAGTGTTTCTGATAAGTATCAAATGTTATTATAGGTATAGGTCGCCTTAAGTTTATTGCAGATAGACTGTACGCAACAAGAACATTATCCTCATCCTACTGAAAAATCAAATTATTTGACAAAAAGAAAGAAGTTACATTGTCTTTCAAAGTGAAATATTCACTTTCAGTTTGAAAAATTATCATTATAGTGAAAACTATAATCTCCTAAGAGAAAATCGAAATAACTGTGGTAAACGGGCGAGCAAAATAATAGGCGCAAGGCTCGACTTGTTTGTTAGATGTGCTCGATCTCCTCTTCCTGATGCCTAAAATATGCATTTGTAGTTACCATTCGGCTAGTATCATATCCTAGGAGAAATTCAAACAACGTTTTATTTCCCACATATTTCTTTGATATGTGGAAGAGAAGCAATTGAAGGGGTGTTTTATTCTATTGCAAAAATATATATATTTTGTTTACACTTTATTTCTCATATTTGATATATCTATAAAATTTGAATTCCTTTTTAAGAAATTCTTTAAAGAATTGAAAAAATCCTCATCTCTTTAGAATCACCTGGTTAATTTCTATTCAACAATTGGCAAGACGTATGATTTCTTTCTCTTTCTATTCTATCCATTTGTTTTCTTCTTAAAACTTACTTTCGAAAGAAGAACGTCTTTCGGAAAATGTCACAGTTCCGTAGTACAATTTGTCACTTATACAGCCTATGGGACACTGAATTACAAATTATTGTAATCGATCCGAAAGCGAACAACAAACATCTCAACGTGGTTAAAAAGTGCTGCAAATGTGGTTCAACTGTTCATTGCGTGTTTACTACACAGTTCAATTGCACTCATGCATATCACATGAAGCGTTGAACGACTTTTATTCATACAAATTGAGCATTATATAGCCAAACGTAACATCAGCAATCGCGATATGCAGCATTAGACAGTGCTTCGATAAAGTCGTTAATATGATCTGCTTTTGTGTGGAATTTTTGTCGAGCTCACAAGACAAATTGTTCGACGAAAGTTCCCTAATTTTTTCCATTTCGCGAAAGATATTTCTTGACAGCAATACTCCCCCATTGTTATTCATAATAAATTTATGCTTGTCGGATTTATCTGATGGTGAAATTGCTAGAATCTGAATTTCTGCAACTTATTCTATGGTTAAACTAAAACGTGCTATATTCCCATAAATGGAATTTTTTGTTCATTTAAATAGTTCTTATTTTGTTCTTTGTTCTTATTTTGGAATTTGTTCAATTGCTATATTCTCATAAATGGAATTTGTTCAAATAGTTCTTATTTTGTTCTTCGACAAAAGTTCTCTAATTTTTTCCATTTCGCGAAAGATATTTCTTGACAGTAATACTCCGCCATTGTTATTCATAATAAATTTATGCTTGTCGGGTTTATCTGATGGTGAAATTGCTAGAATCTGAATTTCTGCAACTTATTCTATGGTTAAACTAAAACGTGCTATATTCCCATAAATGGAATTTTTTGTTCATTTAAATAGTTCTTATGGAATTTGTTCTTATTTTTGTTCATTTAAATAGTCGTTTTGATGTAATTTGATCGTTGCAAGGATTTGATGGACTGAATGCTAATATTAAAAGAAATTACCACTTAAATCCTCACTGATTTTTAGCTCTTTGCAGTTTTAGAGGGAGAGTTGTATGGTGAGTATATTTTGTTCAGAATTTTAATGAACTATGGCAATAACATTTCAGATTGCGAAAGCAACGGACGATAAGAGAATTGTTTTTTGCAATATAATCCGGACGGTTTATTCGAGAGAGTAAACGGGAATGCGATTTCAGGAAAGAATCTCAGTTAGGATCTATGGTGGATAAATGAGTGCTTGTCTAAGAAATAAGCGAGTAATAAGTGGTGGACTTTTATTTCTGGCGGATTAAGCAGTCGCAAAATATAAAATTCCATTGCGTTATTCTGAGAACCAATAAGCAGGTATTTTTAGATCACCTATGTCAATTAGAAATTGTATTTCGCATGGAATGAATGCTTTAGTGATGCTATCGCTCGCATATTTTCCATGTGTTTCTCCATGTCAAAACTTGGAATAAATAGGCATATATTTATTTACTCATTCACAAATAACTGACATGGCTGCGACTTTTTTCCAGCATTTTCATAAAATCTGCATTCCATTAGAAATGGAATCCCAGAGCAATTACATGTGCATATTTCAAATCGTACAAGTATTTTGGCACTTATTTTATACTGCGCAGTGATCACCTGAAGGATTGTAATTTTTAAACGTTTCTCTGCATTGAGGTACTCAACGAAACAGCAAAAGTGGAAGCTTTCACTTTGATTTCTTCAAGCACATCAAACCCACCACTTCGAACATGTCACATTGGCATTCTTTTAAATATTATTTTCCATTCAACTGCACCTGGTTATTAGGGGAATAATATGCAGGTAAGCTGAAATTTTTCATATAAGGATTTTACAAAACAATTTTCTCCCTCCCCATAGTGCTAAAAGTACCTGGTACATGCGTGTGCAACGGGTTCATCGAATCAAAGGCGCTTTCCCCCGTATTTCTCTACTGTACCGAGTGATAGAAAAGGATCATACTGTGCACAAACGATCACGGAAGTAGTCTGGATTTCTGTTGGATGGATGTGCAAGCGGGCGTATAGCTAGTGATGGGCGTCAGACGAGGGCGGTGCATTATCGCAACTCAAATTGGGCGCACTCTGTGCATCGTGGGTGAGCGATCACGCAAGTGCACCACCAAAGTGCACCAATTTTAAGGACGGCGTATTTCGCTTTAAAAGAAATGTGTGCATTGATTTCCGCTCGATGCACCAGTCTTATATATGAACAAATTTACCGTTCATCCTCGTTTCTCCTACGAATCTGTATTTGTGGCAGTAATTTACTGCAATAGAGCTAGGTATCGCTGTAATAAATCCTTCAGTTAAACTGTTGTAATTATGCACAATTATGCGTAGAACTAATGAACAGGTGTGTTAAAATAGTGTATTTTCGGTTCAGCATAACGCTTGCAAGCCGTTTATCATACTATCGTTCACAATTGCAGTATTCTTCTCTTGCATTTCAATGCTTCCTAATTTGCGTATATACTTTGGGAAGCTGCCTGAAATGGAAAAAATCTAGCATCACCACTGTTCAGAAATATGCAGATCTATTTCAAGAGAATCGTAATACGTGTAACAATACTGTTGTGGCATGGAACAATATCATCATCCAGTTGAATATTTTTAAAGGCGTTTTTTTAATGCGAGCCTAAGCTTACCAAATATGGAAACAAAAGAAACACGTCTTCTGTCATTCCATGAAGCCTTCTGCTTACTTGACTACCCCTTACCACATATCTGATTACTGCTTCTTCAGTTTCTGCTTGGTTATTCATTCAATGTAAATTTGTAAACTAAACATTAGCTTGAAATTTCATGTTCATCTCTTTCTCAGGGTTTCAAGTTGTTCCATTTGAAAATCGGATAATGAAGTTTTGGATTGGAGAACTGCTACAATCTGCCGGAGAAACAAGTGCATTTTCACGACATTTTTATTTATTTTTTGATTGTTTCATACAATCGGTCGGTAATTGTGCCGTTGCACCTGATGGTTTTTCGAACTACATCATGCTTTGCGTCACAGCTATTTTTGCGGGCTTGATTTCAATATCAGTAAAAAATTAGCCTCAGTGCTTATTCGTGTAAGTTGTGACGAAAACACAGCAATGCTTTGTAAAGAAGTATTCGTAACCAATTTTTGTAATCATTGGTCGGGTACACTTCAGCAAATATGAATGGAGAGCTACTGAATTTCTGGGAAGCCTTTGTCATTATTGTAACCCCGTATTCGCACTGCCGTGAGGATTTACTTGATTTTTGGGATAAAGTACTTGTAATGTTCGGTAGGCGTGCAAACGTTGTGAACGGTTGGTCTTTGAGGGTTAAACTTCCAATATACCTTTGCGATAGAGATATGAGGTGACGTAAGGGAAGGAGGCAAGTGGTTGTTGAGTGCGACAAGCGTAATTTTGACGATTTTTGTGCAAAACCCAGGAAATTTTTTCAGGATCAATACTTGCACGGGAGGGTTTAGTCACTGCTTGTCGTCTTTATACTTTTGCCAGGTGCAAGTTGCCACAAACGATTTGCTTTTATGCTGAAAGCGTCGGCATGTTTGCTGAGCATAGGAACGTCTTGTGCTTTCTTTTCAATACTTATGCGCATGGAAGCGCACGTTATTTGTTGGACACTCACGTAGACATGCCGCATGACCATGACGCATTATTTCACTCTGTTCGCTCTTTTATAGAACGAAGTGATCAATTTGTGATGTATGCCAATTTACGTTTCAAAGGAGAATGTGTATAATCCATGATTTACGGTTCAACTTGTGGCCTACAGTCCAATTCATGAACCGCTACTCGTTCTTCTCCAGAGTGCGCCGATTGCGCTTTCTTTTCGGCTACAGAAGGTTGGCTACAATAAAGAATTTTTCTCAGCACTCTGTCACGAATTGAGTAGGTGGCGAATAGCTGGTATGAACAAATAAAATCCGGCAGTTACTGTGATACGAATTGTACTGTGTGCAATATTCACGAATATTACCTATGAGCATAATGGATTGTGCAATTTTTTCTATGAACCCGAAAAATTTATATAGCGTAATTGTATTTCAATAAAAGCGATTATGAAGACGTCCTTAGCGTTGAATGAGTGGTGAAATATGCATATGTTCCGAAGATAAAAATCTTAGCAGCCTTCGTTCAAAAATTTCAAATCAGTTCCAAAATTAATTTCATTAAATTAAGTATGACTTGAAATAAATGAAGCTGTTGTCTTCCCCTTTGTTTTAATTTTTTTCCTTTTGTTTTATCGTTTAAGTTTGTGTTTTATTAACGTTAAGTTTAAGATTTATTCGAATTCGCTTCATAGTTACTTCGTTGAACCGGGCATGAAAGTAAAAAGTTTTGTGGGGCTGAAGATTTAATTACTTCAACGTAGATTTATATCTTTGATGTCGCATAGGAATCTTTATTGGGTATGTCAGCACGGCTTTGTTCGTGTTATACACCACCTTATATGAGTCACCTCAAGAACACTTCAGTTGCCACTAACATTTTCAGTAACTTTGATCGTAAATGCATAGAAACTCGACTAGTTTTTACTCACTAGTGGACATTGAACTGAGAGTGTTTACTTGTTTGTATTTTAAAGCAAAATCAGCTGTTCCGTTCATGTTGAAAGAGCGTTTTTAATATGCAAGTGTTCATAGAACAATTGCTAGTAGTCACAACTAAGTTGATTCAAAGCACTAGAGCAGATCAGTTGCGCTTTTTCTCTAGCGCATTTAATGAAGCTGAGGTGTTTAAGGCGTTTATGTTTTCAGTCGAATATTCCAAACAAATAGTTTAATTTATGAATTGGCAAAACACATAAGACAAATTCTGATTGATTTTTAATCAACATTCCTTTCTGCCTATTCAACGTCTCTCATTTATGAAGACTAATCGCTTAAGTATATGTGAAATGCACTGTAAAATTGATGATGAATAACGAGAGGACGGGAAACCAAAAAGAAATGAATGCACGTCAACGGCCAGTGCACGGATTGCACGAAAAGAGTGGAAACGGGGAATGGAAACGTGAAACAGCCATCGTGAACGTATAAGCAGAATGGAGGGGTGGTTACTGATGATATCGCATTTGCAGAAAGGCAAAGATCGAGAGTTTCATGAAACTCTTGCTACTACTTTTAGAGCATTTAAACAGAGAATATCCCATTGCACACAACATATTAGAGTAGGCTATTCAAATAATGTTTATGATAAAAAATTTCTTTTTTTCAGCTGGAACTCATCTCTACTTCTTTCACTTTCAGTTTCGCTGCGAAGACTTTGAGGAGCCAGAAATCAGAAAAACTATGCGCTATCGTGAAACAGAAGAATAGGTCGAATACAAGTGGACGATGTTTCAATCATTCCAAGTTAAAAACCCCATTGATAAGAGCCAAAACTGACTTTAGCAATCCCAGTGGAAATAAAGCGTTAAAACATTTTTGATCATCCAAAAGCAGTGCATTGTCACACATGAGGAAACGAGCGCAGGTGACTGTAATATTTTGGCTGCAAAACATGGAAAATGAGCCTCGCAATTCCGGATAATTTTTCTTCGCAATGGAACACTGCAGCGTTCACGGGAAATTATAGTTTATTATGACAGCAAGATTATATACAATGTAATAAAATTACAATGTGTAAAAATTACAATATATGCAGAGTGAACACTCTTACCACCTAACTTAAGGAAACGCTCGTTTCGCATTAAACGTGTGAATGAGACGGCAATTATCAGAAAAAACCTTCAGCTGGCATAAAGGTGACAAATTTTGGAAACGATCTGCGAGAAACAGAGAGCATAGGCGGAATCATTTAGTGATCAAAAATTTTAGGGCAATTAGAAGACAGCTTGTAACTACTTTCATATAAACAAGGAAACATTTGCGAGAGTCTTGATCTGCGAAGAAATGGGATTCAATAGATTCTTCCACGAAAAGTCATCTAACACGATTATTTCAAAAACACTGCAAATATAGGATGACAGAACAGTTGAATGATAGTTGCGGATATAAACAGATGGAAGTTTTCTGAGCAGAAGTGATGCGAGCACATACTTCCGTAGTGAGGTAGGAAGCAGCGCGCGAAAGCGAGGTTTTCGATGTTGTTCCCTTCGTGAAAATCATTGAAATGCTATGTGGATTATGGGAAAATTTGTATTAAAGAAAAATGGGTGGTGATTAACCTTCGCGTGTTATGAAATTTGGAGTGCATAATTCATAATAGGAAGTATTTTTCATCGATCAATTGATGAAGATATTTCGTTAGCCGCATGCTTCTAGAGGCTTTCCATATCGGCTAACGGATAACCATAGCGTTATTTCTATTCTCCACTAAGCTGTAGTGCAATCCATCAATGGCGCGAGAACGAGTGTGCTATGGCAATGAGTGAGCGAATAAAGCAAATAAAACGTTTGCTTTAGTCAAAATGGACCTAATTATGCACCTTTCATCTCATCTGAGATTCATCAACAGACATTCTGATTTCATAGCTAATACTGATGTGAACATAATAAAAAAAATTTCCGGCAATAAAAGGGCTGCAAATTGGATCCAGCTCGTTTGTGAGAAGCCCGTCAATAATTCTATTCTCACTCACTGAGAGGTCGTCGAGACCATTATTCAAGAGGAATTACCTGCGTGAATTTACAGGCTTAGTCTAGCTGTGAGCATTAGGAAAACAGAAATTCAAATTTCCAACTATATTTACCACAACTTTGCAAAGTAGAAGCCGAAAGTATTTGTTTGAAACTAGCTTCCTCCATTTATTGTTTCTTAATCACAACTATAAAGATACCAGTAATATAGATGAAAGGAACAGTAACAAGAAGTAAAGAATTTGGAGCGAAAACTGGAACCGCAACTTTTAGCCAAGAAATGATTATAGCACACTATCGTGCCAAGCATCGAGCGTCTACTTTTATTATTGGTTGTCTCTCCTTGTCTCAATTCCTCCTCAAATCTTAGTCCTAGTGCGAGCTCATCTGAAATACTGCTATGGCTCAAAACAGTACACTATGGCATTTAATCAACAACTAGCATATTATTTCAGTAAAAGTAGGAGCACAAATTTTCCGACTTAAAGGGAGCGGAAGTTTGCCGATTACTTGTTTACTGAGACATTTTTAAGGCATTTAATTTTGATAGCATATAACTGAACTAGACCTCTTTTACTACGAAACCTTTGTCGTTATATAGCTTTAACATTCAAAACGAGCGGCCGTGAATAAACAGACGAAGTTGCAAGCAGTCTAGCCAATAATGCACAATTTACAAAATTCATTTCAGGTCGATATTAAAAATCCAAAGTACGATTATCAGAGTTTGGCTTGCGACGAAAAAACCAATATCAGTTTGAGTTACTCACTTAAGGGGATATATAAGTGTGTACGGAACTCCTTTTTCTATTTTCAACGCTATCAAACTGAGAAGAGGGATTAAGTGTTCCTAATGTCGACTTTGGATTTTCCGACTTTTATGAGAATAAGAAAGTAGAGATGTGTTTATTGACATTCGAGAATAATGATGAAAACTGTAAATATCGAAAAACAGTTGGAGAAACGTACCTTCTACATTTGTGCTCATTAAACTAACAAGTATCGTGAATTGCCAACAATCAGTAAAACATAAGCAGCAACTGGATTCTTTTTTAGCTCAACTGATTTATTCCCGAAGATTTCCTACGGCAGACTAGTTTTCCGGTTGGACGGTTGCACAGTGGGAATATAAATTTTCTGGCACATTCATGCACTTCCATAAGTTCATTACTAAGCTTTAAATTAAGTATATGAGCTTTCAATTTAGGGAATATATATCAACTGAACACTTGAAAGCTGCAATATTCTAATTTTCTGGAAATATGCACTAAAGAAGATATATATAGATATATAACACTCTTCATTCATATTTCTGGAGTTATATACATATATATAAATACATATATGTAATGAAGTGGTTCATGCACTTGCGTATTTTTTTGCAGCCTTCGGGTGTATAACACCTATTCTGCTTTCTCGATTTTAATGCTACTTCTATTCGTTCTGATATTTTCGTTCATTACTATACACGAATTCTTCCTTCATCAGGTATCTTGTTAATGCTCAACACAATTTTGTTGTTGGAACAGTGCAAAAGTAAGTGTCGCCCAATAAAAGTGCCCAGCAGAAGTTTCACTCTACGTTTTCAGGTCTCACTCTTCATCTCCATTACCTGCAAATCTCATAACTTACAATTAATAAGTGGAACTTCCAGCCATCCGAAACCTCCCACAGCTATTTTAGATAGTCATAACTCATTTCTGCTCATTTTTGGAAATGGTAAATGGATATATCGAAATGGATTCTCAGTGGTATTGCTGTTTTTAAAAATACTGTCGCTATAAATACAATTCTTTTCTCAAGGTTTCAACTGATTTGTCTACAAAACTTTAATGTTTGAAATTTCGAAACTCTCGGTGCACCTGAGGACCTTTTCACAACAACTGCTTTTTAGACTGATTGTAACCTTCAGTGTGAGCAGAATTTTAGCTAGTGTGGAAAAAGCATCATATCCTCGAAGTGGAAAAATTGAGTTGCTTGCACCCTCGTTCCATTTAGTAACTCTCATAATGAATTTTTATACGCCACTGTTAATGTTGGTTGTCCACTTCCGCTCTCAGAGAGTATCAAACAGTGACTGTCTAAAAGCAATTGATCAACAAATGAAATGACTACAATAAACATTTAAGTGTGGGCGGTCCTCGAGATCTAATCTCGTGGTTTTCTGAAATGACACTTTAGCGATTAGACCATTATTGACTAGCCGTTCAGTTATCCAAGGGAATCATTTGCAGGCTGAGATCGTTCCTCGGAAAGCGTTGGATGCAACTCTTTCTTCAAAGCCTCTTCAGTTTGCTCGTAGAAAATGGGAAACAGTGAAATTCATAGAGTTAAATCCAGATATTTATTTACTGTCGAGTTTTATTGATAAACGAAACGGGAATCTTGGTTATCCGTTCGTTCGCGTGCTCACCATATCCCGTTCACGCCGTAATATTAAACTTTATTGCGTTTTCGGTGATAATTTCACCTCTCTAGCAAAGGTAATCGATTATCCCATTTGCACTGCACATCGCTGAATTAAAACTGAAAGACGCTATTTGGACGCTTTATGTGATTTTGAACGTTCTTTCTTTGCGAGGATCCGATAGAAATGACTCAATGTGAACAAACTGTTTGCAGCGCAACACTAAAGTGCGCGCCCTGAGCCATAACAAATTCCCCATTCCTGTAACTTGCATCATGAAAAGCTTCTTACCGCTTTTAAGATAAACAAAAAAGTGACCAAATCACTCTTTAGCTAGCGAATTTCAAGCGGAACTTCAAGTGTCATATGCTAGAAAACAAGTTGCTATGTCAAAGCTCTGAGATGCGAACAGAGAAGGTGGTCCCAACTCGTCACGTTTCGTTTCAGTCACAGATGCATTCGTCTAAAATGGGGCAATAAATCAGTTGGCTTTTAATTCCTGAACGTTTGGAATTTAAAAATTCAGTTTTTTCTCAGTGATCGAATATTCTCCAGCACAGTGGCGGTAGCACATGAGAACAGCTGAATCCCTAATATTTCACGGGAATTTCACCTTTTACTGGATATGAGGCGCTACTTTAACAGATTTTTTAACTCACTCTTTTTCCATTTCACATCCCTATCAATTCTCAGCTTTCTAAATTTTTCTTTTACAGTTTTTGTTTGCAGAGAAGTTCGATGGTACTTGGGATACTTCAGCATCTAAACCACTTATATTGCTCAGTGATGTCCCTTGAATTTGATTGCAGCCCATTTAGACTTTATAAAGCAATAAAATCCTATTTCAAGCGTACTATCCAATAAAGTAATAATACAAGTTAAAAGGCTATCATTTTCAGGAGTATGAATTTTCTGAAAATCACGATATGCCATTCGGTGCGTATATTTACAGTTGTTCAATACCACCGTCGGTTGATCCTGATCAAGTGAGCGAGGTGTCACTTTCTGATTCGATCAAAACGGTCACCATTAAGCCCACCTATCAAGTTGAAATCGACACATTCAATTATATCTACTCAGTGAACTATGCAATTTGTTTGCCTATGCTTTATGGAGAGTTTTATTCTGCGAGCACGATTATCGAGTTCATTGAGATGAATCGACTTCTCGGCGTCAACAGTATAACGCTTTATGTTGGTGCGAATTCTCTGCAGGTGGACGTTCGGCGAATATTGCAATATTACAAAAACGATGGGTAAAACTTCATCGATAATCAGGAAAGCGCAGAGTGTTTGCGCATGCGGATTGCACGCAGAGTTTTTTTTTTTAATAGTATGAGTAGTTTGTTTCTTTGTTCAACAAATAATACCAACATAATTTGTGCAAATCGCTTGCAGTGGCCGTCGAACGTTTTTGTGCTTGTGAGAATATTCGCTGACGATGCAGCTTGAACTTGTTTCGTGGCCTATGTCTCATTTGAAATCATTTCTTTATTGCGAACTTTGCTTGCATTCATCAAAGGTGAAACGCTTCAGCGCTGCGACTTTTATTCCACCTTTGGCAACAGAACTCAACATCTTAAAGTTACTCCATAATGTTACCTTTGCTCGAATCCTTTTTCCGTCATGGAAGAGCTTAACCTCAATTATACACTTTTTTTAACGACAGATGGACATTATAAGTCGCTCACGATTGAAAGCCGACATCCTCTCAAAACCGGAAATGTTTTGAGAAACTTTTGCAAAATCACTGCCATTGATCTCAAATAAAATCTTCAAAAAAAAGAATTCAGAAATTCCACCACCTAGCATTAATTTTCATCTTTTGTGTATTGAGCAGTTTATTATTGTTTCAGAATTTTGAATATAATCAATTTTCAACTGCCTCTTCATGCCGATAAGATATGGTACAAAGGACAGATGCTAACGATTAACGATTGCCTTTACAGGTGTTCGAATTTGGCTATTCTAATGCACACAGCGACATTTTGAACTCTCCAACCGGGAACTTTCACTGATGAATTTCACTGTTCTTCTCTTTTTTGTTTCTCAGCATTTCAAAGTTTCATAGGAATAGCACATGAGAATGAACGAGCTAATGCAATTTAGGTACTGTTTCATCGCATGTGATTATTCAAGTAAAATGTGTAACTGATGAGCTGAATTGCGAAAAACATATGTCGTGCCGTTCGCCTTGTCGAGTCTTTGCACTTGTTGCTGCTTAACTGGTCATTTTGATAACTCTTTTTGTTTTCATACATCGAAGCCAATTTAATGCCTAACAGTTTTGATTGAAATTCATGTTAATAAGCACGTTGTCATTTCATTTTTGAGCTACCGTAAAATAATTCTGGTTCATTTTCTCGGGCAGCACTTCCTCCACCGGCTTTAGGAACGAACAATTTGCGCTCCTTAGGGCACATTACAGTACTGTTTCATGTCGGCCGGAACAAACTAATCTTGCTGCTTTGGATGGACGTAGGTATTGTCGGACAAGCCTTTACGGCGCGTTGCCGAATAGTGAAAATGTTGGAAATATCCTAAAAATTCCTAGTTTCTTCTTACTTTTCACTCGAAATTTCTGGGTATTAGCACAGACCATGTGGAAAATTGAATATTGTTGAAAACCACAACTCGCCTGTGACCTCTTATTGAGCATAACACATTTGTTAGGTGAAACCGTTCGCTAAGCAAAAGTCGATTTCTCCGACTTAAGGTCTTGTTGTATTTTGCACTTCGCTGCAGGAAGGATGATCTTTTTGTGACGTTGCAGAATTTGAATCGTTTGAATCGCGGCAAATGCACTTCGTAGTTTGCATGTGTGACATTGCAGTGTGCGTAACACTGCTCATTCAATTACCGCAGCAAAAGTTTGTTTCGATTGGGATGCTCAATGTTCATGTCGAATTCTTGTTAAGTAAAATCTATTATAGGAGTGCATCTGCTAAACGCACTGATTTGGAACATTTCAGAATCCATCTTATATATTAATGAATGAAATTACCTTGTTCACTTCAGTAAACAATAGGCTTGAGTCGTGAGGGACCGAGTAGAATTCGACCTGAGGCTGAAGATGCAAGAAAATACGGTGTTGATAGCGAAGCAGCGATGCAGTTCCTCCTTGCAAAAGAATTTTTCTGCATGCAACGTGCTGGACACGATGGAAAATTTTTTTTATTAAATCGCTGCACTGTTTTATATTCTTGTATACTATGTGTGGAATTTCTTAACTATAACAAGAAGAACAAAAGATTTATCAGTTCTTCAGCTAAGGACCTTCGTGCTAAATAGGGAGCTGAGGGTCCCTATTTGAAAAATTTTTCCAATAACGTATAAATGAATCAATATCGTGCTGCAGGCATGTCGGCTTCGCAAAATATGTTGCCTTTCATGATCTTGATGAAATGATAATTCCCGGGAACCAACTTCAACTGCCCGAAATGTGCGATCGAGTGTTCGAGGATAATGTGGCAACAATGCGCATCCCATCTCGCTCCGTCTACGGAAGGTTTGTGTTGAAGTCATCCGCACAAGGTTATGTATATCTTTACCCAATTTTCATCCTGGCCGCAAAATGGCTGATAGGAAGACGGTTGAAGTAACTGCTTATTTTGGCGGTCTTTCGATCTACTTGCTAAATCGCCAAAACGGTAATATTCTCGACCATCTATAAAGCGAACTGTAATTACTGTAAAAGAGGGGCAGAAATATCTTATTCAAAGATTTAATTTCTTTATCACCTCTAATGTGTTATTTCTTCATCACTCTCTGCTGACAAGTACCATGAAGTTCCAGTTCTAAATGAATCTCAGAAAAATCGTCCTCGATAATTTCTTCCTTCTGAAAAGTTGGGAGCTGATCTAGATTCTGCAGACGACCAATCAATTTTCATTTTCTAGTGATTGCGAATGTAGAAGTGTCAGCTGTCATGCGAAAAAATGGTGCCAACTCATGTGACCAAATTCTCCATATACTGTAAGGGATTTCAACGACAATCTAAGCAATGAGAAATTTGTAGTGCCAAATTCGGTTATTCAAAAATGGGCATGAATATATCGCAAAACCTTCAAATGAGACGCACGAAGTGTATCGTCCGACCAGAATTCGTCTTCGAGCAGGTGAGTCTTATTGAAGTAGCACATCATTTTCCTTGAATTTTAATGCGAACTGATTCTAACTTGATGAATCAGCTCCCACATGGCATGAAGGGCCTGTGAAATTTGTGCACAGCACGCCCAGTAACCCATGGAACAAGCCACAAAAATCTTTCCGACCCGTCTTCTCCCCTATTTCCAAAGAATTGTGTAATTCTTGGCTGTAGTATCTGCCACATTTCTTCTGTCTTCTCTCCGTCCTTGCTTCTTCGATATCTCTCAACCCGAATATCTAATTCCATATAGGTTATAAGTATCTGCCACATCTGTCTTCTTCGGTCCACAGATCTGAATATCTCGACGAGAATGCCATCTTATTTCTTTTTTTTTACTTCGGAACTGATTTCCCATCTAGTTTCTTGTCTCACCGATTTTCGAATTGGGAACTGTTAGTTGCCGCAGAGTGCTGTTTCTTGTTTCATGCGTGGCAAAACTATAGTGGTTTAAAGCGGAGTACTTTCTTCTGTGCAAAGCAGTGATAAATCTTTCACTACAGAACTTTTCGTTTGACTTAAAATGGAACAAGAAATCAAGTGATCGCAGATTCACTTCCACATTCGAATGGAACATCATTCCATTCTTCGTCATACCTCAAGCAATCCCATACTTGAACGAAGGAATGCAGATGGTCCATTCCATGCGGTATCGAAATTTTTAATGACCACAGTACACGGAATATGCAATGTTGTGACTAAGCTACAAAAGTACAAACTGATCATACTACAAACGAATTGAATTGCAGGGTATTCATCATACGAGTCGAGTGATTCAAGATCATTTCATTATCGTTCCACCTGAACAAAGTAAGCAACAGGCAATAGTTTATCACTTCAGAGCAAATCACTTGAACAGAGCGACAGCTCTTGAAGGTATCCTTGAAAAACGATGTAGCAAACAGCTGAAGACAGCTGTTCAAGAAGTTCTGAAGGCAAATGACCTAACGCCTTCAAATTTCATGACCTGAATTATAGCACTGCCTCTTACGTTAGGTTCTGGAACACCATCAAAGCATGTGAGCTACTTTTGCCCGAAAAAAATTGCGAAGAACATCTGAGTCCCTTCACTTGCCTTGCAAACTTGTGTTCGCAAAGCAAGTGAAAGCGACGTCGCATTCACAGTTAGGTATGTTATGTGCGTTTCTTTGTCTGTCTGGTAATTCCAGCCGGAAACCGGTGGACCGAGCCGGTGCTGGAAAATTTAACGGACGTTATCTGCACTATGGACAGATTCAGGTAGCGCCTTCACCCTCGAGAATAACTGGAAGCAGTAAATGCTACAAAAAATCCAAATTTTTCTTCGGTTTAATGCTTGGTCGCATTTTTTGATGCCTCGATCTTGAAAAACTAAGCAGACCTCCTATAGACACGATTCTCTGCGGTGGATGAATTTAGCGAAAATACGTGACTGCTTTTTTGTACGTATTCACTATTTATTGGCAGTTCATGCAACCGAATGATCCGAGAATGGTGAGCGAAATAAACCGCTGCCAGTTGCCATGAAAACTGCGTTGTAGTTGACACATTGTATCAGCAAGAAGTGGCGAGAAAACAAAACCGAATAGAAATTGTTGGCTTGAGACTACAAAAATATATTACAACCGCATGGTTTCGAGTGATGCGCTTGGACACGACAGCATTACCTAAGAATCAGTTGTATTCACTTGCCGTCTTTTCTGACAGCTTTATTTCTTTGTTTATCGTCCGAAGCAGCCGAATGTCACATGAGCCAAATGCTTCATCGCATAGTCTATGCAGCTGATTCATTGACTGTTCTCTCTCAACGATAATACTATAAATTTAATTAAGACATTCCTCATGCTCGATAATTATGAACATTCTTCGTGAGGTAGGAATGGATTTTTTGTGTCGATGTTTGTTAGCTTTCCACCTGCCCTTCTTGGTGCTTTCTAGTTGTCGGATTTAATGATATATATAGCAATATATATAGATCATTGGTGGCTAAATTTCAAACAGCTCAGTCACAGAAAATTGAAACGAATTATACCCGGACAGGTGTTTAACACTGAGAGGAATCGAAATCCATCACTCGGGACAAAAATGAGTTCTATAACTCTTCGAAGTTGTCGATCGTTTTAGTGATATCTTCTATGGTCTTCAAAAATACTTTTTATGGTATTAGTCAATTTACTTCAGATGCCTTGTGCTAAATGTGATCTTATTAAAATCAATGCTTTATTTTCTTCGATTTGTATCAATAAAACGAATCGAATAATGCGTTTATACAACAACATACAACGATTTTGTGCAGTTATTAACATTTCATAGCAATAAATGATATAAACAAAATAAACATAAGACCTATGGAGAACTCCTTTGGCAAAAATACTTTTCGTTAGAATTTATTAAATATGGGCGAATGTTCATTCAATATAATTGACGTTGAAAAGACTGTTATCTAATTAAAGGCACAAAAAGGCCTCCATGTTTCATTTCCTTTCCCACCTCCATGTTTCATTTCCTTTCCTTTCAAAGTTGCAGGCAATGTGCTATATGTTTCTTTATGCGTTCAAATGAGGTTCGCATCCTTCGTTTAACTTCACTTCATTTTCTCATCATAAATGCAGAAAATCAAAGCAAACAATTAAAATCGTTGAAAGCACAATTCTTCTCATTTTTAATGCGTCACGTAATTACAAAAAACGAGTGTTGGTAAGGGGAAAATGCGATGGGTATTGGTGAAAGATGGTAAGGGAAAAACGAGTGTTGGTGAAAATGCGATGGTGAAAGATTTGTAGATCTCTGGAGCCGTAATTGAATGAATTGTTGAGAAGAAAGACAATTTTGAAAATTGATGTCAAACAATGAAGCATATAAAGACTCTAATTTAAGTTGCCAGACTGAAGCGATAGTTTAATACATAAATATCTGCTTTATCTGCCTTATTCAGTTGCCGAACGATCAAAGTTCGAGTTTCCTTCCCTTGACTTTGGCTTCTTCCCGACTCTTTCAATGCATTAATGTTTTATTAAAAAGTGGGTTCAGGGTTTTTGTTTCAACGAATGGAAAAACGTCATTATGGATTTTCGTTGCTTATGAGGAGAAAGCGTTGTTTCTGTTCAAAGATGCATTTATTTCATATAAATGGTACAGTTTCTCGCCTGAAAAAAGAATTGCTTTACTGCGACCTGTTTCTTTCTTAAGTATGATAGTTGCTGCGCTAATTGCAGTTGGGCTGAACGCACTGGTATCGAAATATATTCGCCATTTGAGGAGGTATGTCTGAAGTAATCATAAGTTCACGTTCGTCCTTGTATCATGTAGCTCTTTTATGCAATTTTTTAATGTGGTATGGTACTAATGATAAATGCTAACACAAAAAGTTCAACAAATTCGATTCAGCTTAATGAGGTGAGCTTTAGCAAGTCAAAGTTGAAGTTTGAAATCTTGCATTCTGCTAGCCGCTGAGCATTTTCTTAACGATCTGAATCGCACCAATGATGTTTTCTTATCGGATAGTGACCAACTCATGGCGCAAATATAAAGTCGATCTTCTCTGCTTCAGAGGTATCGATGATGAACTTATTGTAAACTTAATGCCACGCTCAAACAATATCATTCGCCATTTGGGAGCGTAGCCTACTGTTATACATTTAAGCTGGGCTAAAATTAATTTCTCCATATGATTTTACCAAGGCTATAATTTGATGCGTGATTTTGTTCGCAATTACTCAGATATTCTTTCGTTGATTTTATTGGTTCTCTTTCCCCGTCATTTGTTTTATCAACACTCATTTTTTTATTTCTTTTCAGTTTAGTAGTTGCGTAAAACTGATAACAGCATAACACTTATCAACAGAAAGTGTACAGTGTAAAGACGAATAACGCATATTGCGTGGATGATTACTATTGAGACGGTCAGTGAAAAAGGCATAACAATACGAATCTTTCTTCATATTTCCAGCTGCCACTATATTTAATGATATCTGCTCTTCTCGTTTTTGAACGGTGTATCCTCTAGGCAAGCAAATTGTAGCTGCGATATAACCGTTTGTGATCATCATTTAATGAATGGTTTCATAAGGATTTTTGCACGAAAGTACTCGACATGAAGCAGATGAGGAACGACGTTCACGAATATTCGATTTAGTCTTCGTTATATGATGCAACATACTAAGTGCTTGCATTGCCTGCAAATTACGTTTAATAGCATTTACGTTATTTCGGTTGTACAGAATAACTTTCTGTTTATTGGAGAATTAAACCTTACAGTGCAACATTGGATAGCAGCATCACAGTATTTATGGAGATTTAAGAGCAAAGTGCGGATCCGCTAAAAGCGATAAAGAACTTCCGCACCCCCAGTCAGCAAAATTAATTAGACGAAGGTGAAGAAATCTCGAAAAGGTGTAAAAATTACTGATAAACATCAAAGCGCCACACTTCCACATTCATGCAGTTCTTGAACCCTCTGACAACCTACAGAAGTTGATTCGTTCAATTTTTTTCTAAACTCATATCTCGCAGATATTCTCCTAATATAATCGCAGGATGGAATGAATAATGCGTGACCGCTTTAGGTGGATGCCATGAAAAACTGACTTTTATTTTTTCATCGAGCTTCACTTCTATGAATATGTATAGCTTGGAGACCGTGGAGAGTGTGTAGATGGTATGGAATAAAATGGAAAGCGATCTATGCAATATATCGATGGTACAGAGTGGAAATAGTTCATTGCAGAGGTGCTATCTTGTAGGTGGATAATAAAATGAATCTTTGCACAAGGCAAAAGTTGTATAAATTTGAACGAATTCATTTGCTCGATTCGAGCATCCCAGTCAACAAACTGAGGTGAGAAAAATCATGAGGTTAGTTTAAATTGGCGCTCATCACCGCTTTTTGTATCTGAATGCCTCAACACATTGAATCGATATCGCACATTTAATAAATTTCAGCAAACTTACATTTTCTCTCTCATTTTCAGGAAGCTTGTTTATACTGAGATCGGAATCGGACTTTATGAGAATCTGAAATGAGTAAACTCCATAATTTGTAAAGGAAACTTGGTAGTGAATATAATGCAGCTGTCAGTAAACTTTTCTCACCAACAACAAATAGCAACTGGCAATATATCGACGATAACTATCAATTCATAAAATTCTCCATCACTTCACTCTTCACTTTCATATCCCTTTGAGCAAACGATCTTATAAGCAGAGTGAAGAATTCAGTGAGTAGATTGTTGGGACTTGCTCTCTTCCTATGATCATGCAGCAGATTTTTGGATTATTCAGTCATTCTAAGCTTCACCAGGAAACCTTCTTTCGGGGAGGGTTATATCCAAGATGATGAAAAATTAACATTTGAAAAAAATAACTGATTGATAAATGCAGTTTTTAAGAAACATTTGGAAACTGCTTCACTGATGGGAGAATGTCAAGGATATATTCCAACATCAGTATTTTTTATGGCATCAATTTTTCAACGCAGCGGATGTCCGATGCTCGCAGAAAAGAAAAGCTGATGTGTAGTCCAGACTTCATCCGCTCGCTGCTGTAGATTTAGGATACAATAGGGAGAAGGATACTTGGAGACGACATCATAGTTTGAGCTGCTTTAATGATTCAGAATATTCGGATTCATTATGAGTGCTGCGACAAATCATCTGACGACAAAAACGTCAACTAACAGAAACATCGATCGGCAAGTTCACCGTAGTGCTCGACCTAGCATCCGCGACCTGATTGTGCTTGACGATTGATCTCCAAACTGTAAACGTCAGTGAGGGGTTTAAAATGCTTTGAACCATCATTCGATAATCCATTTCCACCCAATGTGCTCTACAGTGTCTAAGCTGCTGATCAGCGATTCTGCCGACCGTCGCTTTAAGAGATCCCACGTTGCACGAAGCGCACGCTTGGTACTGTGTTATTTGCGGAGGGAATGGAATGGAATAGACTTGAATTATGGCTCACGTGTGTTTGAGTTGGATCATTGCTTTCCACCTCTATTTTTTTGATTCTTTTCTTCCTCTTTCTCGATCGAACCTCTGGAGATTGGAGATCTTTGCCCGATGAACGATTTGAACGGCGTCCTCCACCGCCAACCTCAATATTGGCTTCCACATGCGGATCTGTGGCTGCTGTGATGATTTCATCCAGATCTCTTAGCACATCATACAGCAACTTCGGTGATACCTGTAAATCCCGAAGGAATATAAATTTGTATTTAGGAAAATGCGTCTGCTTCTATTACAGTCTGCAGTGATTTTGGCATCGACTTGCTCAACAAATTGAAGAGGGAAAAAACACTTGTAAATTAACGTTTGCTATGGTCTGAGACTGTATGTAAGCAAACATTCGCCCGTTTGATCAGTATTGACTCGATTGTCATCGTATTTAACTAATAGCTAACGTCAACACTAAGCCATTGCAAAATTAGATTTTTGAACCTAAGGGTTATCCCAATTCAGATTTGCATCGAATTTATGCAGAAAAGAGGCTGTTGCATTTCTTCTGAGAAGCTTCACATTTATCTTCATGTTCGCAACTAATCGTTTCATATGTTGCTACATATTCAACAAATTGGAATTTCATCATATTTATGGTTTATGTGGACGCTGTGTCATAACCACTAGGACTGAATGCAGTGCAATGCAAGAGTGCAGCAAAAAAGGTTCGATAAAGCAATACTCGAGCATTTAGGGTTTGTAATGAATTCAATATATATACGAACTGTGCAGCAGTAATTGCAAAAACTTTTAATACAACAGTTCATTTGCAATAAATTCCACAGTTTGCTATATGTGAGAGTTTCTGTCCGCCACAGTGTAATCTTTGCCCTGTATTTTTAATGTGTTGATTGCGCCTATATGCCCCAAATTTGTGGTCGAACTCGTTCATCTAATTAAGACAGCCGACGATGCTGTGGTACCTACCATAATGACTAATTCGACTGTTTACTTCAGTATCAAGCAGCAGACGTATTTTCGCCCAGATTTTGAATCATCTCAATAGTTTTTCGCAGCATGATTTTCACATCTCTGCATATCTAAACTCTTCGGTCGTTAAAAAACCCGGATCAGCCTACAGCAAAAATTTGGCTGTCTTTCAAAAGTATATGAAGCGAGTAACTAAATCCAGAAATGTAGTTTACAAGCCCGAGCATTTATTGGTCCCATAGATTTTGTAGGATTGTATAATGAACGACGAAACGTTTCACGGCCATCCTCAACTTGAAGACCAATGAGAGCACGCAAATATACGTCTATGATACCATTTGGTAAGCATGATGAGGAATTGAGGATTGCTATCTTGAAATGCTTTGGTTCTTCTGAATGCAAAATGGTACGGACACGCACAATCAAGGCGAAGCATAATTTTTGAAAGACTGAAAATAGCTGGCAACTTTTGAAGGATCTGTGAAGGAATTAATCTTGTAGAGGAGCTAGAGTTGACGTCGCATAAGCGATTCAAATATTTGGGGTCACACTTAGCGTATGCACTCTATTAAAGCATATTTTAACTATGCGTTAAAGCAAAAGCTCACCCCCTACGTGTTGTTAGTCTCGAACTCATGACATTTATTGAAGCGCACAACAGAAAGGGCAATGCGACCGACTTAGAGCAAAATAACGTCGATTGTATAGACTGTTCTTTTATGCAAGTAGAGAACCAAACATTCCAAGCGGAATAACTGTTTAGATTTTACGATGGAGATGGTAGGAGGTGAAACGAAACCTACATTCTTCAGACTGTTGGGTTTATACTTTACTAGCTGAACTATGGCTGCCTTTATTAATTGACCTTCCTCCTCCATTAGTTCTTTCCCTAACAATTGATAGAGGTAAGTAGGTGAAGGCATCGTATATGAATACAACATGTATGAAAACTGACCTCTAAAAAGGTATGGAAACTCCGACGATAAAACTCCAACCTGAATGTTTACGTAATTGTTGAAGTTGAAAAATTCGAATAATTTCGGTAAAAAGTTTTGTGACCGCATTTTTCGCTACTCAACAACCTGAATTTGCCTCACAATTTATCCGATGCCCCATTCATTAGTTTTCGCTGGAAAAAATCCGATATCAAGATGAGCATGAAGTTCACTCCTCCTAAATCGTAGAGCAAAAATCACCTCAAATTGATCTGCGACGATGTGCAATAGTTCCGTAACCGACATGCGTGTACCTCCAAACCAGACCTCGACATTTGCTGCCCCGCTGAAATTGCGGCCAAGATAATGCAGTCGACGAAGGTAATTATATAGGGCGGCAATGAAAGTCGACATTATCACCTGAAAGGATAGTTTGAAATTACTGACATATCTTCAGAACTTCACTGAGTCAATAACAAGTAAATTTTCCCTTAAGGCACAATGATCTCCAACTACACATTCGACTATCATTTTGTGGCTTACTCATAGCTGTAATTTTATGCAGTTAATGCGTTCATGAACCTTTGCGATTATATGTTTCATATTCTCAAGTTTCATGAATTTCGCATCTGCGTGAAGCTTTAATGTTTGTAGAACGTTTCACTCTAAACACTCAAAAATGATCCCGCTAAGGTTTGTCATGAGGAAGCTCTCTGAACCGACTTATGAAAAGCTTTGCCCACAAACGCAACGTCTAGTACCATAGCTCTCTATCATTTGCGATAAATTTTCAGCCATTATTATGATATAAAGTGAGTAATTATCGTTATCGCCATAATATTCGTGAAAAGATTGCTGCAGTGTATGATAATACTGTAACTGCAAGTACTGTAGTAGACGGTGACGGTCCTAATATGAGGCCGTAAGGTGCTTTTAAAAACTTGAAAATAACTGCTTTGCTTGAATTTCATTGCAGTTTGCTATCAGGAACGAATGAGGAGAATATTCCAGACATAGTTAAAGAGTGATTATAAATTCATTTTAGGAATTGATGCTTTGCATTCTTGTCGCTTTTTCAATTAGCAATAGAGCTCAGTACCATTCCAATAGCCAGATAGCAAATGATGATAAAAGTCTGAAAGGCATTGCTCGGCGTTGGTGTAATGTCGCCATATCCAATCGTAGTAATCGAAACAAAACTGAAATTATGCGTTCTAAAATTTCTTTTGAAAATTGGAAATTCAAATGAAAAATATCGATCGACAATCGGTATATTTGTGTTAATTATAATCTTCTAAATTCCTCTAAATAATATTTGAATATCACCTATAATTTATCAGAATCTAATAGCAACCTTCCATGGCCAGCTTCAATAATACCACTATGAAATGCTGGTTACAGCAGAAGGGGGACCGGGAAGGTCTAAAAATCCCTCACTACGTTCACCTTTTCACCGAATCCCCAAAGTTCAGATCTGACTGAACCATTCGCCACCAATATCAGTAGTATTTCCAATAGCCACCGATCCAATCCCGCTGTCAGTATCCTTGAAATGGAAATCAGCCACACGCTTTAGTAGGAGTTCAATCGTGTTGTAACCCGAAGCGAAGCATTCGGTATTTCTATGCCACGAAGGATTACTCATCACACTAGAAAACATCCTCAGTATTGCTATAGAATTCTAAAAACTATAAATTCCATTGGCGTATAGACCTAAAGTAAACGGCAGGAATGATCGGCATTTGATCGATCCATAGATGAAACAGCACTCCACCAATGACCGAATGCATCAGAAGGAGAGTGACGACAACAGGCAACGGTAGGCGTCGCTCGTCAGCCGCGACAACATCCTGAAACCGTCAAGCTTGCGTTTATATTTCCCAAACAAGAGAATAAGAAAAATAATTGTCTTTAGTGAAGAAATATGGCATTCTTTTGTTTTCAGCTTTTTGCTGGAGGAGATGCAAGTGCAAAGCGCACAGAAACGAATTTTTTGCACATGTATGGAAAAGAAACGGCAGAAAATGGATCAATGATAAATATCTGTGTACGTAAGCAATAACTGCTTGCTCCAACTGGCGGCGAAAATTTTCCTGCAATAAATTCTTTGCAAAACCATCACTGACATGAAGTGATATATACAGAGCTATATGATTGTCCATTTGGACTAAAAACTACATTAGCGCGTATTATGCAACAACATCAATGAAATTCGTTGCACACTTCCTTTTATATGAAATAACGCACGTAGAAACGTTTCTCTGATGGCATCGAGTGGTGCAAGACTATCGTGCTCCATTGACTTCCATTAGTTTCGTGCAAGCATAAACGTCGTCTCAGTGATTCACACATTTCTCTAGCACAACTGCTTCAAGTCCACTTATCGTTTTGTGCGCTGTTGTGATGCCGTTAGCGGTAAGTATGTTACGTTTTTCTTTCCATAGCGCTTACTGAAGTAGACGTTCTGTTGGAGCAAACATAAGAAGATAGGAGGCTATTCTATGCTGCAGATGCAGTGTTATTCGAAAAAAGAGCAGGCAAAGGGAGAAGTCAGCACAAATACAATGATGGACAATAAACATCCGCAATGAGTCAGTAATGCTTAGATGGAGTCCACTAAGCGCAGGATGTCATGAAGAAATAACAGAATCGCACGATAAACTGCGATTGGGCTATGGTTTTTCTTATACTCGCAGGCTGTCAGCCTCCATATTAGCACCATATGTCCCATGCATGTCGCATCTTCAGGCTTATTCGATCCGGTCCAAATCACGAAAACATCATCTCGTTGCTTTTCTTAGCGTACTACATTAATGCAATAAATCCTTTTGCATATTATAATTCCTCTGTCATTTTTATTGCGTTGTTGCATTCACATTTTATTCTTTGTGATCTTTCCCCTTCTTCAACAGAAAATCATCAACCTTTCCAAGTGAGACAATTATCCTTATTTATTTTTTATTCTTTATTTATAACTATCAATATGCGCGTAATTACTTGGATAGCGATGAATGAAACAATTGATTGAAGTGCTCATAGACGATCTAAAGAGTATCAGAAAGGAGCGAAAGATTCTATTCCAAAATCCTTTTCACAGCTCACGATTGTTTGCTCTTTCGATTTGCTGCTAGTAGAAAAATTAATAATCTCCATTGCACTGGTGACAGTCACTGTCTACAGCACCAGTTGCCATCAGCTCTATAAAAAAGTCACATTTACAGGATCCGCCGTACTTAGTATTCTTCTGGCAGCTCAGCAATATTCACTTTTGCTGTCCTTATCTTGCCAAATTTGACCTTTTAGTTGCACTTTCTGCTTTTTTCCCAATCCCCACCGTAAACTGAAAAAATTTCCTTGGTGAGCGAATGAGAAGCCACTAGAGCTCTTAGAGGAAATTTCGCGGAAATCTTCCACTTTGTGGTTTGCAACGTCAACTCATCTTTCGGCATCAGAAAGACTAAAAGTGCATGCTACTCCATAGGAAATGTTCTCTTGACTTGCATTTAGTTTTCAGCTCTAAAACAGCCAGCTTACGAATCGCAAGGGGTTGGTGTCGACTGATAGGAGTGCGAAGGAAGGGTAGCAAGGAAAAATGTTTGCTCGAAAGCTACTACAAGAAGGAGTAGTCAGAACGATTAAGTATCATCGACTTATATGGTACTTATCAACTGACATGCAGTGGATAATACTTAGAGGCCATTTGTAACTGCTTCCTATTTCAGCCTACAAAGTTGCACTTTGTTCCGATAGAATGGAGTGAATGGGGTCGGCGAAATGATTTGCAACAAAATGAGCGCAAGTCGCAAAATCGCGGTGTGCCATTCCAGTTTTAATCATTTGCTTTCTCTTCACTCCAATTTACAGAATAACTAAGAGCGCCGTTAAATGCTAGGGCAGAAGCACTGCCAAGAAGACGATGGCTCGATACGCATTATCTGTGACCGTGTTGTAAACAAAGCTGCTATTTGTTGCATCCTAAACAGAACGCCGAAATCTCTTCCGAAATGGGCCGTTGTAATGTAGATGATATATTGATGCTGCTATATGAAATTCGATTCGAACTGTTTTAACCGCTCTTCATTTTCTCTCGGGTTGATTCAGCTTATGGATGGCTAAGGTTGGACAGTCTCATGTTATATCGATGAATTAGCCTAGAGAAGGTCTGATTAGGCTAAAAGAAAGTGGCTCATCAAAATCTAAGCCGCTGAACCAGTTCGACAAATGAGATTTTACAGCCGACCCATTTCTATGGATAGAATTTGGGAGTGACACAATAGCAAACATTGTTCATTTTTAAGGCGGGGGGTTTTTCCATAAAAGCACAAAGGTGATGTGAAGTGGGTGAAATTCTCAATAAAACAAGAAGCGGAGATTCAAATGAGAGGTTGGCGCGTTATTAGCAATATTGAGAAACTGAGCCCATTTAATTTATAAATCTTCTGTTGTTACGGCACGCTTTTCGAGCCCCTTTCACGAGTCATCCCACTGCATTTACGAGACTGCTATGATTCCACTGCACTTCAAATTATATTCTGGTATGATTCCCACTTACCTGTGGTGTTACTGTACGTTTAAATCTTTTTGGAAGTTTTAAGTAGAAAGTTGTTCGTTCGTCCTTAAGACATATTCTCATATGGTCCATTCTCACATCCCATGTACTGTGTCGATAATTGGGCAAATGTTTCAAACCTGAGTTCTCGCCAGTGACGCAAGGAAGATCCAGTAGCCTTCGGCCAAAAATTGGCCAATATTGGTCAACGATAAGAAGAGTAACGGCACGCCCATTAATGTGTAGAATATACAAAATATTTTGCTCGCATCTGTCGTTGGAACGATATTGCCATATCCTATAAACTAGCATGTTAAATATCGATCCGGATGCGCAATTTTGCTAGAAAGGGTCCACTCTCGGGGTCTTAGTTCAGTAAGCAAGACCAAGATATCACAAATGCAAATTAGTTTTGGTTTTTTCAGAAAGAAAGATTCTTTACATATCCGACATAATTTTTTGATTTCCTCATCTTCCTTCCTCCTCTCCCTCCCTATCTACCTTCTGATACCTTTGCGCATAGAGAGCAGTACATCCGGATTCTTTTCCACGTTCATTCTAGCTTATTTACAACAGTTAACGAGCTCTTAGAATCAGTAGTTTTCTTAACCGAGTCAAAGTCCGACACTGTTATCAGACTGAATGCCTAGCTCAGCGCTTCTAACTAATTGAGATCATCAAATGTTTTGCTCTGTCCATCGAACAGATTCTAAGGACTGAAGTAATAAAATGAATGTTCTTGTCTACTTTCAGATACATCCAGTTGCTGGCATGTATAAGTGTTTCTACGCGAATTGCCATGCTTGGTTGTTGTTGCCATTGAGATCTGCACTACTTTGTCTCCTATGCATTTTGATTCGGAATAGACCTTTGAGGCCTCAAATTTAGATTTGCTGGATTCAACAAACATAGTGATCGGTGAATTCAGCCTCATCTTTACTGTCAAAGTAGCACGACTATTCCAGTTCATTTGCACAAAATCTTTTCTGTGATAAGACCCTCCTTAATCTAACAATAGATCCGATTTGTGGAAATGAAATTCTCAAACTCGTTCTTACAAATAACACTGCCTGTTTCGTAACCGACAGCCTCCTGTGAGCATATATTTTACAACAGAATCAAGGAGGCGTACTTTGAAAACTTTAAACGAAGATATGAAAGAGATGTTGCAAAATACAACGAATATGAAGCTATGGCCCACTATAGGTAGGAATAGTTCTTCTCTAGCTCATCTGGCATCAGCGAAATTTATCAGCCATTTCATGGTCCTTATGTTAACGTTACCGTCGGGATTGGTATGCCGAAGGAACGAAACCTTACGTTAGAAGACTATGTCACAAGGCCTCTAGCTTGTGACTGCATAGAAGGTTTTCCTTTAGCTCAACAGCTATAAACGCGACTAAATGTAGATGTTTACCAGATGTTCTAAGGATTAAGACACTGGTAAGATTCCTTCAAGACTTCGAAGCACATAGTGTACACGACAGAAACTCAAACGTATGTTTCAAAAGATGGATGATATCGATGTTTGCATGACCGAGAGACGTAACCGTTTAAAGATCAGCTTATTCGCTAACCGATTTTGAGCAGTTTTCGAAGAAGAGAATGATATCTCATCTGATTTCCCCTGTAATGCAGCAAAAAATTTGATCTTCAATTGCAAATTGTATTTCTTTTCTGAAAGCTGTTGAAAAACTTCACATAGTGGTTTCATTCACAACATGTCGTATTCCATCTTCACTTCTACGGTTATTTAGTACACTTTCATAGCTGCACTTCTTTTTTATGGCCACCCTCTCGTGTCCTTTATTTGCAAAATTTTCGACATAACCGTGATTGAAAGAATACTGGATAATTTTGCCAAATCACGCATAGTTTAATTTCGTTACTGTTGATCTATGATGCTCTCTGGCAGCAATAAGCGCTAGTGAACGTGACAAGTTTCGCTTTCTCATTACATGACGCTAAAAGACAATCTCTCTTTTACACGAAATTCTCTCTCTTCCTCTCCCTTACTGTCTCTTTCAACCATACGTGATTGTAAATGTCGTTCAAATAGAAACTGAGGAATCGGTAAGAGCAAGAAATAAGTGCTTTTTGGCGAACTGATCAGTTTATTGACGGATTGATGCATTTCAATACTAAATTATGGCACTATAACGGCACATCTCCAAGTGCGCTCAAAGAGTGGTAGAGGAACTACTTTATGCATCTGATAATGCTCGGCTCGTCGTGATGAACGATATCGAGCGATCAAATGAATAAACCTAATAAACGTTCATATGCGCGAAAAATTTGTTCGTAACTTGATATGAAGGTGTGTGAATGCAACGGTCGCTACCTGGAGATGATCGTGAAAGAGCCCACCTTGGAGGAAGCCGGGTACTATACGAGAACCAATAAAATGATTCCATCGTAAACGGTATGTGATGTTCACATAATTTTGGTTGAATGATGGCTTCGGTGGGTAATAGCGGTTTTGAAACGCATGAAAATAGCTTTAATAATTGCACAAAAATGATTTATTTGTTGGACGGACTGCGCGTTGTTATTTTATCAAATAAACATTCGACGATCTTTTACTCCAAAAGGAATCTATAAAAAGTATCTGATTAAACAAGCGCTGCTCATATCTCTCACTTCAAATTTACGAACATTTCGCTCTTGTGGGCAATCACCAATGCTGTACAACAGATAGGTTCGTCTAATTCCAAAAGTTAAGAGAAAAAGGTCAAGAAAAACAAAGAGAGAGCATAACTCCATCAGAGAATTGACGAGAAAAAATGAAGTGGCAGTAAAAACGAGAGCAAATCAACATTATCACCGGATGAGAAAAGTTCTTAGAAAGTGATTGTATCATTCATTTGGGGGAAATTACTTTCCTCAGTGATGACTGCTAATGAAGAACAAAAACAACTAAGAGTTTTGTGTTGCAAATAATTAACGCTGATCTATCGATGACAGCGATTGCTGATGGCTTCTAACAGATCCCTCGTCACAAAGATGAAAATCCTTTAAGAGGAATATAAAAAATGCATCAAATCACTTGATCGCATCACCTCATCACTTAAACTGGCAATATAGTTCAAAGACAAAAAAGCTAAATGAATTTCTGCAGCTTTCATATTTCATTCGAGCGTGAAAAATTGACTCCATAACTCTTTTTAAGACAAAAAATCCGCATAATTACTCACTCACCAACAGTGGCAACAGTTGTAAACGTGAATAAAATAACCATATGAAATTCATGTCGATGAATATTCTCGTCGACGATTTGAAAAATAACAGCTCCTCCGATCACATAGAAGACAAGAAATAAATTGATGATGAGATGAGGTACCGATGCAATGAAAAACTGAAACGAAATCCATTAATGAACCGATAAATAGACGGTGCAGTTTAGGTTCTTTTTGGGACTTAATAAACGCGGATAAGTCTGTGTGCGCAGAATGGGGAATGAAAAGGTTAGCATTGACCAATCACTGCATTTCAGCAAGGCTTATTATGAAGATAAGGTTTGCCTGACTGAGAACACCGCATCCTTTTGAAATCCCACTTATGCAAAGAATATTCTCTCACATAAAGAAGTAGAGGTCTGCGATACTCTCATTTGCTAGGATAAAAAACACCCATATATGAATAAGAGTTTTATCGAATCATGCACAATTATGACGCTTCTTATGAATGAGCAATGAGAGTGGAAAGAAATTCCCATTGTGCAATATCACCGTATAACCTTTAATTTTACTATGGGAACCAAATGAGAATATTTTCCGGATTTAAATGATATTTTCAATTATTTTGGTGCACTGAAGAGAGAAGAAGATATGAACTTTTATGTTTCAATGTTGAAGGCGACTAAGAAATAAAAGATAAAATAAAAATATTCCACTTGAGGTGTAAAATAAACGATTGCCTTATTATAACAGAACAATGAATTTTTAAAATATCGTCGTAGTGAATTCTTCTATGATATAAAGATTACTCGCAATACAGAAATATTCGAATCTATAGGAAATTATGAAAAATCAACAAAATGTTTAGTTTTCCAGGATAAAATAAGAGTAGAGACTTCAGGAGACGGAAATACTCTAGAGCGGAAATTCGAAACTCATTGTTTCTTCCACGGATGACTTCCCTTTACAGTCTATCCATTCAATGACTCAACGCTTGCTGACACGAATGTCAGCTATATCATGAAACTGCTTATCGAATGAGTGCAAACAATTTGGGAAAACAACTTGGAGAAGGTCCACCAGTGAGGAAATCAAAATGGTGCTGTATTACAGGAAAGGAAACAAAATGCATCCTAAATATCTGGAAGAAAACCTCGGAAAAGAAAAAGTCCAGAAATTTGCAGAAATTACTTGGTCGAGACGGTTGATCGACCTAATTAATTTTAAGTCATCAGGGTTCGTTTGGGCTCCGACTTTACTCTACGCCAATTCAACAACTTTATTTGAATTTATCTGACGCCTCTTGTTCGAATCAGCATGCAGATGAAAACGAAGCAACAAATTTTATAGGCGGTCAAAAATTTTCTCCTCCAACATGAGTAAAGCCGTCCGCTCTTCCACACTGCATATGCGACCATTCGGACGACGCTGTTAGCAGGCTGCTACTGTAACTAGATGGAAGTATTTTTTGATAACTTTCATCTCATGGAGAAGGATTTCTCGGCAGTAGCCTCTGCCACTGTCATGAAATCGGATGTAATCTTAGATTGGCTGCGACTTTGTTAACAAAGTGTTAAAAAATCTATTAAAAGGAATTCATTCTTGAATGAAAGAGAAGGAATCAACCGTACCGTTCCATTAAAGTAAAGAGAATTAGACGCTTGCAGGAACCATTATCAAGGTCAGTAGATTGAAGCAAAGCGAAAGGCAAAGAATTCCGAACGTCAGAAATTCTAGAAAACACTCTTCGATTAAATGATTTAACGATAACGAATGATAGGCTGAAGATGAGGTGTAGGAAGAAAGAGAGGAGAAATATTAACAACAGGTGTTCTAGTCTATGAAATATAACGATATCTTCAGCTTCTGACCAACGACCTACTTCACCCTCCTCCCTTCGCTCCCCCTTTCCACCTCGTCCCACTGTCTACTTCACAATAGCGTTACAGCTTTTGGTGTCACTCGACACTGTGGAAGTAATGAAACCTATTGCACTATTACATCTGATTTTTCACCGAAACTTTATGACTACTTTTAATGACCTTTTATGCTTTAATGGATACAGTATGTCACAATATTTGAAGGGCAATAAAACCAATGAAAACATTTCCAACGAATGCAATGCCATTTACATTATCAAATGCTATCATATCACTGCTCATAACTCGGATGTGAAAACACTAGAAGTCGTAATTCCAACGATAAAGAACGGCGGAAGTTGGAAAATTGGAGAAAAACATTCGAAATTCAATAGGAACCACACCAATTCATGCCAAGCCATATGTGAGCATCCACCTCTTCCCTCGCTTCTCCCCATTTTCCCCTCACCTCATAGTTCCGTAGACTTCCCAATTAAAGGCGATTCTTTGAATTTTTGATAAGCACCTGCAATCACTAGTGAATTATATATAAGGCAGTGAAATAAAAACTTAGATCACCGCATAGAAATATTAAAATCTTGGTGGGGCTTCAGGAGAGAAGACAGGAATCGAGAAAATGAAATTTTCAGTGCATTCTCTCTTTTTTTAAGGAAGTCATTCCTCGCAAACGCGCATCCTGAATTCCTTATCAGTATATAAGCGACCATCATCAGCTTTTTACAAAGAAATTCATAACATAGCAAATCGCTGATGCAAATTCACCAAGTGAAAATTCTGACCGCCAACATATAAAACATCCAAAATACTTTTGAATGGTAGTTGAAAGAAGAGTTCACCATCTGCTGCTACACTTTGTGATAAAACTTCGGTCTTTACTATTGTCGTTATTTTAATATTTAATTCGTTAACATAATTTCTTTAAAATAGAGCTTGAGCAAAATAAAATGATCTGAGTCTCCCAGCATCATTCTACTGAGTTAACTACGGTAATGTTGGGAGGCTATATTGTGGACTATTTTATGCGGCCCTGAAAGGTTTAATGACGCATAAAAAATGTTTGCTTATCAGCGCTTTTGCACTTTGCTTTATGTTGAAGTAGGCAAAAAATTCATACGCTGGGCTTTCCTCTTCCTGAGCCCTTTCCCACTGTTCTTGGTGCATCTTGCAGAAGTTAGTTTCCCTTACAGAAAAATTAAAGAAGGACAAATGACTTAAAACACATAAATAGGATTACACAGGAACAATGAAAAGTCATGACAATATAGCGAGGGAACAAGCAACATGTATCGGCCATGTCCCATTCCGTCCTGTTCCCTGCAAGCACGATCCACAAATGGATCATGACCAACATTGCCATTCCGACGTTAACGCTCAACTATCTCTGCCGATCGCTTGAAAATATTATCAACCTATTTCAGCAGCATTCTGGATGTATGGAATCAAAATTTGTTTAGTTCGCTTACTTCATTCCAAATATCCTGTTCGTTGCAGCTATGATCTTCGATGAATTTCTTCCGCCAAATTGCATAAAACGAATAATTTTCCCAATAGTTTTTGAATTTTTCGATACGTGAACGTGTTCGACTTTTTTCCATCGGAAAGTGCAGTCGCATTAGCAGATCATAAGGACTGAATAGCTGCTCCTCGGAATCCCTTTTGAAGTAATCATTGAAAAGGAAGTGATTGCATTCACGATCTACCGTGTCATCGCATGTTGCGAAATCCACCCGTACTGGCTCCACTACAAATCGTGAAATTTTTCGTGACGGTTCCGACGGTCCAGGATCACTTGCCAACTCCGATTTCGGATCCGTTACTGTCATTGACGATGACGCCATTTGAGAAGTGTGACGTTTGCGGTGGATTCAAAAGAGAAGCAGTTAAATGTCTCGTTTCAGGTGATATCACAGCCAAAATGTCAGCAATGTTGGCTCAATGTGAATATCTTTGCGGCTGAAAGATGACGACTTGAAACGAGCGCAGTGAAAATGACGCGAGTGGATTCTCGTTGAGAATCGATCAGTTTTTGAAGGGCATTTTTTAAAATGCAAACATCCGTTTATCACACAGTTACCGCTTGTATTCCTGAAACGAGAGTTGCTAAGAAAATATCGAGAATATGATACGTATATAATGGAATTGCACATGAACGGATCTTAAGACACTGGGATCGGAAATCAAAAAACACTGAAATCACGATTTATTCCTCCGACAAATTCGCATTGAACTAGTGAAAGATGGAGATTTACTTACGCTGTAAACTATATGCCAGAAACTCCACAATTGCGGCCAATTCTCATACACGAACCGAAACTGCTGAGAACTAAGCAGTAGTAGTGTAATCGATTCTAAAGGTGATCTTGGCATCATATAACCTGATGTTACCGCAGTATGAAGAAATAAACCCCTCATATGAGCGTAAGGTGGTCAATTTTTGGAACAAAACTGCAGCAAGGGAGTTGACTGATGTTGTGGTCGTTTGAACAGCTAAAGGAAGCAACGAATCGAAGCGCTGAAACCTGTTTGTTCTAGACGCAGCCAAGCAGTTCTATTTTGCGATCAAATTTCTGCAAAAAGGAACGAGCAATATATATATATATATATATATATATATAGGTGGAGGGGTTTTAAAAAACAAACATTATAAGATCGCTTCATTTCATCGCCATCAACTGAGAGAAATTCATGATAGCCGATAAAATTTATATTGCAATTCGCCGACAATGATAATAACTTATTGCCAGTGGTGCATTTAATGAGCTTGTCTCCTGTTGGAGCTTGTGCTTTAGGCTATAGCTCCGGCTGGTGTGAAGAACATCAATAAAAGAACGACAGCGGAGATCAATAAATTTTTTTGGGAAGTAATCGATCGATTTAAAAAATTATTTCTCGACGTGTCTGTTTTTCACAAGTCGACTCGACAGTTACTCAGCACAGTTGTGCCAGCTGGCAATAACAAACAAAAGCGGAACTTTCGACCTTAACAAAAGTAATTTCGGACGAAATGAACAATTCATTACAAAGCAAACATTGTTGGGTTTTCCTCGGGATTCTCATCTCGGGTTTCCATGAAATTTGCAAATACTACCAGGATCACCATCAGCGTCAACTATATGCCACACGCTGTTTGAATGGAAGACCTTGAGAGCGGTATCACAATTTCGATGAGAGTTCTTTTCGTTCGATGAGGCTGTAGAATATTCGCAAACTTCTTCGACATTTACTGAATTTTCGTCAGCTGGCGACATAAATTTAGCAGAGAACAGCAGAGAGATGACAGATTCATGCCTGGCAAGTCCCCTTAGATAAATTGCATGTCAATTCTATCACACTGCTCTCTCTGAACCGATTTGAATCGTTTGATTTATGTTGAGAAAATGACACAGAAAATATTTTAAACTCCTATAGCGATCGCTATTATAAGGATGCAGAATCGACGCTGAAATAGAGATATTTTGCTGCAAGCGGTCGGCTTTCGACTTAGATTTAGCAGTCATCATCGCTGACTGAGAGACGTTTCAAAGCATAAACGATAAAAATTGGCCACAATTAACTACTCAACTTGCGGCAATATTCCTACCGCAACGATTTTCTCGCTCTTCAATAACAGTCAGGCAGATGTGGTCAAGCAACGTTGACTTTGCTCATGCAATTTCATTCGGCGCCAATTAGAGTGGAACTTGTTTTTTAATGCTGTCGTGGCCTTATCGACGTTCTTATGAAACGTCTCTTGTTGTGACCGCATTTGCATTACGTGAAACTTCCCATAACATACTTCCTTGACGTCCCGAAAGTATTTCAAAAGAGAACGTCAACGAAGAATCATCGATCCTTCCCATTTCCTCTCAACAGAGGTCAAACTTCCTCGCTGTCCTTTCCCAATCGCTGCACCTTCTCTCCATCATTTTAACTGTTGAAAGATGCAAGATGCAATAGCATCGGAAAGTGTGATGATCCCTCTGCGAGCAGTAAAGAAGTCGCATAAAGGACGATAGGCGGAAAATGAGTTTGTGCCTTTCCTCCACCACTGATGAGGCAAAAGGAGAGGGGAGGTAACCCCTAAATCTCTACCGTCCGGTACTCTCAACGTTTAGAAGAACGGACGAACCCGCCAACGCCTGGTAATCCATCCACCAAAGAGATTTATAAGAACAAAAAACTGGAGAGGAAATCAGTGACGACTGCAACTTTTACGAATATTGTAACTTGCAAGAATGCAACGAAGACCGAAAGCCTTTGTTGCAAGAAAAGCCATTCATAATTCCAAAAATTTAAGTGAGATCTTCATGAGAAACTTAGCCTATCTCGGATTCACTTCAAAATGAGAAAGATATCCATTATGGTATAAGAAGACGCTCAACACAAGTGATCATTACCTCGTATATGCAATACGAGGATAGCATAAAACTGGCTCCGTCCTACGAGAATTTAGCTCGTTCCCGATTTCGATTCAGGTTAGTTTTCGGCTGAAGTTTAGTACCCTGACGGTAACCAACTCAAGCCACCTGATCTCTTTTAAATGGTAGTGTTTAAAGTCACGATATATGCTTCCCATATGGAAAGAAGAGAACAGAATGAAACTGTTCTACGTCTCCTAAAAGGTACCTTGACCTGTGCAAAAATTTTCATATCCAATTCGCTCCGACTAGCACGGCTAATTCCAAAAGGCAACCATAGCACCTATCCGGTGGTTAGATCATCCTCTTGATTCACTCTAACGGCGACCTCATTCATTCAATAACTGCAGTAATTAAACGCCTTATAAACAAGCTTAAAGGAATACAATAAGATGGAGGTTAGAATTTCCAAAACAGCTGCACAGCGGAGCGCTGAAACGAGAATGGAGTAGGAAGGAGCGCAAAAGGCGCACGAACTGGCGTCATCAACGCGACTCCGCCGCCTTCTGTCAGAATTCTCTCCAACATGTGATCAGTGCCCCTTTTTTGTGATCCTCCTATTCGTACGTACTCTCTCGCTGCTCACTTTCGACACTTTCTGACATCTCAGATGATTTATCTTTTGCAGCTTCCTGCTGCAATCAACTTCCTACGCCACACCTCTACCTGGACGTTTTGAAACAGACTAACGTGCTGGTGAAACGAGGACATCTGGATGCCGCAGGAATGACTTTTAAGACCTGCCCATTCCCTAGGCAGGCTATCTGAACAGCCTAGCTTGACATACGAAGAATCATAAGATGTGTCATTAATAAACGGGACGTAAATATAAGAAATATATCAAACTTCAAATATGAAATTATATACCTCCACACATTACACTACGGATGCAACGCTCATGAAACAACGCAATTGATCTGCGGCTATGTCATTTCATACGTTAATGCTGAGGAATGCGGCAAATCCTAGCTCTCGAACATTTTCTTTTCCCTCCTCGAAACATCGCAGTGTTCTCGTCGAAACAAGAGAAACCATGATTCTCTTTGATGTGAACTCATTCCCGCAAGCCTTAATTATTAGAAGTAGACGAAAAAGTGAATCGGATTTGCAAAGGTGCGTTAAACAACAGCCAACGTATCATCAATGGGACCATCCAATAACATTCGTTCGCCCAAAATCCGTCCACACTGTTAATCCGAAGGTATCAGCTCCTTCCTCCAAACTCACATCAATGTGTGCGAAAAAAATGCAAAATGCCCATTCTACTCGAAAACCGCAATAACTACGAAAATTCAGTGTTCCTAAAATTTCTACTTCACATCCACATCGGAAATCACTCATCTGAAACAAGAATCCAAAGATGAAACGTTACAAGGGTACTTAAGAGCACCTTCGCAGAGCCTGATACATATATATAAACCACAAACGAAAGGAAAACAGAGGGTATAAATAAATGAAACGCTGCGAATCTTTTGATTTGCAAACTTCCTATGATTAAAAACTGAGCACCACCCTTCACATACAAACTCTCCATCCCCTTCCCCAAAGCATATCGAAGCTCCGACTGCTGAATCACTAACTACAGACGTAGGAAGCGATAAGCAGAACTCGGCTTGGCACGATCTCTAAAAGTAAATAATCAGGCGTAACAAATATTACTGGTTCTTCCAAAAGTTCCATCATAAGCAGCAAAATCAACAGCAACATAGGTTTTTTGCCAAAGAACAGATTCCCAACAATGTAACTGGGATGAGATGAATAAGTGGGTGGCGAGAAGAAACTTCGAAGAAAACAGTAATGTTTGCTGCGTAGGAGAGATGGGAAATCAGCGACAAAGATGCACAAGCTTTTTAAACTTAAGTAAATGAACTGCTGCTCTATGACATGTATCACGAATGTTCATAGAAATTATGACGATGGAAATGCCTTTCCAATCACGTAGGGGGAGGTAGTAGCTGTCATCGCAGTCTTCCGTGCCTACTACTTAGGTCATAAATGTGACGAGAAATGATCTTCCTTAAAGATGTGGAATTTCACATGGACGCCAATTCATTTTCTTGCATAGAACGATGAGAAGAGAATAAAAAAATTCGAAGAATGCAGAGTACAACTTCAAACGAATTCATTTGTCCTGACTAGGCGACCCCTTGAAATATTTTCCTAATCTTCATTCAAGCATTTAATCTTTTCAATGCCGCACATCACCACCGATATTTTTCCCTTAGGCGGAGAAGTACTTCAAGCAAAATTCCTTTCAAAATGAATACACATCACTGTTTATAAATACCACAATAAATAAGGCGAAAGATATAGGAGAAAAAGAACAGTCGTGCAAGGATAGAAGACCAAGGATATTTCCTAAAATGGCCACATTGCTATGAAATCACAAAGGGCTACATGCTTTCTCCAACCACTCGTATTCTTCTTTTTTCCCATCTTTGAGAAGATACTCGCCAACCTTGCTGAGACATGTCCGATGATACGCGTCTAACCATTCCACCTGGTAATATTAATCACACTGCATAAAGACAAGAATAAATTAAAAAAACAACAGTTAAGCAAATAAATGCTAATAATAAATGCACAACAAACGTAATAAACGTTGACTTGTTCAATAACAATAATTGTAACAATAAAATCATCTCATCTGAAAATTTCCACCAAATGTAAGATGAAAAAGATGCTAGTTTCCGAACCTATTTTTCCAGGTGATCTGCGGACACTGAAGTATGGAAATGAGGGGTTACGGCATCCTTTTACTTTCGATGCCTTTTGCTCTTTTTGAGAATTTTCAGGCCGCTCTGCTTGCTTAACTCGAAATTTCTGAGCTACTTTGTCGAAAATAACTTGCATTTTCGCTGACCCTTTCGGCATGTTGCCAGTCTTTCATCGTCTGAAGTAATCCTTCCCATTTCTCGTTCGTATAAAATTTCTAAGCACATTTATGCCCCATCATATGTATCTAAGCGGCACTATTTTAGCAGCTTTCATTTAGAATACATCATCCGTTATCGCGTTCATAAACTATGCGGTCGCAATTTTACTCGCTAAACTTTGTACATCCGACCAAATGAACCACTCGTGAAGAATATTTTTTGACCGAATACTTTCCTGTGAACATCGCCTAAGATCATAATCCTTCCTCTATAAGAGCCAATCTTATTGCCTCATCCAACTCATTTCATTTACTCGCTGCTTTGATATGACTTCGCAAATGGTTACGTTAATACAAAGTCGACTCTGAATAGCACAGTAATTTTGTGAAATTTTACTCCATATTGAGGGAAGTGGTGGAAACCTTGCACTGTTGACGTTAGCACAAAAACATGGACATTCTACTGAAAACTGTTGGAAACATCTCTTGAAGAGGCTTATTAAGGAATCGAAACCTGGAAAAGATCCGTTCACTGAGAAAAAGTTACCTCTTTTTGTGTGAGAAGAGTTTTGTCGATTAGCGATTTTTGAACGGGCACATATGTCAACGGCTCAAAAGTCAAATAATTTTCAGCACCTGAACGCAAATTTGGAGCGTTCACAACCTGAAATTTTCAAAGGGAAATACAGCCGCTGTACTAAATCTGAATGTTAACAATGTTCATTTTCATCTTTATCGCATCGATAAAGACAAGCTTACTGGAAACTACTGAAAAATACTTCAGTCTATAAAATCGGCGACCAACTGTCAGCAGAAGCTATAAGCCAAGTTTCATCAGCCGCAAATCTCAGAGATGAAGACCATCAACGACAAACTCTTATAGATGCAAATTCACTACTATCTTCCTCCACTTAGCTTTGTAAAAAAAAGTTTGTTTGAAGCGATTATGACCAAACATATTCACTGAAATCAAACTCTACAATCCCGTGCAGAGAGGAACCTCTACCATTGCGCAGTCTGATGCAAAATTCGTTTTTGGCATATTTATGCAGTATCAACAACGAGGACGTAATTTTCGTGACTGCAAAACCACACGACGTAAATGGCGTAACACTTATACTCGTCAGTCCTTGATAGAAACAATCCCGCTTTCCTAAAGATGAGACATAAGATGGAAATCTGCTAACATAATAAAGAGTTAATCACCTCATAGCAATTCTCGAATCTCACTCCCCATTTTCCTTCCAAATAGCAGCCCGGTTCGATGGTCAGTACCATTCCCTTGTGAATTCCACCTTCCGGTGAATATCTTCGATATCCAATTCCGGCTAAAAAACTGAGTTACTTAGAATTGAATCTAGAAATTTTTGAACAAAAAATCGAAATGTTTATAAAATAACAGAGGTTCTTAATGCGTAATGCTTAGCTCTTGAAAACTGGTATTCATCGAACTCAGATTTCGTTCTTCTCCCAGATAAATTCCTTCGCGTTAACATCCCTACATTCACGTACTTAGTCCTTATTCTGAGGAAGCCAATTCTTTTGCACATTCAAAGATGAACCAATTCCATCAAAAAAGAAAACGAGTGAAAAAATGATCAGAAACGGTGCGAAAATAACGACGAGCTTCTCCATGCCGCTTAGGAGTCACTAAATCCAAATGATCGAAGTTTGAGGGAGAAAATAAAGATAGTAAGGAAATACAATAAGCCTTACCGGGTCCTTCGTGCACATTCAAGAAGTGTCCAACACCGTGTCCAACCCCATGACTAAAATCAAGTCCATCCGCCCATAAATGCTGCCGAGAGATTACATCGATTCGAATACCTTAAATTTTCCAGAGATAGCTGACTTCACATTTAAACAGAGTAAGACTCAGAAACATTTTTATTATTATCGGATGAGAGATAGAAAATAAAAATGCAGATAACAATGAAGGCTCCAAGCGCAACTATCCGGAGAGCGAAAACTTACCCACTGAGCAGTGCCCAACACTTTACTTCCTCCCTTTGAATAACCCTTAAGTGAGCCGAATCTGGGTCCACTAAGGTCTGCTATGCAGTCTTATCTCTTAACCTAAAGGTACCTAAATTTATGCGATCGGCGAACAAATCTATGAAAATTTCGATCGGTGATCACTTATCAATCAGTTCGAGCCTCTGTTCCATGATTATCACACCAATATGAACGCAATATTTACACATAGAGTTGTACTGACGCAAGAATTTCCGTCCTCCCTACCTTAATAATGCTATGATCCTTAAAACAACCCTCTTCCTTGAAAACGCTGAAGAATCTGAGTGACTCGTGTTACGCTCTACGGCCAATGAAACAGAGTGCACTGAAAGGAAGCACCACTAACCGTTGATACCATCAGGGAATACCATCATTGCAGTTCTGATATGCCCTTTCACGACAAGCGTATTGATACGTTTCAAGTCGGCGTTCGGCTCGGCTGCATATGAGACAGTTCGCGTTACGTCCGTTGTTCCATCTCTTAAAGCTCAATTTCAACACAGTTTAAAGAAAAACTAAAAACAGCAAATGAAATGAGCAGCAAACTGAAAACATCTTCGAGACATTTCCTATACAACCATGATGCCATGAACCCTTGTCTAAACAAAGCCGCTGAGAAATTACAGAAATTAAAAGTTACAAAACCATTTTTTGCATTCCAGTGTAAGGCTCGACAATAATAACCCTCAGTGTTCAGTCAATATAAATTACAAGAGGATGAATAAAAGAAACAAATGACAATAAAGAAGACGGTGCAAATGGGATCCCTGTGGGGTGGCCGTTTCAGTCATTTGTAGCAGCATTCATGAACCACTACCCAACAGCACGAACCTCACAAATTTGAGATAAAGAGACCTGTTTCGAAAATTTCACTCTTTATCGTCTTTCCTGCATGTCAGCTCATCTTGGCACTTTGGCTCACCACTTCTACAGATCACCGATAAACTGCTGCCGCATTTAACAATTCGAGAGCATGTTAAACGTGACGCCTTTCAAATAACGAAGGGCTCTTGCGGTTGAAAATCATTAACAATCCTTTTGAAGAAGAGCAAAACGCTCGAAACCAAAAAGATCATGCAACTAAGGTCAATGGGGTCTCGTTCAAGAGGGCCTTCGTGAAACTCGATTCCGGATAGGAGGTCGGAAAGTTCGGGAGTAAATCTCAAACAGCAGAATGTTATTTGACTGGTATAATCTAGGTACGAATTCGACCATACCCTAAATTTATTCCCAACTGCATTTACTTTTTACCTCTCCAAGGGAGAAGCTGAGTAAGCTGCAGGAAAAATTTGCTGAGGTAATACAGAGCAGATAATTTTGACGCACCTGTAGTGAGCTCCAGAATCAAGTAAGAACACTGCGTCCCTTGTCACTTCGCGAGTCCCGGTTTCTTCAGTTGGCTTATAATGCGGTAGTGCAGAATGCTCATCCACACCTGCTATTGTCGAGAAGCTTAAACCCACATATAACGGCTGCTTAGCACGTAACTGCTCTGATTTGTCGCTTGCTGATAGCTGAAATATATCCCATCATGAGTAATGCTAAACAAATAAATCACTCTCCGCTGGCTTCAGATGAAGAAAATAAAGAATATGGACGAGGAGAGAAAATTTTGCCTGAAAACAGGAGAGCTGCTTTCAAAAATTTGGTCAGGGAATAGATGGATGAAAAATGGTAACGAATAAAGAGAGCGAGAGAGAGAGACTGCATAGAAAAAAGAACGTATTAACATGAAGGAAAAGGGAGTAACAACGAATAGAAGCTCGGGGCAAAGATGATCCGAAGACAGTACGATTTTCGAAAAAAAACGAGGATTAACTAACCTGAAGCAGGAGAGAAACGAAGGAATGATAAAGGCAAAAGACAAACCTCCGTTACTTTACGACCCGCCAGTACTTCCTCTTCTAGCCATCTAAAGAACTCTACCAAAGCGGCACTATCACGAATCTGAAAAAGGAAAAAATAAATCTCATCTTTTCTCTCCGTATAACAAGAGGCAAACTTTGCACTGTTTCATATCACAGGAAGCACTCTCCTAGTTTTAGTGAATTACGTAAAATTATATTATCTTCGGAAGTTTACTTCGACAAGAAATTTGCGAAAATCCGAAAAGGATGACCTGCTTGTTCTCTCTTTTCTTCTTCCCTTCTTGTAGCTTCTCTGCTGCTGACTGTATCCTTGAACGTTGTGACAATCCAAAAGTTTGTGTGCCATTTCTATGTACAACTATGAGCAACAAGCTTAGTATGTCACTTAAGATGAAGCACTCTGTCTAAAATCCAACAAACTGTTCTCATAATATATGAGAAGCGCAAAAATTCGCAGCTAAAACTTGCAAACCAATGTATTCTGTTACTTGAGTGTGCATTTACAGACTGCGTACTTCAGCGCCACTGCATGATAGTAAATCGATTACATAGTCGATTTAGCTGCTTTTGTGAGACGACTATATCGCCCATGTTTAATTTGAATTTCTAAACATTTTCACTCACTTATGAATGCACCCCGTCTGTCTGCTAAACAGTTACTTAGTCATTTGACGCAAAAGAAAAAAGTGCCTGCGATGCTCTAAAATAAACGAAAGTCTTACATGAGAATTACGCATTCCTTGCAGTTCCACATCATTTTTAACGGCTTTCATGGCCTGTATTGGTGATGCTCCTATATTCGAATAGTCCTTTCCGATTACTGAACCGAATTCATAATTCGTTGCGTCCGGGATTAAAACCTGAAATTTCTCGCATAATAACTACTATCATTGCTATCCTTTGACTTTAAAAAGTCTTCAGATCCACCTGCCAGTTAAATAAGAAACTGATGTGCTAGATGCACCAGCTGTAGATCTTTCAAGTATTAGAATGGCGACCCTCCCTCCCTCCCTCCACTACTTCGCTCCTGATGACAGTTATATCACATTAGCCGAATCAAACCTGTACAAACATCGCAGAAAGTTGAAAAACATCAAGTCAGAGAGCTCTCTGCTATTAATTCCATAACAATGACAGCCTGCATGAATGGCACATATGACTAGACCTTCAGCTCTGCACAACACGTTCCCACCACTAGCTCAATGCAAACATATAAAGGGAAGAAATAGTGAGTATAATTCCACCTCTCATGAGATGCGCCGCCACAATCGCCGGTGGGGCAAGTTTCCACGCAAAATACGAAACAAAACAACTCCCATACCATATGCGTCGGATTGCTGGCTTTTTCCTCTTCATGCCACTTTGCGAACCACTCGATCGCTTCGCCGTACTCATGCAAGCACACATGAGATAAATGTTGCTTCAACTCACTGTTCAATTTGCGTATATCAATAAATAAATGTATTTCCTTGGGAGTGAGTATCAGGATCGAAAAGACGAGCGGATTATAAGGAATGTCTGCACCACGAATATTCAACAACCCTGAAGTAGGTAATGCAGTAAAAACTGGTGGACGACAGCGGAGAATGAGATTGCGGGCAAAGATTCTATTAGGTTTCATACGGGAAACTCTCCAAGCATGAGAAAACTGTTCCTTCATGAGAAAATGTGAAAAATTTTCAATATCATTAAACTTTGGCTCAACGGTACAACTACTAGGGGTTACCACCGCCTTTCCCCTCCCTTAACCTTAAGAAAAATTCTTGGGTGATGAGACGCAAGGAGCACGAGTAGTAACTCGTCGCTTTTACTGGTTAAGCCAAAATTGTTGTTCGCTGCAATGTTGCAAAGACTCGAGCCTTTAAAGCAGACCAACGCCACCTCACTATAAACTCGCCATATACATGTATATATTCATCCTTGAGCTTTTGCACACATGCATATGTGACATGTTTCTATATATGTTGCGCAAAGAAACGTACAAACAATATCATCGAGAGCTGTAAATATTGCTGAACTGCACTTCTTTTTGGCAAGTTTCTTGCGGACTTCCTCAATCTTTACCAACGAATCCATTCCATGTTCATTTGAGTTTAGCGCTAAAACCTGAAAAAAGAGCCAACTGCCTGATCAACCTGACATCAAGATGAGTTCCAAAGTTTCATATTCAGTTTGGAACGAATTTTCCAATGCAGAATTTTTATGACTTAAGACTTCATGCTCCTCCTCCAAAAAAGGGCAACTCAGCTAAACAATTTAAAAGATCACGAATCACAAAAGCAGCAGCAACCGCATCATATCATAAACATTCTTTGGAGAATTTTAGCATCAACGAAATTGAACAAATAAACGAAGAAAAAAGAATCCGATATAACTTACCATATTACATGGCACGGTGGGTCGATCGGTCCATAATATATCGACCAAATTTTCTTTCAGTGGCACTGCACTAATCTTCACTCTCTGCAGGCTATCCACCATGCGTAAGCCATCAGCTAAAAGATAATCGCTTCATATGGCTGAATGGACATAGCACTAGAATGACATTCCAAATCTTGTGCGAATTTAGTCAGCGGCAATCGCGTTAAATGGCTCTCCAAATTCCAAACTTCTTCCAATAATCCTCACACTTTCCGTTTAAATTAAGCGAAACATTTTCGGCATCCCTTTTCTTGCACTACGTTTCGATGCTTTACCAATAACCGAAGAGGTGTAAAATAGGCTTCACTTACCATAACCGTGTAGCCTAGGATCGAAGCCAACACGCGAATTTGAGGGCATATTTTCGACGAGCCAATCAACTGGTGTGATGGACTTCGGAGTCCCCTCTTCCATAAGCTTCCATCCATTTTCTAGTTGATTTTTCGCCTTAAGGCATATTTTCGAGTTCTAATATTTTTATTTCCCAAGTTTTACAATAAAAAACTGTTTGGAAATAAATCTGCAAAGGAGCAAAAAACTAGGAGTTCAGGGTTGAAGTTAGGACATATGAAATTCTATGGCATAAACTTACAAGACTTCAGATAAAAAAAAGTAAACTGTGAACAGGAAGGTCGACTATTTCCTATTTCCCACTCTCGTGAATCCCTCCAATGAAAAAAGTGACTGAGCGGAAGTCTAAAAACTACAAGAACGATAGCTGTAATCTAATATAGGATTCAAAAAGCAAAGATGGGCCGTGAAGCAAATACTTTCTTGTGATCAAGCAACATAAAATAAACGCAAAGATAAACTACCGAATGACCAAAAACCTTTATTTCGTTGGCCATCTTCTGCTAACTATCAAGCTATTTATCGTGACCAACAAAAGAAAATTCCGGAGTGACCAAAAAATTCCAATGACTCCGATGAACAAATTTTTCGACGACCAAACACTCAAAATGAGAACATTTGCCCACTTATCGGAACTGAGTTGAATGAGATAAAACTCTTTCGCTATAAATACTTCTAAGCGCGCATATATATCAAGCACACAGTCAAAGAGTTGCGCGACACGATCATTCATTTCCATTCACTCCTCTTCCCCTCTATCCGTCCCCAACCCCGAATCACTCCATATATATTGTTCTCTTGACCTCAAATCAATCATAATCAATTTTCATACTACATGCTCATCTGTTGAGGAACAACAACAGAGACTGTGAACTGAACACAGCAATGACGACGGATCGCGATTTCCATGCAGACGTAGTCTGCGAGGGGGTACCAAAATTTTCGGCAACACTGCACTGAATATCGAAATTTCGATATTGAGTGCGTCAAATCGAAACCTTGCAATGGAACACGCCGGCACTCGAGAACGAGAGAAAGAGGAAACAAACATTTGCGATAAATACAAACATAGGCTAACCTGAATAATGTAGCGGCCATCCGTCCACAGCAATGCCTCAGTATTGGTGATCAGTGCAAATGCGTTACTACCCGAGAAACCGCTGATAAACTGAACACGAAAATCGTGTGCCGCCAGGTACTCACTCTAAACAAAGCATCTAAGATATACTCCATTTAAAAAGAGACGTACAAGAATATGATCGTAATAAAGTGAATACGTGAATGAGGAAGTGCACCACTTTGTGGATAACTAACTACCCGATCATCGTTCGACGTCAGCTGCATAACTTTCGTCTCAAATACGAAAAATTACGGAGTCGATGACGGATGACATGTGGAGAAGAAATTTACGAATGGGATCGGAAAATGAAATCAGGTGCTGCTGGAGTGACACCTTACCTTCGAAAGTTCTGTTACTCATTGAGCAGAGCATCAGATGGTGATCATACATGTTCGGCATTGAATATGGGATGGTATAAATGAATTAATGGGTTATTTCGATATACGATAGGAGGGAAAGTGTACGCCGCAAAGTTAAGTAGTCAGACCCAATATCAGCGGCGATAGCACACTGCGGTGGAAATCACTTTGAACGACTGTGTTTGCCAAAAACGGTGAGTGGGTGTACCGTAGAGGATGTACTTTCATTTGGAAGTGTGCGAAAAGATCAAAGATAACCAGAAACTTATTGGAATTTCAGCAAAGAATTTTATTTCTATATTCCTAAACCCCATAGTCTTAAGTTGTCCATAATCTGTGTCCAAAACAAATACTGAAAATGCTCCTTGGCTCATGTGAAGAACTAAGGCGGAAATGAGCCGAAAAAAACTCCTCGGAAAACGACTTCACAACCCTAAAATCAGTCGCAACCAAGATAATTAACAAGTGGAAATTGATGTGGACGTACCTGATGAGCATCTGTGCTTGGCAATAGGTATGCTTGGATTTCACCACCTCCCTTCTTCACACAGTCGGCCGTCCGAAATAACTGACGAAGTTTGTCGAGCTTCTCGTTGGATGCTTCTGGATGTGCCATAGACGAGAAATACTGCAGCCTTTGAAATGCTGATGGGAAAAAAACTCGAAGCAACGACGACTTCAACTTTACTTAAAAACAGGAAAATGTGAAAACAATGCTCCACTAGTAATGATAACTACCCTGAAGCAAGCCGCATTTGACGATGGCAGTACTGATATAACAGAGTGAGGGTCGCTGCTCTTGGATCCAATCTTCGACGGATATGAGTGTTCACAAATGCATCCGCTGTCTGCAGCATGCCTACAAAGTTACAGAACCACTGAACGCACAAGTGATCGCGACCAACCACTGGTCGCCAAAGGAGAAACTATTCACTGGATGCGGCTGCTGACAGCGTAACCGCATATCTACAAGATGGATGTGTAAAGTTTGGCGCATATCTTCCCTCACACGATCATCCTCGTAACTCTAAGGATATCACGATGGCTTAATTCGTTCGAGGCTGGCTAAAAATGTAGACGCCTCCACTGCCCTGCACTTAAGCCCACCCATTCTCCGGATTACCATATTACATTACACCTAAAATCCGTTAGTGACCTGAGGTTTCCATTTTTACTACCATAATTAATTAAAAAAACATTTGCCTCCGAGCGCAGATGATAGGAAACAACGTTGGCGCGTATACTTCTCTAATGCAGCAGCTCTACGGTGCTAAGGCGACAACTGCGGCTATAAAAATGGAAACCTTAAGTCACAAACAGCTAAGTTCTTCGCCTAGTTGTACGATTGAAACGTAAAACGATGTTTTATCACTCGTTTTGGATAGCACACAAGTTTTTATGCAGCTGCTAATTAAGAGCAGATTGTCGGCTGAAATTGATATCCTGAACGATCGGTTCGGATTGCAGACAAAATGACGGAAAATTGCTTTAATGAGAGGGTAAAATAGCAACGGGAGGAATTATATGGAAGTGGTTAGCCGTGACCTTCTTTCTTCTACGCTTTGAAATGAGCAACCAGTTGTTGAAATGCTAGTGAAACATGAAATTATTCATTAACAGATAAGCACCTACACAAACAGACAAACAGAGGCCACCCAAAGAAGAACACCCACTGGAGGATATTGGCTTTTGGAGCTAGCTTTGAACTTAGGTTAAATGCGGTCTTCGCAATAGTCGCCACCTGGTTCAGGCTGTGCTGAACTCATTCTGCTGATTTCAGTGCAACTTCTCGAACGAACGGGCAAATAAAACCGGCCCGTACGTGAGTTGAACCTTTACCTTTTTTCTCATCTATTAGCGTTGTTCCCCAGTTATCCTCCTTCATCATTCATCAGTTGCCTGGTTCTTTCCCCATTCAAACACATTTACGGGTACACCTCCCTTAACCTCGAGAAAGACCTTCATCCTTACTACTGAGAAGCGAAATACTCGTGAGTGCTAAGAGAACAGCTGTGACAAGTGAGACTCTCAGAGCACTTATAGAGCGGATAATAAACATAACAGCACGATGGAACTGAAATACTTGTGGGCCCTTATGTTCAGTGTTTGCCCGTTTGATATCAACAATGCTGACTGTTTTTGAGGGCTCCAAAGGGGGGTGAAAATTTGATTTAACGAAGTATAATATCAACGAATGAAAGCACAAAGGAGAACAGTGATAAATGAACCTCGAAATGAACCTATCTGAAATGAACCTCGTAGCGTGACCTCAGCTCCAAATTTCATGAAGACCAGACGGGGAGATGATTTCCGTTACACCGCACAGCGGATGCGAACAGCGCAATAAGCAAATTGGATGTGGCGCAGTATGCAGCAACGAGTGAAATATTTGAAAAGCTAATAGCACAATAATGTTAAAACACAATAACACAGCAACAACACAGCGTCGAAAGCATTTTATCGAGAACAACGTTATCGCACAATATAATACAACAATTAAACGCCAATGATCTGAATCAAACAAGACGTTAATTAATTGCATTATTGTTCTGAATTGAGCGAAAGAATGGAGGGTTTTAGCGAAATGCCTTCTCGATGGCGCCCATTTGGCGATTAAATTGCCCACCTTCAACGCAATGTGATGCGATAAAGGCCGCAAACAATAGATAGGCGGAAAAAATGCAACTATTTCCTTGCGATCAACGGAAAAGCGCAGTCATTCTCCGATTACAAGCGACCGAAGTGAACAAAGTAATAGAATGATGTAAAAGACTCGAAAGAATAAATGAACTGTAAAATGAAAAAGCAGATGAGTGCTTAAGCAATCATTTTTCAGCCGCATACGAACGTAAATTGTATGAAAAAACTACCTAACAGCTAGGGTAAACACACTAGGAGTAGGAGATGATAGTATAGCCGAAAATCATTTAAATCGGTAGCAAGTACGACTGAAAAGCTCAAGCTGCACCTTGAGAACAACCTCATATGCACTGCTTAGGCGGTATTGTTCCGGTCATTCTACAAGCGGAGCTCCTATTTCAGGTGTGCGGCCTCCAGATGTATCGTCTACTAGGATCCAAATGGGCATGGCTTAGAAGGGGCATGACTGAGATCCAAATAGGCATCCAAATGGGCATGACATACGACTTACAGACATGCTTCACAGACGTAGGTCTAAATATATGTTTCCTTCACTAACGAATCTCAGTGGGGGCATTTTAAAATACGACAACGATGATGAATGATGGGAGCATTGAACTCGTTCCGTGAAGTATTGTGAACGAGAAGCCAATTGCTCTCTAAAAAATCACCGTGAGAAGCAATTTTGGGGTCCTAATCCAGGTTACTCCAAAATTAAACTGCACAGTTTTTCCGAAATATCCTAGAAGTTCCACCAATAAATTATTGCTTTTATGAAATTGGTTGATCAGATTAAAGGCGGCCGCAACGATATTGTGCAGGCTTTCCTAACTCTATTCCTGGCTTGATGTAGAGCTGTAAGCTGGCATGGTTCTTGTAAAGTGGCAAAGTATGGGCATATTTAAGTGTCTGTGGTGATTCTTTCGAGGACAATCCGCAGTTTTTACGAAAGTTGGCAAACTGCTGACCCGTAACATAGATTACATTTATCGACCTTGTTTCCCGTTCGCTGTCGTTCTCTGGCTGAAACCGCCGAATCCGAAGACATACGTAGCTCTTGAATATAATATCCCCAGAATGAGCTTCGCAAAACGAGAACTTACAAAAGCATAAAAAGTGCTATCATGCACCGAAGTCGCGGCTGTTGATGACCACCGCACGATGACAAGTCTCTCGTGATGAGAAAAAGCTCTCTCATTGTCTGCGCACTTTGAGATTCGCTGAACGGTCGATGGGGACCAAAAATATCAAATCCATGAGGATTAGCGTCACCGATGCCATGGTAGCAGTAGGTTTATGCCTGATTCCCGGCTGGCACACGCTTTTTTCCTCCTCTTTATTATCACCTCACTCGAATACAACTATTGACGGACGTTGCTTGAATTCGATGTTACTTTCGCGTTCAAAGAGATTTCATTAAATAATGCTGACATCATGGATCGCCTACCTACTCGATCTTCTGCAAGACCGACTTCTATTCCATAAAATTGTGCAAACTTCCAAATGCAATCAGTATATACAGGTTGTTTGCAAGACAAACTATCAAAAATGTATGGTTGCAAAATTAACGGTGAAAAATCCACGCAAAAATTAAACAATGAGAAGTGCGTAGAAAGAATGCCACTTCACCCAACGGACTGTCCCTTGTGTATCTCTGCTATACAATCGGTCATATCACATAGGCACTTGCGAAGCACAAAATGTGCCCCCCAAACGGATGTGATTCGTTGAGTTCCCCATCCAATTGCATTACATAGCGACGTGCGGAAAAAACGTTCACCGTTGGCAGTTTCACGTCAATGTTGTGTGATGATTTCGTATAAAACGTTTCGTGCACTATTCTTAGCAGTTATGTTTATGAAGTGTTGGCTAATTTGTCAAGTGTTGAGATCCGAGAATAGTGAGAATGAAATAGGTCTGTGGAACTGCCGAAAGTGGTACTGCTAGATTTTCTTGCAAATGACAAAGTTCTTTTCGTTTAAAGAGGCAGCACCGAAACGCCGATTTCCTAAAATTTGTGGATGATTTCACTCTAGAACCTTCGAAGTGCTCAATTCTTTTAGATGCTAGCATATTCATCTAACTTCACTCTGAAACCGCCGAATCTCCCCGCCCAACCCGTTCATTCGAATTCACTTTGAACAGCCAGCTCGGGTCCACATCACCAATAGTCATTATTGTCGGCGTTCTCTCTTGCTTTAATTTCCACCTGCGGCTTGCCTATAATCACAGCAATTGTCCAGCAAAGTTAAAGCATTTATTCTTCAAGCAGAGCTTGTGAGAAATGCATCCAAACAATTTAGCTGTTTATCCGAGTGTGCTAGAGCTGCAATATCAAGTTTTAGGAACAAACTACTACCAGGATCAGAATAGAAGTGTGGAGACCAGTGTTGTGTATCAGGACTGTATGGATAAGCATTAAAGTGGAAGGGGCGGGCGAGGGCAATCAATTGGAATCCGAGAACTCTAAAATAATGAGCACCTCAGTTTCTCAAACATCTATCTGCTATGTGCTTAGAGGGAATCATACTTTCGTGAATGCAGCGCTATGACCCTGTATTTAATTTTGATTTTCTTTGCAAGATCTGCTATCAGAATACAGACTCAGCTATCACAAGCTTCAGTAACGTCGCAGTGCCCAATGCGACGTCCCATTCAAGAGTATTTTTCTGCAGAAGCGAAGCCTTTTATCTTCTTCAAATCACTTGACTCCTTCCCACGACGATCTGCTTTTCGCTCTTGTATTCGGCTTCTGCCATTCTCATATACGTTTTTTATTCCACTTTACTGCTTTCCCTAATCATTTATTCAAAAACCGCACATCCAATATACGAAAGTGTATCAAAATGCATCTTTATTTGCTATATCAGTATTTCAAGCGCTCATTCACATGTAAATCATCCACTTTTAATTCTTATCATATCGTACTTCAACTTTTATAAGCCTAGAGCAGTGATTTTTCCAATTTTTTGAAACAGATAGATATTCTAGGAAGTTGATCTGAGGAGGCATACATGCACGATCCTGAAAAACGAATTTTTAGTCAAGAAGAGGTTACTTGATTGCGAATATTTGGTGACACTCCCAGTTCCTCTCTTCTTGATCTTTTAATGGGCCTAGCATCTCAACTTAGCGGATGAGACCTGCAAAATTTGCCCCTTTTCAAAACGCGTATTAAAATATGCAAGAAGAGTGGGCCTATAATCCTAAAATACTATAACCATATGAGTACTTCTAATGTTTCTATCTCCTGGTGATATACGAAATTCCATCAGGCAAGGCTAAAATAAATATTAGCCGACGAGCACACAGTTCACTGCAAACAATCGAGCACCTCGATGAAACGCATTATGGATGCTCGTTAGCTGTGTTTAATGAGTGTTGCCTCATTTTCGATGACGCTGATGCACTTCTTCATTCTTACGTGAGAATTTATTGCCATAGATGGCTTCTATGATTCGAACGATGAGCTGCTCGGTGCGCCTTCTTTTGTCGAAACGTGGTAAGAACTCGACGAGTTCTGTGACTGAAAATGCGATTACTGAAAGTAGCTGAGCGGTTATGCTCAGAAGTAATCATAACAAAGTTGGATGCTCAAATCTCTCGACCGCCAATCGTTCGAGAGATCCTTGCGTAAGGCATGCTGCTCTAAGCTTCACCGGCAAACTCCACCTCATCCCTTGTTGCTAATGAGTTGAGATTCGCTGTAACTTCATTCGGGTACCAACAAATTAGCTAGTAAATCTTTCAACCGCTAAATGTTAAGGAAAAAATTGCTCCCTTCTCCCTCCCTTTTGCTCGCTTCCTCTTCCCACGAACGCGGAGCTTTAAGTGCAATCTTAAGGAAAGAAAAAAACGATATTGGATCCGCTCACAGCTGCAGATATGAAATTATTCTAAAGAACTAAGCGTCAACTGACATATATAAAGCGAGAATATGAAGTGATGGATGATAAGGAATATTTCTGCACATGTGAGCACCAAAGAGTGAAGTTGTGATGTGAAAACTAAGAATGACTTCCACGTCACAACGATTTGAACAGCAGCGCAGGTAGCACTGAAAAGAATGAGAGCTTACTGCCCCTCTTTCCTGCTGTTTAGCCCTCTTGTTTCAGCGATTCAAAGACAGCGCAAAAAGCGGAAAATCACCGAGAAGTTTGTCGAGATTAGCCTTCTCAACTGCCTTCAAAAAATCGTCGGCGATGACGCCACCAGCCTCCGGCGTTCCAACCGCCGGCGCATCTTCTTCACGAAATCCGTCCATATCGATACTCATGCCAAAGCCTACCGTGTCCTTGCTCACTATTTCAATTGCTGTGTTCAGCACCTAGAGTGATATTCTGTAGGAAAATAACTTCGAGAGAAGGGGGCGAGGCGGTTTCCTGGCTGTGCTGAGCAGTATTTCTCATAACAACCTCCAATAATGGACCTAATTCAAATTTGGCAGCAAATTTCTAGCTGTTAGATCCTATTTGCGATGATTACGTCGAATTCCACTGGTGAATGATATGGGGGAGTTTAGGATGACTTCTTTGACATGAGGATCGAACACATTTGCCCGATCCTCTCCTCATTTCTCTCGCGCAAAAGAATAGTTTGAACATTTACAGTGTGAAGTTCGTTCCAAATTTGTGGATTTATTCATCACATAATAAACTTAATCGACTAAGTGCGTACTTTTTGAGACGCTATAATAACTTTAATGACAGATAAGTAGCTAATTAATTGCCTAAGTAAGCTTTTCATGACTGCGGGTGTGAAAGAAATTGGAAAAGATCTCGGAGAGAGATCGGTACGGCAGCAGACAAACGTTCGCAGAAAAAATGAACTGCCAAGGTCCAAGAAAGCCTTTTCTTCTTCCTTTCTACAATCTTCTATAATTTTACTCTCTCTTCCTAGTCCTCTAATTAATAAGCATAGACGAATGTTTGCCCTCTCATCGGGCGTACCAAAAAAGTCCTCTTGCTTGCCTTTTCAATTCCCAGTTTGTCGACATCACTCTGAGAGAAGATTTTCACACCAAGTTTGTCGATAAAGTTCTTCTCCGCCGCTTCGTAACTCCTCGATCCAATATAGACCAGATTTTTAGGGCTTAATTTTGGTCGATCGTCGAATACCGTTACGAGTGTTTTGTCGCCATAGCCAAGGAGATGAGCCACTGGCATACCGTGCACATTTCCTCAGAACAAACTCGCCTCATTTGTTGATAATATTTTTTGCTACATAGTTCTCATTCGTTGAACATATTTCTTTCTAACCAACAGTGAATAATTTTAAGGTGCTGAAAGTGGACCGTTAATGTGATGCATATATATGTAACTGCACTTGCTGGAAGGGGTCGTGCTAGGCCGTGAATAATTTTTCTGCACTCTTAGAGGCAACGCATAAATGAAAGTTCGCCGGCCTGCCTCGATCTGTTGCTGACAGGAAACGAGTAATGATAGGAAGTGGATGGAGGAGGCGATGCGACTATTTTCTAACGTTGAACTCATTTGACGAAGACGAGACATTAACAACTCACTCAATGCCCATAGTAACAAAGTAACTTCCCCAAATTACAACAAAGTAAACTACAGATATATGGCCACTTCGAAGTGCTCGCATATAGGAAGGATAGGAAGACGATGTCAGATAGTTCACCAGAAGCAAGCAATTTTTAAGTATCTCCATCAAATCTAAAACATAACAGAGAAGTGATTAATAACCCGGTTGTTTTTTCCTCACTAGAACAGGAAATGAAAGGTGTTCCCACGATATCTGCCACTATGAGTTCCTTCCAACTATGCGAATTAAGATATTTAAAATATTTAAACTAATGAAATTTATTAGTTAGCTCTATTGAAACACATGTGCGGCGAAATATCAACCTGTTTCGCTGGTATCCGGAGTGTGCGCATCAAGATGTGCATCCAACCAAATGAGGCCGATGTTGCCCTTATCCCTGAGTGCTGCAGCCAGACCACTCCATGTGCCGATCGCACAGCTGTGATCACCCCCGATCACAACTGGATGCTCGTTGAGCATTATCCATCGATGCACTGTGGAAGCCAATTGTCGCGCCAGTTTACTGACACCTTAATTTGCAACTAGGGTTACTAATAGGAATTATTACAAACTCCGAAGAACACATGCCTCTTTTCAACAAAAGTGCGGTCGTGGTGAACGCTGCCGCTTTACAGAAATATTTTATTCGCAGATAAGGACATCCACGCACGATTTGTGTCCATGTGAATACAACTGACTGTATGCATTTGAGCCGCTGCACAGAACTTTTTGTGCTTTCCCTCATGCACTATTATCTCACGTCGCCTATTGTCTCTGCGAACTTATAGGCTACTTGAATATTGTGGTCGAGTTTCTTTCAACGGATCATTTCAAGAAAACATCACTCATACTTTCAAAATGTGCATCCATTAATAATCACTGTCCCTAATCTTGAGATGTTCTTAAGCTGTATACGTGTATTCTAGAAAAATATACTCATCAAATATTGTTGCTGAAAGATAGTGCTTAGTGGCGAAAAAAGAATAGGAACGGACCACAACAGAGTTAAATCCTAAATTAAGTGATTTAATAAAATCATTGAAGCGCTACCAGGTATAGCAGCTTGCTGGCGTCCACTCGGAGTTTCCTGGATCGTTGCAGCCCACTTATGTGCAATTTTGCATTTTTCCAGAAAATGAGATTGTCGCATAACTCGCACAGCTTCTTCACATCCCAACTTCCTGCCAGCCGCTCCATTTTCGCAACCAATCAGTAGCACATATTTGCTGCTTGAATATCTGAACTAATGACTAAGTTAGGCATGGAGAAAAACTCCAATCCTAAGTGGCAACTGCAATTGCGTTACAGCTGATGGAACGTTTTCCTTTATTATCTCGAGTGTTTCCGTCGCTTTGTAGTTGCAGGTTGTGCTTGTGCGTATACGAAATGTACGCACTTTCTTAATCAACGTTTTGCCTTTTAGTTCCATTTCGAACTTTGCATAACAAAGTTGTCACCATTAAAGCGAAATTCTGCTCTAACTTCAACTTTAATCGAAACTTTCCATTCAACCCCATAAAGGAGCTGCAATTGAAACAAAATGCGGCTCTGCCGTAAGTAAGGGAAAGGTATGTGAATTTTTGAGGCCTCATATTGTGTGTCCACAGTTCAAAGTTCACGGTTGGGCATTGGAAGTAATGGGAATTTTTGATGGGAACTGCTAAATATGGGAAAGATTGCCGATTCGAAAGATGAGCCTTTGAAAGAAAATGCGATGTGATTTGAATGGGCACTTCATTAATTCAACTTCGCATCGTGTTTTCGAGCGGACTTAAGAAAGGCGGCTGTCTGTACCGAACGTTTTCGCCCTCAGTCCTTAAACTAAGTCAGCTGTAAAAAAACTAAAAAGTGGCTAAATCTTTCCAGATTTCAAGCTAGACGTTTAGGTGTGTGTGTCTATCCAGAAGTTTCAGCTTCCAAATAAGAGAAGATAGTGCTTTGGTGGATGCAGTCAGTGATATACCTCCTCTAACCAAATTCATTGCAGTCCAGCATGCAATTTGGAACTAGTTTTTGCGCCATAACTGAGAAAGTATGTTTCAGCAAGCTGTTTTCATTTGAGCATTTTTATACCCGGTGGGGAGAGGCATTACTAAGCTTTTTTAACCAGGTTCATAAACTGAGGTAAGTGGATAGCTAAGCAGAAATACAAGATTGCACATCGTAGCAGCATTCGCTGTCATTTCTCCAGTCTTCTCCAACGCATAAGTTGAGTAGTACCCAAGTTAAACTCCCGAATACAACCAAACAAACCTGATCGCGGTGAACAAAAGAGATGACCTCTGTCGAAACATCTTATCACTCAAATAAGTACAATACACCGCGCAATTCGACCACCTCACTGGAAATGAAGTATACAGTGTTTCCTTGAATGGATGCAAATAAGTATGGAAATTGCACTTGTCGCACTCAATTATTGCAAACAAAAGTACGCTGAGGTCACTCGAACTTTGAGGCAGAGACTTCAATTCAAGTGTCGATTCTCTAGTTTCTTATTTTTGAACGGTGATAACATTCCTTCGTAGTCTTATTCGACATTGACTGGTCACTTATCCAATGTGTGAGGGAATTCGAGTATTTCACGTGCCATAGTTAAGAAACGTCTTGAACTTAAATGGAAAATTTGTTTCTCGATCGCATTCTTATGGCACAACATTTATAATGACGGCATTTTTTAAAACAATTCTCTCCGTTTATAAAAAAGCACTTCGTTATTCGAAATGCTGTACAAGCATAATGGTCTCAACAGTACACTGTCGCTTAGGTTGTGATGAAATTCAGCTTCGAAGTCTACGAGCATTCTAACCGGCGGCGTTTTTACCAGTAACTGATGCATTAAAACTGCTACTCTTTGTTATTTTCAGTGGAGTTTATTCCCACTCATGTGGGATACTTTCGGTTCGTCCAGGATGAACGCGGAATTATGAATATGGGGACCTGTCATTTAAACTTCAAATTTTTCTTATATTTTCCTCATCAATTCACTATTAGTTGTCTGAAATCTGACGCGAGAAATTTGGTGAGTTTATTGGCTCGTTCAGTTGCGTTAATAATTTCGATGCTTTACAATGAGTATGCTTAAAATAACGGTTTATACAACACCATATGATATTCTATAACATTATTGTAATTATATTTCCATCTTTGATTAAAAAATTCATTCATATAAAAGTAATTTTGCTTCATCGTTCTAGTTGTGTGTAAATTGGAAGGATGAGAAAAAATCATAGAAATTGAACCCTAACTTGAACGCTTACTGGAAAAATAAATTAGTTTACTTATCATCAATTCGCTCGATCAAAAATTATGGTGTTAACTTCAGCATCAGGGTTGGTTGGTCAAAAAGTTTTAACGGATGCTCCACGACTATAATAAAGTATAAATTAGGCTGGGAAATTTATGAGACTTTTCTCTTCGCTTCTATTTTCTTCCAAGCAGTGCCCCATCAGTCGGCAATCTGTAAACGAAAGAACATCGCGCTACATTTAATATCTTTCAAGGGTACGACACTAAATATTGCACGTAATGTTTAAAGAAACTGCATTCAGCACAAGACAGAGGCTTTGTCGTCGCGGTGAAAAAGCTTGCAAATTCGACGTTGTTTTACTTGAACTTTCTCGTAAAATAAATGTGTTTTGTCTGTCTACTTTCTTCGAATATATGTCGAAAATATGAACGTCCTATCTCTTCGTATCACAGTCCTTTTCTGGTTCGTTTGTTTGATGTGACAGCTGCTTGCGAAGTAGACTTTAGCGTCATTAGGGTGTTGATGCTTTTATTGATTAGTTGTGATCGACGATCAAGCTAGAAAAATTTTATTTCAGCATAGAGAAGGATCATTCGGCGTGTGCAGAAGAACAGTAGCAAGATAGAATCGTCGGTTAATTAGAAAGTCAAGGTAAGACTTAGTTTGCCTTCGTAGCCATAGAACTGTCCGAATGGGAGGCCGGCTAATCAATCGATTTCTGCTTGGATTATTGTAATTCGGATTCCATGCTCTCAGAGCACTCATGGCATATCCACTACAGTCATAAGCCTAGCGAAGGATTAAGAAACATAAATTGCCTGCATTCCAGTAGTGTGATATTAATGGATTATGGCTAACAAAAGCAACGTCAACAATACAAATATTATCGAAAAGAAAAGCGAAGAGTTCGTTTTTCACAAGCATTTCGTATTTAGAGCGTGAGCGTGATCATGGTTACGTGATCATTGAGGACAGTGTCGATCCCACTGTGCGTCCAATATTCTCCACTTCATGAATTTTTTTCAGTGATTAAAGGCGAATTAAAGGCAAAAAGCAAATTTCTTTTTATTGAACAAAGTAGAGAATATTATAACCCCAACGAGAAATCAAAGAACACTGCACATTGTATGTGATAGCAGCGCTATTTAACCTTAAAAGGAACAGAAGAAGACAATCAGTAAAGTCGCAAATGACCACGGACATAGATGTGGCAGCTCGTTGCGTTGGTCAGATTTGTATATTGGTGCCATTTGCTTATCATCTTTCGATGCTGTTGTCTAGTGTCTGAAGAACGTGGAAATGCCGCACGGACATTTCATTCGTCGTCACACAAAAACCACACATTTGATAAGCGTTTCAGTTTAGAGCCAGCATAAAAACAAATGCTATGCTCAGCGGGGTAAATTAAAAGCGTGAAATTGGTTCGCTGAGTTGGAATAATTCAGCAGTCAGTCCAAATTTTTCGTTGCTTGGAACATAGCTCTTTGAAAATAATCCGCCAAAAGCTAGCAGAACACTTTCTCATCAGGTTAACTTAACTACAAATTAACTAAAGAGGTGAAAGAGACCAACTCCAGCGTGGTGCCGCTTATTTTTGCTCATTTCCTGCTAGCAAGAAATGAAGGGTTTATTTTCGAGTGGAACTTTTATTTTACATCATAAGCAGAAGCAATTAATAATTCGTTGCTCGTATATTGTAAACTTTCATCAAAGAATCCTCGTGGATACTCTGAGTGCAAGAATAATTGGTTTGCTAATATGGTGGCATTAATCGCAGCTGCAGTCAAATGATAAAGAATTTATCTGCGAACTGAGATAACAGTGATAAGCTTGCGAAAAATGCACCTAACAGTGAAAACAGCAGAGCCCATTATCATAGACGTTTTGATAAAAATATTGTTGATCAATTAAACAGCAGTGGCAAGAAATAATAAGCATACAAACACAAGAATTAATCTGTAATTTATGTTCCAGTAGGAAAGTAAAGAAGAATGAAATGGACAATCTGGAAACCTTCTTTCATTAGTCCATATGACGAGTGGGCAGTGCGCTTGAACGTTTATTAATTCTAAGAAGGCAAAGGCTAGCTCAGGCAGGTCCTAGCAGTTATTCTGCACGTTTAGTTTTAACATGACGGTCTCCAATGTTCGTGACTCAGAACATAGTCATCTTCCACGTTCTCGCTCTTCCCTTCCTTCTCACTTGGCAGCTAGAACATAGAAAAATGTAAAAAAAGCATATTCTCTAGAGTCAGAATACCCAAACATGACAATGATTTCAGAGTAAATTGGCAGTAATATCACTCATAACGGATTCCATAAATTCTTCGCCCAACTAGGTGAATTTCTTTTGGTCTGGTATAATTTTCCACGCTTTCAAAGTAATCGAAAGTGCCTGGGTCACTCACATCGGCCCATCCATCGTTTTGCTCAAATGTGGCAACCAAGTTGAGCATTGAAAGTAACGCAGCAGCAAAAACGACCCACATTACCTGAAAAATATGGCAAATCAAACTTGTTACAAATCTTAGCAGTCGACTGTGAAAAGGATTTGGATTTGTGTGAGCAGAAATGTCACCGCCGTGTTTTTGATATATCTTTCGCGTGGTGCATGCCCCCTGAAAAGAACGTTTTCATTTAGGTGAGATTTCTCCTTCATTTAGGGATATTTGAAGAGGCACTGAAATCGCATCACATATAAGTAAAGTTATTAGTACGTGACAGTTATCGAGGCGGCAAAATCGAACATCGACGATCATTTACCTCGCCAAGGAACCCATACGAGATGTTCAAATGTTAGTGATGCAACGAGCGATGCATCAATTATGGACTTTAGCAACAGTGTCTGTTTTATGCGTCTTTGCAGCTGAAATTACTATTTTTCATTTAAGCAAAAATTGGATTAAAAAAAGTTTCACCTCCAAAAGCTCCCACTGAGACCTCCAACTGAGGTAGCTGCTTCATGAGTGTTCTTTGGTGGGAAATATTGCAGTGGCTTACTTAGGCGCTCACACTTAAAAACCACTACTCAATGCAGCGGAAATAATATGGTGAGATGAAGAAATTGAAGCATAACCTCAGGATTTTTTGAACTGCACCTCTTAAACAGTGAGAGAATCCATTAAGGTTACAGATGTCCATCGTAATTACATCTACGTCCCAAGTGAAGTTATTCAAAACGTAACTGTGCAAATGTAATGATTTCATGCGCTGATTTGGTGTTAACGCCAGAAAGCTAATCACACCTTTGGAATATTTTATAAAAAAGAGCACTCGCTTACTTTGAAGTACTGAAAGGAAACATAGAAATTATTTCGAAGTACACTCTTGGAAGGATAATTCTCGGATAGCATCGAAGCTTTTAGCTGTTATCCCATCGTCTAAGAAAAAAGGAAATAATTTGGCGAACGACGCTCAAACGACATTGCCTACCTTTCAATATCGCTCAGATTAAAATTAGAAACGTTGCTAATCCAAAGCAGTAGAGCGATGAGGAAAGAGGTCAACTTGCGGTTGCAGCGCGAAGCGATCTGTTCTGTCAGCAATCAGCAAATCAACGAGAAGATCGCTGACGAATTTTGCGAGACTTGCGTGCAAAGGATGGATACGTCAACAAACAAATACGAGGATGTGAACTTGAAGCGATCGTTGGGAATGTTTTGCAATTTGATGCACACTTTCATCACTGACTGACGACCGCTCATAAGTGGAGCCACTCGGAAAGAAGCAATCGACGACCGAAGTAACGCTCTTGAATTCGTTCTAGTCTGAGAAATGTTCATATCTCAGTTATTGAGCAAATATACGGCAATACGGCAACGTATTTCATCCTAAGAATGACCAACCATGCTTCATAAAAGAACCGCAATTGGAAAATGCTGAATAGGATGCGTTATTCTGCGGCAGCATTTGGACGGATAAAACAAATGTGAGGCCCTGCTGCGCTTCTGACAGGAAGAAACCTACCCCCGAGGTTTCGAGAGCCTCGAAGTTTTCATGAGCGCCACTTTCGAGATTTTCGATTTTTACACTATCGCTTAGGACATAAGACTCGCTGATGATCGCCGCATTTCTTGGAACGTAGTTTTTCCCACTCGAATAATATTTCTGCAAGCCAAGATCAGCAGCAAAAGCGTGGATGAATGGAAGCAAATCCATGTGGTGTCTGCACGAGTTTCTAGATCTGGAAGATGAGTGCAGACAGCCCGACCGAAATGGAGCTGTTCAAATGCGAAATCGATTTTTTATAGTTTCTCCTCAGTTTGACTTGTGGGCGAGGTGGCGCAGTGGGCAGTTTGAAGCGTACCGGAAAAAAGACTATAGTTCAGCACCACGCGCTATGTTTCATCCGGGCATAGCGATTTCCTCAGGTCGCGTCTGCCCCAGCTTCGGCGCAAAAACATTGCCCGCATGCTCGGCAGCGCCGTCTAATGGGAAGATTGTGCAACGAGCATGTGGGTGAAATTATTTAATGTAGGGATGTTGAGAGGACAAGTAAAAGAGAAGGTGGTACAACCAACAGAACTGATTTCATTTGAATATGCCAGGCTCCAATGGAAGCTCACCTGCGGATTGGAGCTCCATCATGAGAAGTTTCGGGAATGTCAAGGAGATCCACTTCCAAAACGTCTGTGCCAGCATCCTTAGCCCGCTTAAAAAACCATGAACCATAGTAATTGTTGGTATAATATTGCATACGTAATCTCCTACCAAACATCGCAACTCCAAGCTTAATACTTCTGAGCTGAAGTTAGTGGAATGATAGAATGACAAACAGACAATAGCACAAACAAACACATCTAAGCAAACGCGCACTACTACTCACACAGCGTGTGTAGGCGTATAGACCCACGAGTGCAAACGTGCAGCACTACATAAAACACTCGTACTTCGCTCTCAGGCACGCGTTCATGGGAGTCGGAGAGTTGCACTTCCTGGCCATTAACAACGGATTACGATGGAACTCCACCTTCGGAACTTGAGAGTTAAGCAAGAAATCAGAGAAGCACGTCCTGAAATACCACCTTCCACCTTGGCAAAATTATTTCAGTAGCTTAATCCGATGCTGGCCTGCATATGTCCGTTGCTTATATTCATAACTTATTGTCACTCGCAGCATTTGGTTGCAGAAAATTTTTGATCCACAATGAATATTTTCCCGACTGCACGATTTCCATGCTTGGTATGCCACTGGTGTCACCTCTCTATGGTCTCGCTCGGCAGCAAATCAATCACGCTGTAAAGAGCTCCTAACATGACTTCGTTTGGGTGCGCTAGACGTGCTACTTTGCATGTCGTCGGTATGTCGTTTACTTTAGGATGCGTCGGAGTCGTGCCCACGGAGGATGCATGAAGAAAGTGATGGCGAACGTCAATGACCTACCTTGAGAAAACAGTGCGGAGGCAACGTAAAGGTGGAGTTGGGCAAAATGAGCGTATGAGCGTGACGAAAAAATTGTATTGTAGTACGCAAATAGGCAGAACACTGAAGATACTGCTGCTGCTGCTGCAGCGTTCATGTTTTCTTGCAGTACCCCTCTTCGGTTTCATTCCCAGCTTTGCTTGGAGCAACACTATCGAGAACACGACGTTCACACACTGTAAGTCCGCAAAAGACGGCCATGCAATGCTTCCAATTATCTGATGTATTGTTTATTCGATGGAGTTGCCTATATTTCCGTAGTGACGGCATTCGTACTCAGCAACCTCGTGACAGTCTGCTTAAACATCCACCTAGAGTTCCGTGCTTCGAAGGTTTAATTCAGCGCTTGCATGCGCTAGCCATGGATCACCTCACTCTTGGAAACACTCGTCGTAATATACCTTTATGCGTCGAGACCGACTTTGTATTGCTTACGAAAAAAATACACACTCTATCCCCTATAGGACTTCCATGTAGGCTGCTTTCCTGCAGCTCAATTCCGAGAAAACATCTAAACTCCCGACCTTTTCCTATCCGAAACTATGAGGAAACAGTAATTTCGAGACCGCATCATTACCGCAAGTCGGCAAAGTGAAAAAGTTGCATTGTGTGGAAAACATGCACGAAAACCGTTGAGTGAATTATAAACAATATATGATAATAACTTACCAACAAAACTCATAACACAGAAAAAAATAAAGAGGACAAAATTCGCTTACGAATGTATACAAAGCATTAGAAAAAACACAGCAACCTATGTATCTTTCAGTTTAACGTACGCCGTTTGCAATTGCAGACAATGAAGCAGCAGCCCATTTCACTTGACAAAGTCCTATTTTCCATATAAAGCACAAAATATTTGCCGGCGCTGAAAAGGACTTCATGCCGCCTATCCATCGCGGTGCTCATTTATCCTCTTTTTCTGAAAGAGCAAGCTTTGGCAAGAAAAAAGAACCGGCCGCAGCATCACTTACCAGTAGGGAATTACAGAAAGCTCCGCAATACAAAACGTGAAAATACGTTGCATCTCAGGTTGACGAGTAGCGAAAATGTGCATAAAAGAGGGCACATTGTTAGCAGAGTTCTGCTTAGATTCACCGTGGATTCGATAATGCGTCTGCCGCAAAAGACAAATACCAAGTTTTATTGCGAGAGTTTGGTGACATTAAGGACAAGCTAAAAAAATGAAACATATGTCTGAAATTACTCAATAATCTAGCGGCACCTGCACTTAAAATTTCAACTTCTCGGCTACCTGAGTTACTACAACAGTTAATGACAACAAAGATAAGAGGATGGTAAGAGATCAAAGAGTTGTCGAGTGGACAAAACTCCGTTTTATGGACGCCGAAATTGACGATCCAGCTCCAGCAACAACTCGTTTCGATGCCATGACAGTTTGGAGCAAGTCGATCATTGGGTTGAGAGGAAAACAAATCGACAAAACAAAACCAATGGGTGGAAGAGAGCAACAAAAGGGGCATGAAAACAGAGATCAATCGACGCATGTTGAGAGCCACCTCAAGCTGCGCCTCCAACTTCGAGCTAATTTGGAAATTGGCCTATTTGCACAATGTCAGACGACAATAACGATAACATAGAAAGCACATAAACACCGGCATCCTTTCGATCGGAACGGAAACACAGCCAGCCTGCCAGCGTGGCACTACGCACAACGCAATTTATGCAAACGTTGTGAGCAAAACAACAACAAAGCGAACCTGGGTCTGAACACCTTGAACCTAACTGGAAACAGTACAGACACTCCGCGTCCTCCCACTGCTCCACTCCCAACCCCATTTACTAAATTTACCGTTGGATTCACCTCGGAATGATCACTGAAAGTTAAAGAAAAACTGCGCAATGTTTCTTCTGATAATTCAATCAACTAAATCTATCGCCCTCTTCAACTCTCTTTTCTCACCTCTTCATTTCTCAACAACCATCATAGGCATTTTGTCAGCTCAAACAGTGAACGAAGCCAAGAAAGGAAAGATGGGTGAGAAGAGGACATAGAGTGTATGCCATTCTGTAATGTAAAACAAAAATTAGACCACGACAGAAGCTATGTTTGGTTGGAAGAAAGTTTCTCGACCACAGCATTCAGCCGTCCTTTTGCGGGCGTTTTCTTAACGGCATTTGCCTTTGCGGCTGGTGACTGCACACCGACGGATGCCAGTGGACTGGGCAACAAAGGGGCACCCGAGAGCGACGCTTGTGCGGCAAAGAGCAATGACGGGTCGAGGGCGAGCAGCGACTGCATTTGCTGCAGTTGCAGCGCGCTAGAGGGGTTCATCAATGAGGCTAACATTGGATTCAGCACATCCTTCGACCCACTCACCTGCAAATGTTCTTCCTTCTTTAGGCAATTTGAAGACGCGAAAAAGTCATGAAAAAGTTCTCTAACTATGGTGGGGAAATTTCAAGAATCTCTCACATCCTCTTTGTGGAATAATCTGATCACATTTTGAGACATTCTACACACCCACTCCGTGATGCAATTAGAATGTTTCTTCTCTCTCGTGCAACGTTTGTTCATTAGATGGCGAAACTCACTCGTAAGATCGCAGATGGGTGCCTTCGAAGAACATTATTCTGATTTTTCTTCCACATGAAGCGAGTTTCTTCTCCAAGTTTTTGAAGGATCTTGAAAAATGGAGCCACAGTGGAATCAAAAGTGGAGTCAATCTCTACTTGAAAAAAATCACATTTTTGTTCCAAACGTGTTAGCAATGATATCAGATGATATCGAATCTTGTCTTCAAAAATGAAAATAAACGCTCGACGCACCTTGTTGGACGAGGAGGGCGCGGAGGAAGCTGCTGCGGCAAGCATGGCATATGGACCAAGCGGGTTATAGGCCGATAAACCAAGAAGACTTTGGTTCATCAACGACTGCTGTAGCATCATTTGCATCTGCAACGCCTCAATGCTACTATTTGTCGCGTTCATTGACGTCGACGATGCTAATGTCTCTGCACTCACTCTGTCCGCATAGCTCTTCGGTAGTACTGTCTGAAAAGAAAGTGTGCAAAAAACAAATCTCTTTAGCACTATCTAAATTCTGAACCATTCCGAAGATTAAAAAAAAATTCATTTGAAAATAATCACTCTAACGAAATAACACAATAAACACTGATTAACGCAATTCCATTTGTGCATCATGAAGCTCGAGGCTCTTTTTCGGCTTTCAATTTGGGAATTTTTTTCTTGGGCGGAGCGGAGGCGCAGGTGCGGGCAAGAAAATGTGCTCTCATTTCTCGAATCTAATGTGCAACAGAGCTAAGAACCAATGTCATTATGATATGCTGACAGCTGGAAACCACATCTTGTGAGGATCGAAGCGAAAAGATGCATAGAGGCAAACTGTAGCCAGTCTATTCAAAAGCACTATTGGGAACTGTAAACTGCCACCTTCACTAACAAGCAAACGATACCCGGGAGACCATCCGTAGCCAAAAATAAACTGAAATCAACTCACGAAAGAAGAATCCTAATGGTGCCAGCCTTGCGAAAGAGCTTTAAAAGCAGTTTGCAGAGATGCGCTTTCATATCTATATTCAAAAAAACATCTCACATTCTCCCTTTCTCCAGCAGTGTAACAAAACATTTTGTTTTCGCACCTGACGCCAACTTCCTAACAATCAAGCAATGAAAGCACTTTTATAAGTCCCATCAAACCTCAACATGTGCGTACATTGCAGATGCAAAATCTTTCTTACTTATATCTTTCGGTTAAAAACGAACTCAGGAGACAGATGAACGATAGTACTTTAAGCGCACTTTGAACAAATAAGACTAGCATAGAGCAATCATCAGAATATCCGAACCTCAAGCGAGTGTTGCAAACCGGCGCTTAAAGCATCAAACACGTATCTCACCACATGTCAATACTGAAACCAGAACCCGAGGTACTGCAAATACATGGATAGCCTGATGCTCAAAAGTAATATTACTAACACGTATAAAACGTATGCATAAAACCTACGGCCGCAATTGGAGCTGACGAGGAGTGCACATTACATTCGGGGTGCTTATCAAGCCAAGCAGATAGATTACGTGCGGATGGCCAACGATCGGCTGAGAGCAGCGTGCCCGTTGTCCTATCAAAGACAGCGACTGGCTGATCGCTTAACGAGCCCGGTGTCGACTTAGGGATCTCTCCAGGTTCCAGCACTGCAGAAGGAGTTTTCGACGTGCTCGCTGCGGGACTCGTCGATGCTTCCTGTATACATATTTTGCACCATCCAAGCAAAAGTGTATCCTTAGCGGAGAAAAAAGGCACTCTCTATATGACACCATCCTCATCTTGGAAAGTGTACTTCTTCGCAGCACGCAACAGAGAATTCCATAGCTTTCGTTTTCTCAAAGAGAAAATCATCGGCTTCTCAAGCAAGTATAAAAAGGATTAGACCGACTTGACCTAACTATATCGCAATCGAACTAAAAAAGTGCTGACTGCGATAAAAATATTTTTCCAGAACCAATGCCGTCTTATCTTATAATATCAATATACTCTGAACATTTCATGACACATTTTATCCGATTCATACTTGCTGCCTCATCTATTATAGTAAATTAAAAAATTTAAAGCGCTAAAAACATGCAAACAGGACAGTTCTGTCATGGTTGATGACTGATTCCTTCAAGCACCTCCAAACATCCAAAGATCAAGCCTCTTTAACAACATGGAAAACTCTTGGATGCTAAACTAATTGGTTCTTCAGGATCTTTTATCTCTGCATTAATTTTCTACTAAATTACGACGGATAATTGAGCATCAAGAGACGCGATAGTCTTTGAAGCCTATAGGGACACCAAAAGTCCCATTCATACTCCAATAAATGCCCAAGTTTAGCTTAATTATTAAAAATAATTGCAATTAAGTGACGGTTACGCAAGGAGAATCTTGCGAAAACCAGTTACGATCCATTCGAATATGATGTCACCTTCAGAACGTTTCCCAAAACCTTCACAATCGTTCAATTCTATCCCCAAACGACATAAAAAATGTGGTAAGGACCCTTAATTTTTCGGTAGCTTGAATAAGTATGATAAGCCCTAACCTTGGGTGCATCGCCGGAGGTGGAGGATGTCTGAAGTGAGACAGCTGAGTCCTCCTTTTTAACGACCACCTTCTCGGGCGTAAGAATTTGCTCCGTTGACGAAAGCGTTTTTCCCGACGTTTCAGCAGGCTTCACTCCCGATGTGGAAGGCGTCGGATTAGAGGCGGCGGTAATGCCCGCACTAGACGGGACATCAAGAACGAACTTTGGGTGCGCCGAAAGCCACTGCCCGAGATTCTTCACCTTAGGTGCCTGATCACCGCTTAGCCGCAAACCAGTATCGATGTTCACGACGGGCACATGAGTTTCTGAAATGAGAATTACAGACAATATGCATATCAGAGGACTTTGCACAAACTGTGGCTTTCGAGAGCCCATAACTCTCCACCTTGGGCACATTGAGGTCTCATTTAAACACCCTCTAATAGTACCGAGATTATCCAAGTAAGTAATGCAATAATGAAAACTTCCAGTGCAAATATTGCGGTTTTAGAAAGCCCCAAAGCGGCCATCTCGCAACACTCGCCAGTTCATATCATAACATCCTCACGAAATGTCGCCTCATCACCGCATCCACCGACGAAGAAAACTCGCGATTGTAAATGCAACTGCCGGCTACCGTCACTAAATCAAACGCAACAGCTTTGTACTTTGAGAACATGGTGCATGTGCGGTCTCTCCATAAAAACTATGCAAGAAATGAATGAAGCATGAAATGTTATGAGAATATTTCAGCTACTAAGCAGCTATTTGCAAATATTTCAACATCTGCAATATCAGTGTCTCTGCTCGTTCGACCATTTCAAAACCTGTTATGACGATATGACGTATCAATCCACTGAAAGCAGTGTTCCCCTACACGAACCCCATCCGACTTAATCTATTCACCAATCATCAAGCAATAAAAGCCACTGGATCCTAATATACTTCATGTCGCACACTCTACATCACTCTCAGACATTCTCAGCGACTCGAAGAACAAAATGCGAGGATCTGAATGCACAACAATTCGAATGCCTCAAAAATGATCTATGGATAGTGAATACTGGCTATAGTTTCTCAAAAAAGCCCATCATTTCTCGATGCAAACGAATATAACGGAATCATCGTAGTCAATTTAGCGCGTTCATCAGTGCTTAATATCACTGTGCCAAATATAAGGGGATGCGCCACTAATTTTTTGAGCGGTCGATTACTTCATAGTCTGAGAGATACCATGTTTAATTCTAAAAAACAAAAATTTGAGCTGCGGAATTGCCAGAAATGATTGGGTTTCGGTTGCTTTTGAATGACGCACATCAAGTGACTGAAAAAAAAGTAGGAAATTTCGTGCTTTTCAGCTTTCCATGAAATCCCGAGGGTTTTATCAACCTCGGCTCACCCCTGACTGCACTTTTGTTTCTTTGAAATTGTGAAACCTGCATCCAACCATCCTTTTGTAACGGGGTAGGATGGGAAGGGAATGGGAATATATAGCAAAGAGAAGCAACAAATCACTCACCAGGTGGAAGATTAGCAAGCGCCAATAATTCTGAGAAGTTGAGTGTGTTAATGAGTGCCGAAGCTGGTTGTGAAGTTGACGCGGATGCAGCACTCGACGTCGCCGGTTGCAAACGTTCCAACGACGGGGTCGATACGCTACGTTTCGTACTCAAATTCAACGGATCATCGGTGGTCGTTTCATTAGGATGCGGCATTTTTGCAGCCGATGTTGATGCACTTGCAGACGACGTGGAGGGTAAACCGCCAAATAACGAAGATAACATAGCGGCCTGCTGAGCCGATGATGAACCAGATGTTAATAGTTGCGGTAACAAGAACGCACCTTGAGCCATTGCAGCTGCAGCCGCTAATGGCAACTGCTCCAACTGCAACTTAACCCATGAATTCGTGAAGAGGAAGTCACCAAGTGAACAAATTCCAGAAATATGGATCAGGAGAAGTTCAAGCTAACAGAAACTTCTTTGTACTTCTTGTATTCCAAGTAATGGAACAAATGTGACATACCGGTTCCGATTTTGGTACTTGCAAAAAACGGAAACAGATTTGTAGGATTGCAAAGGCATGGTATAATTCCCTAGCTGATAGCAGTGGATTTCCCTAACTTGGCGCAGCTTTCTCAAATTTAAGTAAGCGACTCTTTCAGCGAAATTATTTCGAGAATGGCCAACTATAAGCCACTGATCAAATCAACGACGGGAGCGGATAATTGTCTAACTTTATTTCATTACGAATGAACAAATATGTACGACGTGAGAGTAGAATTTGACCACGAATGGCAAATTTTGCCTCAGGGGACTAACCCTCTGAAGAAATGACTGATGCACGAGAGCACGCATCTTCTCTTTCTCCGCGTCAACGAGATCCCTCATTGCCGTCCCATTCGACAACGACCCCTTTTTGCGGCCTCTTTTAATGCGCGATTGAAGCGGTGTCGAGGCTTCCTCATCTGAACATCACCTCATAGTCTCAGTCATTTCCACTCATTCACACTGCTATCATGTGGCTGCAAGACCTTCTATTAAGTGAGGCGTTGACGCAGTAATTATGCTTCAATATGCTCGACCAAGCCACACCGATCTCATCTAATCGACTGCATGCAAAGAACAGAAAAGTGTTTGCGTTAATTCACAAACGGGAAGGCTATATGAGCAGAGATGAAATCGAAAACGTCCAAATAAAATCAGTAAGCAGCGTTGTGATGCCTAAACGTGGTCACTATCAGCGCAAGTGCTGGTGTTCCAACAAAGAGCATCAGTTACAAGACCCGCTTCCTACCAATTACAGCCAGGAGGTTTTAATACTGAACAATCCGAAATGAGGCGAACTTCCCTTACCACAGTCTAATGCTTCGGATCTACAAATCTTTCCGTGATCACTGCCAACGGGATATCTGCAAAATACGAATATATCTCGAAATATGAATTGCGCTCATTTTCTCAGAATATTTTATTCGTTACGAATTAATCCCTCTTAACTGCGCATTTGCTGGGTGTTCCTTTCCACATATCCGTGTTCTTTTATTAAACAAAAACCACGACGTCATCTTTGCTTCACCTTTTCAACAGACAGCGAGCAGCAACATTCAAGTCAAGTCAAAAGAATCCTCCAACTACTGCTTCTTAGCAACTACTTTCGAAAACAGTTGTTGAACTAGCTAAACTACAAACAATTCGCCTTCACCTTGGCTTAACGCTGCACATTTATTACAGTTTGGAACGGAGCTTAAATAAATCATCTAACGAAATGAACACTTAAGTATCACACGAATCTAAGCCGCTATCCATCAATTAAAACCCAAAGCCCTATGTAAGGATGCCAACCAACCAGAGTCCTCAAGCAGTTCAATTGATGCAGCACCATTCCACTTCTTCGTTTGTAATGTCGTATAAATTTCGGCGATTCGTCGTAACAAAGTCTTTTCTTCAGGTCGAATGATCTTAAAACAAGTAACATTCAGAGATATTAAGGAAAAAGACGGATCTGATAACAGACATCGATCAATAGTCGATATCCTTATGAGTGAGGACGCATTTTGAACAAGCCTTTCTAGTTTACAACTTCACCGGGCAACTGATATACTTTTCTATCACTATTCCGACCATATTTGGCCAATTCGACTTATAAAATAACCTGCTAAATATCAGAAGATGCTTCGAATCCAACAAGAACAACATCGCTCACAAATGTTCTCTACAACGTTCCACACTGGTTATCGTACAAATGTTGCACATATGTGCAACACTCATCGACTCAAGAGCAAACAGAAAATATTCACACAATACAGCCTCTCTCATGCGAAGAAAAAAGGCAAATCCGCGCATGACGATTTACTCCTACTCCAATGGCACTTTCTGGAGTTAACCCCCTCCCTCTAAATACATTACTGAAGGTATATCCTAGTTCATTACCATACTACTTCCGGAAACATCAACATCTAAATGACAAACCTTCTGAAATGCTGGACGATGAGCTATATTTGCACAGATGTTATCAAGTCCATTCGAATCAACAACCGTAAAGAGGTCATCGTCTTGTTCGACACCCCAACCGTTTGGCATCGCTTCACTGGAGCACAGTTTGAGCAACGAGGCTCGATCCGTTAATGAATCGGCCCAGTCATGGATTTGACGCATCATGTTCATTCGGTGCATTAATTTTTGTGCCTTACGTGCCGATATAGGTTCCACCTATAAAAACAGATCAAATAACATATTCCCTTAATTCTACGCATCAATATCGTTGCGCCAACGAATGCAGTGATTCGAAAGCAAACATTTACCTGTCCCGTACATTTCGAGTTTCTTTCAGGTTCTCCGTAGGACTTTTTTTGCCCGCCCCACTACTTAGAAGGATTGCAAGTTACTTCGCTTTACCAACTTTCCTTTGATAACGACGAATCAAACGCGCAAATTTACACGTCAGTGTCCGCGCCCATTCTAGGCTTTCCACGCCACTTATAACCTCTTCTCTTAGAGCAAATTTAGGCAAAACTTCGCCTGTTTAAAAACATAAACCTTTATCCATCAACAAAGGACATTAAAGGATGCACAGTCTGATAGAGAACGTTTGGCAACATAGACAGACGCTCAAACTTGAACGCATTCTCCTGAAACAGGAGGCAGAGGAGCATTTAGGTGCAGGCTCAGCGCTCATCTATGAAAACATCACTGCATGCTGCAATAGTTCGAATGAAGTGACCGTGTTATGCTCGAAACATTTATCATTCAACGAGCATTACTGAGCTAATCGTTGCGCTAACCTGTTGGCATAACAAGTCCATATCTGCATAAAGCCATAAACATGGAAGCGTGTCTGATAAAAGTCAACAATCAAGTTGACGCTCCTGTCTTAGATACCACCGATCAAAGGGACATTAATGACGACGTCAAAGTTTGGCAAAACGTAAACAAAGCCTCGATGCGCTTTATAAAGACCCCTTAGCGAATATTTCGCTCCTTATATGCTCATTCTTGTGAAGTCATTACAGTGTTCTTTTCCCCTGCACTTATCTGCACCTCTTTATTTGCATTTATTCTTTAGTTTCATCAAATATCTGTGGAAGCTAACCCACATTATAGCCACCATGCTATAACGAAAATGTGTACTGCTTTGGCCGTCTAATCATTCGACAACAATCCAGTATGTCCTTATACAAACTGTACACTTGGAAGGATGTAAACAACTTTCTTGTCACCTGCTGATCGCAATGCGACGGGAACTACACTATTCATGGAGAATGCAGTTGTGTCTAAGCCTTCCCACGCTTCTCTCCTGTATTTCTACCCTATTGCCAATGGCCCACAGTCACTTCTGACAAGTCGAAAGGGAAAAGAAACCTTCATAGCCCTCTGTAGATCAACTGTCGACATTTGATTGCCAAGTTGTTTGGTGCACATTGACAACACACAGTAGAGTTGTTCCATTAGCTCGCTGTCTGACTTCTTCTCGAGAAGCGGTGAAAGCTGTCTGAAGCGAGTCCACGAGATTATAGTCGATGGATCATCCTTCACTCCGTAACTACGCAATACACGCATGAATTCCGCCTCCTCCCGCTTCGACCACCTAGAAAATATGACCAAATTAACATGTATCTACACCTTATCCAAAAAGGAACTACGCGTTCGTTTGAGGTTTTCAAAATTCCAGATCAATCTAGAACCTCCAGCTCGAACTTGAAATCGACGGCAATGCACTCCACTCTGGTTAAAGTAATCTGACATGCGCTTTCCACCAACAAAAACTCGACGAGTTTCGTCAACGACAGAAAAAAACAAAAGACTGGGCAGCTAGCCTATGGCTGCTGCAAGGTCGTCGGTTGGATAGTTGTCCTTTAAGGAATTTAAACTCAACCAAACTCAACATAGGAATGCTGTTGCCGAAACCAAATGCACGAAGCTGACAGGCATCATCAGTTAATTACGTCACTACAAATGCTGCTATGTACTGCCGTTCTCTAATGAACCAAAAAACACTTTACGTTTGAAAGTTATCATTAGTTTGCTCAATCATACCAAATTACTCATAACAACAATAAACCACCCACCTGGTTGCAATTTATTCATTCGACAGCTAAAACTGCACTCCCCTTGCAAACGCGCAATTTATACCTAACGAATGCCGAGGCAGTTAAGGCGAAACTAATTTTCGCCTCAAACTATGCAAATTGATTCGGCAATATTCACTGAACCTCTACCACAATGTACAACTGCAACAGCATCCAGTGATAGGGCAATAATATTTCAAATAGTGAGACAGGAAAGCAGCGTGAAATGATCGTTAGGACTCTCAACCAGAGGATAAAAAAGAGTTCAGGTTCTGCTTCTTTTTAACTCTTTCCCCCTCTTACCTCAATACCAGAGTTTTTCGTGTAAAACACCTCTGTCAAGACGAGGATCTAGAGGTTGATAACTTACGTCAACGCTGAAAGAGTGTCACTGCGCTTCCGCTGGAAATGCATAAGGAGTCTCCTAAACCTGGCAAGAAGCTCGACGCCTGACGGGAACGTCTCCAAAGATTTCGATGCGAAACACAACGCTTCATCGGCACGCATCGCATCGTAGTTTTCGACGCCTTCAACTTTCTTTGTATGGAAATGAAATTTCCGCGATGAATTTATATGATATCGGCCGACTCGACAGCGGATCACGAATCACATACAGTTGGGGAACCACATCGTAAAAGAAATGCGACTAAACATGCAACAGTATCCGTTAAATATTGAAAAACTGTACATTACCCCTGAAAAATCAACTTCATTGCTTTAACAATTATTTCTCATCACTTCTGCTTAGGGGAAGAAGACTGCTGCAATACAATGACCAGAAACACTTTCGGAGAGAAATTCCTCTCTCCCATCTCTCTCGTATCACCTATCCGCCTGCTAAACACATAATCACAGCCTACTTGGAAGCTCACACAACCTCTCCAATGTTAAATGCCGAAACATACCGTGCTTGTGTGCTCCGATGAGGAAATTCTTATCACACTCTGCATCCCAACCGGCAAAAAATGGTTCATTCATCTCAACGCTTAAGTCGATGTCGTCGGCCTTTGCGCCACTCATTATCGCCTCACTCCTACTTCCAATTACCTGCAACAGCGAATGCCCTCTCCCTTATCTAAAATTGCATCTTACTGAACTCCTCTAAAAAGTTTGCAATTATTATCGATGAGCAATAAATTTCAGTAGCGCAATGCACATCGACTCCTCAATAAGGTCACACCAACAAAGCTCATTCCCATTTCAATTCCTCTTTAAGCAAGCATAAAATATTGGGAACGGTAAATACAATCCTCCCATAACCGATGTGTGTGCACAACATAACTCCTCATATGCATTGGCTGCGCAATTTGAAGTTCTCGGGTACACCGTGTGCATAGCAAAGGTCCCCCTTGAGGATGTATGAATTGAAACCTCTGAATAGATGTTCGCATGAGAAAAAGAAATGTGAGTGTAGAGCACTTTAAGAACTCCGATATTTCATTCAATATTGACGAATGCGTCTCATGAAAATTACTACAGAACAATCACTGCAAATTTCTAAGAATACTGAACAACGGGGCAGAAATCTACAAAGATCTCAGAGATTTTGAAAAACAGGATCGAATACTCTACTCAGTAATGCGAAATCACTGTTGTATACCTCAGTGTTGAGAATATGTAACTGATGCATTCGAACAAGCAGTTTGTTCGCATGTCGATGAACATGCCTGCAAATTATTAACTTATCAGGTGGAATCAAGGTACTGCCATCCACATCGAAACAAATAAGTTCTCGGCCATCCACTCGTTGCCAAAGACTTCGTCTCACTCACGACTACATGTATTATTACAATAAAATTCGGATGAACTATGAGACAGGTTGGTTTCACTGCGACTTTCTGTAACGACAAAAAACACTTTTATGATACTCATAAGGTTAATTCAGAAGAGAACACAATGCTATTAATAAATCAGCTCTCAAAACAATATACGAAAAGCAAAAATACATATTTCATGTCGTTCTAAAGATAAGGGTAAAAATTTCAACTCCAAGTACCTCTGGAAAGACGAATCGACAGCAAAGGCTGGCGGGTTGAATTCGGGCAGAGCAGCCCAGCCTTCATGAAAAACACTCGTCAAGTTGTTTGCTGGCTTCTTCTTTGTAACCGCCTTGCCAGGCACTTGACCTCCCTTGGGGATTATCAGCCGCCAAACAAACTCGCGTACCTTCTCGTCGCCACGATATTCACGAATGCAATGCAGCAAAAGCGTCCTAAAGTACCTGCTTTTATTACAACAAATCCTCTTTACTGTGACTCCATTCACTTCTACCTCTGATAACAACGAATTATGATATATTCCCCTGCCAAGTCCCCTCCCTCCTTCCAGCAAGTGCAGACAAAAAAATTTCGTAAAAAACAATATGTGGCATAGAAGTGAACAAAATACCTGGATATGTGTTCGATATCTGCTTCGGAGACACTCTCTTTGAGGTCACTTGCCTCTCGCATCGCCTTCCACCGGCCCCATCCATATTGAGCCAACAGCTTCTCCACCTAAACGTTTCCTCGTCTAATTCTCCAAGCACACTGATTAGATACTACACAATCTTGAAAGTCTGCCCACCCGTCGACTGCTGCGTTGCGATTTTAGAGTTCCCTCTTCCTCTTCCACAACCAATAATCATCAAACCATGTCGTTCCTTGATTTCATCGAACAGTGCAAATATACATCCCAAGCAGCCATCTCTGACTTATCCTTCAGTCAACAAGTGCTTGATCAATCCTCTAAGCATCGACTAAGTGCCTCATACTCCCGGGCTCATCCTATTCGCCTCGCTAACCATTCAAACCGACGAATCGCTTTAAACAATCAACAGTTGTGGCCCCTATAAAAATCAGTGGAGTTCGTACCGACTATTTTGTTAGATAATTCTAGGCTTAAAGTCACTGGAAAGCAAGATGATAGCATGATTCATAACAATGTTCACATAACTTTACATCCCTCCCAATTTCACTCCTCCTTGTTCTTTCGTTCCCTTTCGGGTTCTCATCCTCAACTACTCTTGCAAACAACCTAACCTGTTCACGTTTCCTAGCCCAGAGATGCCTAACAGAAAATTCCAACGAAGTTATGAAACTGAAGGTCATTACTTTTGGGAAGGGTGTATCGAGAAGAAAGAAACACCAGTCCCGTCATTAAAAAAATTTCCGTTGCCTGAGCGTGGTTTAAAAATTCACAGAGAGAGTCTCCGACAGAAGAATCGCTCAAAAGCAAACAGCCAAACCTTGAAATACTCGCTCTTGTTGAACGCCAACTCATCGGGTCGATACTCTTCATCTTCCCTGCGCCTTTTCCTATCTCCTTTCCTCTCGCCTCTCTTACGACCCTTCCCGCTTTCGTCACTTTCTTCTCCTTCGCTGTCATCGCCTCCTTCAGCTTTGTAAATATTCTCCTCAAACCTAAAGCAACTCTCGTTCCCTTCCAGTAATTTCACTTAATGATCGACGACCATATTCAAGTGTCCGTTCAAATTAGAGATGGTGGGAGAGCAAGTGGTCCCTATTTATCGATTTCAAACGACCTGCGAGTGCTTTCAATTGTCCACTGTGCAAAGAAATCAGAAAGTCTTTGAGAGTGCTGTTCAAAGCAACGCGCAAACAGCGGTGTTGAAGAAACTCTTTGAAATATACTTCAATATACTACTTCCTCTACCATCCAGAAAAACTGTAACCTCCCTGAAGACTGCCTAAGCTGGCTCTTTCTTTTTTCTACCTATTGAAAGTGAGCAACGAATACTTAAAACAATATCTTCATTACACGTGTTCATGACCTCGTGACTGTTACGTCGACCTCTAAAGATAACTGAGGATGGATGCTCTACTACTGAAATTTTTTTCCATTAATTAAAGTTAGAAATAAGATGAAATAACTGAAGTCAACATCTTCTTTTGCCATGACTCCGCGTGCTAGAGGGTATACCAGTATGGGACTAACCTCTTCTTGCGATTCCTCGGTTCGAGCAAAATAAGTTCCTTGTCACTCTGGCTCATTTCGGTGTCTATATTCGCTTTCTTGGCCCATTTCGACCAAAAATTCGGATCATCAATGTCTATATCTTCTCTATTCGTCGACGAATTGAATGACGCCTTCGCAAATGTCGATCCTTTTATTCCCGCCTTAATAAGGAGATTCTTTATTCACTGCGGTTGATAAAAGTTGAACTCTATCGAAGGAGAGGATACCCCATAGACTTGGACCATCTCTCCCCACTCTGTGGGCTCACTACAAAGGAATTTCCACAACCTTGACTTCTCCTGTCGAGTAAATAAAGGAAAGTGTCCTTCTCTTTACGACCTTAACAAAACAGCCTCGTGTCCCTCAGACATTCATAGCACAAGGGGAAATTCTAAAAGCATTGATTCATGTATCTGCTTTTTGAAGGGAAACAGTTCAAGTTCCTAAACAACAATGACAGCATGCATTCTCGTTCACTAATTTAAGTGAAAAGGCACAAATCAATCGTAATTTCTCGTTCCCTTGCGAAATGAACTCAACCCCCTCTCTTGTACCTCGGTGTAAGTGTCTCTATCCTACCTGTCCTATAATTTTAGCTTAAGAAGCATGCAACCATAATTCTATTTCATGCAATCCAAATAAAAACACCGAACATCAAAGTATGTAGCAATAGCTGACTCTATCCATTAGCTGAAGAACGAATACAGACGAACCTCACCGACAGTTTCAGCAGCTTAAAATTTTCGGTTATCGACCTTTGCATCATTTACTTCAATGCCCCTAATTATTAAAGAAATAACGAAGAGATGCTACGGAAAAGTGATATGAGCATAGAACAACCTCAAGCGTGATAGTTGTCGTACGTCTCTGTAGAATCGTATCGATGTCCTCCTCGTTGAATTTGCTGTCTTCATTATTCTCCTCCATTATCGCTCCGTAGGCGCCTTTCTTCAAGAGTTCTTCCACCTCTTTGCGACTTAACTGCTGCTATAAAAGCGCTATTTTATCCCATTTCATAATGCTATTCAGTTCAAAAGACTCTCCACGAAAGAAACGAAAATTCCCCTAAGTTCAACATAGATTTTCTTATTACCTTAAGGCAAATTTAGAGAATTACAAAAATCGGATTCGCATTAACGTCTTAAGCGATTAACTGAACGCGCGGCTGAATCCACTCCGGACTTTATGATGCTTTATGAAACGCAAGAGACTATCCACGTAGTTAATTCCCTCTTTTTGCAAAAACCGAAGGATATAAATGCCTTAACGGTCTTCTTCAGAGGACCTCCGGACAAGTAGAACGCTTAGAATTATTCAGATAGCTATAATTGGAAAGATATAGCTGTTTGCCTAAATATATTCATCATTTTAGACAGTATGAACACGGCAAAAACAAAAATCGACCCTCTCCCCTTTCTTAAGCTAAAACTACTCCCACAGCAGATCCCCACTCTTCTGCTCCAAAAAAAAGAAGCAAGCATAACCGAGGTATCTTTGAGAGCCGTAGTCGACTGCAGGACGGCCTTATCGAGACCAAGCTTGAGTGACGCCTTGTCGAACATCTCTCTTTCATAAGTATTGCAAGTTATCAATCTGTATACTTTGACCATTTTCGTCTGTCCAATTCGATGGCAACGTGCTTGAGCCTATAAAAATTACAAAGCTATGCCACCTCGCAATTTCGGCATCTCGATAACAGAGGGAGAGGGTTCATTTGGATTCGATTCAGCCGCATCATAACATCATTTTCAAACGAAAATAGTGACCACTATGATGTCTCATCAAGAGAAGTGAAAAAGCTAGCACTGTCCGACTCGAGTCGAGAGCGCAAAAGAATGCGGCCAATAAATTCGAGGAATCAATGCGTAAAATGCCATGGTGACGCTTATTTTTAGTAGTGCTAAAGTGTGGCACAAAAGAAAAGAGATCCCCTCATTGGCTGCTTTATCTTAAGTTAAGGACGTAAGCGAGAGAATTAATGGAAGAAGAACCTGCAAGTCATTTTGTGGATTCCAGTCAGAATCGAATATAATGACCGTGTCCGCTGCAGTTAGATTTATTCCAAGACCGCCAGCACGTGTACACAGCAAAAATACAAAACGATCCGAATCTAAATAAGCGATCAACACCTCATTTACTCTAATAAATTCGTAACAAATACATCAGTATCTTTGAATGAACTAACTACATCGAATGAGTAGTGCACCCTCGTGCAAAACATTAACAACACAACAACACTCACTCTCCATCAGATAAATTTAAGAGTCATAACTTGAAGCTCTAAATTTAAAGGAGAACGGCTATGCTTCACGCATATTAAAGCAAAAGGGCGCTAAACCTGAAGCTCTGATCATTCTATAAAAACAGGAACATGAAGATGGAATAGAGGCAGCCATTCTCCTCATTGGTCTCTTCCACTCTCTCGGCTAAAACTTGAATTAATTTGCCCTTCGATCAGGTATTCACTGGCAACCGTATTACATTCTTTAGCCTTGCCTAACGCTTCTTGTTGACTGCTTATCGAAAAATCAGCAGATTACCTGTGGCATGATTTATGCCGACTAAAAAAAAATGCCTGAAGTAGGGCGATTTCTAAACAATGGTTAAGAAGAACATATGAAGTACGAATGATCTGGTTTCCCACCATACCTTTCTTACTGAAACGATCGATTGCCGTTTGTCGCAGATCGCCTCGCACATTCCCATCGATACGTTCAAAGGTATAACTGTAAATCGCTCCTTGAATGTGATATATGTGATATTGTCTATTTCAATGCCCTTAGCTGAACCCCCAAAATGTGGCAATTTTGAGAAATAAACCGTTTTCAGATAATAAAGAAAGCCGGCTAATGAGCAACACAAAGCAAAGTTGCAAGTGCCATTGCGGTGGAAAAAAGAAGCAAATAAATTTGTGCAAAGGAGCCGCTCTTCGGAGTTCATTAGTGGCAGAAATCTGAAAAACAGAGAAGCAATAAAACATCTGAGCGCATCAATTAAAGCAGCTACACCGGGAGTATAAAACTACCACATAAAACACAACGAGGTTGGGAAAGCCCATAAAAGAAAGTGTCACCTACTTCTGCACAACCAAGAATTCTTCGATGATATCAAGTACTCGAACCATTTGCGAGAAAATAAGCACTTTATGACCGTCTGCCCTCAGTTTCGGCAGCAATTTCGCTATGAGAACGAGTTTGCCCGATGACTGTACGAGCGCGTGTTGGTACAATTCCTCTTCACTCCAATCCGGATGTACTGTTTTCATTTCGGATATTATCTGCTCCTCCGCACCTATAATCATCCGCACATTCAGCATTATTCTTCGAAACATTATTCGAATGTTTCAGAAATGTCCAACTTCAAGTTCTTTAGAGTTGCTTTTTGATTAAATAAGTAAGCATTCGTATATCTCAAACAGGAATATAGCTTAAGTGAATAATTAAACTTTCTAATTAAATAAGGGAGCTAATTCCACTGAGTTTTACAGAATACAAATCATTTCGGTATTCATTCAGACATCTCGAATTCCTTATTACTCGATTATACGGAAAGGTTTCAACTCCTAAAGCTTAGCGTCCTTAAGAATTCACATCAGCGCCATAAACGCACAGAAAAATGGGCCAAAACTCTTTCATATATGGTAGTTATGTCGCATAAATAAAATATCCCACTTGCAATGAAGACCATATTATCATACTCTCAAAAATAGAACACAATCCTGATTAGAAGAAAACCACTGGGAAATTACCCCTTTCAACAATATAGCGGTACCCTTTAGCCAAAAAGCACACAACTTCATTATTATGGCATTAGTCAACACAGGCTAAATAGCATTAAAACAACGATATATGCCATATTCTCGTTGATCATTTCGAAAAAGCCCTCGAAGAAATAATGAGCAACAGCCGTGAGCAAACGAAAAGATCGGCCGCATCGCCAAAGATAACGAATTCATCAACAAGATGAAATCTCTATGGAATGCACGTTAACATATGATCGAAGTAATGCGATTAATTTACTCTCTTTCGCATCCGCCCAATACAATTTCGTTGAGACGTTTTTGAGAAGAATCTCTGCTCACCCATTAGAGGTTTTCTCTAATCCCAATTGTCCTTACGAGGCTAGTAACTATCTATAAATTCATGCACACACATCATCCGTGACCACCAAATGAGCTATAAAGAATACCGTTGATGAGGAATGGATGATTGCAACATTTCCTCAGCTCCATCATCGTATTCATAAGTGAAGGTACCGATGTGCCCTTACATAAATGCGAGAAATTCCGTTCCAAAATCGCTCTATAATATTTCTTTTGCGTATTCGATAGCTGAATCTGAAAAAGAAACAGTTTATTCAACAGTTATTACTTCTTGTATCAACCTGAGTCTCTGAGGCTCCTCGGCTGATGACCAGAGATTGGCGTCGATTTCAATTCATTCATATAATTCCTTACTGAAACTGGTTTCTACAAACGAACTAAGTGTACAGAGAGATCCTAAACAAAAGAGTTGATATCGCGCACGATGATGCCACAATCACCGATATCCCAACTAAGAAAGTTCTGGTTATCAACACCTTCAAGACGAGATTAATACCGGAACGGAGACAAACTTAAAGACTCTCAAACGAAGAGAGGAGGGGGGGGGGAGGGAGATGAAAGAACAGAACAGTCAGAACTATAGGCTCATCAACGCCATTTGATGCTTGAGATGCACTTAATAAAACTACAATCACTTCAATCATCATAAACAAGCCTAGTTAACAGTTATAAAAAATGAAGAAAAATGTGAAACTTCGATCCATCAAGAAGATCACAATAGAAAGAGAAATAAACAGTAAAAACAAAATAAACTAGGACTATTTCACAGCACTAAAATATAAAACCTATCAGTTCACCTCGATGATCGTCTCTTCTTTGGGTTGCAAAGTCTTTTCGACGTCCTCTTTCAGACGACGTAACATCATTGGCTTGAGTATCTCTTGCAATTTCTGCACCTGATCTTCTGTCTGGCACTGTCCGAATTGTTCCAGAAATGCCGATGAACTATGAAACTGTTCTGGCTCAAGGAAATTGAGCAGCGAGTACAACTCTTCAATGTTATTCTGCAGAGGTGTTCCAGTTAATAACAAACGATGCTCCACTGTGAACGACAACAGACCTGAATGTTACTTCTAAAATTCACAACTGCAGCTGAAGAGGTGAAATATATTTGGATAAATCCATATCACCAACCAATATGGAGAGAAATCGAATTACCCTTATAGAACTCAAAAAAAACAGTTGGCAGCATTTTCACGAGTAGAGACTGCATTTACCGAAAAACGGGAAAAGACGCCTATGCAATATAACCAAATATTTATTTATCCGCCGACTTATCCCGTCACTGTCTCCAAGAAGTTTTTCTTGCACGTATTGTCTACTGCTCATTCTCGACCATTGCCATTTCTGCTGAATGGAGTATGACCAAACCTACTGAAAGAACCAACCCATCTCACGATAACTCCCACAGGATTATCGCCTCCCCTCAAAGCACTCTCCAGGAAGCACATAGGAATAACTGGATCTAGGGAAAGGGAGGTGAGTGAATGGATAGAAAAAATATACTGTAGGCAGGAATTTTTGCAATTAAATGCCTTAAGCACATACCGCCTGTGAGGAGCTTGCAGTTTCGATTTTTCAGTCGATGTGCCTCATCTATAACGCAAACGTGATAATTAATTCTGCGGAGAATATCACAATCACAAACGACCATTTCGAACGTCGTTATTAACGCATCAAATTTCACAACGTTCTTCTTGCTTATCTGAAAATCAGTGGCATTTGGGAATTATTCGCAGATTAATTAAAGAAAATAGACTGCAACATTTATTTATCTTCAGAGATGATATACTCACAGAGAGGTTGACAATTGTCGCTAACAGCGGCAGACGGAAGCATTCGTCCTCCGGATATAATTAACAGCTCTTTCTTTCTATAACTCTTAAAAACCGAATGAGAAATGTCCTCTTTTCAGTTTCCAAAGTAGTCTCCGTCACGTTTAAATATGAAAATCCCGTGTGTCGAGCCGACGAGTCGACGTGAGAGGAACGAAAGAAATAAGATATTGACGTCAGCTGCTTGGAGCCTCATAAAAAACGTCAATTCTCTTCTCTCCTCTGAATGGAAAAGTGACAGAAAAAAAAAGCTTTTCACATAACGGAAAACAATCATATCGCTCTTTACAACGAGTCTTCGACCGGAAAACTTCTGCTCTAATAAGATGACGTCTGCATAAGTCATAGAATAATGTAGAAATCAAAAATGTCTCTCTATCGATTGAAAGCCGTCAAATGGGAGAATGAGAAACCAATTCAAATGAACTCTTTGTGAAGATATATGAGAACGAGGTCAATACAATCTCAACTTCTCGAACACCCAATGCACAAAAGTACCTTCTCAATAACACCCTAACTGCGCAATAACGGACATCCAAAGACGCCAATGGAAATTTTATGCTTAAATAAGGGAGAGAGAGGAATGAGGATGTGCAGTGAAGTTACATGGACATCTGTCCGAAACAATTAGGTAATAAAAATTGAAAGATGTAATAATTCAACTTTTAATAGGTAGTGAAACAATACGGCATGTAACTACGGTCATTTATCCGCTCTGTGCAATGAAGTGAAAAAGATTTCAGATGAAAAGCTCAAAGAACCTCAGCGCGAGCTTTTCGACGAGCATCATGAATGAGGTGACACGGCACAACCATTTACCTTCTGATCATCGGGACGGTAGTAGAATTCACTCTGTTGGATGAGCTGTCTACTTGCTGCGCTCCCGTGATAAATGATGGCATTCATATCGGTCCACGTCTCGAACTCTCTCTGCCAATTGTGAATAGTCGACAGCGGGACAACGATAAGAAAAGGTCCGTGAATACCATAATCGTAAACTCGTTGCAGAAAACAAATTGTCTGTACGGTCTTTCCTAATCCCATTTCGTCAGCCAGAATGCAATTCTGCCTGAAAAAAAAAAGAACTTCCATGCTTCTCGTGACCTTTAAAAATCCGTATCTAAACGCTAATTTGAAACAAAAAACAGTGTACCATTCAGCAGCTTAGGCAACCGCTGCACTACCATACATTCTCCCTTTCAGCAATGATCATAGGATAGGCTTTTGCATACATTCATTTTCTATATGCTGGGCATTGGATCCAATGAACTCAAAATAGACGGAGAAGTTTCACTGCTGAGATCCCTTTAAGAAAACGAAAGTTCAAGCAAACAGAAACAAAGTTAACGAACCTGTTGTAGTAACAGTACAACAACCAGTTGACGCCTTCAAACTGATATTCCCTAAGAGTGTTATCATCTTTGAAAGTCGTCTCCTCGGGAATCTTTCTCCACTCCGAAGCAGAAGGTCGTGGCCTCGGCTTCTGAAAGAATATTTGCAACAAAAGATACGCATTTATATCAACAATTTCAGAATTTATACGAAATTAATTGCTCGAACAAAAAAACGAAAACGACGCTCAAATGCAATGACCTCTGATCTTTTCCCTGCAACTACATAAAAGCCCCAACCCCCCAAATACATCAGCCACATTCACGTTTGAGCTGCTGCGGCCAAGTTTTCATTTCCTATCCTTATAATTACTCCTATCTGTTGAACAAAAAAGACTTTTATAGCCTAATTAAGAAGATCATTCGTCACCATAAACATAGGAATTCTTCAGCAACAAAATATCCGTCTGATGCATTGCATCAAAGTGACATTTTACATAAATGCAATCATAAGAGCATTAGGGTATGGAAACATAATCTGAGAATAACTTACGTGCCAAAATGAATTCGAAAATAACAGAAATAAACCCTTCAATCTACCCGTCATATGAATATTCCATAACGATGAAACACTTGACAAAATGAACTAACTATCTTCAGCGAATCGACAGTATTCCGTGCTTTCAATGCATCGATCTTCTCTGATGGTATGATGTCGATTTTCTCCCACGTTGCATCCTCATAGGGAAGTGATCGCCACTTCACCAAAGCATACTTATCCTCACCGTCATCACTAACATCGAGGACACGTTCCACAATAACGAAATCGCTATTGAACTGTTCGTCGTCGTCCTTCAAAACACAAGCGATAAGTGTGCAAATATCGTCACAGCTACCGAGACGCTTCTATCACAACCATGAACACTTCCTATGACAACCATATAAGAGATATTATTGCTTGATTTAACAGCAAGCACTGCTCCATATACGGAAAACAAATTTTTTTTGCTCAGGAACTTGACCCAATTGACGGAGCCTAGCCGAAATCTTACCTCTACCTATGCAAAATAAGCCCCACCGTACATCACAACCTCCCATACGTGAAAACCTAACTAATACACCATTCAATTGCACAATACGTGCATTTAATAAACGAATTTGTACTTTCTAACAAGCACGTTCACGAATACCAAGAGAAAAAGAAACAGCTGGTGGTTCGTATGCTACGACAGATGCGCCATTAACATTTCGAGTTTTTAGACGTCACTGCAGCAATAATCTTGATGTTTTCCGATCATATAACGAGCTTTTCCTTCTTCTTTTCTTCGAGAAACTTGCTGAATTTAAGCGACAAAAACCTCTTAAACACCTTTATGAACTTGGAATCCAATATTTGCAAGAGAATTCTTTCGAGACAAGCCGGATCTTCGCAAATCGAAATCAAGAACGTACCTGATCAGAGCTATGTGCTCGTTTGTGAAGAAAACGCTTCAATTTGGCTGCAGCACGCTTATCACCAGCCTCTAACTCCTCTTGCGTTTTCCATTCACAATGTATATATGCCCTGTGAATATTATTTTAAAAAATACCCATTCAACAACGAATATAAAATTTCTGGAGAGGTGGCCGAGAAGTTCATAAAACTCAAAATCCGCACATTTCGTGGCGACAAATCACTCTGCTTGCGAGAAACAAAACTATTTCGATCCTTCTAAATCGAAGTTTACAACGAATAATTCATCCTCGATTCAGTACAATGGTCTATTTGTTTCTAACAGCGAAGGGTTCATTATGGTCCCCATCCCGGCCAAATCATTCTCCGTCGATGTTTGTTTCGCTGCCCGAAAAATCTCTCCCACCTACTTCATTGTCCGAAAGTGCACAAGTGCGCTATAATTTTGAAAGATGCTATACTTTCACCCTTTTTCAAGCAGCTGTCGCTCATTAGCAAAGCTGCCACCCAATCCTCAGCGCTCAAAGCAATCATAAATGGGACTGAAATAAACAAATGTTCGTGAACGAAGGCATAACGGACACAACTGCCGCCTGCACATCGAAAGCAAGCAGAGCAGAGGGTGTGGGGAGATGAGCGAGCTGAAGAGCCGACATCGCACTTGAACTCTAAACCCCACAGAAAATGTCGCATTTCAAGCGAGTTTAATGGCGGAATGCGAAAACGAAGGACGGTGGGGGAGGCACTGGAGACAAGTCTAATTAGCGTCTATCAGAAATTTCTGATTCGCGACAATCTACTGATTTTCCGATGTGGCGTAAACTGTACTCCTCAGTACGGCCGCTTCAATACAATACTATTCGATTCATGGATAATATGTATGCGTATGTATCCACTGCTGTATATTTGAGTTTTCCAATGAGGAACCGAAATTTCACTTGGATCGGTAAGCAATCCATAAAAAGTCGACTAAGAAATTATGTGATTGTTACAACTGAGCTGATCCGTTTCGGAATAATGCCAAATGGGTTCTGGCCACAAAATTTTGTTGAAGCCTATTGTTGATAGCGATTTCGCACTATTTTTGCCGTCTTTCCAATTCACTCTAATCTCCCCACTGGTCTTTATTGCCCCAAACTTCATAACCAACATCTTCCAAGCCACAATAGTGCCCTAAATTTTCGCAGGATGGATATCATTCTTTCACTTTTCATCCTCTAGACGTCCTTGTCTAACTCTTGACGGTTAGTAATCAGTATAGTTTTGCAAAGATCAAAGAAAAACTCCAAAATAACTCTCAACAACACTAAATAATAAAAATACTCACTTATTTTTATATTTGACGAAATAAGTATCGGCTCCTTTATCGCTCTTTTTCATGCTCATCACCTTTTCAATTATGTACTCACTCGGTTCTTCCTGCAATGATAACATATAAGACAATCACTGAGGTCGTTCGCATCATTTTGAAGAAATTTACATCTTTACTAGCCCGAATGAATGAATTTCACATATTCGAAGAAGCATTTCAGCAGAATTTCACAATAACCAATGGGGATAATACTGCCTGGACAGAGAAAAGTTGAACGATGGTGAAGCAGTGGAGGAAGTGAAATAAAACCAAATCCCATGCTGGGGACTTTCCCTTCCTCAGCACGAGGCACCCCACTATATGTTACGATCACGTCTGTCACCACTGGCTGTTGCTCCATTCTTAACTTCGTCTTTGCTATCGTCGAAATGCCAACCACGTAGGAAAAGAACTTCATTAAGAGCTTGGAGTGAGCACACATTCTCGAGCAATTACAGGGAGCTAGTGAAAGGGCTAATGAAGAATTTCATCATCAGCCACCTGCAACACTTAATATACAAGCACTCTTCCAGCGGACTTGAGCGATGTTCGTGCAAGAAGTTAACTTAAGAGGGAGTCGACAGAGCGGTCAAACAATACGCCACATCCTTCCTGAATTATGAGCACATAATCTGCAGGCGCGTTTCCCCATAGCAATCTCATTTAACCTAAGCCGACTTCCATCTAGAGCGCGTACCGGTTGCTATTTACCGCATAAACCTACTCGTGTCCACCTCTTACATACCTTCACTGAAAACATAAACTTTTCCACTTCATCTAATGCAGCGACTTGCATATCACCGCTTCCAACGAATCCATACCCGACGGGTGTTTCACAGAAAAAATGCCTTTTAACGTTACGAGGCAATAATCTTCATGGGTTGTCGTTGTCTCCACTAAGAAGTAGACCTCAAATAAGTGCATAAATGACAAAAGCGGATAATCGTAATAATTCCCTTGTAATCCACCTTAAAAAACATAAAAGAACAAGGGCACTAACCTTTTTGACCTCCCTCGACGGAGCGTCATTGTCCTCCTCCACGAGCTCCTCTTCCATTTCATCCCACTTTGCTTGCAGATCATAATTTTTCTTCTCCGCACCCAACGTGCGTCCTGATCGTCGTTTCTACAATCAATAGACCCTCGCCTTCTTCATAATACCTATTATGCTTTACTTAGGTAACCAACTACTTAATCAAATAATGCGACTGTCCACGTAACAATAAAATCCTTCGAATAAAAACGTAAACAAAGTTACCCTTCCTCCTAATATATGATGACAACGATGTGAGATATAACTGACTAGCAAACCGGCCCAGTTAAATCTTTAGCCGATCAAAGCCACATTTTCGTAACCCACTCTTCTTCATCCATCTCCACGTATCCTACTACAAACCGTATCCTACTACAAACCAGTAAACAACTGCTACCTTATTACTACGTACAATCTCATCCTACGTCAGCCTACATCCTTGCCACTTTTCCAAATAATACACACCACGAAGCTTGCACAGAAAATCTGTCCGGCCCTCGGCACACACTTCTTAACTGCTCCTTAAATTGTTACACACCTCAACATACTCGACTGGCACATCCGAGAATGAGTCGTTATCCTTTTCCCTTCGCTTTGTGCGCACTTTTTTACGAGTCCTGAAATCAAGTAACCATCTATCAGGTTATAACATTTTTGACTTGACTGACATTATATTGACTCTTCAGATGACTTCACTGGCATTATTGACCTACAACTTCAGGGAGACCGCCCAATCCGACTCCTCCGCCGTCGATCAGAGAGGAGAATGCACAAACTTCAAACTATTAGCCTTCAAGTGAAAGCAATTTTCTTAAACATCAACAGGGCTGCGCACTTCCCTCTCGCGTTTGTGACTACACAATGTTTCATCTGACTTTATACTCATGACCTTCTGTACTACATGCATAATATCTGCAAGGATGGAGCAAATTTCTTTCCAAAACCAACGACTACCACATGTCGGAACTTTCTGTAACCAATGACGAGTTGTTCTCTTTATGGCTGACTTCATTCTCCGCTAAGCAAAAGGGAAAATAACTGCAAATAAACGAGATGCGATCAAAGAAAATAGAAAAGAGAGGCAAAACAGGTGGCTTAAAAGTTGTGGCTGAAAGATCACTGCGGAGAAATGCTGCGAAACAAGCCGCAATAGAATTAACCGGCGGAAAATATTTCCTCTTTTCCAAAATTTTGACACCATTTAAGAAATAAAATCGAATAAAGCGTGAATATATTAAATTTTCTAAAGTTACATTTCCCAACGAAAATAACTCATGAAAAAAGTTAAGTTGGACTAATATATATTTACCCCGATTTCTTCATCCCATGGACGGCAGAGGAACATGGAGCCTGAACATGACGCTCTTCCAATTACGACACTCGGATCTGGGCGATAAACCGCGCAAGATATTCACACATATGTGCCTTGTTTACCTACTCATGCTACAAAATGCATCGTCTACCTTTTAGCAGGTTCCGGGACGAAGTCATCGTCTGCAGGTTCGTCGGAGACCTCTTCTTCATCGCGTCGTCGTTTCTTGGGAAGCGCCCTTCTCGGCGGTTTAGCTCTCCTCTTTGATGTCATCTCAGCATGACTGTTACGCGATTCCTCCAAAGGAAGTGTGCTCTCACGTGAAGGAGTTGCCTCAGTGCCCACTTCAGCCGAACTTTTTGTCTCATCCTCCTCCTCGTCTTCATCTTCCTCTTCAACATTCCCGACCACTGATGAAGTGGCCGTATCTTTGCCATCGCGAGTTGTCTCTCCACTACTGCTTTCGACTGCAGTTTCTGGCAAATCATCGGTACGCTCGAGCTCAAGCTCTACTCCTCCAGCCTCTTCCGTCTTTAACGACTCCTCATCGGCCTTAATACAACAAACTTCCTAACTCTCATTATACTCGGCATGAGACTGTTGATGGGTGAGGAGGACGAAGTAAAAAAAATTTAATTTAAGATGGGAAGGGGAGGGATGAAAAGTGCAACTATGAGATCTCAGGTGCAACTATGAGAAACTTCGACTGAGAAATAATGGTGTAATATGGACATGCCTGCCGAATTCATAACCCATAACTCAAATCCACTAAATTCTAAACTTAGATGGTCGACTATGACCGCATATAAACTTGATCTCGACATCAAGTTTTTTGATACTCGTATATTGCATAAGCTGCACCAAGTCTTCCTTCCGAAGGGTCTTATTCTAAGCTTTGAAATGAAAAAAATATTTGATCCATCAGAAAACTCGGAGAGGTGTCTGTTTCATGCTCGGAAAGCAGCAAACCATCCTCGTTTAGCTGATTTTCTAGGAGCCCAACTACACTTTGAAATTCCTCCAACTTCACAAGATTTCCAGGGAGTGATCCAATCTTTATGGCTGAAACGGTTCTCAATGGTCTTTCGACGGTGAAAATCCGCCGATGTCGAGAAGGTTTTAGAAGGAGCCATTGTATACTTTTCAAGTGGAGTAATACACAGATCATAACAACATCTATCCTTCTCTATGGCACTTTCAAAAAGTTACTCTCAATTGAACCACTTTCTGTAATATTAAAACGAGATAATTAGAAATACTCGCCTCCAAAGCTTAAAATTTGTTTGGAAACTAACCTCATGTTCTATTAATTGCTCAGGACTCCTTGAAAGTGAGCATGAACTTCTGATTCCAGCTTTAGTACAAACTTGCGCCGAATTATCAGCGGCTGCAGTCTCTTCATCTTCTAGGGTCGACCTGTTTGCCTCGATAGCGTGAGATTCAGATGTCTCGTAATGCATGGCTTCAGTCTCTCTCGAGTTATCTGCTTCATTAGTGCTATATTCACTCTTTTTACTCCCATCGGACCTTGTGGATTTTTGACTCGTATCCATTGTTTCATTGTCTTGCGTATCCTGTTGCTCGATGATATCTCCTCCTCCCTTAGGTATCTCTATCTGAAAATTGATTGCTTAAACAACTATGCGGTGCACTTACACTTGCAAACTTATTATAAAGCTTATTCCAGACAATTGCCTCATGAATTTTATACGACTAGTGATTAGTTCGACAGGTGTCATTTGACATCACACACTACTTCACCCTTCTCCTGAGCGAAGCAAAGAACACAAAGTGCGAGCAAGAAACGACAACGGTGAATGGAAAGACTTGAAAAGAGGGGAGACGATGGAAGATGCAAGCAGAGGGGAAATATTATCCCGACATTAATTTATACGCACAGTGGATTGCACTCCATATGCTCTATGCTAAAATTCAGTCTCCACGAGGTGAACGAATACCCATCTTGTTTCAAATAACTCTGCAATTTCATGAAACAATTCGTGAGAATGATCGAGAGAATGCCAAACTTACCTCTTCGGGTGAGTTTATATCAGACGATACTATTGCACACGATCGTTCATATTTAGGAGAAGGTGCTAAGCGTTTCTGCTCGTCTGCATCGCCCTCTTGTTGCAAACATAGATGTACTTCTGAGGGTGGCGTTATTGCTCGCTCGTTGCTTTTTCGGTGCGAAAGCACCTCCTCGGTGACATCTGATTCGCCCTTCTTCGGAGATGGTGCTTGTAGATGAATGACTGGCATTAGCGTGGAGGTTTCACTTCTTGTTAGACAAGTCGGTACTGCGGGTGGTATTTCGTTCTGTAGACATGGCTGCTGATTTTGTGAGGACGTTTGCTCATATATATTCATTGGGTGAATATTCATTCCCATTGGCGCATCACCATTTTCGGCGATCATCGCACCACCGGCAGCTCCATACGAATTTATGCCACTCGCTGTGTTCATCATTCCTGAAAGAATACAAACGTAATCAAATAATAAAGCCTCTAGCCGTCCCCGAAGGGCAAGAGCTTAAAGAATTCTCCGGTAGAACCCTGAATCAAATTACCGTTATCAAAGAAACGATCGAGCAGCGCATTCCTCCAAAAAAAAAGAAGAAATCTCACATACAATCACCCCTTCCAAGAACGTTCAAACATAACAACTATAGGCTCGACTCCAGTGAAATATATTTTACAGCTTAATGAACACAGCCCTTTAAGAAACGATTCTACTTAACTCATCTAGGCCTAGCGTTCATATCGAGGCCTCCCAAAAAGGGAACTGCGAGTCACGGGGAGGAAGTGACGTCCGACTAGACAAGCTAGATGTCGCGCCACGAGTCAACAATCACCTACTCATATGAAAAAACAACTTCCTTCTGCTATCATATTAATGGCTCCTTATGCAGTACAAAAGAGTAAAAAGTAAGAAATGACTCATTCATGTAGGCACATCGTTGAGATCTGCGGACGCTGAATGCGATAGAGCCTATCGCCTATAGCGGATATGAATTTACCCCTCCGAACAGTTTTCTGGACTTTTCCATAATTCATCTCTCAGTCAGTATTGCACCCTCACATGTACACTTTTAGTCATTCAATTCAAAAAGAGAAATTCACATCTCTGCATCAGCGGGTTGCCCACTTTATATAACCTTTCAAAACGTGAGTGAAATAAAAGTCTACGTTAGAAGTTCTCGAAGACCGATCAGATGCTCTGTGGATAGGAAACCATTTCAGATGGAGAGAGACTGTCGAAAAAAAAAAATCGACGGATGAAGATCTCTTTCGATGGCACTAAAATTACCCAAACAAACGATTCATACGATAGCACTCCGTTGTGATGAAGTTGAAAAGGAGCAAGAGACCTCCCAGTTTCCAGAAAATCGGAAATGAGACCGATGAACTCTATGATACCTAGTCCCTGAGCAAGCCCGCAACTGATCGAGAAAGATGAAAGGAACTTTCCTCTCAATAAACGACCAAATGAATGGATTATGAAATCTTCATACTTAAATTCATTGCTTGAAAAGTAAATTTCATTTAGTACTTTCTCCTCATCTTTTGCATTTGCAGAAGGCTGAGCACACAAATATTGAAAGAGGAACACCGTTAAGGCAGATTCCGAAAGAGGAAGAATGCATATTGGCTGTTTGGGATGTTAACGCAATGCAAGGAATGCAATCGTGATCTGCCTCCGTCCATAAATTATTCCAATCCGCAATCAAAACAACTGTCCCACTATCGTCACAAACGCCTATTTCCTAGCACAACTGTGCAAGAAAAAACCGAGAAGCAAGTAAGGGTAAAACACTCTCTCCTCCCCCATCGAACCGTGTTTCCCTTCCCCATTCTTGTTGTAGAATTGTCGCCATTACCGGCAACAAATAGAGACAGGATCCATGGTCCGTAGACAGGATCCACGAGGAAAACCTCATATATTACGTTTTGAAATGGTCATAGGTTCGATGAGGCTATATGGTATATAGCCAACTCATCGGTAACATTTCGTGAAAGTCCCAATAACGATCTGAGAGGATTAGCCCATTACTACGCAAAATGAAATCCTAAAATCGCTATTACACTTGAATCCATCGAACTTTCACCAATCTTATATCAAACGAAAGGGAGGAAATGAGGCGTTCTTTAAAATGACCAACATCTCGGAAAAACTAACGAACACTCAAAACATCCACTTGAAATGGAATAATATCGTTCCAACCGCATTATCTCAACATCGTTTTCTCTTCTTCAATAGTTTTCTACTCTTTCATATCCGCTTCCTAAGATATGAATATTTCCGAAATAAGCCGTTCGCAGAGAGCGAAAATCCCCATTACATATCCCTTCTCTTCCAGTTTGCCTCTTTCGATTACCACAAGAAACTTCCGTCGCTTAATGCCCTACACCACAGATACACTCAAAATGAAAAACAAGAATGAGGCGAGCGAGGAAACGTTCACATGCTCACCTAAACGTGCTCACAGTTGCAACAACTCATCGAACGAATTGTTTCAAATTGCATCCGTCATCCTCGCCATGGTAACCAATTCAAAGAGCACAACTCTTTGTCCTCTTTTGGCTTATTGCAATTACGAACATTGCAAAACAACGCGCGCTTCATTTTGCTTCCTTCTATTCGCATATTATCGCTCTTCTTCTATGAGCTGCTCACCGGAGGGCCCATATATTCCCACTTATACTGAATATGCCATGATTGAGAGGCGGAAGGGGCTGGGTTGAAAGGTAGGAGTATCTAAGCGAACTTCCCAAATCATCAAATCTATCACAAATTCATGAAACCGGAAATCTTAAACTATCTATCTGACTGTTTTCAATTTATCTAACATCAGTTTTATTTATCGAAATACCAAATTTGAACCACAAAATTGTCCTGACGCTTTCAACAAGTTTAATGCGTCCGTCCCCTTCAAATACTTTCGCCACACACAAAGAAATATCAACTAAGTAAGGCGTATCGAATCGAGAAGCCCTAAATGCTATGAGATGTAGTCCTCCCCTTGGCAACAGATTACTACTGTCAAACAGATGTGCCACTTCGTGGAATAGAACGATCGCGGACGCAATATCGACGCAAATATTCCACCTGCAAAGTTTCCTGCCCTAGTTTAAAAGCAAAAAGATCGAGTAGCTGCACCATCTTCTCCATAAATATTTCAATAGTTTAACGAAATCCAACTGACCATTATTAACAAGTGGATTGGCTGGTGTTTCATCGACTGTTGTGCTACGCATGGTGGAGGGTATCGGCTCAGGTGGTACACAGTCCTTTGGCGTGAGACTCTCAGCTGGTGGATTGGATGGTGTCGGCGGTGTATTGGTGGGATATTGATGATAAACACTAATCAGAGTGTGCCCTGGTACATCCGGTTTGATGTTCACCTGAAGAGAGATGGACACCACACGTTGAATAAATATCACAAGAGAAAATTTATACAAAAATAACCATTTCACGCAAACTAAGGAACTCTTGCGATCGTACTGCGAAGCTCGAGAATGTAAAATCGGTTCAAAAAAGACCAATTCAAACGTCAAAATATATATCGCAAATGAAGACGGAATGAAATCGGTGCGACAAGCGGCTGGATTTCCCAGCGATTTCATGGCAAAAGTGATTAATCAATGCGCTCAGGGACTGTACTCGACGGTCGAATGGCTTTCGATTAGTTTTACTTCAGCCCACTATACGATTGAGATTCATTCACCTTTAACGTTTCTAGAGTTGTGGGTCGCTTGCTGATAGAGCAGTTGTTCTTATAGTAAAACATTTGCAGCAACTTTTCCATACAGGAAGGAAGGATTCCTCTCGTCATTTCCTTACTCAAGACTATGATCAAATGGAATGAGTGGAAGAATTTTCCTCATTTAAATCTTATGATCATTCACTCTTCAAGAAGGTTAATCCAACCTTCTCTACCCGAATTCTGAATGTCACATCCCTCTTAACCGTACATCATTGGGAAAACTATCACCCCTTTCACCCTTCCACGAGCAGGTGCAACCGGGTTCAGTTAAATTACCTGAACCTGCGATCCTCTTTGCATCACTGAAACAGGTTGTTGCTCGGGTGGCCTCTGTGGAGGTGCCCTGCATTCACCCACTGAATACTGCTGCAGGTACTGCAACCGTAGCTGCAACTGCTCTATCTGTTGTGCCGTCTGCAGATTTCGATTTGGAATCTCATACATTGACTGCAGTTGCTGCTGCACCTGAATGATCACAACGATTACCTCTAAAGTGAAACTGAATGTCATATACACTTAATTACATACTCATCCCACCCCACTTCCACTGCTAACAGTTATATATACCATCATGTGCCTAAACCAATGCACACCGCTCTCAACGTCCCATCTGAAGAGATTTTAACATCCTCCGAGTATCTTTAAGTGCACATCCAACACCACTACCTGAAAAGACGTTCTTAGTTCACGGGTGCGAGGGTTCTGCTACTGTATTCACCGCAACCACCCGTTTACCATTTGACGTAACATTCTTGACTGAGGAACCGAAGTTATATAAACCTGAATGAGTAGTTGGACCAGATATACTATTTGCCTGATTCTGTAGGGAACGATATAAACAATAAATACAAACCATTTCGACATTACCCATACCCAATCACCTCTAAGCATTCTCGGTTAATCATTACATCTGAGTCCATCCACAGCCTCCAACTAAGCTTTCCAACGATCACATATCATCAAATATTCCTATCATAAAGATAAAAGGGTAGCCGGAACCCACCAGACTTCCCTACTGCAACTAATGAGCGCGTTAAGATACCTGTTGTATTTCGATTTGTATATTATTAGGGAAGTGTTGCTGCGCTGAATGATAGCGTTGTGCGTTAGCGTGGTGCCATTCGTTGGGTGTATGGTTGGGTGGTGGCTGTCCTTGCATTGACATCGGTTGTGACTGCGGCATTTGCATCATATGACTCTGAGGTGCGTAGTAGTTCTGATTTGAATCACTATAATACTGCTGCGCTGTGTGACTGCTCGATGCCGCAACACCGATCGACTGTGCATATCGTGGCATCTGAAATCAACCTCCCTTTTGGCTATTAAACGTTACAAGTGATAACCTTGTTCTATCAAATAAACTTTACATAATGCATAGCTTTTTACTTCACTAACTGCTTCTCCATTATCGAATCTTCGACTGCTTAAAGCGCTGACAGCGATCATAATCGGGCGAAGGAGCACAATAACGAAAAATCTGGAACCATGAAGGCCACAGACACCGAAATTACAATTCATTCATAAATTCGGTATTACTTCAAAATGCAGCTCTCTCCGACCAAAAATTTCTAACTAAACATTCAGCGGATTCAGAGTTAAATATAATATTTGAAGACATGATCCCATACGACGATATTTATGATTAATCCTTCCGATTTCAGGAGAGATATTGCTGTCGATTGTGTTTTGATTAGTTCTGCCTGTATAGTCGATATCAGTTGCACATGAACAGTTATTTAACACTTTTTTCAGCCAAAAGAAGGGAATATTATTTTCCTCCCGCATCCGAACTTCCACAATCACATCACGATCTCGACAACAGTGTGTTGATCTACTAAATAAAATCGAGTAACGCGTACTTGGTGCTGGACAAAACAACCGCTGCATCTAAGCGATAATGCCAACTGGTTGTTGCCCACAGCTTCATTCTCTGATTCCTCAGACGCCAGCTTTTTAATAACGTCTACATACGGCTCTTCTAGACGAACTAAGGACTGCAAATGATAAGAAAAACTAAACAACAGGGAATTCCCTCACAGTTTGTTCGTTCAAGTGAAAGAGTCATGTAAACGCGTCCCCAACCGCTGCTTATTCATGGATGAAGCCGGCAAATACCTCTCTGCATTTTCAGAGAATTAACTCCATACTCAAATCACTTCAATCTGCCAGCACCGCAATGACACAACCTTCAATAAATTCAATTGCAACCGCATTAGCTGAGACAGAATTTTTCGAAAGTTATTCTTAAGGAAACGGAAACAAGAGAAATAAATTGCAGAATAAAATTACTTCTCAATTATGCAAATATGTTTGATGAAATTACAGAACTTTCCTTTATTTTCCTTTCTTCTACAATAACTTCTCTCCAAGCACTCCGCAGCATTATCAGATGCTTTCAGAAACACCCACTCGAAACACTACTTTCAAGTAAAACATTAGTCTCTATTAAAACAATAAAATTCACGAACCTGAGTGAAATTCTGGTGCTGATAGTAGGATGGCGGCACCCTTGAATCCTGCTGTGGTCCATAGAAAGATTGCTGTGGTATAGGATGACTTGGAGGCATCCGTTGCGTGTATGGCATTTGCTGTGATTGAGGATACCCTCCTGGGCGATACTGTTGTTGTTGTGTGTTGTTGTTGCTGTTGCGGCTGTTGTTGAGGCTGGGAATACCAATGCTGCTGCTGACTATAAGGATCATGCACTGCTGGGGGTGCCATCATACTCTGATGTCTCATTTGCATATCACTGGCTGGTGCTTTCAACGGAGCAGCCATCATTTGTGGCTGCATGCCAGGTGGTTGACGCATCTGACATGCACCCATCAGAGGATTCTGCGACATTGCAGCCATGCTCTGCATTGGAGTCATTGGTGGTCCTCCGGGAGGTGTTGCCTGTGGGGGAGTCATATAAGGCTGGGGGTTCAACTGCGGCGGTTGTGCACCTGGCAAAGAAGATAGGTTTGTCGTTGCCATCATTGGTTGTTCAATGCTACTGGCTGCAGCAGCTGAAGCAGCATTTTTTCGTCGACGAGGTGCTTTAGTCTTGTGAGGAGGCGCAGGAGCAGCAGTCATTTGGGGAGGCATCATAGACAAGCCACCCCCCATCTGAGAATGAATTGGCCTTTGCTGCTGCATCAACGTTGTATCGCTGTAAGGTGACTGCATATGGTGGATCCCAAGCTGTGATTGTGGACCGCTGTACATCGCAGATTGGTCATTTTGCAAAACTGCCTGCCCACCACCCACCAACGAGTAGTCCAGCTGTGAGATCTGTGGCACGTACTCGTCTCCTTCATCCATTTTCTACCGCCTCATCTACAAAAGCAATTACTTCTTACGTATACTTCAAAGCATAGAAAACGCAACAACACGTAATATTGTCATTATTACAATAACAGCTACTCGGCTCCACACGATCTCCACAATGGTGAAAAGTGACGCCGATGTGTGCCATATCAGCTAGTATACATTTATGAGGTCATATTACCACTTATGGTGGTTACATAACGAGTACAAACAAAAAGACTGCTTAACGAAGACGATCTCTCAACCACCGAGTGGATGGACGGTTCTGACGTCGAACTTCAGTTCACTTTCAAATATATTTCTTGCGTTAGCGAGACTACCTTGCATAACAGACAGTTACTTACTATTCAATCTTTCGGTTGTGATACGGATCCGCCAAGCATGCCAGCATCCCCCAATCCGCCAACTGACTGCGACCTTACCGATGAACAGCATAAAAGAAGCAGCCGCTATTGCGAGAAATATTTCGCATGTTTGAGTTTTGCTTCACTCCTTCCAGGAGATTTTCACAGCACAGACACAAAAGAGGATGCGGATATTTAAGAGAAATGAAGGATGGAAACTGTGTGAAAAAGTGAGGACGATTATGTCCTTTGCTACTTCGCTTGAACAAACTGCCAAGAAGTTGTGCAGTTCGACCATTTTTCCTCGTTCTTTGCATTTTCAAATCCCTCTTGTGGGAAAAATTTCAAACAGTAGCGCTCTTTCCTATCCATAGTCACTTATCAAGTCCCTCTCGTTTATTTCCCAGCATCCCCAAAACCCCAATCATCGTCTCTCCCGTAAATGCCCGGCTCGGGAACACGTGCAACTTAAGACTCAGTTTCTACTCATGTACTGAAAATCAGCAAAGTGCAGATGTCACATCATAAACTCGAAAGAGACCGCATTATCAGCCATCATTCAATAGGCTAACACAAATGATGTGTTAATGATCCGAGTTGAAAGTGAGCGATAGAGTTTGAGCGTATTTCTTCACCGACTCTCTTCGGGACGAGGAAGAGGGTGGATATTAGTGCATATTTAGGTACGATTTGACGTCCATAGATGGGATACTTACTAAGAACGCTTAGCAGACAAATTGCAATTTCCGAACACCCTATTACAAAGAATCTTCAAATAAAAGTCTCCTTTGCTGCAGAAAAATTTAACACATCAAAAAGCGTCGATAATCGCCGCTTCGATGCATTATCGGCTGATAACGAAGTCGAAAAAGACAACTGAAGTCACCAACAAATGAATACAATTGACAGCGTTGCAAAGTATCACAACACGTCGAATGGTACCCCCGCCACACCTCTATTTACCAACACGCCAAATATTTCGAGGGGATTTCAGATTTCGATAGATGTAACTCACCGATCGTTTCTTCAGCCCCCCACATATCCTAATAAAAACAGCTTCCTTTATAAGAGCGACTCGACGAATTCACGCAGCTCGGCGATGTTACCACCCGTGGCAACAAATAGAAACAATAGGCACCACGTTTCGAAGAATGCGTCCTATTCTTTCAAAAATTAAAGAAACAAACAAAAAGAAGTCCTTAAATTATTGTTTCATTGAACTTTAAAAACTAATTAACTTATGATCCCCTTGAAAGTTATGTGCTATTGAGATGCCGCATTGGAAAACTCCCTCTAGGAACGATTCGATGCAGCTCCCTCCCCGGATTCTGTTCCACTTCCGATGATAATCCCCTTTCAAAATAATAGTAAATGAAACTTAGCAACTGCACACAGTGCCAATAAAGATTACGACCAGTAGAATGACCAATTTTCTCTCTCTATTGCGATAAATTTCGCTATGCTCAGTGGTCACCTAAAAATTCGAAATCATCTTTACTTCATTTCACTACAAATGAAACGCATAAACAAAAGCGGAAAACATAAAAAAGAAAAGTGAATGACGACCTCATCAACGAACGGATCGAACACAATCACGCATTTACATATGACGGTGAGGAACGAACGCTAATCAGGTGCTACATATAAGACACACGTCGCTCAAAAACTATACTCAAAGAACTCGAAGCAGGATGTGGGGTAGGTGAGGGAGCTGCAGCTGAGGACAGGGTCGAGGACACTTGTGGGTAGGAGAGGTTAAGCAATGAGGTAATGCGTGCAGAGCGGTATAGCGAACAAATGTGGGCAGTGGGAACGTCGAAGAAGCACGAGACTGTGCTTGCGTGCGAAGTTATGTTCGTGCACACTCGCGCCAGCCGGCTGCCCACAGAAATCCAAAAAATTATTTCGTCGCTGCGTTAACACAATGTAGCGTAACGTTTCTCAAATACGCGAAAACATCCACACCATACATATCCTCAATCACCACACAGAGCTAAATCAGTGCTGCGAGAAACCTACCACTGCTTACAACGAATCCCTATGAAATACGCTAAAACCAACAAATTAACTTAAATATGAAGCGTCCTGATGACCACCTCCTAACTATAATAAATGTAAAAAGAGAGAATACTTGCCACGATGAGCGTTCTTCTCTACCGAATCGGCTCCCTATTCTACTCGTTAAGAAGAAAAATTTGCGCGATGGCGCACTGCATCGAGCAACAACTGCCATTCAATCTCCCAGTGATGAACTTACTCCGCTCTCAAATGACAAGACCGCTTCACAGATGTTAAAGCCGTGTAATTTCCTTCATATTTCAGAACATCTTTGTGTGTGAGGAAGCAGTGCAGATCATCGATCGCATCATTCACTTCTGCCCGTCAAACTATCCGTTCTCATAACTATCGACAGAGAGTAACTGCCGACTTAAAATGATAGACAATAGGAAACTACAAGCACAGATATAATAATGTAATAATGCGTTTTGCCATCTTGGAACCTTATCAAGCATCAAGATATAACATTGGGGTTATCAGTAGAGTGATACTGTACACCCATTATGCAATGTTCACCTCTGCGAACGAACGAGTATAACTAAATAGAATCTTTGAAGAACTCCTGCCGATCTAAGAATCCGATCCGTCGCTCTCAAAACGCTGTGAAATGGGAATTTGCAAATTTGTAAAAGAAAAATTGGATTTTTAGGCGATCTCAACGATTAAAAAACAAAAAAATTCCCATTCTCCATGCTTTAAGGAACTTTAAAACAAAGGAAATATCCTCACAAATCGACTAAAAGTGCCCTGCCACTCGATCCTTTTCCCTCTCGAAAGTCGATCAACAATAATGCTCCGAAAAGTCACATCCAACCCAGCACAATGTGTAACTGATCACTGCTGTATTCCCTATAGGAGCATATTCGAGGATTTATGTGATCGCGAAGAGGTACTTGAGGTTCGACACATGAGGTACTTGACCAGCACGTCGAGATCCACCAAATGAACAGTAATACTGTTATCGTGAGTCTACTTTTAGCATACTTTACGAGTACTCAAATATGCAAACCAAAATTCCAGCAAATAAACTTACAAGCAAAATAAACTCCACAAAAGGACAACGGTGAGGTGCAAAGATACATGAAGGATGCCCACCTGCAGGCAACTAAAACATCGTAGCGCTGAGAAATCTCTGAGCAACATTACATCGGGTGAAACGAAAGTCAATTTAAGAACAAAACTGAGTTTCATTCCAAAGGATATGAGAGACCGACTCGGATCCACAATGAGTCCCATTTTTACTTCTCAATAGTTGCATCGGATGAAATAGGATGAGAATCTACGGAACGAATTCGCTGAAAGAAAAAGATAATTACGGCAGAAACACCTGAAATTCTATGTAACTCAACGAAATTTTTGTCACATTCCGCCGCCTAAACAACACGTACACACACATCATAGAGGTATACTTGTCCCTTAAACAGGGCAACGACAAAAGCGCCATATAATATGCTTTTTGAAGTTTATGATCAAACGTGAAACTATGTTGGACGATCGGCACCACTTGCCGATACATGCACACACTACGCACAGTGATCTGATCGCCTTCAAAATCGGCTGCAATGATATAGCAACGCCACATTCAAGAAAACCGATTGTCACGATACACGGGTAACCTTCCTTTCAGATTCTGATAGAATGGGTTACAAGGTTTTCAAGAATTAAGCTCCCATTTACGAAGTAAAATACTAAAAAGGGGAATTCAAAACATTCGAAGGAGAAATTCGATTGAATGCTGGAATTTCTTCCGATGTCTCGTAAATCCACAATAACGAGCCGGCAAATCCACCATTGCAAACCATTAAGAGGACACCATTCCTCATGAGGTGTTCGTCGAAATATTCACTTCACGGCTAAAAAGCGCTATTTGCCAACGTTCTAATAAATTAGCCGAAGAGCTATGAATCGAAGTTCGACGGAATGATGAGAGGAGTAAACGCTGCGATAGAAACACTTCATCTAAAATGCTCAAATCAATTATTCTACGGGTATCGACGATCATCTCCAGATCCTGAAAAATTCACTAATACTGAAAAGCACGGCACTCTTCACTGGTCGTTAAAATTTCGAGATCATATAACGCAGCTTTAATGTGACAATGAAGGCGAGTTACCCCTGCAAACGTCTCTCCGTGAAGCACTTCGCTTCTTTTTCACACCGCACCACAACTACGCCACATTGTCTCGGAGATATTCGACATGAATCCGCAAAATCCCTCAGAGAATAAAATCAGCTCATTACTGGTGCCGCAATTCGTCGATCAATGTACCATATCAGAAAATAAACCACAGACACTATAGTGCTATAAAACACGTAAGCAGAGCAAACAGGTAATGACGCTATGTTCAACAGGTGCAAACGTTTTTGTCAGAGCACAGCAGTAGCCGAATTAGCCATTCTCGAAGCCTCAGAGGCCGCCATTAAGCTGGCAAGGATTACTTCAACGAAAGGGCATCATCGAATCATTTGTACGGAATGTGACTTCAAATGCGGCATCACAACAATTCATACATTATAGACAACTATGTTTCGCACTTCCCCAAACGACGAGTTAACTCAGCACGCTTCTCAGAGATATTTGCTTCATTATAGCGGTTATCTGGCTGCATTACACGACTCTCCACCCTAATATTTACAATTAATTTCATATAAAGATCACTTTTTATCGATAACCTTAGTGATTCTATAATTTGTATTGCTACTTAATGAAGTTACTTTATACTTCTTGTAAAAGCTTGACGTGAAAGGTAGAAAATAATTTGATCCAGCTCATAAGATCCACCCTCATTCAATGAATTTATCGTTGGATTTTGATGGATCGATGCAAAACTGCAATGTTCCCCGATAATTGTGGGAAATTCTAGCGCAACAACCTCTCATATTACTTATAGATGACTTGCACACAATCACTTATTATATGTCACCTCCCGGTATCCACTCCCTTATTTCATTTCCTTTAGAATCTTTTCACTTACATCCTAACCAATCGTTCACAAATAGAACCTATCGGCGAGACTAATAAGTGTGGGATTACGCGATTCTGAGTTAGCCAGTCCATACAACATTTTATGGAAGGAGAGGACGAGCAAGGATGGATCTGATGTAGTGGAAAATGGTGTGACGAGAAATCTAGAAGAAGGAGAAATGATAGTAAAGAGGAAGGGCGGGGATGCAAATAAAGCTGGAGGACCGGAATGAGAGGGGTTGATGAGTTCCATTCTAATGAACTGACACAAATCTCCGTATTCAGTTAGTCGGTTACGAATATTGATCGCAAATCCACAAATCCAGGCGCGGGTAAGTTGTCTTATCAAAAGAGCTACCACGATTCTTTTCATAAATAAGTGAAAAAGAAAAAAATCGGAGAATATTCAGAGAGAACTTCAGGAACAGAAAAAAAGAATCACAAAAAACCTTTAAGCGATTATCAGTTAAACGATAATTAAACAACATCCCTCTCTTAAGATCTACTGATCCCATAGAGCGTCAACTAAAACTTCTTTATTTATGCGGTCGATCGCATCACATCAGTAAATTTCTGAATAACGAATAACCTCATAAACGAGTTTCTCTTTAGATGATTATCCAATCCTGAAGACCACGTATAACCGGGCTAGGGAAGAAAGAGAGATGCACCTCTTATACTCTCATTCCCTCAGAATATAGGAGGAAGGATGGGAAGGTGGAAGATAGGGATGTGATGGGGGATGACAGCAGAGATGGCATACCCCCTAAAACTGTACTGATGCATCTAAAGTTTGTTCAGAAATGTCCGTTTCGACTTTTCTGGATAATCTGAGCCCCAAAGTAACGATAAACTTCTCCCCGGAAGCAATCACGGTCAAAACCGGATAGCGAATCCATAAAAAACTGGATCTTTTCGATGAAACAATATTTCTCAACGTATAGTTGATTCCCATCCGCGAAAGAGAGAAATAATGGAAAGAGAAACGATAAATGGAACTTATTGGCTGAAGGAAATACTAAGAAACGATGCAAAATAGAGCATTTTTGTTCGCCCCACTAATGTGTTTCCAAATCCGAAAGACAAATCAATATGCGATAATCATATAAACCTTCAATTTGTGAAATTGCAACAATATATGCCGCCTATGAAACCTAAACAAATCCAAGTTAAACGAACTGAAGACTATCATCATGAACTCTATCGAAACAACGGACAACACGTCTTCCCGTCTCACCTTCCAAGACCTACCTATCGATGCTCAAAAGATTAGTGCGTACAGTTAAACAGATATCCACCCCTCCGAGAAGCTCTTCCACGACAAAGGATTTCTGTGGACTACTTTGCCATGAAAGTAGAAAAAATCCCGGAGAGAATCAAGATTGCCTGCCTACTTCCCCCTCCTCATTTTACTTCCGCCTAAGCCAGAAATAATGATAGAAACTTCTCTCTTTGCCTTTTCACCATAAATTACAACAAATCACTGTGAAATCCTCATACTGACTTTTTCCAACTTAGAGTTGAAATCAGTGAAAAGAGTTGAAGGTCGCGTCGAGCGTCCAACAAGCATAATGCATTCATATAGTGTTTCAATAACTCCAAACGTTTAGCAGCATTAAGTTAACGAAAAACTTGCTTAAATTGGCCTAAATCATTGGGGTGATGAGTGGGGAAAGAAAGAGATGGGGTATGGGTCCACACCGGACATTATACTCAACAAGTTTCATTGCTGTACCTTTGCAGAGTTGAAGAAGCAACCTGACTGCATGCACGAGAAGATCGCTACAAGTCCCTACAAGATCGTGTGCACCAACATAAGAAACACATAAAATATAGGACGAAATCGCTTTTAGCTCAATGCGTTCGGCATCACGATGCAGATGCGTATTGCCGTAGATTCAAAGCAGATGTGGGGATTGGCAAAGTTCACCGAAAATAAGTGCCGCTCAAGGTGGATCGTTGCGCATATTCTGGAGCGAAACGCGTGACATCCACAAATGAGTACTCAATGAACATCACGAACAATGCATACGAAAGCGGCGTTCCTTACTCGTCTAATGCAAAAGAAACTCGTGTGAAACACCTACCTATCCACTCTGGTAGCCATCTGCTATTACATTAAATGTCGTTTATCAATGAAGCAATGCAATGATAATGATTATGAAAGCACTCCTCTCTGTCCTCCTCTTCACAACGAAGACAAAAAACATCGTTCTCAGAGATCAATAAACGAGATAACTCATTCGGCGCTATGTTTACACTCTCCATATATGACATTTATGGCTGAAGTGGTAAGAATTTCTACTAACAAAGTTAAGCTACCCAAGTAATTCGAATCATCGCAAATAACGATCGGTTATATCTCAAAAGAGGCTCTAAATAGGAACGTTTCTCCACAAGATGAATATATAGATTATCTCTGAGGTTCTTTATTTGAGAATATGGAATTGCGATAACAAATTCATCATAAGCAATATACTATTAAAATATCGTTCGAATTTGAACATAAAATGAAAAAAAGAAACACTCAATTAAAGGGGAAATTGAGCGTTTAGCGCTAATCATCGAAGCTTTTCAATATTATCGATGAATTGACGGTGATCACCACGAGCATTCGCAGTGCAAATATATTTTCTATGTTCATTTGTGGCTCATTGATGATTGCAGATTTATTCATTTTCCATACTCCACATTTCGAATATTCAATATCTCAACCACATAGGCGAGTCCATTGCCGAATTTCTATCAGTTGATATTTTCGGTATTATCTTTCCGTTTTTGGGGGAGAGAGAATATAAATAAATGGGAAGTAAGGTTACGCACCACCTGAGTGGTACACTATTGTGTATCGTGAACGTGACAGAGATGGAACGTTGTGCAGTGCCAACGATGTTTTGCCCGACAAAAACGAACAACGCGAAGGAGCGACCCCCCCTCGCGAGAGGAATTTCTCCACGAAGTGCATTGCTGCAAAAGGAATAAATATGGAAGAGAATTCCCTCGAATTCGAATAAATAAAATAAATTTGCATCAAAACAGAAGAGAGAGAGAGAGATGTGCGACGTGCTCTGTGTGGAGTGACGTTGAGAAACGGCCTTCAGATGCCATCAATCATAATAAAGGAAAAATCGATATTCCACCGGGCAGTGCTAATCGAAAGAACGCAACGATGTATGTGTCCCAAACGCGTATACACGTCACTCCTCTCTCTATACGAAACAAAAAACTATAACGAGCAAATTTCCACCACACACACATTCCGCCTTCAGCGAGTACTCTCACGCTCAGTGCTCATATCACTCCCCTCCCCTATCAAACTTGAAACCCCCTCCCTTCCAGAAATAAGCTTTATTGAGACCTTGTAGGAACTCTCGATAAAACATCGATCCCGAGGTGTGCAAGGGCAAATAGCATCGGCAAGAGGGTACTTGCAAAAAACACTCGGCCACGGCACACAGAGAGCGCAAACTGGCGAAGGCAACGGGGCACCGAAAAATAGTACGTGCTGAGTGAATGCAACACGCGAACGGTAGCACGTCTTGAGTGAATGCAATGGACATCGCTGCTAACAGAATCGCTCTTATGCACCGTGCACGCACGCACACCGCCGCGCAGCCAGAGAGTGTGCACTTGTGAGAGAGTGGCGACGCGTAGAGATGGCTATGTTGGCGCGTTCGGCGATGACCCCCAACTTGATGCTTCGAAGAACGCATCCGCTTTGGAACACTGGATGCTGATCCACTTGGCGCGCTTATGAAAGTTGCCTTCTCGAACCATCGTGACGCTATGCGAGCTTGACCTGAGGACACAAAACGGAGGAGAGATGGAGAGGGGCTTCGGCCTACTTTTCGACAGTCTCAACACGGGAACTGTTGGAAATTAAATGGGAAAATTTGTCGATAACAATGTCGACTACAGCGTGGAATCTCTACAGCGTTTTCGATAGCATTGCGAGTGAAGAGAATCACTGATATTTAAAGGAGCCATAAGTCTATACTCACGTTGCAAAAACGAGCAACCCGAAAGAAGAGTTGCAAGCGGGGTGCATTGGTCGAAAAATGAAGATGTCTTCTGAAACCTTCTATTCGTCGTCGAATTATGAAGCCAGCTGAATGCGACAACGGGAGAGAAACCGCACGTCGCGCCATGTGCCTTTATCGTAATATGCTACAGCTAACACTTACAATTCTCAAAATTCAGTTGTCGAAGATCCACTTGAATCGGCATTATTTATCATCACTACTTTAAATTATTGGTATCATTTGAATGCATCCTGAATCTAGAGGATATCTGAGCCTTCTTCCAGAAAACGTCCGACAAAAGAGAGCCGCTGCCTACACGACCGCTGTTTGATGAATGTTGAATATAGAGGGATTTTAAGGCCTCTCATTGAATAGTGAAATAAAAACACTTCTTAGGACACATTAAATGCTCATTGAATCTCATATTCTTTGCTTTAATAATTTCCACGATGAGATTGCTGTAAAAAGCAGATGTATACATATACAAATATAAACACAAAACTAAAGTGCATTTGCGCAATGCGCATCAAATGCCAATATAGGAAATTTACTTTAAAAATGGCATTTCGCAGCGAATGTCAGCATAATTACTTATAAAATTCTGTGGCGTATTCCCACCATCCGGCTCTCAGATACACTTTAGGTTGTCCCTCCTTCAGTCATGAGACATCATTTTGGAGTTCACCTTAGAATGTTGCAATCAAGCCAACTTTTGTTTATGGTCTTTATGAGCTTGGAATGTGCCCTTACTCGTTCATCTTTTCAATTTTTCACACTTAATCATTTCGATTTATAAATTATCGCTGTTCTTATTTACTGGAATACCTTCTCGCTTGGCGTGTAATTTAGCAGATGTTCTGCTCTTCTTCATTCTTTATGCTTTAATATTTTATGTTTTCCCACTCTGAGACACTGAAATAAAATAAGTTATGTGCGAATTGCAGAAGAACAAAAATGAGATGAAACGAAAGGCGATAATGGGAGATTTCTCAAAGAGCAATTCAACACACTTATTTTTCCATTGTTATGCTGCTTTGAAGCTGAGATTAATTTCATTCATTTCCACTACCGCCATCGGATGAATTCCACTTCCGACGCCAAGTATGAAAATAGCCATTCGCGAGGTCAGATCAACATTGAAGCATGAGAGGTTAGAGAGGTGAAAATGATCAAAAATCATATCGCAGAATAATATTTTACAGACCTTAATATCGAGCTGAAGTTCCATCGGTGTGCTCCTTGTGAATTTTAAAATAAAAGATATCGTTCCCTAAAAAAGTGCCAAAGGAGTCTGAATATATCCTCTATGGCGGAGCTGCAAAATCTGCAATTTAACTGCATAGATTCATTTGCATCGGTAATAAGAGGTGAATTGATCGGTTCAATGCTGTCTGTTAGATTTATAAATGCGCTTCGTTCTCGAGCTGGTGAAAGTAAACAGTGTGTTTCGTTGGATGTTTGTTGCTCAAGTAAATTAGCCGATGAGATAGTCGTCAATCGCCGACCACAAGCTTTACGATCCGAATACGTCGTTCCACGAACACTTCATAATCAAGACTGGCGATGCTTTAGTGATGTTTCATCACCGATAACTGATAACATATCTGTAGACAAGTGAAAACTTGAAATACCTTCAACGAATATTAAACCTTTCTTATTTTGCTCTCACTTATTGCTCTTACTGAATTTTCGTGGTAAAATTCAGTACGAGCAACAGCTAAAAGCAAAATAAACAGCAGTCAGCGAATTATATTGACGGGATTTTGCAGAAGTGGACCAACAAGCTGCACAAACACTTAGAGTGAGGTAATTACGAGCTAAAACAAATCGGCGTTCTACTGGCACATATCATGTGCACAGATGGGTCATTCGTTCATTGAAGCAAGAACTTTTCTCGATACCATTTCGCATCCGCACCGCCAATAAATGCAATCATCAGTGGCGCAAATGTCACATGACGGATGACTGATACTGAAGAAAGGCTTGCATTTGGAACTGATCTTTTTGCCCACGAAAATTGCTACCTCACATTTCTGTCCTATATGGCACTCAAGTGATCACAAACACAGATATGCTATTCACAAAGTAATCGATATTTTCAAATCCCTTGAGGCATAAACCCATCAGTACCACAGAAGCAGCTAACGTTGAATAGTGGAATAATCTCCAGCTTCGGGATGAGATCGCCGCCTTTCGCTTCAACGTTACCTCATCGGATCCATTCAGTTTATAAATCAACGGCTGATGATAATGATAAGGTTATTTTTCAACAAAGTTGGAATAAAAAAAAAGCGTGATAACGATAAGCGGAACGCTGAGGAAACAACTAAGAAAGAGGCGAGATTAAAATGTGAATGCAATCAATCATTGTGGCATACTGCAACCTCATTTTTTTATCAGTGCACTAATCGACCACATTAAAATTCAACATTTCTTGTTTCGAATTCAAATCTCAGATATTGGTGTCCAATTTTGTGGAACTTAATCGACGCGAACCTTTTTTTGAGGACGAGCCGAGAAGATATCATCAAAATTTGCGGTGACAGCTCTATTGCATTCTCTAACGATGAGACGATCATTCGGGCGCTTATGCATTCATGCGAAAGAGCTTCTCGCTCGCTGGTCGGATGTTGGATATTATACGACGAATGGATTTTAGTGGCTGCTATCTTGTCATGTCTTCGATTCTTAACAGCTATTGATGGAAGTTAAAAGTGGAAGAGAAGTAAAGATAACTCAACGGTGTTAACATAAAGCTGGGCAACTAATTTGGCACCGATTTAAACCCTCAACAAGTGGTAGAGTGAACCTAGTAAAGTCCTATTTTCATTTAAAAGAGGCTTGTTCCCCCAAAGGCATTTGCGGTCCGCACGATTGCTTTTAAACTTGGCCTATAATGCAGTAATGAAAGACAAGGTTGACGAGGCGGACGTTAGTTAAATCTAACGAAATACGCGAACAGACTAAAGATACACGCATAGACATGCTGTGCACAAAGACTCTCGTAACAGGCCATTTTTCACTTGATATGTGCCCCGTCAAGAAAATATGGATGGCGACACATCACTGATCCCTTAAATGTGCAATTTTCAAAAATTTTAGGCGTGATATACATCTTACATTGAGGTCCATTAAACCGACCGGGTCCATTAAACCGACCGGTCCTTTAAATACACACGTTCGGCTGCTAAATTTTGAACCGTAACCTTAGGCTACTTTAAGGCGAAACACGCCTAAAAAAGTTGAGGAATCAAAGCGCGAAGCCGGAATTCAGGTTTTCCTTCCCGATTCAATATGCTAGGGCAAAAAATCTAATGATAATTATTAAAAGAGCAATTTTGCAGAAAAAAGAAACTTCCCCGAAGTGTCGATTAAAAAAGGTTGAGATGCTCACATAGAGGACACCAAAAATCTTAAGTGTTAAATTAAACCGGTTCACTTGTTCCCCTCATCCATAATAACCTCTTCGAATATCCCTCCCGCTGTCTCTTTCAAACTCATCTTATAAGAGGTTTTGTTCTTCCGCTGTTTTCTCCATCGCTTTTATACGAATTACCTCGAATTATACTACTTACTTCCAAATTGTAGCAGAATTTCCAACAATAATTGTCGAAGTAAAATGCTTCAAATGTCATTGTTAATTTAACGAAAGCATCATATTACGAGAATCTATAATATGTAAGCGCACGACGCATCAATAATACTCACCCTGACACTATCAGACAATGATGGAACTGAATCCCGACGAACACTATCGCCCATTTCCGTTAACATCAACAGAAGAGAGAAAGAGACGACGACGAAACACCGCAACGATGTTCTTAATGAGGTTTCATCGAGGTGACGGGATTCGCGACAGTCAGCAATCACTTCCGGGTCAACAAGGTACCGAGGTGACGAGCCAACACCAATAGAAACAGAACGGACAAATGATATCTGATCGCTTGGCACCTGTGCTTCATCGGCAATGACACCCAACTTGCGTACGACGAGACGAGCCAAGCACGAGCTAGTGGCCAGTTGAGTACACGGGTACCCGGCTATCACCCCTCCCAACAAATGAAACAATCCATGAAACTAAAGATGCATGCAGTTGTAATTTAAAAGTTGGTCACAGCCGCGCTATACGGTCCTGAGGCGGCGTAATGACGTCATTTTTCAGAGGATCCTCTCGAGACGCAAGGACGATGATGAACATCAAGATCGCCACTCCAGATTCGTGATGGAGAGACTTGGTGACGGTGATTTGGACGCTGAGTTAGTATGGTTGAGGGAGGCGAAGCAGTATGAGGGTCAGTGGGGAGTCTGGTGGGTTCATTGGGGTCGAGTCGGCTAGCGGAAGCTTCTTGACTGGATCATTGAGAAAGGTTAATTCGTGGAGGATATTGTGGAACAACTCCAGCAAATCGTGAGAGGAGAGCTGCGAAAAGAAGAGAAAGCGTCATCCATTGTGCTCTCCAAGCTCTCAGTGGGTGTTGCAAGTTTCATCTGCTTGAGGGATCGTTTCGCAGCAACCAAGCCTTAGATTACACATTTCAGCATGTTGGATGTGTCCTCTTTCAAGGATATGATCGATCACCGATACTGCTCGAAATGTTGGGTCTGCTTCTCATCGAACGGAACACATCGCATGGTCGTGCGTAATCCATGCATCAACCTACAATGAGGTGAAGCACCTAATGCAAAGCTGTGTGTAGAAAGCACTTCCCAAATGACGCCGCACCTCTCCACGAATATAGCTGAAAACCGTCCCGGTAAGTGAAATTTAAACGTTGATTTCCCTCCGAGGATATTTTCCTCAGCTTCACCTCATCGAATTTCTCCATCAGTGCCAATGAACCGAGTACCCCAATGGGTCTTTTTCATTCCACGAATACAAGTGCAAAACTTCCACTTTCATACTTACAGTGTCTCTTCACTTATATATGAAGATATCGTCTCGATCAGCAAACGACAATTATTTAGTGGATGAAGAAATCGACTGAAATCGCTGGAATGGGAAGTGGATGAAAGAAGGCTTCTCAATAACCGTCTAGAGACCTCCATCGTCGAAATAGTCAAGTATAGAGAGAGTTCCACGTCAATTTCAGGTTCACAGACGCGCTCCGCCAAAATCCTTTAGAAACTGGCCATGCAACACTGAAAAAAGACGACCGAGGTAGGAGAGACGACGACGGGAAGTGCAAATGCATTTAAAAGTAAAGCAATAGGGGGAAGAAGGATGAGGAGTGGGGTTGCAAGAGTCGATATTTGACGCAAATATATGTGTATTATATGGAATTCTAAGTTTTAACAATCACATGACGCAACTATTTCATTCAAAAAATCGCAAATCACAAGAAATACTTTTATCCATTATTGTCCTGAGAATGGCTTCTTGAAATATATACATGAAAGTAGTAGCAACAAACAACAAACAATGCGATGAACACAAAAGAGAGGGAGGAATTCTATGGGAAATCTCATACCTCACTAGTTAATTGTGATCTTTAATGAGCCCTCATCTGAATTACTTCCAACGAGAAGTTACTTCGAAAAAATGGCATCATGCATGCAACAATCACTGCAAACTCAGAAGAGTTCTTACTCGACAGATGCATGCATGACCGTTTCCGGTGAACACATCAATACTCACCTCTGCAATTTGATGCTTTCGAGGTCGGAATAGCAGAAACGAAGGTGGACGGATGCGAAGAGAGTGAAAGAGATGCAAGAACACCTTCGATCAATGCCTACCTTGCACATCAGCAATGTGTACCATCGGCGTAAATATATCTCCCTTCGCGTCCTTTTTTTCATAATCGACTCCCTAATCGATTCTCTAACCGTCATTAACAACAATAAAAAATTGAAAAAAAAAACGACTCAAAGGAGGCGCCCTTTAGCAATCAACTTACATATTAGATATCACTCCAATAGAATCAACGAAACAAAGATATTCCACAAAGAAGATATATTCGGCGATTTGCAGCAACAATGCGATACTTTAAAAGACACAAAAGAGTGGAATAAAAACAAAGAAAGATAAAAAATAACTTTCAAAACAATAAGAAACAATACAATTCAGTCTAATGGGGAACTCTTTTCCATAACATTTTCTTCTGCTCACTTTCTTCATACGGAGAAACGAAATACGACTTCAAATACCGCTTCTGCTTCCTTTTCAAATAGTAGCTCAAGTGTTTTTCTCACCTTTTCAAAGAGAGATGCCTCTTTTCCCTCGTTTCCGTTCCCTCGAATAAACCTCTCCTCCCATACTTCTCACCTCCACCCCTCCCCCATTTGCTTCTCAAACCACGCCTCTCGCAACGCACTCTTCAGTCGGTCTTTCTCTTCTTTGCAGCGGGTCTGTCAAAGATATTACGCATTCCAGCCGCGTGCTTGATATTGAATTTGCTGTTCAACTGCGTGGTGGCCGCCCACGCGCCTTGATGGTCGGTTGTGTCTTCTGCTGTCAAATGTGTCCACTTCGACCGGCTTGCCTTACCGAAGTTTTTTACCTGTAAACCATCCATTCGCAATTTAAGAAGCAAATTCCACTAGGTGTGATTCTCGCCTAAATCCTGGCCATATGAGTCCTCCATTAGTCAAACACGTGGCGGGTCACTGCCGCATATAACAGATCCTCTCCCTCTTCCATGAAAACTCCACAATGTCCCCAACCGCAATAACACAGTGAAACCTAATAAACAACAGAACATTCCTCGTACGATGGAGACGTGAAAGTTTGCTTCCAAGGGTACTCGTCGACCAGTGAGACAAACTTTCCAACCTATGACTTCCTCAGCCCATTCTTCGCAAACTATACTAATGATGGCCTGTAACAACACTTATAAAAATTGCAGTAACAGAAGCCACCGATCAAAAATCACCAAATACTAAGAGCCCTCGAGTCAATGATCCTCGAAGACCAATAAATATGAATTCCATTTATACCGGAAAGCTTAACATGGCACTACTTTAGCAAACCACTACGCACAACTTATTCGAATCAAAAACATACTAACTTTCACAGGTCCTTCTTCTCCGTTTGTGGAGGCGCAACAGACCTCATAATCTAGGCCAACAACAAACGGCCTATCGACAAATAAATCGACTTTTGAGAAATTCTTTACTGCTTAAAGCCATTGGAAACCAAATCTAAACTATTGACAATAAATTCGAGCAATGTGTAGAAATAACTAAAACAGTGAAAAATTCATTAAAACAAACCTGCATTACTTTCGGTAGCACCGACTTATCGAACTGATCGTCGAGCGTCGCCTCTGCGAAGTCGCGTTTCAATATCTCGTTCTCCTCGTCCAGATAAAACGCTCCTCGATGGAAATATTTTTGCAAGAACTTGTATTTGCCTTTCTTTTGCTAAAATTTAATTTAATTACTTCTTTCATTTATGGTCTTCTGCTCACTTCTTCAGATCGCTGCGTCACAGTTCACTCCTCTCTTGTCAACTAATACTTATGAAAGGCGAAAGGATTGGCTGACGAGAAAGCGAGTGAGAAGACCTAATGAATTCGACTGGTGCAGCAATAAACAATCAGTAAATACTATCCTACTAAATCTTATCTCATATTATAGTAACAAGATGACTGCGATGAACAATGAACAATACACAGCGAGAGACCGATTTGTGAGTTAGTTTCCTCCTCATATAAGACGAAACGATAAGAAATGATAGGGTGATGAATGCAGGGAGAATTTAAAGAAAGCTTATCGATGACGCAAACGTTACAGCAAAACACTGAATGCTCTTACAACAAAGAGATTCAAACTTGAAAAGACAAAGCGCCGCGAGGAACACCCCAGAGAATTGGGATTTCGCAGTTCGATCAAGGCACGCTTTCCCTAAATTTTCAAAGAACAGCTTCTTTTCAGCTCAGATTTTGAAATCTCCAATGGAAATCAGAAGGAATTCTTTAATGAACTACACTCAGGAAATCACAATAAATTCCAACATCAATGTTTCTGAAGATCTAATGTTATCAAATATGCTAACTTCCGAGTTCCATCTGCACAAATCCCGGCTCTGACAATCTACTTGACAAGCACAATTTCGACAAAAAAACGATTCAATCGACAAAGAAATTCGCTTAAACTAACCAAATTGGTGATAATCTTTGGATTCATTCTCAAATACTGTTTCCGCTCTTCCTCTGTCATATTGTGGATGCGATCCAATTCGGCTTTTTCGCGTGCTTGCCTACAAAACGTTTATTAATAGCTAAATTGATCATCATTAGTACCAATTACTTATACTCTCATGAACTTTACTGTATTAACCAAAAACACGGTAATTAATTAGTAATGCACAATTACTTCTACAGATGTACTACTTCTACTCTGGTTTAGTACTGATAACCACAAATTACCTTCATTGTTTTGCAAAACAGCGTTCCAGTTCTACAATTATGTTGCGTCACAAGAGTGATCGCAACTCTCGACCGTTGCAAAATATGCTCTTTTTTCTCTCCGCACAAAGCTGAGTAGCCCTGTTTGTATCCGTTTCAGAAACTAGTTCGCTCCCAAACGCAGTACTTTATTCATGAATGTCTGCCAAATCTGTTTCAGACGGCCACTTTGGTGCTCTGCAAAACCACAACTTCTGCACCGGAAGTTTTCGTTACTGCATTAGGTAGTTCAATAATCTCGGTACTATTAGACGGTGTTTGAATGAGACCTCAAACTGTCTTAGGTGGCGAGTTATTAGCTCTTAAAAAGGCAATTTGTGCTCAAATAACGTTTCAGATGGCAACTCTGGCCACAGTGGCTGCAGAAATAATGACAATAACTCTTCCATGAATAAAGGTTGGAATTTATGCAGTATCGAGAAATTTCAGCTTCCATAAATTGCATAAGAAATAAGCATCACTGCGAATAATGCATCGCTCTATCAAATTACAAACTTCAGTAGTTTTCCTTGAAAAAATTTCGAATAACTGCCAAAATTATAACTGAAATTGGGCATAAAGCACTCTTTTCAAACGTTTTCGCACGGCTCAATATCAGAGCAAATCTCAACGTTCCGAATCGAAGTTCGTCGTGATGGCTTAATAAATTGGAGAATTCCCGCATACAAGTGGCACATGTAAACGCATTCGGCAGGTTTTTTATGAGCGCTCACTGCGAGGCCACTATTAATCTGCACAGTGCCGCCGCGAGTTCAAACTCCTTCACTGTGTAACGATCCAACATCATCATCACTAAGCCATTCACTGCTTACGAAACAATCAAACATCTACTTCCTTAACGCTCTATTCCGATCACTCAAACGTCAAATCGGCCATACCCGCAATCAATTTCGCACACATCTTTCCCCTCTACTTCCTCCTCCGTGCATCAAAGAAAACAATAACTCCAACTTACGCGTCACGTTCATCTCTGTTTCTCTTAAGTCTCTTCATTTCGCGTAATTTCCAATTCTCGTAGGCGATCTCTTCATTTTCATCTTCAGTCAACACGGAACTCAAATCAATATTCTCTTCTTTCTTTCTTTTTTCCATTTCAGCTTCACGTCTCAGTACTTCTTCCACCAACTGCAATAGGCGCTTTCGTTCTTGGTTCCATTTTTACACATAAATCAGCAGCAGCAAAGAGAAACGCATACGCACATGTACACGGCCTCTTCTCCTCAAGCTAATGATGCAAAATTTGTGCGCACACTCGGAATGGAATAATGAATAGATCTCTTGGCAATTTCAAAGGCTCGACGGGTTCAGTTCAAAAAGTGTGATTGCCCATTGCACTCATCCAACCATTATTAGACCTCTGGTACGATCTGCACTTGTCGGAATCCATTGGATCTATAAACTTGTTTCCCGACAATACTTCCTGCTCAGATGCCCCCAGATAGGAACGACTGAGGGGAAAAAATTTCATGAAAATTTTTACCTTAGCGGATTCTTTCTTCCTGCGTTCTTTCTTCTCATTTTCCTCCAATTTCAGCTTCTCGAGTCGTTCCTTCTCCTTCTCTCCTTCAATCAGCGTCAATCGTTTGCTTCTTAAAAACGAAATGTTTCATAGACAAAGACACGAGAGTTACTTTTCAAGGTTACAAATATGAATTTGTCTCGAGATCAAATCACTGAACGTGATATCGAAATTCGTTTATGTTCACAAAGCACCACTTTCATCACCTCACTCTATATAGAAGTAAATATCGCGATATATTAATTCAAACAAATATGATACAAAAGAAATGACAGATAAGAGAGACAGAATTCAAACAAAAGAAATGACAGAACATAACACAGCATAGTAAAACTCATTCATCAGTTCGAACATCTCGTCATGTTTGGAGATTAAACCCTCTCTGAGACTTGCTTCAGCCACAAATAGATGATCTATCAATGAGAAAAGGGGAAAGTAAGATGGGCAATGACATCAATTCCTCTTTCCACCCCTTCCTCCTCGGTTGGTTAAGAAAATGTTTTCATCTTTGTTGATCTCTCCACGCTTATTAACAAAAGACCAAATCCATCAATTACAGCTGCCATTCCATAGCATGAAACTCTACTCAATTATCTAAACTTCGAAACTTCGTCCATTGAAGACCCTTTTTAAAATATTATAAACAATAATCTCCTCCCGCTCTTCCTTCATTCAGAAATTCTCATTAGACCTATTCCAACCTCCGCGAAGTTCTCCTACCCTTCAAGAAATGACCCACATGAGCACTGTTTTCAAATCGACTTGCACCCATTTGCTTCATTCGTCGTATTCATCAATAACCTTGCGGGGACAGGAATCCAACTTTTTCAAAAATCTAAGTGGTCGCTATCTCCTTACCTCTACAAACATCGCCACAATCTCACAGTACACTATCACAAAAATTGCTCGAAAAATCTCCGAAAACGAGATATTTTTGATATATCAGTTTATTCAACCAATTCAGTACGAATGCTTCGTCGAAGTATTGTTGCTTTTTTCTTTTAACTTTTAAACATGTGCCGCCTTTATGAGCCCATTCGACGAGCCTACGACTTCATCTACAAATTCAGAGACGCTTCCAAATGATCAGTTTGGATACATCTCTGGATTCAAAGCAGAAATTGCAAATACTCGGTTGAGCAAGAAGCAGCAAAAGAAAAAATGAAGGCTGCCAGAGTTGATATAAATGCCACAACTCTCTGGAGAAATTCTGTGCATAAAAATATCAAGCAGTTCCTCAAATTTACTCGCCGTCGAACATATCGATTCATAGATCAACTTACTTCTCAACAAATACAGGTTTAAGTCGTGGCATTGTATCATCGTCAGAATGTTCGCTTTCCTCTTCGCTGCTCTCTTCCTCACTGTCCTCCTCCTCCTCAACTGCGGCCTCTTTTGCCATCACTTCCTCCTCCTCACGTTTAAGGGCGCGTTCACGTAACAGCTGACGACGTCTTTCGAATTCATCCTCAAAAGGTAATATTTATCAGAAACGATCCCTTATCATGACAGCCTCATCAGTAAACTTTAAAGTCGTCGATCAACGCAAACAGCATTCATCATCCGATAAGTGATAAAGGTTCGAAAAGCATCAACAAACCTCCCCGGAATAGAATAAAATCACAGATCTATTTATTTCTCCCCTCCCATTTTCGCTATTATTGAAATATTCCAACTCGCATATTGCAAACTGCTTCACTATCAACTTTACACCGCCATTTTCACTTAAATGATTTCCGAAGTGATGCTCCATCAGGAACAAGTTTTATGAATGTCACAGCGCACAAATGGAGATACTTTACAAGTAAACCGTTTCCATACTTGGGAGTCCAAAATTAACTGACTTTGGGCAACTGCCGGTCTCATTTGTTTTGCAAAACAAGCAAAAACGATTACGATGCAAGAGAGTACAGTCAAATGGAGATCAAGAAAAGGCTCCCACCCCTCTCTCCCACCTCCAATCCTTTCCAGGTTTTCCTGCTTCGCTTATCTCTGATCCTCAAGAATAAATTGCATCTCAGATGATAGCATATATGATCGATTTTGTACAATATATGTCCATTAATTTAACACAAAAAAGCACCCATGTAAACCTTGTAACAACCTACATGATCATCTTCATCGGGTTCATCCTCTTCCAAGGGCGCTTCCTGCATTTCGTACTGCATTCGACGCGCTCGAGCTCGAGCTCTGCGTCTTTCTGCCTCATTCTCATCCTCAGAGCTTGATGCTGCATCTTCTGCTGCCTCCTGACGTCCTTTCAGCAAAGCAGGTTCCTCTACTCGCCGTCCTCGACTACTCCTTCAATTTCGCATCCTTCATTCCCACCTCAGATTCAAAGGCACTAATAAGACTAGTCATTGTTATTGTTAATAACCTTTACAATGCAACAATTTCGGAAAGGACAACTTAGAAGAAATCGCAAAATAAACGGAGGTAAGTTGAAATTTGGAAAAACTTAGCAACTTAGAAACAAGAAAGAATTTTTCAAGGACAATGCAAACCTCTCCCTGGCAGCTTCTCGAGCTCTTTTATCATCTGCTAGACGACCTTCATCTTGATCCTCCTCTGCTCCCGACGAATCGTATTCCCCTTGCACGTATGCTGGTCTAAATTAAATGCCTTTCACAAACGTCTCAATCAACCGCCTAATTCTCGCTTCAAAGATGATAAATAGGTTACTGCGGTGCAAATAACCGAAGATGTTTCTCACTAATTTGAAATGAGGGTTCCCTAATCACTGAAAGTGAAGAAAACGGAGGGTAAAATGAGGGAAAGGGAAAGCGATACGAGGAGCGGGTGCTGATCTTAAAACACTACAGGAGTTCTGAAGGTGACGGCAAAAAGAGATGAAAAACCCGCAATTACAACGTTAATGAGCGCCATCCTTTTGCTGTTTACATCCTTCCCCCCTCTTCTCGAATCTCTGCAATAGCATAAGGAGGACAGTCGATCGAACAAAGCGAATGAAGATGCGGACATCTCTTAATCTTGATCTCACAAGGTGTTGCCATTATACTCACACTTAAAGTGACAGTATGAAATTAAACATATTATGCCTTTTCATATACCTGTACATAGCACAGTGTTAGCGATGCATCTCATCTCGAGGCGTCAATAGGTCAAATAGTTTCCGATCAGATGTTACTTTGGTTTGAATTAATAGACATTGTAGGAGACTGAGTGATTTCCCCAGATCAGAAGAAATTAAAGAGTCCTTTGCGTTCATTTCTCAGAAATTGCGATTCCGCGGCTCTATTAAGCGTTGATCAATATCGACCCGCCGACAACCTAAGCGAACACTGAGAGGAGGAAGAGCCGAGCGAAACTTTCGTGAGTAAGAAAATATTACTTTCTTCTTTCCTTCACATCTTAACCGATATGGTCATCGGAAAGAATAGTTTAAACTCGTATCGTTAATCGCCTTATGCGCCGGATCTCCATTCAACATCAGCACTCCCAATAGCCACTATTGAACATTGCCACTCTCCTTACGGTCACAACCCATACCCTTAGAGTTTTCTCTTCTCACTACCAAAACTTAACGGCGAATAAGAAACGAACATCTTGCCAGCCATGTATCTGACCACTTTGACCTTTTGCATTGTGACCTCCCCTTTTTCATTGCGTACTGCTATTGCACCCGCGGTCGGCAACGCCTTCGGACCGGTATTTCGACTTTCCAAATCACGCTCAAATTTCGGTGTGAACTCACCCATCCTGGAAATAATTATTCTTTGATGTTTTAACAAAAATAAAACAAAAGACGAATCACAACAATGAGCATTTTGTGTCATTGCGATCGACCAATGAAGTGCAATCCTCCGGATACTTCAACGCAGATTCTCAAGAAATATTTGAAGAAAAACTGGACTTGACCACTCTATGGGAAGAAAATTATAGCGTTGATTCGTTCCACCTTTCATTTCGATGCTGAAAATGCCCATTCATTCGTCATCAAACTTCGAATAAACGATTAATCCACTTCAATTACAGCCTATATCGAATTATATTAGCACTCGTTGGAATTCAACGACGTTCAACTTCGTATTTATGCTCACTTAATTAAATGATTTCATATATTATGCTTAGTGTCTTAATATTCGAATTCGACACTTCTTTCCCTTCATAGTTATTTACTAGTTGTGGCGCAAATGTCATAGCATAGCCTCTCCCAACCTCTTCGAAATATTTTTTTCTGAAAAACAGAAATGAAACTGACTTCCAACGAGATTAAATGCACTGCAATACGGGCAAATTCAAGTCGATAGGGCGAATTGCCGAATGATAATAACACAAGTGAGACGGTGAGCGATATAGTGCGATGAATGAATAAAACTTTTATAGAAGCGAGTATAAAACCACATTATTCATATATCCGAATTGAGCAGAAATAAAACATTTAATTAGCATTTCCACTTAATTAGCATCTTATATGTGAAATAATTCTGAAAAGATTAGAGAGAAATGGTTTGCTTGGAGACTTTCATAATTCCCAAACATCAGAAATCATCACCGTTCTCAGTCGAAATAAGCAGAAGGCGATCGAGGAGCGAGGGAGAAAAGCGTCTGATTGGCTAAGCGATCATCGGAACGGATCGAACAAATCACAACGAAACGATAAGTTGGAAGATTCAAAAAAAAAAAAAAAACCACAGAGATATTTTTTTATCGATAAAAGAAGACCCACTCAACGATAGCCTCTATTCTCTCAATCAGCCCTATGACCCATTGTGCAACAAAACGAGAGGCTAAATGGCATTCATGATCAAACAAGCAACCACAAAATCCTTTCCTATACGATAACCCTCTCAATACCTCCCATATAATATATCACTTATCAAATGCAACACAATAGCGATACACTTAAAATGCATTCACATACGGTAACGACGGATCGAACCGAATTGAATAGGCAAGCATTGGGCATAAAACGGGCGCCTCCTTAGCGTCTCCAAGATCGGGACACGTTATCTTCCCTTTGCAACTAAACTCACTATGATTCGACGGTCGAGTTCTATATTTGCATTCTGTTTTGAATTTAATTATTTAAACGATGGAATTTCGATATTTTTATTTGTTTTTTCTGCTAAATAGCCATTAGAAACCCGCAATACACCTTTCACGCTTATAGATTACTCTATAGATGACAATAAGAAGTTTTTCCCCCTCTTCATATCATCTCATCTATCACGCTAACTGATATAATCACAGTTCATAAAAAAAAGTGATAAGAAAACCACACTCCGCTTAACTTGAAGCACTTATATTCTATATAAACAGTTGTAACGATTGACCCAAAGAGATTACAATTGAAAACAATGAAAACATTCGTGAAACCTAAGACGAAACGCGATCCATACTTTTATGCTCAACTTCAAACGCTAGCAGGTTGCGAGGATAGGACCAACTCCATCGGCTTTCGGTTCGAGAGGGAAGAGGGGATGCAAGCGGGAATCAACGCCGTTAAAAACACCCCGTTGAAATATTTCTGTACTTGAAGCACTTAAACTACAAACACACCATATGGAAATTCTAGAAAAGAAACCGGATGCACGGGATCACGAGATGCAAATCACTACTTCATAATCAACATCCAGCACGGCGGAGAATTCCAACATCAATCTCGGAACGGGATTCACAGCGCTAACGGAAAGAAGGCTCGATGGGAACACAACACGGGTCCACAAATTCACATTCATTGCGATCGAAGATCTCGCTGCAGTGCCTCAAATCGACGAAGAGGAAAATAATGATAACGACGCTATCCTGAAAATCACTTCAGCATTTCTGTAACAGCTCCACTGTGAACAGTCCCAATATATTTCCTATAACTGCACGGTTCTCTACGCTAGTCTGTGGTGCACACGACTTAAAATACGGCCTTTCACCGGTCGAATACCTTCATCGAAGCGATCAGATAATAAATGCTAAGAATATTCGAACCACGAACTTAAATTCCAATATGAAAAGAAACTATGCTGTAAGTATATTACTCCAATGCAGTGCACCCCTCAATATAGCAGATCTATGCTTTCTTCATAGTGTGGCTTTCATCATTGACCCGACGACTTGAAATACGTCTAGTATTCAGAAACTATAGTTTACGAACTCTGAACAGAAGCGGTACAAGAATTCAAAAGGAAAATATGAACGCGAAGCCGATTTTTCAAACGGGGAGTCGGTGAACTGCGTGCATATTGATAGAAGATAATTTTGTTGCATCACTTCAATTAAAGTAGGGAAATAATTACTCATTCAATCTTTCGAAACATCGCATCTTTAACGCTCGAAATTAGGAGAATGTTGAAGCGTAAACTGGGGAAAATATAAACAGACAATCCTCACTATCCGAAGCCGTGCTGTCCCCTCCAAATGGAACTGATGAAACCAATATTTCTGCTCATCTGTAAAAAACTCCCCTTTCATTACAACCGTTTGCAGTCGCTGTCTCTATCAATTCATTTAAACCCCAAAGTATCCTTAGTGACTATTGAAAATTTCAGTTCTTTAACAGGCCTTGAAAGAGCAGTTTCCTGAAACACGCATTATACCTTATAACCCAAGTACGATTTAAAAGGAAACAAAGGATATTCTACAAATGTCATGGCATCTGATATGGCAGCATCAACGATTTGTCAAGGCAGTGGGATATGAAGTGTCAAAATGGATTTAATCCGATGCCTAAGAGCATGAGCGATGAATTTCAACCATCCACATTGAAAAGGAAGGACATTCTACAGCAGGCAACAGCTCTAATGTAACATACCGGCGCGCTAATGAACGCTCCGAAACCTTTGAAAACCAACCAATCCTTCGAAAGCAACCTGTCACATGATCGTGCATGACTCGGCGGCTTTCGATACGTCCTCAATAGCTGGGAATCCGGAGACTGGATCGACACTCCAACCGGGTGGTGCACTTCCAACAAGTTCTTCAGGTGGATAGCCATATGACTGCAACTCGACCATCAGTGAGCTAATCGCTTCAAACCGATTCCGCATCACCTCTGCATCGTCACTTTCCTCTTTCTCGTACTCCTCGCAAATGCGTCGCAGTAGCTCCATTTGCTTTTCACAGTTGGTCCTCCTTTCGGGTTCGAGTTCTGGATGATTTGCTAAGTACCTGAGAGTAAATCTAAAGATGTAACAGGTTAACGATCAATTTGTGTTCCTACCGATAACCAAATCCTTTAATAAATTAGTTTCTCATTTACTAAATGCGAAAAATGAGTGGTTATGAGCAATGAGCGATAGCAATTATATGAGCGATGACATACAAAACAGAACTATAAAAATCACTTTTTATAATAGAAATAATGAGAAATTCAAGTAATTTTTAAGGAATTTGATGAAAATGAGAGAGAGGAAGGAGAAAATATGTGCGACGCAATCGCTCTTAGCCGCTTTTTAACGTAAGATAAGATTATAGCCATCCGAATGTGGGAATTGTACCTCTGAAGAGACATTAGCAAGCTAATTTAAGGGACGAGAAACATATGACTTACTCTCGTTCAAGTCATTATGAATCACGCTGAAGTAAAATGGATTATTTGGGAAAAAAGATTTCCAGAATTCATGCAGTTTATATTGTTATATGCATGACATCGCATAAAGAAAGGATGTTAGATTTACCCAGGATAGCTGTCGACTAACTGTTTGATGGATGGATACATCAAATCCTTGGCGAAGAACGTCTGCATGAGGTTCATAAGCGATTCGATATGCGAGTCATCGGTTAAACGAGTCGGATCCTGCTCAGAGAGATTCTGCAGCACCACTTGTCATTGCCCTTCCTCATCAACATATCACTGATGAAAATATTTCCAATATCCTTCCGTAAGCAATTTAATAATCAATCGAAACAGTGGAAATTTTAACGTTCAACAAGTTCATCGCTAAAACTGAATAACTTACAACTAAAATTTCATAGGCAAATGCGACTATCGCCGATACGAATGCAAATCATCCGATTACGCAAAGATGACTATTGCACTATTCAGTCAGTTCAATCGAATTTGATTCCCCATATAGCAGACTCCTTCCTACTTCAACGAAAACAAAAATCTTCATCTTCACTCCTGTTCAGCAAACCAATGTTGGATAATACTCACTCTCAACTGCTGAAGAAATGCGTTTGCGTCAGCGATATCACAATCTGCGGTATTTCCTGTATCCATCTGATTCTCACGAATCGCCTTCTCCTCGGCCTCAACAAGTGCCTTTAGCATTTTTTGGAAATTCTCTGCGGCATGCCTTTCCTCTTCAGTCATTGGTGTCTGTGGTGAGCTGGAGTTCGTATTACCCTTAATAGTACTTGTTAAAGTCTCACATCTTGACTATACCTGAACCTCCCATTTCAACGTTTGTAAAACTCCCCTACCTCACTAATTTTGACTGAACTTTGCAGCCTCACTATTTTCGATGAAGACTTGCGATCAACTCAACCTGCAATAATGCTGCTGCTTTCTTGTACGAACCCTCGCAATTTTAGTCATTTTTAAACCTTCTATGCTTGACGGTTATGGTCTGCTTCACCATATGTCTGTCACCAAATTACATTCCATCGTCCGACGAACCCGAATCTGAGGCCGACTTCCTCAGTTCGGAGTGTATCTCGCGTTAACGCATAAATGATGTTCACATGAGCATCTGTGAAAATAGAGTTCCCCAAGCTGCAAATTTTAACACACCAAAGGTGTCCCACTCTGGGCCAACGCCTGCACTGCAATAAATAACAGAGAAGGAGTGCTGCCTTCGAGATTCCAGCAATGAAATACTTTGCAATAATGCGTTAGCGTAGCGCATCCGCAACCATCATTTGGCGATGAAACGAACGGATAGGGAATCCATGGCTAATAAAAGATCGCTGAGCACAGTTTAACAACCAATATCCTTACTGACAAGATACGTAACTGAGGGACAATAAAACAACCAATGTTAGATGCACGCGAATGGAGAACTCAGACGTCTAAACTCGAGATTTATTCGTATTAAAAACTTTGGGGCTTAGAGCCTAGGCTACTGCATCCATCCTCTCTTCGTGGTTACAAGACGTTACAGCTGCTGCACTTTCAGCAAATGACCCTCCACGCAGAAATGGGATATAGCACGGTGTTTCACTGCTGCAAAATAGTCCCCAAGACGCCTCTCCATTCAAACACCCACTCTCTGGTGCATTGAAACATTAATCGGCTAACAGTGCAGTGAGATCTCCTTCAGCTAACACTGCATTTCGTTAATATAATAAAATGGTGAACAGCAGAAGAATAGCTAAAAAACCACTTTTCAAGACACAATTCTGCCCTCTCATCCATCCATTAGGCGTGCAATCGACGTGGGGAGTAGACCTATCTACAAACTTTCCCATCCTCGGTGAGGCGATCGCAGCAATTGAATGCATTGTGAGTTCTATGTACCTCCATACGATATTGCATTCCATCCTAAATAAGCCTGCAGGAATTTCATATTCTGCAATCAGTAGCATCCGCCTCAGGAAAAAATGGTCGTTCAGTTGGCTGTTCATGTTCGCCTTTCTTTCAGTCGGACCTTATTATTACTTCAGGTAATAAATTAGAGATATAGATAAAAAGCACCGGTTGGCTGGAGGCACCGTTGGTGAGATTCCTCATCATCGAATCGAAATTGCTAGCCGCTTTTTGAGCGGCCTCTCTGTCCATTGTTTCCATCATCGAATCCAATTCGGCGTCCGTATTCCTCGCACGTCCGAAATCTTCAAGCGCACTATCCAGAAGTGCCGATAATTCACCATCGATCACATCCCCATTACCGTTTGACATCCTTCAAATGGAATCACCATCATAGTTGTGCGAATGACAACTATTACTAAGGAGAACTTGCATAATGCCTCATATAATGAATCGATGGGAGTGCTGCAACAATCATTTCAAGTAATCAGATGAGATGATACAACACAGAGCTACGCTCAAGCTTTTGTCGCCTTCCTCGAATATATCACGTGGATGTCGCAATATAAGCGTAATTACAGGCTCCGAGAATGGACGGTCGGTTGCCGCAGTACTCCCAACCGACCTTTTCCGCATCGAAACCTCAAGTAAAACCCGGACATTTCCGCCGCGCCACGCCTCTAATACAGCCAGAAAATTCTCCAACACGACTAATCCAACTCGCCAAATGGCATTAACAACCAACTAATTACATTATCATAATGATAAGAGTAAATACTTGAGGGCACTAGTTAACCACATGCAGAGAGAAACTGGCCATCTGCAGTTCTGGCATATCTCTACAATTAAGGGAATCGAACAAAACCGTATCTAAGAAATCTGAGGTGAAACATTTGGTGAGGGAGGAAATTGAAGCAAGAACATCACTATCATCTTCTTTTATCCCTTCATCTATAGCACCTCAGATCGCACAATCCCAATAGTAGCACCCGATATCGATCCGCACAAACGATCTCTCTCGTTCAAATTTTTCATCATCGAATAGTTTAAACAAAAAATGAACACTAAGAAAATCTAAAATAAACTCCTCAACGAGATTATTAACCCAAAATATGGAAGTGAAACGTGCAACAACTGACTACTAATAAGATAAGAACCATTGAAATCATTAAAGGACGGGAGGAAAAGAGGCAAATGACGATGTCGAGATCACGCCACGAAGCCAATCGAAACGTGAAAAGCTCAATCACCAGAACCATTGAAATCATTAAAGGACGGGAGGAAAAGAGGCAAATGACGATGTCGAGATCACGCCACGAAGCCAATCGAAACGTGAAAAGCTCAATCACCAGAACCATTGAAATCATTAAAGGACGGGAGGAAAAGAGGCAAATGACGATGTCGAGATCACGCCACGAAGCCAATCGAAACGTGAAAAGCTCAATCACCAGAACCATTGAAATCATTAAAGGACGGGAGGAAAAGAGGCAAATGACGATGTCGAGATCACGCCACGAAGCCAATCGAAACTTGAAAAGCTCAATCACCAGAACCATTGAAATCATTAAAAGACGGGAGGAAAAGAGGCAAATGACGATGTCGAGATCACGCCACGAAGCCAATCGAAACGTGAAAAGCTCAATCACCAGAACCATTGAAATCATTAAAGGACGGGAGGAAAAGAGGCAAATGACGATGTCGAGATCACGCCACGAAGCCAATCGAAACGTGAAAAGCTCAATCACCAGAACCATTGAAATCATTAAAGGACGGGAGGAAAAGAGGCAAATGACGATGTCGAGATCACGCCACGAAGCCAATCGAAACTTGAAAAGCTCAATCACCAGAACCATTGAAATCATTAAAGGACGGGAGGAAAAGAGGCAAATGACGATGTCGAGATCACGCCACGAAGCCAATCGAAACGTGAAAAGCTCAATCACCAGAACCATTGAAATCATTAAAGGACGGGAGGAAAAGAGGCAAATGACGATGTCGAGATCACGCCACGAAGCCAATCGAAACGTGAAAAGCTCAATCACCAGAACCATTGAAATCATTAAAGGACGGGAGGAAAAGAGGCAAATGACGATGTCGAGATCACGCCACGAAGCCAATCGAAACGTGAAAAGCTCAATCACCAGAACCATTGAAATCATTAAAGGACGGGAGGAAAAGAGGCAAATGACGATGTCGAGATCACGCCACGAAGCCAATCGAAACGTGAAAAGCTCAATCACCAGAACCATTGAAATCATTAAAGGACGGGAGGAAAAGAGGCAAATGACGATGTCGAGATCACGCCACGAAGCCAATCGAAACGTGAAAAGCTCAATCACCAGAACCATTGAAATCATTAAAGGACGGGAGGAAAAGAGGCAAATGACGATGTCGAGATCACGCCACGAAGCCAATCGAAACGTGAAAAGCTCAATCACCAGAACCATTGAAATCATTAAAGGACGGGAGGAAAAGAGGCAAATGACGATGTCGAGATCACGCCACGAAGCCAATCGAAACGTGAAAAGCTCAATCACCAGAACCATTGAAATCATTAAAGGACGGGAGGAAAAGAGGCAAATGACGATGTCGAGATCACGCCACGAAGCCAATCGAAACGTGAAAAGCTCAATCACCAGAACCATTGAAATCATTAAAGGACGGGAGGAAAAGAGGCAAATGACGATGTCGAGATCACGCCACGAAGCCAATCGAAACGTGAAAAGCTCAATCACCAGAACCATTGAAATCATTAAAGGACGGGAGGAAAAGAGGCAAATGACGATGTCGAGATCACGCCACGAAGCCAATCGAAACGTGAAAAGCTCAATCACCAGAACCATTGAAATCATTAAAGGACGGGAGGAAAAGAGGCAAATGACGATGTCGAGATCACGCCACGAAGCCAATCGAAACGTGAAAAGCTCAATCACCAGAACCATTGAAATCATTAAAGGACGGGAGGAAAAGAGGCAAATGACGATGTCGAGATCACGCCACGAAGCCAATCGAAACGTGAAAAGCTCAATCACCAGAACCATTGAAATCATTAAAGGACGGGAGGAAAAGAGGCAAATGACGATGTCGAGATCACGCCACGAAGCCAATCGAAACGTGAAAAGCTCAATCACCAGAACCATTGAAATCATTAAAGGACGGGAGGAAAAGAGGCAAATGACGATGTCGAGATCACGCCACGAAGCCAATCGAAACGTGAAAAGCTCAATCACCAGAACCATTGAAATCATTAAAGGACGGGAGGAAAAGAGGCAAATGACGATGTCGAGATCACGCCACGAAGCCAATCGAAACGTGAAAAGCTCAATCACCAGAACCATTGAAATCATTAAAGGACGGGAGGAAAAGAGGCAAATGACGATGTCGAGATCACGCCACGAAGCCAATCGAAACGTGAAAAGCTCAATCACCAGAACCATTGAAATCATTAAAGGACGGGAGGAAAAGAGGCAAATGACGATGTCGAGATCACGCCACGAAGCCAATCGAAACGTGAAAAGCTCAATCACCAGAACCATTGAAATCATTAAAGGACGGGAGGAAAAGAGGCAAATGACGATGCGAGATCACGCCACGAAGCCAATCGAAACGTGAAAAGCTCAATCACCAGAACCATTGAAATCATTAAAGGACGGGAGGAAAAGAGGCAAATGACGATGTCGAGATCACGCCACGAAGCCAATCGAAACGTGAAAAGCTCAATCACCAGAACCATTGAAATCATTAAAGGACGGGAGGAAAAGAGGCAAATGACGATGTCGAGATCACGCCACGAAGCCAATCGAAACGTGAAAAGCTCAATCACCAGAACCATTGAAATCATTAAAGGACGGGAGGAAAAGAGGCAAATGACGATGTCGAGATCACGCCACGAAGCCAATCGAAACGTGAAAAGCTCAATCACCAGAACCATTGAAATCATTAAAGGACGGGAGGAAAAGAGGCAAATGACGATGTCGAGATCACGCCACGAAGCCAATCGAAACGTGAAAAGCTCAATCACCAGAACCATTGAAATCATTAAAGGACGGGAGGAAAAGAGGCAAATGACGATGTCGAGATCACGCCACGAAGCCAATCGAAACGTGAAAAGCTCAATCACCAGAACCATTGAAATCATTAAAGGACGGGAGGAAAAGAGGCAAATGACGATGTCGAGATCACGCCACGAAGCCAATCGAAACGTGAAAAGCTCAATCACCAGAACCATTGAAATCATTAAAGGACGGGAGGAAAAGAGGCAAATGACGATGTCGAGATCACGCCACGAAGCCAATCGAAACGTGAAAAGCTCAATCACCAGAACCATTGAAATCATTAAAGGACGGGAGGAAAAGAGGCAAATGACGATGTCGAGATCACGCCACGAAGCCAATCGAAACGTGAAAAGCTCAATCACCAGAACCATTGAAATCATTAAAGGACGGGAGGAAAAGAGGCAAATGACGATGTCGAGATCACGCCACGAAGCCAATCGAAACGTGAAAAGCTCAATCACCAGAACCATTGAAATCATTAAAGGACGGGAGGAAAAGAGGCAAATGACGATGTCGAGATCACGCCACGAAGAAAATCGAAACGTGAAAAGCTCAATCACCAGAACCATTGAAATCATTAAAGGACGGGAGGAAAAGAGGCAAATGACGATGCGAGATCACGCCACGAAGCCAATCGAAACGTGAAAAGCTCAATCACCAGAACCATTGAAATCATTAAAGGACGGGAGGAAAAGAGGCAAATGACGATGTCGAGATCACGCCACGAAGCCAATCGAAACGTGAAAAGCTCAATCACCAGAACCATTGAAATCATTAAAGGACGGGAGGAAAAGAGGCAAATGACGATGTCGAGATCACGCCACGAAGCCAATCGAAACGTGAAAAGCTCAATCACCAGAACCATTGAAATCATTAAACGACGGGAGGAAAAGAGGCAAATGACGATGTCGAGATCACGCCACGAAGCCAATCGAAACGTGAAAAGCTCAATCACCAGAACCATTGAAATCATTAAAGGACGGGAGGAAAAGAGGCAAATGACGATGTCGAGATCACGCCACGAAGCCAATCGAAACGTGAAAAGCTCAATCACCAGAACCATTGAAATCATTAAAGGACGGGAGGAAAAGAGGCAAATGACGATGTCGAGATCACGCCACGAAGCCAATCGAAACGTGAAAAGCTCAATCACCAGAACCATTGAAATCATTAAAGGACGGGAGGAAAAGAGGCAAATGACGATGTCGAGATCACGCCACGAAGCCAATCGAAACGTGAAAAGCTCAATCACCAGAACCATTGAAATCATTAAAGGACGGGAGGAAAAGAGGCAAATGACGATGTCGAGATCACGCCACGAAGAAAATCGAAACGTGAAAAGCTCAATCACCAGAACCATTGAAATCATTAAAGGACGGGAGGAAAAGAGGCAAATGACGATGTCGAGATCACGCCACGAAGCCAATCGAAACGTGAAAAGCTCAATCACCAGAACCATTGAAATCATTAAAGGACGGGAGGAAAAGAGGCAAATGACGATGTCGAGATCACGCCACGAAGCCAATCGAAACGTGAAAAGCTCAATCACCAGAACCATTGAAATCATTAAACACGGAGGAAAAGAGGCAAATGACGATGTCGAGATCACGCCACGAGCCAATCGAAACGTGAAAAGCTCAATCACCAGAACCATTGAAATCATTAAAGGACGGGAGGAAAAGAGGCAAATGACGATGTCGAGATCACGCCACGAAGCCAATCGAAACGTGAAAAGCTCAATCACCAGAACCATTGAAATCATTAAAGGACGGGAGGAAAAGAGGCAAATGACGATGTCGAGATCACGCCGAAGCCAATCGAAACGTGAAAAGCTCAATCACCAGAACCATTGAAATCATTAAAGGACGGGAGGAAAAGAGGCAAACGACGATCGAGATCACGCCACGAAGCCAATCGAAACGTGAAAAGCTCAATCACCAGAACCATTGAAATCATTAAACGACGGGAGGAAAAGAGGCAAATGACGATGTCGAGATCACGCCACGAAGCCAATCGAAACGTGAAAAGCTCAATCACCAGAACCATTGAAATCATTAAAGGACGGGAGGAAAAGAGGCAAATGACGATGTCGAGATCACGCCACGAAGCCAATCGAAACGTGAAAAGCTCAATCACCAGAACCATTGAAATCATTAAAGGACGGGAGGAAAAGAGGCAATGACGATGTCGAGATCACGCCACGAAGCCAATCGAAACGTGAAAAGCTCAATCACCAGAACCATTGAAATCATTAAAGGACGGGAGGAAAAGAGGCAAATGACGATGTCGAGATCACGCCACGAAGCCAATCGAAACGTGAAAAGCTCAATCACCAGAACCATTGAAATCATTAAAGGACGGGAGGAAAAGAGGCAAACGACGATGCGAGATCACGCCACGAAGCCAATCGAAACGTGAAAAGCTCAATCACCAGAACCATTGAAATCATTAAACGGGAGGAAAAGAGGCAAACGACGATCGAGATCACGCCACGAAGCCAATCGAAACGTGAAAAGCTCAATCACCAGAACCATTGAAATCATTAAAGGACGGGAGGAAAAGAGGCAAATGACGATGTCGAGATCACGCCACGAAGCCAATCGAAACGTGAAAAGCTCAATCACCAGAACCATTGAAATCATTAAACGGGAGGAAAAGAGGCAAATGACGATGTCGAGATCACGCCACGAAGCCAATCGAAACGTGAAAAGCTCAATCACCAGAACCATTGAAATCATTAAAGGACGGGAGGAAAAGAGGCAAATGACGATGTCGAGATCACGCCACGAAGCCAATCGAAACGTGAAAAGCTCAATCACCAGAACCATTGAAATCATTAAACGACGGGAGGAAAAGAGGCAAATGACGATGTCGAGATCACGCCACGAAGCCAATCGAAACGTGAAAAGCTCAATCACCAGAACCATTGAAATCATTAAAGGACGGGAGGAAAAGAGGCAAATGACGATGTCGAGATCACGCCACGAAGCCAATCGAAACGTGAAAAGCTCAATCACCAGAACCATTGAAAGCATTAAAGGACGGGAGGAAAAGAGGCAAATGACGATGTCGAGATCACGCCACGAAGCCAATCGAAACGTGAAAAGCTCAATCACCAGAACCATTGAAATCATTAAAGGACGGGAGGAAAAGAGGCAAATGACGATGTCGAGATCACGCCACGAAGCCAATCGAAACGTGAAAAGCTCAATCACCAGAACCATTGAAATCATTAAAGGACGGGAGGAAAAGAGGCAAATGACGATGTCGAGATCACGCCACGAAGCCAATCGAAACGTGAAAAGCTCAATCACCAGAACCATTGAAATCATTAAACGACGGGAGGAAAAGAGGCAAATGACGATGTCGAGATCACGCCACGAAGCCAATCGAAACGTGAAAAGCTCAATCACCAGAACCATTGAAATCATTAAACGACGGGAGGAAAAGAGGCAAATGACGATGTCGAGATCACGCCACGAAGCCAATCGAAACGTGAAAAGCTCAATCACCAGAACCATTGAAATCATTAAACGACGGGAGGAAAAGAGGCAAATGACGATGTCGAGATCACGCCACGAAGCCAATCGAAACGTGAAAAGCTCAATCACCAGAACCATTGAAATCATTAAAGGACGGGAGGAAAAGAGGCAAACGACGATGCGAGATCACGCCACGAAGCCAATCGAAACGTGAAAAGCTCAATCACCAGAACCATTGAAATCATTAAACGACGGGAGGAAAAGAGGCAAATGACGATGCGAGATCACGCCACGAAGCCAATCGAAACGTGAAAAGCTCAATCACCAGAACCATTGAAATCATTAAACGACGGGAGGAAAAGAGGCAAACGACGATGCGAGATCACGCCACGAAGCCAATCGAAACGTGAAAAGCTCAATCACCAGAACCATTGAAATCATTAAAGGACGGGAGGAAAAGAGGCAAACGACGATGCGAGATCACGCCACGAAGCCAATCGAAACGTGAAAAGCTCAATCACCAGAACCATTGAAATCATTAAACGACGGGAGGAAAAGAGGCAAATGACGATGTCGAGATCACGCCACGAAGCCAATCGAAACGTGAAAAGCTCAATCACCAGAACCATTGAAATCATTAAAGGACGGGAGGAAAAGAGGCAAATGACGATGTCGAGATCACGCCACGAAGCCAATCGAAACTTGAAAAGCTCAATCACCAGAACCATTGAAATCATTAAAGGACGGGAGGAAAAGAGGCAAACGACGATGCGAGATCACGCCACGAAGCCAATCGAAACGTGAAAAGCTCAATCACCAGAACCATTGAAATCATTAAACGACGGGAGGAAAAGAGGCAAATGACGATGTCGAGATCACGCCACGAAGCCAATCGAAACGTGAAAAGCTCAATCACCAGAACCATTGAAATCATTAAACGACGGGAGGAAAAGAGGCAAATGACGATGTCGAGATCACGCCACGAAGCCAATCGAAACGTGAAAAGCTCAATCACCAGAACCATTGAAATCATTAAACGACGGGAGGAAAAGAGGCAAATGACGATGTCGAGATCACGCCACGAAGCCAATCGAAACGTGAAAAGCCAATCACCAGAACCATTGAAATCATTAAAGGACGGGAGGAAAAGAGGCAAACGACGATGCGAGATCACGCCACGAAGCCAATCGAAACGTGAAAAGCTCAATCACCAGAACCATTGAAATCATTAAAGGACGGGAGGAAAAGAGGCAAATGACGATGTCGAGATCACGCCACGAAGCCAATCGAAACGTGAAAAGCTCAATCACCAGAACCATTGAAATCATTAAACGACGGAGGAAAAGAGGCAAATGACGATGTCGAGATCACGCCACGAAGCCAATCGAAACTTGAAAAGCTCAATCACCAGAACCATTGAAATCATTAAAGGACGGGAGGAAAAGAGGCAAATGACGATGTCGAGATCACGCCACGAAGCCAATCGAAACGTGAAAAGCTCAATCACCAGAACCATTGAAATCATTAAAGGACGGGAGGAAAAGAGGCAAACGACGATGCGAGATCACGCCACGAAGCCAATCGAAACGTGAAAAGCTCAATCACCAGAACCATTGAAATCATTAAAGGATGGGAGGAAAAGAGGCAAACGACGATGCGAGATCACGCCACGAAGCCAATCGAAACGTGAAAAGCTCAATCACCAGAACCATTGAAATCATTAAACGACGGGAGGAAAAGAGGCAAATGACGATGTCGAGATCACGCCACGAAGCCAATCGAAACTTGAAAAGCTCAATCACCAGAACCATTGAAATCATTAAAGGATGGGAGGAAAAGAGGCAAACGACGATGTCGAGATCACGCCACGAAGCCAATCGAAACTTGAAAAGCTCAATCACCAGAACCATTGAAATCATTAAAGGATGGGAGGAAAAGAGGCAAATGACGATGCGAGATCACGCCACGAAGCCAATCGAAACGTGAAAAGCTCAATCACCAGAACCATTGAAATCATTAAACGAGGGAGGAAAAGAGGCAAATGACGATGTCGAGATCACGCCACGAAGCCAATCGAAACGTGAAAAGCTCAATCACCAGAACCATTGAAATCATTAAAGGACGGGAGGAAAAGAGGCAAACGACGATGCGAGATCACGCCACGAAGCCAATCGAAACGTGAAAAGCTCAATCACCAGAACCATTGAAATCATTAAACGACGGGAGGAAAAGAGGCAAATGACGATGTCGAGATCACGCCACGAAGCCAATCGAAACGTGAAAAGCTCAATCACCAGAACCATTGAAATCATTAAAGGACGGGAGGAAAAGAGGCAAACGACGATGCGAGATCACGCCACGAAGCCAATCGAAACGTGAAAAGCTCAATCACCAGAACCATTGAAATCATTAAAGGATGGGAGGAAAAGAGGCAAACGACGATGCGAGATCACGCCACGAAGCCAATCGAAACGTGAAAAGCTCAATCACCAGAACCATTGAAATCATTAAACGACGGGAGGAAAAGAGGCAAATGACGATGTCGAGATCACGCCACGAAGCCAATCGAAACGTGAAAAGCTCAATCACCAGAACCATTGAAATCATTAAAGGACGGAGGAAAAGAGGCAAACGACGATGCGAGATCACGCCACGAAGCCAATCGAAACGTGAAAAGCTCAATCACCAGAACCATTGAAATCATTAAAGATGGGAGGAAAAGAGGCAAACGACGATGCGAGATCACGCCACGAAGCCAATCGAAACGTGAAAAGCTCAATCACCAGAACCATTGAAATCATTAAACGACGGGAGGAAAAGAGGCAAACGACGATGCGAGATCACGCCACGAAGCCAATCGAAACGTGAAAAGCTCAATCACCAGAACCATTGAAATCATTAAAGGATGGGAGGAAAAGAGGCAAACGACGATGCGAGATCACGCCACGAAGCCAATCGAAACGTGAAAAGCTCAATCACCAGAACCATTGAAATCATTAAACGACGGGAGGAAAAGAGGCAAATGACGATGTCGAGATCACGCCACGAAGCCAATCGAAACGTGAAAAGCTCAATCACCAGAACCATTGAAATCATTAAAGGACGGGAGGAAAGAGGCAAACGACGATGCGAGATCACGCCACGAAGCCAATCGAAACGTGAAAAGCTCAATCACCAGAACCATTGAAATCATTAAAGGATGGGAGGAAAAGAGGCAAACGACGATGCGAGATCACGCCACGAAGCCAATCGAAACGTTGAAAAGCTCAATCACCAGAACCATTGAAATCATTAAAGGACGGGAGGAAAAGAGGCAAACGACGATGCGAGATCACGCCACGAAGCCAATCGAAACTTGAAAAGCTCAATCACCAGAACCATTGAAATCATTAAAGGATGGGAGGAAAAGAGGCAAATGACGATGTCGAGATCACGCCACGAAGCCAATCGAAACTTGAAAAGCTCAATCACCAGAACCATTGAAATCATTAAAGGATGGGAGGAAAAGAGGCAAATGACGATGTCGAGATCACGCCACGAAGCCAATCGAAACGTGAAAAGCTCAATCACCTAAAAGACTCTCAGTGAATGTAATTTTAGGTGAATTATAGCGAAGATCAGATCTTATCATCTCAAATACGAGAGAAGCAATTGCAACGATAGTTCCTCTAGGTGAAGCGATTTTTAACGCCAACTGGACTCATTTACTCTTCTGTTTTATTAGCGCTACGATACACACATACATAATCATTGCTTTCTATTCATTTAACGATGAAACGATGAAATAAAATTGCTCCCATAGAGGCGTTTCATTGCCTTACACTGAATAATAACAAAATTAGCAAGCATTCGATCAACGGACAATAAAATTATATTAAAAGAATTATGCAATCATACTGCCGCAAGCATTACACTCAATTAGTTGAGCAGTGCAGCGATGAAGGGAAAAGGAGGTGATGGGAGATTGATAATGGGAGATTGGGAGTTTCCCTTCCCCACCTCACCTGATTTACTTTCTGAGGGGAAAGGGAGATGGTCACAGATTTACTCTCCTCTTCCCTTCCCCACTCACCTCATTTACTCTTCACATTTCAACAATCTCATTCCCACATGCAGTTCCGCTTTATCTCGTTGCGTCCTACTCGAAGCCAATCCCCTTCATATCACTTCGCTGAGTAATGATGTTATAGTAAAGAATTCGCGAGACGACTCTCCACATCCTCTTCTGTTCCCTTCCCACCTCACCTCATTTACTTTCTCTTTCCCTTCCCCACCTACCTCATTTACTGAGCACAAAGCATTTCAAAGAGACAAACAATATTATGTGTAGTGATATCCCTTCAGCACCTCACCTCATTTACTCTTTGATTTCCTTCCCACTCACTCATTTACTCTCCTCTTCCCTTCCCACCTCCCTCATTTACTCTTCTGTTTCCCTTCCCACCTCACATCATTTACTCTTCTGTTTCCCTTCCCCACCTCAAATCATTTACTCTTCTGTTTCCCTTCCCCACCTACCTCATTTACTCTCCTCTTTCCCTCCCCACCTCACCTCATTTACTCTTCTGTTTCCTTCCCCACCTCACTTCATTTACTCTTCTGTTTCCCTTCCCCACCTCAACCTCATTTTACTCTTCTGTTTCCTTCCCCACCTCACCTCATTTACTCTTCTGTTTCCTTCCCACCTCACCTCATTTACTCTTCTGCACCTTCCCCACCTCACCTCATTTAACTCTTCAGTTTCCCTTCCCACCTCACCTCATTTACTCTTCTGTTTCACCTCCCACCTCCTAATTTACTCTTCTGTTTCCTTCCCCACCTCACCTCATATACTCTCCTCTTTCCCTTCCCCATCACCTCATTACTCTCCTCTTTCCCTTCCCCACTCACCTCATTTACTCTTCTGTTTCCCTTCCCCACCTCACATCATTTACTCTCCTCTTTCCTTCCCCACCTCACCTCATTTACTCTTCTGTTTCCCTTCCCCACCTCACCTCATTTACTCTTCTGTTCCCTTCCCCCACCTCACCTCATTTACTCTTCTGTTTCCCTTCACCACCTCACCTCATTTACTCTCCTCTTTCCCTTCCCACCTCACCTCATTTACTCTCCTCTATTTCCCTTCCCCACCTCACCTCATTTACTCTTTGTTTCCCTTCCCCACCTCACTCATTTACTCTTCTGTTTCCCTTCCCACCTTCACCTCATTTACTCTCCTGTTCCCCTTCCCCACCTCACCTCATTTACTCTTCTGTTTCCCTTCCCCACCTCACCTCATTTACTCTTCTTTTTCCTTCCCACCTCACCTCATTTACTCTTCTCTTTCCCTTCAAAACTCACCTCATTTACTCTTCTGTTCCCTTCCCCACCTCACCTCATTTACTCTTCAGTTTCCCCTCCCACTCACCTCATTTACTCTTCTGTTTCCCTTCCCACCTCACCTCATTTACTCTTCTCTTTTCCCTTCCCACCTCACCTCATTTACTCTCCTCTTTCCCTTCCCCACCTCACCTCATTTACTCTCCTCTTTTCCTTCCCCACTTCACCTCATTTACTCTTCTGTTTCCTTCCCACCTCACCTCATTTACTCTTCTGTTTCCCTTCCCACCTCACTCATTTACTCTCCTCTTTCCCTTCCCACCTCACCTCATTTACTCTTCTGTTTCCCTTCCCCACCTCACTCATTTACTCTTCTGTTCCCCCCCACCTCACCTCATTTACTCTTCTGTTTTCCCTTCCCCACCTCACCTCATTTCTCTCCTTTTCCCTTCCCACCTCACCTCATTTACTCTTCTGTTTCCCTTCCCCACCTCACCTCATTTACTCTTCTGTTTCCTCCCCACCTCACCTCATTTACTCTTCTGTTTCCCTTCCCCACCTCACCTCATTTATCTCTCTTTTCCCTTCCCACCTCACTCATTTACTCTTCTGTTTCCTTTCCCCACCTCACCTCATTTACTCTCCACTTTCCCTTCCCCCTCACCTCATTGACTCTTCTGTTTCCCTTCCCCACCTCACCTCATTTACTCTTCTTTTACCCTTCCCCACCTCACCTCATTTACTCTTCAGTTTCCCTTCCCACCTCACCTCATTTACTCTCCTCTTTCCCTTCCCCACCTCACCTCAAAAACACTTCATTAACCCAACCCCCCATCACCACATAAACTCTCCTGTTTCCCTTCCCCACCTCACCTCACAACTCATCGCAACCCAACCCCACCTCACCTCATTTACTCTTCTGTTTCCCTTCCCCACCTCACCACATTACTCTGACTTCCCTTCCCCACCACCTCATACACATCTTAAACCCTTCCCCACCTCACCTCATTAACTCCTCTTTCCCTCCCCACCTCACTCATTTACTCTTCTGTTTCCTCCCCACCTCACCTCATTTACTCTTCTGTTTCCTACCCCACCTCACTCATTTACTCTACTTTTTCCATCCCACCTCACCTCATTTACTCTTCTGTTTCCTTCCCCACCTCACCTCATTTACTTCCTCTATCCCTTCCCACATCCCTCATTTACTCTTCTATTTCCCTTCCCCACCTCACTCATTTACTTTCCTCTTTCCCTTCCCCACCTCACCTCATTTACTCATCTGTTTCCCTTCCCCACCTCACTCATTTACTCTTCTTTCCCTTCCCCCTCACCTCATTTACTCTTCTGTTTCCCTTCCCCACCTCACCTCATTTACTTTCTGTTTCCCTTCCCCACCTCACCTCATTTACTCTCCTTTACCCTTCCCCACCTCACTCATTTATCTTCTGTTTCCCTTCCCACCTCACCTCATTTACTCTTCTGTTTCCTTCCCCACCTCACCTCATTTACTCTCCTCTTTCCCTTTCCCACCTCACCTCATTTACTCTTCTGTTTCCCTCCCCACCTCACCTCATTTACTCTTCTGTTTCCCCTCCCCCCTCACCTCATTTACTCTTCTGTTTCCCTTCCCACTCACCTATTTACCTCTTTCTTTTTCCTTCCCCACCTCACCTCATTTACTCTTCTTTTTCCCTACCCCCACCCTCACTCATTTACTCTCCTCTTTCCTTCCCCACCTCACCTCATTTACTCTTCTGTTTCCCTTCCCACCTCACCTCATTTACTCTTCTGTTTCCTTCCCCACCTCACCTCATTTACTCTCCTCTTTCCCTTCCCCACCTCACCTCATTTACTCTTCTGTTTCCCATCCCCCACTCACCTCATTTACTCTTCTGTTTTCCCTTCCCCACCTCACCTCATTTATCTATACTGTTTCCCTCCCCACCTCACCTCATTTACTCTTCTGTTTCCCTTCCCCACTCACCTCATTACTCTCCTCTTTCCCTTCCCCACCTCACCTCATTTACTCTTCTTTTTCCCCTCCCCACCTCACCTCATTTACTCTTCTGTTTCCCTTCCCCCACCTCACTCATTTACTCTTCTGTTTCCCTTCCCCACCTCACCTCATTTACTCTCCTCTTTCCCTTCCCCACCTCACCTCATTTACTCTTCTGTTTCCCTTCCCCACCTCACCTCATTTACTCTCCTCTTTCCCTTCCCCACCTCACCTCATTTACTCTTCTGTTTCCCTTCCCCACCTCACCCTCATTTACTCTCTTGTTTCCCTTCCCCACCTCACCTCATTTACTCTCTCTTTCCCTTCCCCACCTCACCTCATTTACTCTCCTCTTTCCCTTCCCCACCTCACCTCATTTACTCTTCTGGTTCCCCTCCCCACCTCACCTCATTTACTCTTCTTTATGCTTCCCTCCCCACCTCACTCATTTACTCTCCTCTTTCCCTTCCCCACCTCACCTCATTTACTCTTCTGTTTCCCCTCCCCACCTCACCTCATTTACTCTTCTGTTTCCCTCCCCAACCTCACCTCATTTACTCTTCTGTTTCCTTCCCCACCTCACCTCATTTACTCTCTCTCTTTCCCTTCCCACCTCACCTCATTTACTCTCCTCTTTCCCTTCCCCCCTCACCTCATTTTACTCTTCTGTTTCCCCTCCCCACCCTCACCTCATTTACTCTTCTGTTTCCCTTCCCCACCTCACCTCATTTACTCTCCTCTTTCCCTTCCCACCTCACCTCATTTACTCTTCTGTTTCCCTTCCCACCTCACCTCATTTACTCTTCTGTTCCCTTCCCCACCTCACCTCATTTACTCTTCTGTTTTCCCTTCCCCACCTCACCTCATTTACTCTTCTGTTTCCCTTCCCCACCTCACCTCATTTACTCTTCTGTTTCTTCCCACCTCACCTCATTTACTCTTCTCTTTCCCTTCCCACCTCACCTCATTTACTCTCCTCTTTCCCTTCCCCACCTCACCTCATTTACTCTTCTGTTTCCCCTCCCCACCTCACCTCATTTACTCTTCTGTTTCCCTTCCCCACCTCACCTCATTTACTCTCCTCTTTCCCTTCCCCACCTCACCTCTTTACTCTTCTGTTTCCCTTCCCCACCTCACCTCATTTACTCTTCTCTTTCCCTTCCCACCTCACCTCATTTACTCTCCTTTCCTTTCCCTTCCCACCTCACCTCATTTACTCTTCTGTTTCCCCTCCCCACCTCACCTCATTTACTCTTCTGTTTCCCTTCCCCACCTCACCTCATTTACTCTCTCTTTCCCTTCCCCACCTCACCTCATTTACTCTTCTGTTTCCCCTCCCCACCTCACCTCATTTACTCTTCTGTTTCCCTTCCCCACCTCACCTCATTTACTCTTCTGTTTCCCTTCCCCACCTCACCTCATTTACTCTCCTCTTTCCCTTCCCCACCTCACCTCATTTACTCTTCTGTTTTCCTTCCCCACCTCACCTCATTTACTCTCCTGTTTCCCTTCCCACCTCACCTCATTTACTCTTCTGTTTCCCTTCCCACCTCACCTCATTTACTCTTCTTTTTCCCTTCCCCACCTCACCTCATTTACTCTCCTCTTTCCCTTCCCCACCTCACCTCATTTACTCTCCTGTTTCCTTCCCACCTCACCTCATTTACTCTTCTGTTTCCCCTCCCCACCTCACCTCATTTACTCTTCTGTTTCCCTTCCCACCTCACTCATTTACTCTCCTCTTTCCCTTCCCACCTCACCTCATTTACTCTTCTGTTTCCCTTCCCCACCTCACCTCATTTACTCTTCTGTTTCCCTTCCCACCTCACCTCATTTACTCTTCTGTTTCCCTTCCCCACCTCACCTCATTTACTCTCCTCTTTCCCTTCCCCACCTCACCTCATTTACTCTCCTCTTTCCTTCCCCACCTCACCTCATTTACTCTTCTGTTTCCCTCCCCACCTCACCTCATTTACTCTTCTGTTTCCCTTCCCCACCTCACCTCATTTACTTCCTCTTTCCCTTCCCCACCTCACCTCATTTACTCTTCTGTTTCCCTTCCCCACCTCACCTCATTTACTCTTCTGTTTCCCTTCCCCACCTCACCTCATTTACTCTTCTGTTTCCCTTCCCCACCTCACCTCATTTACTCTCCTCTTTCCCTTCCCCACCTCACCTCATTTACTCTTCTGTTTCCCTTCCCCACCTCACCTCATTTACTCTTCTGTTTCCCTTCCCCACCTCACCTCATTTACTCTTCTGTTTCCCTTCCCCACCTCACCTCATTTACTCTCCTCTTTCCTTCCCCACCTCACCTCATTTACTCTTCTGTTTCCCTCCCCACCTCACCTCATTTACTCTTCTGTTTCCCTTCCCCACCTCACCTCATTTACTCTTCTGTTTCCCTTCCCACCTCACCTCATTTACTCTTCTGTTTCCCTTCCCACCTCACCTCATTTACTCTCCTCTTTCCCTTCCCCACCTCACCTCATTTACTCTTCTGTTTCCTTCCCCACCTCACCTCATTTACTCTCCTCTTTCCCTTCCCCACCTCACCTCATTTACTCTTCTGTTTCCCTTCCCCACCTCACCTCATTTACTCTCCTCTTTCCCTTCCCCACCTCACCTCATTTACTCTTCTGTTTCCCTTCCCCACCTCACCTCATTTACTCTCCTCTTTCCCTTCCCCACCTCACTCATTTACTCTTCTGTTTCCCTTCCCACCTCACCTCATTTACTCTTCTGTTTCCCTTCCCCACCTCACCTCATTTACTCTTCTGTTTCCTTCCCCACCTCACCTCATTTACTCTTCTGTTTCCCTTCCCCACCTCACCTCATTTACTCTCTCTTTCCCTTCCCCACCTCACCTCATTTACTCTTCTGTTTCCCCTCCCCACTCACCTCATTTACTCTCTGTTTCCCCTCCCCACCTCACCTCATTTACTCTTCTGTTTCCCTTCCCCACCTCACCTCATTTACTCTTCTGTTTCCCTTCCCCACCTCACCTCATTTACTCTCCTCTTTCCCTTCCCCACCTCACCTCATTTACTCTTCTGTTTCCCTTCCCCACCTCACCTCATTTACTCTTCTGTTTCCCTTCCCCACCTCACCTCATTTACTCTTCTGTTTCCCTTCCCCACCTCACCTCATTTACTCTTCTGTTTCCCTTCCCCACCTCACCTCATTTACTCTTCTGTTTCCCTTCCCCACCTCACCTCATTTACTCTTCTGTTTCCCTTCCCCACCTCACCTCATTTACTCTTCTGTTTCCCTTCCCCACCTCACCTCATTTACTCTCCTGTTTCCCTTCCCCACCTCACCTCATTTACTCTTCTGTTTCCTTCCCCACCTCACCTCATTTACTCTTCTGTTTCCCTTCCCCACCTCACCTCATTTACTCTCCTCTTTCCCTTCCCCACCTCACCTCATTTACTTCTGTTTCCCTTCCCCACCTCACCTCATTTACTCTTCTGTTTCCCTTCCCCACCTCACCTCATTTACTCTCTGTTTCCCTTCCCCACCTCACCTCATTTACTCTTCTGTTTCCCTTCCCCACCTCACCTCATTTACTCTTCTGTTTCCCTTCCCCACCTCACCTCATTTACTCTTCTGTTTCCCTTCCCCACCTCACCTCATTTACTCTTCTCTTTCCCTTCCCCACCTCACCTCATTTACTCTCTCTTTCCCTTCCCCACCTCACCTCATTTACTCTTCTGTTTCCTTCCCCACCTCACCTCATTTACTCTTCTGTTTCCCTTCCCCACCTCACCTCATTTACTCTTCTGTTTCCCTTCCCCACCTCACCTCATTTACTCTCCTGTTTCCCTTCCCCACCTCACCTCATTTACTCTTCTGTTTCCCTTCCCCACCTCACCTCATTTACTCTTCTGTTTCCCTTCCCCACCTCACCTCATTTACTCTTCTGTTTCCCTTCCCCACCTCACCTCATTTACTCTTCTGTTTCCCTTCCCACCTCACCTCATTTACTCTTCTGTTTCCCTTCCCCACCTCACCTCATTTACTCTTCTGTTTCCCTTCCCCACCTCACCTCATTTACTCTTCTGTTTCCTTCCCCACCTCACCTCATTTACTCTTCTGTTTCCCTTCCCCACCTCACCTCATTTACTCTTCTGTTTCCCTTCCCCACCTCACCTCATTTACTCTTCTGTTTCCCTTCCCCACCTCACCTCATTTACTCTTCTGTTTCCCTTCCCCACCTCACCTCATTTACTCTTCTGTTTCCTTCCCCACCTCACCTCATTTACTCTTCTGTTTCCCTTCCCCACCTCACCTCATTTACTCTTCTGTTTCCTTCCCCACCTCACCTCATTTACTCTTCTGTTTCCCTTCCCCACCTCACCTCATTTACTCTTCTGTTTCCCTTCCCCACCTCACCTCATTTACTCTTCTGTTTCCTTCCCCACCTCACCTCATTTACTCTCCTCTTTCCCTTCCCCACCTCACCTCATTTACTCTCCTGTTTCCCTTCCCCACCTCACCTCATTTACTCTTCTGTTTCCCTTCCCCACCTCACCTCATTTACTCTTCTGTTTCCCTTCCCCACCTCACCTCATTTACTCTTCTGTTTCCCTTCCCCACCTCACCTCATTTACTCTTCTGTTTCCCTTCCCCACCTCACCTCATTTACTCTTCTGTTTCCCTTCCCCACCTCACCTCATTTACTCTTCTGTTTCCCTTCCCCACCTCACCTCATTTACTCTTCTGTTTCCTTCCCCACCTCACCTCATTTACTCTTCTGTTTCCCTTCCCCACCTCACCTCATTTACTCTTCTGTTTCCCTTCCCCACCTCACCTCATTTACTCTCTGTTTCCCTTCCCCACCTCACCTCATTTACTCTCTCTTTCCCTTCCCCACCTCACCTCATTTACTCTTCTGTTTCCCTTCCCCACCTCACCTCATTTACTCTTCTGTTTCCTTCCCCACCTCACCTCATTTACTCTTCTGTTTCCCTTCCCCACCTCACCTCATTTACTCTTCTGTTTCCCTTCCCCACCTCACCTCATTTACTCTTCTGTTTTCCTTCCCCACCTCACCTCATTTACTCTTCTGTTTCCTTCCCCACCTCACCTCATTTACTCTTCTGTTTTCCTTCCCCACCTCACCTCATTTACTCTTCTGTTTCCCTTCCCCACCTCACCTCATTTACTCTTCTGTTTCCCTTCCCCACCTCACCTCATTTACTCTTCTGTTTCCCTTCCCCACCTCACCTCATTTACTCTTCTGTTTCCCTTCCCCACCTCACCTCATTTACTCTTCTGTTTCCCTTCCCCACCTCACCTCATTTACTCTTCTGTTTCCCCTCCCCACCTCACCTCATTTACTCTTCTGTTTCCCTTCCCCACCTCACCTCATTTACTCTTCTGTTTCCCTTCCCCACCTCACCTCATTTACTCTTCTGTTTCCCTTCCCCACCTCACCTCATTTACTCTTCTGTTTCCCTTCCCCACCTCACCTCATTTACTCTTCTGTTTCCCTTCCCCACCTCACCTCATTTACTCTTCTGTTTCCCTTCCCCACCTCACCTCATTTACTCTTCTGTTTCCCCTCCCCACCTCACCTCATTTACTCTTCTGTTTCCCTTCCCCACCTCACCTCATTTACTCTTCTGTTTCCCTTCCCCACCTCACCTCATTTACTCTTCTGTTTCCCTTCCCCACCTCACCTCATTTACTCTTCTGTTTCCCTTCCCCACCTCACCTCATTTACTCTTCTGTTTCCCTTCCCCACCTCACCTCATTTACTCTTCTGTTTCCCTTCCCCACCTCACCTCATTTACTCTTCTGTTTCCCTCCCCACCTCACCTCATTTACTCTTCTGTTTCCCTTCCCCACCTCACCTCATTTACTCTTCTGTTTCCCTTCCCCACCTCACCTCATTTACTCTTCTGTTTCCCTTCCCCACCTCACCTCATTTACTCTTCTGTTTCCCTTCCCCACCTCACCTCATTTACTCTTCTGTTTCCCTTCCCCACCTCACCTCATTTACTCTTCTGTTTCCCTTCCCCACCTCACCTCATTTACTCTTCTGTTTCCCTTCCCCACCTCACCTCATTTACTCTTCTGTTTCCCTTCCCCACCTCACCTCATTTACTCTTCTGTTTCCCTTCCCCACCTCACCTCATTTACTCTTCTGTTTCCTTCCCCACCTCACCTCATTTACTCTTCTGTTTCCCTTCCCCACCTCACCTCATTTACTCTTCTGTTTCCTTCCCCACCTCACCTCATTTACTCTTCTGTTTCCCTTCCCCACCTCACCTCATTTACTCTTCTGTTTCCCTTCCCCACCTCACCTCATTTACTCTTCTGTTTCCCTTCCCCACCTCACCTCATTTACTCTTCTGTTTCCCTTCCCCACCTCACCTCATTTACTCTTCTGTTTCCCTTCCCCACCTCACCTCATTTACTCTTCTGTTTCCCTTCCCCACCTCACCTCATTTACTCTTCTGTTTCCCTTCCCCACCTCACCTCATTTACTCTTCTGTTTCCCTTCCCCACCTCACCTCATTTACTCTTCTGTTTCCCTTCCCCACCTCACCTCATTTACTCTTCTGTTTCCTTCCCCACCTCACCTCATTTACTCTTCTGTTTCCTTCCCCACCTCACCTCATTTACTTCTGTTTCCCTTCCCCACCTCACCTCATTTACTCTTCTGTTTCCCTTCCCCACCTCACCTCATTTACTCTCTGTTTCCCTTCCCCACCTCACCTCATTTACTCTCTCTTTCCCTTCCCCACCTCACCTCATTTACTCTTCTGTTTCCCTTCCCCACCTCACCTCATTTACTCTTCTGTTTCCCTTCCCCACCTCACCTCATTTACTCTTCTGTTTCCCTTCCCCACCTCACCTCATTTACTCTTCTGTTTCCCTTCCCCACCTCACCTCATTTACTCTTCTGTTTCCCTTCCCCACCTCACCTCATTTACTCTTCTGTTTCCCTTCCCCACCTCACCTCATTTACTCTTCTGTTTCCCTTCCCCACCTCACCTCATTTACTCTCCTTTTCCCTTCCCCACCTCACCTCATTTACTCTTCTGTTTCCCTTCCCCACCTCACCTCATTTACTCTTCTGTTTCCCTTCCCCACCTCACCTCATTTACTCTTCTGTTTCCCTTCCCCACCTCACCTCATTTACTCTTCTGTTTCCCTTCCCCACCTCACCTCATTTACTCTTCTGTTTCCCTTCCCCACCTCACCTCATTTACTCTTCTGTTTCCCTTCCCCACCTCACCTCATTTACTCTTCTGTTTCCCTTCCCCACCTCACCTCATTTACTCTTCTGTTTCCCTTCCCCACCTCACCTCATTTACTCTTCTGTTTTCCTTCCCCACCTCACCTCATTTACTCTTCTGTTTCCCTTCCCCACCTCACCTCATTTACTCTTCTGTTTCCCTTCCCCACCTCACCTCATTTACTCTCTCTTTCCCTTCCCCACCTCACCTCATTTACTCTTCTGTTTCCCTTCCCCACCTCACCTCATTTACTCTCCTCTTTCCCTTCCCCACCTCACCTCATTTACTCTTCTGTTTCCCTTCCCCACCTCACCTCATTTACTCTTCTGTTTCCCTTCCCCACCTCACCTCATTTACTCTTCTGTTTCCCTTCCCCACCTCACCTCATTTACTCTTCTCTTTCCCTTCCCCACCTCACCTCATTTACTCTTCTGTTTCCCTTCCCCACCTCACCTCATTTACTCTTCTGTTTCCCTTCCCCACCTCACCTCATTTACTCTTCTGTTTCCCTTCCCCACCTCACCTCATTTACTCTTCTGTTTCCCTTCCCCACCTCACCTCATTTACTCTTCTGTTTCCCTTCCCCACCTCACCTCATTTACTCTTCTGTTTCCCTTCCCCACCTCACCTCATTTACTCTTCTGTTTCCCTTCCCCACCTCACCTCATTTACTCTTCTGTTTCCCTTCCCCACCTCACCTCATTTACTCTTCTGTTTCCCTTCCCCACCTCACCTCATTTACTCTTCTGTTTCCCTTCCCCACCTCACCTCATTTACTCTTCTGTTTCCTTCCCCACCTCACCTCATTTACTCTTCTGTTTCCCTTCCCCACCTCACCTCATTTACTCTTCTGTTTCCCTTCCCCACCTCACCTCATTTACTCTTCTGTTTCCCTTCCCCACCTCACCTCATTTACTTCTGTTTCCCTTCCCCACCTCACCTCATTTACTCTTCTGTTTCCCTTCCCCACCTCACCTCATTTACTCTTCTGTTTCCCTTCCCCACCTCACCTCATTTACTCTTCTGTTTCCCTTCCCCACCTCACCTCATTTACTCTTCTGTTTCCCTTCCCCACCTCACCTCATTTACTCTTCTGTTTCCCTTCCCCACCTCACCTCATTTACTCTTCTGTTTCCCTTCCCCACCTCACCTCATTTACTCTTCTGTTTCCCTTCCCCACCTCACCTCATTTACTCTTCTGTTTCCTTCCCCACCTCACCTCATTTACTCTTCTGTTTCCCTTCCCCACCTCACCTCATTTACTCTTCTGTTTCCCTTCCCCACCTCACCTCATTTACTCTTCTGTTTCCCTTCCCCACCTCACCTCATTTACTCTTCTTTTCCTTCCCCACCTCACCTCATTTACTCTTCTGTTTCCCTTCCCCACCTCACCTCATTTACTCTTCTGTTTCCCTTCCCCACCTCACCTCATTTACTCTTCTGTTTCCCTTCCCCACCTCACCTCATTTACTCTTCTGTTTCCCTTCCCCACCTCACCTCATTTACTCTTCTGTTTCCTTCCCCACCTCACCTCATTTACTCTTCTGTTTCCCTTCCCCACCTCACCTCATTTACTCTTCTGTTTCCCTTCCCCACCTCACCTCATTTACTCTTCTGTTTCCCTTCCCCACCTCACCTCATTTACTCTTCTGTTTCCCTTCCCCACCTCACCTCATTTACTCTTCTGTTTCCCTTCCCCACCTCACCTCATTTACTCTTCTGTTTCCCTTCCCCACCTCACCTCATTTACTCTCTCTTTCCCTTCCCCACCTCACCTCATTTACTCTTCTGTTTCCCTTCCCCACCTCACCTCATTTACTCTTCTGTTTCCCTTCCCCACCTCACCTCATTTACTCTTCTGTTTCCCTTCCCCACCTCACCTCATTTACTCTTCTGTTTCCCTTCCCCACCTCACCTCATTTACTCTTCTGTTTCCTTCCCCACCTCACCTCATTTACTCTTCTGTTTCCCTTCCCCACCTCACCTCATTTACTCTTCTGTTTCCCTTCCCCACCTCACCTCATTTACTCTTCTGTTTCCCTTCCCCACCTCACCTCATTTACTCTTCTGTTTCCCTTCCCCACCTCACCTCATTTACTCTTCTTTTCCTTCCCCACCTCACCTCATTTACTCTTCTGTTTCCCTTCCCCACCTCACCTCATTTACTCTTCTGTTTCCCTTCCCCACCTCACCTCATTTACTCTTCTGTTTCCCTTCCCCACCTCACCTCATTTACTCTTCTGTTTCCCTTCCCCACCTCACCTCATTTACTCTTCTGTTTCCCTTCCCCACCTCACCTCATTTACTCTTCTGTTTCCCTTCCCCACCTCACCTCATTTACTCTTCTGTTTCCCTTCCCCACCTCACCTCATTTACTCTTCTGTTTCCCTTCCCCACCTCACCTCATTTACTCTTCTGTTTCCCTTCCCCACCTCACCTCATTTACTCTTCTGTTTCCCTTCCCCACCTCACCTCATTTACTCTTCTGTTTCCCTTCCCCACCTCACCTCATTTACTCTTCTGTTTCCCTTCCCCACCTCACCTCATTTACTCTTCTGTTTCCCTTCCCCACCTCACCTCATTTACTCTTCTGTTTCCCTTCCCCACCTCACCTCATTTACTCTTCTGTTTCCCTTCCCCACCTCACCTCATTTACTCTTCTGTTTCCCTTCCCCACCTCACCTCATTTACTCTTCTGTTTCCCTTCCCCACCTCACCTCATTTACTCTTCTGTTTCCCTTCCCCACCTCACCTCATTTACTCTTCTGTTTCCCTTCCCCACCTCACCTCATTTACTCTTCTGTTTCCCTTCCCCACCTCACCTCATTTACTCTTCTGTTTCCCTTCCCCACCTCACCTCATTTACTCTTCTGTTTCCCTTCCCCACCTCACCTCATTTACTCTTCTGTTTCCCTTCCCCACCTCACCTCATTTACTCTTCTGTTTCCCTTCCCCACCTCACCTCATTTACTCTTCTGTTTCCCTTCCCCACCTCACCTCATTTACTCTTCTGTTTCCCTTCCCCACCTCACCTCATTTACTCTTCTGTTTCCCTTCCCCACCTCACCTCATTTACTCTTCTGTTTCCCTTCCCCACCTCACCTCATTTACTCTTCTGTTTCCCTTCCCCACCTCACCTCATTTACTCTTCTGTTTCCCTTCCCCACCTCACCTCATTTACTCTTCTGTTTCCTTCCCCACCTCACCTCATTTACTCTTCTGTTTCCCTTCCCCACCTCACCTCATTTACTCTTCTGTTTCCCTTCCCCACCTCACCTCATTTACTCTTCTGTTTCCCTTCCCCACCTCACCTCATTTACTCTTCTGTTTCCCTTCCCCACCTCACCTCATTTACTCTTCTGTTTCCCTTCCCCACCTCACCTCATTTACTCTTCTGTTTCCCTTCCCCACCTCACCTCATTTACTCTTCTGTTTCCCTTCCCCACCTCACCTCATTTACTCTTCTGTTTCCCTTCCCCACCTCACCTCATTTACTCTTCTGTTTCCCTTCCCCACCTCACCTCATTTACTCTTCTGTTTCCCTTCCCCACCTCACCTCATTTACTCTTCTGTTTCCCTTCCCCACCTCACCTCATTTACTCTTCTGTTTCCCTTCCCCACCTCACCTCATTTACTCTTCTGTTTCCCTTCCCCACCTCACCTCATTTACTCTTCTGTTTCCCTTCCCCACCTCACCTCATTTACTCTTCTGTTTCCCTTCCCCACCTCACCTCATTTACTCTTCTGTTTCCCTTCCCCACCTCACCTCATTTACTCTTCTGTTTCCCTTCCCCACCTCACCTCATTTACTCTTCTGTTTCCCTTCCCCACCTCACCTCATTTACTCTTCTGTTTCCCTTCCCCACCTCACCTCATTTACTCTTCTGTTTCCCTTCCCCACCTCACCTCATTTACTCTTCTGTTTCCCTTCCCCACCTCACCTCATTTACTCTTCTGTTTCCCTTCCCCACCTCACCTCATTTACTCTTCTGTTTCCCTTCCCCACCTCACCTCATTTACTCTTCTGTTTCCCTTCCCCACCTCACCTCATTTACTCTTCTGTTTCCCTTCCCCACCTCACCTCATTTACTCTTCTGTTTCCCTTCCCCACCTCACCTCATTTACTCTTCTGTTTCCCTTCCCCACCTCACCTCATTTACTCTTCTGTTTCCCTTCCCCACCTCACCTCATTTACTCTTCTGTTTCCCTTCCCCACCTCACCTCATTTACTCTTCTGTTTCCCTTCCCCACCTCACCTCATTTACTCTTCTGTTTCCCTTCCCCACCTCACCTCATTTACTCTTCTGTTTCCCTTCCCCACCTCACCTCATTTACTCTTCTGTTTCCCTTCCCCACCTCACCTCATTTACTCTTCTGTTTCCCTTCCCCACCTCACCTCATTTACTCTTCTGTTTCCCTTCCCCACCTCACCTCATTTACTCTTCTGTTTCCCTTCCCCACCTCACCTCATTTACTCTTCTGTTTCCCTTCCCCACCTCACCTCATTTACTCTTCTGTTTCCCTTCCCCACCTCACCTCATTTACTCTTCTGTTTCCCTTCCCCACCTCACCTCATTTACTCTTCTGTTTCCCTTCCCCACCTCACCTCATTTACTCTTCTGTTTCCCTTCCCCACCTCACCTCATTTACTCTTCTGTTTCCCTTCCCCACCTCACCTCATTTACTCTTCTGTTTCCCTTCCCCACCTCACCTCATTTACTCTTCTGTTTCCCTTCCCCACCTCACCTCATTTACTCTTCTGTTTCCCTTCCCCACCTCACCTCATTTACTCTTCTGTTTCCCTTCCCCACCTCACCTCATTTACTCTTCTGTTTCCCTTCCCCACCTCACCTCATTTACTCTTCTGTTTCCCTTCCCCACCTCACCTCATTTACTCTTCTGTTTCCCTTCCCCACCTCACCTCATTTACTCTTCTGTTTCCCTTCCCCACCTCACCTCATTTACTCTTCTGTTTCCCTTCCCCACCTCACCTCATTTACTCTTCTGTTTCCCTTCCCCACCTCACCTCATTTACTCTTCTGTTTCCCTTCCCCACCTCACCTCATTTACTCTTCTGTTTCCCTTCCCCACCTCACCTCATTTACTCTTCTCTTTCCCTTCCCCACCTCACCTCATTTACTCTCCTCTTTCCCTTCCCCACCTCACCTCATTTACTCTTCTGTTTCCCTTCCCCACCTCACCTCATTTACTCTTCTGTTTCCCTTCCCCACCTCACCTCATTTACTCTTCTGTTTCCCTTCCCCACCTCACCTCATTTACTCTTCTGTTTCCCTTCCCCACCTCACCTCATTTACTCTTCTGTTTCCCTTCCCCACCTCACCTCATTTACTCTTCTGTTTCCCTTCCCCACCTCACCTCATTTACTCTTCTGTTTCCCTTCCCCACCTCACCTCATTTACTCTTCTGTTTCCCTTCCCCACCTCACCTCATTTACTCTTCTTTTCCCTTCCCCACCTCACCTCATTTACTCTTCTGTTTCCCTTCCCCACCTCACCTCATTTACTCTTCTGTTTCCCTTCCCCACCTCACCTCATTTACTCTTCTGTTTCCCTTCCCCACCTCACCTCATTTACTCTTCTGTTTCCCTTCCCCACCTCACCTCATTTACTCTTCTGTTTCCCTTCCCCACCTCACCTCATTTACTCTTCTGTTTCCCTTCCCCACCTCACCTCATTTACTCTTCTGTTTCCCTTCCCCACCTCACCTCATTTACTCTTCTGTTTCCCTTCCCCACCTCACCTCATTTACTCTTCTGTTTCCCTTCCCCACCTCACCTCATTTACTCTTCTCTTTCCCTTCCCCACCTCACCTCATTTACTCTTCTGTTTCCCTTCCCCACCTCACCTCATTTACTCTTCTGTTTCCCTTCCCCACCTCACCTCATTTACTCTTCTCTTTCCCTTCCCCACCTCACCTCATTTACTCTTCTGTTTCCCTTCCCCACCTCACCTCATTTACTCTTCTGTTTCCCTTCCCCACCTCACCTCATTTACTCTTCTGTTTCCCTTCCCCACCTCACCTCATTTACTCTTCTGTTTCCCTTCCCCACCTCACCTCATTTACTCTTCTGTTTCCCTTCCCCACCTCACCTCATTTACTCTTCTGTTTCCCTTCCCCACCTCACCTCATTTACTCTTCTGTTTCCCTTCCCCACCTCACCTCATTTACTCTTCTGTTTCCCTTCCCCACCTCACCTCATTTACTCTTCTGTTTCCCTTCCCCACCTCACCTCATTTACTCTTCTGTTTCCCTTCCCCACCTCACCTCATTTACTCTCCTCTTTCCCTTCCCCACCTCACCTCATTTACTCTTCTGTTTCCCTTCCCCACCTCACCTCATTTACTCTTCTGTTTCCCTTCCCCACCTCACCTCATTTACTCTTCTGTTTCCCTTCCCCACCTCACCTCATTTACTCTTCTGTTTCCCTTCCCCACCTCACCTCATTTACTCTTCTGTTTCCCTTCCCCACCTCACCTCATTTACTCTTCTGTTTCCCTTCCCCACCTCACCTCATTTACTCTTCTGTTTCCCTTCCCCACCTCACCTCATTTACTCTTCTGTTTCCCTTCCCCACCTCACCTCATTTACTCTCCTCTTTCCTTCCCCACCTCACCTCATTTACTCTTCTGTTTCCCTTCCCCACCTCACCTCATTTACTCTTCTGTTTCCCTTCCCCACCTCACCTCATTTACTCTTCTGTTTCCCTTCCCCACCTCACCTCATTTACTCTCCTCTTTCCCTTCCCCACCTCACCTCATTTACTCTTCTGTTTCCCTTCCCCACCTCACCTCATTTACTCTTCTCTTTCCCTTCCCCACCTCACCTCATTTACTCTTCTGTTTCCCTTCCCCACCTCACCTCATTTACTCTTCTGTTTCCCTTCCCCACCTCACCTCATTTACTCTTCTGTTTCCCTTCCCCACCTCACCTCATTTACTCTCCTCTTTCCCTTCCCCACCTCACCTCATTTACTCTTCTTTCCCTTCCCCACCTCACCTCATTTACTCTTCTCTTTCCCTTCCCCACCTCACCTCATTTACTCTTCTGTTTCCCTTCCCCACCTCACCTCATTTACTCTTCTGTTTCCCTTCCCCACCTCACCTCATTTACTCTTCTGTTTCCCTTCCCCACCTCACCTCATTTACTCTCCTCTTTCCCTTCCCCACCTCACCTCATTTACTCTCCTCTTTCCCTTCCCCACCTCACCTCATTTACTCTTCTGTTTCCCTTCCCCACCTCACCTCATTTACTCTTCTGTTTCCCTTCCCCACCTCACCTCATTTACTCTTCTGTTTCCCTTCCCCACCTCACCTCATTTACTCTCCTCTTTCCCTTCCCCACCTCACCTCATTTACTCTCCTGTTTCCCTTCCCCACCTCACCTCATTTACTCTTCTGTTTCCCTTCCCCACCTCACCTCATTTACTCTTCTGTTTCCCTTCCCCACCTCACCTCATTTACTCTTCTGTTTCCCTTCCCCACCTCACCTCATTTACTCTTCTGTTTCCCTTCCCCACCTCACCTCATTTACTCTTCTGTTTCCCTTCCCCACCTCACCTCATTTACTCTCCTCTTTCCCTTCCCCACCTCACCTCATTTACTCTTCTGTTTCCCTTCCCCACCTCACCTCATTTACTCTTCTGTTTCCCTTCCCCACCTCACCTCATTTACTCTCCTGTTTCCCTTCCCCACCTCACCTCATTTACTCTTCTGTTTCCCTTCCCCACCTCACCTCATTTACTCTTCTGTTTCCCTTCCCCACCTCACCTCATTTACTCTTCTCTTTCCCTTCCCCACCTCACCTCATTTACTCTTCTGTTTCCCTTCCCCACCTCACCTCATTTACTCTTCTGTTTCCCTTCCCCACCTCACCTCATTTACTCTTCTGTTTCCCTTCCCCACCTCACCTCATTTACTCTCCTCTTTCCCTTCCCCACCTCACCTCATTTACTCTTCTGTTTCCCTTCCCCACCTCACCTCATTTACTCTCCTCTTTCCCTTCCCCACCTCACCTCATTTACTCTCCTCTTTCCCTTCCCCACCTCACCTCATTTACTCTTCTGTTTCCCTTCCCCACCTCACCTCATTTACTCTTCTGTTTCCCTTCCCCACCTCACCTCATTTACTCTTCTGTTTCCCTTCCCCACCTCACCTCATTTACTCTCCTCTTTCCCTTCCCCACCTCACCTCATTTACTCTTCTGTTTCCCTTCCCCACCTCACCTCATTTACTCTTCTGTTTCCCTTCCCCACCTCACCTCATTTACTCTTCTGTTTCCCTTCCCCACCTCACCTCATTTACTCTTCTGTTTCCCTTCCCCACCTCACCTCATTTACTCTCCTCTTTCCCTTCCCCACCTCACCTCATTTACTCTCCTCTTTCCCTTCCCCACCTCACCTCATTTACTCTTCTGTTTCCCTTCCCCACCTCACCTCATTTACTCTCCTCTTTCCCTTCCCCACCTCACCTCATTTACTCTTCTGTTTCCCTTCCCCACCTCACCTCATTTACTCTTCTGTTTCCCTTCCCCACCTCACCTCATTTACTCTCCTCTTTCCCTTCCCCACCTCACCTCATTTACTCTCCTCTTTCCCTTCCCCACCTCACCTCATTTACTCTCCTCTTTCCCTTCCCCACCTCACCTCATTTACTCTCCTCTTTCCCTTCCCCACCTCACCTCATTTACTCTTCTGTTTCCCTTCCCCACCTCACCTCATTTACTCTTCTGTTTCCCTTCCCCACCTCACCTCATTTACTCTCCTCTTTCCCTTCCCCACCTCACCTCATTTACTCTTCTGTTTCCCTTCCCCACCTCACCTCATTTACTCTCCTCTTTCCCTTCCCCACCTCACCTCATTTACTCTTCTGTTTCCCTTCCCCACCTCACCTCATTTACTCTTCTGTTTCCCTTCCCCACCTCACCTCATTTACTCTTCTCTTTCCCTTCCCCACCTCACCTCATTTACTCTTCTGTTTCCCTTCCCCACCTCACCTCATTTACTCTTCTGTTTCCCTCCCCACCTCACCTCATTTACTCTTCTGTTTCCTTCCCCACCTCACCTCATTTACTCTTCTGTTTCCCTTCCCCACCTCACCTCATTTACTCTTCTGTTTCCCTCCCCACCTCACCTCATTTACTCTTCTGTTTCCCTTCCCCACCTCACCTCATTTACTCTTCTGTTTCCCTTCCCCACCTTACCCCATTTACTCTCCTCTTACTCCCGCCCCGAAATATACAACGAAATACGATGACGCTGAAGGAATATATCGTCTAAAAACGTAAATACTGCAATAGCATAAAGCAACACTGCAACTCACATCATCAACAGCGCTACCATCGAGCACTCTCATACGCATCATCGTCTCAAGGTAATGTGCACGAACACGCAACGCATTGAATTCAACACGTCCTTCTGGGTTGCCGCATGATGCACCCACACATGGACATGGAAATGATGGACGATCCACCTGTAATAACCTCACCCGTTACTGTTCTTGATTTAAGGGCGATAGAGATCAGAGTAAGTGATTGTAATCGGCGAACAACAACACATCACTAATTAATTAGCCGACTAAATCGGTAATTAAATGACGAAACGATCGCTACTGCAACCCACATCTGTAGCCAACTAATCGATTTAACTGTGAGATCACGAAAGTTGTTCGTAAAAGTTCGAAACGGTGATGAGCCACCAAAAACGAATCCAATGTCAAGCTGAGGGAGGGGGAGGAGAGGACAGAACATTTCCTCAAATGCTCCGAACAAGACTTTACAATGTGTACGATGCACCCCAGTTGTCGTTTCCCCTACAAATCTAATACCTCCCTCAGAGGCTTCCCCAATGAATTTCTTCTACCTTCTAGGAATGGACAACGAGAGACTCAACTGACACTGAAATATCGTCTTTCACCTGATGAACTTTGTTCTGATATCAGGTACAACTTTGATCCAACGAACTGAATAGAACCTATCCACGAATATCAATTTTAGATTATATTCCTCATCTGACAAAAAAAACTTTTGCTCCGCCCATCAAGCTTGCTATTGATCATTTATCTCTGATCACAGCTTGATCAGACACAAATTTCCAAACAATATCGATCAGTTAGGAACAGACAGCGTAAACCCGTAACGATAAACAAGGGAATAACTGAGTTTATAGGCCTTCTCTCTCATATAAACGGGAATGAGGAATCTTTCAAAGATCAGCAAGTGCAACTACAAGACCAAATGCAATATAAGCCCTGTCCTTGTATTAAGGTGATTACGATACTGTGTAGCCAAACAAATAACTCATGATATGCATACGTCAAATGAAACATCCCGATAATTCAATTCCATATTTGTTGGACTAAAAGGAAACTACAACTCGCCTGACATTTGATTCCATTGTTTGCGCATTCACAGGATTGCGGTGTGCACACTCCGTCTGCACACGTACAACCACAATGCTGACGACTTGCACGTATCGACTGACATATTGGTGCCTCACTCTTCAAATAACATCGATTCAGCTCAATTTTTGAAGAAACAAACTCAGGCGATGGAAAATGATTTCCATTTGGCATTATTCAAGCAAGTTTCTTTGGAATTTGCAGAAAAGAACTCCCTCTCTTCTCAAGAATAAAAGCGATAAAAGCGATGGAGCGCGATCATGATCTTGAGCAATCAATAATAGGATCTTGATCGTAGGGGGAGCAGCGATCATGATCTTGATCGTAGGGCAATCAATAATTTCGAGCAGCGATCATGATCTTGATCGTAGGGCAATCAATAATTTGGAGCAGCGATCATGATCTTGATCGTAGGGCAATCAATAATTTCGAGCAGCGATCATGATCTTGATCGTAGGGCAATCAATAATTTCGAGCAATCAATAATCATGATCTTGATCGTAGGGCAATCAATAATTTCGAGCAGCGATCATGATCTTGATCGTAGGGCAATCAATAATTTCGAGCAGCGATCATGATCTTGATCGTACAATCAATAATTTCGAGCAGCGATCATGATCTTGATCGTAGGGCAATCAATAATTTCGAGCAAGATCATGATCTTGATCGATTGCTGAGAATATCGAGCTGCTCAAACACAACAACTCTTCGATAGACACATACATTTCAAAACACAAAGCTTCGACGATAAAAACGTTCAAAAATACAAAACTTACCGCTAAAACTACTTAAAAATAAGAAAAGAGAATCCTAGTGGTCGACATCAACGGAATTAAAAAATCCAAAACATTCAAACGATTTTTCCAACCAAATCAACGAGTCTAAGACTTGCTTAAGACAAACTACTCTCATTAGCACTTCTCGCTATTCTCTCGCTTTACAGAGGCCACTATAAGGAGAAGGTTACCCTATCGACACGTACACCAGCAGCTTTCAGCATGGCCTGTCGAGTGCGTCCGCCAACCGGCTGCATCATATAACAAGCCGTTTCAAATTCCTCTTCATCGTCTTCGCCGTCGAACTCTTCTTCATCTTCCTGCACCAACAATACGTCAGCAACGAACGATCAACACATTAAACTATGTTTCACTGAAGAACAACAGCATCGTTCACTATGGGACGAAGGAAGAACAACTACGATTTAACGTTTCCTCATTTCATTCGAGGGGGTGGCTGCACGACACAAATGTGATATATGGAAGATATTCAACTATACGCACGAACAGCTCGAACCATTCGATAAGAGAGAACATTTCAGTTGGGAGGCTATGAAATGCTCTCACATAAGCAGAAACCGGATCAAACGTTGAAACTGATAACGACAGTTGGATTAAATATCGGCATCGGAATCATCCCAACAAAGAAACTTCATAAACAACAGCAGTTAATAAGGCAACCATCTCGTGGCTGTCGAATTGCTCCGAGTTTTTACAATTCCGCCAATAGAGATATCAAGCCAACGCTTCATCACGAACCTCATCTTCACTCAGCACTTCCTCATCAGTACTTGCTTCTGAAGTGGCAGATGGTGTCAATCCACTTTGATCATAACTCGACGAACATTTCTCCTCCTCTCCCGTTATTTCCATTAGAAGTTCCCGTCCTTCACCTCAATAAGCAACTTCATAAAGAAGTCGAGACAACGTTACAAAATGGAAATAAACCATAATTGCTGAGTATTCTGTAGGAATTACCCCTCCTCCCTGACTTACGTCAAACTGATCGCTCTCCATATAAGCGGAGTCCGCTGACAAATTATGAGTTAAAATAACTGAATCATATTGGACAACGCATCTATGAAACTACCGTGCTGTCCCTTGAAGAGCTGAAGCATTAGGAAAGCATCTTTCAAACCATTCAAGGATACTGCTCACTAGCTGGTGGATGTCCTACCCATAACAACAACATAACAACTTCCCAAACAGAACTTTTAAAGGAAATTACAACACAAGCGAGCGCAATCTCACACAAATCGGAAATGATACCATCATGAGGTGTTTGCACCGGATCGGCGGAGTGTTGTTGCTGGAACGGCGTCGATGATGGCGAGCTTGGTGGTTCATTTAGAGGTGCAAAACGAATGGCACGCTCATCACATCGTTTCCGATAACGTTCAAGCTGAAAAGCGCCTTCTACATCTAATGTTTAACTCCTTAAAAATCCTTCCCCATAGATAAAAATTCCGAATGGCAATTATTATGAGGTCTGAGATACTCACTTGTTCCTTTTGCATCATTGTCTCGAATTCACCAATCGAATATTCCTTCGCATCATGATGCTTCGCCGTCATACCTGAAATTCACTACCACAAATGATGGTCTCTTCATGGAATCCGGTACTACTCTGTTGGCCTCTCATTCAGCTTCGAAGAAGTGTTCTGCATAGGAAGATCTGAATTCACAACTTTTGCTCCATAAGCATACTTTCAGTAAATCCTACAAAAACATGACCAAAAGACCTTCAGAAGAATGCTGAACAATCTAAGCTCAATTTCAAATGGCACACAGTTCTAACTAAAGGATGATAAAAGACAAATTTCAGCTTGCGGTGTGAAATCGGAGACCAACTTAATTTTTATCCCCTTCACCCTCTCCTCTCCTACCATCTTCCAGTCTCACCTCTCGAAATGAAAAAAGAATTCTCGATCGCTGCTGAAAATAATCCTATGGAAGCAGTATCAGAGACTTCAGGAGGCTGTCTGAAAGCTCACCAAGCGTTGGTTTGCTGAATGCGCTTCGCTCTGAGGCATTACAATCGGTAAAAGAAATATCTCTGTGAAAAAGGAGGAATTATTCGCTTCAGATGATCTTCTGATGCTGCTAGTTATCAGCGAAAATCAGTCTCACCTCTGATTTTTGATTTCTTTGCATTCTAACTTCATATTTTGATCCTTTACCTTTATACAACAATGCTATAAAAGAAAGAATAAAAACTTCACAAACATAAAATCCTTTCAAATGAAGAAACCGAATGAGGAAGGTAGTGACGAGAACGGCCTCAATAATAACTAAACAACGAATTCGAGAAACTAACGCAAACGTGGGCAGTGACCACTTAACAAGCCGGAAGAGAGAGAAGACTAAAGCGTCACCTAGGGTGATACCGCCCGACGTTGGCACGGCTGTAAATCCTTGTGAACGCTCGAAATAGTACACCTGAACGCTTTTGAATCGGATCCTCTTCTTCTCTGAGCAACATCTGCAATACACAGCACTAATTAATACCCTTTCAATAAACTTATACGAACTTACCTTAGATTCTTCTTTACGCAAAGTAAACTATAATAACGCTAACGTGAAAACGAATTCGAAGCAATGACGCCCGCAGAATCATTATACAAACTTCCCCTCCATCGACCCACATAACTAGAGGTACCTCACAGATATTCTTTTGATAGGACGAGGATTATGGAGATGGTGAAAGAAATCCACTGTTCAACAGATGATAACAAATTGCCGTTTCCTCGCCACCCCCCCCCCCCCCCAAACTGAAACCCTCCAGTGAAAGTAAGTTCACAATATATGCATATTAACTTTTGTGGAAGTGCACATCACTTTACCATAAGGCACTTTTGTGGAAAATTGCAGCGGCGCCCATAGACGGAAAAAACTGGCCGTGTTTACTTCCGGACTGATAACAGGTAGCTGCTACTAGGCGGTCAGCGGCTACTCACTTCACTTAATGAGACCCACAAATGATGACTTCGTAGATGCCGAATTACCTGACTCAGGTCCTGGTTGAAATTCAGCTAACCACCATGAAGACGGCAGATCATCCGCTTAAACATACTGATCTTTTCCACAATTTTCTTCTCCCTCTTGCTTACCTCTAAAGATCTGTTCTTTCTCGCGTAACTTCTCTTCTTCCCTATATACCTCAAATTATATTTATATCCCACAATTACCTCAGCCTAACACTGATTACAACTTTCAGATATCAATCCCCTCCTTAAAACAGCGAATGATGATGAGAAGAGCGAAACTGTGAGTGAGCTCAGCGGAGAAAAACCAGCACCCACATTTTCCAAATTCAAAGAAACCTGGGAAAGTAGGCGACTTTACGGATCTCCGGTAGACGCTAGATGCCGAAAGAATGATATGCTATTCTAATGGACATTGAGTAAACTCTGTGTTATTTGAATGACACGACGAACCTGAGCGTGTAATGCATCGACGGCGTGCGCCCTCCAGTCACCTTCTTCTGTCGTCGACGCTTCTTGCCGCTTGCCGCTGATCTCAACAGCGATCCGGCTTTTCCCACTTCATCTTCTGCAATGACAAATAAGGAATAAAATCCGATTTGTGCACCTGAATGAATAATAACGTTTACGCATTTCGATCAAATCGAGCGCTCATGCTAATCTTCCGGAAATGATTCACTTTTCCGATCCCAATGCTTATAAAATGCAGTCCGATCAATTGCATAATGCAAAAAACGCTCGGATCAATTAAATAAGAAGCATATTCTCTTAAAGCAGATAACATAACGTATGCTTCCAGGCTTGGCATGTTTAGTTTCAGGTTCTTGACCTGAGGTTACTAAACAAATAGACAAGAAAGAGTATGTGTGTCTACTGTTGAATACGCAGATCGGCATGAACCATATGGATATATGCACATATATGAATATTTATATAGCAATGAAATAGGAACGAAAATACAATAGAGCGAAAAAAGCTTTGAATATGAACTTTTCAGATAATTTTCAGAGAAGAAATGAACTTCAAAACTCACTTGGAGGCTCCGATACTGGACTTTTAAGGAAATCAGCCGCTCTGATCCCTTCAGTTCTCCAAGGGGAATCATTTCTTTCAATGCTCGCTTCATTGAGATCCTCAGCTGCTTGTTGCAATGAACTGAAATGAAGAAAAACTGGAATTATGCGTTCGTTCAGTGGAAATAAAAACAATAACCCTCCAATGCCCAGTGAAGCGTTGCCTAAAATCATCTCCTCGCACACAATATCCTCATAATATTTTTCACCTCAACAGTGGATAGTAAATGACGGCTTTCAGCGAAAACTGCCGCTTATGGAAAGAAAATGAGACCTCCTCTCACCCGTAAAAACATGTATAAGTGATGAAGGAACGGTCTCTATCCTCGCCATGGCCACTTATCTAAAAATGGTTAACCGCCATTTCATCCGCTAGATTCACCTAATTAACCATCGCAGATACTCCACAAGCTGCATTGTCGGACACGAATATGCTCGAACCTTTTTGTCATCTCGTATCAAAAACAAGCGATTAATTCGATGCCTTTCCTTGCTCATGCCCTCTTCCCGAGCACTACCTGCCGTCGCACTAACAGTACAATAACCGACTCTAGTGCACCCTCAAACTGAGGGATAGGTCGTCACGCTACAGCTCTTCAACACTTTTGCTCTCGGTAGTATCAACAGCGTTAGAAAATAAGACTTATAGATTTAAAAGTCAAAAATGAGGCGACTTCTCAATTGTTCTCAAGAGAAGATGGAATATGCCGCGGATTAAGGGTCGAACTCTTTTTGGAACTCTTGACCTCCCTCTCTTTTTGGACACAACAAACTTGCTGCCAGTGCTAACGCATCACGAAAAATTAGCAAATTCGGCTAACTTCCCCAAGGATTTCTGTCTCTTTCCATACATCTTAATACTAATAATTTCCATATTTTCACTACCACTGTAATTAAACGTAAGTTACCAAGAAATAACGTCATCTTACATAGTCTCTTCTTCATACAAAACCGATAATACCGAGGCTCAAGACGAGCTGCGGAGAGAAAACTGACGTTAAGGCTACTTCTACGAAGACGACGATGGATACTGAACACTACCTCAGTCAGTGCTTTTCTACAATTTCAGCTTTCAGCAACGAAGAATTACTTTTTCAATTCATAGAAGTTTTCACTTTCCATACATATAGGGGAAAGTTCTTATGCAACCGGGGACTGTAATTTTGCTCGCAAGCGAGATCCGAAGGCGCAGATTCGAATCCTTCAGAGAACAGCTTTTTCCACCTCATCAAATAATGGCTCTCACTTCAATTCCCAGAAATTTTCTGCAATTGTTGGCAACTATTGCATCGAAGGCAGTGGCCTACCTTCATTATAATTGATATTTCCAAATGCAATTCGCCATTTCCTCCCATATAAATTAATTTTTATGTGACGGAAATAGTTGCTTCTTATAAAAGTACTTCCGAACTGAATTCTTTATCGCTACCGTCATTATAATGCTTCTCGGTGAGCAACGAGTGCGGTTACGATTTGTGCTCCAAAGCGGCACTATTGCTGACCTTTCGCCTCATCACAATTACCCTCACCATTTAGTATCACTCTTTTAGACCATTCGTTCGAATACTCTCAAACTTTAACTCAATAAAATTCTCAACGACAGCGTGCTCAGCACGACATCACATCGATGTAGTAGGATCTTTTCTTGTGATCTTTGATTTAATTCGAGTTCCCCGACCCCCAACCTTTCGCTTCCCATCCCCAATCGGTGGTCACTCCTAGTTTACGGGCTTGTTTTGACGAGCAAACAGTGCCGAGATCTTTGTGCAATCCTTTATTCCACATAACATTTACCATGTTTGGCTCAGATTGAAAATGAAAAAAAGAAAAGAAAACGATCACGTTTGTTTTATGGGAATATTTCAGCTTAATATGAGTAAAGCTCAACTATATAGTTATACAAGATTACATACTGTATAACAAATAAACTGTGCTTTTAGATGCTCTTAGCACGATTGAAAGCAATTTCTTGCGAGATTAAAGATAGCCCGCTGCACTTTTCATTCACTTTGCAGAGGAACCCCACGGAAATGATTGGAGGTGGCTTTCTTCCTCGCAAAAAATAACTCGACAACATCCCCAATAGTAACAATCTCTTTGCTTTTCGAAAAACAATTTGATTCATATCAACTTTCGATATGAATATTTTCTCGGATTTCGAGGTGACGTCTCCTCTATCAGAGATGCTATTCATTACCCTATTTGAAGTTTACTTGACATTGCAGCGTGTCATCTTCACTAATAGTCCGTCGATTCGCACGCTTTGCCACACAGATGCACTAAGCACTAACGAAAAGCCTTCACATCTCAGTGCCAACTCAATTTCGAACTCTCCACTCCTTGTGGACTGTCACTTCTCACTTCTGATATTGTAGAGCTGTAGAACCCCCAATAACGCTTCACCAACATTGCTCTTTTTAAAGTTAGCCTAATTCATACCAGCCAAATTATACATCCAGATACGAAACCTTCAGTCTAGAAAGAGTTCACTTCGTTCGTACTCCATGCTCGACGCAGGCATCGCCTTCAGCTCGCCAAAATCACATACTTCTTGTCTTTCTAATTTGCAGCGTCGAAATAAAAACAACATTAGTAGCAGCAAAGTGGTCACAAGACACACTGACGCCATATATGTTACACTGAAACTTCAAGTAACCACGTTGTTCTCGATGCATTCTGAGAACATAGCCGCGGAATCTCCTACACAAGAATCAATATACCACCACTTACGTATTCGTTTTCGACGATGAAGCTCCTTCGACGCCCGAATTAGTCCCGACGATATGCACAGCTTCCGCTCGATTATTCGGATCACCGTCGAATTCACTGTCGGCATTCTCCAACTAAATTACTCGCAACTTTACACTCGTCACTATTACACTCTCCTTTTCTATCAGAAGTGAGAAAAGATTCTCTGACGATGCCGAAGAAAACGATCAAGCTACGCAGCACTCATTTATATTCTCTTTGCGTATGCGTATCCCATTATAAGTTAGCAAAATAACAACCAAATCGTCGTGATTTGGCTCAATGTGGAGATGATTCTAAGAGTGAGGAACATCGACTTTCAAGGGACAACAACCCATGAGCTTCCTATATGGACCCGTGCACTAACTCCCACTGCATTTCGTATAGAATAAAAGATACATAATTCTGCAAATCCACAAAAATCCATATTAGCCATTCAAACGCTTTTTATTTCAATTCTGCATAAATATTTGGGTTAATGTTATATCTCCTCTTACTTCAATGGACAATTCTTCAATATATTTTCACATAGCGTTGCAGCTGGAAATGTCCTCCTCCCCTCTCTAGCGTCTGATAACTCCCTCCCTTTACCTATTTCTCACATTTTCTCAACGGCGTCCTTATGAAAATGCTGAAGAAGTCGAAAAATATGACTGCCTATTGGTCTCATTGAAAACTTCTTCAGCGCTTAGCGGCTAACTTAAGAGAGGTGCCGACATTTCTGACACTTTTGTCAAGATATTTCCTCAACACAGTTCGCACTCCTCCTCTCAAAGTTTTTGTGAGGTGATCGCTCAAATCGTTCCCATCACTCCCATTCTCCGTCGAACCCCTGCAACCTAGTCACCCACTTCTCACATAAAAGTTTCATCCAACGTTTTTACTTGCAAATTTTTCGATTTCTAAAGTAGCTGAAGTTTGCTTGAGGAGTTTTACTTTGAAAAAGACCTTTCAATTCCTGAAGGACCGCTTTCCTTAAATTGTGTAGTTAAACTTCCACAATACATCACTCCATTTCACCAAACCTCTATCAAGCAAGTACTTCTCATTCCGCCCGATGCAATTCCCTCCTCCATTCTCCAGTTTATCTGAGAAAAATTGGGTACCGGAAAAAAGCCGCCCACTTTGGATGTGCAATCGCAGCGAGCTCATGACCATCGAGTATCTCCGCTTACCTCTTCGCTTCTCTCAGACGAGTATCGTTCCGCCTGTTCTTGCGCGTTGCATTCAATGTGAGTGAGCGCATTTTTCGAATGGTGTGCATCCGCTGAAATTTCTATCGAGATATTGTTGAGCGAACTACTTCCCTCAACAACCACACCAATTTCTACCTCCGTTGAATCAAAAGCTCCTTCCGTGTCGTCTCGAAAACAGTCGGCTGCACTAGTCTGTGTTTCATTATCCTCGCGTGGCAGCAATGTTCTCAGCGGAGTTGGAAATACTGACTGTTCTTCATAGCAAGACCACTCGGGCAGTGTAGAACCCTCAGATTTCACTGAACATGACGATACGTTCCCCTCATCGACGCGCTCGACTCGTCGTGCCAATGGAGCATTTGTTGAAGCAGAATCAGAATCCCTTTCTTCACTCACCACCTGCAAATTTGAATAAAGCCAACTGACCCATTATGCGCCTTTCTGAAATTCAAGCATCACTTTACTCAAGAGAACTCTTTTTGCGGATTACGAATCGCACATTCATTCCTCCTAAACCATGAACGAGTCTTTTTACACAGAAGTTAGAGCTGCAGCGAGGGTCTCTTTCTATGCAATTTACTAAAAATATCCTATCGGCTAATGAATCCTCTCGCCGTTTCATTTCCTCATACGCAGATCGCCTTTGACCCACTCGGCAACAGCAATATGCAATGCGCACTTCCACTTCAAAACAAGCATGTAAAACATTAGGCAGTACCCTCAAAAACAGCAACGAGGAGACAGAAGAGAGTAGCTGGGAAGGGGCTGAAAGAAGAAAGAGGGCACTCCCACTAAGCGGCAAAAACTCCATGAGTATCGTCTCTCAACGTGTACACGCTCTGTGCGCTTATTTCTATACGGGTAAACTGCGTGCTTCAAAAAATAACTCGGCAGAGGCCTGTGGGCTCAGAGAGATGAAAGGACATGCTAACTGCTTGCAGACACGTCTGCCTATATAAAGATCCCATTGCTTGAAAATTTCATCCTTTGCCACCGTAAAAAGCAATCAAAATCATAGCCCAACTCTTGACCTCATTGACTTATGAGTCTTCAAACTTTATCCCCCCTGAAGTTCATGGGTTCAAGTCCCATTGAAGGCACCAACTTTTGCTGAATAATTTCGCCGCATTCAAATTTGCCTTTTCAAGTGGGTTCCGCAGTTCTCGATAGAATTATGCAATGCTCATGGGTTTTGCTTCCGCCACCTCTGAATTTGGGAAGAAGCCAAAAATTTTTAGCACCTAACAATTTCTGCTGCACCACAGAAACGGTCACAAAAGACCCGACGACACGCCTTCACAAGGATACAAGTGAACACACAGCCTGCGTGAACTGCTCGTCTTTGAACAGGACCCACTTGATTGCGAACGACTCCGACGTGCCTGTTTACGGGCATTTCTAGCTTCACAATTCTTGCAACAGTGGTGAATTTGGATATGAAATCGGCCAAAGATGGCGGTTACTCAATGCTTCTGGAACTTCAAAGACGTTGTTGACGTCGTTCATGATTTGAGACTGGCAAACAGATATGCGAACACGCATACACACTCATAGGGTTTTTGAGAAAAAGTGCACACGTGCACTGAAAACGGATACATTGCGAGCTGGTCGATAAGCAGGCAATTTGTAGGCGGCGATGCTCGATCGTTTGCGACACCTTTTCGACGCTTTCGGCGTGGCGATACTCGGAGCGACCAACTCCGAGTCACGGCAGTCACCCGAAAGAGAGTGTAATCGACGCTGAAATATATAAGGATTTCGATGCTGTCGAAACAACAAAAAACTTTGCACAAAAAGGACTTTTCTTCGCTTGCTGGGACATCTGGGAAACATTGACTACCTCTTTTGAGGTGCATTTATATCTGTTTGCGTGGAAAGTCTTTTAGATAATCTATGAGCTAAGCACAAACACCAATGCCTTCATAGCACATCTCCCTTCCATCGAAGCACTTTCCGCTTAGAGAGAAAAACGTGTGGGGATAGTCTGTGAAACCTCTCTACTCGCGCCACAAAGATAAAGCTGCAAACGGAATGAGGGAAAGACCGTGAAGAGCAAAAGTGTCTCTCTTCAAAAGGCGTTTTCCTCCATCCCCTCCCTATGTGCCTTTCGATTAATCGTTAGCGAAGGCGCAGAGCAACGAACGAAGACGAGGGAAGAAGATGAAAAAAAAATTGGCTCATCAAGCTGCTATAATGGCACCTAATGCAAAAAATGTTGTTATTCTCGCAGACAATGCAAAAATTGGTATCTGCGCCTCTCAATCATCTGTTCCTTTCAAGCACCCACAGCACCCACTACCCTATCCCTTCCAAGTTCACATGCTTGGCAAAGACCTTGCTAGTAGATCGAACAACCTTCATATGACGGTTTATATGCGAAGAAGCTGCCGATGAAGTGCATAATTCTTGTGGATTCGAAAATATTTGCGACCCTCCTGTAAATAAACCATTAATGTTTCATAAATGCTAAGCGAAAATTGCTTTTCAAAAGATACAACCAAAACGATAATGGTTTCTTCTTAAGCTGAGAATAAGCCTCTGCTTTGGCAGCAAAGACCAGTCCAGTTCACTCATGACTGCATAATCAGTGAGTGTTTCAAATGACGGAACCCCTATATCAATGCAATTGACTCATCACTGCATACTACCGTTGTCAAATCAGCCGGCAAACAAGCGGGATACTGCCGACTCGATACCGTCACATAGAGCATCCGCAGGTGGATCTACGAAGGTCAACGATATCTTCTATACTGTTTTTGCTGCCTCATTTCCCACAACTTATCATACACAAGGGGAAGTGCTTTCATTAAAACGATGCCAAAATATCCAACTTTTTTCCCTTCGAAATTCACCTCTCATTCGGAACCTTTATTGTCACTCGTTCCCCTTTATTACTTCGAAAATTATGCGATGAAATACTATGAGAAATGAATTCGACAAGCAACCGATGCAAATATACAACTTGCCAGCTTGCTGACTGTGGTCAATATGCTCGTCCGAGGTGCTCATATCACTGTCGTTCTCTTCTCACGTTATAACCTACAACCCACTCGAATATAACGTGGAATATTTAATTCAACTAAGACATTATTAGAGTCTTTTATAAGAAGCAGTTGTTAGTCTATCTCGTCCCGAGATGAGTCCGCTAACGGCTAATTTGACGGCGAGCTTGCTCATGTTGCAGAGGCTAAATAGCCTTCAGATATAGCTAACTCCAGACCGGCATAGTGCAAACACTCATTCGTATCACTGCACTACGATGTTATATGTGAATCGACCTTCGATGGTCACTGCACTTTCATAATGCAATTCGAAAATGGCTCTCCTCAATAACCTACTCTCTACAACGAGAATGATATTGACATCCGCTGAATTTCTACAGGTATATGGCTTAAGGTGAGGTGCTCGAAAGAGTGAAATCGAAAGGTGAATGCTACGGCGTTTTACTGCGCAAAAGAAGAAAAGCATGGCACTGTCTATGAAAAATGGGCTAACGATGCTGTGTTGAGAGGAGGATGGATGGATGCAAGCAGAAGCCTGGAGAAGAGGAGGAAAAGCGGCTTGATGTCAAGACGGATATGGCTTGGTTCGACGCTGCTGTGATCGGTCTTGGCAATCGCGCAAAACGCCACTTCACCGAGCAGAAGTGACCGAACGACTGGAAGGAATTGCGGGTGTTGACCTTCCCCTTCCATTTCTTGAATTTTTCGACGCTCGTCGCAGCCACTTCCTGTCCTGCCGAAGATAGCGTTTCCTCTAGAGTCGCCTAGGCACTTCATCAATGCGCAGGTGAGTCACGGTCAAAGGTTCTCGACCTTTCCTTTCGCCTGTTTTAAGATACGGCAGTCAGTGTAAGAGGTGACCACGAAATTTTAGATCTCCCGGGCAGAATAGAGAAACGACGAGAGCGAGACACAGAGAGCTCTCAACGAATGCCTTCGGGGAAGAGAGGTAGGTATATAGGGAGGGCGAATTCGCTTACATGAGTCAGTGTGCTTCTAGCTTTTCAAGAGAGGTGTCGTCCTCGCGAGGGTCGGTCTCAGTCGTGGCGGCGCGCAATCAGGCCGTGAGGAGTTTTTGGCGCTCATTGGCGCGAATGCTGTCTCATTCATACCGAGGTGCTGTCACAGTAACGTCGCTTCCGATAGCCGTGTTATCCTCTTCTCCATGCTACTTTTGATTTCGATGAGGTTCAAGTGTGAGAAGACATTAACCTCTGGTCTTGTTGCCAGACTACAAAACATCAGCTCGAGCCTCGCAAGAGAAGGAATTTGTGAAATCACCGGATACACATCAACGCTAGAGAAGCAAAACAGAGTTTGATTACCTCACATTAGCATTTCGCAGTTAAGAAAAGTCTACAAAGAACGGTGTACACTTCCGGACTCTCCACATAGCCACCGATGGGCTGATTCGCAATTCATCCAGTTAAATGTAACGGCTTCACTTTCGGTTGCTCAGTGACTGAACCACTCGATAGTGGATACGCAAAAATTGCGTCATTAGATCAGCATAGACCTGAACCTAAGCTTAAACGAATGCTCGTCGAGGAAGACGAAGAATAATGAAGTGACTCTCATAAGTTAAAGACTGCCGGTTCGCATATATCTGAAGGGTTTTGATTGCTGCGGAGATGTAAGGCATCAACGTGGGAAATGAAATCTTCACGGTGAACCCTCACTGTCACAATCTTTCGCGAAACAAAATAGCTATTGCAAGAGGAAAACGATAGCTGAGCCGCTTCGATAGCACCTAAAAGATTCCAGAAAAGGGAATTGCATCGCTATTTAATGTGGAGAGAATGAAGCCGCAAAAAATTCCACATACCTCTAATTGCCTCAAGTTGGCTCGAAGTTGTTTTAGAGCTGGTGTAGGTGACTTGTCCTCGGTGTAAGGTTAAGAAAAAACCTCGCAAGTCGAGCTCCCAATAAATCCTCACTTGAACATAGCGTGGAAATGAATCGACTCACAACACAGCAACCCACTGATATCTTCGTAGATATACTCCAAACGAGAGACACAACATAGGCTAACTTCGACACGAAATTTGAGGGGGAACTGAAAGCAGTGAAAGCGATTCTGATGGAGCTGCTCGGCGCATAAAATGAGCTGACTTTTATTACGGTATAGAGAGGATCGTTGTGAGGTGCTCCTCGAGAACTCATAACAGCTTTGTTTGCAAAGCAGTCCACCTGCTTCGTTTTATTGGTAGGCGATCCGGGAAGTGGGGAAAGGGATGAGATGTGGATTAAGATGTCACACGATGGGATAAGAGATAAGAAGAGACGAAGCACGGCGTAGCAGCCCCGCAAAAGTTATGCAAGGGAATTTTCGGTGATCCTCCATCGCAGCAGATCCTACGACTGCAAAATAATCGCAGAACCTTCTGAGGCAAGCACAACTTGCTTATCACGGATGAATCATGCTATAACTGCAAGTGACAAGTAAATGATACATCATCTTCTTGTTTAGAGGCAGTTCATTGTGCCCGCAACTTCTCAATTTCTCTAATATTCGAGACGACACTTTTGGAGTGCTCAGGGCTTATAAATGAGAAAATACGGTAACTTCACCGTCAAGTACCGATAATAGTGAATCTATTCTATCTTCCGTTAATATTGCACTTCAAAGTTGAGACATCATTTCACCGGTACACAACACTCTTCCCTCGCCTATTACTTCCGTTTTATTAAAGAAGGCTAAGGCGTTGAGATTTGTGAATGTATTTGTCGAGTCGATAGGGTTTTTTCAGCGGTCATGTTGAATGAAATTCCACCATCTTGTTGAGAGGGGCAGCTTATCGCTTTTTCTTAAGCTTCGAAGTTATTGCAGAGGTTGTTTGCTGCATCGTTTTCCGAAGTGGTCGACCCACTAAACGTTGAATGAGTGCATAATTTGATCCAATATTCTTTACCAGATTTCAAATTAGACAGCAGAGATTTAGGTCTGCATGCTTCACAATGTTTATTTTTTAGCAACGTTTAATGTTAATTTCAGCGTTATTCTGGGAGGGTAGGGAAGGAGGAGAGTACGGGATGAGGGGAGGAGGGCAGTGAGGAGGAGAGGGGGGAGAGGCTGACTTCATTTCTTCACTTTCTCGCAAGTTCGCGTGTGAAGAGATATTTCGCATGCGCTTTATCTTCTTTCTATTGCATCATTTTGCAGCACTTTCACTCCGACTTTCCTATCGATGGAGAGAAACATTTCTGTGAAGTGTTTCAAGACTTCCGAAGTGAAAAATCTCATTATCGCCAATATTTGGAGATGAAATTCTCTCATTTATTGTTTCGGATTTTTCAGAAAGAGCGGAATGAGCGATATTATTTTCCATTCTCTTTTGCAGTTTCCCACAATATTAGAGATTACTTCTGAAATGGGAGATTTCATATCGACAAAAGTAGTTGAGAGTTGTTGACGCGTGGCCGCTTCTTACACAAACTTCATTGAGGTTTCCATCCAACTTTCTCGAGGTTAATTATGTAATTAAGTGTTCACATGTGACTGACGGCTTTTTCCATGTTCTTCCGATGAGAAGAAACTATTGCTGTTACCAGAAGTGATCGAGGAAGCCTTATTGAAATTTCAACGAATGAACCGCAATCGCCGAGAAACGTTGCAAATATGCAAAAGCTGAAGCATATAACAACACCACCAAGCATAATATAAGCACTCGATATGCAGAACAACGCTAGGAGCAGAAAGAAAATGACGGCAATTGCTCTGTCGTTGAATGCAATCGCTCCATCCGACTTCCACTAATTTCTCAGCATCTTCAGTTAATAATTATGTCCAAAGAGAATTGAATATTTGAAAAATAAAGTTGAATATTTCCGAATAATCCTCTATTAGGCGTCTAGAATTGCTTGCAATTATTGCTATTGGTTGAAAGAAGCGACATCCTTTGTTTGGTGTGATTATCTTGTAAACAACGTTCAGCGACAACTCAGCAATCTCGACAATATTTTCATTACAAGCACTGCTATTGCTCAGAAGAAAGTCTCGCTGTAATTGCTGTTCGACCAAACTGAAGTTCATTAGCGACTTTTTCCTTGCTCATTAAGTTTCTTTTTTTTCAGGATTCCATACGTCCGGAATTGTAAAAGTATGCGTCTTTCCACTCTTCCGTATTTCTTAGGAATCAAAATATCAGTGCAACTTGAAAAGTGCTCGATCGCTCTATAAAATGAAAATCCTCCAAACTTGATAAAGAAGAAATCTGATATGAGTTGATAATACCTGATACTATCTGATATCGACTGGCTTCCGTTATTGCATTTATTAACCGCCAATCAAAGGCGAAATATCATGAAATATTTCAGAGATGGTAACAGCTTAAGTTGATCATATTTAGTGGTGATTTTTTATTTTTGTAATAAATCTGCATAAGAGAATATCAAACAACCTCAGACCACATTCAAAATAGTAATAATTCAGTTACGATTCGATTGAAAAACGGGGAGGAGAAATAAACCGTTTCGGTTATTTGACTCGCGCGATAAGAGAATCTGAGACGACATCGACGGTGGCCGATTCGATTATCCCTTATAGGTGTAGTTCTTAGGTGTCGCGAAATATTACCACTTGTTCACCTATCGCTTTTCTGCTCGAGGGAAACTCTTCAAGGTTTAATAAACAGGCAAGCTGAGTTGACTCCAGGATACAATAGGCTTCGGTTCGATTTATATGAGGAGGAATGGTATTCACCATTCGTAACTAGTGCCTGTCAATTTGGTTATGGTGGATGGCAGCTTAAACTATGGGCGTTGGCTTTGCTACAGTGGAGAATATGTTTCCGATGCAGCAGCGAATAAAAAACACTTATCTATCGTCTTTGGCACAGTTTCATCTCGATTTGTGAAGGATGAAAACTCTGCTGAGTGTACTTATTGCGATTTAAATACACAAAAACAACACTGTTCTGCAGATGAAGTTTTTCAAAAACATCAATGAACGGCGTTGAGCGATTCGAATCAACTCGATGAGAACATCGAAGTGACAGCCAGCTGGCAAGTTGTGTCATCGTATCGCCTTCTTGTCTCGGCTGTTTACACTTTCGCGTCTTTTTTAAAGATTCCACACAATTAATCTTTGCTCTCTTCTTTGTAATGTTACTGTCACTAAAAAGAAAGCAAATAACTTTAAAAGATATCAGTTACTACTATATTTCTCAGTATGACTGCGTAACGTTGAGTATTATATCTGATGAGCAGATTGATGGTTAACAGTTTAACGACCTCAATATCGAAATAAACTTCGCACTAATAGTCGATATGCAACGTGGCTTGTTTGATTCATAAACCGCCTTTTATATGTAACGCAAAAGTGGAAGTATTCACGAAAGAACAAATGTATCAAGTGAAGGTGGCACGGCATGCGCTTTTTATGTCCCATTCACCTCACCAATTGACCACATCAACCAAATATGAAACGTTTTTTTTGAAGGATTTTTTCGTTGGTCCGAGCAACAGTACTTTGACATCTTTGAGTGACTTATACTTTCGAGATCGAATCGATGTGAAATATACAAAATATAGATCGTTTGGCGCAAAGGTGGTAGTGGATTCGTTGATAGTTTTAATCTCTTTACAGATTTTATTAAGTGTACGAGTGGAAATCAGTGAATTTCCGAAGAAGACAGATATACACGCACATATTAACTTTTAACTTTCGAAGACACTAACTTTAACTCTGGAAGACAATGAACAGTGGGAGGGGCAGACAGACATGCACTCACAGACACCAACTGAGGAGGCAGCTGAACAGTGGAACAAGCAGATAGAGAGACATACGTCTAGAGACACAATAACTACTTCAGTGATTCGAGTACTTCAATAGGTGCATAAAATTTTCCCATATTTCAGATAGTTCGTTGTGTTTGTATGTGATAAGCATGTCAACGAGCGTTAAACAATGGAAAAAACGCAATTGTAATGCTGAATGAGAGCGACAAATCATAGAGTGACATTAATCGCTTCATTTTAACATCCTTTCGTTCCTCATAAAACAATTTGCGATAGAACTGTTGGTGATGAATAACCTCTTGCAATGTATCACTAAAGTGCCATAGGACAATCTCAATAGCCCTAATAAAATATTTCATATGATCATTTATTCAGCACCAAAAACAAATTGTGACTCTTCCAGCATTGATAACTGATATTTAAACTCATATTTAAAGCTCCGAAATATTAGTTTGGTTGGAAAATAATCGCTTAGAAATTAGCAAAGGACTTTCCGTCGTCTCGAGAAATATCATTGTGGCACTGCATAAATTTGAGACGGTCAGAGCAAAATATAATAATTATTGACTTATGAGATAAATAATTGATCGAAGACATAGAAATCGTCATTTCTTTGGGATTATTGTCGCATTAATGTCGTTAAAAGTATTCTGATTCACATTAACGTTCCGCTTTTATATGCCATCGACATATACCGCAGTAGATATGAAGTTTCGGCGCATCGACGGATGGTCACGGTGATTTTTGTTTGATATTTAGTCCTAATAAGATGATAAAAAATGTGAAAAGTAACGAAGGAATTGATTATATGAGAGTTCTCACCCAGCAGAATTGCAGTCAACTTTTTAAAATTACGCAGTTAAAGGCGAACTTACTATATAGTGCTCGCATTGCGAACTTATGGATGCAAGTTTCTCTATAGACTTCACTTTTGAGACGAGCGGTCATATAATTTATGCGATAACAATGCTAAAAAATAGAATAGCATATGATGAAAGCTTCTCTTTTAGAGAAAAACCTAGAACTTCAAAACATCAATAGCAATCGATAGCAGTGATGCTTTTCCACAATTTTCCATTTTCAGCAGGGCCGCAGACTTGGCGTTTTCTCCAGCAAGATGCAAGATAAAGTAAGTCTAAACAACTGCAAGGAAATGTCTTTGACGTTGCAGACCGAATCTTTCGAAAATTTACTTTACTGGAGCATATAGGAACACACATTTAGCGGAATTGTTTCCAGATAATTTTGTGGAATATAAATTTGCTTTACTCCATTGCACTACACGATTCATAATAATTAGAGCCGGTGCATCTCATGAGTGGCATTGTCGCCAACTAAACGAAACGTCTCAATCGTAACTTGCTCATTAGGCATGACCATTATAGTAAGGCGATATTCAACAATGAATACGAATCTTGATCGATGATCACCGCGGAAATTCGATGCACGTGAACGGCACACGGTGCCGCACTCGAAAAATTGTGTTTTCATGCCAAATATTAATGTTTATATGTGAAGCAACTGGAACGTGAATCACAGCAATATGTATGTTTCGTGAAGGTCTCCTCGATGAAATATAAAGTATATATATATGAAATTTGCATTCATACACATAGATTCATATATACTCAAAATGAAAGGCACCTAAGATTAATTTTGCCGTAACACTTGACCGGTGGGTGAGCTTTAGTGAGCAGCTTGCATGTGCGTTTACTGTTGACAAGTGAGAACGAATGAGCTGAAGAGATGAGTGCGTCGCGAGCCTTAGATTGCTCTTTTTCTGCAGCACTCATCACCGTTTCTCTGCAACAACCTATGGGCGGTCGTTGTGTTCGCTTCTATAAAAGAGCCATCCACTCACTTACATATTTCTCTTCTCCGCGCTTCCATCACCTCGTAGTATTATCAACTCTGTTGACGTCCCTCAGCCTTCTCGTTCTTTTCACTTTTCACTCCATATTGCAGAATATTCGCAGTCTGAAAATTTTCTGCGAATGCAGTTGCTTCGCAGGCAGCTGAAGCCAACTCTCATTCTCCTATAGATAAACATTTCCAACCATTATATTTCATCTGTTGGAATCTCCAAACTGATGTATTTGACAAATCAGTTCTACTTCTATTTAGGTTTAGGTGTACCTTATTGCATTCACAACTTTGAAATTACTAATTAGTAAATGGGAAATCACGCCAGAGGCCCGTACAATACGCCCTTTTGCAATTTTACTTAATAAGCCAGTTAACACTGCATATAACCAAAAGTGAGCAAAAAATCCCTAATATGTAAATGAAACCATTCCAGTAAATCGTCATCACGGATTCTTCTTCCAAGAATCCACCTGTCATACAATATGAATTGGATTTGTGCAAAAGAGCTGTTGTGGACTTTTAAGACACAATTTTCAACTCTGTTTGTTAAACTAGATGAATAAAAAACACTGACCAAATTCTGCAGTAACTTTCAACGAGTTGCAACTTAAAGATCGTAAACACTTTAGCGCGCACAAATAATCTCCGCGCCCTTGTATCTTATCGCTGGATATTCTATTGAGTGGATATTTGTCAAATGTAGGATGAGGCGATTAAACCTTTAGAGCCTTCTCCTTTCACCCCTCTCCGGCCTATCATTCAAAGTACCATAATCTATGACGACACTTTCACAGATTTTTTATGAGCATCCTAAAATCCTTCCACCCCTCACGCGATGATTGTATACTCAAGCTTAGGTGGTATATGCGATATCCAATTATTAAACAAAGTTGACTCAGAAATCATTAGACATAGTAAAATATACGAGGCGAATACTTCGTAATTTTAATCTGTATTCATATTAAATATCATAATTTCATTCCGCTGCAAACAGCAAATCCACAATCATTAAACAATAAAACAAACACCTTTAAAGAGAGAAATGAGGTTCAATGCTGTTCGACTGGAACTGCCTACTCGTTCCCTGTCATAGTGAGCTGTGATCGTTGTAATATTTAAATCACCCTTTTGCAGGTAAGCATTAAACTATTAGCCTGCGTCAGGAGAAAAGAAAAACCGCAACGATGCCTCCGTTAACGTTTCAAATCAACGCAGAGTATGCGAAGATCACCGAAGTGGTTCGTGGTCTATTTGTGAGTGGGGTTTGTGCCCTCTCGCCATTGATCGTCAATCACTATCGAATCAATGCTATCATCAACACTACTGAAGAGGTCTCTTTCATCTTTAATGAATCGAATATCAAATTTAGATAGGATTCGAATTTATGAAAGTACCGATAGAAACAAGTCAACGATGATTTCTCATAGCAAAGAGAGACATTTCTTTTGAGGTTAAGACAAGACAGCTTTTGGGATCGTATTCAAACCACAGGTAAGAATTTCTAGCAGCGGCATGAAAGCGAAAAATAATCTAAGGCTTTAAAAACTGAAAATGTGAGATGAATACAATGAAGTGATCGGAGAAGGCATGCTTCTTGTCCTGTTTTTCGTGATACATCGATAAAAATATTGAATGTCGTATTTTAGTTATCGAAGAACTCTTTTTAAGGTGCCTAACGTTAAATCTCTTGGCGATATCCGATACGCAAAATTGTGGATTGAAGACAATGAACAATTCAATATTTATCCACTTCTCGAATTACAAAGCAATCAGGTGAATATACGCTTCAATAAACTCACTGTCTTCATAATTTAAAATCTATTTCATCTTCATTTACAGACTGAAATTAGAGGCTAAACAGTGGATTTCCGGAGACTTTTAATGAGCAATGCTGTTTTCCTTACATTTCTCTTTTCTGAGATTTTGCGTGGTTGATGTGTTCTTACGAAACGCTTTTGGAGACATGCGAATGCTGATGCCGATAGAGGATCTTTGTGACGTCGAGAATATTGTTAAGAGAAGCGATCATTCCTCGCTATGAAACGAAAATACCAACATTACATCAGTAGTAATGCTGTTGTCTAAGGCCGCACTCTTCCTTCAATGATTCAGATAGTTTCTGTTCCTACAAATTTCTCTACTCCATATTTACCAAAAAAATAATTACAGCGTTAAACTTTGATACATCGTACTAAAAAGCAAAAGATAAGGTTATTTTAGAAAATACGAAGTGGGCTTCTAATTGAAATATGAGCATACAATAACTTTTGATGGCAATTCTTTCATAGATGTCTCATATATTAGGGAAAAGCAAGGAAATTTAGAAGAATATGCTCACTTCCATATACCGCATTTAGAAAATATCTAAGAAATTTGGCCATTTCTTCATACCGTCAAACATTTCGACGAGTGCAGTGAAATCCCTGCAAAATCGCTTAAATTGGAGGAGGGAATTATTTAAGCACAGAAGTGTTTTTCCCACGGGTGGATGCAGTGGTGTGAACCACACGTAGAAATAATGAATGATAAAGACAAATAAAAAGTGCCCTTCCAATTAATGAGACAGCGATCGAACACCTATGGTATAATGCTATCCGAAGATATCAAATGACTCCTGCTCAGACAGAACTTTGATGCATTCCAGTACAGACACCTACAGTAACTTTCTTGTGGGAGAGGGATGGGCGCAGTATGGGACATGGAATAAGTTGACCAGTATGAGGTGAAGGGGAACAGTGGGAAAGTGGGGATCCGATATGAAGTGAAGATTATGTTCTATGAGAAGCCGGAAATAATAAGTGCACGAAATCCCTAATTTTTGATTTTGTGTATTCTATTATTTCTTTACTTTCGACTTCTACTGTACAGTCTATTTCTTTACTTATTTACTTCCAATGGGATCGAGTAATCGGAATTAATTAGTGTAGTCGCTTGAAGTAGTAATAATAGAACAAAAGTTATTTGTGAGGATTACGACAGAGATGTGGACAAATAATCGTTGAAATGAACATAAACAGAGCCGCAACAATGAGGAATGAAAGTCCTCAACAATGAAGCCTTGCAGATCCACGAGATCCTAACAGGTGGCGGTCGTGTGTTGGTTCATTCAGTACGCGGTGTGTCACGTTCGGCTGCAATCTGCTTGGCCTATCTTACAAAATTTCGTTGTAACACTCTTAAAGATGCGTACGAGAAACTTGCAGCCGCCAGACCAATGGTGACTCCAAATATAGGATTCTGGCGTCAACTTATTGCGTTTGAACAGGTAATCCATAGGGAAGTCGTTAGTTTCTTCTTTTTATTCTCAAGGTCGTAAATTCGTTATGGACTCATCGAAATAAGGAAAAAACAGTGGGGTCACAAAATTCGTTGACGACCTCAACGCAAAAAATCAGTCTAAGGAAAAAATAGTACGGAGATTAATGCATCGAAAACAAATCACCCGTCCTCCCGCAAAATTTCACTGACATTCTTCATAAATATTTCAAATTTTTATTTGCTATATCTGAAATATCGAAGTTCGTAAACTTCATATTAATTTCCTTTTTCTTTTCGTCACTAATATTTCGATAAACTGATGATTCGACTGCAAATTGATCTTCATCGACTCTTAACGCATAAACCTTTTTGATCGATACGATATGCAGATGCAAAATATAGGAAGTGAGCTCCGAACGCGTAATTCATCGCTTAGCACTGACAAGCCGTCGCTTACCATCGATGAACCAGCGGTAGCATAACGAAATGATCAATGAGCGCCTATAAATATCAGACCCAAAAAGAAAAACGGCGATGGAATATGAGGCAGTTCTTTAATCAGTTATACTGTACCACCATTACTGCTTTAGGTCACATTAGCGCAATGGGACGAAGTATGTGGAATGCACTGAAACGCTAGGAGGGAAGCTGTTGTATTGAAACGTCATTTCACGGCCAAACCTTTTTCATCAACCTATTTAGAGCGTCCAATTGTCGCAGGTGGTAAATAGAGTTCTTTTAAGAGATTCGGCAGGGAGGAGACATAGGAGGGAGGGAATCATTATGAATCTCCTTAAATAAGAGGCAAGAACCTGGAAAATTTGGTCACGTAACCCAGTTCCCTGGTCTGCACAAATATTCTCAGCGATGTTGGATGACAGTTAATTTTCAGGCAGTGAAACAAACCCATGGCTCAGTACGTATTGTTCGCGATGAAGCCGAGCCTACAAAGCTCGTGCCTGATGTTTACACTCAAAATACTATCTCAGTGGCAGTGAAACTTGCATCCCAATCATTTTCTACTGCGACCAGACCAGAGAACGCTGCACCTAAATCAGCAAAAATACTTTATGAGAACGTCTCTCCGATGCAGAAACGAACGGATGCAGTAGAAGGGCGCAAACGAGGAAACATCCCTGCAAGGAAATATTCATCTCCGAGTGGAAAATTCGAACCTGTCTTGGAGACACTTTACGAAATACTTGAGGCAGCCGCATAACAAACCTCATAATTTCAATTATTAATTTAATATAATCGTCCTCTGTGAAAGATGATGCGACATAAAGTATGTGTGGAAGCAAACCACACTACATATTGCAGTACTGTAACAAATATATATATATATACTGTTATTTATTGTTATGCACGGAAGGTTTCATTGTACTATTATAACGGTTATTTATAAGCTGTTAACGGGTTCTGCGCTCATATAAATTTGTACTTTTTGTGTTAAAGCCGATTGCATGAAGCGATTTCATTATGCTGCGTTGAGACAACAGTAATAGCAAATGAAAGCAATAGAAAAATTGATAATCTCATATGATATTTTGATAAATATCGTCGTTCGGTGCAAGCAAGTTTGTCGAATAATCTCTTCTAAGAGATTTGATAAATTCTTTTTCTCCATCTCGATTTGTCTTGCAGAACGTCGCAGCTGCACCGCTTCTATGTCGTTTTCATCTATTTTACGCATTGCTGAGACATAAATATATGTGTGCATATTTCACTTACGTCTCTATGGTAAATATGGTTGGTAAAACATATGGTATATATATATATATATATATATATATATATATATATATATATATATATATATATATATGAAGAGTAACCGTTGTAAAACGATTGGAGGTGGAACTGAAAACCTTAAATTCTTTCCTGAAATTGAGAGCAATGATCACCCCGTCACATTATGGGACGCATCTCTTTTACGTACCACCATTTTGACCTCTATATTATTTTCATTTTGAACTCGCTTTTAATGCTTGCACCGCTATTTTTTTCATATACGCTTTCCTTGCAAGAATATACACCTTTCAATCTATCAACAGAGGGGTGTTTACTTCACTATGCGTATGGAGAGGGGAGAAAAAATGGACGAGGGGAGAGGCAAGACGAAAGATCACTACATCCTGTTCTTTGACCAGAGTTTGCTAGCTGGCGAACACAGGTGTTTTCAGATTGAAAACAACAGATTAGCAGCAGCAACTGCCTTCTTTTCGCTTTCGATAATATTTCCCTTGCAGAGTCATTCGTCTTTACGAGCCAAACAGAACGTTCTTATGAGTTCTTACACCCTTTCAAAAATGCGACATGAGTTTTAGTTCCACTCTTAACTGAGGTTTGCATCACTTCTGAAATCCAATTTCTTGAATGCCTTTAAGAACATCATTGATGTGAGGGATCCAAAGAGGTTGAATGTAAGACAGCGGAAAGATTATCTCCCTCAGCAAGTACAGATTCCTAAGGTGGAAAGAACGGTTAATGTGTGGATCAGTCGTATCATACCACGCATTTTCCACAGCCTCACTATTCATGAGGCATTGCTGTTTCTGAAGCACTCAGAATTCTGTAAGAGAATATGGCCGTAATAGAAAGATTTGAGGTATAGATCACGTCAAAACCTACTATTCCGGTAACATTGTTTAAAAATTTCCTCCCTTGTCACCTTTACAGGAACAGTTCTCACTCACGTTGCCTATGCAACGAGGAGTCCTCCCAAGCTTCATTCGGTAAATTACTCCGGCGAGTTCTTGTTAAAAACAGGACCGAAAGGAAGTGGTGTGAAAACACAGTGGCCAGTTCGGCACAATGTATGCACTTGCATTTCTGCCGAACAAGCCAATCAAACGAGCCACTGCGGAAAAATAATGACAAAGTGTCTACTAGTGGATCGCTTTCCGGCAAAAACTGGTTATTTCTGTGAGTGAATGAAACTATTTTTGCCTTCTTCTAACAACTGGCGACCGATTCATAAAACCTTTGTAAAGAGACTCACTGCGTTTCACTGCAATGAAAGTCTCATTTAACAAAGGTTATGAATCTAATCAACATCCCCACAATCATTGCCACTAAATAAGTAAGCGACCCATTACGGAGATAAGTCGTGGTGACTTACATCGATCGTTCATCTCGGCTGTATGCAATGACGTCTCCGTGAAATGCCTCTTATGTCACCACGACTCGAGGCTTCGTTCTAATGATGACATAGCCTAACGTCGGTTACCTCGCATCGAACTCGAATTTCTTTAATTTCAATCAGAAGCTGACCCTTCCTGCAACCTTACTGTTGAGCTTGCAAATGAGGCGACTTGTATAAACAAATATCATTACATTTTGAAAATGATCACAAGACATTAGGAGCATAGGGTATTCTGTAAAGACTCTCGACGAGGCCTTTAACTACACTGGCCCATAATGGCTATTATTGAGCCAAGGAATTAATTAGCAGTCCTCCTACTCGGTGGCTTTGCACAATATTTGACTTTCGAGAAATCACTCGGTCCTAGAAGTCGCAGCATTCTTAGCTTAAGTGACTAAGTGGGGGGTAATCAGTAGCACCAGGCGATTTTCCACTAATCTATCGAATGAGGGAAACAGCTAACACGTACACGCTGCCTCTTTCACTTCTTTATTGATTGGGCTGCGCAGGAAATAACTTATGAGCTAAAAATTAATGAAATTAATGTCATCACCTAATAACTCAGTCTGTTATGACTGCTTTTGAGAAATGAAGCTACGAAGATGACGCAAATACAACCGCAAGGACCCTATGAAAGGGGATAGCAGTAAGCTTCTATGGTGTCGTCCTTTAGTGTGTTACGAGCTTGTGGTGAAACACTGTAGTTTTGTTCGAGAGTGTTGCTTTTGTCTCGTGTGGAAGATTTTCTTTGTTTGTTACCCATATCCATGTCGACGTGCCCGTCTTTAAACCGTGTAACGAAAGAGAGTGTGTTGAATTGGCTATCAATATTGTAATGGTTGTTTGAACTTGAGCAATGAAGTGCTTAGACTAGGTTACACCATCAACGGCTGCGCTGGTCACTGCTTTAATCTTTTAAGGACTCAGAATTTTATAATCGCTGCTGGAGACGTCACCTCAGATGAAATGCAGGCTTCTTGTTCAATGAGACTTAGGTTGCAGACCATCGACATGAATCCTTCAAAATGAGAAGTCTTTCGGTTGATGGAATTTGATCTGCTGTCGTGCTAGCGATCGTGAAAGAGAATGCAAGCCTCTCATTGCAGTATTGACCTGTTGCTAAAGTATTGCTGGGTTCTAATTAATTTGTGATTCGATTGCAATCATATTGCTCGGCACGCACTACGCACTAATAAAATGCATTACCCAAGTATGAGATTTAGGCAGAGACGAACGTTTGAGAGAGACGAGAAAGAAGCAGTTGTTCGAGTGAGCAGAACCATTTCTCCCTAAGAAATCGTCGCAACCCAACGGAGTTGTGACGATTCAATAAGCGAAGAGGCAGTTGAGTGTTGCCACCTGCAGTATGTATTGTTTTTCTGATCACTCTAGTACTCTTATGATGAAAATCCTTTGATTTCCTAATGAAATCGTTTACCCTCTTTGTCAGTATTTTAAAATATTCGCATATTTGCGAACTCTGTACTTGCAGTTTTTCTCGAAGAAAGAGATTAAGTGCACTTCTGGTGACAAAAGTCTCTGAAATTTTGCACTTCTCTTTTTTCTCAACAGTATAGTAAGGATATTAAGTCAGGCTTATAAGTTCAGAGATATAAAAGTTGCATCTACATTCCTTCTCCCTCGCACCTATGCCTTGTGAAGGTGGGTTTTCATGAAAATGGAGGAAGGAGGTAGTTGTCTTTTGATATCTTCTAAAGAGTATATTGTCTTTTGAACCAATAGTTATTAAATGTTGAGCATTGGCAGAAATTAATGTGTCGATCATTTACGTTTGGACAGTGAAATGTGGTCAGGTCAACAAAGCAATCGGTTAGCGACGATACTCTTTCAAATGATCGATGTTGCGCATCCTCAGTCGGTGTAATTTATGTCGCATCGGAGAGGGAACTGCAGTTAAACATAGCTTTTTTTCCGATCGCAGCGACGTGGGCCTTATTTACGTAAATATTTTTGCACGAGGTACATACGGACTGCACGTGTTGCACGCTAAACTTGCTCAATAATACATAAATCGTCAATGGAAGTTCACTGAAAGACTATAACGATTCAATGACCATATCATCGGATTTTTATGGGAATGCACTTTCCAAATAATGTTGGAAAACTGTCAGATTCAGGTGAAACTAACAAAAAGTTATACCAAAAAGAGTGATATGCAACTTGTATTTCGAGCAAATAAGTAACCATTTTAATGAGTTGCTCAAAGTGTTAAAATATGTGTAATAACGTGCCGATATTTGAGCCAATCCGATCGCTCGTTTAAATCAATCCTCTTCAAAAAATTTGTATTTACATGAGTGATTTCGAATAAAAATGCAAAATGCAGTTTTGTTGCCGTCTGATGTTTACGGCTTCTACTCGAAGTTGATGGATCAAGGCAAAAGTTCCATAAGATATTGTCTTATAAGGTGCATCATACCCATCAAATTTAACATGGTCAGTAATTCGCAGTTGGGATTGCCGGACGAGCGAAACGATAGGCAGATACACACATATCGGACATACACAAAGCTGTCATAATGCGCTTTGCAATTGCTAATCTGCGGGAGTGCAATTTAATTTAAAATAAGTTTACTGGTCATCACTGTATCCTTTAAAGCATTGCATCGTGATGCTCTTCTCGAGTCGGAAAATTCATATTGCTGCAGAATTTATGAGGGCGAATGTTTTCATATAATCCATTCTAAGTACTCAATAATGAAACGTGAGGCTTCGTACTGATTGAAAACTGTCGTCCCTTTTGCCTCGCCAAACATCTTCCGCGGATCAATTTGTGCCTAAGCTGCTATCTCATAAAACCACTGCGGCAGTAGAACTCTTCAACTATTGGAGAGCATTTTTTTTGCGGTGATTCTTTACTCTTTCCGTCTTCTAAAATCTAGCAGAGAGAGTAGCTCACAGGAAGTGGCTTTGAGAGGTGTCTTTTCGCATTTTCCGTGATTCAGAGTTCGAAAATAAATGAATCAGAACGACGATCAATTACTCCGATCATCAGTGGTTGAGGATTACACGTTTGGATTCCTTCACTGGTCTTCCTCATCTTTCGAATGAACGGAACAAGGGTGCCACAGACGAAGAAACAAACTTGACTTCGGTAGGTGGTGTCCTCAAGGAGTGAAAATTTTCAAAGAATGCATTAAATTATGCTCTTATTATTGGAAATTGTGCTTGAGTATAAAGTGATTTCACTAAAAATGATGGTTAATGTAGTCTTGGGGATAGAAAGGTCATTTCGGAAGTTGCATAATCCCATTTAACATAGCAGAGGATTTCACACTTTTCAATATTAGCCACAAAATAAGAGGAAAAGCACATCAAAGTCATCAGTGCATCGATCATTTTCTTCGATCATATGCTGAAAACATGAACTACTCGTGTAAAGGGCTTTCCTCACTTAAGCTTCACTCGATCAAAAATCGCTCTCATTTGCAGTGCACTGCCGACAATATTTCAATGACAGCCGCAAAGCGGTATTGATTGCACCATTAAGTTATTGCTATTTTTTGTTGAACATTTCAGCAGCAAACATTTTCCACGTGAAAAGCAACTGACTTGGACAATCCCATCGCTGAACTCGCAGCCCTTACTCGACTGATTTTTAACATTATTCTGCCTATTTTTGGCCTCCTTTTCGGCTGTATAAATTTGTGGGCGAATGATCTCCATCTTATATCTTCCAATGTTAGAACGTTTAAGTAGAACAGTTTATTAGTGCGATTTTCACTTTGGCCATTCATGAGGATAATCTGAAAGCCAATAAATGTGCTAATGAAGTATTTGCTAGTAATTGTTATTTAAAGTAAGAATTCAGAGTAAGCGAAACGTGCCGATGTGTTTAAATGCGAGATTTTTGAGTTGAACAGTTGATTCACCTTATGTGGGGCACTGAAAATGATTCGATCGTTCATGAACATATGATTTCTCTCTGCAAAATGATAACGAAAACTATAAACGCTTCGAAAAAAGACCACCAAGCAATCGTCAGTATTATTCACAGTGGAATTTCTGTGCGCTGATTTTAGGTCACTAGTGTATATCAGTTTTATAGCTGTGAAAGTAATGAAGGAGGCAATAAATGCACAACGGTGAGAGTTGCTTGTGCTGTTATCATTATTTCCACCCATATCGCATTTTTAAAATTCGGAAGCGGATTTTTCTATCAACAAAGATGACAACGACCTTTGTTCGGTAAAAGAGTTATGTCGTCGTTTGGGTTGACGAGATCGGCGAAACTATTATTAGACATTTTTACAGTAATACTTAGGCAAGCGTAATGATAAAAAAATGTGTTTCGCCAAGTTTTCTTGGCAGCATCTTTTCCGCTTATTTCAGAACAGCGAGCTACGATCCTTCAGTTTCCCATCCAAATGGCGCAATTTATTACTGGGATTTAGCTCACTGCAGGGGATTTACTCTTCATACAGATCGCGATCAATTGGTTATCTTTTGCAAGCGATTTTTGATGTTTGCGTCGGTTTCGGTTTTTGATGCGCTCGACTTTTTTAAAGCACTGTTTTCAGAACATAGTTTCTCAAATGAACAGCCTTACCGGACGTTTTTGCACTATGAACTTGCAATATTTCATGTGTTCATCGAATTGTTCTCTTACAACAGCACCCAACAAAATTTCGGTCACACACTCCAGTGAAATATTGCTCCTAAAAGGCGAGTGCCGAATTTCTTTCGGTTTATTTACGAGCACGACATCTGACAATGTGCAATCCTTAAACAGCACAGTAATGACCTGAGCTCCTCCATCAAATGAAGAGTATACAGTGAAAAATGTCTTTTGAGAGGATTTTTGCCGAATGAAAACTTGAGTTACTTTGTTTGAGCGGTCGCTTTCTTTTACAAACGTTTTTAGGAGCATGTTTAACACACGCGCTACTGCCACCTTCCAAAGGGGACCAACCACAATGCGAATGATAAGAAAAATTTTTGGCATCAACGTGCTTCCGATCGGTTGCCATATCAACTTCGAATTGGTTGCTTCCAATCAGGCGACAGGCAAATTGGTTTCTCCCTCAGAGGATCTGAGTTTGAACAGACACTATGAGGCAAAAATCAAAAATCCCTCCTGCAAGATGAATATGCAAGAAGTGATTTAGGCAGCGTTAGTTCGGGATGGGCAAATCTTTACCGCAGCTGTTCTCCGCAAAACTGGAACCGATCTCGCTACGGTAACTCCCGAACATTTCTGGCGTGGGTATCAAATTTTAAATCGTTTGGCAACATCAAAGAAAAAGATCTCACTGATCGGTGCCACTTGGTTATGTAACAATCTGAAATCGAATAAAAACAGTGGAGAGAGACCCCAATGAGACCTACGCGATATATGCCTGTGTTTAAATCACCGGAACAGCAAGTTAAAAAACACATCTAAAGCAAACATAGTGGAACAGATTGCGGGATTTTGCTAAGAGCAGTGCTGAGGATCTCTTTTTCCCGGTATCATCGATGCAAAGTGCAGTTCGACCATTTGTAAAATGAGTGTGAGTTTTCAGATGTTTTCAACTGCCTGTAATTCCTTTTGACGTGATACATCTGTCGATCCAAACACTGCATTACGTTGCAAATTTCAACCACCACATTTCGTCATTCAACTTTCCGTGTCCTCTTAACTGGATCGACAGACAGACAGACGGGCGCACATAAGCTGACGCTAGAATTTGATTATTTCAGCGTGCCGATGTAGAAACAGTAGGGGTCGACAAAACGCAATGGCCATGGTGAATAGATAGTCGACACCTGAAAGCTGCAAAAGTGCGAGGGTGGAACAATCTCTGCTGTAGAGCTCGAAAACACAGTTTGCAGATTTCTATAAGTTTTCGGCGACAGTCGAATACTGCAATTTCGGGTGGAGTTTGCAGTCGAATATATATCAAGGTCACGAAAACCTTATATAGTAAAAAGAACCCCACATCGTCCATAGAGAACGCATCCTTGCAGAAAGTTGATATGAAGCAGACGGGAGCTTTCATGTGAAATATTCAATTGCCGTAGTAGCGACCGTTGGAGAATGCAACAAAGTGCCTCTGCAGAATATAGAAGTAGTAGGCAGGACATGCAATCGACAATATGTCTTGAGGTCGCCAGCTATGGGCTTGATACTGCCTAGAATGTTATAAGGCACATGAGGAATAAAACAGGACGTAGAAAAGTTTCTTATGGCCAGCACTAGGAGTTTGGTGTGGAGAAAGTAAGCACCTCCAATTCCCGCCCACACAAGAACGCTCTGTATAAAGGAGACGAAGACGCCTTAATTATCCTACTTCAAGATCAGCTTCTCAAGACACACCACATCAAAGGCTTTATCAGACCACATGGGACAGCAAATCGACGAAATTTCAATTCGAACTCTCTATTCAACAAGGAGAACCAGCCACATAGAGAGGACATCATAGATGGAATATAAGCGAGCGAAACTGGACGCGATGATCGTGTTGCACAAAACGATCCATTATGTATCGCTGATGATAATTTCGAAAAGTTGCCAAATGCAAGGCGTCAGATTAAACGGGCGATAGCTTTTCATTGGGGTGGCGGGCAGTTCTTCGGCAAACCTTGAACTCATAGTTTCTAAAAAGGGAGGAGGTTTTAAAAAGGGATCGAACTTAGGGAAGTTTAGCTAAGAGACCATGAGAATATTTCTTTCGATGCATTTTAGAAGGAGGAACAGGATAAGGCGTTCGCACTGAATCTATGTATGGTACTGAGCACTGAGCAGACGCTAACATCGACACAATTTAAATGCTCGTTGCAGTGCACATGCAAGTCTAGCAACGCATCTTTTCTTTCAGAAAAACACTTGAGACGCAATCTTTGAGCTCTTAAACTTAGGCGGTTATTGGTGACTAGCACGAACTTTTTAGCGAGTATTCGTAAAATGTTCCAACCTTTCGTCACTTTCCGGAAGTGTTGTATGACTTCTGTCAAGTTTGATGCAAAGAGTTCGGTAATCGTCTTAATTTTTGACGTAATGCAGGCAGTCTGCTTGATATGTTTTTATCTTACGTGCAGGTATTGAGGGTGTCGAAGAAATCATCCAATTTTGCGTGAACTTTTTCATCGGTCCAACTTCCTCGTTAATATTTTGCGCAAATGCAAATGTGGCCACAAATTTTGAGTGTTTTAAGTCATTCATTCGAAATTCGTTCAACCAGAATAATTTAACTTCTGTTCGGATGCATCTGGCTGGTCAGTCTTCTCTGTACACTATAGAAAGAAAGTTTCAATTTTACAAAATAAATGCTATCAGTGTTTGAGGATCTACTGCCGTTTGGCATTAGGAGCAAAGCATTTGTCTTTTCTCGGAGTTTTATCCGTACGCATCAGATCCCGAATAAATTCAAGAAGAGTGGCGCCTCGGAAAAAATTCCCCAGCAGGAGGTTCGATATAACAATTTGGAAATGAATATGCAAGCGCACATAAAAGCGAATCCGTAACACGGTGCTCACTTTAGTTCCAGACGTGTGGTCACTAATTTAAATTAAGTGTTTTTGGTAGCCGCTAAATTGTTTTGCGACTGGAGCAGAACACACCGTAACGGTGAAATCACACTTTTATGGGTTGCTTTCTGTTGCACTAGACTAAGTTCCAGTTTGTATTCTTCTACCTTTATGATTTTCATATCTTTTTGACCTAGACGGGATTTGCACTTCGCTAGTGTGCACTCACTGCAAGAAGCATAACATTTACCTCAGCATACTGCCAAGGGCACGAAGCTTACAAGAAACACCAACCAACGAAATGATAAAATGACTTTTTTTGCTCAGCTGCTGAAAAAATTAATTGTCTTTCAGTAGGGCTATTTTCTTACGTGCAAATGAACATTTTGCTCACCACAGCTCGTTGTTGACATTAAGCGTTCACATCTACACATAAAATAAGGCATATCGAGTGGAATGGTCCTACTGCAGTAATACCAGATTCAAGTTGAAGTTTGCTTTCGAGACATTTGAGGTAGGTGGCGAATAAAGTTGAAATGAGCTGGCCGACTCGCTGCTTTTTCATTATCTGCTCCTACTGAAATTTTTTAACCTCATTAATTTCACGAATTCCTCTGATGTACTGATCACATGACCCAACTATTCCATGAGGTTTTCCCCGAGTTTCTTTTCAAATTCAACGTTTCTTTAATATCTTCGGTCCTTAGTTCTCTTAGCGTTGCTTGTGGCGACAGACTTTAATATCTGACCATTTGATATTTGTTCAATTTATCTTTAATCGTGAAAAGTTGCACACAAAATTTAGTATAATGACGAATTTGACAAAAGAGACGAAAATTCAGAGAGATTCTATATCAAACCAGCATTATATTGTCCTGAAATATACGAATCATGAAGAATTTCCACAAGGCGCCTCTAAATATTCCACCTGTGCACAAATATCTGCGCTCGTCAGAGAGAACTGCATTGAAAGAGTGGCAGAGGATAGGACTGGTGCAGGTATCGAGAACACCGTAAGTGCTAATGCTGCAACCGAATGGGATGCTGCTTTTACACTGCTTATCACGTATTGACGAATGTTCATCGCCTCTAAACGCTCATTAGAAAGGTTCGCTTGTGATATAAATCTTGCTTATGAATGGCATAAAAGGATAATGGATCATCAACTGAGAATGAGGGGAATGTTGCTAATCCGTCTCGACGTCTAAGTGAGGCGCTCTACTCGCGAATACCCCAGTATAAGAGTGCGATTAGAATGATCGTCGCTGGCAGAACGAGTCTTCAGAATTTAATTTGCGTGTAGACGTTTTATTTTCCTCCACGCAGTTGCAAAAATTGCACGAAATCCCCCAAACCCTAACACTCTCCACTGGTAGTCTATGTGCACTCAGTTCTGCTGCTTGAAATATGCTGCTAACTTTGATGCATTTCTCTTGATGCATTGTGCGAGCACAGAGAATGAGGGTCAGTGCAAGCGGCGGTAGGGTTTTCCTTGGGAGAGACGCGAAATCGACCGAGTTTTCGTTGGTGTGATGCGTTATCGTGGGGTTAACATAAATGGTTTCCTTCGAGAAATTCTTTTAGATTCGCGTGTTTTAGACAAGAGTCTTTGCGAGCGTTGGTGAAAGCCTTTCCGAATTCCCATACTGCTAGTCAATTTATAATATCACCGTTCAATAACATTTCAAAGAAAATGCTGAGACCTAATTTTTGGCAATGTCAAGATTGAGTTTCCACTTAAAAATCTCTTCCACCGTCTCCTCATCGAATGTTGCTGTCACGTTTAAGATTGCATCATTTATTCTTTCCCCTCCAATTCTCGATGAATATCGGCCTCATGTGATCGTGTCTGTGAACAATACGGTCATTATATATGATCGCTACGGAAATCACCTAAACTATGATGACATATCTGACGATGATCCAGCAAAACGGTGCATTATGTGAGATGTTGATGGGAATCGATTATCGAATAAGTGGTAAGGAACTCTTTCTTTGATTCATTCATACAATTACAGTATAGATTTTTGCGTATTCGTTTTTCGCCATTCTTTCATTGCTTACAGATTCTCAGAAGAAATTCGACTATAAGCACTATGGAAGTAGAATTCCAAATATCACCAGCGATAGGCGATCATTCTAAATTCTTTCATAGCCAATTTCACTCCCATATACTTTGTTCACTTATGATTCCCTTATCCAGTTCACTTTCCAGCAAATTTCGTTTATCACTACTTATCCTTTGTTCGTTTCGTTTCCTTTTTAAATCATATTTCATCCTAATTCTTTCTTAGTGAAACGACGGACTCGTTTAAATTTACTAATAAAGAAACGATTTCGTAAACGTTTATTGTTGTATGGATTATTCTTTTTATAGTGCTATACATTGGATGTAATCCATAATATTTTTTTGTCTTAACGAGTGATTACTGTTTGGGAAAAATTTGACCATATGTTCTATTAACGATTGATCTTATTTTCTTCAAGATCGCAGTTGATCTTCTCTTCTTTCCTCCTCATCGATTAATTGACCTGTTATCACGAACTGAAATGAATGGTACTGCATTGATGACATTACCGTATTCACGCTTCAGCCGTATCTATCCGCATCCTCTCATATTGCAACAACATATTGTCCAGCATTCCAAGGGGTGAAAAAGCCCGTGCAGGACTTTAAATACTGGCCTGAAATGTTCTTTAGACGTCCCCTCCCTCAGTGTGCAGAGAAACTTCATCGACGACCGGTGCCAGTCGTTTTTTTGGGTTCATTTTGCACAGTGATCATTTCGCAATTGCAGCCACTGTCTTCCTTTTCCTAAACAAATCGATGGGCGGTGCTTAAGGAAGGCTCCTGCATTTGGGCGGCATAAAAGAGTGGCCCCGTAGCGGAGCTTGGAGCGCGTTGCAATCAGTGCGGGCATTCTTTGATAGCGTTTTTTTGTTCTCAGTAGTATTATTGAAAGAGGTTTTGTTAGTCGAAAATAAGCGGAGTGGTGAAGTAGATGCCCATCTTTATGAATAACGCGCAAGTGAAATAATCGGAAGTAGAGTTCGCAAACGTCTTGCGGTGTTGTTTTAACGTCGTTTGAGGAGTGTTAGCATCATTAAATGAAAATTGTCTCGAAGGACACGTACGTTCCTTCCGAAAACAGCGTGTTCCAAAACGTCGCGGAAATTCGTTGAAGCGAATACACGAATGTGGAGGTATCGTTTCAGGTGACAGAGAGACAGCACCAATTGAACTTTGCGACAATGGTATCGCTAACATTTCGAGTGAATGCAGAAAACGCGAAAATCACCGAGGTGTATAAGGGACTTTTTGTAAGTGGTATTTGTGCCCTTACGCCGGTCACCATCAACGAGAATGGCATCACCTTTATCATCAACACCACCGAAGAGGTCTCTTCACTTGCTGTTGACAATCACTAACAGTGAATATTTTAATAATTAGTTGCAAGAAATACCCACATATCCGCCTTTTCCTCGCTTTTCACTCATTCATAGTGACTCTTGCAAAGGCATTCATCACCTTAATGCCGCGTAAAAAAATCTTGCTCAGGCGGATGAAAAAGTGAATGAGGAACCTAAATATCCACCTGCAATTTGTTAACGACCCACCTTTGCATATTTCATTTAAATTTCTTAATAGAGAGGATCAAAACGGACAGAAGCAAAGTCTTGCACCTATAAACTTATATTAATGACTAGAATGGAACTTGCGTCGCCGCATTAGCCAGTGTCGTAGGACAGACTGACCCACGTGATCCGCAGCTTATTAATCAACACTCTAATGCAGCGTATTTCTCTTCGCACTCCATACCTTTAAGTTTCCCGTCCCACCTTACCGCTGTAATTTATTCGTTGTAATGAACCAAAGAATTTATTCAATGAAGTGAACGTCATTTTGGTAACGATAGAGGTTGGCAAACATGTTGTACAATTAGCAACTGAAAGCTGGTCTCCGAATGCTCAGTTTTTATGCTTCTTGAGCCAATTTTTCCATCATAAAGGTAATTCTTTGAATGGAACACCATATGAGTACTTCGCAGCTGATTTCTGCATTCAAATCCAAAGGTTTCCAGGTACCGAATTTAAAAACACCGAGCAATGTGCAGAGTATAAAGTTGTGGATCGAAGACAGTGCTGACTGTAATATCTATGCACATCTGGAAATGACGGCCAATCAGGTATGTGTGAATGCAGATTACTTTATGACTAATTAGTGCATTAAACTGTACGTTACTAGAAGAAATTATTTGTTAGATTTTTAGGTTCTTTTGCAATATATTGAGACATCGCTGAATGTAGTTTGGCTCTAAAAGAAGCAAAAACTTCAGCAAAACTATTTGCGACGCTCGCATTTGTTTTTCAGCGAACTCAGATGCAGGTTTGACACTTGATTGAAGTATTTTAAGATTCAAGCGGCTCTCTCATCAGGTGGAAAGGTTTTGATTCATTCGGTGCACGGCACATCTCGTGCAGCAGCTATTTGCCTCGCCTATTTGCTCAAGTTCAAGTGCAAAAGTCTCAAAGATGCCTATGAGAGACTCGCTTCGAAACGACCTCAGGTGACGCCCAACATTGGCTTCTGGAGGCGGCTGATTGCCTTCGAACAGGTATCAAAACTAACGTTCATTTATGTAATTGACTGTTGCAAAGTATAGTTTAATTACGATTTTAAAGTGCGTTTAATTTCTTCCGAATAAAGAAACAACTTTAATGTGTGAACATGTGTAACAGAATGGCACTGAAAGAATGAAGAACTCATTTTCACAGCTGACCATTCTAACCTGAAGCACCATCGGTCTCCTAAGTAGGCTGATTGTTGCTTGCGTCTGAAGATCATTCCATGCTTCGCCATCCAAACACGATTGCTAAGATAAAATACAAGAACACTGTGCAAATGTCGCCTCACAGAACTGGCAATTTAGCAATGGTGCTTTTTTAAATAGCCGATGAGGGACAATCGATCACAAAACAGATTCACTTCGAATTCATCGGAACAACGGCAGCAATTCATCGGACTAATTGCATGTGCTTTTTAAGGAAATCAAACAGACAGTCGGTTCGGTGAATATTATTCGAGATGAAAGAGATCCGAGAAAATTGATGCCAGACGTCTATGCAGTTGCGACGAATGGTGCACATGCGCCTTTTGCACGTGCTAAGAAAGCTGCATGTTGCGCTCGAACTAACGACAGTAGTTTTGCGAAGAAAAAACCAGGGAGTTGGAAACGGCCGGTACATCGAATAAGGTCTCGTCAAGGACCAAGTACTCGATTCCAGCCAGTTTTGGAACCTCTCCCTGAGAACGCTGAAGCAAACGAACAAAAGTAAAACTCATCTGGCGCTTTCGTCTTTTTAAATTATCGCTTATATTATCTCCGATTGTTGTGCTGTTGTTTTCCACAGCAACTTTTTCAGGCTACGATGGGGTTCCGCTGGTTCTCTTACGTGCTTTACCTTTCTCCGGTTCATTAAAAAAGTGGGTAGTGGATGAAAGGTGATCCAGAATTGCATATCGCTTGATTGGTTTAGACTTGAAGGTTGCTGGCCAACTATCGAATAGCGGATTTAGCCGAGTTCCGCCGGGTTTTTGGCTCGACCTAATTTCAGCAGGCAGCAGCATTCAAAAGATATTTCGAACGTTACTGGTGAAATCCAGTAAAGGGACCCCATAAGTGCATACATTTTTTTCACTACACTCGCAGTATTCGTGCATAAGACATGTAGGAACTTTGGTGCTTACTTTTTTATAAATCCTTATTTGCGGTTTCTTGAAACCTTTATTTTGCACTGATGCGGTAGAATGCAACTGCAACAAATATAAATATTTGCGCTCATTGCCGTATTCTTACTCGACAATATGGAAACAACCGAATTATTTCTCCTCATAGAGATGAAGAAAATGTTGAATTGCTTTGCATATCCACGCTATTTGTTGTTTTAGAAAAAGCTGTTTCTTCTCCCTAACTTCTTCATACCTGTGCCATATGCGTGCCATTAATAAATATTACCTTTTCATGGTGCGTTTTCAGAAGTAATTTACCTCACTGAGGTATATATTCTGTAGGTGCCGGATAGTGCACTATGACCTACAACGATGAATAAAGTGTGGCGAAAATCGGGCAAAGAGTGCCTTGTTCAAATTCTCTTCAATATAGCAATAATTTTATTTGTGTATCTGCAGTCGGGAAAGTGGCTTCAGTGCTTGCCATATAGAACGTAACAAGACAACACCATTCCCATAGTGAATTATTTCGCTTCCCGTGGCCGTAGCCGTTATTTCACTCTTCACGTAGTAGGTAAATACTATCGATCATTTGCGATTCATACAACTTTCCAGTAATGATAATCACTTCCTTGAAAGTAATGTCTTGAGGAAGTTAACCTAATGAGTTCATTCGGCGTTTACCAGATAATCGCATAAATGCAATATTTCCCATATTCTAGCAGCATCAATCCCATTCTTCACTTAGTCAAACCCTTCATATAATACCTTCAATAAGTCATCAAAATGGTGATATTTCACTTCCGAGTAGTGATGTTAACGTTGAATAAACAGAGGTCTTATCCGGCTTTCGAGTCATGAAAGGATTGAAGAGTTGACGTTTGAAAAAGCCCTAAAATGATTTTTCTCAAGCAATGCTTTCAAGTTATTCCCGAGGCTGGCACCAAATAAGAAAGCAATTTTTACAACAAACTTTCCCACAAAGAATGACACCCACCTATTGCCGCTTATCTACTACTCTTTCAATTCCATATCATGCATATACGAACGTGAAATTAGCGATTGAACGATTCTTCTCGCAGAATGCTTCATAATTACCCTAAACGTTCCATTCCATTTTATTACATATTTGGCGAACAAGTGACGATTTAAGCAATTTTCAGCACTTTTACTTTAGATAAGCATAATAGCAATAAGTAAATTACATCGAAAAAGAAATCAGCAGTGAACGGATGCAATGGAAGGGATCTCCAAAATTTCCCGGCTTACAAGCGTGTTTCAGAGGTATATGTTGGCCAAAACCTTAGTTGCAATTATAAAATGGCATGTACCTGTTGTAAGGAGAGTGATACGAAAAACATCACAGCAGTCTTCGAAATAACACATTCTTTCACTATAATCTGGGCAACCACAACACCAAACAAGGGACTACCACAGAAGAAACTGCATAAAAACTACAGAGAATATAATCAAGGGATCCGAATGGAAATCCATCCAACCCATGTATTCTTTCCCACTGCTCTTAGCTCATTTCTCATCGTTTCCGCTATAATTTCGTTCGTTTACATCAATTCTTAACTTCACTAACGCTGCTCCAAGTAGATCTGCGTCTATGCCGTTTGAAAAAAACTTTGAAATATGCAAACAAAGTAAACAGAGCTTCGATTTTGATATTTGCTGAAACTGTACACGAAAATGTCAATAATGGCATACGACTGAGAACATTATATTAATCTGCAATGCCTAAATGAAACAACACGAAATATGCAGAAGAAAGAAAACAACAGCAATTCGGAATCAACAACCGGATAAAAACAAGAAAAGGCAAGTGAACGACACACTGAAACAAATACTGTGACAAATCGCTGAACATCTCATCGATCGAGAACGGTTAGAGGCATCTCCAACCTTAATAAAACTACACCCCTCTCTTTCTCAATAACAAATATTGTGCATTGGCGAATATGCAGCTAACTCACTCCTAATGACCTCTACATTTTAGGGTAGAAATATTTCTATCATCATCTCTGCCTCAGCCTACCTTCTCCTACGTAACTCCGCAGCTCTCTACCCAGTAAAATCATCCGCAAATTATTAACAAGACAAACTTCGTTTTATGTATCCTTCGACTTGACCATGTAGACACCTTCAACGGTTTTCCAATATGCCGAGTTTCCAGGCGATGAAACTCCCACCACTTCACCTTGACCACTTATAGGTCTGCCATACTGCTGCCCACTTGACGCCAGAAATTTCCCTTAAATATTTCACATAAAATTAACCTATGAGAAAGAAATATTTCAAGTAAAAATATAAAGAGGCTCTAATAAATTGACACTTTCAATATTATGCAGCAAGAACAACCACATTTTCACATTTTCCAAGCAGCAGGTACCCGATATTATATTCATCGCATTTAACACCACAGTCCTCCAATGCTTTTAAGTGACATGCAAGCATCGAAGCAACGAAAATATACCATCCGAAAAAATTTCTTTCCCATCCAAACGATAAATTTTTGAATAACCCTTTTAAAAAATTATGAGAATTTATCGACGTAAAGTCGCCATTATTTATATAAGGCTCTATATGCCCTACCCAGTTCGTTGAAATCCAACTCTGAAATAACAGAAAAAATATGGAGAACTACTCAACAGAATGGAGAAAAATACAAAAATACATCCTTTGCCAACTTCTCGCATTAAAAAATCTCCCAGAGGGATTTTTATTCTACTATCTGCGGGATCATAAACGCCAAGAGAGTGGAATGCTTTCCGAGCAGATTTTAAAGAACCTTTGAAAGAAAGCTGCTGAAAAGCGTTTTTAATCGAATCTTTGCAAGAGATCATAAGAGTATTAAGTTCTTTCAGTGGGCACTATAAGCCTCTTAGATGGGAGTTATATTCGAGAAATGGAGGCTACTTTTTCCGCACCTCTTTCAAAGAACACCTTCATCGGACATGACATGCTAAATAGGGGCCCCAATTTAAGCACATAAGAGCACTTTCACTTATACTACTTCCCTGTGATACAACGACCGTTTATTACTGTCAAAAAAGAGAGGAGAACAGAATATTAAGGCTATTTCCATTGCAGCTGTCAGTCATATATCAAGTGCCACAATAAGGTTCTTGCAGGCACCGATGTAGAAATACTAAACAAAAAGGAAATAAGGTTAATGAACTCCGAAACGCACCCGTATCCTCGTGTTTCAATCGGATCGGCTCGCCACGCAGCCATTCCTCTGTGTTGCACAATACGATCCAGTGGTCTCCACTATCCCCCTCACCATCTCTACCAAAACAAGATACCTCCTCGAATAAAATATTTTATGTACGAGACAATAAAATCACTTCACTTAATTCTTACTAACTCAAAAAAAAAATTACTAAAGGGACTGTTGAATCATTCGAATAACGCCGCTTAATTTTACAGGGCAACATGGTGACTTACTCCTACTTTGAGCATCCACCTTCTGAACACCATCTCTTCAGTGATATAAATTGTTCTGCACGTTTACAGCTTCAAAAAAGTATTATTTTAATACTTAGGAAACTACGTATATCTGCAGATCGAGATAATTCCTTTGTAGCTCGTTGATACGTATCAACGATGCGGATGCGGGTCGAAGCTTCACACAGCTGTGCAGCTGCCACAGAATAATGTCTAATGATAAAAAATCAAGGTGGGAACCCGGTTTCTACGTGGCATCCTTTCACTTTCAACAGACTATTCTTACATAGCCGTTTTTGTGCTGCCGTTCTTCTCGTATATATGCGTGCCTCTTTTCTACTTGCTTTTTGCCTAGTTAAGGGAGTTCTAGGATAACTGCTATGGCAAGAGAACAACCCATGGGGAGTAGAACTTCCTGCCAATATATTACCTCGTCAGCATCATTATAGCTTTCTACTAGCCACCATACGCATTGTCTACATTCGATTTTATGTGCAAGTGCAAATGAAAATATAAGTGCAATAACATCATCAAGGGCCATACCAATCCTTATTACGTACTATATTAATGAACAGGTTAAACACACGACACGCAACGGTGAACAATATATACTACAACGTTTTTACTCAATATTTGTTACTCGAGCTGGAACTTAAAGAGGCGCAATTCCGCTATCACAGTTGTCGCCGCGGTCACCAGCTACACCAACTACATATATCTGGAAAGAGTAAAGTATTTCTAAGACATACCTGGTTGCTTCTCGAAAGAGGCGCGTTGAAAATATGACTGTGCAATAAGCACTTAGTTGTGAGATGCATCAGACGAATCTTGTCGCCGCATTTGATCTCATCACCGCGCTTGCATTTCCCTTTCAATGCTGCAACATCAGCGCTTATTGGACGACATTTCATAGAATCTGATTCTCTCATTACTATATCCGCTCCTTAAAATTAAAATTAAGTGAAATATTTACTGCGAAAATTGGCCATCCTCACCGAAAAAACTGAACAGAAGCTATGTGATGAATGAGCGAAAAAGATACAAGAAATATGATTTCATGCTGCTTTATTGTCTCCATAATTAGTTACGTCGATACAAATATGAGGAAAAATTCCCATCACCCTCTCCCTTTTAATGATTTTTGAGAAATTCCTGGAGAGTTTATCACAAGATATGAGAAACATCACATCGGATTTGCCTCTTGACACCTCCATCATCCAAAAAGACGCAGTTCATTAGGCTGTATAGCCTCTAAGTGATAATGCATTATCTTTTATGCCGGTTAGTGACCTCAACCAGGTGTACATGAGCGTCGTGAACGCAGCATTTTGTTTAACAATTTCAATGATGTAACAGTACTGGAGCAGCTATTGCGTCGAAACTCACGGGGCAGGATTTGCCAATGTGAATTAACGTCGTCGCTCTCCATCATCCCGGTGACTGACTGTTGACCACTTCCCGAACCGTATTTCACATCATGCGAATGCAGCCTTAAACCTACAAATATTGAGAGTAAATTATAACTAATTTTAGGAATTTTTATATTGTGCGCTCTATGCTTCTTTCGCAATTTTGCCCTTCGTTGATGACACCTACAAGTCGACCATTAGATATTCATCTGAGGCTCCACGAATTGCTTCCTGCACGATTTTTGCTGGTCTCATGGAAAAAAGGCTCTTCGTCAATTTATGCAAGAAGCTTGAAAAATAGCAATCTGGGATGGGATCCAAAACATCGATCAAAACATTTTGAGTACCATGTTTTTTCAAGGGCTTTGCTCTTGAAAAAACATGGTACTCAAAATGGCAATCTGAATAGACTTGTTAAAGTATCTACTCTCTTACAGTTACACATATCAGCCTGTCCGGGCAGCTCCTGAGAGTGCAGGAAATCAAAGAGATTCAACTCTTCGCAGTTACTGCCATTCAGCGAGGATAATAGGCACCCACAACTATTTTAGTTGGTAAATGACAGACTCAAGAACGATCTCGCATTTTCAATACCTCCGACAATAAAAGTATTTCAGAGCGTGAACTGTATTTCTATCAGTCGATTGCTAACCTCTGGAAAAACACTGAGCTCTTATTATTCCCAACCATCTCCTATCCCCCTTTGCCCCTTGATTCAAGATGCGCACAGTTCCAATAGCAACGTATGAGCGTAAAGAAGATGAGACAAAACATCAGATGCCCAAGCATAACAATATGACCACCTCCCAACAAAACAAACAATTATTCAAAGAGGTGAAACAATCTGCATAGGAACCTAAGAGTTTGGAAAGGGTGCGATCAATTAATTTGGACAACTTCTGTTTCTGGACAACTTCTCCTATGAAATGAAGAGCTGCGAAAGTTGTCGAATACTTAGAAGAAATAAAATTAAGGCCACGAATAGTAGTTCCAAGTAAACAACAACAAAATACCCGTACACTGCAGCGAGTTTCGACGATAGCTGCATAAAGCTGAGCATCCACTAATTAAAATATGAATTTTCTTTCTCAATGCAACCTCAAAATTTAAAGTGATGTGGACAAAAATGAACGAAAATGAGAGCTGAGGTTGGATATGTGATTGGTTATTTTGCGCAGTTAAAAGCTGTAGATGCTGCGCAGCTAGCTGGCGACCTTCATCGCACATTTCGGCTAACGCCTCAACTGCTAATATCACATTTCACCTATTTTCGTCGTTTATTGAGCTTTTATAAGTCAGAATAATTGCGATTCGGATAATTCTGAGTCGATATCGCATCCATATTCTCTCTCAATGCATTAAGTGAACAAACTATTGAACTATGTTAAATAGAGACCATCATTGTTATTCCGCAGTTTAATGACTGAGCCACACGTAACGTAGCCATCATCGGCATACGCGAACACAACGAACATCGAGCAAAAGAGGCCAACGCGTCTCATATCGAATTCGAATTGCATTTCTGCAAATATATTCGACACGTGTAACTGAACTAAACAAACGAATAAAACAAGTCAATATCCATTCTCGAGTAATATGTGGCCTTGTTGAATTCATAATTTCATATATAAACGAGAGAGCAACGAGAGCGCTCATCTGACAAATGTGCCAATAAAACTTCTAATGTGGGAAGCGGAACGCGTTGTGATTGCATCCAAACACGCAACAACATTCAATCTCCTATAATGCTAGCATCCGCAAAATGATAGTAAAAACCTCATCCATCGAAATATAGCCTCAAACAACGTTACTTCCACAAAAAGCTTATGAAGAACAAGCACCTCAGCTTCTTGACTCGACTGCTTTTGCGCATTCCAAAGTGCAAAACCTCCAAAAGGCGATGTGGCTCTGGAGTGCTGCCAATACCGCCATCAAAGGCTCCAACAAAGACCTATTTTTTCAATTAATGTTGGCGGTGAGAAGCATCCGCAAAGGTGATCACTTCGAAAACTGTTACAGGGCGGCATACTTTCCAAAGTTGGTTGATTCGCATGATACAAGATTTGGGTGGAAGAGAGTAAAGCATAAGGCTAGAAGAGCCTAAGGAACAAGTGGAGCGGTAAAAGAGATCAGAGGAGTTTTTGATGGAGTGCGATGAACTCGTCGCATTGTCACAATACACCGCTGCTTCTTCACCTTTCACTATAAGGAGCCAACATTGACCTTCCCCACTCCTCTACGAGAGATTTCATTCTTTCTTTAGCGATTGCATACCTCATCACCCCCTATCGCACTGCAGTGTAAATATCGGCCAAATTGCCTTCTTCGTATCGGCTGCGCTAAGCACCCATCGTACCTTTTGCAGAATTTTCACTAATGTGGAGTGCATCATTGCGAGGCTGCAGTGATTTATTTTGTTTCTGAGCGGCAGGTGAAGTCTGTTGCTTCCGAAGGATTGGGACCAAATTACGCAACTCAACTTGCAGTATAAGTCAACAAGACGCTGATATAAGCCTTTCAGGTGTTGTGCTTAGTGCTTTCGTATGCCCTTCTGCATACCTGAACGTCATCATTGAGGGTGGGTAACAAGTGAGGTTTCCTCCTCATTTCCTTACTCGTCTCTTCGCATGAGATGTCGCTTTCAGAATGTCTAAGCTCTGGCCACTTTATCCGTCTCTTTACTACCTCAAAGGTCACGCCTTCAAAAGATGTTACTCTGACTTTTCTCTCCTTCCACAAAAAAAAGTATTTTTCCCCTCCACCAGATTTCGCAATCGAGTCACAATTCAGTTGCGTTAACGAGCAATCGAAATGAGTCCATGGGCGTTGTGTTTGCAGGCTGTGACAGCCGGCTGCGGAGTCTGTTAGCTGCTTTCTTGTGGAATGAGGGCAATCTACAAAGCTACTGGTTGTGCGGTATGAGGTTCGTCTAAGCGCTTTTTTAACGGATATCCATGGCAACGGAAATGTGCCACCGTTGATTAAATCGGCTATAATTGTTAGCTCACATAATAACGCATTGTAGGCTATTTGCATCGCGTTGCCGTCTCCGTTCACAGTTAACGATGGCTCCGAACGGCAAAATGGTATTCGTCGTTACGCGCAGTTTCTTCTTTATTCTCCACTAAGCCGCAACTAAGATATCCGTTGACGGTAGATTTCTGTGCCAATGTACACATTCGTGACGAGTAATTTGCAATCGCCGAACTGCGTCAAATTCACAATGAAATGCAATCATTTACAACATATACCTCCACTAAACAAATAAGAAAGATATTTAGCGAGTTTTTCCAGTTTGCAAGAAATTCTCAAATGTGATACTGACCCGTAAATTAGGGTATAGAACTTCTCTTCGGCTGATCTGTTGATCACTCGCTGAAAATATTCTGAAGATTATCTTCAAAGTTCGCTTTTTTACTTAAGCGTTTCTTTGGAACTGATGAATCGGTTGCGATCCACCATCATTGTTTCCCTTCGAAAGAATCGCATTTGAAAATATACTGCACTCGACGACTGAGAAACTCTCCCTTCTCGAAAAACTCCACAAACAGTCCTGAACAGATTTAACAATCACTTAAGCAGTCTCACTCGACTGCCAAAGAACTGAGGTGGCAAAACGAAGTTAAATAAAAGTTCAAAAAATTTTCGTATCGACAGCACATTTCTCGACAATGTTGCTAAATTCTAAATTCACCTTATCCTCATAGTTTCACTCTAACTCCATCTTATTATATGGAATAAGTCAGCTGTTCTTTATTAGTCGCCTTGCTCCAGCTCCTTCTGTAAAAAATGTACCGGAATAGATTATCACCACATATATACTTCAGTTTATGAAGTTAAGATTTGAAAGAGTGAGGAATAGCTACTTCAGTGAGGCATCTACAATTGTCAAAAATTGTCTCATATTGTGCTAGCATATTTCAGCGCGAAGTGGTCAGCCTTCATGTGGGGCAAGCAGGTGTGCAGATCGGGAATGCCTGTTGGGAGTTGTATTGTTTGGAGCATGGAATCCAACCTGATGGGATCATGCCTGCTGATCAATCGTTGGGCATTGAGGATGCATCCTACAACACGTTCTTCAGTGAGACGAATTCCGGTGCTCGCTTCAATCTCAAAATCTGAATAATTTTTACCTGCTACAGCATTATTCTTCCAGTTAATTACCAGCTTCATAAAAGTACCTTCATTACTGGATAGTCTTTTGAGTAATCCCATTTGATGCATCTTTGACCACATTTGCTAGAACAAAAATCCGACTCGCCTCAACTTCGCAGCCATGCCATTCACGAATACTTCAGCAACATAAGAAAATATATCCATTCTGCTGTATCCGTGTAGGCAGAAAAAGTGGTATTTCTAAAAATTTATTAACTATGCGTTTGCAGCTGAGTATTTTCTGGAAGTTTTCACTCATTTTAGTGCTATTGGTGCTTTCATCTTGTCTCATTTGGTTTGAGCATGGTTGACAATAACACAATAAGGATTTATCTGAAGAATTCGATCGTCAAGTGAACTTGTGGATGTGAAAGCATTGTTCTTTTAAGCGGCTTAATCACGGCACCAATCATGGAAGTCATCCATAATATCTGTTAGGATTTGTGTTTCTCATTGCAGATATTGAACGTATGTTCTTACAGGAAAGCACGTTCCGAGAGCCATTTTCATCGACCTCGAACCAACAGTGATCGGTAAGTAAAGAGTGATTCCGAACAACAACAAGTCTCTGTTCAAATATCTCACCAATTAAATGCAATGTTCCTTCCGTTCTTTTGGGACTGAAAAAGTTGTTTTTGGTTTCAGTAGTGTATCTTAAATGCTTTTTCTGTGCATTAGTCCGGATAATTCCTTAATGGATCTTTGATTAAGATACTGTATGCAGGAGTTTCATGATGTGCAGTGAATACCATTACTGAATCCATTAATATTGCAGACGAGGTACGTACCGGCACCTACAAGAATCTCTTTCATCCGGAACAGTTGATTTCTGGAAAAGAAGATGCGGCAAATAACTACGCACGTGGGCACTATACAATTGGCAAAGAGCTGATCGATGTTTGCATAGACAGAATACGAAGTAGGTCACTTTGCAGGCAATCAGGCGTTAGGGACGACAAAGTGATCTTCGATGGTGGCACTTTCAATCGTCATTCGCCTCTTTCCCCCTTCCCTTTCCGAAACATATCTCTTGCGGTTTTTTCGGTGAGTCCTGTACTGAAAACCGGATATTAGGAGCAAAAAAGGATCTTGTCTTGATAAAAAGCCAAATACTTTAATGAAGCTTCCTACTAAGAACATAATATTACTCTCAAGACTTCTTGAGGGAGCGCTAATTTCATTTTTTGGTTCTCTCGGAAATTTGCTCCCGTATTTCTTATTTATTGCAGAAGTCATTCTCTCATATCATCACCGCCTAGTTGTCATTTGGCACCTAATAAACAAGTCTATAAAGTCCACGGCCGTTTATCGCAAATTAATAAATTATTGCTAGAAAAGCCTTTGCGGGGAAATGCGAAATTGTAAGAATGCCGGGTCATCGATGTGCTGCTGGGAAATCAACTTCTTCCTTTACTTTAAGCATCAGTCTTTTATCGAAAAGATATTTGCAACAAAATGGGAATTCTGTGCGCTGAAATGTTCTTCGAAGTGTCCCTTCTTTTCCCTTCACTGCTTATTGATTTGCAACTAGCCAATTGGACAAATTTCACACACCGCAAACTTCACCTATCTTCAACGAAAGCATCTGAAATTTCTCATTTCACCAACAATAGAATTCAGTGAGAAAGCTTCGCAAATATTTCCTCCAATGTTTCGTGCCATGAACTTCACAAACTGTTTAATTTCTGCCCTCTGCAAATCCTTTTGCTCCCAACTCCCCACCCACTAATTCGTCATTGTTTTATGTGCAATAAGCTTGTTACATCGCTGCCATATAATTCCATTAGGAGCATATACGTAAGACTTTATCGTTTCTGTCTGAAATATGAATTGAGATTATAAATTCGAAATCACTGAATCGCTTATCACTCCACTTAGGATTGACCGAGAGATGCAATGGTCTTCAAGGATTTCTCATTTTCCATTCGTTTGGCGGTGGTACTGGTAGTGGTTTTGCATCGCTGATGATGGAGCGACTCTCGGTCGATTATGGAAAAAAGGCAAAACTCGAGTTCAGTATCTATCCAGCACCACAGATCAGCACAGGTTAACGCACAGTGTTATCATTAACATTTAAAATAAAATTACTTAAATGAATTCACCTCAAACTGGAGTAGGTTGTTTAACCTGATAGCATTGAGAAGACGCTAAGTTACAGCAATGGTCGAGCCGTATAATTCAATTCTGACGACTCACACGACACTCGAACATTCAGATTGCTCTTTTATGGTCGATAATGAAGCTATCTATGAAATTTGCCGAAGAAATCTCGACATTAAAAGGTTAATCTAAGTTATTACTCTCAGTGATTGTCCCATTGCAACAGATAATTACTCATTTCGGTATTAACTAAGTAGATATACGCCGAACTAGTATGCTAAATGCTGAAAAATTAAACGACAAAATATTACGCTGATAAGACATTAAACAGTATAGAGAGATATTCGCTAAAGATAAGTTTAATATATCAACGAGCATGTCACTGAATTGTGCCGAGATTTAAAAAAAAAAAAACGTGTTTTCCAAGTATAACGATCTAACCGCTAGAGGCATAGGTTTCGGTTAAGATTGAGGAATGCACGATCACGTCCGACGATCCGTTGCGGACGTACCGGGGAATAGATCGGCTAAAAAATTCAAATATTCGATGAATGATTAGGGGAGTTAGAGCTTCGAAGTATTAGCGGTGGTAATTAATCATATATGTAATTCTGAAAATTGTTTTCACATCTCAAATACACTACCAAATAGTAAAGTAATGCGCAACCAATAGGCTATATGATCAATAACTAACTGCTACAAAGAAATAAGTACAAAATCAACGACGCCGATCATTTTCAGCGGTTACAAAAGTTAATATATTTTCACACATGAGAGAAATGCCACGATGAATCTTTTGATGCGAAAGTGCCGATTCAAATCAAGAAAATGTTGGTAAAATCTCTGAAGTGCAAAATTTCTCGTATTAGAGTGGAACCAATCCCTTCATCAGTTACTGCAATGGCGCAGAGAAGTAATGCAGTTTCTGCTCTGCTGATACTTCTCCACAGGAAACACACTGATAAGACAGCTTATATCTTCAACACCACCACGAACCAACCAACATGCATTCTAGAAAACTTCCAACAGTTTATCTCATTTGTGACTGTTATTATATTTACGGAGCTAAACACATAATATATGATAATAGGTGAGAGGTTATCTATTACGACGTTAGCAAGGGTTGCAGTTTTAATTTGATAATTGAGAATAAATCTGCGTATATTTACAGCCCGACATATACGAATCTGAATCGTCTCATTGCACAGATAGTAAGCTCGATTACTGCATCGTTGCGTTTTGATGGTGCACTAAATGTGGACCTTACCGAGTTCCAGACTAATCTGGTACCATATCCCAGAATCCACTTCCCCCTCGCCACTTATTCTCCCATCATTTCCGCGTGAGTTTTACTTTCTTGGTAACTTCACACCGGAAAACGCATTCAGCAAATACCGCTTAGAGAAGGACGGTATAAAAATTATGTTATATATTAAGAACAGGACGAGAAGAAAGGGATTGCTGTCGGCCGTCGATGCGTGTAATGGCTGATGAAGCTCTTCACTGAAATCCCTCACAGTTCGAGTGGAATCTCTGATTTTTCAGCGACTGGTCGAGAATTTGAGAATAATTTTTATGATATTTGCTGTCGATTCCGGTTGTATTTGATATGCTTCAGACGCTTCATAATGCTTGCTTAACGCGATTTTGAATTCAGTCAAATGCGTCATCTCTTTTTTCTGTTCGCCTTCTTTCAATTATTTACTTATTTATTAATTTCTTCTCTGTTATTTATTTCCTTTTCTCCTAATTATGAATCGATTGAATACTTTCCAAGTTAATACCATAAATTTAAGGGAGAAGGCTTATCATGAACAGTTATCAGTCGCCGAAATAACGAATAAATGTTTCGAACCAGGCAGTCAAATGGTGAAATGTGATCCAAGAAATGGTAAATATATGGCATGCTGTCTGCTATTTCGAGGCGATGTTGTACCCAAGGTCGGTATTCAAATGTGATTTTAATTGATCTTTCGTTACTGATTGCATGAAGAATGAATGAAATCGCTCGGAGGCATTCAAAATCTCATCTTTCAAAAAACTAGTTAAATCAGCAATAATGGTGGCCAAACTTGGCTTCACTGCTTTCAAGTATTATTTTCAGGATGTGAATTCGGCGATTGCAACTGTCAAAACAAAGCGCACTATCCAATTCGTTGATTGGTTGGCTTCATCATTCATTTTATCCGTGATTCAACTGAATTTTTTAAATTGAATTTTGTTCTTTTTTTCGTGGATTTTAAGAATGTTCATATATCCATGCTGACTAAGATCTTGCACTGTAGGAAGTTCATACTTTTAAGAGGAGCGACAGTCAAAGGTATGCTCATTTACAGCAAGTTTGAATCCGCCATCATCATTTGTACGCTTGCTGAGTTACACCTTTGCACACTGTCGCCATCCGTTGCCTTCTAGATTATGTTGATGGTTGTCGTCATGCGCTCTCTTTTCCTTACGTCTTTTTCTCCTTTCACCACTCAATTTCTCTTCTCTTTCCTTCTTTCATCTCCTCTCTTCCTCTCCCGCTCAAAATATACACAGGAACGTTCTCTAGGTGTCCAACAGGCTTTAAAGTTGGAATCAACTATCAGCCACCAACAGTTGTACCAGGTGGCGATCTTGCGAAGCTGCAGCGTGCAGTATGTATGCTCTCTAACACAACAGCAATCGCTGAAGCGTGGGCTCGCCTTGACCACAAGTTCGATCTCATGTATGCCAAAAGGGCATTCGTCCATTGGTTGGTCTTTAGAAAAATAAGTCCTTCATGCAGTCATTTGTGCGATCAGATAGATTTATTCACATCAAATTTCGTTCACTTAGCTAAAACAGAAGCGACAAAAGCATATTTCGATCCTTAGGTAATCAGGTTCTCTTCGGGACAAATTCCCAGAATGAAGATTTTTGAATATGTTGAGCGTAAATGATTGGGATTTGTTTATCAGTCTCACATATTTTTTAGGTTTTATTTATCGATTTTATGATCGCTCTGTAGCGCTATTCTTCAGCAATAAATTTAAATTTGAAGGTACGTTGGTGAAGGGATGGAAGAGGGTGAATTCTCTGAAGCGCGAGAGGATATGGCTGCATTAGAGAAGGATTACGAGGAAGTTGGCGTCGACTCATTCGATCCCAATGAAGAGGAATACTAACGTCCTAATTACTAATGTGACCCAGTTGTACTTCAGTGTATAATTGATAACAGCCAGTAAAGTGTAATATTTTGTCACTTTATTTGCAAATGCGACCCAATATTCCATAACATCTGTGTTCAGTGACCTTTGTTTCTTTCCCAACAAAAAATACTTATATAACATGAATTAATTCAAGATGAAGTCATGCTTTTCTAATACTTTTTTAAGTCCATTAATGATGATCATTAGGTATGCAAGGAATTAAATTATAATAAAGAGTTATTTCAATGCAGCCAAATATGGCCATAAGACGATCTGTGGATTTCTTCAGTTTCTCCATCTTCGTATATCAATGGAAATTTTAAATTTTATCGGAGCAGCGCTTCAGTGGTGGAATGCAAAGCAAATATCAAGTGCTCTATGGTGTCCGATGTAAGAGAGCGTCCATTCAATGCGACGAAAGTGCATCCGCAGATGCGTTACACACTGTGGTGATCGTAGAGATTATTCACACAAGGTTTCCGGTTGCACATCGATCACAAACAGCCAATGCAAAAAAATACATACACATTTGCTTATAAATCGAGCACGTTTCGTAACATTCACATCGTTTTTTTCGAATTCTTTTCATGAACAAATTTACATATGCTACCGTCAACATTGAAATTCTGATATCCTGTGTGCATTCTGAGTCGAATTCCCGACTGCGCTTAGATTTCTGATCGATTTCCGGTTTCGCGAGGTAGTTCGAAGAAATCCAGATTCCGATTAAGTCTTGGACCATAGCCCTTCAGCGTATCTTCTTCGTCATCATTATTAACAAGCCATCACTGGCTAATGCGATCTTATTGATGAATCTGATTAAAGTCAACCTCAGTTTATCTCGACTACATTTTCAGCATAGGTACCTATCTACAAGTATATCCTCTCATGTGGGGAGCTGTCTATTTTTGAATATTTTTTGCTTTCTGCATTACAGTATCGCAGCGTTCAAGTTGAGCACATCTCACTGCAGCCTCTGGATGCCTGTGCACCCAAGGGTTGGCATAATAACCCGACCAAGTTTCACTTCCCACGTTCCATCATCGCCGGCTGTTTAAATGATATTTATATGAACTTATTAGTTGATGGGTCAACGTTTGGACCTTAGAGCGATAGAAGTTGGCAGTTGTAATCTTTGAGTCACAAACAGTTCCGATCACGTCGAAATTTACATTCATGAACAAAGGTGCAAGCTAAAATTTTTATCGAAGGAACTGCAGCATTTGACGTAAGAGAAACTGCGTACTTCTTAACCCGCACCAACTTATCATATGATATGGCAAAAAATTTTACATTAGAGGCTCAGAATTCGGCATGTATGACTTTGACTGCGCAAAATTTAATTCTTATCAAGCCTTATTAGATTAGTGATCAATAACCAGAAAATTTTGTCCAGTAATGACCCAGTTTAATAGCAGACCACCAATTAACATCAAGGTGCCCGTATTCGTTAATGTAAAGAGGCATATCGTGTCGATGCCACAGATTTGTTACTTCATTAGTGACGTTTGAAGTCCCTCTTAATGTGAAAAAAGAAGAAGCCGAAGTATAAATGTCTCATCAAATTCTTTATTGAAGCTGCAGAAATGATGCGTATTATTTGTTGCTATTAGCAAATTTTCGTGAGTTGGATGGGTGCCGCGATCTCTTTCCCTCTGAGAGCGGCAGAAACTTGCGGAAGACATTGGTAGATATATCGCATACGAAAAATGGAGTCGTGGAAGAGGGTAAATTGGGGAAGAGAGAGGGGTCACGAAATAGTGCCTCCTTATAGTGCATTCCCTTAGTTTTACATTGCATATCCAAGTCGAACATAGTGCATCTTCTTGTAAATGAGCGTAAAATTTAGCACAAAAAATAATTGTAAGAAATCTAATGAGAAATGATTACAAAGGCCATTTCTTGAACATAAAAGGCAAACATTAGGTCGCATTCTTTGCCCATAATTTACTTTTTAAAGAAACGGTCGATGTTGAGAAATTTCTATTGGAGTTTTGCATCACTAAAAGTCAGTTATTGTTTTCATTTCTTCTCGCGATAAATGAATCAATCGCTCGTGAAGATTGTCTTATGATTCGATAGAAATGCTTTTATACTCCATATAATAGCTCTTAAGGAAAATATACCAAGAAAGGTCATTTGTACGGAAATACCGAAAGATGCAAAAAGTGGGAAATCTGCCACCGGAACTGCAATGATACATTGTTCTGCATTCAGCTTATCGAACTAACCAATTCTCTTAGTTACGAGGAAAATAATAAATGTGGAAAATAATATCTTTTGATTTTTATTAATATGACATCTCACGCAAAACTGTTCCCACTTTGTTGAACAAAAATAAACATATTCGTGTAGAAGATACAAATCGATCGATGTAAGATACATACAAAATTTTCCCATTTATTTCTAAGGGTTGTGAACGATGGTTTGAGAGGTTATTGTATCGTCCACAAACTTGGAAAACTTTTTACTTTAGACTCAATCGTCTTCAGAGTGAAACTATCGCACAGACAGACAAACAGAGAGGCACTCACAAACCAGCAAATGCCCACGAGCACGATATGTTTCGAAGATGAAATTTGTAAAATGTGAATGAAGCGGCTCGAGTGGGTATCCTGAAATGGAACAAAGTCCATGAGAGCTAAATTCACGCTCGCCAAATGATTTCGAAGCGAACATCAAAAAATGAAAATAGAAAAGTGGCGATAAAACTGCATTGATAAGACGAAATTTTGCGATATTTCCGGCATTTATTCAACATACAATTTTTTTGAGTAAATTCAGCGAAAAATCCGATCTTATTTCCATTTTTCTTTCATAATTTATGTGAAGAAATAGTTGGAAATAACCTAATATTGTGAGAGAAACTGAACGATCGGATCATTAAAAAGTGTAAATGCAGTTGGCAGCCCCAATAATCACGTAAATAGCCGCTCGATGAGGTGTGATTAAATATGAAAATTTACATAGCAAGTTAGTTATGAAAATTTCGCTACCTGAATGCTAATTAAGTGTGCAAACAAGTAAGCCTGTAGATGGCGCAACGTACGCGCCTTTGAACATCTCCAATTAGTACATAAGAGGACACAAATGTATGATAGTGCGAACTGATGCTAGGAATGCGCCCTTTTGGAATAACATTTGCGAGGGTAGAGAGTCGGTGTTTTGGAATGGGAGGAAAGGGGAGACGGTGGAATAGGGGAGTGGAAGGCTCTAATCTCCAGTTGTTCGAGGAAGATGCGCGTGCTAGATGCAAGGATTAAATCTTTCATGGCTGTGTATCACTTTTAACCTTTTGCTTTCTTCAATACTCACTGATGACAGTGCAAAGTAAAACATGCTGTCAATGCTTATCGGTGCTCAAAATCGACATTTTTAATCATCTAGACGGTTACCTGAAGAAATGTGAGTTTGTTTGTATGGAAGCCTCTTCGTGTTGACGTTTTTTTGCACTAGCTTTGAAAATGGGTTTGCAGGCGAAAGACACGGGTGTTCAAGAGAGATCCTCTACTTTTCATCTCTTTTTAGAAACAGCTACTATCGAAAGATGACTGCGCTGCAGCTAGAAATACTTCTACGCTTCGAGTAATGCTACTGAATATAATATCGTGAAATTTTATTGCCTGCACATTTCGTGCATTCATAGAGAATGACATTTGCGGTTAAGATTGTCGTCTAAGCTGGGATCTCGACAGATTTATCTGATGGCAAATCACTCACCGGCTTAGTACAAAAGTTGATCAGAGGTAAGTATGTGCTATCAACTAGTTGGAGTGATTCTGAAATAGTGAAAACCGTTACTAAGCGAACACCTCATGTATAAGAGTGAGTAGCCAAAGAGGCAAAAAGATGCCGGTCACGCATTCCAAAGTCGAAATCAGTCACGTGTTTCCAGCGTCCTACATATCTGATCGTCGATAGCGGACGAAAAATTTCCAGCGAATAGTGCTATTGTTTGGCTAGCATGACGGCGCTAACGGCTTTCTCTGTTGGACATCACCATCTAAGATTATTCCTTCTGTTTTTTCCCTAGGTTGAGATTCGTTAACCCGCTTATTGAACCATTTAAATATATTAAAATCATCGCTGTTACAACCAACAATAGAAAAACGATTCGAACGGTGCTTGACGACTTAGGTAATATGTGAAAGAAATCTTTTGATTGAGAAAATCTCCTAAATCTGCACCTTCCTTAGAGGTTATTCAGATAACCTGAATTGGCACTTTTCGAATGGAACTCTCCTCTTCTCAAATATTGTTCTATATTCCAAAGATAAGACAATTTTTTATAGAGTTTGATTGTGCTGGCAAAAAGCGTCGTTTCCTTGGTTTGCTCTCTTTTAGTCGGAGCGTTTCGATAAGTGGTATAAAAAGAACCAAGTACAACCTTGCTTTGGAACGCTCTCAATTTAGATAAATTCGTACTCCATGTTCAGCATCCTTCCCGTTTGTCTTGAACCTGTTTGCCGGTAGCATTGAACGCACATCATCACATCTAACCACTCGACCACAGTTCTCGAAGGTTGGATGCTTCAGCAGGTGTGTGGTGTCCGATCATGTCTAAGCAAAACGACTATAAACATTCACTGTTTTGCTTTGGTGTAGGTTAAATTGACTAGAAATAGCTTGGAGATATGCAAATGAGGTGTGTTCAGAGGGCGCAAAATGAGCCCACAATAAGGAGGCGCCCGTTCGATGGAGCCGAGCAGATACACCGCCCGAGAAGTACATTTGGCTGGTGAAAAGCCGCTATGCGCACCCGACTTTCTTTTGGCTTACTCGCCGTTTTGCTCGCACTCTCTTCCTACTCCCAGCCTGCAGCTACCATATGTACCAAATGCAACAGTACGGTAAGTGCATCGTACCATTGTTCTTGAAGGTTGCTGCACCTGGCCGATTCAATAAGCAGAGCTACAAATAAAGCCTCTTTTGAATTTCCACTGGCTTTATTTATATACACGAAGTTGATATGATGGACAGAGCAGCAAAGAGCGCCTATCGTGCCTCATCATCTGGTGCCCTTTCCAGCTTTATGGATTTTGGAGAAACTGTCTGACTCCACAATATGGATTGCAACGAATTTCTTCGGTATCGGCCTCAAGGCAGCGACTCCTACTTTTCACCAGAATGGCAGGTTGTAGCGGTGTTGGTGAAGTTCAGCACTGCAAATTTCAGTCATGTCTAGTGTGAACAATTTCGAAAATCGATAGACCAAAGTTAAACTTGCTTTGGGAGATGTTAAACTGTAAAGTAAGAACCGAAATGGATGGTCATAGTTTTTTTTAGCCTACAGATAGACAAGCATATGCACAACATGCAAACTACTATTGCTTTGGGAGTTTTTTGGAAGCCGAGATCAGAACTCCAATGGAACACCAGAATTCCGCATTCCGGCGCCTGATCCCTTTTGCATCCTAACCAGAGACACATCAATGTCACGAACAGGGTGGGAAATCACACTCAGAATCTCAACTCCAAAGACCTTTAGGACTCAAAATAGTGGGGCCAAAACTGGAAATATGCTAACTAATACCGCATGCGTTGCAAATATGTCCAAATAGACTCAAAGAAAAGAGCATTCGGGAGAGGTTAAAAGTGAATAAATTGTGATATACAGTAGTCCTTCGGTCAACGGTTTCTCGGGTGATTTTCGATGTCGCATTACAGCTTTCTATGCATCCCATCTCACTTATGAGTAAGTGACTAAATTTCAAGAAGATCGACACATCAACCTCGTCGTCGATGCATAATTGCCGTTTGTCTTTTCGTGGAGAATTTAGAAATCATTTGAATCAAATATTTCGCGGCTCCTTTTTCCTTGACGCGCTTTTGCAGTCGTTTGCTTGCAACGTTCATTATGCAACTGCAATTCGTTTGCAACTCTATTGGGTTACGTAGTTTAAATTCTGTACACACTGAATTTTGAGTTAAATGACACCCAAAGCATAGAATATATAAAATTGGCATAGAATTCTGCAAACCACAACTTCATACCACCAATTTTCGAGCTCCTCGTTCAGATTTCAGAAAAACTTTTGTGGTATCTGAAGATCTTCGCATATGTCGCAACCGTCTGACCGATGTTTCGCGACTGACATAATGCTTGCTTTGAATGTAGACCAAGATGAACTAAACGATGTGGGAGCGTTCATTCATACTATCGATGGACAACACATATGGACAACACATTTGTTTAGAGGATATATTCCAGGGGAATTTCCACAGCCGGTAGAAAAATAAGCAAATGAATAAATGCAACACAACAGTAGGCACATAGTTCCATACATTAGGTCAATTGCGAGGCACAAATCATCGACCATTGTTAAAAGTAGCGTTTCACTGAAGCCCAGCAGAGCACAAAAAAGTTATGCAAGCAAAGGTTCAGTTTTCTTTCACTTCACCGCCGAATATTGCATACTGTTACTGTAAAGGCACCAATCTTACAGAAGATGCTCCGTGCTTTGCTGTGACATCGCGAAATTTCTGAGGGAAATGAACTTAGGCTTAATTACATTCAATGCCTGAAATAGTCATTTCGGATGCTTGAGAAAACGGGAAATCTCATTAGTTCTTCCCGAAGAGTGCACTCGAGCTAGCGGAGCGTTATCAACAGGAAACTGAATTGAATTGTTTCGCCCTTACAGCTCTAGGAAGAGTTTTGCAAGAGTTCTATGCACTTACTGTCATTTTGCACGATCTTAACTTTTCAACATTAAACTTATTTACGTGATCGCATATGGAGCCAATCTATCCTTGAGAACAAGAACATTGGGCTGTTTCTTAATGGTAGTTCTTCGAACAATTTCCAAATTTTCCACCTATTTTCCACTCAGCTTTCATTTTTTAATGACCATTTATTAACCTCGTGGACGTTGAAAGCGAATAGTCATCGCTGTGGATATCATGAAATGTGCCTCTGTGTGCACCATTACACCACATATTCTTGTCACCATTCCGATGAGCAGTGTGGCTATGAGAAGCGGCGTATGTCTGATGTAACATGATGATGTTCACATTCAATTCATACCTTGCATTTCTTAGAATAAAAAGGTTTTTTTTCTATAGAAAATAAATCGGTCTGCTTCCGGTCTCTGTCTGGCTAACGATGACTAACTTTTCTCTTGGGTGTCGGGTACATCGGCTCGTAACGAAGGCAAAGTAATGTGCTAGGGGCTCTTCCTTGAGGGTAGAAGGAGATGGCGGAGAAAGTTTCAGCCACGAGGGAGATGGGAAGGGGTTATCGAGCAAATCAAATACATTTCCGTGGTAAGGAAAGAAGCCTTATGTGACCTAATGGTGACTGGTGTCAAAAAACGAGACACGAATGAGCGTAACAAGATTCGTTTATGCGTTTATATGTCTACGCATATATTCGCGTGGAAAACGATTGCTGAATACGAATTCCTTTGAAAATTCAGCTGTACTTTCGAATCAGCATGTCGCTTTTAGCTTATTTCTCGGTCTATCAGATGAATGCCGAAACATCTTGATAGACATTATTCCTAATAATTCGCATTGCTACATACGGACTTGGGGGGAGGAGGATGACGAGCTAGGTACATACTGATATTGATGCGTCTATCTCATCATCCTCCTTCCTCCACGTTCATATGGAATTAAATTTAAAAAAACCTTGCAAATTATTCATTATAAATTTAAAAAAATTAGATTGCTAGTTACCGATTCTCTCTTATTTCGAGGGTTTCATATATTTATTTTGCCATTTATGAACACCTCGTTCTCGAACTATCCATAAAAGGACAGGATGGGTGGAACTTCAGAGAATGGTCGCAATGACACCTTACATCCTTTTCAGTAAATACTTCAAGTCAAAGCATATATAACTAACTACCGGAATACAGACCTGAATTGAATGAACACAGTGGTAGGCACGTAGGCCATTTATTGCAAATCAAAGAAAATAGCTGATGAGTTCTGACCCTAACGCTATGTGCTTTTTTTCTTAAATTTCACGGCAGCGGTCGTTTTAACAGCCCGATTCCCGTTTAGCGATCTAGATCATTTTTGCTAGAGTACCAATTCCTGAACGTTTTCGCAAGACTATAAGGTCTGCGTCCCTATCTCTTCGTTGGTGCAAAATTTCTACATATGACCACATGCAGTTATACAAGGCCGCGGGTTTGACCTGATTCGGATTTAATATATGATGAACACAGTTAGGTTAGACTCCGTGTGGGTGAAGTAGTGGCTACGGTCGCAACCGGAACAGTGCGCAAATGAGACCTTTTCCAAACACGGGTGCACGATTAACGATTAACTCGCATGACACGTAAAAAGTGATAAAAGACATTCTCTGTGAGTACAAGCAATCATATAATACGCTAAAGTTATTTAGATGTATTTTCCTCTTCTATATCGTACTCACGAACCGGAATTGTGGGTTTCATAGCTCTTCCGTAGCGAATGCAATAATTCATATACATTTCAGTGGGAAAATGTAAGAATTCCATAGCAATCAGAATGAAAATGTTAAAATTTGAGATAGAGTAGAACTTACTTTAAAATAAAGGTCTTAGAGAGAGATGAGAATGACGGAACAAAGTACTTTTTGGTACACCGTAAATTAAATATGGTAAAACGGAGTTGTCTTCGGTAGTGGTCGTAAGTCAAGGAAAAGAAGATGCCTGTGATGACGATGTCACTTCGTATTTTTATTTGTTTTTCTTTGTCTTAGAGCTCACTCTTTGAGCGTGTCGATAGGTAATCATTACTAGAAGCTTTTATCTTCGGCGGTGTTCGGAAAAATGACCTTAAATCAAGGAAAGTTTCCATCTGAGTGGGAAGAGAAAGCCGATCAACTTAGCTGCTTTGTACAATAAAGACTTTTGTGCTGCTTCAGTTTATTCTTTAAAAACACCTTTAAGGCGATGTAAATAATGCCGAAAAGATCTAAGAAATCGAAAAGTTTGAACACAGCGTTGCTCAGAGGAAGCAATCTTTTCTATTAAATTATACTTTTATATTATGAGAATATGATACTGTGCCCTGATATTGTTGGTTAAAGTTCTGAATTTTGTTTTTTCAACGTTTATTTTGCGATCTCTTGATATTCTCTTAAATGTGGTGAGCTCTGTTCACCATTCCAACAACACATCTATTTTCGTTGGGAGCTTCGGCAACTAAGAGTATTGAGGGTTTTTTCTTGTTTCCTTGCTCTCCACTTAAGGAATAGACTAGCTGCTACTTGCTACATCAGGGGAATACCAACTAAACGTTCCCAAAAAAGAAAGAGGCGAAATTGGCAATGTTCTCGAAAACAAAAGGGCACTCAGCAATACATCATCAGCACAAATTTCTTCTTGATGTGAGGCATTGTATAATTAACATTTGCTCGTGTGCGCATCTCTCCAGGGAGTGAGAGTACTCTCTTTGCTATTAAAATAAACTCTCGCAACATTTTTTCTATCTCAACGACGCTCTATGGGACCTTCTATGCGAGCGATTTTATGCATCACTATCATCCGTCTATTTCATATTTTCCTAACTGAATATCTGCATAGATATGGGGCTCTCTTCTATTATTTTGTGCAGAAGAACCGTGACGATATGAAAAGCCTAGGTAGAACTGTCCAATCGGTAGTTTGTCTGCAAAGTGCATTTCATTGCTACTTACTTTTTTCTGATTCTGTAGAGAACTTCTTGGAATTTGTTGCTTATACCTCTAATTGACTAGCTCTTGGGAGCGATTGCGTCTACTATAACGAGTCCAAGCATCTATTAACTGGAAATGCTTTTTTGTGGATAGATGAGGTGGACCTTTCCTTACACAGAAGTTTAGTGAAGAGCATCCCGCTCAACAAGTTCAAGTTAGAAGCGATAGGTAAGTTGTGATCCTAGGTAAGGCGCAGAGTGTCTGCTGAGTTAACCTCATTTCCTTTATTCAAAAAAATTCGGCCTCCACATTGTAGCGTTTTAGAATTCGCATTTTGTGGCTATAAGACTCGTCTAAGCGGAAAGTTCAAATCATTGTTCAGAAGGAGGGATATCATAGTTGGATAATACTGTAGTAATAGCAAAGAAGTGGGAATGAGAGAGCTTTCCCCATTGCAGGGACACTGTATGAATGCATTGTAACGATACACCTCATGTTACATTTTCGATTTCGTAACCGAAACTTGTTCAATTTCAGTCGAATGCAACGGCATTATTGGGAGCACTGGATCGACTCCATGCAAAAATGTTTGCTACCCACTTATTGTCGTTGGTTGGCAGTTTCGTCGACATACACAGCATCACCTTCTCATCGAATCACATCTCCAAAAACCGAAGGGCGAAAAACAATAACGCAGTTAGCGAATTCACTTCACTTTCAATGTATTCAAATCAGTTCATTATAAAACAAATGTTATGTGGTATATTTCTACTGATTGGAATCAGTGGGAATGTTTATGAGGTAGAAATATAACCTGATTTATAGTTATAATCGTCGCTATGCGGCAAACCATCACTACGTAAAATAGAGCATTCAAAAATTTCAACGATGAGTTCTCGATGTGCCATTCCGTTCACTTGTTTCCGCTATATCGGAAAAGTATAATCACCAGGTGAGGTGAGCACTTTCAGAATGGTTCTCGAACTTCATCGAGGTGAACAGCGAAAATCTGCTCTCTTAAATAAAGCAGTTTAACCATTGAACTCGTTTTGAAGTGCTCATAACAAAACTTAATGCATCTGTAGAATGAATTTGAACTTTAATTTCAAAAATTTCGAATGAAGGAACTCAAATTCAGTTTTTCATTTTGATCGCTCATCGGTAACTCAATAGAATATTTAATTGTGTAGTGCTGCTCGCTACAGTCCTTGCAGGGGGTGGAAGACTGTGAAAGATTCCTGGGCACAAACGATTTCTACTGGAACAACTCGAATAGTGGATTCTTCGAATGTTGTCGTCGAATGGTTCATTTGGATTTCAGCGAGACACGTCTCAGCGGTTGGGGAGCGAAGCATCCCAATTCTGTTAAAGGGTACGACTTCAATAAATTAACAGTGAATCACCAACAATTACACTTTTTATTGCATTTTACAGTATCAGTATTCAGAAACAGCTGTGCAGATGGGATATTGAAAACCATTTAATGCTACCGTTGAAATAATCCGCAGTTGGCAGTTTGCAGTGCAGTTTACAGTTCTTTACACAAACGCTTGCAATATTGGCACAAGTGAAGTGATGTGTTCTGGAACATATCGTTATGTTCAGGTATTACTGTATTGGTCACTGCAATCGATACGGTGGTTATGCATTCGGCACACAATCTGGAGATGAGAGTTTCTATTCCGAGCTGATGAATGCCCATGCAGGCAGTCTTGGGCTTTCGCCATGCTGTGCACCCGTCCGCTTTGACCCACTTACCGTTACCGTGCGGCATGGCACGTGAGTTTGCAAATCGCTCAATTAAACTTACAGAATTCCATTCCTTATTTTTAGTACCATCCTGTTTCCTCTTTTAATTTATTTTAGAATTATGAACTCGATGAACGACAATTCAAAAATGAAGTTTCTAAGCAGCTACATCCAATACCTTTTGTATTTCCCACGTAAGCACCATAGAAGAGAGATTTGCCATCCGCAGTTATTAGCAAATCCTTTCATATATCATAAAAACTGACGTTTTAATTAACATAGTAATTTTTGTTGTTACAGAAGAAACAATATTCAAACTTTATTTCTATGAGTTCTCAATGAAACAGGCTATGATGCAGTTGAGAGCACTGACAAAGTGTTGAGTAATTTCCGCCAAAGTCCTTAGCTAACCGGCGAAATTCCTGGATTCTTTCGTCATCACTGCAAACACTCTAACACTTGTTGAGGTACTTCTGTGTACCAGATTTCTATATTTTGCATGAGGTGGTTTATCTGCCGAAAAGAACACTTGAGGTTATTCAATGCAGCAATAAGTCCACGCAATTGGCAATGAATTCACCATGAGATAGCCGAAAAGTCGGCAGTATTTAATTATTGATTAGCCGACGATAATTAAGAAGACATGTAAGTTGACCTTATTATATTGCTAAGTGAACAAAATCACATAAAATATCGTTGAAAATGAAAGGAGGAATTAATTCTCTCCTCGTTTGCCTTCTTTGGCATCCGAAATATTTGCATATTCGTCGTTATAACTGCGGGAGTGCAATAATTGCAGAAGTGAAGAGTCAACTCAGATTTTCAACGATTTTATTGTCTCGAAATGTGGCTGCATATAGGGTGTGCGATCGATCAACCAAGACACATCGATACCCCACCTCCATAACCCTTTCTTGCATATCTTTATGCGTATCGCAACCATTATTTTCGTTCCTATTTTCGATATCATTTATGTGGAAATTCGAAGATTTGTGGCAAATCATTCAGCAATATTTATAGCCGAAAATAAAGACATTTTGCCTAAATGAAGGAAAAAATGAAGCAAGAAAGAATAGAATAAAATTTCGGAGTGTTTGCGTAATGAACGATTCCTTTTTCGTTTTACTTACAGAGATTTCGAAGTTAAAGTGAAGATAGGTCGGCACTGTAGAGGGACAGCACAGCTTTGTATATTTCATAGCTTAATTTTGTTTCAAAGGCGCACAAATCTTTATTTATTGCCGTCTTATAAGTTCTCTTCAACGTTGCGCACTCACTGTTGTTGTCGTTTACTTTGCTTCGATGAGTTAAATTCAATATTTCATTGTATAGAAGCCAATAAAGTGAAATTTCACGAACTGCAAGGCATATCTTCAGTTGGTGAAATCTAAAGTATGCTTCTAATTCTGGATGAAATTCCCACTGAAATTCGAGAGTGAAGTTTATTGTCCCGCTGTCGAAGGAAGTTATTTCCGCTTACATTGTTTTAGTATGACGATAGTTTCGTATCGTTGTAGTCTCTTCAAATGCGATAATATCAATTCAATTTTACCAAATGAGTAAATATTTTCTTTAGTGAGATTTTGCGTTATATTCGTATATTTAATGACAATGATGTTTTCCTTATTTTTCTTTTAATTAATTGGCATTATATGAGGACAATTCATTAGTGCGTTTAATTGGAAGTTATAGAGAACAGTGAAGCAAATTTGCAATACCTAAGAGAATGGATGCCGTTTCAGAGGGTCCTCATAAGCAAGTAAAACAGAAAAACACAGCCCAAAGGTGCTACAAGAACTGTTGTGAAGTGTGAGATCAACGGCCGACTTTCACGGACAATAATACTTTCAGACTTAAAATTTCAAGTCGGACGAATGAATCCATCCCTTAGCTTTCCTTGCCGCTTTTCCCTCACCACCACCATTCTCTATTAGTTAAGCAAAACATTACTTGTCGCCTATGCACTACTGATTGTCTCTTTTGCTTTTGTGCTTTTTTGCTGGAGCAGACGAAATGCTACAAAGCCTCCAATCTGCTAGTATATTTTACGACAAGTGAATTCCATTGCAACATAATCTCATCGAATTACTTTTTATATCTCGCAAATACATCTTGATGTATTTCGAACGCTCGTCATGCAAATAACACTGAGAAAACGGTGCCGCAAATCTAAGTATAAATGAGAACGAATTCCATAGCAAATGAAATTACTGAAATGATTCGACGTTTCGAAAGGTATTTGACGGATTCTATCATTGAGTTCTTTTTTCATCGCTCTGTGACAATTCAGCAGTGCTAACGGACTCTGTCCTCACTGGAAGATTTTAGTGCAGAAGTTATCAGCGTCTTATCATTGGCAGTGCAAAAACGTAGTGAAAACAACGATTAATGTTGACTCATAGGCTCATTTATGAGGACATCAAGCTGACATACGATCAGTATCTGTGACACGATATAGCATTCAATTATAATTTTTTACAACGATTGCTTAACAGACAATTGCGGGTACCTTCTCGAGAATTACGCTATCATTAACTGATCATCCGTCCTACAGTTTTCAAGGATGAAGAAGGGAGGTTGGCGGGGGAGGGTAAACGATGCAGTCAATAGGCGTTCTTCAATAAACAGTATAGCACAGCTTTCAGGAGACAAAAAAATATGTCCAGATGCAGAACAAGTAAGGAAGATGGAGCAGAAAACAACGTTACTCACGACTGCCCAAGAATATGCAAATGTGGCAAATGTGTGCTCTTGTCTGCGAGAACAACGAATGGATAGTGGAAATGAGGCACAACCACAGAAACCTTCTATAGTACATATAATTCTCATTGTTATTTATTTGCTTATTTATTAATTCGGTGGAAAAACATAGAAATCTTTGCCAGATAGACAATGACAACGAGCGAAATGTTAATGAAGCTAAAGTTTAGGTAAGTAGATATTCATAGGTGGGGGCAACAATAGTACATAGATGGAAGTGACTCTGCCGGAAATCCAGGCTGATAGAACACAGAGCTGAAAGTGGTCAGGCATTGTTTTAGCTACAATGCTTTAAGCAAACTATAAACTGCCTTCTCATCGACTAAGGAACAACCGAAAATGTTTCTGAGAGCGGGGTAGCGGAGATACTCCGCAAAGTTTTATGACAACGACTGAGACCAAGATTAAGCCGACGATATTTTAATGATTTGAGTGGATTTCCAGACCGGAACCGTTATGTACTGTTAGTGGGTATACTGTAACACTGATATTGACCGCGACAAAATTTGTGGAAAGCACGACAAGTGAAACGTTTCTGGACATTCACTAGAAGGATGACATTAAAACCGAATAAGGAGGCAATGCAGGAGCGCCGTATCCCGAAGTGGATAGGCAATGAGCTATAAACGCATTCTGCTAATCGTCTACAAGTCTGCGATAAAAAAGGCGGTGAATGGAGTTTGCAGTTTGCAGGTTTCGCTGATTTTTCAGTAGCAGTAGAAGACTGCAACCACTGCTGAAGTTCAAGTCTGATTATAATATGAGGGTCACGAAAGCCTTATGTAATAAAATCGTCCGTAGAGAACGCATCCTTGCAGAAAGTTGATATGAAGCAGACGGGAGCTTTCATGTGAAATATTCAATTGCCGTAGTAGCGACCGTCGGAGAATGCAACAAAGTGCCTCTGCAGAATATAGAAGTAGCAGGTAGGACATGCAATCGACAATATGTCTTGAGGTCGCCAGCTATGGGCTTGATACTGCCTAGAATGTTATAAGGCACATGAGGAATAAAACAGGACGTAGAAAAGTTTCTTATGGCCAGCACTAGGAGTTTGGTGTGGAGAAAGTAAGCACCTCCAATTCCCGCCCACACAAGAACGCTCTGTATAAAGGAGACGAAGACGCCTTAATTATCCTACTTCAAGATCACCTCAAGACACACCTAACGATTCACTTATCACAACCTGAAGCCTTCTCTTCTCCTAACGTAAATGACTACGACGGAAATGAAGCAAACCTCTATTGTGCTAATTTCTGGAGGAATAAAAGCGCGCTGTGACATCAGTGGAAATGACCATTTTAATCTTAAATTCATATGCAAACTACTGATAATAGTATCTGTTTATAATAGCAAAAAGAGGCGAAATTCTTTTCCACTCGGATTTGCAATGAAAATTTCTCGTAATAGGAAGTAATTAAGGCATTCTATCGGCCATATGCGCCTTCGATGCGTATCCATCTCTCCGTAACGTCGACGTTATGAACTATGAAGGTAAGAGCGAAAAATGTAGCGGCCACTATAATTTGATAGTTGTCTTTTTTAAGCACTCATCGAAAGGAATTTCTGCAAAGCACATTGCATAGTCGCCAACCTCGCATAGTATGCCGGGAAGGATGCACAATAATGGAATGAGTGTTAATATTAAACCACTGAAATCACCTCTCGTGATAGGTATCACTTCCATAGATTATCATTCTTGTGGTTCACCTGTTTGGGCGTATTTTTTGAGTGACTCGTGAATTGAATGAAATGTGAGAGATACATTTTCTATTGCAATAAATTTTCTCGTATTTGCTCTTATTATAAGCAGAAATATTCTCTCTTGGATTACACCCAAACTTTATCCAGAATTTCCACTCTTTTCTGGTTAATATGATGTTCAATTAAACGATTAATAAGCGGAAATACTCAGCATCGATTCGATATTCTATAAATGAAAAGTTGAAATTGGAGGTTTCTAGCCGATATTTCAGCCAAATGAACGATCATGTCCACTTTCGTTGGCAATTTCCGCACGAGTTAAGCGCAAAGATTCACAAATAAATCTTTCCCCATCACTGCTTAGATGTTACTCAAAAGTAAAATCGTCGTGCTCAGCGTTGAGATTGAGTTCTCAGTCTTCGGAGCCTCCACCAAGCAATCAGCAACAATTATGAACTCTCTGAATTAAAATAAAAGAAAACTGCAGCAAGGGGCAGAGTGTTCTATATGAGCTCATTCGAATCTCTACACGGCATCAGCAATGCAAGGTGTTACGAATGCATCCAAGTTTGGATGTCCGGAAGAAGTTTCCAACTCTCATAAGCGCCTTTATCTTCAAGCCGTATTTTTTGCTTATAAACAGATGCAATTTCATGCTGCACTGCTTTCTAGCTGCTTAATTTATTAATTCTTCAATTTAAAATGTCTAAGCGTTCTTCTCAAGAGCGAGAGCTCATCTTGCTAATCGAATCTCCTCTTTGATGAGGACAAGTTTTTTCACTCACTATGGAGAAGGGCGGTGATCTCATCCGTGAATTGAATCGACTCCTCAGGGGAGTTTTTAATAGTTATTGGACGGGGATATGTCATACAGGTCGTTAAGAAGGTGGTGAAATTCGGCGAAAGTAGCTGCTTTAGACAAAAGTCGCGTCCTCAAACGATTAATTGTTGACGGTTTTCTATTGGGCGCAACTTTTTTTTTCTGAACATTCAGTTACCATGGAACATTTGTGTTTTTGTTTTATTTGTTGGCGGTTGTTATTGGCAGGTTGGTTTTTTCGTAGTGGAGGTGGGGTACGGAGAGGAGGGGTTGAAGGGAGGGAATGATAGGGAGCGGAGACAGTATGGCTGGAGCAATAGGAATGATCTCGGCTCCGGTTTGATGGCTGAATTGGCTTGAATGACATTGAATGGAAGAGTAGCCTAGACGCATTTGGAGAGCAAAGGCAACGAAGCCAGTTGTGTGGAGTTAAGTGAGTAGATAGAGCTACGCTGACACGCGCGACTTTGGTTAATTGATCCTCGTGGTCGTTTTATCCTCTTCAGCCACATTTCAACGTTTCACATTTCGTTTCTTTCACCAGTACGCTCGAGTTGGAGTAAGTTTTCGACGAGCACACTCCACTTGGGGTGCCCTATCCTCTTTCGCTCTCAGAAATGCGTATTTATCTTATTTGACGCTGAGGATTTGCATTATGAGCTGGGCTTATTTCCATTCCTGGCCGTCGATGGAGTCAAGATCACATTTGGCTCCATAAACTCGATAAATCAACGCTGCTAGGACAATTGCGCACTTTCGGAACCGCTAGTTTACGCCCAAGTTTAATGCTACACTTAGACTCAGATAACTTTTTAACGATGCACGCAATCTTTAATCACTAGTTAACATTACTCGCGATGTTTTATTGTACTATGCATTGATGTGATAGTGATGCAATTGTAGGTGTTGTTATTCCTTAGTCGAAGCCCATATTACTCAGTAGCCTCGTCTTGTTTACTGTTGAAAATATAGTTCAATTTCTACTAGTATATGCAAGCCTTATTGTATTATATAATTGCTTTTTTAAAGGTTTAAGGCTTAATTTGATGGGCGATTTCCCTTTATCGTCCTCTAGAGTCTAGCGCCGATACGAGATTTCAACGCAATTACCATCTTCACTAATAAACGATGGAAAGCGAAGTGGTTAAGGCTTTCAATGCTGAGGTTTGTTTCCTTCAATGTGATGCATGCTTATAGCTTAGTTTAATTCTGACGAACGCTCTCAGAAAGAGGAAATGATATTGTGTTAATTCAATAAAGTTCTCCTTCCATGATGAGCGTGATATATTCGATTCACTAAGGTGCCGAGATCTTGAGTTCCCTTGAACGTGATTGATATTATCTCGTAGATATCGTTCACAAGTTATCACAAATGTAGCAGTAAAGTTACTCTTTTCTCTTGTTATGCAGCAATATCATTGCTAATATATCGCGAAGAAACATGAAAGGTTTAATGGGCTCGAAACCATCGCACTAACTTGAATTTAGTTCAACAGTAAGAGGGCTTTGTGAAGGTCAGAGAATAAAGCATTTTTTAACTTAACGTTTATAGTTTAAGTTTCCTTATATTGTCGAGTGAAGTGATAAATCTTATGCGTTCGTCATTTTTTATGAATCATCGTTTTAACCTCAATAAGTGCTGATAAATTCCAAGCTAAGTGCCAGCGGGAAGTGAAGTTTTCCAATGACCGAGTGGAATCTCTTAAGCTGAAGTGTTGCTATTAACGCCACTCAATCCTTGACAGTCATGCCGCTGATTGCAAACAATATCCTAACCTTTCGTTTTTTTCTTCGAATTGTCTAAAGGATTCGGTGTGTCCGCCGAAGTGAGCAGTGAGATTTCGCAGCATTAAAAATCGTACCATATGGTGGCTTATGAGAATCTTAATATACTGCACGAGCTTGTCAGAAACTGTGCGATGCGTTGGCTTTTATTCATCCGTTGTTAGGTTTCCGTTGCGGCTTGTTGACGATTTATTTCTGCCAATATTGGAAGTTAGTTTTGTGACCGGCGTTTCGAGAATCCTTAAAGATATTGTAAGAGCGCCTTTCACTGTCGGATAGGATATGTTAGACAAGTCTTGATTATTTTCACCTATTGCACAAATCCACGTAGTCCAGGGTTATCGATGGTCGATACTGGAATGAGTAGATTTCTTGGTTGAATGTAGCTGATCGATGTGAAATGTCATTTAGAACCGTTTTCAGGTGACACGTTCATTTTTTTCTCCTTAACTGAGATATGATTTGAGGCGTTGGCTGGTCGGCATTGATATGTTAGAAGGGTCAGTGACTTTGTGAGTGCAGCTTTAATGGCTAGATAACTCGACAGATAGCGGATGTGAGGCGAGGTTGACCAATACCTTCATGAAAAATCGTAGCGACCACGGATTCCTTTTTTCTCAGTCCAAAATGCTAAAGAATTACTCGATATTAGCGACGAAGTGCGGCAAGGAAGATGCTCTTGGCTTCACAACATTTTCTCTCCCCATCCGACATGTTGATAACTTTCATTGTCGAAACATGGGACTTCGAAATACATTTGTGTGTAACGAAATAAGAGTATAATTTTCAGTTGGTTTCGCTTTATGAGTTGAAACCACCGATCAGCAAGAAAAAAATTGTCGATATAACGAAGGCGGCAATGAAAGCAATCAAATTCTACAAACATATTGTGTTCTGCGTTGAGAAATTTCTGACGAAGGTTTGCGTTTCCTTTGTTGCCACAATATGTCTCACGCTATTGCGTATTTTCGCTATTTTATTCTATTTTTTCTCAGAATTTTCGTTTAGATGGCTCACATGCTGTAACAGTGCTTCCTTTGTATAGTTGAGCTTGCAGTGAAGGAAAACGCGGATTTTGTTGCCATACATGGAGGTGATTTGAAACGAGGGGAGTAGAAGGCAGAAACTGTTTTGATGTATCGGGAACGAATAGAAGGGAGGAGATGGAACGGACGAAATATTGACGCTAAATTCGAACTCAAAAGACTGAGCTCACCCTCACTTCCCAAATAAAACAGTGCTGGTGGTTTGCATATCTCGCGTTGTATATTTAACGGTCAGTCGACCTTGATTCGCAGCTGTGGATGTCTCGTAAGTGCATGAAAAGATAATTCTGACTTGGCTGTGTTTGCGACGAAAGCTTTGGTTACAATCTGATCTGCGCTCATCGTATGGAATATTGTTTTAACTATCGTTTTGATTGAACGGAATATTAAGGAGCTTGTTGAGTGGAGTGATAAATAAAGTAGTTTCAGTGCAAGGCAGATTATAAAATCCCAGGATTGTACTGCATCGATTCGATAATCAGGCAGTCACGTCATCAGTTCAAAGATAAAGATGTATTTGGACCTCGTTTCGCCATCAACATGGCAACCACTCTATCCAACCTTTTGAGCTGCAAAAATGACGATAAGGTTATTGGTTTCTATCATGTTACTTTTACATGTTTCATTATAAGAGGAGTTCACTTTCGCGGATTTTCTGCTGATTTGCTGCCTATTTCATCATTTTAGTGCAAGAGCTTGGCAGGTCGAGCACGGAGGCATTTGAAAGTTCTTGAAGTAGGGGTGTTGGTTAGACTAGTTTTGATTTTGATTTTTTGCTTAAGAATTTTCGTTTAGAATTACAACGTCCCGCATAAAATGTTTCTTATTTAGTTCGTATCGAAGTTTCATTGGTGCTTAAGCTTTGATCATTGTTCATCGTGGGAAAGGTGTTCTTCCTCTCCAACTCCCACTCCTCCTTTCTCTCCTTTTTTGCCCTCTCCCAGCATCGAAATGTTAAGGTGAAGTGAGTTCTGTGTTGTTTGGCTTGACGGAAATGAGACTTTATTGCAGCCGAAGGTAGTTAGGGTATTGAATTTATGGAGAAGCCATGGTGTATTTGACGACGCACAAGTGAAGCCTTGGTTGGACTATTGTCGTGAACAACACAACCTTGGTAAGAGTTCTTAATATTTCGTCTCTTCTGCGTCCTTCACTTGCGCAAATGCAATTTTTTTATGTGGGAGGGGGAGGGGTTTCCTTTTTGTGTTTACGATAATCTGTTTATCAATTTTATGTCGAAGGTTTTCAAAATTTTCGGATATTCAGCGCTTCATATTCGAGAAAGCAGTCTGGGCCATATTAGGTGACCCAATGTCTCTTAGGATCTGCACTGTTCCTCATTGAATGAAGGAGAGGAAGACCGTAAGCGAAGTTATGAGGACTCAGAAATGTGTGAAATAAATGAAGTAATATGCGGGACAACTACTGCTGTTTTTTCGAGCTTATTCTTAATTAATTTCGCGTCTTTTTTGCCATTATAAATATGTTTTGAGGAAAAAACCGAAAGATTACTTCGTTTGGTTTGTTGAGTATTACCGAGGGGAACTGAATATAGCGGATAATCGAGGATTTTTGGTTGTGAGATGTGTTTATCTCTGTAAGTAATTTGTCGTCTTTTTCTCTTCTCCATTCGACGCTTTCATATTTGAGCAGAGGATTTCCTTTTAGTCGGCATCTTTCTTTCTTCCTCCTCAGTCTGCACTTTTTCGCTTTCATCACTCCCATCAGACATTTCTTATTTTCTTATCTGTTGATCGTGGATTCAGAGACGGATTGTATGCAAGTGGAGAAAGCAGTCAAGGGCGAGCAAGCGGATATGTCGATTTATAACCGAACGCCTGCGCGAGTTGTTGATAAAAAGAGAATCGCCGAGCCGCAAACCCCTCCGCCATTCGCCAAAACGGTTCCTTTAAATCGTTTGAACAGAAGTTTCGTGATAGGAGTTCTCTCGTTGTTAGGGCATCTGTGATGTTTTCAGTTGCCTTGTAAGAGGTAGGAAGCATATGATGTTTGGGATACGTAATAGATTGCCCTGATAAATTTTTCTATTCACAGAGGAGTGTGGATAACTAGGTGGGAGTTATTGTTAATCTCATGGCCTCTTTTTTGGAAAAGAATTGACGGGGAGTAAATAAGAAGTAATTGACTGATCGGGATTAATAAACTTTCAGTTAGGAATTCAGTTCAGTCATTCAGGATGTTAGTTAAGTAATGGTCATTAACTTAGATTGAAAATATGTTTTTTTTTTTCTCTTACGTAGTTTTCATCGCGATGAAAAGTAAAGAAAGTAATAGGCAGCAGATAGTGGATCAGTATCATGACGTGAAGAAATGAGGGTGCCGGTTAAAATCAACTACCTATGAAGCGGCTCCAGCAAAGATTGGAGCTCATAGCAGCTCCATCAACGAGGATTTCCGGCACCTTAAGTTGATTGTAGAGAAAGCAAAAAGGGCAGCTGTGCTTCAAGTGGTCTTGTGTGTTCACATGCGAAAAGCTGTTTCGGCGAATATTCTGAGGGAATTGCATCCATTTGCTATAAATCTTTATTTCGCGCACATTGAAGATGCTTATAGTATAGAAACCATGAAGATTGCTAGGCCAAAGGTGGGTAGGGTTGGGTAGGTGCACGTTTCGAAGGTACTATCGCTGGATAGTTTTGCAGTATAGAAATAGTCTTAAACGCACGGAAAGGAAATCGGAATAAAGTAGAATTTGCTGCGTAATGAGTGAAGGATTGAATTAATTTATAGGAATTACGCGCGCATACACCGCCATTACCTGTACGGGAACCAAGTGACGAGTGTGTGGATGGAGGCGTGAGTGAGCGCGAGACGTTGGCAATGTTGACGACAATGGGTCTCGATCTTGGGGGCATGTTTAGCTCTGATCATGCTCTTCTTCAAAAGATGCACAAACTCGTCAATGACAAATTGGTGGAACGTAGAGAGATTGATTCGAAACGTCAGGGCAATATCAAGGTTCCTTTTTATATGATATTTCATTAAAATATATGAAACACCTTACAGTTCGAGAACATCCACATCCCATACAAGTTTTATCGTCTGTTTTTTGTTTTCTCATCTCTTCCGTCATCACCATCTGAGGTCATTGTGTGGTTTGCGGTTATAACTTCCTACTTGACTAGAATGGAGAAACTGATCTCATCGGTGATCGTGAAGTAGCCACTAAAATTGATTGATGGACGTTAATGATGAGACGCAGTTTGACCTGGAAATGAGTGCATTCAATTTTCTCTTTTAGGTCTATAGGAGGATTTCGGATCTCTCGATTTCAGCTTCTTTCCTCTCATTAATGAAAGGAGAACCATTTTATGCTAGAAACGTATTTCGATATTAAGGAAAGAGTATTGAGGGGATTGATAAGGATGCGGAAAAAGATTGACAACTGAAGGAAATTGTGTAAAAAATCATTTGAGAAGTTAAATTCAGCGATGCATTCATTGCTTCGGATGTCATTCAAGAGGGATCCTTAGTAACAGTATTGTCGCTTAAAATTCCTGCTTCGTTAAACGAAGTGTTCCTCGCATTTTTGTCGCAAATTTTTTTCAGACGGCTCAGAATTTTTTAAATTCGTGAGAGAGGCTCTCCCGATATGTGACCAGAACAGTACATGAATTGAGTGACGAAGGCGAATATATGAGAGTCTATACATTACATTTTGTAACTGATGATGGATAGCGTGGAAGTGGCACTGCTAGTAGCCAGCGTTTAAGACAGAGTTTCGCACAATAGAATCCATTCAGGGGAATGAATTGAATAGAATTGTTGGATGGTCAATGGACGTTTTACATTTTGAATACAAAAGGTGTCGGAAGAGCGGCAGGTCGTATATTTTGCTTTTGTTGCTCATAGCATGTTCCATTATTTGCTTTTGCCTTCATTCTTGTGTCGAGCTATCTGCGCTACGCTGTGCGATGGAGAATTCGTTTCCATTTCTTCATTTGAATTTGCCCGACGATAATTGGTGAATCTTGTCTCAACGTTTCTTTCTTCGGGTCGTCCTCTTAGCGGTTATAACAGATTCCTTAATGACCTTTGACCCAGGCTTGAAGAAAAGAAATTGGGTGATAGACAGTAGAAAGTGTTGATTGCAATGAACATGTATCACAAGCAAAGAATATCGATTTGTGGATTTATCGGATTTATTATATTTCATCTCTCCATTATTCATTAAGCTGATCGACGCTTACATGTTTTGAATATCGAAATCGAGTCTCTTTCCGGCCGCTTCACGATTGAGTTTTGCATTTTCGTCCACCTATCGGTCCCTTATCTAATTAATGGTAAATATCACGTAAACGTCAGTACGATCGGTTGTATGAGTTCGCGCTTTTCATTGAAGTTTGTATTGCCCGTTTCACACACAAATCGGAGTCTTGTCGTACTTATCACGAGTGGAAAAAGGTGTGTTCAAGAGCATCAGAAAATCTGGTTGAAGCTGCATCAAGTGCTTTCGTGCGTTTTCCGAATTTCGTGGTGCGTATTGCTATAGTGGGGTCCAGCGGAGGCATCTTTTCTTTTCAGCACTCGTGTGCTGTATAAACTTATTTTCTGAAACTCCAGTGGGTTGATTTGTTACGTTATATCGTATACAGCGGACGGTTCGTATGAATTTGAGGTCAAAGGGCGTAAAAATCAATGTTTCAGCAACATACTTAATGCTTCTCTGTGAAGACATCATTGTTTGCCTGTCGGAATTAATTGAAAAGCTATTGCAGAGTTTGTTGTCTCGGGAATTTGATTACAGCGATGAGGAGGAGAGTGGCGATGAAGATGGTGCACGGAAACTACAGATTGATCCACGACCTAATGAACTCACCAAGCAACAGATCATGGGGTATGATGATGCTCTATTCTTCCGCCTATTCAATAAATATTATCGTATTTGTTACAAGTGAGAACTGAAAGAAAGATAAGTGTTCAAGAACGCCAAGAAAAAAAATGTCTTTGAAAATACGTCTTGCAAGGTAAGTGTGAAATTCCTCAAGCAAGTCTAGGAAAAAGGATTTAGTCTATTATTTTGCAAAGTTGATAAAACGATTATCAAATGGTTTCTTGTGTTTTTCGAATTCTCTCATACGCATCGCTGTAGTGGGGTTTTCGATGTAGTCATCTTTTCTTTTCAATACTCGTATGCTATGTGAGCTTATTTTTTGAAAATCCACTGGATTGATTCGTTACGTTATCTCGTATACAGAGCGGATGGTTCGTATGAAATTTCCGCTGAGTGGGTATCAGACTAATGTTGAAAATAAAGATGAGCAATTTGAGCATGGCGGAGGCAGTGTTACGCGAGCCGGATACCAAAGAAGAGATCCAGCGTCTGCACACTGAACGGCTTTCCGCTCTCACACAGGCTGCAGTGGCCCGCGTACAGGTTGCCCGCCAGAATGTGGCTACGATGGTTGCGGTTGCAGCGGCGGCAGGTGCACAACCATCACGACCGTCACTCGCCTCTGCGGCACCGATCACGATACCGCTGAATGCAGCTCCACCGGCTGCTTCTGCAAATATTTCATTACCACATGCCATGATGGCATCGCCAGCATCTACCCAGCGTATGGTTAGTTCTGCAATATTATTTAGTTGGCAGTAAGCTTTGCGGTTGATGGCCGCAGTTTGAACCTGATAACATTATATCTCAGTTTTTTTCTTTTGAATATATTTATCGGTGTTTAAAGCGTCTTGTGATATGACTGTCGAACAAATGTTCCGCTTCTGAAAAAGGTTTTTTTCGTAATACCAACCATTAACGTAATGATATTTGTTTGCTTCGCCGAAGTGACATAGAGTAGGTTGGAAGACTTTCTTGGTTACGTTATTGCTGGTGACGGGATAATATTATCGAACCAAGGACATGGCAATAAGATGTATTCGATAAAATTTTCGGAGTGGTGCTTTCATGTTCGAATTTCGGCGTTACGATGAAAGGGAGATCCACACCATATGATGATGTGTGCACCGTAGCCTTACTAGGAAATAATTCTCGGAAACATAGTGTGGCACGTGTGCGAAATTTCGAGGAGGTGCGGGCAGATGTGGTTTTTAACAGCTTACGTAATATCTTCTGGTTTTTGTCTTCATTTTATAGTTTTAAGGTATTAGTGATTATTATGGTTTGTCTTCAAAGCAATCGCAAGGATATAATGGATGTTGAGGAGGAGTGGGTAGGATTGAGGGAAGACTTTCATGGTGATTGACTAGGAATGACAATTTGAAGAGCAAAAGTTCCTCCAACTTATTATTGTGTCGTTAGACAATCTGTTCATCGGTATTTTTTAGATTCCTAGTGGACAGCCACCATCAGCTGTCCCCACATTCATACCGAACATGCCACCGCCTAACTATGTGAGTGCACCTCCAAGCCAACCAATGGCTCAACCCTCTATGGCACACAGTGTACCGATGTCAGGCCAAACCCAGTTGGAACTGGATCAGGTGAACAGATGCTGTCCTTTTTATTATACAACACTGGCATATTCTACTAATAATCCCGTTTTCTCTGAGGTTTCATTGGTGAAATGATTTACACTGATGGCTAGGTGTGTTTCGGTGTTCCTGCCTTCCTATGACAAGCCCATGACCTGTTATGTTATCGTCTTAGGAACCACTGTAAACGAAATATTTCGGTTCAGTTGTTGTACGACATTCTTAATATAATGACGGCTTGGCGTTTCAAATTGTGGTAATAGAAGAGGACTGTTTACGTTGGTGGTTTGTGAAGTTCAAACTGAGCGTCACACAAGCACGCATATCAAGTTTTATTCGCCGAATGATAGAGTGGATGTAATTGAAAATCTGCCGGATATTGCGTTGTATGCCTGCTAAGGGTTTGTCGCTGTGAGCGGTTGGATATTGCTATTTCGTGATTATTTTATTACAAGCTTGGAAAACGTTTCTTTGTGCTTTTATATATGGAATAGTGTATTCAGGATGATCGTCTGCGTCTCAATGAGGATAGCAGATTCGGTCGGGACCATGATGATCGAGAGCGAAGGGATCGAGATCGCGAGCGAAGAGATGATAGGAGGCACGAACGCTCAAGGTCTTTTTTCATTTCTTTTTCTGTTTTATGTGAGAACTATATTCGAATTAATATATGCTATTCAGATGTATCAAAAGCTTTTCCATCATTTCCCCTCGTCAAATAAGGGCCGCTTAATGTAGTCTCAAGTCGATACTTGACCCAATATGCGGATTTTAGAAACGCGTTTAAGTTTTACTGCGTTATTGACGTTAGCGTCATTCCCTTTGAACGGGCTTTGTTTACATCGTTGAGGAAAGAGAAGAAAAAGACATGTGAATAGAATATGCTCGTGATTAAATACTTCCATTCATATTTCTCCTTCGTTGCAGTGTTTCATCGCTGCTAATTTTTGCGTAGATTCATTAGAATATGTGTTCGAGAGCTTCATTTTTCGTTTTTCCCATCATATTGGCATACTTTCTTTTTAAGTTTTGTTCTAAGCTGCATTCCAGTTTGCTTTCAGCTTTAGCCGAGGGAAGCTGGAATGTCGGTTTTTTTTTTCTCTTTTAATGAGGGGCTGAAATGATTTTCGTTCATCTTTTTTATATGGTGTTTTTCAAGCATCGCAGACTCATAATCCGCCACGCCATAAAACAAGGCTGTAGGGAAGTCCGAACGGAGAAACATTTGGGGTATTTAAATGATAGAAAACTTTGGTGACCTTTAAGGGACAGGGATCGAGAGCGAGATCGCTCACGGGAGAAAGATCGAGATAGAGATCGAGACAGGGAGAGGGACTATAACGAAACCCGTGCTTACGGCGAGCGATCAGCCAAGAGGAACCGAAGAAGCAGATCAAGGGAGCGCGAGAAAAGTGGAGAGGTGAGGAGAGATCACAGAGGGAGTGGAACAGAGGAAAGAAGAGGATCGTCTAGAGGGCGAGACAGGGAAAGAGATTCTGCGGTTAGTTCATGTCTTCTGGAAGCTAATTTATCTTTTTAGGTATGACGCCACATAATGGATAGAGAATAAGAAAAGGTGTAGAGAGCTATAGATCACCCGAATACTTTCCTTGTTTTCTTTCTATCTTTTTCTAGCAAATCAGCTTTCCAAATTTCGCATTATTCCCTTGTCTGTTTTTAATTTAAAAATTATTTTTATATTATGTGCATAAAAAATTGTATTTACATACGGTGGATTATATATTGTGTCGAAGCAGCGCAGCTCGAGCGGGTGGAGTGGTTTGTTTTAGAAGGGGATGTATACGACTGATCGAGTTGCATTAAGAGAGTTGGCGACTATATTCACTTGTTCCTGCGATAGCGGACGATATTAAAACAGCTGATATTTGCCATAATAGCTGGTATGGGAACTGGTGGTTATTACAGGAGGGACAGTTATTTCTGGTGTCTTAAAAGAATGGAGCACCCAGGACCTAGTGCGACGGAGACAGCGAGGGAATAGGCAGAAACGGCGGGTGGGTGAAACTGCCTCGATAATGTTGTTGGAGGAGTTGGACAATAGGATGTTGACCGTTATGGATTTAGTCGGAAAGAAAGTTGTTGCTGATCAGCCGAGATGGTTGGTTTTGGATGTGCTCGGTCCAGATTGTTGATGAGTGTGGAGGTAGAGTCGCATGGCGGACTTTGCACTTATCTGTTTACATTTTGTGTATTTATATTGCCTTTTATATAGTAGCTTCCTTCTTCTTTAGAGAATATATCTGCGCTTAGAAATTGTAGAATTTTCATTTGCAATATTTTTTTTTCTCGTGCAGTATCACTATCATATCCACCGTTGATGTGATTGTTTGCAGTACCGGGAGATCGAACGACAGCGAAGGAAAATGGGCATCCCATGGCCACCGAAGGATGAACACGTCATCGGTATCCTCTTCATTTCTATTTTTTATAATGCTTGATTTTCAAATTTAACGAAACAGTTCATGTGATGTTTGCAGAAAATGAGTTTTGTTGGCATTGGAGGAGGGGGGGAGGGAACGGCAAGAGATTGAAAATGAAACGGTGTTGACCTTGCATGAGGAAACAGGGGGATGGAGGCAAGAAGTGCCCTCTTCAGTTACATGACAGCAACGAAGTATTGCAAATAGGAGAAAGCTCTTGAATCTGCCTGTTTACTATAAATTTGAGGTTTTCATGCAGTGAATGAGTTTGAAATGTTTTCATGTTTTTCTGGGAACCCATTTAAGAACATTAAACTCTTTAAGTCGAGAATTCATGGCAAGATCATGTCATCTGCTTTCTACAACAGCTTACGAAAGAATTATAGAATTCATGTTTACCACTCGCTATCTACACTCGTATTCGGAAAAGAGGGGAAGAAAGAAGGAAAATACTGCTCGCAATTGCAGACGTTTCGAATAAAAGGTCCAAGTTTCATGCTCGCAGCTGAAGATGTGAATCGGCTCGCAGAGCTGAAGGCGTAATGTGGTGCAGGAGGTGCATAAGTGTTAAGTATTATGATTGGTTGAAGCGGCCGGAGTCGGTTGTGAGAGCTATTTGCTGTGATCGGTGCTGATCCGCGGGTCTGCGTCGCTATTGCCACGTACAAGGCGTTGAAAAATCCGAGCGAGTCCGATGAACAAGTGAATGCCTGAAGTGCACGAAAGCAGATATACAAAGAGCCTTTTTAGTTGCTTCATGTACTCTGTGGTTTGGACGCATCCCAGCGAACTGCTCGGAAGATGATATTCGTGCATCGGTACTGGAAGCTGGCGAGCCGTCTCGTATCACCATAATAAGCTCGCGTGCATGCGCATATGTAACAATGAAGGATCGCAAGTCGGCGTTTCGTGTCATCGACCGTCTCCAGAAGAATATGCAGGTGGCGAAAAAGAGTGTTAAGGTTCGTTGCTGTTGGCTTTGCTATTCGTCGTTCTGTTATTTATTCTTTTGATAGTTAATTGCTCCATTAAAATTTAATACAAATAATTGTGTCGGTTTCACAACATAACAAGTTCCTTCCTTTCTTATCTCGCTGAATGGGATGAGATTAATTTCGGGTGTTCCGTTGAGTCTTTTATTAACTTCATTCGATCACGCGATGTGGTTCGAGACCCCAGAACCACACTATATTGTTTTTCAGTTGAATTGGGCAACCGGTCAAGGACTAAAAGGAGATAAGTATGCAGCCTTTTGGGATGGCGTGCATGGTATTTCACAGATTCCCTACAGTATGCTTCCCGACGAGCTCGAGCCGCTCTTGGAAGGTAGTCATCTGGATGTGGAAACGTTGCCGCCGAGTCTTGCTGGTGCTTTCTTTTGCCTCACTTTTGGTTCTTTTTTTGAATGTATAAAGATAGCTCTCGTAAAAGCACTGAAAAGATACATGTATTAAGCGGCTGAACTGGTGGACCATTGGTCGTATTTGCGATCAGCTCGCGTATAAGGTGGGTGTGGGATGTTGATCCATTTCAGGTTGTTTATGATGTACACTGGTAAAATAGGAGTCCCTTTGGAGCACATTGCACCCACTTCTGTTTTCTTACGCCGATATTATGAACAGGTCTACAGCGAAGGTTAACGGGCTGGGATTTTGGAACTAATGCTCGGATGATCGCTTTCAGGTGGAGCCTACTCCGGTATGCTATGTGTGTGTGGGGAGAGGGAGAGGAGGACGGAAGGAGGAGTCATCCTTTCTGGGAGAAGTCTGATGGGGAAGGAGAGTAATTTGTGGATGCGCGAAAAATGTCACTAGTGAGTGAAGAGTGGGTTTTTGTAATAATGGATGACGTGTGCTATGATTCCTTCATTTCAGGTTTATATGATGAGCATGGCTTGAAGGGAAAGAAAAAAGAGGAGCAATCGAGATCAGTCGCTAATGCGCCTTCTGAAGTACAGGTGCCTCCGACTGCTGCTGCACTACCTCCGTTCCCGTTCGCTGGTGACTTTCTTTGGTTTTCGAGTTTTTAGAATCGAGGTTGGGCGTGATGGCGAATACTGCCATTATAAAAATAAATTGAGAACTCCCAACATTGATTTCCGTTATGAACAAACTGTTGTCTATTTCTTCAACTGTATGTATAGTGTCTGCAGTTTTCGCGAATCGCAATAATCCGCTAACTTCTGGATTCGCTATGTCAGATTCTTTACCTCTTCAGTTATGCGCTTCGCATTTGCAGAAGTGCGTTTATGGCGTCAGTTTATGCAGTCTGGGAATGTGTGTTTGCGTAGATAGTATAGACGAAGCATTGTTCCCTTATGTTCGACATAGGTGGATAGATGTGTGCTAATGGAATGGCCATGTATCTAGAGGGGCAGGAAGCAAGTTACGGGGTTTGAAATTTCAATACTTTGTTGATCATTGGTCGGTTATGTTTGGAATTGAAGTAAACTCGCTTCGATATCGCCTCAATCTTTATCGTGATTGCGAATAGAGGTTGGTAGAAGTAGGCAAGCATGCTGCTTAAGGTGGGATGAGGTGCGCTTTCGTTTGCAGCCGAAGTGGTCAGTCGCCTCACGGATTGCAATCAATAAATAAAACGCAGCTTCTCGTGTCATGCAAAGATACGTGGAATATTTTTGGAACGTTTAAATGGTTATAGCTCCCTTCAAAATATGAGAAGGGTGACCTGGACTGCATCCAAAGAACTTCTTGACGCTAGCTTGTTTACTTTCGAAGTCAGGATATCCAGCATACATACATTCATATATTTATATATATATTTTTTAAATATGATGTTGGTACAGTGCAATTTGCAGCAACAAGTTTGTTGGGCAGTACGACAACTCCAACATTCGCAAGTTCAGTGAGCATTTGGAGGGGAAGGGGGGGGGGGAGTAATAAAATTGGCATTTTTCAACTCTTGCTGACTAGGGGGTAAGTGGCAATATAATGATGAATAATGAGATGTCTTTTTACATATCGAAATAAATGTTTTACAGTGAGTCAGCCACCGCCATTGGGTGGAATGCCGCCATTTTTCCCTCCGGGAATGATGCCTTTGCCAGGTACGTTCCCTGCCGGTCTACCTCCTCCAGTTGGTGCTGTGCAACCAGCTGGTACCCAAGGTGGCGCCAATCAGCTGGCACAAAAGAAAAGTACGAACGGACCAAATGCTGCACAGCCACATTCCAGCAGTGCATCACAGGCGACAAGTTTACCGCAGCAGCAGGTTTGCATTTCTTCGTTCATATAACTGAAAGAGAACGAAAGGGAATACTTTCCTCGGCGAGTTGATGTGAGAATAAAAAATTTGAAGTTATATAACTTTTTTAATGTGGGAGGAGAGAGGGAGGAGAGGGAGGAGATTCTCGTTTCCGATCGCTGAAGTACAGGAAAGATTCTTGTTTCCGAATTTCTACAAACTGTCACATTAGTTTTTCTTTCCTTCCCTCCTCACTCCCAATCCCATTTCATCGCTTCTGCAATAGTTTAAATGGTACGAGGTGAATTTAAATGTCTTGATTTCTAGCTGCAATATGAATGTAGAAGTTGCTTTCAAACGATGAAGAGGGCAATTTGCATACTGTGGGATCACTGTCGTTTTTATTAGAGCTGAGGCGTGAACTCGTTCGGACCATAGTTGATATCCTTGAAGAAAAAACTCGACGTTGCATTCCATTCGAGTTGTCTGGTAAGCTCTTCCTGCAGCTGCAGTAATTGCTCAGTGGTCGGGAAATGTTGTGGGGGAATCTTTTCGATGGTCGTCAGTGCTCATATAAGGAAGAAAGGTGAGGGTCAGTTGTATTAACCTGCGACGTTTTCAACAGCTCGATTTGTTTTTATGTTATTCTGCCGATTGTAAGTGAGGCAATATCATGAAGTTTTTTTGCAGGCGATGACTACTGGTGGAATGCGAATGCCCGGCTTCGACGCGAATGGTTAGTTTCTGTGCAGTTCTCTTCTTTAAAATATTTGTGTAAGAATTGCATGCAATGCTGTGCATCTTGCCTTAGAGTTAATTTTTCTCAATTGCACTCTGTTTTTAGGAATGCAGGCAGGAGGTCCTCTCATGCCTCCGAATTTTCCCAATCCTCCACCGACGCGTTTTCCAGGAGGACCAACGCCATTCCCCAGTGGAGCTTCTGGATTTCGCGGCAGTCGACCAGGTTTTCCGAGCAGGTAATTGTTTCCGTCCGCAGCCGACGAACGAGTTATTCCAATCTTTCGCGTAATATAATATTAGTGCTCTCTGTTTTGTTTCTTCCTTTCATTTTGCGTCTGATTTTATGCTCTGGTCTGGGTCGTTATCTATGGCCCAAAAATACTAATTTAGATGTTGGCAATGCTCAGTAGTATTGATAATCATGGTTTTAGCCGGTGCCTTAGCTGAAGGAAATTCTCATATTTAGTAACATCTTAAAACTCTGTTTGTGCGGAAGGTTGTCTGCGATTGGCGTTGCATTAAAAGATAAAAAGCTCTATCGCCGCATCAATTTTGTGGATTTCATCGATTTACTAAGCACCTACGCGCTCACATTGACATATATCATCACTCTTGCTTGCTCGCAGTTAGGGCTCATTTCACTCGTCTTTCTTCGATAATTAATTGCGTGGCGTTGCGCCTCTCAACTTGTGATGTTTAGAATTTATTTCATATTGGATTAAACTGTTTCGCTTTCGCTGCATCATTACTAATGAATGTTTCATTTATTTGAGTGACTTCGCTTGATAGCGTTGATTTATTCAAAGTTTGCTGTGAGAAATTCCGAAACTGCACCCAACATACGAAAAATTAGAGGTCTATGGTGGTAGTTATTATAATAGCCATATTTTGTCTCGAGGAATGAAGAAAACACCAATGCAATGCACAGAAGGGACAATAAATTGAGGAAGTGAGAGAAACGTCAATAGAGGGAACACGAAATTATAACGGATAGTAGAACACTGAGTTTCTCCCTTATTCGCCCTCCACTCGTTTCTGTCGGTATTTTCATTTCCGCTCACACAAAGAAACGTCTAGTTGTTGCTTGCTGACGCGGTTGTACCCATCGTCAATAAGTGTCATTGTATAAGTTGTTGTGAACGTCGTGCGGCAGTTCGCTCTGTGTGACGGCATTCGTCGATTCCTCTTCAATGAGTTCTTTGTTGCATATGACTAAGGACACAGTATATTCCGCTCGTACATCTTTTATGTCATCAGCAGATGTGTATATTGATGTATTGTATGCCAATTTCATTGCAGCGATAAAAGTTTATCGAGGCTTTGAGTTGAGAAGCTACGCGTCTTTTCTCAGTCGTTACCCTTGAAAGCATGGCTAAACGGACAGCCAACGCTTACAGTTTGGGAGAAGAAAGAGGGGATTATATAAGCACGTCCGCCTGTGCGAGCTCCTCACAGCTGGAGGCGAGGAAGAGCTACGCATGTATCCTCTTTTTGTCTTTGGTTGGGTGGTTGTTTTGGATGTCAGCTTGTGGTCTTGAAGAATATGTAAAATACATCTCTCAAATAAAAAGGGGTTATATATTATATCTTCAGAATTTTCTTCTCTCCTTATTTCTCTAGCGCTGTATAAGAAGATGAGCTTTCGCTAACATTTCGTGAGATGATTTGCACTGCAGTATTCTTGACGGCAATTTTCTTTACAGGGGAGGATTCGATGGCGGATTTAGAAGTCGAGCACCGTTCCCAGTGCCGCCGAATATGCAGGTAGGGTTGCCACTGGATTCACTAATTCGTCGATATAAGCCAATCCAACGCTTTAGAAAACTCCACTAATGTTTTGTTTAATCGAGCGGTTCACATCACTATCAAACAAAATGCTATAGAATAAGTAGTGAATATCATACAAGAAAGTTAGCAAGGTGGTTTGATTGGCGATATTGCTGTTGTGCCCATGCATAGGAGATTGTTTTTCATGGTGCATAACATTAATAACTCGAGAAGTAGCTCTGCTGTGGCTCGCGTTGTGAATGCATCAGAAAGAAGAGAGAAACCTAGATTTCCATCTCCTTTCATATTGAAAGTGTCGCGTTCTGTTCCCATTGGAAAGCCGACCACTGAGGCTGTGCTCTTAAATTTGAGGCCGAAAACGACCAGCTATTGCATACTCTAATGTGTCGATGCTCGCTATTTTTTGAAGGTGTGAGCGACCGAGCGAATGATTTTTGGCCGTTTTTATCGATGTCTTCTTGTGATAATCGATTTACGCGTTTTTATTTAGGGTTTGTGAAGATTTAGATCTGAGGAAAAAGGCAGTCCGTATAGGCGAGCCGTCAATTTATATAAATTTTTAACGTAACGTTTTCAGATGATGGGTGCTCATCCACCAAGATTTATGCAGCCAGGAGGAATGCCTCAGCGTGGATTGAGGCCGCCGTTCAACACTCCTCCAATGCCGACAGTGAACAATCCAGATGACGTTCATGAGGGTTCGCTTCCATTACCTGAAAAATTGTTGTATCGATGAATTATGAAATGATGATGGGAATGCGATATCTTATCAGAAATCTCTTTTCGAACGGAAGCTTAATTCGATTTTTAGGATTGCGAGAACTAGATGGAAGAGCAGGAGCAAATGATCTTTGAAAAAGAAGAATAAAGCAGTGATAACTTGAAAGTTTGCGTACTTACAAATGATGGCTGTAACCGCGCTGAAACGACGTTGTGACCATATAAGTTACGATAGATGAAAAAAAGGCTTTGCATGCACAGGCATAGAGATGGATTGCTGCGCAGTATTTTCTGGTGCTATTTTGAAGTGATCTGATGTGAAGCTTTCATCGATGCTTTTCACGTCAGTGGTGTCCCAAGTTCTGTGTGATAAAAGATGTTACATAAATCCATCGCTGAGTCCGGATTTCATTTTCTGAACTAGTTAAATGAGATAGATGACAATTAGTTGTAATATTGCCTTTATTTTTCATCATGGGACAGAAGACTGAATGATTTTAGGAGGACACGAGAAGCGGAAGTCGGATTGGGATGAAAGACGCGGGGATGGTGACAGGTATGGCAAAAAATCGAGGCACAGCGGGAAGATGGACAGTGATTTTGAGGAGAGGCGTTCAAGTTGGTCACACGTTGGATTACCGAGTAGCGATGACGAAGTAGAGAACAGTCAGGCGACTTCGGTGAATACGTTAAAACTAACGACCGTGAAAGTTGATGACCATCGTCAGGTCGGTTCGGTGCCGTCAGGTTCTTCAAAAGGTGAGGTTTTATTGATGACCGTTCTGTCGATGAGCGACCTGAGATGAGTGCAATCGGTGGTCGGTGACACTCGGGAGCTTAGCTGAAGTTGCTAGATTCGCATGCACAGGGCAGAGAAGTGCATTGGTACGCAGTATTTTTTGGTGCTATTTTGAGGTGATTTGATGTGAAACTTTCACCGATGCTCTTCATGTCTGTGTTATTCAGCTAAAATCACTTTCGCTAATGCAGTTGAATGAATGACATTACTGGTTATCAAATATTAACGTGTCGCCAAAGGGCCGTTGCAGTATGGAGCAGTTAAAGCGACGACGTGGAGTGTTTTAATGCTATTTTCTGTGAATACGCCGGGAAAACTCATAATGCACAGCTTTCGTTTAGATTTTTTGTTGTTGTTGGAAATTTTTGTCGGAGGATCAGTGATGCTATCGTCGTGTCTGTGCACAGTACTCATCGATCCATTCAATAATCACATATCACAATATTCCAAGGCTGCGTTTTGGTTCCATCCGCGTGCCTTTTTCATAAACCATTTTTATTTTATGCTGTAATCGATTTGTCGGCGTATGCAAGTTTACAGGTTGATGAGATGCAGTTATGAAGGATGCTAATTGATTGAAGTGATCGTGCTTCATTGTTGCACATTTGCTGTGCTTCATTATACGAGTGGTAAATTATTTTAGGAACGCTGTTGTTATTTTCTTTTCGTTGTTTATGAATAGTTGATTAGTGATTTAGAAGGACTTACGAAAAGTGCATATCAAGTCGTCCTGACGCGCTTTCCCACTCTCCTTTATCTCATTTTTGCTCATCGTTCGGTGAGTGAAGTGCGAATTTTTTCGCAACGTTCTTTCAGCAGTTGACGATGCTGCTGATGAGCGCGTGACGTCTACCACGCATGACGATGACAATGCAGATGAACCTGCAGCGGTTGTTGAAGTGAACGGTGATACGCATCAGCACGAGGATCTCAAGGTTCGCTTCGAATTTATACTTTAGCTATTACATTTCGTGTTGTGTACTTAGCCTTTGGCTCTAAATATTGGTGCACCGACGCCTCAGTCTCATGAGCTTCAGAAATCTTCCTTTTGGAAGCGTTCGAATTTGCCATTGTTGCAAGTTGATTCCATTGTTTGATTATTTCTGTTCTTTTCAGTTCCACCTCTTGTCCCATTCTGTCTTCGTTTTATGCCTTTATTGCATTGGTTCAACTGTATATGATTGCAACCATAAGCAAAGGAAGGAAGTTGTCTGTTGCGGATTGAGGGGGAAATGCGACTTGGAGATAGTTAAACGTTTACGATTATTTATTTCGTTTGGCATTGAAGTGTTCATTGATTGGATTGTTCTTCTAGTAAGCATCTATGAATTGTTCTTGTCGGCTTGTCATTCTCGAACATAAGATCCTCCACTATGACTTTTATTTATATAGAGATCCAATTGTATGTTATGCCACTGCAGCGTTGTTTCATCAGTTCTGAAACTGTTTTAGGAAGTGATGCGGACCGAGGACGAAATATTGGAGAATGCTATTATCTACAGTCACGAAGATGAACACTGATCATTCGCTTTTGTATTAATTAATGTTGATTCTCATCGTCGAGCACTGTGTGTAGTGACGATGTTTGTATGTGCGGCATGCGATATCGATGTTCAGAGAACGGTTTCCTTCGATACGCTTTTTGCATTTACATTGTTTTCTCATTCCTCTCTTTTCGTCTCTCGATGGAAGAGAGAATTGGGAGCAGTTGATGTGTGGAGTGATGAGGAGTGGAATGCTTCTGAAAGTTTCGAAGAGTCCAGTATTTAATTTAACATAATGTGGTGGCTATATATAAGTTACCCCTCTTTTTCTTGATTGCACGTCCTCCGAGGGGATGGAGTACGAATGCTTTCTAATGGTTCAGAACAAGAGGCCTAAACTGATTTTGGGGTTTCAAAGATGGTTTGCTGATAGTTTATTTGGAATCTCATTATGAAAACTGGGTGGTCTTGAAAGTCGTGGTATTTTTGTAGGGGGTTTTGGTGGATGATTTTGCCACTGATACGTGGCCACCCTGGAAATATTAGTTTGTTTTAAAATTCGAATAGGTGTGTATGTTGTCACATATAGCACAGGGGATTAATTGTTGGCATATTTAGATCGATTTCGTGGTATATTTAGATCATTTTCAGTTATTTAGTTGGTATGGGCACCGATAGGACTCCTAATTTAACGGGGATCTATGAGGATTGTTGTGTTTAATTTGAACGTCGATTGCATTTCTGTCGGCGATGGTGCATAATGCTGAATTGTGCACAGATAGGCTTTTAGTATATGATGGTTCCTGTTTTCAGTGTTGAAGTGTAACTTGATGGTTATCCATATGAAGTTCCTGTTCTCTTATCGGTCTCGTAGACGTTTCAGATTTTGTTTAATGAAAATTGTCGTATTAACGATAATTTACCGATGCACATACCTCCTTAGAAGCGATGAGTAGAGCGGAAATCTCAGCTGAGATGAGTTGAGTCGTGTTATTTTTTCCCGTATTTGCTTTATGACGCCGGATGGGAGTTGTGCACATTTGCTGATTTGCATTTGCAAAGGGCATATCTGAGTTTAAGAAATACCTAGAGAGGTCAATGCGTGCCTGCACATGCATGTATATTTTCCTTTCCTTTACATGCTTACGTTCACCAACAACCGAAGTCAGAGTTATGTAGTTTTTTGAGGTGAAAGGACGTCGCGGATTAAGCGCTTAAACGAATTTCCGGGCTAATTCGTCACATTCTGAAGTCATAGACAACTGCAAATTTTCCATTTCCTTTAAGAGAGGAATAGGAGAAGTTAGTTCATCGAGGGAATTTGTACAAATAGTTGGTAAGGTGGAGCTGTGTTGATATTTGGTTGTGGTTTTTTATAAATCATTAGTGCAAGGGAAATAGGAAAAGCGCCATATCGTGCCACTCTTGACACATTTCTCTATTTGTCATCGCCATCATGTGGTTTAGCAAATTTCCCCCGGGCAGAATCGCTTACTCTGTCTTTGCCTCTCTGTCTATGCCTAACCGGTAATTTCACCGGCTCATGAAGTTAACGTCGATAGAATTTGATGGGTGCGCTTTACGTCAGTGAGTGGTTTCGTGATTCAGTTATTGCTACTGTTAACCTTATTCTCCGTTGTCTTAAGTATCCCATTGGAATTATCATTTAGGGCTGCCCTACCTTCCGTTAGACGCATGATTCGAAGCGAACCCTTTTCGGTACAGCATTTGAATAGATGATATGTTCAATAGAAAAATCTGGTTCAGTGTTTAGTTGCATTCTTTAGCACAGATATGTGCATTATGCAGTTGTCTCATTGAGCTCAAGATCTGCGATGTGCATCGTTTAGGATTTGAGGGCATAACTTTAAACCGTTCTCGCCATGAAACATTTTCATGAAGTCATCAAAAGCGGCAGCATTTCTTTCCGATTTTGTAGGGAGGCGTTTTACATTCACATTGACTATATTACCCTCGAAGCCTTCCTTCCAGGTGTTTTGTTGCTTCAAGATGTTTCTCTTCTTTTCTCTCTCTAATGTTCGATGTGTTTGAGGGAATATGTTGTTGATATGTTGACTGATGTGAAAACAAATTAATAAAATGTGTCTTGTCGTCGGGACGTTCGTTGGGACGTTTGCTCACTTGTGAAGGCTTTTGCTACTATTTGCATGCACTCCGCACCAACGTTAACGAAATAGTTGCCATGACCGATTCTCGTACGTTTCTGTCAGTGTTGTTGGTTGACGTATGGTGGATGTAATTTATTGATAAAGCGCTGATTGTTATATGGAGTGGAGGTGAATAATGGATTTGTTTTTATTGTTGGCGATAAGTTACGGCTGGGGAACTGGTGAAGTGTGGAGGATGGACGAAGTGGTCGTTCTCCCTTATATCTACAGCTGGTTTTGATTTATAAGTTCATCTTTCCGAAAGGTGATATGCTTCATGATGGAATGTGTTCGTTTTTAAGCTCGAGTTGCACATTTGAAATTGGCATTTTAGCACAGCGATGGAGGGGTTTGTTTGAGATGATTCGAAAAATTAGAGTTGAAAAAGTGCGCTCGTGAGGTGATAACTTCTTTTTGGCCAGCAGCAATAGATTGAGATTGCATGCGGCAGTGATATGTTGTTGAATGCTTCGAAACGTTTATTGATGATGGCGGCATTGACCGATTGGTGATTGGGTCATGCGGATTGACTGAGCTGGAGGAGAAAACGCTACATCATTGTGAGTGGGTACTGACCAGATCGTTGCCGGGAAGTGCACTAACACCGTTTAATGGAAGTTTAGTTGCTGGCAAAGACGACACATAGGCCATCATTGATGGAAAGATCTAGAAAGGTTCGGTAAATATTGTTCGAATGTACTGAGTCGGTGCACTTGTTATCGTTAGATAGTGGGGTGCGAGGTCTCAGTTTCCGAGCGGGGTTCCCATCAACATTTTTCCCGACTCACCCAGCTCACACCAACCGCTCTCATTATGAGAGCGACCAGAGTTGCCATAAGGTCCCTCTTCTACTCCAGGATGCCCTTAGGAGTGTCGGGTAGAGAGCTCGAGTATCCGTTAAATCTTGTCCCGACTCGCGCTGGGAGTGGGATGAAGTTCAGTCCATAGCTGTATGGAACTAGGCTTGTGCATAGGAGGCATGTTATATTCCGATCGGCTATCTGGAAACCAGTTCGCCTGCTCGAATCAAAACAAATCTAATGAGTCTTTACGTGGTTATGCCTGTCCTACCGAGCTGTGCTTAGCCAGATCCGGTTGAGCGTCCGAAGAGATCTCTGTGGAGTGGAATTTTGTGGAATTTTGCAAATTTCTTTGAGCCTTCAGCTATTGGAAGTCGTTGATCGACTTTCGTGATAAGTGGAAGGGATCTGCACAGAGATGCCTAATGATGTTAGGTATCGCGGTTTTTATGAATATTCTGTGTTCATGGTTCCTCGATAGTCTTTGTATTTACTAGGCGGTCTATGACATCCATCGAACTATCGTGAAAAGAGGTCTTGATTTTTTACTGGAAAAAGAGTTCATCGACCGGCTAAGAAAAGAAAGCCAAATTTCAATAAGCAAGGAACAGTCAGAGATCTTCGATCATAGAGTACATTCTGTATAGTCAACAGTAGGTGGGGAGTAGGTGTGTGGCAGCTAAGCTCCAGGAGATGCGTGGTGTCTTGAAGAGTGGCGCAAAGATGTATGTCGTCGCGTCGTGCGTGTATTCTCCGATTTCTTAAGGAGTCTCTGCACTCGAGTTGAGGCACCTCTCGGTGCGTAGTCGATACGAACTCCTGGATTCGCGTCGTCGTAAAATGCTGCATCGTCTTTGTACTCTTTGAACACCTTCACTACACCTGTAAAATGTTCACGTCTGTTTTTTCTTAATGCGCAACAAAATATCATATGATAAGCCGACTCGTTTAGAAGCCAAGGAAAAGCACTCTGACGATGTCGGCGGAGAAGGAGATGTAGCAATATGTGAGGGGGACGTACGAACAGTTGAGGTAGTGGAGGTCGCAAAGGGGTTTTTCTTGTGATCTGGATTCTTCCTCACTCTTTGGAGCTGATCGAACTCGTGATTCATATTTTCCTCAAGATCACTGATAAAAAAGAAATAATAATCTTAATTTGTCGCCGCTGATTAGGTTTCGTCCCCTTCGATTAAAAGATCCGTTGCGCATTTTTAAAAAATATCCACTACTCTCTTCGAGCGTTCTGTCCCCATTGGTGAATTTCTACGAGCGATTTCAAACGCGCACTTTCGGTGAGTATTACTGCGGGCACACTTTAAACTATTACCTTTGCCTCTCTGTAAAGCATTTCTCCGACGCGCGGTTTGTTGTCGAGAATAACCACTCTGCTCGATTTCTTTTGACTTTTCTCACTTGTGTTTTCTTCTCCGGTTGTTTGCCTCTTTCATTCAGAGGCATTTTATTAGCCGTTGAAGTTAGCAGCAGCGGGAATTAATGCTTTCTTTTTTTTCTCTGCTTCTATTTTAATTTGCCGAAATGGGAAAACAACGAAATTGGACGAAGAAGAATAACAAGGAGAGAGGTCAAGTTGACGATCTGAAACGACACTGATAGGAAGCAAAAAGTATTGGCTTTTGCTTTGCCATGTTTGTTCTTAGAAGAGCGCCAAACAGCTGAAGATGTGAGTTGTCGATTCCGACATGGTTGATTACTCATTGTTGATATACTCCGTCCAGTGAAAGGGAACGTTTACAGAAGTTCGCAGGTCGTGAGATGGAGTGCTGCGACCCGAGAGTGATGTTTGACTTGCCGGTCGAGTCCTCATAGCATCCATTACTTGAAATGCTCTAGCAACGGGAATTGTAAAGCAAATGCTCGGCGAACCGAGAAAGGATAAAAGTTGACGCAATGCGCCTCAGAAAACAGTGAATGAGGAATGTCTGCCGAAGCATCATTATTGCAACGAGGTGCGCCAAAACTACCGACTGCATCAGGTGGAGGTCCGTAGTTACATAGCCGATCGCCATTCTTTCATATCCAGCCGACAACGAACAGGAGACAAGTCGAGCGGAGTTTCGTGAGAAATCCCTTTTAAATATTTGTGTAGAACATATAAAAGCTCGAAATGACCGTCTGAATCACACTTACTTCGTCGCTGTTCATCAGCATTGGGCAATCCGTCGGCGACGATCAGCAAACAAATATATAGAAATGCAGCGGCCACTTGTTTATTATTGGCACTTTTTGAGCTGAAAATCACGAGATTTCAACTGGAAATTGTGGATTAAATGATAAGGAAAACCTTAACGGAAGTAGAAAGTACTACTTTAAGGCGAATATATAAATCATGAAGAAGGACTCTTGACGTTGCCGAATTTTATACTTTTATTTCGAATTTTATAATATACTATGACAACAGAAACAATAGTTTTTAAGATTTTTTAACATATGACTCCGAGATCGATGGGCAAACAAACTCGAGAAACCTCGTGGTTAGTAAAGAATTTCCAGGAATTTCCAACTATGATTGTCAAAGGGAACGATGTCTTTGTTCCTTTTTTTTTCATGTTTAGCAGTTAATAAAATACAACTAGCTTAACCGGCGTGATCGCTGCATTCCCATTCCATCGATTGAGTGATTCGATTGCTCACAGATAGCGATTGATTCAAAGTTATATCGATGAAATGGAGAAGCGTTAATCATAAGCTTAAATGATAGTTAATGTTCAAAAATGAAAAATTACATTGCGATCTTGCAGAGCATCTCAAGCTTCCAACGGCAAAATCATTTTGGAACGGTGTCCCCTTATGAAACTTAAAAACTCTATGGACATCTTTCAGGGAGAAGGCATGTGTGGGGTTTGCATTAAGATTGGCCCCATGATGGTTCGAGATCTTAGAGCTGTGGCGTCAATGCCGTGCCATTCGGAACCTCAGGGATGCCCCGTCGGTCAGGATCCAGGAGTTTCGGCATCTTTCGCCTCTATTCTTAGTCGGGAGGCTCGTAAACCTCGAAAATACTCTGTGCTAAGCTGAATGAAATACGCCCTGTCCTCTTCCTCCGTTCATTGACTATAGAATCCAGTCCCTTCCGCCTTGTCTACGAGATCGTCTTTATCAATGAGCAAATGGGAATCACAGCCCACGTTTGGCTAAAAACGAGGGTTTCTGCTCGGTTAGTGGGGGATAAAATATGAGCCGAACTTTGAATTGAATATTCGCGGAGTGGTGGGAGATCTACAAATAGTCGTTTTTCCCACTGTGTTTGCTTTATCCGTATTTACTTTCTTTGAATTCGATCTTCACAAGTGCTTCACTTCATTGCAAAGCTGCTTCGAGTCGCAGATAGGATAAGGATTTAAAGAACTTTTGAGGAGAGTTTTCTCGGATTTTTATTTTATATTTATTATCGTAAATAATGAAGAAGAAGTTGATATATTTAAGGCTTACAGCCTATTAGAACGAAAGTAATTATGCATAGAGATTGCGCAATATATGTTCGCATGTGAAGTGGCGCATATCCTATTTCACTTATAGAGCACCGTGGAGCGGCGTTAAAAGAAAAGACTCCGAGCATAACGCCCATGTTATTAAGCATGAGGAGCAAGGATAGAACTGTTTTAAGGAGGGTCAAGTCATCTTGCATACCGCAGGCTTGCATCAATTCATAGTGATCGTACTGCTGAAGTCGCTCGTAAGTCAGACTGTTTCATTTCGATAACCACTTCAGTCGGACTACAGTGAAACGAAATAGCCGTTACTAAAATGAAAACTTACCGAAGTGCTGCACGAGCTATACGTTCACATACGCAGTCTTTCGTGATGTTCAATCAGCTCCCGAATTGAGTACTTACATTTAAGGGCAATGGAAAATTTGGATGTCTTTCCACTCAATCGGCTTTTTGCTACACACATGAGATTCCCCTTCCAAACAAAAAAACGGATTTGTGCTAAAAGATATGTGGAAGTGGTCAAATCGGGAAAACATGAATGCATTATTGCACGTTGCTTTGTAACTGCAAGGGGAGGGGAGAGGATCCGTCACCTCGAATACTAACATCAGAGGATTAGAAAGATGTTCCCTCTCGACCAGAACCACGATGAAGTTTCATGCAACACATTTGCTTTTGATATCAAAAGAAAAGAAGGTGCTTCACCGTCATCTAAATGCGGAAATCGCAGTCTTCGTTATAAGCATTCGTGAAATGAAGTGTGGTGAAATCATTACGACAGTTTACTTTGCTATATTCACGCCTTAGGATACTTAGTATCGCCACGGAGATACCACTGTCAAGCATAAGGATTAGCTGAAGCTTAGTTCTTTCCATTTTATTATTTATTCATTTTTATTTTTGATAGTTTCCGGGGTTTTTTCTGCGATCTGTGAATGATAACAGACTCATCCGATTCGACGTATTGCTCAAACATGCGTTTTTCTCCTACGACGTTTCGTTCTCCAATTATGATCAATTAGGGCTTTCTGTTTTCCTCTATTGTTCTTCTCTCCTCTTTCACTTCTTTGCTTCCACTTCATTTCTCACATCTAATCGTGGCCGCAAGCTCGTTTACGCACATCTGTATCACCTCTTGAGACTTAGTGCATTTGTGAACGAAAGTCCAAATTCGCATCTCGCAGCAATTCTCTCTACAAATTCTCACTTATGCTACACGAATTCCATCGTTCTTCAATGGAGAATCGACAAGATGCTTTTGACATTGTGCGTTTTATGGATATTACACTAACTGCATCCTTCGCAGGAAAGATAGCTTCCTCTTTTGGAGATTCTCTTCCACAAACTCAAACAATTGACTAAATTACTTCCGAAAGCGACTTTCGAAATGTATCATAAATAAGTTAATGGCTTTCGTTTCTATGTGGTTAAACATCGCATGGCTTTTAAATTTAGTAAAGGGGAGGGAGCATAATTTCTAGCCGTTCTTCAAAATAAAAGTTTTTTTGCAAGCGAGTTCGAGCCGAAGGGTTTCACCGGGACTTGATATGAGTGGAACAAATGGAACTCTTCACAGGGCATCCGCGAAATTCCGGGGAACATAAACAGCCATCGCTTACACATCTACTTTTTAATATAAAACGAGCGGAATGAATCGAATTGATCTGATCGAATAGTCAACAGCAAGCGCGAATGGCTTATCATGTTGACGAGAACGAAGAGGAGACAGACAAATTCGTCGCCTCAAAGGTTGGATGGTGACGGCTCTAACTTACGGTCTTCTGCAATGAGTTTAGGACGTTTTAAAGCCGTGCAAATTCCTTATATTTCATCGCATGTGTGGATGTGCATTTTCTCAGAAAAGCTAACTATAAACCTAGCGGAAGCTATTTATTAAAAGCATCTGAAAATCATCACCTGGAGGAGTCGCAGATATTGTATTTAGGCGACGATGTCAATTAGAAAGTCCAAATAAGCTAGGAGAGGTGGAAAAAAGAATTCTGCTGAAGATTTCTACACTGAAATTCGAGTAATCCCAGGAAGTTACCCAACTGCCTTGCAGTGTGTTTCAGTGCTCTACGTTGTGGTTGCGGGAAAAAAGCGCATGACGCATTTCGACGCATTATAACGATATAACAATTCAATGCTGCAATAAAAAAATTCGAGTTTTTATGGCTTAATGTTTTATTGCCTTCATTAATTAATTAGTGGAGTCAAGAGTCAACAGTGAATAGAGAGACGATGGTTCTAAAAGCGAAACGCCTTTGAGTTTTTTCCTGGATTTATTAACACCTTGAACTATAAAATACTTCGTGTACTAGTCTATAGGTAACAACTAACACATGGATTTTGTGAGCCAGCAGTTCCAGCAGCTCAGTGCTCGACAATCATAACGATGAAAAAGGCCTGCAGATTTGAATGAGCGAAGTAATATTTCAACGAAGATTCCAAGCGAACCGGTCCACTCAAATACGCCGTCTGAATGCGGTGATTGTTACACGTGTAGTGACCGCTGAAATGACTCTTTAAGGCGTTCATTCGGAGCACTTAACAAACTCAAATAAGTACAGACGCCGTCAAACGTATGCGCATTCGTCGCAAAAACATCAAAATATCGTCGCAAAAACAATTCCTCTGTTGCCACCATCAACTGTCTACTATGGCACGGCCCCTTTTCAACATCCAGAAGGCATCTCATGAAAGTATGCCCAATGAAGACAGCCTTCTATCAGTTCTGCTCCACTTTGATTCAGTTTTCGCCATCCATATCTTTGGAAATGTCTTGTGGGAATCTGTGGGCTCTTACCTTTTACGAATGTGGCCGATTGTATCGTTCGTCGGTAACTTTATAGGTAATACAGTTGAATTTTACTGAATTAACGAGCATTACACCAAATGCACAAAAGTTTTTATGGGAAAAAAGATAGGAAGCAATGCTTTTCAAATGGGTTAAGTTGATGGAGGCGATTGGTGAGAAGGAGGAGGTTTCCTCGTTCCAGCTTCTTGCATTCTCCTATCGACGGAAGAATGGAAAATCACTTTGTTTCCCACTTTTATAGGTGTAAAGTAGCTTTTCCAATAGAGTGTCGAATTTTCTTTACAATAATCTCAAGCCTTTGAAACAATCAGAGAACAACGCAGAGAGATGAGCCAATCGAATTTTCCTGCCATCCAGTGTTATTACAGTGACAGCCGAGTGGCAACGATGCAATGTGGAGTGGGAGGTGGAGAGGGTGGAAGACGGAAGTATATCTGAAGGTTCACATAGTCACCTTCTAAGTTTCACGAGGAAGTATATCGTTGCTGTTGGACAACAATACGCGGGATTAATGTTGACAAATTAGGTCTTCATAAATCTGCATTATTGCTATAATCGTATCGCCTAGTCATCTTACTCAGAGAATGCTGAGTATTTACTTCTATTGGTGAGTCGACATTTTACTATTCTTTTAAATGAACATTCGAGACGCTATCAAGCGATAAAAATTTGCATTGGAAGAACCCATAGAATGCGCAGAAATGCATCAAGGTGCTTGGGCGATCCCAATCATGAGCTAGAGTCAGACATTACAAACATAGCAGGCAGCTAACGATGGGTTGAAAAAATGGATTAAGAGGCTGTAGGGGGGAGTAGGTCGAAATAGAGAGGAGGAGATGAGGGAGAATTGTTTGTTTACCTGAAAAGGTCAAAGGAGAAGACTGAGGAACTCCTTCAATCAGATAGAGTTTTCTCCTCAACTTTTATATTTTTTAACGATATTCAATGAGAAATTTGTTTCCTCTTTCACCTGGCGGCTAGCAGATTATATGCAAACTTTGAAGCACCTTCATGAAATTTTGTCATATTATTCTCACTGGTTCCCAAGGTGAGATTACCCGATAGACAAACAAATGATTTCTTTCCTGTGCATTCATGCAAAAAACAACGCATTAAGGATTGTCAAGGAGGATAACTCGAATTACGCACACTGCACTAATGAACTGATTGTGGATTGGATGTTGTGGAGGGTTTAAAGGGAAAATAAATATCAAAAATCTCGCAGCGTTCGGGAATCAAAGAAAACATGAAGCAGTCGTGTGGATAGGACGGAAATGCTGCAGTAAGTGTCTCAAATGAACACCTAAATCGATAGGGAGAATAGCGGAAGACGATGACCATTCGACGCAAGCAGCCGCGGCGTCTAAGGAAACAACGAGGGAGAGGCGAATGCAAAAATTAATTAATTGTCCTTAAAGATAACAGCGGCAGAAAGTTCATTCTGACACAACAACGATGGGGAACATTTGCTTGAAATCGATTCCTGAAAGAACAACACTGCGTTGGAGAGTGCTGGGAAAAAAGGCTGACAAAAAACACCCCAAATTGAATTCATCGTCTTGAAACGTTCAATTTTGTTCTCAAAGAGAATATATGATGAGGCTAGCAAACAAAGAATTTGGAATATTTCTAAATTTATTATTTTCATATCCTTTTGATCACAGTTGCGAAACAATGTGTTTCTGCAAACAATGATGAGGAGGGAGGGGGAGGCAGACCTCGACCTTCGAAAGCGAAACGGGGCTGTCGAAGTAGAGAGAGGAGTTAATAGTTTTTGCTCCTCCACTCGATGCAATTCATCCTGCATCAAGGAGGTTCATTCGAGAGACATGCATCCCTGTATTCCACCACCCTACTCTTGAAAGAAAATAGCCTTTGCAGCTTCCTGGGGATCTAAATGTTCAATAGTTCGGTAGATTTTGTCTCAGATGGATCTTTATTGGCTGAAATCCTTGGGTAATTCCAATTTTTGCACAAATCTGGCTCTTTCCTAAAAATCCTCAGTTTTATTTCTTCACTGTAATTGTAAGGTTAGTAGACTGTATTTGTAAATGCCGAATTTTTCGGCCATATCCGATTTGTTAGAATCAGCTCCAATGTAGATATTCTCGACTGGGCTTAGCAATAATCGTACGTAACCGCATTCTATGCAAGTAGCGAACCTTTGCCCTGTAAATCCTACCGCTCAACACTTCTATCTTTTTCGGCCCTCTGCAATACACAGATTACTTTGCAAAATAGTAAGCGTTTTTTCATTCACTTCAATTACGTCTTTGTTAGCTATATCATACTAATTAAGGAGCTACGGTGAACTGGAACCGTTCTACCGAAGCATCGACCAATTTGCTCTCCAAAAGAGAGCATAATTGAGGGAGCTGGATGAACGCATCTGAATGCAGATTTGCATGTAACATCCAGACGAGCCCACTTTCTGGATTGCAAGCACTATGGTTCTTGCTTTATTTAGCATGCAAAAAAACTGTTTTTCGGTGAAAACATTGCAAGCATCTCGAACACGGGTGTTATAGATATAACGATTATTTAGCACGCTAGGTGGGAAATTCGATGTTTCCAATGATCTTGGAGCAAACTTCCAAACTTCCAAAAGTTACGGGTTGATTATAATCTGGAGAGGTCGGGTGTTTTTGATTATGGAGCCTTATATGATGTTTTATACGTTTATTATTCTTCTTTGCTAATATGCGTGATTAAAGAGGCGAACAACGGGATACATATTCCATTTTCATGCATAGAACGGGAGAGTAACGCATTCTACGTTACGTGATATATTCTTGAGTTGAACACTTCAAAAAACGTTTTTGAGGTGTTCAGGCACAATCACCTAAGAAGGTAAGTGATAAGAAAGCATCCGAGTGTTGAAGCTTCGGCATCCCAAATGCTTCCCGGTTCATTTCTTCTGAACCAAATGCTTCCCGGTTCATTTCTTCTGAATGAGCCTTCCGGAAGAAATGTCTATAAAGGACTTATTTTATGGCGTTTTCCATCCTCATATATGCAATATTTCAATTATAGCATACATTACACTCTTAGAGATAATTACTACATTGTGTAGGTTTAAGGTAGGCCCGAGGGAGGGAACATAAAAAATACCTTTTATCTGTAAAAGTATAAACGCAAACATCGCTAAACGTACTTTTTACACGTCTACAAATGAACCAACATAAGAACGATCGTTCTGCGTGGTGGTGCAATTTTCATTGATAAGAGCGATCGCACAATCGCATCCAACTTATACATTGCACAGTGCAGTTTGCACTTTTAAGCTCTTCTAATCACTATAATTAACGGAAATTCTCTCAGCACTATTTTCCTGAAACATTTCACTTATTTCCGAACTTTTTAAAGCAATCTAGTGTGGCATATTTGCATCTGTGCCACACACCTCTATCATTCTATATCATTGAGCTGGTGCCCCTCTTTCTTCACTCGAAACCCTTCTCCATCTTCTCTGAATCTTTCCTCGTGCTCAGGTTGTGTTCCTTATTAACCTCAAAGGTGGGGTTGGAGGCAAATTCCGAAAGGTGACACATAATCAAACAATAAATATAAGACTACAGAGAAATGAAAGCAAAGGAACTATCAAAATGAAGTTTTCTCGGTTTCTTCGACGTTTTCTAAAAGAGCTTTAAGGATGACTTAAATCGAATCATTCTTAGGAACATTCGACGTCACTAAATGAAAACTGATGCAACGAAGCTTGCTAATTAGCCAAATAAGCACTGCAGTGAAAATAATAGGTAGCAAAAATAGAATGCCTCAGATAGTGGCACATGAAATCCTCTGAAACTGTAGGGAAGTGTGTGGCAACCACGTGCATTTCACAAACAATATATCGGTGTTGCTTGCTTATTTTCGAGGATCAAAAGCCGCAAAGCAGCACACCGACCACGAGTTGGCCAGTCGGAGGCGATGGTCAGTAGAATTCCGTAGGATGATCTGTTCATCGGCACTACTGTTGTTGGTATCAACGAGTCAACGTTACTGCCAATGAACTCTTCCGCCGGACTTCTTGAAATCACGAACGAAACTCTTCTTTTCTCTTCTATTATTTACTCTTTACGCATCATTACTATTCCCAATCGGCTGATCATGTTTAACGGCACATCACCTCTTCATCCACATTTTGATTGTAACAACAAATCATCAGGTGGGGAGTCCTTTTCTTGGGGGACGGGTGGGGGAAGATGGGACGTCGTTCTTTAAAGAATATATTCCGCTTGAATATTACAGCACCTATACAGTTTGCATAGTGCACACAAAATTATAATTTTGAAAGCAGCGTATCTCTTTCTTCAGCTCTTAAAAGAACTCATCCCTCTCGGTTCATTTTGTACTTTAAGAGGACTTTATTTCCCGAAATGTGGTTCGCTGCCACCCTCTTCTCCTTGTTGTGGTTGGCGAAAAGAACGACACCAACCACTTCAGCTGCTATTTCTATAGTACCATTCGAGTCGGCACTGAAAGACGACTAATTTTCTCGCCGAAAGCAACAGTTCAGTCAACATCATTGATTTTGATGCCCTTTTTGTGTATGAGTTGTTATTTATAAAGGCAGAAAATCTTCGAAGGGTTCATGATAAGATTCGATACGTTATCTCTGAACGTTCCCCCACCCTTACTTCGCTCTTTTGTCCATGAAAAATGTCTTCAACCAAGGTGTGGAAAATTGCTTCCACTCACTATGCATGTGGATGCTCGCCGTCTCATACCCGCTGATTTATCGATGTCACTACAGAATCTTGAAACGTTTAACCGCATTGAGATTGCTTGGTTTATTGCTAGAAATGGCCCACCGACTGACAGTCGTATCGCTTCCTGTGTGGGAAGTCTCAAGTTGAGATATCTGGAGCGTTGAATAGTTAACGAGTCGAGCAGGACAGTCTATGTAGACTATAACAGTGCACAGCCTAGGTTCACTTTAGAAAGGCATTTTGGTCAACTTCCTATGCCGACATATTAACATTTCTTCGAATATCTCCATTTCTTCGAAATGGAGATATTTAAGAGGAAGTGCGTTTCTAAATCAGAGCGTTTTAGTGAGTCTCAGCTGTTATGCAGCATTCACCTAAAAGGCTCTGCTACGAGGCGTACCTTAACGATCGCTGATGGGTACTACTGTTTACCTGCCCTTTATTAATGAAGCATATATTATCCTCCAGTCAGATACTGTTGTCCCTCGTTGGTGATTGCAAGATGCATACTGAAAGGTGCAACAATGGATTCTACGAGTGCAAGGTATCCGCCTAATTAATTACCCATCCCGAAGTATCATAACTGAACAATCTGCATAATTACAACGATAGACGTATTGTGTCCTATAAAAGAAACGTGTTGTTCGCATCGAGTGGAGAAGCAGCCGTTTAGATCAGAAACAGTCAGTGATTTCGGACTTCCGAAAGGCAAACGAGCATATTCAATCGTTATTTTCAGAGAGAACACTGATAAACGTGCACAGCGATCAATTCTATCGACCGATCCCTCAACACTGCAAACACCGCTCCTCCTGCAAACCTTTATGGGGCTTCATCTTAGCATCACTATCCTCGGGATTTGATGGAGCTATATTTCGCATAAACAGATAACTTACTCGTAATGAGCACGATGAACAAATCCGAATAAATAAGAAGGTGCCTCCGAATAATACGACTGTCGAGGTGATGAACTGAGATGAGATAGGCAGAAAAAGAGAGGAATGAGAGAAACGACGAGAAGCCGCTGAGATAAGGCGAACAATGCAATAGAAAAGAAACAGAAAAGAACAAAGAAAAACGTCACGTACGTTGAATATGCAGGGCAGATATCACAGACCTCAGTGAGGAACACTTCGCAGGCGCATTGTGAAGCGAGATTTCGACGCGACTGATTATGGCGCAAATGTCATCAAGTACAGTCACACTGCAATCCTCGCGAAAGCGAAATGAAGGAGGAAACATAGTTCAATCTGTGCCAGACTACCGTAAAATAATATTTATCCTGCGGAATCGTTGTAGCCGTGAAGGCAAAATATTTGTCCTCATCGATGAATCGTTCGAGCCTCCGATGGTGATTATACCTATGATTTATTAATAGCTCTCAAGAGGACTGGAGCACCTTCACTTTTGCTGCTGTGTTGTACGCTTTCGCTCGCAACTGGCTGCAGTCTCTGCTCGTCGTTGCCGCCCTTTGTTCCCAAGAATTTATTAAATCTTCTGGAGTGGTATGCGTTATGAGAGAAAGAATAGTGCTAAGGGATATGTTCAAATGATAACGAAATTCCTCTTAGATTACTGTTGGGATTCGTTCCCATTTATATATAAAATGCCCTACTAGTCTCTGTGTAGTCTCTGACGATAAATCGCTTTCGTTAAGGTAGCGCATCTTCATCGAACTTCATGCAGTACAAAGCGTGTTGTTCGGCTTGGTGCGTCGAGCAGCAGTATTGGAGAGTTTGCATTGCCTTAATGTAAGAGAAAAAGTGTCTGAGTGCGCTGCAAGGGTGTACACTGCGTACATTTCCCCTCTCTGTGGAACGCTTTCATCATTTGTCCATAAATAGTAAAGTAGAGGGGACAATGGTTAATTCGAAATGCAACTCGGCGGTCACATAATCCATGCGAGAAGTTTGTGCATATTCAATTGTCGGTAATTCCTTTTCACATCGGTGGATTGACGTGAAAAAATGTTTGAGGAGAACCGTCGAATGATGTAAATCAGAACTGTTAAATTTCTTCAGACTTACTTCAGTAACTTCGAAGTTAAAGTTATCCAGTAAGCCGATAGAAGAGGATCAAAGTTATCTGTTTATGAGAGTTAACTTGTAAAAGTATATGAAGATATTTTCTGCGATTATCAGTCGACTTCTTGAAGGTGAACTTTGCTTTATCAAACTCTCAAACGTCGGTTATTTCGGCCTCCCACCTTAATTTTTCACCAAGAGACATCTCGCTTCATCAGCTAACACTTTCCTCAGGTACCTCCTCACTCCACTTACCTGAAGATTCTCCGATGAGAGATTCATTGTGGACGCACCGTCGAAATACGCCGTCAGCATTAGCGAAGCTCTTTGCATCAACAATCAGCCATTCTGTTTTTTATCAGTATCTTTTATCATTAATCGTCTAAAGCTTGCGTTGTGATGAACGCTGCGCCCAAACAATAGTGTACTTCCGTTGTGTACTCCTATATTTAAGAGCATATTTGCATAGTACCACACTATACACTGAAATTAGGACGAGAGAGCACGCCTATCATCGCTCTAAAAGTTGAAATTTTCCTCTCTATGGGAGGGGTAATTCAACGTAATGAATGTGGGGATGAATTTATGCGAATACATGAGAAATGTGGAAAAAATGAAGAAACGCACTAATGCAAAAATGACTGCTTGCAAAACGTGTTTGATCATTAATGGCTGAATGCGTTTGATAGGGATATGTGAGGGGTTAAAAGTAAGCCTCAATTGGAAATAGAAAAACATGCTGGAAAATGTTACCTTAGCAAAAGCGCTGGAAGAAATTCGGAGACTTTCAGCGTAGGTCGTTAGTCACTATGAGTGACACAATTAAGAATCTCGGTGGTTGGATTCGAATCAAACCATAATCATTTGAGTTATGTCGGCTGTATAGATGAGTGAGATGCACTTGCTGATTTGTTTTCCAGAAAAGATTTATCCGTGGATAAGTAGGATGATATCCGTGAAATAAGCAGGATTATGGGAGCGTCGCGATACATGGAATGACCGAATTGAGGGTACAGATAGAAAAGCGCATTGAAAGTTCGGCAAAAGCAATAAAATTTAGTGTCTTCCGCCCTTCTCTTCATGCAGTAATTATTTCGGATGCATTATTCATTTCGAGCGTCGATTTCTTCGCTGAATTACCAAAGGATTCTTGGCGAATTTGCGCTTTTATTGCTCGTTGTTGCTTGTCTAATTCAATAATTAGCGGTTGGGTGTGTGGAAGATTCAGAATTTCATCTCACCTTAACTTTGCAAACAAAACGATCCGGCATCTTAATTAGTACACCTAGTGCATGAGCATTGTAACGTTCACAGCGGTCGAGTGCCCGGGTGTCGTTTCATACTTCCAATGGAATGTTCGTGTGTATGTCTCTCCTCATTCGGTGCAATATTTTCGGATCTACTGAGCTCTCTGTTCTCTGTTGTTTATGTGACGGTCGGTGGGTGCCATAAGATGAAGGGGCTCCTCCTGTGTGATGCGACGGATTGCTGCTTTCAGTGTCGTTGGCGGCGTGTTGTGTGTGGATATATGGTTGTCGAGAATTCTCTTCGAGTTTCCGCTTTTGAAGTTTTTGTGGTGCATCGAAGTGACTGTGGATTGCCGCCTATGAGTGGTGATAGATGCTCGTCGTTTTTTCCTCCCTCTTCCTTGTTCTATGCTCTTTCGGGTTTTTTGTGGTCGGCGAGAAAGGGTTTCAGCGTGATGTTCGACTTTACCAGCTCCAGATGATCATGTGGAATATATTTGAAATCCAGGTCTCATCCCACGTTGCCGTGAAAATTATAGCAACAGATTAGGGGATATAGTTTGTTGATAGTCCCGCATGTGCATAAACTAGAAAATACGGCAATTCAGTTTGTATGTTTAATGTTGAGAAGGAAGTCGATAAGGGCGTACCGTCCAGGTGGTACAGGTGGAGGGTCCGGTCGACAGATAGGTAGTGCGAAATGAAGCTTGAACATTCGAGAGGTGGTCTCTAAATTTGTGGGCGAAGGAAACAAAATGGTAGTTTTTCTTTTTTTCACCGTTTTATTGAATGGCGTCGGTTATCAGTAGTTCTAAGCCGCTTTCGTATACTTTAATACGCTTTACGTGTTCAGTGCTTAATCCTTCCGAAGCTCTTCACCGTTTAAAGAAGCCCTCCATTGTTGGAATTTCTGGAGGAATTTCAGTATGTTTCAAGACGCTGTGGTACCTCAAAGATGGGGGATGAGGAGAGGGTGAGGAAATGGGGGCAATAAAGCTGAAATTCAAGAACTGCGAATTTTGGAACAGAAAACGTTCACCACGTCAGTTTTTATTTTTCGCAAGCATTATATCCGCCTCCTCACTGAAAGTGTACAAGTAGTGATATTGTAAGTAAATTCCCTCCGGTGGTTTATTCTCTCTGAACCTCTTCGGCAATAGCGCCGATCGCATTGTTTGCTTTTGGTTTTCCAGTTCGCAAAGCTGATTTTTAGCCAATTTTTGCGTCTCCGCAGTCGAGCTCTCTTTATCCACTTGTTTCGTTCTCCTCATCTCTCTTTCTTCCAGCTGCTCTCTTTTTCCCACGTTATTCACCAACAACCCCTCTCCTCTACTCGAAAAACAGCTTAACTTATTGCATTCTGAAGCAGTATTACGAGAGAATATTCTGCGAATAGGATGAAATTATCGTCGCAACAGTTGTTTGTAACAAAACCGGTTTTAGATCTCTCATAGTTTCTCATCGGACACCGCAAATTGATGCATTTGGGTGCATACCGATATCTATCAATTATGGATTCGGATTATTAACGAGGGGAGTTGTTAGAGACGAACCTTTTCCTTCATTATTTCCTCGTTCCCCTCTGTTCCTCAGCTCTTAGCCTTCTCCGGCAACCGAGTTTCAGCGCTAACGATCAGTAAACGTTTTCATGCACTATGGCTTTCATTTTTGGTTCTCTTAAAAATCTGCGTACTTGTTCACTTATTCCTCCTCAAACATTTCTCAGAAGCACACAATCATTTCCCGGCTCAAGTACCGGGCTCTCTTTATTGAAGTGTTTCATTTTCTTTCTTTCTTGTTTCGTGACCCTACCGATTGGATGCGTCGCTACCTCTTCTCCGGAGATGCTCGGATTCTTGTTGGCATGTGTGTGCATGCAGCTTTCAGATATTTTTATATTTACTGCATAGTTTTATGAACGTAAATATCGACAAGCATTCTTCGATATATTTTCACCTAAGTTGTGCACTTAGATATCTCTCAGCAGTGGACTGTATTCGTTGGTTTCGAGTCATTCGTGGTAACGAAGAGTGATTTTAAAGGCCTGAAGATGACGCTCGTAAGGATGACCGGTCTATCATCATCCATCACTGCTCTTAGGCCCTATTATCGACTGCTGCATATGAGTGCATTGAGGGCAGCGAATGTTCCCATAAGTCGATTCGAGCCGCATCACTATCTTCCCTATGAAAAGCTGGAGAAGAATGTTGCCATCGTTCGAAAAAAGTAAGTTATCAAAACTTGTTTGCCGTTCGTCAGCTTGCGTTTCTGGTTTGGGCTGTTTCGTTTTAGGTGCTAAAAGGAGGTGAACGGGGAAGCGGGGCAGACCGAGAGGGAAGCAGTCTCTCCAACTCTACCAGCGAAATAATGTTTTTTTGGAGATGTTCTGGTTTCTGATAAATAAAATTCAGCCAACAGAATCATAGCAGCCAGCAAATCGCGGTAAGGCACGAGGTTACGTTTTTCACGCAGGTCGGCCAAATTTACAATCTGATCTATACATTATTCGTGGATGTAGATTTGTTTATGCTTAAGTGAGGTGAAAGTAAATAATTTCACTGCATCCGACATTATTGTAGAGAGCATTCCGCGTCTCTAAGATTTTACTACGTCACTGATTGCCGTGAGTAACTATCCTCGTGCCTCAAGATAACAAATGAGCTTACTTTACTGCCAGAGTTACTATTTTTAGAACGAGGAGTTTAGGTGGCATCGTTACCACCTCCTCAGTGTTCTCAGAATTCTTTTTTCTTTAATTTCGGAGAGTTGGAGGCGAAGAAAAGGTCGAACTTTCAAACTGCCATTTCTTGTTGAAGGTTTTTGCACAATAGAACAAGTCCCATATCCGTTTTTATTCCATGCTCAAAGCCATGATTTTAAGTGAGAAATAAATCACTTCTAGCTAATCTTCAAAGTCAAGAGATCTATGAACACTCATTATGGAAATATTGAATGTTCTCTTCTGAATCCCGCATAAATTAATATATAGCTGTTTTATAAAAAAAACGAAGAAGGCAGCTCCCACCAGAGTAGACTTTTAGAATAAGGGCTTTTTTTTTCTTGTGTAGGTAAAAGGCAATGCTCGAATGCTCGGAAGCATATCTGTACAAGGAAAAGACTCTGAAGCGCTTTTGAATAAGCGAAAACCTCCGTTATTGAAAAGCCCCTTTCCTCGTTTTTATTTCGTACCGATCTTTCTGTGCCACATTATTTCTTCACTGGTTTGTGTTGCTTCTAGAATCCTCACGCGTAATACACATGGTCTCATTGATTGGCGTTTTAGGGGAACCGAGAGAGTTGACCTCATACATGTTTCCTATGTTGCTAGGACGAGCATTTTCAAGGATGTAAACATAGGGAACTTCCTAAAGAATTTTAGCGATCGAACGTCGGTTTTATTTTTGAAATTTGTCCGCATGCTGGACTTGGAAAAGGTTTTTGATAATTCAAGTAAAAACCATTTTGTAGGTTTCTCGATGAAATGGAAAATTTTCCGATGAGACTTTGTGAAGTGATAGGATGATGTGCCTATCCTAGGAAGTTCAGACGCGACAAAGTCATCAGTCCAACCACGGCGGTTTCTCTAAGTCTTTTCCGACCTTTTAGCTCTGCAGCACTCAAATTATCAACGAAAATGCCAATTTCATGATGAATTCATAAAATATTCTGTCTAGCAACATCGGCGACTACTTCTGCTTCGTTTATTAACCGTTTTTTATATTATGGTAGAGACAGATAGAATTACTCAGTGTTTTAAACACCTTCATGTAATGCTGTTCACCTTTAATTATTCAATGTAAAGGTTGAATCGCCCGTTGACTTTGTCTGAGAAAATTCTCTACGGACATCTCGACGATCCGGCGAAACAAGACATAAGACGTGGTTCGAGCTATCTCCGGTTGAGGCCCGATCGCGTTGCTATGCAAGATGCCACTGCGCAGGTATCTTTTTTTTCTATATTCGCGACTTGTGTAATGCATAGCAGATAAAGGTGATGATTATGGTGAGGGAGTGGTAGTATTGTTTTAGAAACGGCCTGAGATGAAAATCTTTGCTCGGAGCCGATGCGTAATATGGCGTAGGAAATGGCATGACGAAGAAATCAAAAATGCACTTTTGTTGGGAGGGAGTGATTTAGCGAGGGACGTCATGGATCTTATGATTTCTTTTCTGTCTTTTGCGTAGATCGGCTGGCTGTAAGTCCTTTCTCCCTCCTTCTGCTTTCAAAATCTTTAGTTTCTTCCTACTCGAGAATAACGGTAAAGGTTGAACTTAACAACTGAAATAATTTGGTAGTGACTCATAATCCTTTAGCAATGACCGATCGAAGGCCGTTGATGGCGGGTTCGGGCAGTTATCACTGCTTTTCGTCAAATTTTATTATAGCGAAGAATGCTTTATTCAAGATTTTATTCTGAGACAGTTCTCAATTATTGGATGTCGCATGGAGCGATAATTCATCGCAACCACTAAACCCATTTGATCAAGGTATTTGCAGTGGTAGTGAAATGTTGTTTCTTCGGAAGTGCTAGCAGCTATGGCTGATAAGTCGTTATCTGTTTGCAGATGGCGATGCTGCAGTTTATCTCATCGGGGTTACCTCATGTGGCAGTGCCATCCACCATTCATTGTGACCATTTGATTGAGGCAGAGTTCGGCGGCGACAGAGATCTTATAAAAGCCAAAGATGTCAACAAGGAGGTGAACTCTATTCTCATAAGTTACTTAGGTGCTAGAGTTGCTTTGGAGCAGACCTGCCAGAGTGCCTTCGTAGCACATCCCACTCGATCTTACTTACTAGTGAAGTCAGCAGAATGACAGCTCTGCTGGAAATGTAGACAAAAGGTAATGATGTTGGGAACGCGGAGTGGACTTTTGTCAGATTTGATTGAGGCGGACGAGTTTCGAACATCTCAAAGGGAGGGAAACGTGGGAAGGAAATGGGGATGAGGTAAAGCACTTCAAGGGAGCTAATCGAGACACAGTATGCTAATTTGGTTTCATCTTTAAATGCATGGACTTACATGCGCCTTTGCTCAATGGCATAGCTCCCTACAAATGAACAAAATATTAATTCTTCCATCTCGCTTGTCCGCGTTTCATCCCCATCCTTTCCTCTCACCAATTTAGTAATATGCAGTATTCATTCAGAAGTATAAATTCGCAGTTGTTTTTTTAATGTTTATCGCCATTACTTTGGATACAGCTGATTTCCAGGTTTATAATTTTCTGTCATCAGCAAGCAACAAATACGGTGTGGGATTTTGGAACCCCGGAAGTGGTATAATCCATCAAATTTTTCTCGAGAACTATGCCTTTCCTGGTCTTCTTCTCATCGGCACTGATAGCCATACTCCAAACGGAGGTTATCTCATAATTGCTCATTATTTTTCATCGTTGCCATGTTTATTAGCACTTTAGTAGCTATATGTCGTCAGCAAAGTTGTTTCGAACTCATAAAACGTAAGGAAGGATTGTGCATCCTAACTAAGCGTTGAACAAGGCAAGCAAAAAAATTTCCATCGTAGGAGGCATTCATTAAAAATTGCATTGATTTATGAAAAGTTAAGATAATAATGAAATAGAATAGACAATAATGAAATCTTGGGGCAGAATCGTAGTGCGTTTTTTGAGACATGCAGTGTGTTTCAGGAGGTTTGGGTGGAATTTGCATTGGTGTTGGAGGCGCAGATGCTGTGGATGTCATGGCGAATATACCATGGGAGTTGAAATGTCCTAAGGTATGGATCATATGACTTGTAATAGTTGTTTTCGAAGTAAAAGTTTCAGTCCAGTGAAGTGATTTAAACCGTCATACGAGTAGTACTTGGAAACCCTTTAAAGCAGTGACATGTGGAGGAACGTTCTCTTTAATTCGGGAGGCAAGGGGCTATAAATGTTTTTTGGCGACCCATCCGCGCAGAATTCGCGAACTGAGGGGAAGAGTAGAGTTAATTTGAGTTATAGGTGAGTAAGTATAATGGTTCGCAACGTCAGAGAACTATATAGAAATTCTTCATGAGATTTGATAAGGGGACAAGGGAGGTGGAAGAGCTGAGAGGAAGTGTCCAGCTCTGCACATACAGAACGGTGGTTATCGTCTAAAGTCTCCGTTTGTGATATTATACTGAGCTTTTTCTCACTATTCATCTTAGAGCAAACGCATATTTTGTGATAATGTCCTTATGGCCTCATAAAATTATATCAGGTGACAGTAGGCGTTGTACATCAGCTAGTAACCGGTTAATGGGTTGCACATTGAGTGTGAAATCTTTCGTTCCAGTCTCGCAGTTGACTGTTCGCTCCCGATATGTGATGTCTCATTCAGGTTGCTGGAATTATCGCAGTTTCCTTCTATATAAAAACACCCTTATTGTTTTTCCGGGTGTGGCATCTCCAAAGCACACACTGCCTCGTCAGCTCTCATATCTGCTCCTCCTTCCTGTGTTCGAGAGTTACTCGCTCACCAGTCTTTTGCACAGCACCAACATCCGGTTTATACTCATAATTTGAATTTTTTTTCGCTTGCAGGTAATCGGTGTTAAGCTGATAGGTGAGCTGTCCGGATGGACAGCGTGTAAGGATGTGATTCTCAAAGTGGCAGACATACTCACCGTTAAGGGAGGTACTGGCTTCATTGTGGAATACTTTGGTAAGTGCTTTCCTCCATTACTTAAATGGCTATTATGTTTCAAGAACTCCATTTTACTGCACCCTTCCTCCCTCTCCTTCCAGTGATGAGGTGTATTTCGCTCCTCTGAACCAGTGTTTGATTAGACTCCTTGGCAACACTAACGCTAACTCGTGTAAACAAATTTACAAACTTGGATTTATAAATCATCCCTTCGTTGTAAAATAACCAGAGTTGCTTGTGGTACCATTTATCTTACTTTAATGTGAAAGGTGCTCGGAGTAAACATCTTCACTGTTTTCGGAGAATGCGAGAGAGACCATAATCTGCGCAGTGGAGAAACTGACAGCGTACAACGGAATCAGGGGGCAGCATCTTTATGCATCCAGATAAATAATTCAAAACATTTCTGTAGGTCAGACAAATCGCTACATTGAGATACATTAGTGACCCCTCTGTGAATGGATCCTGTTTCCGACGTGAATGATACTCACAGCCAGCTATAGCAGAATCGTATTTGATTTCTGGAGACGAATTTTTGTGTTAATGACACAGAGTCTGTGGTTTGGTCGCCGCACAGTGCAGTAATGGAGGCATACTTTTAGAATCTACGACAGTGACGCATATGGCACCCTCTGCGTACATATTTCTCCACAGCGCCGTTGTCTAGCCACTTACGGGTTCATGACAGGAGTACGTTAAGTATATTCAGATATTCCACAATATATCTTATAAGGATTATATTAGTTCATAGTTCAGCACAAAGGCATCAGACTTCGTCCGCTTGACTCTTGAAAAATTCAATTCAGGACCGGGAGTGAACGCATTGTCGGCAACAGGAATGGGAACGATATGCAATATGGGTGCCGAGGTCGGGGCTACTACCTCTCTATTTCCATTCAGCGAAAGTATGGTGAGGTATCTGAAGGCAACTGGACGGGAAGCCATCGCAGAAGAAGCCCTTAAACATAAGGAGCTGCTGAGTGCAGATGCAGGTGCCGAATACGACAAGGTCCGAGTGAAGAAATTTCGATGCTCTCTATTAACTGTTTGCTAAACGAGCATTAAGGAGTATTCGCATGTTTATGTATAGGTGAATGGCATAACGCGACTCCACAAATCCAGTTTTTTCTGTTTCAGTTCAGAGTTTTTGGAGGTGCAAAAACTCACATTTGGTGCATTTATTCTACAGTGATTCTCGGCTGCGAGAGCAGTTGCGTCTCTTGGTGCGTTAGGTAGACCCTTTCCCTCTTCGCCTCACTACTTGCCTCTCTTCAGCCTCGTCGCTTACATGACCATCTCTATCATTATTGCATGCAGTTCTTCTTCAGTAATTCGATTCCATTTGCCCTTGCTTGAGGCAGTGAGCTCTGTGAATGTTTATCCCTCCTGGTTGTTGGATGTTACCCTGTTATAGAATCTTTTTTTTCTTTCTACATTGCATCTGAAATATCTAAGCAGTAACTATTCTGTAATCAATTTTTCTTGCCACCGCTGCAGGGAATATTCATCTCGGAGTGGACAGAAGCGCCAGTGACGAGATTGTTAGCAGTTTAGATATTTTGTATCGGAATGGAGGAGTCGTTTATTCCTCAGTGGGGAGTGGAGCCGGATTCGAAAATGTCTTTTGTCGGCGTGGTTTGACTAACTTCAAATACGTAAAGTACTTTAGTTGACAAACTCATATGGCGAAGGAGTGGAGCATGAAGTAGTTCTGCTTTGTGGCACATATTTCGAATTAAGAAGTTGATGGTTGCACCGCGGTGCATATTCATGTGGTTTTTATGGTCGTCTTCTCTGTCCCGGAAGCAAAACAAGTGGTGCATATTTATTCAGTTACACAGTGGCACGCATGAGTAGGTGCAAGCGACCTAGGGCATTTTCGCTACACAATTACATAACACATCATTTATAGGGCCTATATCCCGATACGGAAAAGTGGCTAGCTTTTACCTTTCGATGGAAGAATCCGAGACGAAGTGTGTAGCTGTCTTGTTCAGCAGTTGGTGTTTGTAACATGTGGTAGTTGGAAATGAATGGTATCTGTTTTCGAATCAAGAAGTTTTGTTTCGTTCGATATGCTTGAGGAAACTGACGAGCATAATGCATGTGGTTATTGATGGAGCTCTGCCAAGAATTTAGACGACTACAAAGATGCGCCAATAACATTTATTCTCGGAGAAAGACTTTGATGATTTAATGCCATGAAAAGTCGATTTCTTTTCAGATAATCGAAATCGATTTGAACACGTTGGTACCGTACGTTAACGGTCCGTTCACACCTGATTTGGCCACACCGATTGATAAACTAGGTGCAAATGCAAAGGCAAATGGATGGCCGTTAGAGATCAAGGTGGGGCTTATCGGATCGTGCACGAATAGTTCATACGAGGATATGACACGTGCGGCCAGTATCGCTAAACAGGTACGGATGAATATCTTTTATTTTTATTAACATTGGTTATAAAAGTTTGAGGGTCTGAGGGCAGATTGTTCTGTAAGCATCGAAAAAGTTCTTGAACGTAGTTTCAAATCATTATTTCTCCATTTTTGAAGTGCACTGTTAAGTGTGAAGAGTAGCAGGTGCGGGAAAAGTCAGGAAATGTCATAGAGATGAGGCTAAAATTGTCGGAACTAGCGAACAGAGGTGAAAATGACGCTGGTAGTGCTGACGTGTGAAGCATACACTCAAGCATTTGCCTGCCTCACATTCTTTTGTGCATTATGACACTCATAAAACGTTTTGTACTGGAGGTAGTTTGTTTTTAAACAGAGTTTAGTTTTCTTGTGTTGTTTGGAAAAAATAAAATAAAGCTCGTTCCAATTCAATTGCATCTTTTTAACACAACGGTGCCTCGGATAATTTCCTCCACTCCATGCTTTTGGCGCTTTCACAGTGCATAAAGTGTTGATGAAAGAGCAATAGTTCTTGTTTCTTGCCTCATTGAAGCAGTTCTTAGCTTTCCTTCGTAAACAGAACAATGCAAATTTCAGGTCCTGATAGTTCGCTCACGTAATGTGGACGCATGTTGTACCGTGTCATTTTAATCATTCCATTTTCGAGCATTGTAGACGTTTATCATTTGCCCCTCTTTTTCGTGGCATCGAGATGAGGTCCAAAACCGTTACTTCTGCACCGGAAGTGATCGTTATTGCATTACATACATGAATAATCCCTATGCTGTTAGATGATATTTGAACGAGACCGCAGTGTGTCATAGGTGGCGAGTTATTAGCTTTCAGAAAGCCAATAAAAGTGCAAAATTGCTGAGTCTTCTAAAACAGATTTATTCAGCTGCAGTTTTATGCAGTTTCTACCGAAATGCGTGACATGGAACTTACACGAAATTTTTTTGGTTTTTTGAGAAAAATGTAGGATTTGGTCTTATCGAAGCTGTATTGATAACTTCGTAGTTGACCTAATGTTTACTCCCTCTGTCTCAATGAAATGAGCTTCCTTGCAAACACTTCGTCATTCATTTGCATATTTTAGGCCTTGGCTAAGGGATTGAAATCGAAAGCGAAATTTACGGTTACCCCGGGCAGCGAGCAAATTAGGGCAACAATCGAGCGCGATGGCATAGCCAAGATATTCCGGGATTTCGGTGGTGTTGTGTTGGCGAACGCATGTGGTCCATGCATTGGACAGTGGAAAAGACAGGACGTCAAGAAGGCAAGCGTTGTCATCCCCATATCTGGTAGTTCTCTTGAAGTGGCCTTTGAAGAGGCCGTTTTCTTATCCTTGTCATACATAATACATCCATTATATATACAAATATGTAAGTATATAAATGCAAATAGAAATAAACTACGGACACATTGTGTACCCAAAGATGTACCGAAATATGCAAAGTGAATTTCGTTGCATAGCCGAGTTAGGTGTGCGGATTAGATGACTCTTGATTCTCATTAACAGAAATGGAGAGCGTCTAATTTTTTTTTCTGCATAAAATCCCTCTCTCACTCCTTTTCCTCCTTTTGGTGAATTGAAAAATTTCCCACAGAAGAATAATTCGCATAGATGTAAGCATTTCGTTTATGGTAATGAGGAGATGTTTACGCATAATGTGTGGCAGATGGAATGTGATAATCAAGTGAGAGGTGTGTAGCACTGATAATTTATGCGAGCTGGTTGAGGGGAAGGAAAGAAGAGTTTGTATCGGTGAGCTCAAAGTACTTCGTCAAAACTTTATGCTCACTTTATCGTTGAAAGTGGCTATTTTCGTAAAGTTTTTCAAGTGGTCAACTGAATCGCCAATTTGTCTTCATTGATCACTAAAATTCGGTGAATAAATACAGCAACAGAAGAAGCATTAGCCTTCCAACTTATGACCGATTTTTTAAAAGATTTAGGGCTGTAGGAGGAAGAGTTTATAGAGTTCTAGTTTCACTAACATATAAGTGTGGTTGTATGCAACCTAAGAGATATGAATTTCTTGTCTTAAAACAGTCCCTCTTCTGTGCCACCCTTGTGTATTATGTAATGTGTGCCGAATCAGTGTAACGAATTTAAAAAAAAATGGAGCGATTTGGTTGGAATGCCGACGTTCGAAGTTAGAGCTGAAATATGAAGTCGTTCGGTTCAGATATGAAATTTCATTCATTCGTTTTTTTGCTCATTTACGCGTTTACCTTCCAGTTATTGTTGTTAAAGGTTTTTTATGTTTACTACGGAGGGAATGTTCTCATTTTGCCGTTTAGGGTGAGAAGAATACAATCGTGACTTCATACAACCGCAACTTCACCGGCAGAAATGATGCAAATCCGGCGACTCATGCATTTTTAGCGTCACCTGAGCTTGTTACAGCGCTTGCACTGGCCGGAACTCTTGATTTTGACCCGCGCAGGGATGACCTTATTGCTGCAGATGGTATTCCCTTTTTCTTGGAGTTAAAATTGCACCAACGAATTTGCAGCAGATTTTCGCATTCTAGAATTTCGGAAACGTTGTTCACAGATACGCTAATATTTTCACATTATTTTATAAATTGGAAGGTGAATCAAGGTGTTGACGGACTAGCAGTAGATTAGGAGTTCATCTCCTATCTGAAGAATAAATGATCCTCGGATTTCGCTCACTTTCAAAAGGATTTATTTTCTATGAATGAATCGCGAACAGTCTTATAAATCAGTAACTGAAGAAGCAGATAAACTGCCGAAAGCTTTGAAGAATGTTTGCAGTCGTATTGATATGTAATTTTTGGAATCTTTACTAGAGTTCTTTTTGCATGTTATTGGTCGACCCTCCCGGTCGTTCTTTCTTGGTTGAATATTTCTTCTCCTCAGGGTTCTCTTTAAATTCATTCTCTCACGTTTTTTCTGTCTGTATATTCAACATATATTCAGTATGTCATCGCAGTGTTGTTTTATGAAGTATTAATACAGACTGTTGAAAATATGCAGACGGAGTGTTTTTATAGCTGGAAACAATAGATACTCAGGAGCAAACATGAATTTCCGAGGTTGAGAAAGGCGATTGTATCGCATTCTGAAAAAGTGGTTCGACTTCAGTGTATGAGCACTTGCTTCCAAGTGGTGTATCACCATTTATTGTTCATCTTTCGCATTTTTTAAGGCAGTAAGTTCAAGCTTAGACCACCAAATGGCACAGAATTGCCTTCGCGAGGATACGACCGAGGAAAAGAAACCTATCAAGCGCCGTCGGGTCATGGCGATGTCATCATTGACAAGAAGAGCCAGCGTTTGCAGTTATTAGAACCGTTTGATAAATGGGACGGTAAGGATCTCATCGACTTGGCGATATTAATCAAGGTATGGAGTTGTTTTATCCTTTTTTTGTTATATAATTAGCTAATGTCGCCTTCATAATGTAAGCAGTGTTTCTGTTAAACGCAATTTTCAATTAAGACGTGGATTGCTTTGTGGAATTAATGTTCTTACGCACTCGTGAATTTGCTCGTGTTAACTGATTGCTTCCAGCTAATTTCCCGATCAGAAATTCCACGATGTTCACAATTTTCAAGTTTTTATTCACTTTGGGAAATTTTCATTGTGGCAGCACTGTGGAACTATGCACTATCTATAAATACGGTATCTTATTTAGATGCGCCCACTATTAGGAGCGGTAGCTTCAACTCAGGAAGCCTCTAAGCTAAGAAGTTTTGTCAGCATAATGTAAGTAGATGAATGACATGTTAGGCTGTCTTGTTAATGATGTTACCTTAATCTTGGAGATAAAAATGTTTGAAAGTATTGGAAAATTTGCGTTCTTTTTTCGCCGGTTCGGTCGTGGGTGAATGTTTTATAGAAGATTTGCACTAACAGGTGATCGGTCAAAATATGTGGGCATTCATTGTACATGTGTTATCCATTCATTTATGACATATTACGTCGTGCTTTAAAAATGAAATGTACGAACGATGTAAGTCGTATCTGTGTTAGCGTTATATCATGGTATTCGGTGAGTTCTCCTTCAAGTATGATTGTCGTTACGATGAACCTTTGGAAATATCTCTTGTATTTGAAGTTATAACAGTTCAAGGGAACGGGAAGCGGTATTAAGATCATTCATCGTCCACTTAAATTTATCCTGTATTCATGTAACGTTTACTTCTTATTTCAGGGTGTTGCAAGTGCTCGTTTCTATAACAATGAGTGTCACAGCAAACATTTTTCAGCCTAGACATTTCGTTCACCTATTAGACCTTAGCAGGGAAATTTAATTGCAGGTGAAGGGCAAATGCACAACGGACCATATCAGCGCTGCAGGTCCTTGGCTTAAGTATCGCGGTCATCTCGATAACATCTCCAACAATCTTTTCCTTACTGCCGTTAATGCGGAGAACGGCGAAATGAACAAGGTGTTTGTTTGTTTCTTCGCGTCTTTAAAATTCTTTCGCTTTTCTGCTGATTAGAACTTTTTTTTTGATTTCGTTTACATAAATTATGAGCGCGATGTTTTCACTAACCTCTCTTGGGATATGCTCTTGTATTAAAACAGGTAGAAAGATAGTGTCGCGTTCCGATATAGATATGGTCGAACGATGGTTGTAAGTTATCGTTATTGAAATGAAGTTTTTTGGGAAAACGTGGGTAGCACATGTCCAACATTTTTAGAGCTTCTTGTAACGATTCTTGAAGATAATATTTGACGGCGGTGAATTTCAGGTGCGGAATCGTCTGACACAAGAGTATGGGACTGTCTCAGATACAGCTCGTTATTATAAGAGCAAAGGCGTTTCATGGGTGGCTATTGGGGACGAAAACTATGGTGAAGGTTCTTCACGCGAGCATGCCGCACTTGAACCTCGTCATCTTGGTGGACGTGCCATCATCGTAAAGAGTTTTGCTCGGATCCATGGTATGTGATTTGCTTTTTTTTGCCTTTTTGGTACCACTCTTTACAGTTTTTAAAGGTGTAGTGACGCTGGTTGCCGGTGTTTTACGGTGGCAAAATTTTCTAGCTGTTTTCATCAAGGACCTGAAACCTGTCATCTGGGCCATTTCCGGTATATGCTTAAATTTATGGCTCTTTATTTTGAGCGTACTTGCGGTAAAAGATTGGCCAAAACGAATTAGGTAATCGTCTTTCCTGGGAAGCGTGAATCTTATGGTCACTCCTTCCGAAGTTCGCTGTTTGTCTTATGTTTTCCAGGGCGGACTTCCGAATTTTCGTGATGTTTTAATCCGTTATCTGATTCCGAACAGCATTGCTGGCACTTCAGAAAAATTTGTAACTTACGCCTTGATAAAACATGTTTTGATGTGTTAAAATCTTCTATTTCCAAACACTTGCCAGAGCGAAATTCGTTTCTCGTGTATCTGTAATTCCAGTTTTTTTTTTTAACTTGGTATGCTTTGATTTGTCGTTTCAGAGAAAATTTCCGCCAGACTGTAGAAGGGAAAGCATTTTGGAGTGCGGCAAGAGCCGACCATCACTATTGTATAGCTCTGATGTGGGAAGCAGCTGAGCAGATCTGATTTGACTATGAAGATACATAATCCTTTTATTTATATAAGCCTTATACGATATAATAAGGCACAAGTAACAGGACTGTAGTCAATTGATGGTCGACATTTGTTGGATATAAGTCCTCTTCAAGAGCGTGTCCACTTTCGCTGGCTTTGTATAGCACTTGTATCAAATATGGAATTCGTTATTTGCTAAAGAATGATAAGAAATTGAACGTTTCATGGGGCTTTTAGAAATCGCGCATTTTGAGTTTTTATCGAATTATGCTTACTGGCTGAACGGGCTTTTGTTGAACGTGGGTTTATGGGAGAAGGAGTATGATGGTTTGCAGTAACTTTGACATTTTCTGTTTTCAAGGATGCTTCATATTGCAGAAACCAACTTGAAGAAGCAGGGAATGCTTCCGTTGACTTTCGCAAGCGCATCCGATTACGACAAAGTGCTGCCGGATGACAAAGTTTCGTTGTTGGGGCTTAAAGATCTCGCTCCTGGCAAGGTCCGGCACTTTTTATCAGTCTTTTCTTCACATGTTTTTATGTTTTCTGATACAAGGTTTGAACTAAATTTGACCTCATTTGCGATCGGCTAAGTAGAAATTGTCCAAAATACTCGGTCAATTATCGCCAAAAGTTTCCTCGAGTTCCCAAGTTTCTAATTTTAACAGCTTCACATAATCGAAGAAAGTGAGTTTTATTTCTCTCCCACTGTTGATTTCGTAATAATTTATTTGTTAGAAAACCTTTAAGTTAACAGCAGTTAATGACTAATGCCGGTTCATGAAATGTGGTGAATGAATATGAAACGAAAGCCTTCGCAGAAAACGATTCGGTGTTTTGGGTGGTGACCGGCATTGCTAAAAGCTATCGCTGTTGCTCTTACTTCGTTATTGTCGAATAGAATCGTTTCATCATTTCAGATGGTAATGAGATTTTGCTCATAACGATCTCTTAAAATCTTGAGTGTAGTTTCTGTAGTTGTAATTAGTGTGGGTGATGTCAAATTCAGTAGTAAGTCGGCTGCCGATTTTTGCATTCTCTGACTGTTATGTTAAAAAGTATCGCAAGCGCACTTTACTGCTCGTATTTGGGCAATGTGCATTTGTTGTATGTTTGATTTCTGTCTGGTACGTATGCGTGTATCTGTCCTCATACTGTCCGCAAAAATAATTTGATCATCGCGTTTTATTCAAGATATATCTTCGGAAACATTACTGGTCTGTCCTCTAACTACTAGTGATAGAGTTCGTATTCAGCGAGAAATTTCTTCATATTTAGCCGGTGAAATGCGTCCTGAAGCATACGAATGGGACAACTGACGAGATATGGCTGAATCACACGTTCAATGAGCAACAAATCGAATGGTTTAAAGCAGGTTCGGCACTGAATCGGATGAAGGCGATATTCGCTTCAAAGTAGAGTCATTATGACGCCAAAAACCGATCATCTTTTTTTGTTGTGTGTGTCTGACCTATCAAAAGTCTGATGGGATATGTGGTGTATGTGCTTTTCCACGAATTCATTGAGAAATATAATGTGGTATGAGCGATGCTTGGCTTGCTTACACCAACGACGCTTGACCTATTCTTTATGGCGCCAGTTAAGCTTTTGGGAGTCCTTGCTGGGGACTGCGATCTTTCCTCGGCGATGGTTGGCATAGGCAGCAAGAATTGTTCTGTGATGCGAAAATAGATATTTTGTTTATCTGCTTGTGGCGTTTAGAATACCATCAAAGATATAACACATGGAGAATCATTGAAGCGGTGGGGAGGCGTGACGAGCGTCAAATTGATTAGAGGGACACAGTGAGTAGTGATGAAGGAACGGTCATTTCGTGAGAATTTTCGGCCCTACTGGGAGGGGTAGTGCCATATGTCATGCTTAATCTCAAGCATCACTTTTTCACGGTTGGAGAGGTTGGAGGAATGGGAACAGAAATTGCTCTTTTTTCTCTCAGTGGCAGATTTTAATGCATTCCCTCGCCTTCTCCATTTACATAGGCGTTTTCGAGCTATCTTCCAGAGGTGTCTAGCTTATTAGCCTCGAGAAAATTTTCATTTTCAGTGGTTTTCAGGAAATGTTTTGTAGATTGATCGTATTTCCCAGTGCATATAGTAGTAGTTCTTTTCACTGTTGAGCAGGCGCGGTAGGATGAAAATGTTGATAAAATGGAGTGATAGTTTGACTCGGTCAGTGAACAAGGAAGAGCAGGGTTATGAAAGGTCAGGTCAGTGTCGATTCGTTATACGGTATTATTTCCCAGCATCGACCAGTTTTTTGTATGACTAAGGTTTGTTGAGAGACGATAGTGTATTGTGTCGTCCTGTGACACGTTGTTATGCAATTCTACGAAAATTGGACATGCGCTACAGTCTTTGACAAGCTGGGTCCTCGCTTTGTAGTTTTCTGAAACAAACATTCGGCTGTGATGCCATCCGTTGTCTTAATTCATTTTTGGCACTAAGTTAGCTCCGTCGGGTTGGGCTCGAATGATACTGTCAGTAAATTGAATCGTTATTTTGAATGGCATATAACGTGGAAGTTTTCGTAGAATTTTTGGGTTGTTTTATTCGAATTCATCAATATTTTAACTACAAAGAGCCGTTTTGCTTCAGCAAAGCGAGTTTCAATATTTGCCTTCGTGGAGCGGAAATTGGCATGGAGAACGAGAATGTTGTTGGAAAATTTCGTAGCATGTCTTCTCTCTTTTTACCTCTTCCCTCACTTTTCATTGTGTAATTGGGTACATGGGCGTGATCGATTATTGTTCTCGCCAAATGTTAGCGGTGTTTCTTTTCTATATATTGCGCAGTTCCTTTGCCATATAATGCGCAGTGCACAGGTTGTCTGAGTAGTCACATCTTTGCGTTAGTAATGTTCATGGCAGGGCTTATAATAAAAAATATTTCTTCTTATTAGTGCACATGAAAAATATGAAGTAATAAGCCGGGGACGGGAAGGGCCGTTTGGCGTCATTGCCATTTTGGAGGAGCAGAGCAATGTTGCTGAAGTTTGTTGAGAGTCGCCGCCTCGAGGCAAATCACTCTGGTCTTCACGCGACGTTTTGATAGCAAATTTCGGTGTTTGCCCAATTTTAGTAGTCGTTGTGGGTCACTTAGCGCCGAGATCGCCGGGAGAGGACAAGCAATAATTGTGGTGCTTACTGGTTCCCGCTAGGCGACGTCTTCAGGCATCGGACGTTTTGCCGATGCGCAGTTTCAGACAAAAAGGTCACACGCCTAAAAATGTTGCTCTGGTCCAGAGCCATGCTACCGAGCCTGATCTTCACGTACTAGTTAGTTATCATCGGTGGAATGTACCGGCTCCCTACATTTGTAGCTCATGCACAATACGTTTATGATCAGTCACTTCGTTCATGAATAGACCGCTAATTAAACAGCACAAAATAGGAAAGTTGATCTAAATAAAGCCTAAATAACTGTAACTGCGGATTAACGAAAGAACAGTTTGTGGTGTTCATCATTTACTGACAGAGAAGTCTTCTTCAAGAGTGTGAAGGCTGTTGTGGTGGTGTTTCGTGAGGGTGATGCAATGCGCTAGCGCTCTGAAAGACCAAAACGAATTGCATGTCATCTGATGCAGCCGTTGCGTTCTCTCATTAAAAAATCTTTTCTATGGGAAGTGAGGTTGTCTGCAGCGGTCTTTTAAACTGCAACGTCGATGGACTGCTCAAGAACGTCTGCGAAAATATATTTTCGCTCGACTTCCCGAACAACCAACACCCGATCACGGCTTATGGCTTAACAAGACTCCCACAGTCGTTACTCAACTAATCGACTAGTTGCACTGTCGAATGCATCAATTTCGTTTCGAGGATATTTTGCTCTGTGAATCTCTGAGAGATGGCAAATCGCTGGCGTAAAATACTTGCCTGTAAAAGCAACTGCCATCACCTCTAGCTGCACCCTTCCCTTTGCGTTCGTTCTGATCGGTTTGGAATGAGACGAGCCAATGTTTTTCCTTTGTGCATGTCTACAATACATCAAAGTTCCTTTTTATTTCAGGTTATGACTGACTCTAACAAACCTTTTAATGCGTTCTGGGCATGCTCCTAGCCCCAGGACTCACATGTGCGTAAGCTTGTACCCAAGTCAACTCTCGCCACTTATAGCCCCTGTAAGGACGAAACATGTGCTTGTGCTTTGGTGACTGCTGCCTTCACAAAGTAATCCACTTCACAGCAGCAGCACCTACCTCTTCACCCACTGTTTCATGTTGCAGCACCAAATACTATACCTCACTTGCTTTTGCTTCTCCTTCGCACTCTCACATTTGCGAGACTGCAACACAAAAAGTAGTGCAACAAACACGTCGAATATTGTTGTTTCGCACAGGGTACTTAATTTCAGTTTTTACTTCGCCACCATTGATCATATCTGCTAGCCATTGCTGCACAGGCCCAGCCTCGTCTTGAATCAATTTGGGCAAGAAGCCCGAAAAGCTTTAAAAACTCATGGAAGAAAGCAACAGTCGCGAAAACCAGGTTGACACGTCGCTCTCTAAAATACGCGCACCACCTAACTGCAATTGCTTTGCACAACTACATCCTTTCCCCAACTTTCAGAGAAGCATCCGCAAGGCCTCTTAATTGTCGTCACATCGTTGTGCATCCAACCAAAACTAAAGTCTCCAAGGTGACGCCGCTACCAATGAAAGCAAGAAATATTCTCAGCTAATATTTTATGTGAAATTGACACCGAGGGACATAAAATATACAAACAATAGAAACAGAAGTTGCTCGACGACAAAGAAATTGATTACTGAAGTGCAATAAGTCAACAGATAAACGAGATTTGGAGAACATATTCTGCGCTCATGCATCACCCACTCACGCTTTGTATATCTTAGTCAAGCAAGCCTACCCGACCCGGCCTCAACCTTTATACACCTCTACGAAAGACCTACCTGCCCTGACGTACACTCTGAGCAATCTTTAACTGCGAAACACATTCTTGCCCACACCAAATGCAACACCTTGAATGATGCAAAAAGGCGGAAATGTCTAAGCGCTTCCCATGAAAATTCATCTCACTTAATGGATACATAAGAGCCGTTAACTATCGTTACAAGACTGCATACGTCCACAATTGCTCTGCATATTTCCACCTGCCTTAGCTCCTAGAATTTACGTTTTATTTCCACCTGTCTTAGCTCCTAGAATTTACTGATCACAAATGCCCTCGCTTGCAACTAGCAGCCATGCCGTCTTCCTAACCAATAGCTAAGAACCCTAATTAAAGCTTCATGTCACACCTTTTCGAGATCCTCTTTCGAGAACTGTTGGCAAGATCTCTAGCGCCCTCATAATTCATCACGGCAGCACCCCGATAGATCAGTTTGAAAGCGTTCTCAGGCCAGCCACGGTCGCTCCTGAGACCACTTAACGTTATTGCAAAGCATCATAATGAGGTTGGAATGGGCTTGATACGAACAAGAATGAATCGAATTGGAACCACTGGCCTTTTTAGTTCCTATTTTCGTTGGACTGAAGTCGGCAAGCGACCCGAACAAAAGAACAAAAACAAACCCCATATGATCGAAATCGGAAGCCGACCACGTCAGTAAATATGATCAGATAATGAGTTCCACACAACCCATCCACGTGTATTTTCGTCATATTTCGTAATTTGAACGTGGGTCTTGCTGCAGTCGCTCAAGGCTTTGTAATCATTAGCTGCCATTATTGAGAAAAAGATGAATGCGCAATGCATGAACATATATTGACAAACAAAAAAGGTCAGAAGACCACGGAGAAATAAGCGATTGCAAATTGCAAATGATGCAAATTGCAAGCCAACGTTCACATCACAAACAAGCTCTTTGTAGAAGAAAGTTTCCGACACAAATCAAAACAAGTGAAACAATAAATAATAGTGGGACGAGCATCACTTTTACAAAACAACGACAGCGATAAGCGCAAAACCGCACCGTCCCATGACGCAGCCTCTTCAGTATCAGATGCCGGTACGTTAACCTCTTCGATACTTCATTCTAGCTACTGCTTTACACTTACATGTTATTAACAGAGAAACTTGTACCGGTGACTTAGAATCGGTCTCCAATGCGGACAAGTTCGGATATGAAACAACCTGATCAAGATAAGTGGCAATGTCGGGAATAAGAGTGCCAGGAACTGTTAAGAATCGGAAACCGAAACGAACAACTGGGATAACAGAAGTGGCCAGAACTGAGCTGGACCCCTGAAGAAAACCAGATTATTCCAACTTATTAGTAATTCGGACCGTCCAAGAATTTGTCACCAGGACTCAACATCACAGCAAATAAGCCGTGAAGTCGTTTAGTCACTCCGTCGATGTAATCATGTACTTGCTTGACTGGACGGCGCAATTTCGCGATCCAATTGCAGTGCAACAGAAAGCAACTAGGCAAACAAATTAACAAGCAAAGTGATGTGTCTATTTACATCAATATTACGCCAACCTTCTTTTTTTAACAAACAAACGTAATGTAAATTATTCAATATACTAAAACTGCAGATGCTATTTAAGAATTGATATGAGCGGAAATGGCTGAAAGCAATAAGTATAGACACAGAAAGGAGAGGGGAAGGAAAGAAAGAGAACGACGAATATTGGCAACGACTCTTTGTTGAGAATATTCCACGACTGCCTTACTTTTTTCTTCAAAGCATTTACAGCATTACCTAAACTACGCAAATTATCAACGAATCCATGAAATTTATTGCAGCAAAAAATAACAACAAAAGTTTCCCTTGAAAACCTTCGAAAATCTCCATGAAATTCTCAGCTCTCCTTATGAAAGGCATAAATCTCACTGCACTTAGCATAAACGATTTCGCATCGACTAATCAATAATTTATCTCACAATATAACCTAACAGTTAATAAGTCATCATTACTTTAATAAACCTTTCACTAACGATGGATGAATGCCGTAAACTTCAATTCATAAGATCAAGATACATAACTGTAAGACAAGCGTGTTGGTTTACTATCAGAACGGATGATTGTATTCAGCGATCGTCTCGAAGAATTTACGACGCTCACTGACCGGTACGGCCAACGAACGACGCACCTCATCGACAATGTAGTCGGGCATCGCCTCCATTACCGGAATTGCCGGATTGCTGTGGAAACGCACATCTGAAAATTGATTTTCGCTTCCAGGCAATTCCGTCCTTCAAATTAACGAATATCTGGTAGAGGATTAACTCACCATTAAATTTTTCAACTATTGCTTCGACGATTAACGAGAAGAAAGTGGTAGACAAACATGCAGACAGACATTCTAGCAAGTTTACGACTATCCACTACAGAAAATTGGGAAGCAATGCCAAAAACGACCACTCAAGGATGAACAACATCAAGAAGTTCGTCTAAAGTTTTTTTACAGCGAAAGCGACGAATTCAGAGCCGCCTTCATTCGAATTCCTTCAACTCGAATCGCTGCACTACAGTAACAACAATCGATCAATGGTGCTTCCACTTTAGCGAAATAATGACACTACAAACTTAAACGGAAATGTTGTCGCGTAAAGGCGAGGTAAGCGTGATTGTTGGGATTTGGTGCTGTTGAGGCGTGAACTCACTAGAGAAGAAACAAAGTTCTTTGTGTGCCACAACACCGCGGAAGTTAATATGGTGGTTATTCCGCTAAACAAAGAGGAGAGCAGCGAAGGGGCACTAAGGATCCAAAGCAGCCGATGCTGAAGTACTGCACTTTCTATCTGTGCCACAACATTGCTGAAGTTAATATTGCAGCTGCTCAGCTGAATAAGGAGACGGGCAGTGAAAGGGCACTTAAGAGTCCAAAATAAAGAATGTCGAAATTATGTAATTTTGCACTTTTGGGGACACGTGCACTTACTCTAATGGCCTATATAAGCATGTGCTAAAGAGTGTATGGGCTCTTTCTGTATTGCTGTGAGTCTGTGTTGCGCCGCTATATTGCGCAACGAAATAAACTGCATTATCCCATCCTCCTCTCCGATAATATTCGGTCTTTCAAATCCGACAAATGTTAAGAAAACAGGAAACTCATAAAACCCATTGGTGATTATTTCATTCAAGGTATTTTCCCGTAAACTGTTGTTCGACCACCTCTATCCTGCACCTTCTCCTCCTCAAATTGTTAGAAAGCAGTCAGTTGAACATGCGTGCTACATACGTTTTATGTACGAGAGATAGCGAAGATTCCTTCGTTATTAATTGTATAAACTTTGAGCTAATTTATAAGTCATAAATTAAATTTAACTAAACATAACTAAACAAGTCATAAACTAAATCTATTAAACTATACTACCATCAACGTAGACAACGCTCATAGGAGCACAGTGAATGGATGAATTTTGTAAGTGGCCACCTAAAAAATGGACTGTATTTTAGTGAAATAATCGAATAAAGTACCACTGCGTCGTGAGGCTATTTTGTGTGTCGGCAGATGTGTCTGTTTCCGGAATCGCACGCTCTGAGTCGACATCACCTGACTGGCTGTGTTCGCTTGTGGAAGAGGTGATGACGTTAACAGTACGGGTACCAGTGGTGTAACCAATTCCGCTGACGACCCGTCTTCGTGATTGGCTTTAAACATAACATCATAGATAATTCATCAGCACTGCTACTGCATGGCAAATAGCAGCTGCTCTATCCGTTGGCTAAAACACTGTTCTCTTCTCAAAATTCCCTCTCCTTCTTCCTCTTCAACGCAAATCTCTTCCAATAAAGGCAGAAAAAGTTCCAAAATTTTTATGATTCTTCGCTTTCATCCCAAATTAATAAAGTAGGTAGGCTCTCATCGTACGGTCTATTTAAACGCACATTAAGGGGCCTAAAGAGGCGCTTCAACTATAAGGAAAACAAGTTGTTCCCATGAAAATAAATGCTCATGCATACGATTACTGCAAGATGAGAAAGTAAAAGAGGAGAGGACGTAAAGTGGCGGAACTTATATCCGAAAGCATAGAGTGTAGCTGTTTAAAAGAAATCACGGTATTTTAGCACCATTCGACGAGACTACATTGGATTAAACTATCAGATGCACGCTTCACTCACTGACAAACTCCTTATGATGCCATCAGCCAATTACACAGATGGGTTCTTACATGATCGCAGAGGATATAGCCAGGTTCAAATTTTTAGCCGCAGATGCGTAAAAGCCTGATCACTTCTAAGGAATTTCGAAGGAGGTGTGGGAGTGGGAGGGAGGAGGAGGTAATGGCTGAGATACGAAAATGACGGAAATTTCACACCGGTTACAAAACTTTGAACAGAACATCGCTCAGTTTGTTAGAATCTTACGCATAATTCACCTCATTCATTCCCCTTCTTTCTCGTCAAAGATCATATACTGACATGGCGTCTTTCTTGCCAGAGAAGGATTTGATAATATCTCCAGTTATGACGTTATATGAGCATTTGAGAGGAATTTCCTCCTCTTTCAACCTCTCTATTCCAATGGAATAACCTAATCCCAAGCATTCTAAGGAAGGATATACAGAAGACGAGATTCACGCAAGGGAAATGGTGAATAATTCCGAAGAGAGCAAGCAACACCAAAAAACGCAATCCAAACCTCCACCTCCTCGGAGGTGGAAGGCCGGTCGCATAGAGGGGACGAAAGTGCGTTGTCATTACCACGTTTTCAAAATCAACTGCCACATAATAAAATAATGGCTCACGTCACAAAAATAACATAACATGCACATTAGAAAGGGATATCTGTTAAATGATCTTTTATTAGCTTCATGTTGCAATTAAAAGCACAAACATTTCACCCGAGCATTTAGGGAGAGGGGAAGGATAGCGAGAAGTTGAAGGTAAGGGAGTGGGAAGAAGGGAGGGGAGGAGAGGGAAATATTACAAGTGAACGAAACACATGAGACATTAATAGCACAAACGGATTGACCACTCACAGCGCAAACATTCTGACATTTCCCTAGAAGGAAACATCAGAAATGGAGAAAGACGAATGGTGGAAAAAACTGCTACTATTCGTGGATCAAACTTTAAAGGTTCACATTATACAAGTAAAGGTTCACTATTATACAGTACCTTTTTTAAACAATTTCACTGAAAGAAATGGGATGCATGGACGATGACGGATGGATGGAGAAAGAAACAGATGAATGCGATTATGAGCATGCCATTCATAAAATCATTGCATAATTCACTCGAGTAATAGGTCAATTTGTGACGATTCAATTTTTAGTACGTTTCAGGATAAGATTTTTTCAGGACATAGGACGGAGATAGATGCGATCATTTTGGTGGATTAACATCTTTCGAAAACTATGAACTTCTAAGCTATAGCACTGCGAAGAACTTTTTGCGAGGCATTTAACGACACCAAAAACATCTCGCACAATTTCTCATCGTTCGTAATCGCTGCAGACAGTTGAACAGAACTCTTCATCCACGTAAAGATATAATGAAATTTTCGATGCAATGAGCAGCACAATGTAGATAGAGACCTTTTTCCCCTAAGGACTTGAAATTCAACTGAGCGTAATGGAAAGAGAGAGAGAAAATGCAAATTTCAGCTTGTTTTAAATTGCAAACGCTGAAAAGCATTCGAACACCTTTAAATGATTCGAATAAAAACACAGCGCTTTTTTCTACAGAACTCTAAATAAAATTCAAAAAATGCGTGAATAATAATTTGTCATTCTTCGTGGATTCAATTTCTCCTCATAAACAATCGCTCCTAGGCTAGCAACGTCACTCTTTGATCATGCCCGTGTACAAAATCCCCAATGTGTACGCAAACTTCACGATGCGTTTGCAAGAACGAACTTGATTGTTTGGGAGCGGAAAAGAAGAAATTAACAAGTGGGGAAAAAAGATCTTCAATAGTTCTTTGATAGTTGGAATCAAAAAAAAGTAACTGAAATGAAATCGAATTTTACGGTCAATTTATCGAATTTCACGACTTTCAAGAACAACCGGCTGAGTGACGACGATTTTGTGGTGAAAACTTCACTGAGTGTACCATAAATTATGAGATTTTCGAGACATGACCATCGCTAAAGGTTGTGTTCTGCATTAGGATACTTTAAATTTATTTAGCATTCATTTAAGCGCATCTCGTCAAAAGTTAACAGCTGAAATTACTCATGAAACTTTGAAGAGTAATTCACACTTCTGCAGAGTTTAATTTTCAAGTTAGAAAAAAGCTGTTAATGAAAGTAAAAAATGGTTAAGTATATGTGAAGCGAAAGATGAATTCTTTGAATACCTCATCAGCGATAGGTAAGCATTTTTATTGCGATAATCGAATATGAATCTCTGGCAGTAGTATTTGCAACCTAACAACTTATCAATGGAATTGTTCCACTAGGAGAAAGCTATCGCTGAAGTTCAATATAAAATTTGAATTCTTTAACCATCGGGGAGTGCAAAAATTGAAATGTTCGAGAAAACTGAGTGCCAGATATAGCCCGTAGAGGAAATATTCGAGAAAACTGGGTGCCAGATAGAGCCCGCAGAACATTATGAAAATATAAACCACGCAGACAAACACGAAAATAATCCAACTAAAGAATTTGCATAAGCAAAAGCTGAACACTAAACGGATGCAATGTGAATTGCTTTGCATTCAAATGGCAAGCAAAAAAATATGAACGATTAGAAGCTGTGAATTGCTAAGCACCATTCTCATACTAGTCGTACCCACAGATGTTTCTTTTTTTTATCTTTCATACACTCATTAAATGAGTGATGTTTTTCTTCATAGACTATCACTGATGAGATTAGTAAAAATATTTAGAAGTCGATGTTAAAAATATTCCCAAAAATTATGAGCTGAGAAATGAAGCAATAAACGAATCTTTTCTTATTGTTTTAACTAAATTATGAGCGAAAAAACGAAACTCTACAAGAAAATATTAAATAAGCAAAACAAATTTATATTTGTTGGCAACTGGACCTTTTACGGATTGAGGTGAAACAGAGGATGACAATATCCGTGAAATTTAACTTTTCATCTCTACACCCTCATAAACGCTTTCTACGATGCACCATCAGCCATATGCTAAATCTGCGCTATTATAAGAGATAGAGGAAACGTACATAACAACTTGTAATATCACCCATCTAATAAAAGGGGAACGACTAAGGTGGTCGACTACGTAAGCAGATGTCACTAACATTCATATACAAGCCAGCAACAAGAACTCAGATCGGAATTTCTCATCAAATTCACGCAAAATTGCCTCGCGCCGACTGGACCTTGCGATACATTAAAACGAGTATCACAAAAAGGGCAATTTGATTTAAGTGCAGATCAGCTTTTTCTGACCATATTCAGAAGTCATCTATCACTGGCACAAATTAAAACACCTTTCATCTATGGATGGGAGGCAAGGAAGAGCAGCTGGATACTAAAGTGTACTAAAATAAAAACCCGGAGAGCAAAGTTCATCAAAAAGTATAAAATATCCTATAGGTGTATGAGATTGGTGCTCAGCAAATTCGATCGTGACTGAACCACTCGAACAACTAAATGCACGACTACATTCTACTTATGCTTACCGAGTCCTTTGCGACGATATCTCTGCAAAATTAAATTGTCGATAAGATTTGCACTTCATCCAGCGAAAAAACACAGGAGTCTGGAAATCACATACTTGCGCCTGCGCACTACAAAAAAATCAGACCCACCATTGTACGACATTTAAACAGCGAAACAAAAGCGACTCCCTTGCACATTACTTTTATCTTGTGCGAAGCGAACATGTTATTTCCCCCATAGATAACGTAACAAAAACCACTCAAAAAAACTATCGAACGTAATTTGCTGAAAAGCGTTGGAGATGCGTACATACTCGCGTCTAGTCAGACTTCACGATGTGAACACCTGCACGCTTTCAGGAACTTTAATCTGAGGTAGTGAAACAACCCAGTATTTATATGGCTCAACTTGTTCCATCCTCCTCGCAGACATATTTGGGCTTCTAAAACCTAATGGAGACGCTGGTATTTTTAAGATTTTTATCACAGTCGTTATAACTGATAAAGACAACCGCGACTAAAGCATTAAGCTTCTGCCACTTTTCGTATGGTGAACGATTTTGATAAAAAGAAATAGGAAATGAGAGATTGCTGGGTGAGGGAGAGCGAGAAAAAGGAGTTATAAGTGGGGGAATTGGTGGAGGGAGGATAACATGAAGGAATGAAGGAAGAGCTTAACGCTTAAGAGCTAATCGAGCACAGAGAAGTCGTGAAAAGTGGATGGACGCGAAGCGGTAATCTCATTTACAGCAAAGCTTAAAGAGTGCACAGAATTCTCCAAAATAAAAAGAACTCTTTTAAAAGAAAGAATACTATTATAGCCCAATACGCATGCTGTCCACAGCCAAGCGAAGAACAAAATAGAGGACAGCATTATCCAACAATGACATTTTTTCCTTCACCTACCCACACACAGCAACATAATGACCAATGACCAATAAAATGGTGTTCGTGCTGAGCAGCAGTTAAACATTTCGTTTATGAGGGTGTGAGGAGATTATTATGCAGAAGAGAGGAGGTTGAGGACTTTTACTTCAGTAGCTCTAGTAGTATAGAATCCGAGAAATCCTGCGCACAGGTTCGAAGTGCAACGCTGAGCAGTTTAGCACAGAACACAGTGGCATAACAGAGATTTTCATAGGTTTTCTTTTCAGTTTTATCACTAATGCATCATTTGCGTAAGGTCCGTTTCTTTTTTCACAGAAGATTATTTCCTGTTTGGCAGCAAAGTTCAGCTAAATGCGCTTGAATGGGCAAAAGAATTTTGCAGAAATTAAGCAATAAATTATGAACAGCTCGGTTCTGTTTTATCGCCTTCCCTCCTCTTCCTTTGCTATGCAAAAATTTGGTAAATTTTTATTTCTGCTTCGTCAATGCTGCATACGCATTGCCCATTCGCATGCAAAAAAACCCACATTAACCGCTTACTCGTAATGTTAATGAAGCAGTAAAATGAAATAAATTGAACAGCTGCTCACATACCATTTTTGAGCGGGATGTTCCCACCACTCAAGTCGGTGACTTGTCGCTCAAGTGCAGCAATCCTTTGACGCAACTCATCGATGACAGTATCTTTGTGTCGAAGTTCACGCTGCAGTCGACGATTCTGCATCTCGATATCACTGCAATAAATTCAGCTTCAATTGTGCTTCATTCAAATACATGCATATGAGCTTATGAGGATGTAGTCAACGAAAAACAACGCGTATGTTGTATATGAGCAACGAATCATGAAAGCAATGTATCTTGACCTGAGGCGACTCCGAAAAGCGGCTTTTTCAACTCCCAAAGCGCTTTTATTCATCTATTATTATTGATTTCACAGAAGAACGACAGCCGTATGCACATCACGGGGTACAATTTGCGCATAAGGACGTGTCCATAAAATATCGCACTTCACGTTATCCTTCTCCTTTTTCTTTCTGGAAGGTGTTTCAGACACTTTCTGCATTAATTGTGGCCAAAATGGAAAGTCGGAAATAACCACTGTATTTAAGGCCCACTACCAAAAACTGCTAATCTCATTTTAGCAACAAAGTACCAGTCATCAAGCGAAAGAAGAGACAAAAACAAGAGATGCAAAAATTCTCCATAACGAAAGAGAGGAATCGAATCAATATGATAAATGAACTGATAAACCAGACTTTTGCTTTTCGGCACATACAACTTTGCAGACATTAGTTCGGATAAAACAGATTATTTCAGAGAGGAATCAACAAATACCCCAAAAAGGTTTCTGAAATGATTACGTTGAAGATGAGCGATTTTCCTTGTCAGCAAGCAATAACGACATCTTCTCGTCAAGCTGAGAATTCTCGAGGCATTTAGCCGAATACAGCGCCGATAATTGTGCCAATTCGGCACTCATCTGCTCCAACATTTTACTGAAATAAACTTAATATTTCATACACAACTCGAATATAACTTCATAAGATCAATAGAAGCAAATCAACATTATCAATACAATATATTATAAGGTGGTTATGCTTAGGAATTCGAACATCCCTCAATAAACTATTCATCTAAATGTATTATAGAATGATGTGAACGAGAGAAGATGGTAGATGATTCATAGACAATTAAGGTGCTTATTAGGCCACCAGTTACTACATTATCATAAAGCTATGCATATGTGCACTGCAGTGTCCGGAAGTAAGAATTCATCTGTGTAAATAACAAAGAAATCTTTTGTTACATAAACTATGAAGGTTTATTACAACACACAATAAAAATTATACTTAATTACGAAGGGATTCAATGATATTGAAGAGGAAAAGCACTGCATTAACATGATCATTCAACTTACACAGATCTACTAACACGGCAAAATCACTCCTCAAGCATCGATCATCTTTCAGAGAGCAACGAAGGAATTTACTGACGAAGGAGAAGAGTTAAACAGAACAATATTCGAGCAATGAACGCATCCAGCCAGACAGCAAATTATAATGATATGCAACTATTCATCAGCTCTAAAACTACGTCAACTTTACTGGCTGCATAAACTTAGTGATTATTCGTTTTTATTTTTTCAAATCCTTAAACATGCCCTGTTAATGGACCGGAAATAGGTATGCGTGATACATTAATTTTTTCTTAAAGAGTGGATAACCTAGATCACTTTTGCCATAAAAGAAGGGCAAAACGCGTTTTAGAAATCGAAAACAAAAATTCGACCTAAAATTAATAGCATTCGCAATTACAATGCAATATTTTTTCTATTGAATAAAAAGGAGAAGACATGCATGAGTGAGGAAAGACTGCTGTTGTACTGAAATCGTAGCAGTTCGCTCTTAAATAGCCTCACCGTATTTGCTCTATCCAATCCAGTCAACATATACAAAACAGCCGGCTGGTTATATCCTATCAGAAGTGGTAGAAAACAATAGCGGCCGCACGGTGAACTCTGGCCTGTTCACAAAGGCTTACCCATCACATATCTGGTACAGACAAATGGCGGGGTCCACAGCACAAGTTTTTAGTGTGGAAATTTAAGGTGAAAAAGTATAAGAAAGTTGAACGTATTTAGCCAAACTTTGAGAGGAAGGCATCCCATGTGTTCCCATAGATTATCAGAGATTTGGGCAGCCCCTCTTCACTCTACTCCACTCCACTCAACCACAGCAGTAGTGTTCACATTTGAAAGTGCCATGTCACTGCTGATAGAGAATCACTGAATAATGATGTAAGGGAAGAACACAACGACAGCAGGAGGAAAGAACCTCCTGCTGACAACATATGCAGCTCCTGTTTCTCAAAAGCACATCTTCGGTTGGAGAGAAAAGGGCAGCTGTAGATGAGCAGAACTGTTTTGAATGTTTAACATTTGACTTCATGACTGATAATCTCTTTCCGTCTAAGCAAAATCCTTCAACAGATATGTTTGCAGAAAAAAAACTGAATGCGAGCTGATTATTAGGTCTGCAGGCGTTTGAAAACTCTTAAAACGAAACGATGGATGCACACCTTTGTCTGGTCGGTTGTGACTCATACCGCGAATCGGAAGAAGTACTTGGCTGAGAGGAAGCTAAACTCGAACCCAAACTTCGCAGTTTTTCACCCATACTTTTTATCTCAGCTTCATGAGATCGTTGTACTGCATCCAGCGCCAACCTGAATTTTACCAATTGAGTGTGAGAAATTACAGATGTCACCTTAAAGGTAGCCAGAACATCAACATTTACTTCACTACGTGCATGCATGTCCAAACAAACTATATTTATAGGGCATAATATTACGGTAACGATGGAGGGAATTATAGTGCAAAAAAGAATGCCTTTCATTTAAAAATTATTTTGTTCTACATCAACAATGACCAGTGGCGTGAGTACCATTTTCCTAATTTTTATAACGGATCGGAGAGAGGAAGGAAAAGGCAGACGAATACTGCTACAAGAGTTATTTCATTCTTTTATAGTTTAGAAAAGAGCACTTATTGAAGATCAATTTCTGGTTTTATGGCATATTTCGCTGAGACCGCTTATCAATGACATCATCCCAAACAGCTTACTGCGCTGACCTTATCATAAGTCTTTTGTGTCCGAACAAAACGAAGAATGGAAATATAGGATCACTGAGATCTGGCTGTATAATACAGCCACATGAGTGAAAACATAATTGCTAAGTAAATACTTCTATCTGAACAATGCTTTCAAAAGAGAAAACCATACACAATGCAATGTAAGAAAAAACCGTAACAAAAATAACAATAACAATTCATAGAAACTAAAAACGCTGGAGAAAACAATGGACAATCAATCTAATTACGGAAACTAGATCAATGAAATTTTGTTTAAGCAATGCCGATGATAACAATCACGACAAGAGAACTATTAAGAAAAACAGAGTATTCTGATTTTTGATGTTTCCTTACAAATTTGGAAAAACATAAAAGTAAAAGAAGGAGTACCTGGTCGCTTCCTTCTCTTCATGCAATTCGGCGTCATGCTCCTCCTTCAGTAAATGAATTTCCTCCTCGAAATGTCTTTTCTGCTCCTCCATTAATTCTTCATGTGTTTTCTTCATTGCAGCAATCGAATGATCATTCATCGTCTAAATTAATTTCCTAATGACGACACTTCACATCTGCTTCATATTTTCCTCGCTACAAATTACCCCGCTGTAAGGCACAGGAATATGCTGAATCCAGAAATAAGAACAAACAAACACAAAGCGAAGCAAATATTACGAAAAAAAAATTGCAGAGTTATAAGGAATTGAGGAGTTCATAAATGAGTGCTTTTATTCCTCCTAAGACCCTTAGGGTTCACTTTATTTTCATGCATAAAATTAAACTGACAGAATTCAAAACTAACCTCTTTCCTCCCTCTATTTGTTCCTCTAAAGTTGCGATTACGGCGCTTGGAATAAAAAAGCTCTTGGTATCTGCTTTTCATGGCACAGTCCCCTCCCTCTATCAATGAAAATTAAGTGAACAAATGAATCAGGCTGGCGATGGCACCTCACAGGTTAAAAACTCGCTACAAATCACTCCTATTATACTTTGTGGTGATCAAACGCAGTGTAATTCGAGGCTACTGAAAGGACAACTGAAGTGTACTACAGTCAATAGGATTCGAGACTAATTTTATCACTGTTTTGCGAACTCAAACAGATATATCACCATGAATTATAGTTGCGCTCTATCATACAAAACCTTCCGAGTCTCGTTTCTCTTCTTATTCTCGATCAAAAAACCGTTCAACCTCAGGTGAAGGTGTTCACTGGAATCTGCTTCCTCTATTTCCAATTCAGGTATTCAACGCTACAGGTGAGAAGTGAAAAATGACTAATATGGATCTTTACTACGCAAGAGGAATTGAAAAGCGGTTTCGGGATCAACAAATACTGAATGAATTGAATTCAGCGAAATTCCAACCAGTGAAATTCAAACATCAGTTTTGTAACTAATGGGAATTGATTAATTCTTTTGAAGCATCTGAAACCTTCAACCGGCATACATTTAAAGTATGCAATTCTTCTTGAGCTTTTTTCCTTCGCTGTTCTTCGAATTCCGCTCGTTCGCGCAATAATTTTAGCTGATGTTCGTATTGTAGCCTCAGCGATTCCATTTCATCCGCATGTGCCGCCTGCAGATCGATATCATTTTATCACTTGCTTCACCGGAGAGGATAATGAAAAAAGCACACCGACTGCAGCATGAAACGTGCCACCTAGGATAATTCACTACTAGGCACAAGATCAGGAAAAAACCATCAATTCAACCTTTTCGGCTTATAAAATTTCATCATATCACAAATCATAATTAAGCTGGGAGGAGAAAGAACATTTGAATATGCAACAGGAAAGATATCTGGAGTACCCTCTCACAAACGAAATTGAATTCCAAGGCGACAAGAGCGAACTTAAAGAAAAGTTGTGGAAGAAGTAGTTCCGAAAAAATGATTGTGTGTGAGAAATGAATTATGATAGGAGGGAAGAGAAGAGAAGGGAAAGCTGTATAGAAGGATAAAAGATTCCAAGATTGGTGACTGCCTCAACTCTCCGAAAAATTTCTGGAAACGATATAAAGTAAATTTCCCTTTGTAACCATTATAATTTTGAATTTTCTTAGAATGTATTAACTACTGAATTAAACTGAGGAAAACCGAATAGGTAAATGAGTAAAAATCAATCAAATAAACTGAAGAATAATCTGAATTACGCATAAGTAAGCAGAAGAGATGAAGTGAATAAACAGTGCACCTGTAACTCTTCCAGTTCGTTCTCCAAATCTTGCACCTCATCGTTCACATTTTGAGTACGTGGCTGATATTCTTCCTCCTGGAATAACAATTCAATTATAGACCTAATAGCAAAGATGTATCAAAAACGATAGGCGGGTGAAAATGTTTCAGAAGTGTTGTTAACGTCTCATAAGGATTAGAAACGTATAATGGATGGAGAAAAGAAGAAATTCTATCAAAGCATTAGTGCAAAAGCATGTGCTTTAAAAATGAAAATTCATTTCGCGTAAGAATTAAGTGAAGGATTTGATCTGCTAACTCCTAACTTAGTGGACAAGTAATCATCCAGCAGACAAGACAAGCAGACATTTTGATGGAATTTGCCGAACTGTTGACGTTAATTAAAAACTGAAAATTTCTTTGGGAGAAAGAAGTGAAAGTTCAAACTTAACAAAATAATGGTATAAACTCGAAGAACTTCATTGCCCTAAACCTCTTCCATCAAAATATACGATGGAAGGACAGGCTGCATGAGGGTCATTCAAGAAGGAGACCACGCTGTGAAGGCACAACTTTCCACTTTTCACATAGGCGAACTGTCCAGTGAAAATGCAACTTTCCCCTCGCCTTCCCTTTTTGCCCTCTTAACTTTATTATTCATTCTGAATTCGGACAAGAAGCATTAGCGGTAAGTTTCATCGACGATTATGCCACCGCTATGTCAACAAGTGAGAATGGTAATATATAAACCATGATTCTGCAACTACATAACACTGTTAAATATTAAATGTACTCAAGCAATTCGAAGCTGTGTCTGTTCTGAAATGTCAGCGAACAACGGTCATCACATCCAGACTGCAACATGCTAATCTGCGAAATATTTCGAAGTCCCTATGTCTATGTCGTTTGGGAACCGCTCAAAATTTCACACTACAATGAACGGGAAGATGATGGACTACTCGGAAAGAAATCATTGCGACAAAGCAGACGGTTTTGGCGACAGGGAAGACAAAATTCGACTTCGCAAAAGATGGTGGTTAGTACCAAAAGAAGGCACTTCTTCACCTAGCAGGCAGTATCATGGCAGTCTAAGTTCACAAAAATACTCCACTTTCTTAGTTAACAGAACCAACTACTGACAACTGAGCTAAATGAAAGAAACGTTTAGTGAGGCGTACGAATTTTTAGAAAAACGAAATAATAACGACCATGCAACAATCAAGCGATTATGAATTAGGTATACATTACATTAACACAGCATGCCGAAACAAGCGCCACCTCTCGGTCTCCATTCAGCGATTCATATCAGCGCCTTCCTCATCTAACCGAGACTAAGCAGGTTAGATGACGACGGTAAGGGGACATTCATTTCAAAGTGAGAATGCCATATCTTCACCTTTCCCGTCTCGTTCTTTAATAAGCTATAGCGCAAATCACACATTCTCCCACTTTTCGTTCCCATCCAAGATAGGATGTAAATTTCAGTTCAGGATGTAACTGCATATTTTCCGCCTCATCTGGATCATAAATTAAGCAGCGCTGGCACGTTCTTTGATTCAAGAGAAGAGAGAACTGAAGAAAAATGGAAGGAAAAATACTCACTGCACAAGATATATCCGTTTTAGATTTAAAAGATTCCCAAATAATGCAATAGCTGTGATTCCCCATCAATGCCGATTGTTACCCACTCCCCCCGCCCCATTCCGCTTCCTCTCCAATTCTTTGAGGTTTTTGCGTTGCCGTATAGAAACCTCACCTGTGAAGAAAATGCAAATCGAAAGCCTCTTTATTTGCAATTCTAGTGCAGCAAGCCAAATCACTGTATCCCGATCGAGCAAAAAAACAGGAGAAAGAAAGAAAATACACATCATGTACTATAAATTTAACGATCTCCTGCAAAACAGTGCAGTGACAAAATTTTCCGTCCGCAATGAGGAAGTTCATTCCAATGTTGGAGGAATATGCTATGCCAGCTTCAAAAAGGCCCATGTTTTTTCTATCATCCACACTTTTGTAGGTGGAGAGCCGCAAAAGTGGAATTGTTATATTGTTCTCTCACATACGTTGTGACATTTGAAATGATAACGACCTGCTACCACATAGGTAAGAGAGACAGGGGTTACTGTGAAATACTCTGGATATTTTTTAAACGGTATTTGAGTTAGCCTTCAAAGAAAAGTTCTTTAAAAAGCCACAAATTTAACTTAGAAATTCGAACAAATTCATATCACACAATTCAGTTTAAGGAATGCTAATATCTTCGTGACGTTGCCATCGAAATTTCTATTCAGAGAGAGTTTCAATTTAAGAGAAAAATTAAAGTCAACAAATATCGTCGCTCGCCCATACCATCATTATATTCGAGTATCAATGAATTCCGTCGCAATATTCAAAAACCGAAAGAGCGATTCGCTTTTATTGCTTTAAGTACTGACTCGAGGCCAAAAAACAAAAGACGCACTACTGAAAGAGAAGAGCTGTACATATGTGACGAACCTCATTATCCCAGTCAAGTGATGCATAGTGTTTAGCTGCTGAATAGAAATCTGCCATCTTACGTATCGCTAACACTCTAGCGGCACACGTTTCCGGCAGTAGAATATTTGTAACATCAATGTCTCGATCTTGTTCCCGTACCGCTACTAGCTTCAAATGATGAAATCTTTCAATAACCAATTTTTGCATTGCTATTGCAATAGCAATTAACATCTGAACAGCTAATGAATGTCGATTCCATTTGCGCTCATCATGGAGCATTTCACTCTTCATGTATTCCACCTCACGTTCCACATACTTAAGGAGTTCATTCATTAGTTCCCCGTATTCCGTTGCCGCTTCGCGTAAAGTTTGCCAGGTGGCGGAAAAGCGCAACGCAGCACATTCCGGCTGGATCATATTTTTACGACAACGGGTAAATTCATCACGTTTTTGTAGAAGAACAATGGAAAGCTGACGTAGGTTTCCGATGAGTGCACTTCTGAATTTGCTTAACATGAACCGTTGACGTTTCTCGTCTAACTTCATAGCAGCTTCTTTTTGATGCGGGTTCATATCGAACAATGGTGAACATCTTCGAAGTGCCATCTCAGGAAGCTCATTTTGAGGGCATTTTAATATATCATCCACATAACTAAGATTAAGCTCTAAGGTTTCGGAATCAACACCTGAAACATTAGCTGCGAATTCAAGCTCTTCACGTGCATCTTCCTTCAGTGCATCTAAGAAATTCAATTTCAAACAACGATGAAACATCGAGACGTTGCAGTTGTCGAGGAAAGCGCGAAAATGACGTGCTATTGAACGTTGTAACGATTCCAAACATCGCAATTCATGAGAATCGATCGAGAAACGAAGTTGCGATAAACTACGCAGACGACTCGAAAAGCTATCCGCTAATTCCTGACGTAATACAAATTCGCTACAAATAAAATCGCAAAGTGAATCAAGAAGGAGTCCAATGCTTTCGCAATAAACTCCATCACGGATCCCAAACACATGTGCACCGAGATAATTGGCAAAACGTGTTGATACTTGTGAAGTGAGTTCACCAAGTTCTTGACGTTTATTGACTGAAATATGGTCAACGATCGCCGACTCATGTTTAATGCCAGCGACTGACCCAACGCTAAAATCGTTCTGTCTTCTTAGCTGTTTCTTCTTCAACTGGTCAGTACTTTTGTTAGCCAATGAATGCTTTCCCATCGATTGAATACGTGTATTTTCGCTGGTCGTAGCTCCTCGGCAGCACATGACAGAATTAGAAATATTCGTGGTTCCCTCAGTCGTTTTTGATTTCGAATCGTCATGTGCATGCGTGTTGTCACATTTATCAACAGGCGGTGAGGTATGAACTTCTATTTCAGCACTCGTATCCTCATTGTAAACATCATTCACAGTTTCGCAGGCACCATCAGAAAATAAAGCCAAGTGATAGCAATGTGCAACTTCACTTGCAGTGGACGTAGAAAATGATTTTTCGATGCTGTTAAGCAAATTTTCCGCTTTTCTGCTTACGGGAGACAGTGCACATTCATTTGACGACTGCCCATTACCGGCAACTTCCTCGGGAACGCTATCGTCACGAACAATCTTGTGGTAAGAGGCCGCCTGCTCAAGAACACACCCAGCTTTGCCAGCACCAAGTTCAGCGGGTGTTTCGTTATGTGAAACTATGGCTGCAGTAAACTGATTCTGATTCTGCTTCAACTGATTCTCGATATGCAAATATGAAGGGACTGATGTTCTCGTTGCAATAAGATTTCCAACATCGTCCAAAGATATACTATTATTATGCACTTCCGAACGACTACTATCGGATTCATGTGATGGTTCAACAACACTATCAGCTGCATCACGTGATGTACCTTCCAGTGGCTGTATGGTAACAACGGACTCGTTATCACCAAGCATGTTCACAAGAGAAGTGGAATATCATCAAATATGGCAAACGTGCTAATGGCTCAACACAAGGACAACAGTTAGTTGAATGCATGCAGTAGAGGTGAACTGAGGTTGAGGCACGCCACATCAGTCTTACCGTATTCGTCTGGCAATCTGTTGTATCGACTCGTCGAATATTCAGCACAACACCCAACTGCAATGAAATTACCGCTTAAGAAATCCATTCAGGAAATAATATAAAATCAATTCAAAGAACGGTGACTTATAAGAGAGATGTATAGGCGATTAAGGAAGAAACCGGGTTATTGAGCAGAGAATAAAAATATAAGCAATTTTTCCAGCAATAAACTCTGATTTGGCAAAGTGGCAAAAGTGCAAAAAATGAAGCTGGCAGAGAAGCTTATAAAGAAGCGAATGATGAGCGCATCTATTGCATACTGCTTACAATGAAGTTTACATTCATTTTTTATGGTTATTCTTATCAAACTAGATGCAGTAGCAAATATTCCACAATCTGAACAAAACGGAAGGTGTTTCTTTATTTGTCTAGCATCATGAAATGAACTGATAGAAAATATTCTTGCACAGATCAAGAGTGTAACCTCATCCCACAATCACCTCTCACCTTCCGCCTTAGCGATTTTCTATTGATGGAAAGCCAAAAGGAACGGTAAGGGTGGTGAGAAAACAATTAAGTAATCGCAAACTTCACATTTTTCAAGGAATTTTCCTTATTCAGACTGTAAAAGGTGCTTTAAAATTATGAAAAAGGAAGGAGGATAAAAAAATTTTCACTAAGTACCATCCGAAAACGCAACTGCTTTACCGTAAAAATTGGTCCGATATTCAAACTAAGTCCGAATGGAAAACTTATTTCAAGTCATAAATTAAACCGTCAATGGAAATTGTTCGTAAATATGTGGAATCGAAGAAGCCTAAAATAGGCAATTCCCAAAAAATTTCTTGGATGGGAAAAACCTATGATTTATTTTGTTGTTAACTCTAATACTGAGCATTCCGCAAAAAGCGGCCGGCACTCAGTAGAAGTTTACTCAAAAACGGCAAACTGCACTGCAAAGAACTAAGATTTGAAAAGTGCGCTTCGATAGCAACAAAATAACGAATATGCGCTCGGATCTACAGCAGTCTGCTACTTAGTGTTTGCATTTCATCCACCAATTTTTGGCACAAAGAAGGCTTCCCTATGAAAATAACTTAAATTAGTAAGCTATAAATGTTGTCTATGAATAGCAAACAACAAAACTTTCAGAGAATTGGGACAGTGAATGAAGGAAGAGAGAGAAGAACATAACAATCGGCAAATTTGTTAAATCGAATGCGAGGATTTATGTCGTGGAAATGGTGAAGATGAACAACCACGCTTCACATAGACGATCCTTGCAAACGTGGAAAGAGAGCGAGTAAAATGAAAGCCGAAGTTGCAAAACGATTTTCTGGTAACATAACATAGATTAGAAGCAGACGAAAACATTATTCTGCAAATCACATCGAATTCAGCAAACTATTATTCAGCAAACTCAGCTTTGCTGCTGCTCAGTTACTGAGCTTTATTTTCGAGAGCTCCTCCACATTCATCGCATACAACAAAGCTTCTCATTAAATAGAAAGAAGCAGCGCGAAGATCAGGACAACGAAACATCTTTCCGAATTTTCAACTATTTTATGACAAATGACTATCGGCTGATTTTTCCTATAACATTTCTTTCCAATAAAACTGTTGTTAACGGACTTTTATTTTGATGGAAATGAGGCAAAAGTGAGAAAAATGCAGCAAAAAATATCAATTAAATATAGGAAATCATGCGATCGGCACCGGCAAATGAAGCATTTCATCCGCATTTCATGAATATTTGCATCCTACTGAACATTGATGTGGTCGGTAAGAGAAAGCAGAGCAAAATCATGGATGGTTTACTCTTCGCCTGGCATAAGTAAAATAAAGGTTACTATTACTATTATTATTGACAAAAGCAGTTGGCGGATAATTTGTTATGTTTTTCGCATACACCACTTCGAAAGCGCAAGCGACTTTTTCTGATGCAGCGTAAAAAAACATCTTTCCCCTTTCTCCCCTCAACATAATGCAGGTATGAGCTTAGGCTCATGAACTGGGATGCCCTAGTTCTTATTACGACTCAAGTGGTAAAGGTACGCACACCCCGATAAATTTATTAAAATTAAGGCTATTTCATACGCATTAGTCGATATTCAGCTCCCTACTGCGTGGGAAATCACAGGAAAGTCTATAAAACATCCAGCTAATCGTTCATGGTTAGCATCACTGCAGAATGGACCATTTGATGGTCCAAAACCTCGGCACATCATCGCTCAAAAGAAACAGCACATAGTGAAACGACTGATAGATTAGACGATACTTCCAGGTGAGACATGAGCGTGCGATAAACGAGCTGTAAATGGAATGCAGGAATAAATCAATATATGAGCCCTAAGTGGAGTGTGGCAATATATACGCATGACTTATCAACTGAAAGGGAATCTAACGGCATTACAGTGAGATACAGCAATAAGATTTGGGCCAAAAAGGAACTTATGTGTTTAGTCCGTGATAAAATATCGATGCGAATACGCAAGATTGAATGTTCAACGATAAAAGCATCTCATAGTTTTGCGTACTTGCTTACAGCAGTTATTTAGTTTAGAAAAGATAGGAAACAGGAAGATAAAGACTCTCGCCTGTGAAAAAATAGTTAAAATTCTGTTACTGCGCCACGGACAAAGGAAATACTACTGAGCACAATACCTGTTCATACGCACCTTTGTGATGGTCGAATTAATCTTTTGATCCAACTTTGCGCGTTACTTATGCTTTAGGTTTAAGGAGTAAAAGATAAGCCAACAGAATAGGGCCTTAGTAAACTGTTACGAAACTTTCAAGGACTACTTTTTGCGTCAACTGGTCATTTTCAGCTCATCGCCACACCTACTGCATAATCAGGATTTCTGACTTGGAAAGGATGGGGAGACCTTTCGTGAGTGTCAGTTCCAACGCCGGAAAAAGACCGTTATGGTTTAATGGCTGGGCACTGCATGCATTTTTACATACGTCCACATGTGCGAACCGGTTCCACAAATTAACGATAGGATTTAAAACATGAAGAATAAAGTGCTCATTCTTGCAAAGAATTCGTCTTTCATCGGAATCCAATCGATGGCAAACGATAACTAAGAAATATAAGCAGAAGACTTTGTAACACCTTGAAATGACCATATCTCGTTAGGATGCTGATGAATGGATGTTAAACATGGTCTCGTAGGGAATTCTATGACGACCGTTTTAGCACCAAATTTGGCAGTTTTGGCTGTAATAGTTCCCGAGTTGAAAATGTTGATGATGGATAGATATAAACGAACGCCGACATAAATGCGCGGGGTTACAACATCGTTACCCGCTTTTGTCAAAGTAAGTCGACGAAAACGTATAAAAGATTTGTATTCGTGCGAAATAAAGGAAAAAACTTCTTTAACGAATGTATTGACTAAACGGAAAAGAACACTGCTTTTTGGGAAATCGACCTAGGTCTTAAAACGCCTTTTTCTAGAAAAGTTGGCAAGGCAGAAAGTGAGTTGTATTTACAATACCCTCAAATCCGCCAAACTAGTTTATGTCAGCGACCATGGTCAATGCAAGCTATTTCACAATCGCCTGCCCAAAATAAGTCAACAAACGAAGTTGGAAATATCTGGTCCAAAAGCAAATCGGCATTCATCTTTCAAAGAGCACTGGGACATCGCGCATGAATCCAATTTAAGCGAAAAATTGGTTGTTTGAATATACTATTAGACGGAGTTTGAATGAAACCTCAATGTGCCCTAGGTGGCGCGTTACTAGCTCTCAAAAACGGCAATTTGTGCACAAATAATGTTTCCGATGGCAACTATAGGGCTCTCCAAATACTTCTGCACAATTTAAGCGAAAAACCAGGTAAGCAACATGGGTTTTGACATACTTAGTGACAAACGGACAACACACAGAAAACGAGGCCCCTTTTAAAGACTACCTGCGAAAAATTAACGAATAGTGAGGTATCGTAAAGAACAGAGACAGAGAGACCGAGGAAGTGCTTCACTTCACTTACTAATAGCTTGAAGTAATACTTATGATTAAATGTTACTGAGCAACTATTATCTCAAGTATTTATTAAGGTCGTTCTTACCTGTTGATAGGCGTCCGACACCTGTTCGACGGCATTTTCAAACGGACGGAGATCAGTGGTCTTCGATGACGATTCATCGAGATCTGCGACGGTCCGAATCAGAGCGTCGGTGGTTTGTCTAAGCTGACCCAATCCAGCCACATTCGTCGTTGAATGAACTAATTTAGAGAGCGCACCTACTTGCACCTTTAGCAGTGAGATCAGCTGATCTACAACCACCGGCGAACTGAAAGAGGGCCTACGTGACACACAAGCCTTTAAAGCGCATTTGAACAATCAGTCTTCAGCAAATTAAGTTTGAGCGGACGAGACGTGAGTATAAGAATCTCTTCAGCATAGGACATGAAGTGATTATATCGATATGACTAACAGCTTCCCACATTAAAACGTTCACAAACATTCATACAGTTAGCGACGCAAAGTGCGTTATAAAGTTACTTGGTGAGTAGATATTTTTTCAAGTAAAGGCTGAAAAAAGTTTCAATTTTGCTGAACTTCCTTGCAATACATAATTATTGTCGAGTCCACATAGAATTCTTTCCTCTTAATTCATCTTACAGATCGACTAAAAAATGCAATAAAAGGAGAACAGAGCTGTCAAATGAACTACAAATGAAGTTCACCTTAACAATTTTTAAATCACTTATTCCCGAAAAAACATTACAGTTTAATTCAATTCATCAGTAGGATTTAGGTCCACTAAAGAGGTTCAGCCATATGTAATGTACCAATGAATTCCCGATTTAAACAGCATTTTTGAACGGTTATTAACATATACGCTAACGGTCTCGTGCAAGAATAACCATAAAATTTACAGAATTTTTGGATTCTTTCGATACTCCATAGTCGACTTGATTTTGAAACCCTTTGCAAATCCTCCTTAAACAGCCTCTTTCATCTAATGCAATACCTTCTCCTCTCCTCTACCCCATTCCAATCGTTGTGGTGACCAAGTGAAGGCAAGAGGAAATGCTCAGCGATGCGTTACACGGCTGCAATAAGGGGCCACTGATAATAAAAATAGATGACACGGACAAACGTTCTGGAGACTATGAGATCAGAATAAAATTTAAGGGGATATTGTTAATACGGTCCAAACATTTAAAGCAAATAAATGAGCGCTGTAGTTCGTTTTCGATTCGTTACACTTTTTAGTAAAAAATTCTTCCACAAAAATATCTGAAGTTACCATTGAGTGATATTTTCGAGTTCGGAAGTTGGTGTAATTAACTGCTTCCTTAGGGTTTCCATTTCTTGTTGTTTCTTGATCACATCCTGCTCGGCTGCTGTTAGACTCTTGCGAAGTTGACTTAAACCTCGTGCCTTCAATATTTATCAACCGTTTCACCATATTTTTAGCAAAATGATGATGGGTTTTTATAAAACATTAGCAGAAAGCGCGAACGTTTCTATATAATACGACTTGAAATATATAAAACATTTTTATAAACATAAAACAGCGAAACATTGATCGATGACAAAAATAAAGCATTTCAAGTCGACCGACTGGCGTGCGAGAAATTAAACCTTCCAAGCGAAACCAATGTCGCAGTGTTCTATCACTTAAGCTATAGCAAAACTTCGGGAATCAAATGATGGAACAGTGGGAAAGAGATTATGAAGCATACAGACAAAGAAACAAAAAGAGAACATCATGCAACTGCAACGACCATCACCGTAGTCTGGCATGCTACAGATGACCAAACGATGATAAAAATGGATATGTGTGCTTCTTCCAACTCGATAAAGTGCCAAGTACCAGAACGGTGAGTGAGATTCGATGGGAAAATTGATAAAAACTTGTAACGTTAATTTAATATTTAGCAATCCTACATCCTACAAAAGGCAAATTTTCGCACTGTAGTAACATGGACGCATACAATTAGAGAAGGGGAGAACAAATGTAAAAAGAGGAGGTTGGTGGGAATGAGCGGAGGACTGGAAGAGGAACGAAGGAAGACTTACGTCGTTGCTCATAAACAAAAAGCGTAGGCGATCGTTTTCGGTGCGCGTTTCGCCCAGCCTGCACGTCGTGTCGTGTAGCTGCTCACGAAGTGATTGAACCTGAAATCAGCCTATTCAATTATTGGGAATGAATTATAACGCTTCATTTATTTTGTTGCTTCAACCCACTCAAAAAAGAAAACTTTCATTCATAACAAATTTATCAAATTACTTCACATTTATAATCAAATTTGTGAAATTTTTATGAATCGGCGACAATTCGAACGTATAACAGTAATAAATGATGTCGCCCAGTGAAGAGAATAAATCGGTAAGATCGATAATCTAAACAACTCACATCAAGCCTTTTAATTAAGTTGCAACCACGTTGAAGTCAAAAAAACCTTTAAAAAACGATGAAATAAAAGGTGCAATATATTGTGCAATCAAACTTGTCGACGCTGTCATCAAAATTAGAAGAGAACAATGAGTGAGTGAGTAGCCGCATATGTGTCGAATGCAAATCATGGCTTGACAAAGCCATCCTCTATGCCTGAGCATTACATGGTTTTCCCTGTTCTACAAAAAAAAAAAGTTAGCTGACAACTCGTATAAGGTAGCCTTGAAAGTCCAGTAAGGCAACCAAACTGACACATCAAATTCACTGACTTCTTTAGTGGCATAAAAGATTATAATTTACCAAAGTATAATGAGAGCGTGGAATGACATCGCAAATTTATCAATGAGAGATTCCCTTCACTCGAGCCACTCTTGTATCTATTTGCCCTGCATCTCCATGCACCATAACCATAAATCGCATTCCTCTAATTCATACCACATTCATTTCATATGTATATGAAACGTAGCATACGAATATTGTTTTCTCACGCTTTCCTCATTCAAGGTGGTTGTTATCGAAACTTTTAACCAAACAAGCACGAATGACACCTCCTCGGTATAGCACAAGCCACTCAATAATCTAAGAAGCTAATGTGAATAGATCACTACGAGGTTTCTAAAATATTAAAGATAAAAAGTGTGCACCTCATCAGCAAACCCGTTGCAAACCCTTGGAAAGATATGGTGCAGGGCACAGTGGCAATGCATATTGTCGTGTGGGTTGAAAGCGGTTGTGCGTTGTGAACGATGCTCTCGAGCGGATGGATGCTTCGTCGCAAGCACAGACACCAATACAAAAAAGACAGCGCCAACTGGATCGTAGCTCGGACCAACAAATAAGCCACAACAAATCGATTTTTGAATAATGGTCTGCTTTTGATCGTATTTCTAACCGATTCCAGAGATATACGGAACAATTCACTAAGCCGATTAGCTGAATTAGTGCACACATCATTCTGGTCTGCTTACGGGAAAGTCAAAAAGCGTTGGCTGGGAAAAAGCAGATGGAAAAAATGTCGAAAGAAGGTGGTGATACTTATGCCCTTCGTGCTCCGTTCACTAGATCAGTCGATATGGTGCAATACCAAAAAGTTGAATAATATGCGCAGTGAAGTATCTACATTTCACCCGATCCACTCGCTGACGGAAAACTTGGCCAGATGATTTGTCTTTTCAAACTTCTGAACATTTTATCGACAAATTTTCACTTCTTTTTCAATTCGAGATATGCATCATCTTGGAATATAGACCATGCTCACAGATGCACAACTTAAGCTTCAATTGTTCCTAAGCTGGAACAACTGAACAAAGAGATAGCACATTTATACCCAGCTTCAGACCTTACTTAGCTGTTCAGCGCGCTGTAAACACAGATTTGGTGGTGTATATAAAATTGGGCTTGAAGAGATGGACATTTCCACCACGCGGCAAATTTCCTTCATTCAAACTTAAGCCGTGAATACAAACACGAAACTCAAATGTTTCGTGAGACGAAGACACATTTTACTGTGACCTAAACCGATCATAATCGATCAATGAGTGAATTAAATAAGCGAAAAAGTGCGTCAAGACAGATGCTGCAACACAACTTCTGCATTTCTGCTTACAAGACCCGTCAGTTCACCGGCTCAAGAATCCTCGTCAACTTTTGGCGCCTTCAAATGCTGCTTAGAACTTTTTTCGAAGTTGGTAACACAAGATGAAATATCGTTCGGGAAACCATACTTAATTTCACACTTTTTCCAAAGACTTCAGTACTGCACCAAATCCAAATGTTTAGCTTCACAAATTCCTATGTTAAAACAACCTGACAAACAAAAAGGCACATTCTTAAATGCAAACGCGCAGAGAAACCTTCCTTCAGAAATTTTTTTTATGTTTCCATAAATGCAACTTATCATGGAAGAATGGCTTCGAAATCAACCGTAACTGAGAATGATGATTTTGCATCTGAATTCGATTTCCTTCATTTGATAGAAAACTCACCCGCAAAAGTGAATAGTAAATATTGAATTATAACCGGCTAACTATTCGCTCACTAAATAAATCCCTCTCCAAGCGTAATTTTTGCCCTCTCGAGAAGATATTTGACTACTGCTCTCGCCCACGCCTTCAGTAAACATCACAGCACTAAGACAGTACTCATCAACACATTCCACACATAACTGCTCCACTACTTTTCGTGGAATTCAGTGATCGAATCGACCACACTATCAACTATTATCCAAAACTAGCCAAAGTTGAGCGAAATTAACGAAGTATTTATAGCCCTGCGAGATTATCAATTTGCGATTTATTGTAATTTGTATAAAACGCATTTCGGGCTCTTTCCGCCGTTTATTCAACGCAGCTACACTGACTCCAATGCCCACACGCACCATCGCCCAACACGAGTCTAACTGCGCTTAATCGTTTAAAAAATTGCTCTGCTAGTGTGAACCCAATTAATCGATCAAATATGAGAGACGTGCAGTTGGAAAATCTATCTGCTGACTGCCTGACAATCATCGTCTAAACCTGATGAATAAAAGTGGAGATCACTTCCCTACCGACTGCTTTAACTAACATCCAAAACTAAGAGAACCTGAATAACGATGTTGGGCCGGAAACAAATTGCTTTGGTATTTCGCAGTAGCGAATATGATAAGAATTTTAAATCTCAGGGCTGTCTTAATATGATAATGATATGATAGCGAAATGATAAGAGTCTCCTCTATATTCTCATCAATTAACCGGGGAACACTGAAATTCAGTTTTCAAATGCGGCCAGCATCGATGTCACCACGAATCTCGTCCAGTGTTAAAAATTTCGGTGCTTGACACTAAATAAAAATGAGCACTCAAGACGAGTGGAAAGAAATGCTGAGTTTTTACCGAAGTAGTTGCATAAAAACGTACGACCACTGGGAAGAAATTTGATGTTTGCATATTTGAGGAGAACTCGACAGAGAAATTCAGAGCCCTCATTGTGAACAAGAACAAGAACACCAATGTAGAAGTCCAAAATAAGCAGCTCTGAAAGCGTAGTTAAGGCATCTCGATTTATGTGCCCTCACTTTGCAGTTACAGCGCCAAATTTCATGTTACAATGTCACACATAAATGCCGACTTTCGCTCTAATCTATTGTCCAGGTTAGCCTTAATTAAAAACGAATGCATCCAACTATTCCCGTGGCAGCTGTACCACCTTTGTCCTCATAGAATGAACTAGCCCATTTCGCCTTCAAACTCGCCATCTTAGATGCTGATGCGAGAAATTGGGTACAGGCTAGGCTGAACAAGATGTCAGAAGAGCTTAAAGATTATATTTTGCAATTTATACTTTTCACATAACGAATCAACTCGGCTCTCGCACATCTTTCGTCTTAGCCATCTGTGTGCCTCCTCAATGAAACCCCTTCCATCCATCCGTTAAAGCAAATCAGAACCTGGTTGGTTGGTTAGGGCGTTCATCTTATGCAGTTATCGCGTAAGTGAATTCGTAGCGGGAAGTTTTTTAATGCATATTGTGCCTTCATCATGAGAACGCATTTGCAGAAACATTCGCCTCATTCCTCTCTCTCCCTTCCCCATTGCAATGGCAGCTCCATTAACGAAAAAAACCACCTCGCAACGTCAACGCCATTCATTGTATTCGTTTAATCATTGGTCGACTATATTTACAGTCTGCTTCATGTAGAATCTATCAAACAAAAGCAGAGAAATTCTGCAACATTTGTAATACTTTGCAGTGATACAAGATGGAAAAAATGATACAAAACTCTCTTACACTACTACCGTTTAATGAGATTTCGTTCAGAGCATAAGCTTATCCCATAATCTAATCGAATTCCTTCGAAAAATTATGCCTTTTTTCTGGATACTCTCTCATGAATACAGTTATATTTTCAAACCACCTATTTGAAATATTCAGCCAAAGATCTTCGAAAATGAAAGAGCGACACGGCAAAGAGTAAACGAGAATCTGATTGGAGTAAATCCAGATTTACCATTCTAGCTGATCGAGAGGGCGATCTGATGAATATCTTCAGTCCAGACTCTCATTAAAATTACATTCACATTACAAGTACTCCTCAAAATGAAAACATTTACAATATTAATGAAGTTTTCATCGTTCACAGTGGAAGTTACATTCTGCTTTTGAGACCATCAACCATCGAAATACCTTACTATTTAAAGAGGATGCCACATTGGTTAACACCAATAATTTTAAATTTTAGATCCACCTTATCCAACTTTAGCACCTTTCTTCCGGATATTCTTCATTTGCTCTGCACATTTTATCAGTCTTTCCCTCTCTATATTCCTCTTTGAAATCAGATACTCATATGATTATGAAAATTACCGCGTAGATAATTCTTTTGAGTCATCGATTAACGAAAGAAATGTTGGAAAAAAATCGCGACTGTCGACGAAAGTCGACTTTGGGACGCTTCACTTTATCAAATTTTTGGCCCATTTGTTCGCTAAATCTCACAAAGAGGATGAGCAGATCATTAAAAACTTCAAAAGGATTTCGAAGTAAGTGAAAATTTCTGGCTCGCTCTGTTTGATAATCTCGCGATAGGATTCCGTCAGCAAACCTTCCCCTGTTTGGGGTCCCAACATAAAAAATCATTTAATCTTTGGTCCTAAAGTGGCACGAAGTGCAAATTTGTATGCAGCTCGCGTTTCCACAGAGATGTGAACTTTCATCGATACTTTAATCGCCAACTATGTAAAACGAAAAACCCTTAAAAATAGGTCATCAAGAAAAATTCCCATATGAACTGGATGCGATTTTTGCAGCTACGCTTCTTCATTATCCTGTGTTGGTCACCTCAATGAACGTGACCACAGCTCGTGAGGTAGTTTTGCTCGATATGCCGCACAAAAATTTACTGCACCAAATATCCGTCACAAAGTGCATCAGATGTGTGTTTCTACTATCCCACAAGTTTTGAGAAGTAGCTGGTTTCACATCTGCCGCTTCTGCCATGTTGGTGGTTTTCAGCGAATTTCTGCGCATATCAGTGCTTTAAAGATATTGGAAGGAATAAAGGGTTGACAGTGGGGAAAACATTCCAATTCTTTGCTTGGATTCAGTTAAAAAAAGATCCAAGGGTGCCTCAAAACAGATGACTTGCCTGAAATTCTAATGAGCGTAGCCTCATTTCCTGTGGAGAAGCACTTCGTTCCCGCTGCGGAGATCTCTGAAATTTTCTGGAATTTGGAAGAAAGTTAACATAACTTACACCGTTGACGTTGAGCATTCCCTCGTCGATAAATGGCATAACCGTTGAGGTCTAATATCAGCACGAGCAGCTGCTGCCAGCACAGCTCATCAAATACTTTAAACAATCCCGATGGCGTAACAGTTAAAACGCTTGCTGAGTGTTATTGCAAAAAATTGAGTCCGAGGAATCTCTTCAGCTAAAATGAGATCGCATATGAATGAGACAGTCGCGCCAACGACATTATGAACAATAGTGGATGTGGTGCGATTTATCCATCGACACAACAACGTCGCTAACACATTCGAAAACAGCCACTTAATGGAACTGAGAACAAGTTGTTCTTATTGTGTAGCTATAAAACAAGCTCCTTAATTAGAACAACGCCAACTGATCACAATGATACAGTGGCTCTGGTCATGAAACGATTTTACGGTGAGTGAATTCAAATTTAATTACGTTAATAAAGGTCCGACGTATATATATGTCGGGCCTTTATTAACGTATATAGGATATATATATATAAGTAATGCACATTTCAATAACTAAAACTGCATACTTTCTGCAAGCAATTCGCGAAATCCATGATTTTATTATAGCGAATTCGTCAAACTCGATTACGCTTGCCGGATAATTCGTTCACCGACAGCTAACGCCGAATTATAAGACTACATGAATAAAAAAACTTGAACAAGGATGAAGATTAACTCAATTATATTTCAGGCTCGTAGGATTTGAAGCAACAAAATAAAACTGAACCTGGAAGTGCAACACAGCAGAGAATGAAAAACCGAACGAAAAAAATGCGCGACAAAACGGGACATATGAGCCAATTTGTATCAAAAGATGGCTAACCACATTTTCAGAAAATCTACACAAAGTAAACCTATCAGTAACATGGGAATAGGCAGCTGTTGCCATCCTATGCTAGTTATAAAAGGCCATTGTCCATTCACTGAATTCAATATAACTTTCATAATTTAACCAGTTTTCGATCACTTTTATTCGGAAACTCTAGGCAATTTTAAATTCTAAACTTCATTAGAAACGAATTTCACGAACACGAAACTGGGTCACAAAAAACTCCTTACAAAATTACTAAGGCAACTGCTGTCTTTACTTTTCATAACTACAGTAAGCGAGCCTAGCAAAGAAAAACAAACATTTAAAATGAATATGTCTAGTGAAATGAGATATTTCTTCCTGTACTTATTTATATTAATGGATGCAATGATTCACTAAACGGATCAAATAGCACTTAACAGGATTTCTAAAGACTATAAACCAGACGTTCCGCACTTTCCTTTGTTTGGTTATGAGCCTCAGCTTGTAATAAGAGATCTTCTTCGCCCATTCTGAGCACTGCCAACTGCCTCTACGTAACCGAATACCTTACACATCATGGAGATGAAACATTATTCTAAGAAAAATTTAACGGAATCATAACAGAAATCAAATATCTCATAGTAGGAATTAAACACAGTTATTATAGAAATTAAATATGCTCACCATATAAAATAAACTTGGTTATAACAGGTCTGAAAACCCATTACTTAAAGCGACATCAACCTGCTCTCTCTGTACCTCATGTTTGGTCAATCATTCTAATATTAACTAGCACATATAAGCCTTTCGTTACACTAATTTGATATTCGATTTCGGTTCAGTATGCATCGAATGCCTGGTACCATGAGCTGAAGTGTCGAAAAAGATCAACTCCAATTAAAGAGAGGATTACTATAACTTTCAACTTTAATTTGTTTATCAAAAGAAGCAAAAAAGTGGAAATGAGAGAGGCAAAAATGATATTCGCTAAATTAGTACAAACCTGGAAACTCCAAGTTAACAAACGTGGCATAAAAGGAATGGAAATATAATGAATGAGTTTCTTTCGAAGACAAATTTCATTTTATGCGACGTTCGCAAGAAATCTGCGATGGAATTTATTAATTCAGGTATAAATTTGAAGAACAGCATCATCTTTCTGAGATTTACAGCGGTACAGTCCATAAGAACGAGAGTCACAATTAGATCAGATCAATGGCATTCCTTCTCAAGCCGCTTTACCAACTATTTTTCCAAGAGTGCAGCAGATCGATGCTTCATGCACCGATACCTAACCAGGTGATCCTATGAAAGCGGAAATAGTTCAGTCCAAGAACTATGGATAAACCTAAAGATATTCGAACGAAGCGATGCGAGTTTAAATGACCTCGGCTTAAATACTTTAAGACGGAATTTACAGGATCTGGACATTTCAAGGCAAGCAATCTGTAAAAGCATTTCAAAAGCAGGTAGCATTTTCATTTCAGACCAATCGACTTACAAAATGGCGCATATTATGTGAAATTTTGCAAAATTTATTACTTCACCGTTTTGCGCACACATAAATTAAAACCAAAACACTCCTACTATATTTCAAACATATCGAAGTAACACGGCGAAAACGTGACAATTTCATATCGGCTAACCTTATTAACGCGCAAACGGTGAAATAATCAATTTATTTTAGTAATTAAACATTTTATAAGCGTTTTTCGAGCTATCATAATGAAATGACACAATATTACCACACAATCCAATAAAAACTGCGTTTATCAGTGTCACATCATATATTCGAATATCTGAGAGGGGAACTTTCATTAACTATTGCTAAATAAATCAATGAGCACCTCACTCACTATCTTAGTAAATATGCAAAATTTTGTTCATTAGCCAGGTGAACCACCGAGTGAGAATGATCAGCTTCGCAGTCTGAGTTAACATTGATGACGGTGAAATAAGACTGCTAATTCATGATGCCTTACAGTGCCATATATAAATCGATGAAACGCAAGCAACATAAAGTAGTGCATTATTTTTTATTTACTCATGGATTTCGCTTTCAGTGAGAAAAGAGAGTGATGGCACGAAGAATGCGATCAAGCAGTGATGATGCATTTGGAATGCCTATGTTGCCTTTGCAAAAACAGCCTAGTTTCTAACAGCCCTGTAACAACTGCGAAAAATTGTTGGCTGATTTAAAAGGCTCGGAATCACGCACGATGCCGACGAATAGCTTTTTGGATTAAAATGAACGAGCTGAGGGAGTGGAGGAGGAAGGGACAGTTCGTGGCAACAATAAAAGCAGCAGTGAGATAATCTGACGGAATGACTCGCACTATATGGACTTAGCCGTGGCGAACTCTCGACACGTAATTGACTTTTCGCTGTAAAATCAATGCATCAAGAGTGCACATAAGGCCAACCTTTGCCATGAAATTCCCTCTGACACAGAGCTATTATAAACAACGGACAGCGAAAGCAGGGAGAGGGAGGAGATGACAAAAACGAAGATCGCTGATAAGATAACACTTCAAAGCAAGGTTTGGATCATGGAACATTAACGCACACCTAGCAGGCCATCGAAACCATGACGTATACTAATTACAATTATAAGAACTAGCAAAGTTCCGATTTTGTTTAGAAGGGTTTTCTCGAGGAGTGAATCAGCATACGAGCGAACGTTGCAAGAATCAATCGATAGAACTGAGTTCTATGCAAGTGATCTGATCTAACAAAACAAAAGCAGAGGGAGTGACAGTGGCCAGCGCCTGGTCACACCCCTCTAACAATAAGTCATCCGATATAACGATATGCCTTACAATAAGAACGGTGAGATGAGCGATGTGTACAAATGTCACCCGATGTGGGCCTCAATTATTGCGCAACAACCCCTCACACCAAGAAGCTCGAGCTCAATAACAGTGTACAGCTCCACCTTATGACGACTTATCTAAGCATGACGGAAGTGGGAGGGGGAGGAATTTATAATAATGCTGCATTTAATTATAGCGGAATACCACTATAAATAAGTGACCACAGAAATCTCGCAAATTATTGGCACGCTGATGATCGAGACATGAGCATAACTAAGGAAGACTCACAAAGCACTTTTAACTTACACAATTTCGGGGAAAATTACATCGACAAAGAAGTTGGCAATTGCAACTTACAGCATAATATGTGTCTATGTTTTCTATGCTAATCGAACAGACCACATTTATTCAGCGATGCTGTCTCTAAGCCGAATAAGGGGACGGAGAGAACAGAACAATAGAAATTTGGCTGCTGGAGGGCTTTTTCTGCTGCGATGAATAAATCTGAGATGGAACTGCCCTTTCCGAAATCTTCCGATTAATGAAACCGATTCTATGGACTGTTGAAATTGCAATAAATAACAAATCTGAGAATGCGCTGATACAGCATATTGTGTTATACCCAACGCTCTCTAAAGGTACCTGTAATATGTGAACATATACTTCAAAGATCGATAGTGCTAGAAAATGCGTGTAGATGAAATTCATCAGTGGGCAATAACGTTTGGTGAATTCAGTAGCAATAACGTCGCAAACACCTCATCATCCCGTTAATGTAGAAGGAACGCTTTCTGATCGCTGTTACTACTCAAAGATTCGAAATACCTATTAATAAGAACCGGTTTTATATGATGGCTCTATACATTCATATTACGCTTCTTCATAATTGCACTGATCAAGCAAAAACCTCTGCATTGTGATATATAGATTTAAGCCTCCTCTATAAATACCCCACAAACCATCAAATATAGTCTTGGCAAGCTATAACTTGCAGGAAAAAGTTTAAACAGTTTAAGCGAAAACACGAATATAAATAACAGTTGATGGAGACTGGTGGCAGAAATGCAGCGATTTAAGCTTTTGCGATCTCTTTCGACACACCAACCAGGTGATAATGAAATTTGTGTGGAATAATGCGGTCACATTTCAACAGATTCTACCATACGCAAGAAACATCTTTAAACGGTTCTATGGTCGAATCGACATAAAATTAAATTCAGGACGATTTTTAAAAGCATGTAGGTCCTGTTCAGGTATATAAGTGCTGAGGTACATAAGTCCCAGGTATAAGTCCTTTATATACATATATATAACCCTATTATAATGATGTATATATATATGCAGCCCTATAATGATGTGGTTTACAAATGGAAATCTACACAAACGTACGATCACGGCAAACCTAAAGTTGAAGAAACCCATATGAAGATACCTAAACCCATGTTAGGATCAACCAAAACAAAAGGTAAGAGAAATCGGATTTAATGGACAGTGGTAGTTCGATGCTCTACGGATGCGAGAGCAATAGATGCGGTCCCACTGAGTGCACGCGAGAATGGCACGCTGCTAAGCAAACAAAATGCGCAAGCGAGACGACTTCCATAGCTACGAGCTTCTTCCCAACAAAACAACTTTGAGGTAAACGACTGTTTCATATTTCGAGAAAATTTCAATTCTCCAATCTTTATCCTATTTCTTCTCTTCCATCCCTTTTATCTCAAAATGGATTTGAAACGAATATTAAGGTAATAAACAGAGCGAATTTCTGGATTGCTCTGAACTAGGCGTCCTGGGAAAATCTGCAATATTCTCTCTCAGTTAATGTTGCTTTCAGGCCAAGTTAGATTTTATACAACGTTATACGCGTATAAAATTGCAGTGGTCTCTGCAATCTTCGTAAGACGCTTTGTCCGTTTCGCAGTATGAGGCCCCCTCAATCCCCAATTGCAATATCTTTACTTGCACGTTCGCGAACGTTCATAAAATGCAACAATTTACGCGTAGCGAATACTTGAAGCACCGACCAATCAAGCTTATAGAGTGCCATTAAACTGACGACTTAAGTGTGATCTTCCTCAATCTATAAAAAATTCCATCCAGTGATTTGTTTCGGATGGATTTTCATTGCGTCAAAGACGTTTTGAAAAGTAGGTAGAACTAAAAATTTCTCTGTACTGAGCCAATGTGAAAGAAAGCTCGCAAAGAAGCGATAAACAGAAATAAATACACTAATAATATGTCACACACTATCGACACAAACGCCCTTAGAGTAATGAGCAATAAAATGTTCTGTGAAAGACTTTTAATCAGAGGCAAAAAATACTGAAAATTTTGTTTAATTTTTCTGACTGCGTTGAGGATAAATACTTGCAAAATGGATTTGAAACGAATAATCGCGAGAATGATCCATCTACTTCAGAAAGTCATATCCTATTCCCAAACATCAGTTTGCCGTGAATAGCTCGAACTTGCTTACCCATAACCCTCCGGAAAACTGTCAAAGTTCTTGACCGCCTTGACCGTTTTAAGCCAAATGGTCTGCAGTAAGAAGCGTGATCAACTAAAGGCAATTGCAATAAACGATGGCGAAACGAACGTGGCACGAAAAAGATCGGAAAAGGATTAGCTTGGTCACAAACGCACTTGTTCCCTACTGTTCATTTGCCGGGCTGAAGAAGCAAAACAAAAAAGAGCCAAATAAAAATGTCAAGTGACGGAAACAAGAGACAAAAGACATGAAGACCAAAAATCAAAGAAAGAGTCGGAAACAGTGTTTGAGTGATAGAATTTCTCCACCAATACATCTAGATTGAATGTGACGTCCGCGCAATCCGCAAAAATTTTCAACAGGAAGCAATGATTGGAAGATACGAATCATGAAAGAGGAATCTAGAAGGAAGCAGAGAAGCAGTTCTGAGCAGAGTAGGGACCGCGCGCATTTATAAAGTGTCATATTAAACTTCAACAGACCTCCTTCACGGTGGCCATTTATCGACTGGAAATACTGAAATAATTCCTTTAAATGCTCACAATATTAAAGAATTCACTGAAGAATTCGGCAGTGGTTAGAAACTAGAAATTTCAGAAGGCAAGGCTCAAAATATTATTTTCTTAAAGTCAGAGGTTTCTTTACCAAATATTACTCAACGTAAACAAAAGCATTCTAATCATATATTATTCAATTCTTAGAAGTTAGGAAACACTGGTTATACTCAGTCTAGTTAAACTTTGCGTTATGCGTGACGCGAACGCAAATAATGGGTGGCGAATCCTACCATAGAAAGCTGAATAAAAACCACCCCACTGCAGTTCCAGATTTTCGGGATGAAAACTAACATCAGGATTTTTAAGGGACCTATAATTACTTTCTATAATCCTATAAAAGTAATCGATACAACACAGCTTTTGCTTTATTTTCCACACTGACATCAATGGAAACTGAAATAAAACGTTTACTGGGAAAATGAATGTCAAATCCCATTTAGCTTCAACGAACTCACCGACGAAGCACGCCGCTGCGGTCGATCTGAATGGAGCGGCGCTGATGAGAGCGACGAATTTGAGCCGTGGCTGCAAAAAAGAACTTGTGCACATATTCATTCACGTTATTAATTCAGTAAACAAACTGACTTCTTCTATCTGCATCTCAATAATGTTAAGTTGTTTATTTCTGAGAACATAAATCATGCAGATAAAAACAATGCGATGCGAATCTCTTTCCTTACTGTGGTGCTCTACGCTTAATATATCAGCATCGATAGCAACTGCAGAGTTTCATGCATAAAAAAGTCCCATTGAATTTTCAATTTGATTTGTATTGTTGCACACACCACTTCATAATGACTGGAAAATGTGACCATCGCTTAAAAGTAGGCACGATGATACCTGCGAATAGTAAACAATGGCAGAGGTTTATATTACTTAAATCTTCAAGTAAAACAACTTCGAAACTGCGGACCTATGGGGATTTTTATACGCAATTATTATTGGTATGGAAGTAAAAGGTTTGAACGAAAGAAACAAGGGGTAAGCAACACTGTCACAATACGAGATTTCATGTTTCAGTATATCGACCTAATCAGTTGCTTAATATGCGGGCGAAACATTTCACAACCTGTTCCCTTTAAGAAACCCAACTGTACAGACCTTAAAAGAAAAACTTTTAGACCACAATCAAGGGCATGAAGAACGAAGCTGTCTTATAAATTTGATAACTCAGCAAAAACATAATTAAATGAGACGAAATTGAGCTTATTCTGTACTTTCATTACGCTCATTAAATACCACAACGCTAACGGCCTTATCCCATCAAATATCAACCAAGTACACAGAGAGATAGACAATTAGATGGTCCCGCGATGATGCAATCTAGAAAAACTTCCTGAGGTGCATAAAAGGGCGATCAAATTAAATGAATATATACCACATTACAGCCGCCTCTAGAAGTTCACATTACATTTGAAACAGACGCATCACCCGGACCCCAAGCAATACATCAAAGCAACTGCCGCTGTTCAGCTCCTTTTTACTACTTTTAATGAAATAAATGCCGGAATTTTATAGCGGTGGGAGCAGCCGTTTGTCATTAATACGAAATATCATGAAAAGAAAGACCGCAGTTATCTGGCGACATAAAGTGATCGTTGAAGAGGACAAAATCAAAGCGGTATGAGGTGGAAAGCAATCAACTTGTGAAATTTCTGTGCAAAATTTTACCATGATGAAAGTGAGACATCGTTTTTAAAAGTACTGCTGCAAAGATGTTTTGAGCAGATGCGAGGGAACCGCGTGACAATAAAAATGACTAAGGAAATAACGACTCTTCGTAATTAAATCAAAAACAGTTTTGAATTCCCGGTAAGTTTTGATGGTCACCTATGTGAAGCTTTTTTTGGTAACTTCTGGAACATAGCCGCAGAAAATGACTTTGATCTCACATTAGATTTATTTCCCTAAAGCCGTTATGAGTGGTGAAAATAAGTGATTAAGTAAAATTCCTACCTTCGCATGGGAGCGCATTGCTGCCGTGTGGTCGAACGTTCCTTGATACGTGATACCGGCGATCGCCGCACGGTCGGTGAAATGCTCTGCTCTCTGGTCCCATGCGTTCGTTGAGTCGTGCGTCGTCGGCTTGTATGACCCGCGTCCAGTTCATCACCGGAAGAATCGAATGACCTGAAATGTTAACTGTCTGAACGGCTTAATTTAAAGCTCATTTGGCAGTCAGCTCAGCACCTCAGAGAAGTATTTCAACGCATAATAAATTATCACACCTGTTATCACGGAAAGATTTATAGGATTTTCGAACAGGGCATTAATTTCACACGCATACAGCACTACAGTAAATATCTCGCTGTAAGTTGTCTGCTTGTTTCGCAGTAACGGGTGAACAACAAATACGCAAATTACTTTGCATAGGTGACAAGTGCAATGTGACTGATTGTAGCATTATTCAACGTAATCAACGAATTAATTCAATCAGAGCAAAATTAATTAAGAACGACGATATTTATGCGGGATAAAACATCGTCAGAAAGGGACTAAAATATAATTCATGCAGTTGTCAAATATTTTCATTCGTTGAATGATCTATTTTTCGGAAGTCGATCAAACCTTTCTGAAATACTCATTTGGCGACTTCGAATTGCCCTCGAACCAACTGAATTGAATTCGTCATCTGTGCACGACTCTTCATCCATCATCGAATTCGAATGATGCGATTCAGGAGCCACGTAAGCAATGTGCTTCTTTCGCTGAAAATACCAACTTTCTTTGAAGGCTAATGCATGGAATTGAACGTCACTGCTACAATCTCATCGTACGGTGGCTCAACAGGTAACAGCCCTCATCCGCGAATTGTATTAGCAAAGTTCGAGTTTTCTACGCTCCTTTCCTGTTTTGCATAGATATCTTTCTCTTCTTGACGTGATCACTGATGGACATTTCAAGGAGCGAAAGAAAAAAGGGATATGGAGCACATGCAGCAGAACCTTTTCCAATCAACATAACACACTCTGAAACGAATGTGACAGCTGAGCGATTGTTATGCAACCTTAGGTGTCAGCGAGAACTGGTGAACTGATTCCTCATTACCGGCTGATTCAGAATGTTTTTTTTTTTCGTTCACATCTTTAAACGTACGTATCTTCATAATCCAACAAATTCGGGTAAAGGAGAGTTAATTATACTGCAACAATTATAAGTGGGCGAATTTCTCAACCGTTAAAGCGAGTGAATTGTTAATGAACTACCGGCGGCAAAGAGACAATGTCGGTATCAGGTAAGCTGGCAGCATCACTCTGGCACGTCTCAGCATACGTCGGTGACGGATTATGCAGATTTTGATGCAACGCTGCAATCCAACTATCCCGTATACCTGGCGTCATCGCCGAAAGGATGTACCGTGTACGACGACACTGAAAATCAATAAATCGAATGAAATATTGCGCTGTGCTTGAATGCGGCGAGTTCTCCGATAATGAAAGTCTATAAAATAGGTCATCTCCTCTTCCCCCCTCTCCTCTGCCGTCGTAAAAATATAAATGAATATTCCGAAGGATATGAATAAAAATATTCCAATCTTTTTATTTTCTTTCCTGTTCGAAGAAAACGTAAATATTCTTGAGAGAAAAATTCGAGACCTGATAGCTTTGACTTCATAATGTTCCCTTTTTCGGTGGAGAACTTTAAAGAAGACGCTGAAGAGTATAAAAGATAAAGCTTTATTTCGCGAGCTTGCATTTCATTCACTATACTGAAAGTGAAAAACAAATGTCTCCATCGAAGGACAAAAACGAGAGAAATTCGAGTAACCTTAATTTCAATGCCATAATTGCGTGCAGACGCAGAAGGATAAACATTTTCACATTCAGTGAGATCGATTGATAATAAAGGTTCAGTTGAGTCTTCAGCCCAAACGTCTCTGCAATCACACGACATAAAACAACATGAAAGCTCTATGAAAACCCTGTGGTTTCTTAAAGAACTTTAGAGGCATATTTGAAGGAGACGAAACTAAATAACAGCAATTTTCCATGTAATATTTGAAATCGAAAGGTTATTTCCATTGTTGGATTTGTGCGAATTCGCTTTTGAAAGGATTTTTTTCAAAGTTCCATGAACGTTGTTAATTTCTTCCAAACAGACTCCCTCGTTGATCACTTCACCTGAAGCCACACTCTCTTCTAACGTTTTCCTTAATTTTCACACATCATTTGAAAGAGGATTGAGAAAGATTTCCAATGAACTGCTTGTAATAACTCATGTAAACTGAAATTAATAAGAAACAGTCAACGCTCGATCACTTTGACCACTTAGAAATGAAGCAGATTTGACAATCACTCAACAAAGAACATACTTGTACAATTTGAGGGACAATCCAGCCAAGACAACCCAATGTTTTATCCATTCAGATTCGTTCTTGCCCCTCAGCATCAACCAACCCTTTCGAAGTGTATGCGCATTTGACGTATCAATATTGAACGGCTGAAAACAGTGTAAATGAAGCAATTTTTGCGTGTATAGTTGGATGAGATTAATTATGCTTTCACCGAGACTCAAATCTTGCCTTCTTCCATTTTAACGGCATAAGCAGAGATTGTTTATGGTCCCAATAGTTGAGGAAAATTTGGCAAAAAAGCGTATCATAGGCGGAAAGAAAATTAGAAGGAGAAATATTTGTTCAGGACTATTTATCCTTTTAAGGAATTTATCCCTCGAGAACATCTCTCCCTTTTGTTGCAAGTAGCAACAAGGTAAACACTGCTAGAAATTAATAACCATATTCGCATGAAATTGAAATGCCCGAATACTTGAAGAATGCTGACTTCATCCGTTCAAACGATCGCAACAAATTATTAGTAAAACTGTCAAAAAGTTTGCCAAATCTCCTACCAAAACTTCTTCAAGAATAGTTATGCAAAGAAAAGTGGAGAAAAGACAACCAGTTAATGGAGGTATATCTCCATTCGTTCCTTTGCATAAAAAATGTTCGCGATATAAGTACTTTTGGTGCAAAATTGAGTGAACCGACGACCTATCACTTAATACATGGCATATAAAATTCGATTTTGAAAGGAAATAATTACAATGAATATTGTACATACGATAGCAAATAACTTTAAAATTGCGATACCGTTGAGATGGGTAATTTACGGGGTGAGATGAGCGGACATGGCGATTGCGGTAATGGTGGAGGCGCTTCCGACACTGGTAGTTCACTCATAACCTTCCGTGACGGCTCCTCCCTATAAATACATAAATGCTTCATCGGGATGATTATTTGAAATCAATATTATCACATCTGAGCGCGGAATTTCAATTTCCTGCTCAACTGCGTGGAGTCGATAGCAGTATTTCTTTCATGGTGAACAACGAACTGTACAAATAAGCACTGCTACTATTACTACATAAATGAATGAAGCAAAGTGATATTCCTTGTTCACCCAACATCAATTATTCACTACCACCTCGACGAGGAATTTGGATGCGGTAATTATATTCGTGTGCTTTTATTAATGCTGTCTTCCATGGTGCAAATATAATCGAACCTATTATTACTATTTTCTTCTACAGCTTATTGCTTGTTTTTCAGTAAGATTCACTTGCCAACTACTAGAGAAGCTAGTTGAGCGATCATATATCGAAAACAATGATAAAAACACAAATAATCTACTTGCCTAAAAGAGAATCGATCAAAATGCGCAAGTAATCAAGAAATTATACTCTACTAATAAAAAATCTAACTACTCTAAGCAAAATCAGCGAACATTTGTGGAATCGCATAAAAAGAGCGTTTAAACCGGAAACCGCAAGATGTGCCATATGCAACTATCACACCGATGGTTCACTCATTCGCTACGACCCAAATTCATTCTGTCTCATTGATCAAATCGCTCCTGCATCAACAATCGTACATAAAACGATGTGTACCTGGGAAAATGCAAATTTTATTGCTTTTGAAGCATTGCGTTGCTGCACAGTTTTACGAGCGCAATTTTGGTGAAATTCTCCTCAATTTCACAAAAGCGTCGCAAAAAGGAGAGATCATTTCGATAACCATAAGACGACTGCTTCAATTTCCGTTATTTATTTAATTACTGAAGCGAATTCTCTTCGTCAGCTGCCATTGCAAACGAAGAATTCAACAAGAGAATGCAATATAAGAACTGCATCAGCTTCAGCAGAATTCCCCAATCTAATTCCCATAAATCCTGCAGAAGTGTTTGCAACATATTTAAAGACAACGGCTGCCCACTTGATGAAACTAGTAACGCTGTACGAAACCACGGAATAACAGACTAATTTCTCGTTCAAATAATATCGGGTGATTTCATCGTGTTCCAGTTCAAAGAACATTTTGTAAAACAACAGTTTTATACGTTCAAGTTTCCGCCAATAAATTCTTTTTGGCACGAACTGAACAATGTTTAGGTGATGAAAATGGGCACTGAAATGAATGAACGGATATACTGACATTCACTCCTATGATCGCACCTGAACTCTCATAGGACAAAATAAATTCCATGGTACGACCACTTGCGATTAACGTTGCAAGGAGAAGCTGAAAGATGAAATTTTCCAGAGGCGATTATAGAAGGAAATGAAATCGCTAAACCTCGACTATTAAAAGAACGATTACATCTATCAAACTTTGGGAATGCAGTTTTAGCATTCTCACGATCAGCTAAGAGATGGATAGAAAGGCAAATATATAAACACACATATACCACAAAAACATCGCACGATGATGCATTTTTTTGAAAATTTGAGAAGAAAAATGCAGAAAGCGCGAATAAATTATTCGAGGAAAATGAGAAGTAATTTTACTAACTTACTGCGCAACATCAATCACCGTATTGAAATATAAAGAGTTTTTTATTGAATCGCAAAGAATTATGGACGAACTGTATCATAAAATATATCGTCATATGTAAGTAATAATTAATGCATATGAAAATGAGGCTATCTATTTCCTCTAGCCTGGGAAATGGCTTGTAAGTGGATCTAAAATAAATCGACGCATACACCTGGACATTCTGAACCGGAAATGAACTAGTTAAAGTTGAACGTTTGGTATTCAGCAGAACCTGAACATAAGGTATTTAAAAAAAGCAGAAGAGACATATGACTTCCAGCAGAAATGTATAGCTAAGCATATGATATAAGTGCTCCTATACGCACATATGCATGTATAAATATCTATATTTTTAGCAATTACTAGAGGCACAAACTCCCCTAATTCAGATGCGACTTTCATCAGATGTAATCATCAGACCAAATACACGTAATAGCAATGATAACTGATAAATGACCATTACTGTTAAGCAAGATGTACCTGTTTATATTTTACATCTTTCATAGTCGACACTTCCAAAATTTGCGCCGAAATGATCGCATTGCAAATGTGAATAAATAAAAGTGAACGCAAATATAGGGCAGATCACAAGCAATTCGATGGCGCGATAGTGATAACCCATTATTAATTTGAATTTATCGATGGAATATCAAAAGCAGATGAAAATCTCATACAACTTCTCAGTTACAACCATCTACAAGTGATAGCGTTAGAGCGATAAACAGAGAGAGATAAACAGTAGGGAAGGAAGTGAATATTTGTTTCTTGTTCCAATTAAGAAGTTCTACGGTTTACTAATAAATTAAAATGCAAAAAATGATACCTAAACGTAGAGATACTCCCTCATTAAGATCAATAATTCAACCCATATTTGCTCGACGAAGAAAAAACAGAAAATATAAGCTAGTCTTACCATTGAGCGTGGTACGACTAGTCAATTTTAGAAATTCCCCAATCGAAACACTGCAAAAATATATAATAAATATAATCTCATGTTCATGATGATTATAAATTCCTGATATCAGACTAACTGCACTTAAGTAGGCAAGTATATACACAGCAAAAGTTCCATTAGATTATTCTTCAACTGAAACTATGCCGCTTTTCAACGGAAATCAGGTTAGGATATAATAAAATGGACATGTTGTAATTCCCTAAGTCTCAAGAAATGATCAAAAGGAAGATCCTCTACCTAAGAACGGCCTCAGCTAATCCTCTAAATTTCAAGAAAGGTACAATATCTTCCTCAAAATCTCATTCAAGCAGCTATTTCACTGAAGAGAGTTCCACTAATTAAGAAATAGAATAACTGCTAATGGAATTCATTCACAGTCGCGTCCACCGCTCCATCAATTTTTAACAGTACAGCAAGGCGTCTTAGAATTTGATGTGAACGAAGTATGCAATCTAATTAGTTCAGTGAATGAAGTTTCAACTAAAATCCTCAGGTCATCAGTCAAAGAGATACGAAAACGCCAAATTCGACTGCAGCAGACTCAGATGAACAAACGACAATGAATCTTCCGAACTGCGGATACGGCATTCATAATGGGCACTAGATAAGGCTATTCTTCAGTGACGAAATTCGTGTCAATTTTATCTTTTTATTGAGAAATACACAGCGATGAATGCAAAACTTTTTCACTTATCGGAGAAAAAAGAACAACATATTGTCAAATGTGGAATAATGAATGCGGTTTCCGCAATTTTCCGTAAAAACGGTGCGATTTCTGCACATAGTGGAAAGGAATCAATGGAAAATCTTCCGCCAACAAGGAAACCGAATGATTCGCAAGTCGAATTTCGAATTCCAGAAAAATATAACGAGAGGAATTCGACGACGATTTGGAACTTGTTGACGTACACAATGAAGGGAGAAATTCAAAATGAATGGAGGTGACTGTTTCGAATTATGTGCACTGTTTAGTAAATAACAATATCTGAAAAATTCAGCGATACATCCGCTACTGTGTCTAAAGCAATGCACTAAACGAAAGAAGATAACTGCTAAAGAATCCACTCCAAAAACTTGGCGAAAGTTATCAGCCGCTCATCCGCCTACAAAATGAGGCAATCGTAGGAAGGCTTCTCTCTCTTTCAAAAAAAGAGATCGAAGACAAAGAATTTCATGCTGTCAATGTATTTCTAATCTTTATGACTGATGAATAAAATAAAGCAAGCTGATTATGAAAGTGAAAAAGACGATTTTCATAGATGTTTGAGCTTTAATATTGGATTGGTTGCGAAGTATAAGAGTTGAAGAATAGAACATTGCCCTAGATAATGAGAGGATTTTAACGTCAGTCAACAAATAGAGTCACCGGTGGAGGATTAATCACATCACCTTTCAAAATAAGGCAAGAGATATTACACGCTTTACGGCGCATGACATTACAGTGGCGAACGTGATGAGTGGCTCGGAAGGCGCAAGAAACCGCAAGATCAAAGATGGGTGATATAGGGGACGGCGGGGACGGGAAGAGAGATGGGAGAGGATGAGGGGGGGGGGGGGAGGGTGAGAAGTGAAGAAAGACGATGGAGGACTCTAAAAAGATAGCAAGGACTGCAAAACATCCATAGAACGCTTTTTTATTGAGAACTACTACGAAGTGGTTGGTGTGGATAACACTGTCGACTGCAAAAATTTTCCAACTTATGAAAAGGTGTAAAATAACTTAAAAGTCGAAAGAACTTCATTAGCGAGTCTCGTAAAAATACTCCACAACTGCTATTACTAAACAATACAAGAGGTGCATAGCACGCGCCTGCTCATGCCCTCGGTCTCTCTCTAAACATATACATATTTATGTGCACAAACATATGTGAGAAATATAAAAAACTTCCATAGTTTCAGCGTTGCATCATAAAATGTTTCCATGGGAAATTTGTAGCTCAAATATCACTTTACATCAGTTATGATAAACAACAACTTTGCTATCATTACTGAAATGTTACGCGGTACGTTCATAGCTCATACTATACGGTATCATGGTCATTCAGGACCTGAACGGCTAACAAAAGCTACAATAAAGGAATTGCCTAACTAACGACATTAATCGATAATTCAAATGGAAGAAGTGGCTATGTCACAAAATCAAAAAGCATCGATGCTTTTCGGTGCCGCACAACAAACAATCAACCAGACCCTGGTGACCACTTTTCCATAGCTCGTTGATTGAAATAATGAATTGTGGTTAACCCAAAACTATACATACAGACACACACCGGAAAATGAAACTAACCCGATGAACAAATGCACCCACACAATATGGCGCACTACGATTTCGATAAATGAGTGCCCTCGAGTTGAATGAATTACAGTAGGGCACACGCTGGACACGATCCCAGTGGGATGCGTCGTGAATTAACGGGGTCGTAGACAGCAGCGAAAACAAAAAACGCTCGTACGCGTACAAATGAAACCTTCAGGATAACCTCCCCCCTCCTCTCACCATTATAACTTCATCTGGAATCATCCAAGAATAGAATCAACTGTTGCTTTACCGTTAGATACACATTCGCCGTACAAAGCAGGCACAGATCTGCATCTGTCCTACTGCCGAAACACCGACGTATCCGAAACAACAGAGACTAAAACTGAACGCATGAAAATAAGTAAGTTATCCCATCACTTTAAAATGTAAATAACTCATAAGTTCGCAACATGAAATCAACAAACTTGCCAAGTTGCCAATATGCAACGGATCTTCACAAGCTTTTTTCATCCGAAAGTTATACTTTTGTCTTAAAAAGTAGGGTAAACTTGACTCGGCATATGCTTACAGCAATCATTAGTTTAAAGGACAGGGCTAGAAGAAATGCAAAAAAACGGGCAGAGAGAAACACGGAGGGCAAGAAAAAATCCTTTAGTTATATATCATGGCCGCGCTGCTCTATTCTTAAAGCCAACTTTTTTTGTTCTCATTCGCGTCATCACTTTTTAGGGCACTAGATCAAGAAGACAATAGGGCCACCCCTTAACGAGTATGAAGTTCTCAGTCAAGGTCACAACACCTGTTTGGAATTACGACCACTTCAGCATTTGATCTAAATCAGGGTCAACTAAGGATCCTGAGAGCCCAATGACCTCGAATCAAGGGCATCCTGAAGTCACAATGGTCGTCTATAAGAGTCACTCATTAGGGACCCTGAATAGAGCCATAGCCAAGAAACCAACCAGTCAATAACCTAGGCAAACCATCCACAGAGGGAAATTATTGACGACAACAGTAGGAAGCAGATTATGGAACATTAAGGCAAACAGGTCACAAGAGAAACACCCTTGTACAGAGGAAGGTTCTAGACAACCGCCGTTTTCGAAACGATTCAAATTATGTCAAACAAAATGACGTCTGCTTCTCCCTCTCACATATTTTAAATAAGTCGGGTGACCTTCCCCAGTTTCGCGCCCACCACCGCTCTCTCCACGTCACCTTCACTTCCACTCCATGTTGGATTATCTGCCTATGAATGCGTGTGTCCACTGGAAAACCCTATATCTAGCATGATATGATGATAACGCAAAATGATAAATAAAGGATGCTGAAGATTTGTGCAGCCATATTCTGGAATGGTGTTAGGAGGAAGCGAACGCGTGCATCAGAGAGCGCTAGTAGCTATCGCTAGTCTATGACAAAGATCTGCTCAACATGCAAACACACATCACAATGGTTTGCGAGTTCGAACAGCAGCAATACCAATCAAAGGAAAAAGCGAATTCAGCAATACGTCGACTTGTTCCATCGCACATTTGCAAGTGTACTTTGTTGCGATGAACATAGTACTTCCAGCAACCACTGAACGAAATTAAACTTGGTAACAACTCTTAAAAGTGTGGTAAAATATTCTACTCCCTCGAACATTTCCGATTACGCGTGATCAACCGATCGCGTAAACGTTATAGCATAAAAGTCAGTTAAAAAGAAGTATAATTTAAAAAATCTAAGGCTCTACAGAATAAATGAAAACAAAATTCATTTGTTCGAGTAATTAAATGAAACGTTTAAATGGAGCAGGTAAATCATCACACAGTTGATGTATTGAAACCTAAAGAAAATACTCCTACGATGTATTTCACAACTTGGTGGCATATATTATATAACATACATAACAAAAAAATGACCAACTTATTAGCCTTGTTGCGATACTTTACACTTCTCGGCGTTCCATGATGTGGCAAATCGACAAGACTGGACCTACTACCCAAGTCAGCACGAGTTGTTAACGATAATTCAGCTGGACGGCGCTCCACGGAAGAGGATCGTGACGAGCAAGCGCTTTCTCTTTGCGATATCGCGATGTCGTTTACCTGCAAAATTGCAGATCACATAAAGAGTGTGAAAAAACAATCAATTATGCAAGATTTATTGCTTATGCAAACAAATTTCAAGCAGCTGATAATATGAGAAAGGAAATGACACAAAATTCGCATAGGTAAATTTTTCTTGTGAGTGGATATGGGACGTTTTTTACGCTAAATTCTGAAGCGCATTTTTACACGGCAATTTTGGACTCGTAAGCAGAGACTAAAATCCCAAATGTTTTATATGGCAATTTTCATAGTGGTAAGGCGAACATTTAAAACATAATTAATATAATTTGTTCGCAGAGACACATTAAAATGACTCGAAAAGTAACGTAATCATGTGCTATGTATATGATGACGATGAGAGGAGATCTCTTGCAGATGAGAAAATTTCGGTCCAATTAACTGGAAATTGAAATTTCAGCTCGGAGATTTTATTCGCCTATCTCTATCGTAACGAGTGCCGTGATAATGTGCTTATCTGGCCCCTAACCAGGAGGATTTGCAAAAATTGGAATATTTAAAAATTACACCAAATTTACTTTCTGGCTGAAAATCAGATTTATTACCGCACAATTTAGGAAAGAATCTGTTATTGGGACTGCAAAAATACGGCATTCTAACTCGTTTAGCAACATATTTTCCACCACAAATATTTAACACCTTCAACAACCAACTTCAATCACTGTCGGTTTGCACTCGCCACTGGATTCTTCGTGTTGAGGCAGACGACTGGTTTCCGTTCTCCTTATAGGTGCCGCTAAATGTACGACGTTTTGTTTTGCATACATCTGGAGAAGGTTTTGCCACCTGAAACGGATAGATCTGCGGTTGTTCGAGATTGGAACGTTCAACATAAATTAACACGGATGAGCACATTCAAAGGAAGATAAAATATTGCAAGTGCACAACAGAGGCGAATATCAGAAAGAAGAGTCCATCTTCGCAATTCTGTTCCGAAGAGAAAACAGAGAGAGCTCTGATAAAATTTTATGAGAGCATTCGAACAACGACGGTGAAGCATCATTCCGCTGATGAAATCGTTTTCCAGTTCACTCACGACCTTTCGCTGCAGTACAACAAAGTGGATTACTACCTACATTTGTAAATGAATATATAAGAGTTCCGAATTTGGTTGTATACAGTGGTTCCTAATTTCTTTCCTAAGCAAGTATTTTGATTACTTCTTCATTAAGTTAAAGCATCTTAAAACCTAGATTATGCTCCAAAAGCGTGAGCGCCTTCGTTACTTTCGTTACTACGAAATCAGTGGCTGCGATTAAGAATCAGTGTAGACAATGTCCTCCGAAGAAGGCGGAATTCCATTTCGCAAAATCCATTAGTTTCATTGCAGACAGTACCATACGAAAAAAACCTTTCATTTGAAGCCTGGAGCTTAAATAGATGTAAGAAAAAATGGATGAAAATGATACAGCCAGAGTTAGTAGACGAGTAATTTTCAGTTGGCCCCACGAAAATTCTAGGAAGATGGATGGGGATGAGGATTGACAGTGCACAGAAAGAAAGCGTATTTCGAATGATTAGCTGGAGGACATGCAAAATTCATTGAGTGGTTAAGGACATACACTTCCCAAGATATTAAATGAATGACACCTACTTAATACACTCAACGATAGAACAACATGGCCATGAAAGCCAATAATTAACTTTATATTATGATGTTGTGAAAACAACATTTCAGCATCGAAATTACTTTTTATATGATAAACGGATTTATATAAACCTTATTTGAATAATGCCTTCCTTCTACGTTATATATTTTTGCTGATTTAATGACACTTTCATTAAATGTTTCTCAGATATTCCATCGAAGCAAAAAGTCATCGAGGTTATCGAAAAAGCGCCGTTAAAATTTAGAGCATATGAGAAAAATTATGAGAAATATTGCAGCAAAATTGAGTGGAACGATCACTTGGATCCGTACAAACTTTGAACAATTAAGGAACCTCTGATCAGAGATATTTTAAAGGAGTGGTACCAATCGGCGATATATAATTAAATTCCTTCATTTCATCACACAAATTTCATTAAATCAATATAAATTAAAGAAATGAAATGCAAAAAACATCCCAATTATAACAATAATTTAAGCAGTATCTGTGGTACAAGAGATTTTGGTCTCAATAAAATTCCAAAATCCAAATGGGAGAGTATTCTGGAACGAAAAAGTCCCGAAAGAATGCACATCAATCAGCGATGTTTCTATGTGACGCGTTTTGCCACTGCAATCATTCGAATAAACGATAAAAATCCGTCAACAAACACTTCACAGAGAAAGCGGAAAATGTAATCATTCATTTCATATTTCACATTCAATCACCGAAGATTTTTCTTATAAAACCAACATCGATAAAAAATTTCGCGTTCAGAAAATTGAACCAAACCTCAACTAAGCGTCCTCCTCCAATCTCCCCTTCTCCTCCCCGCATTCCCTACATATACTCACTCTTTCCTCTCCTGGATGCAAATTTCCACCAATTAGTTTATTCCCCTAGGATCAAAAATCCAAGAACATTCAGGATCAAGGCTAATGTGCAAGAGGACAAAAATGTTATCGAGGAGAAGAAGACCGGACTTTTAGTCCCTTAATACCAACTATACGCTACCTTCGAATAGCAAGCACCACAGTAAATATTTACTTCCTAATGTGAGTGAATTTTAAATTCCTCATGATTTAATACAACTAATTTTATATATCAATAGACGTTTTCAAAAATGGGAAAACCGCCCGAGAATATGCGAGGCGGTTAGAGTGACAACGGGACTTTCAGTGCCATCTCCGCTATACATAAAACGAGGCCAAACCAACAAATATAACTATTAGCTGAGAACATCATCGATAGGTGGAAATACGTGCAAACAATATGCTCATTTGTTTAAAATCTCGCTTAATTATCGTTATTAACGTGTAAAATTGAGTGGACAGTCTATAAAGAAAAAACTCAAAAAACACCACTGATCAGAATATTGGTTGTTCATTAAGAAACTAATGAGTATGGGGCCTTATCAGTGTGGAATTTTAATGATTAGTGAATTTCACGGTTAATTAATTTGAATGAATTTTAATGACAACACTTCCTTTATGGCCACTTTTTGATAACATCAAAACAGATTAGAGGGGATGAGAATATAGATAAATATCCACCAATACAGTCCGAAAAGACTGTTTCTCAATATTTTGGGTATTTTCCTTGCATAAAACGAATGCGTGCAAAGAAACCTGAAATACAACTTGAGAAGCCTGAAAAGCATACTGGAAAGTGGCGAAATAAACTTCATCAAATCTCCTTCATTCCTTTCTGATGTTCTTTTCATATTTCATGTTCGGTACTCATCTGCATAAAAAAATAGTTTAAAACATTGAAAACTATCCTCTACCCTTCTCTGTCTATTAGATATCATGAATATTATCAGTACTTCAAACTCGAGACCCACGAATTATGGACTCTTCACATCCCTTTCCTTAAATCTGGAACCCACCATACTTCAATAAACTCTCTCTGACCACAGCACACTTCCTGCACATTACGAAAAAAGCTAAAAACAGATCCAAGAAATACATCGCTGTCGACAGTTAACCCCGCAGATGCAAATACCAGCAGTTTCTCATTGGCCGTTGCAAGTTTTATTGATGGGCGCCTATATTAGCTGCGCGGCATAGACAATTTTACAAAATTCGCGGCGAGGATGAGGATGAGAAGCCTAATTTGCCCACAAGCGCGAAACTCATAGGACAAAAAAGCAAAAAACTACGCAATAAAAATTGCTTATAGAATCAATTTTTAAAATGGTGGCAGCTGAGTGCATCAAACTTCCGACGACTAGGGATCCTTTCCCTCCACTTTCGTCTAATATCAATGAAGGTGAGGATCCGCAATAAGTAAGATGATACAGGAAATGCAGTGTTGGAGGATGGTTAAGAGCAAAGAGACATTAATGCAGGTGTGCTCGGAGAGGGCACCTCTTACCCTGACTGAATGGACGACGCAACGCACACTTCGACAACAATTAACCATATTCGATACACACAATACCCAGACGCACACCTCAACCATTCTTGCCATAGTCACCTTCGGCTTTCAGTGGCCTTTGCATGTCGCGAACGTTGCAGTAACGTACTTATGGAACCTTTCATCGCAGATGCTCTATTCGAGTTGCAGTGTCTCTCATTTTAGAGACCGCTTTCAAAGAAATGCCTTAGCGCAAATGCTGCGATATGTAAAAAATGCAAGCGACATAACCTGTTGCCCCTTTTGCCAACCTTTCCATTCTTTTCCATTCCCCTTTTCCACTCCTCGAACTCAGTTATTGCCCAGTTAATTAGAATAGGTAGGTTAAACTTTAAAATCTTGCCAACTTTCTGCCATATCGAAAATATATGTACACAACTGCACGCTTTAGCGGCAACAAAGCCATAAAAACGTTTATGCATGATTCATAAACACACAAATTTGCTCTGATACGATTAAATGATGCTTTCATCGTTCTTTTCACCATCACGTTACGCACGCGTTTGTTCACCTCAATTTGCGCCATTCAACTTTGCTTCTTATACTCGCTTCGAATTAAACCTTGGCATTCAAAAATCTAAGACTTCCCACTAAACGTGGAAATAATCGAATTCCTTCCATCACTTTCCTATGTATTTAAGCGAAATTATTTCCATTTTCTCCCGCTACTCCCTCTCATCTGGTCATATTTTGCAGCCAAGTCCCTCACCTACGTCATGTACATGTCTATGGTGCACGATATTTAACCCTATCTTGAATGATTTACTCTCAGCATAGTTAGATCAGTAGTGCTAATATCTGCGCAGTTTAACAGACCAAGAAGTGAATTTGCAAATCGAAAATGGGATTTACTGAAATAAACCAAAACCTTGAAAGACTTTTTGCTTCAAGAAAACAAGTGGACAATAGAGAATGATTAACGCTCCATTCTCGACTGACATGAATGCAAGACAACGACAACTCAGAACGGTTTCCATTTTATCGCTTTCATAAATCGATAGTGATATGAAAACACCCCCAGAGCGATATTCCCATTGATAATGAAAGCTTCTTCATACGAGAATTCACCGTGATCAGATTATGAAAAAACTGACACAACGGCCTCACTCATCAAAACATAGAGGAGTGCAATTTTCCCCCATGAATAATACCAAACTGAAGTTGTGTTTGTGGCAGATTGGAAACGGAAAACAGAAAAAAGCATTTTCTTGAAAGGTTCATTCCTGCTTAATTCCTTCCTAAGCGTTCGTTATTTCTTGGTTAGCGGCAATCATGTTTCCTAGAAGGTTGACATTTGCGAAATGCACAGAGATGAGCAAAAGTGGGAGGAACGAATGCCACTACAGAAAAGGACGATTTGAAAATGACTTTTAGTGAACAGGTTTTAGCAGTTGATGAGATAATGTCGATGTGATTATGCGAGCGATGGATTGCCTCAAAATACGACTACCTACACTCAAAACAGCACTTCTTTGAGCAAACGAAGGACTTCTACACGATAAAATTATCCAATGTGACAACCGTACGCGCCTTTTATTAATATGTGTAGCCAAAATAATTGCAACATATAATGGATGGGATGCAATGCGGTTTGCCTTTCATATGGAAATGGCAGCATTGTTTTTATAGTGCATTTAGGTAGAAAGACATACTTCGAGAATCTCACAAAACGGCGTAGGTGAGGTGGTGTGAGCACACGCAGTCGATACTCATCCCTCGCTTTCTCCCTTCATCACTTCCGCTTATTCACTTAACGCAATGACGGAGCACCCTCTATTAAGGAGTTCAATGGGATTATTTATTCATATGGTGGAAATCACCTCGTACAAGCTTGCGTGCACATGTTCCAATGCGTATGTGTGTTTATGTATAACCTCGAGCATACAGAGGCCATATGCAGGAACTGCTTCGAAGGAGAAGGGCGGGGCATAAATCCAAACAATAATATGTTCTCGTCGGTGAGTTGGATCTCAAGACTAAAGCTATTGTTGAGCTCCCGGACTTAAGGCTGAGTTAATAATATTGTGATATTGCAATGTGTTGATGCTTTAAAAAATTAAAACAGCTAGCAAATCAAATTTTGCGGTGGTACGAGAGCAACTAGAATATGACGCAACATGCTTCATCCATTTCAATGAGGAATGATACTTCGTTTATTATGACAGTCGAAAAATTACCTTTTAAAAAACGCACCCCTTTTAATATACCTTTTCTGACAGGTAGTCCCCAAAATATAAAAAGTCCCCAACGAGAAAACAGTAGTAACTGGAGTTCTTTTTGTTAACAGTGAGCGACATACTTATCAGAGATACATGCATTGGCTCACATAAAATTTTGTAAGTATGCCCCACCTCTCGGAAAAATATTTCAGTCTTTATTTACGAGAATACTTCTGGATAACAATCGGACAATAAGTTATGTCCCTTGAAGCAGCCAGTGAGTTGCCATTCAACTGAACATATTTCAGCTATTACACAAAGCACTCTGCGTATAATTTTAACAGCTAAACTGAACAGTCGTTAGAATACTGCACGAAACCTTTTCAATAACAGCAGAATGTGCCTATATCGTTGCGATATATGATGCTCTCACATACTATTGCATGAAAAAAGCATTTTTAGCTGCGAGTAGCCGAAGCCTTCAGCTTCCGCATTCCTTGATAGGTGATAGTTGCGACGACAGTTACCTATTGCAGAAGGGAAAATTTTACCCTCAGTTAGTTGGAATGAATGCAACAATACAGAAAATCCAACAATTCACATTGCTTTGATCGAACATAGAATGTGCGATGTCTCTTCGAATATAGACTCTCCAATCAGCACAAATCCCTCTCCCAAACTTACTTCTTCATTAAAGCCGAACAACTGTACACGAGAAGTGAAGACAGAGAAAAACTATGAAGGTGAACGAAATAAATAAATTTTACGAGCAGATATGAATGGCGTTCATCATATCGATGGAATCCGTGCGATTTGCGCGCGCAGTGCACAATGTGGACAATTTTGGTGCGCCGCCACCGACCGCTGGCAATGAGCAAGCACTTCATGCCCTCTCTAGTACCATTAATGTTCCTTACGAGGAAATTCGGCTAGAAATGTTACATCAGCCTATAGGAGTATTAATGGCAGCAATCTGTGAGATCTCTGCTTTCCTATGAATTTATCCTCTCATTAAATGAAGCAAAAAATAACAAATTTCGAGAATTACAATAAGATATAAGGAGTAAAATAGTAAATTACATATAGAAATCGATAGAGAAGAAACTATACAAATTAATGTATTGGCCAGGATAGAAAAAACATAAAAGTTAGTAATATGTGGCAGAATGATATAAATCGATCGTGTGAAATTAACGAAGAACTGAAAAATTTCCACTAAAATATAATTGCAAATACATCTTCGACGACGCACTTTACCTTTAAAAGTTGGGCTTTCGATTCGATTCGATTAGACGGTACGAGGAAGATATTTCAAAAAATACCAGAAAAAGACGGGGAGGCAATGCATTCAAAAATGATAGAAATCAACTGCTGCAGTTCAAACTTTCATGAGCACATCGCAAATAAAAGTGCGAAAGTGCAAACGAATCGACTATCCATAATGCAAATACATGATGCTAGCATGAGATAGCCGCCATGAGCAAGTAATCGGATTGTGAACGAGAGATATGACGCTCTTACGCCCGTAAGGGCATGAGAGCGAGTTGCATGATCTTGCAATAGCAGGTAGACGGGGAGCATTTTAAAATGGCTGGGTGGGAAGAAGGTGTGAGGGAAAGGGGAATGGGGAAATAAATCACTTAGAAAGGTTAGATCCTCCTGACTGAGAAACTCTAGAATATATGTGTTTTAGAAATATTTTACATTTTCAGATGGAATTTTTTAAGATCAGCAGCTCCCCCTTCCCTCAGCCATGCCATAAGCCAAGAACTGGATGAAAGGACGAAGCGTCGCAAAAGCAATCATTTATGAACGCTGAGCACATAAAAATATCAAGACGACGCCGACGATTTCAACCCGACATCGAAATCTCAAAATAAAGAAAAATCCGCATTTAATCCCCTAAAGAGGAGAAAATTTTCTGATAAATCCGTTTCTGAAAGAGATTCTAGTAGGAAATTCAGGTTCTAGAGAAAGTCCAATGCTTTATTATTGTCAAAGGTGTAGAGGCAGTGAGTGAATATTTAAGTGGTAGCTGACACCACATACTCTCGAACAAAAGCAAGCGTTTTAACAAATTCTCGTGAAGTTCCCTTAATCGGTCAGTGAGAAGAACGATGCATATGCCATTTAAGATTTAAAAAACGAAGGTTAAGGATGGCGTAAGTGAGTAGAGCACTAGAAGTCTGATGATCGTTTACACGATGATCATTGGCAGGATAAACGAAACACAGGTAATGATAGAATGCTTGGAATGATCAAAAGGTTTGTCTCCTCCTTTAGCGGTGGAACTGATTCATTTCTCTGATACAGAACTCTCACTTCGATAACTTCAAATCGAACCGCATATAAGTGATCTCGGTGATAATACACTGAATAAATGTGTTGAATGAATGTCAAATTGACGATCGGATACCATAATCGTTTGGCAATGGTTCACCTAAGGCAAGGTTTTAATGTTGTAACTCGATACGCGGAAATAAATTTGAAAAGCCATGTACATAATTCATATTTCAAAGTCGCTTCTGCTTATATTAATTTGATTCAACTAAAGTTCAGTTTCTGAAGTCTTGTGAACGACATCCAACTAATAAATGAACTTCTTGAAAAATAATATATTTTCAGTGAGTTTCCCTAATATTTACATAATTCACCAACCATCGTATCTCCTCCGTAGTATCCGCCTTCACGTAACAAATTGGCAAATGACGTTCGCCAGATTCTCGTTCTTTATCGTCGACCCTGAACGCAACGAGAATACTATGTGCATGACCAGTAATCGCATCAGCCTCACAAACACGTGTGCACCTCGACATGTTCATTATGATCTGAGGTACTGTCTCCGGCTGCAATATGTATATTTACGAATATACAAATTTGTAAACATTTACAAATGTGCATTAACTGGCACCAGAATGGAAGCCATCACTTCGAAGTAGTTTCTTAAACAGCCACTTCATTACAATAGACTCTCCCATCCCCTCATAAATGTCAACTATCTTTGCACAACAGTAATGCCTGTATGAGATTATTAATGACCGACTTCCGATTATTTCAGATTGATGTAAAATTAGGGGGCATTCAGTCCTCTCCTTACTGGGCTATTTCTTTCGCATGCGACCGAGTATTACCATCTAAAGACTTCCGAAACACTTTCGCTGCCGTAAGGCTTCATCTCTGAAATTCCAGTCAAATGCTTCAAGGCGATGCAATGGCCTAATAGTTTCATTTAGGGACATACCCTATTCCTGGCTAGAATTTAACGTATTTCCATGACTGAGCGAACTCTTTGGCTGTTCAAAATGAGAGGATGGGGAGAAGAAGTAGAGGTGAAGGAGAGCACAGAAACGCTGAAACAACGACTCATTCATAGGAAGCAGTCTTGATGCTTATACGCCACTGATTTTAACACTTCGAATAGGATGTGGTCTGCAATATATTCGCTCAAATGCATTCTCCTTAATAAAGTACCACAAAAAAGAAGCTCTCTCGGCTTATATTCAGACAAATATGGTATCAGGAGATATTCAGCTTTCAGTAGAGCAACTCTAGCAGTGGCCATTCGGCGATATCCCTCATATCCTTCATCCTCCATAAATAAAAGTGCCAATAAAAAGTTACAACCATATCTGCAAAACTCGCATGGGAAAGTGCTTACATTATCGTCGAGTGCATAACAAAGCTCGCCGTCATCGTAGAGTGTAAAGCATCGTCTTTGCCATCTCTATAAAAACTGAGCACAATTAAAAGAAGATAAACAACGTGATTTTATAGACTCCTGTTTCAACCTACAACTCATAGCCAACAGTATCATAATAACGACCTTCTTTCCTTCCCTCTCCCCAGTCAGGTGACTTCATTATAAGGTTCAGAGAACGGCAACGGGCAAAAGAACTCTACTTGTAAACATGAAAGGGAGTCAATAACTCTGGAAAGGATTTATAAAGGCCCGAAGCTCGAGAAGGACGCGCAGCCCTCTCATTCCACCTGTTTTTCTGTTAAACCTCTGAGTGCCTCTGAGAAGACAGTAACCTCCCCCTCCATGTAAGTGGAACGACTGTCAGTTTTAAGTCCAGAGCTTAGGATACGTTTGAGCATTACGGTTAACGCCCTATAAAATTTTATCGTTTACCGCACTTTTGACCTGCCTATCATATTTTCGAGTCATGAGCCATTAGAGTTACGGAATTCAAGTTGGTAAAATCGATATACCGATATCATTTTTCATAGAATATACGAATACAACCAACCTTTATCGGAACTAGCTGGAGAATGAAAAAGGGTATGAAAAGTGTTTACTCTTTACTGGGCGTTTATGAATCCGGCATGACATGACAGATGAATATAAAAAAAATATAAAGACACATTTCTTGTCAACCGCTTCAACGCGCTTACCCTCTCTTATTTCCTTATTTAAATGTTTGGCAACCTAGCAGAGGCGCAAATGTCTTGCAAATAAATGACCGTCTATACAAAGCATTCCACTATCTCCCTCCCTCGATTTAGTCTCAGTTTTGAATAAATGCTCCCCTCCGCTTCGTACATCCTCATATACCTACTTGGCTGGAAGGACCTCCAGATATGGGACTTACTGTGTTCAGAACGTTTTCGATTGATAAAAACGGCAACACTAGGCATTCTGATCCTACCCAATAACCGGCACCTTATTAATCACATCAGCTACTTTGAAACTACAGCTCTGAAATAACCTCTGCTTCTAGAAAACAAAAACTTTGTGCAACATACTTATAATTCTTCTTACCTTAGCGGAATGTGACGGCTGCGAGAAGTCGATATTTGGCGGAGCGACATAGAGGAACCCGCACGCCGTTACCTTCCGACTCATCTGCAATTGCCAGCTGTTTAACTTCATTTCTTCAGGTACTTTAACTTCAAGTTGCAAACCGCGGAAACAGATAAACCAAAGTTAATGAGATCAGAGTATGATAACTGGAATCTCCTAGTAACTGCATCCACCGAAGTATGTGCGATCGGATTCCGAGGTTATAGATTCCTACAGTCTACTAGAAAGTGGTTACGACGAGCATCCTTAACGAGGTGGCATTGGGTTGACTTGAAAATTCATATTTCGACTACATTTTGTGGAGAGAATGGAATCCATCCCAAACATCCAACAGTATGGAATAGACAAAGAGATGATATAGAATGGCAGCGGGCAAGTTGTATCTGTCACAGAGACGTAATCTGCTGTGTATTTGGTGGAGCTGCAAAGCGGGTGGCGCATCGTTGGTCGCTAATCCGTAAGCGACGGGGTATATCCCTCATCGTAACTCCGTAAACTCGTCTCGCACATTTCCATTCACATCGCAATTTGCGCCATTGCCTCCCACAACGTGACACCAATCGCACCTCTCAAACATTCAACACAAATCCGCTTTGTTACTTCATTTACCCAATTTGGTGACCCTAACTTATAACCACCGCATTCATGTTATTCGCCTACTGTACGCGTTTGATGCAGCTGGACCACTCAGTGTTTTCAGTCGTGAGCGAGCAGTCAGCCACTCCTACTTAAATCCTTCAAAGAGAAATGCATTCTGTTAAAATCCTAGTCACTTAATATTCGAAAAATAGCACTGAAAACATTATCTCGTAATCAAAGCCGCTGTCATCAACAGATCTGCACTAGTCAATAAAAGTGAGTAGAAGACTGTAAAAGGCACCCTCCCCCTTAGTAAACCCCTCTCACAGTCCTTCATCTGAAATATCTATTGCAGTTTATTTAAGCCGTGATATGCGCCAGAAATATGTCACATTCTAAACGGAAAATCGTTTACACTGCAATGTAAAGTGGGCATCTTCCGGATAGGTGGACGTTAAACTGCCATCAGCTAGTGAAATTATCCTCGATGAAACTGTGCCATCAACATGTGCTCCTCCTCAGTGAAATGAACACTCTAAGACGTTCAATGATAGGAACTTTGTTGCGAGCGAATACCTAGGAAAAGTGAAGGTAAAGGAAGCGCACTCGAGCCTGAAACGCACTATTTATACTTTGAGTTAAATCGGACGACAATGAATATACTGACCTCTTTTGCAAAATGAGGCCATTGAACTGCAAACAATGAATGAATTTACTTTAGAAAAATAACTATTTGCAATTAATGCATTATTGAGCCGCACTGATGCGCACCAGTAATTCTCCCCATTTAGATGGCTTCCGATAACGGCATCTCATAACTCTAAGTTATCAAAGTTAATATCATAACTCTAAGTTATCAAAGTTAATAAAGCAAAATCCATCTTGAAATATATTTGTGGAAAGCATTCATTGCATTTTTTGCACAAATTTATCTAAAAGGCATAGGAGAACATCGTAATCACTCTTCAAAGTCATTCAACGACCTCCGAGAATGGTCGGCTTAAATTCTGTTCTGATTGCATCGAATTTCCGCATTTAAGTCTTTGGCAATATTAAGTGTTGAATGACACTATGCGATGTGCGACTGGATTTAGAGAGGATATTTGTGACGTGCGTGTGAAATTTCACCGCTGCAGCGTCTGTGGTTAGCGATGCCGACTGACGAATTCCGACTATAGGAGCAACAGACAACGACGCGTAGATGGAAGTGAACCAACCAACAGGCAAATATACACAGAGATACACAGACACGACATCACTAGATCGTGTGAGTGGGTGCTTTGAAAATCGAAGTGGATGATAGACTGCGAATTTTGAGGCAGAATTTCGATTCGGAAACATGGCGCATTTGTCGGATGTGATAAAGAAGTTAATTTGCTGCTGCACAACATTAAATATGCCATTAAGATGCATTTAGAATAGCCAAAAAACAACAACGATATTTCTGTTTCGCGCACATCGACACATGATTTGCGACGAAAATAAAGTATGAAAGAATCTGTTCCGAAATTTCAGTTTTTACTGCAACCGATTTCTTCGATGAAACGAACACTTTCGTTATTACAGTTGAATGTCTCCTTCTACAATTAATCATGTCGATTTTACCCTTCAAATATATTCTCAATAAATTCCAAAGAAATTCGCGAAAAGATTCCCTCACTTCAGTTTGAAGGGAAAAAACCTCGTGAGAGAATCTCCTACATAGAATAAATCCCACTATCTGAAGGAACTTTATTGGTAAATAACTGAATATTTAATAAGTAAGTAAAATCTCGAATTAGTGCTGCTGCAAATTCAGGAATACTGAACATTCCATTCATAAGCTCCCAAAGATTGCTGACTGCTTCACACATTCCACGCACATGAAACTCGACAAATGGCATTTTTAAACAAGCTCGTAGATTATAAAACTTCATGAGTACCATTACTTTACTACAGGCATGTTGAACGAAGAGATTATGCTAGCGTCTGGACTTTCTCTAAAAATACGGATCTAAAATACGGATAAGATACGGATCTGTAAACAGAAGCATTATCTTGAAACAAACTCGCAGTGCACTCGTGAATATCAACTTGCTGGCAGTCAGTATTTGACGAAATTTAACATACTTGCGAAAAGATATTCCCACTAGCCGATAAAAAAAAACGAATTCTTATCATACCGCTAACACTGCTGGGCTACTATTATTCTATACAGCACATGAAAAATAAGGCCCAACACGACGGTCAAGTGGTGAGCGGTCAAGTTCATTCCCTACTCCCCCCACCCCACCTCCAAAAAAAATTTTTTTTCAACTAGTTAAAATCGAGCCAGCTGCACAGTCGCGAATGCGGGAATACATGTATGTATACATATATACTGCGTAATAAAACAATCATCACCTTAAAATGAAAGCCGACGAATAAACTTTAAACTTTAATCAGATAGCACTTTCGCTTATCAATTTCACGCAATACCTCTATGTAATTACTTACAACTTAAGTAATAAACTAAAAACAACTTTGTTATTTTATCAAATAAACGGAAAATATAAGAGAATCGCGGTTCGCTTGCGAAGTCTCCCTATGTTTACGTACGTAGTTTTATGTCACAAAACTATAAATGGAAACTTAACAATATACCGGAAAAACATTCTGCTGACTTGAAACGCACAAAAATAGTAATGCGCAAACATTATAAACGATAAGCGCATGTCTAAAACAACGACGAAAAAGATTTGTATTGATTGTGGGTTGGTAGAGAGTAGCGCTATGAAGGCATACGTGGAAAGCAATGTCCCGTAGATCATCAGTGAATACAGGTGTCTTGATGAGAGTTAAAATAAATCTCAGAATCACTCGAGCGTTACAGCTTAATGTTGCTGCATTTGGTCTTTCCTTCACGACTACGTATTTGCTCACTTCAAAACGACACCATAACTGCGGGGTCACGAACTGCCTTAAGCTGAGGATAGTGACAAAAAAAGTCGTTAGAGATAAACTGACTAACTCCCCTAATATTAATACAAATTTATAGAACAGCAGGAAGAGGGAGAGAGTAAAGGACGCAGAGGGGAGGAAGAAGCAAACATCCAAACTCAATGAAAGATCCAGGGCATTGCAAGGGACTCGCAGTTATCCCAACATTCGTTTTACTTTTACAAAAACTCGTTTATTCACGCACACCGAATTCCTGCCATAATTCATCCACTAAGGTACTCTCTCCCTAAAATGTTGGGCACAGGGTGGGATTTTGCATCTCAATTTCACCTCTTGCGGTTCGCGAACAAAGCATTACTTGAGAGGTTCAAATCAGATTGTAGCTCGAAAGAATTAGTAAACCTCCATCTAGATGCCGTCTACTCAACATGGAAGGAATATTTAAAGTGTTGTTGTATTGGCATTTTGCAAAAGCTGGCGTTCTATTCAGCACCACCTATAACGTGTTACCAATTCAGCTAAGCAATAAAAAGGAAATTTAAGCAATAGGCTACTCAAAACTCGAGAATTTCAACCTCGAATTCGAAAGATTACAGCCGGAGAGGTTTTCTTTACTTGAAAATGAAAAGAGATGCAATTACATGGCAGAAGGCGTAAGTGCGGAATGTATGCAAGAAGAATAAGACACTCTTAGGTGTTTACTTACTTTTTCGTTATTCTATAAATTAACTTACTTATTATATAGATTAATCATCATCGAAAGAAGTTTAGTGTTATTTTTATTGTGCAGATAGTAGAGAATTTGTATACGCACATTTGAGCATAAATAACGTCATCTTCGATTTTTTGGATATAGAAAGCAGAAAACAAATGATAATCTCAATGAGTCAATCGTTTCAATAAATTAATTAAATTAAATTAAAAGGTTATGCGATTTTTGTTCAGTTAACTCGAACAACACCACAGCTGCAGTATTATGGAAAGTAATCGAAGTAACTGAAGCTGAAAAAATGCGCTATTTCCTTCTATCTCCCATCTTCGCCTAAATGATAAGAAAACAAAGAAATTACGAAAGACGACTATGTTTGAGAGGACGCATTGTGCCTATTAGCGCTATAAACGATTGTAGCTGACCAATACACAGATATCTCAAAGAGAGGAAGACATTTGTAGTGAAGAAACCCTTCACGCCTGTTTGTTTACAACAGTATACGACACAACCACAACCAACTAATACACCGATACGAATAATGCGTTGTGGTCACAAAAGTTGAGAACATCAGGTGAAGGCCATCAACGAACGTCACTTGCGTGTTCGGAATGAAGATCGACCACCGCAATGCTTGCAGTACGAATGACCAAAAAGTGAGAAAATCCTACTTCCTTAGGCTGGTAGATCTGCGCTCTTTTGCAATCCCATTGATTACAGCCACCGTTTGCGGCGAATAATAAGAAATAATGATTCTAAAAACGCTGCCCCCTACAAAATTAAACCAATTGCAAAGGAAATTCCGTTCAGTGATAACGGATGATAGGGAACAAACAATGTAACAACGATGTTATCAAAGAATAGTCGTGATGAAGTTTTAATGACTTGATGACCTCACAGCGACTGTGGCGTTGTTAGTGGTCGGTTGTGAAGTCACAAAAAAAGAAAAGCGATTTTCTCATTACATCGAATCAAAAAGAATATCAGTGGCCGCTGCAGTAACATCCCCAGCTATGGATTTTATTAGCTGCGTGGGTGCCACTATTCCAGTTCGGTTCCGACCCCCACTAAATTCACTAACATTTTGCTTTCAATAATATTTCCCCCCGACAAGATGCCTTCATTGACAGAAATGTATCTTAATTTAAAAACTATATCAGTAAATTCGGCAAAAATAGACGACCCTCCGCAGTTTCATCGCTCGCAAAACACAAAGAATTGCTTCATTTGTAGCCAACAGTTCTGCTCATTGATGAAAAAAGAGGGGAAAAAATGACAAAGGTTAAGACTACGAAGTAACCAAATTCAACGAGAATGCACAAACAAAATCTTGCAACACCAATAAACACATCTGCTTGAAAGGTGAACATCTTCGCAAAACCTACCCAGCATTTACGAAGTCTTCTCCTTCTTTAGTTTCGCTCTTATTCCAATATTTATTTCGATGCCTCCTAAAGATGAGAAATATTGGGCTTTTTAATGTTTGAGAAATTAAATTCTTTTAGGCCTCGCAAATATGCTGCATGTATTCATGTCTCCCCTTCACAGGTTGGTGCTGAAAATATGAAAGAATGTCGTGTATAGGTCAGCTTTTTCTGACAACCTTGTATTGCATTATATTACCTCGAAGAGAGAGCCCTTAGCAGTTACAAATTCTACGCAGCTATGGGACGTTTATTGCTACGTGATTTACTAAGAACAAAGCTATTCTTGTTCGCAAAATCTGTACAGCTGCAATGTTAACTATGTTTCAACCTCTATGAGAGGACGGTTGAGACAAACCCATTAGAGCAAAGCTTTAACGAGAAATTGTTTCTCCAAAAGGTTTGAGTGGGTAAAAGTATCTATCAGTTGGGATGAAGGACTCATTACGAAGAAGCTATATTCGTAGGCGCATGGTAGGGATACTGATCTTTAGAGACCGCTTGGTAACATCAGTATAATCGAGAAGAAAGAATAAAGGAATAAACATGCAAATAACAAGGAAATTTTTCCACTCTACTCGAGCAAACTGAACAAAAAGTTATGAGTGACGGAAGAATTAACCTGCTGAAATAGATAATTTGCGACTGGTTCAACAACAGACGCTCCCTTATAAGCATATATATGTAAACGGAAATATAAATATATGCATAAACGTAAATATAAGCAGGAATATGTAATAACTGGAATACCGTCACATCAACCTCGAATCTCGTTATCGGGTACTGGAAGATGCAAAACAACGGTAACGCCTAACCGAGCACGGTTGCCGCGAGAGCACCATGCCATCAAATATCCTCACTACTTTCAATTCCTTATGACTCTCATATTTCTTGCTTGCACTCCGCGAAAAAATATGAAAGTCGAACGGTTTTGTGATTGAAAATCCCCCCCGCCTCTTCGCTAGAATATGATGTAATAGCTTAAAATACTCTCATGCTAACATTACAACTTCCTCACTCACCACTGTTCTCATAAGAAGCAATCCTACTCACATTTCATGGTTTTGTGGCAATTTTATAGTCCTAAGTGACTTAACTAACCAAGACTTGATGCGTTTTGCTTTTCGTAACGTTCTAACCTCTCATTTACGGGGGGACGGGGGGGGGGGGGGGGGGGGGAGGGAGAGGGTAACTGGTGCTTAAAGCACGTAATCCGATTAATGAAATGCGTTTTTGCGAAAATCATTTTTCAAGGATTCGCACTGCAATGACTGTCTCCCCTTAACAAATCTAAGCTTAAACTCCGGCTAAGATCGAGCTTTGCATATCAGCAAGGTGATGAGCAGAGGGATCTGGTTTATTTGAGGCCCGCATCTTGAGCGCGATGAAACATACAGCTATTTGATAAATGCACCTAAGCAAAGCCTTCTTTCCGCAACTCCTCTCCTACCCTTGATAGTCAAAATTATCCATAGATTTCCCACATACAGTTTGCTGAATCTTGTACTCTGAAGTACTTGACATTTAAACCCCCTGTATGGGGACGCTGAATGCAGCTGTAGGTGAAAGCGTTTGGATCATTGGCCGTTGCTTTCAAATGCTTCCCCACCCCTCAATTCTCACGCTATTCTCGCCGTCAGGTAGATGCCACCCCTCTCCATACTTCGTGCATGTAGTGCTTTGTTGTATACTGACAAAGCATCACCGAACAGTAGGAGCGGTACGTCGGTGACATACGTCGTGCTGCCCGACAACTGTTGGGGTCAGTGACCCTCACTCCCGACTGTAAAACACAACTTGATCGCCTACACTGCAGCACACATTTCTCTTCCCTCTCTTCAGTTCACACACTGTTTCGAGCACAAACCTGTGGAAGAGCGCTCAAAAGTGATGCCATAAAAGAATAGATATATATTTCCCAACGCAATGCGATTATTCACAAATGTCATTTTGTAGGAGTTCCGTCGTGCAAGAGAAATGACCATGTTTGATCATCATCGGCGCTGAGCCGAGCACAAAAACTCATTTGGAGAAGAGGCGACGAGGAATCGGATGAGGGAATGTGATAGCACTAGAAAAACGATTCAATATTTCATCTTTCTAAAAACAAAAAATAACACCGAAACCACTCCACGACTTTTGTGCTTATCTCAGATCTCTGCTGAATAAAGAAAGCGTTAGTAAACAACTTAAATTTACGGAAGCACAACAATATAAACCGTTGGAAATGGAGGATGAATGGGAAATACTCCCTCCTTCCTCCTCTTCCGTGTGCGTTGATCATCCGCTGACAATAATTTGATCGTAACCGATAATGACCGCAGGGATAAGATAATAAAAATGATGATGAAGTACGAATTAGTACGAAAAAGAAGTACGAAAAAGAAAAGAGGTCTTCAAATATTCCAATCGGAAAGCCCTCTACAAGCTAAGCTATGGCAAAGCGGCATGCCTACTCCTCTTGAATTCGGATTTACCATCAAGTTAACAGAATTATTCTTAGGTGGAAGCACCAAAAAGCTGAGGTGACTTTCTCTAAGATGTAGGCTCCTTCTTGGAAATCAAATCATCTCACTGTTAAAATACTGTAGAAAACGTTGAACCAGTAGAATCGATTAGGCTAAATATCGAATTACTTTGCGGGTAATGCACATTTATGACGAATACTTTTAGTTTTCTATAAATTAAAGGAATGTATTTTCCTAATCAGAATTAGCGTAAACAGTCGAAACCCTTTTCGAAGAGAAAAGCTCCCATATTCTTTTCGTAACGGTGAAGAAAATGTAACCGCAAGTGCTCTACCCACCTAAAAAAAGTACTTTGTAACAGATCTATTCTCAGTCTGAAACACTTTTCTTAAAACAAAAATGAATCTCATATACATATCTGATCATAAATAACATTTTGAAAGTGGATCTATATATCTATCCTCTAAGTGTACAATGAATATGACATGCTATCGATGAAACGATTAGCAACGGAGCCTAAGATGGAATATGTGCATATTGGCGTTTGCTTGTTGGTGGTAGAGAAAGTGCCCAGGAAAATAATAAAGGCAAATAAGCGCAGCTTTTTGTGCCTCCTCCACATGTTCCATCTTTTGCGGTCTCTCAACCAACACGAAAGTTCGTACGCAATCGTCGCGCAAACGCAAGTGCACCCTTCCTTTTAACGCTTCCTATACTCGACAGATAGCAATGCACGCTGCAGAATTCGGATGAAGTGGTGCAATGTCTCGCGAGAGGAAGGAAAGGGAGTTGGGGGAGGGAGGCGGAGGAAGCGAAAGAAGAGGGTAGACGTAGGAGATGGGAGTGAAGACAGAAGAGATGAATTTGAAGGTGTGAAGCGAAATAATAGAAATGGAGAGTTTTTGAGGGTGAAACGGACAAAACCCTCCCTCGAGCAACTGCAGCTGCATAAGAAACCTGCCCAAGTGCTTGAATGTTTCCCAAAGAGGGTTAATCTAACAGTTTTCCAGCACTTCTTTTATAACATGAAAAGGGAGAGAACAATAGCAAACCGTAAAAGTCGCATTCATCGATATAATTCTCCATTCACTTACCAGAAATTATCCGAGAAAGGAAAACTGCTCGACTCGACGAATCCTTTCAAAGAATTGAAAACACAAATGAGAACATTTTCAACGAAGAAACATTAACAAAAGGCGATAGATTACTATCAGTGATATTGATGAACATATATGAGGTTGAAATAATCAAGGAACACATCATAAAAAATTAATAAATGAGATAAGAAAATGAAATATGAAGTGTCGGATTCGAAAAAATTCCATCATATCGTCGTCGTAAAAGCAGAAATCACCATCCTACGTTTTCTAAGCAAAATAATAACTGCACGATCCCTTGCATCCGGATTATAAACAAAAAACCTTTCGAACACATTAAGGAAAATCTGGACCCGAAGCCGTCGACTGCCCTAAAAACTCTTTCGAAGAATTAAAAGCAGAAAGGCAGAGAGGCTTAAAGTCTTCCTTACATCCTACTTGGCAAAATATTCATCGTTTAATGTGCGTTTATCCTCTTCTCATTCACTTTGGCACTTGCCTATTTTCGTCATAAGAGATTGGCCTACATTAACCGATAGAAATATTAAAAATTTATTTCGACTGATCGCCGTCATCCTAATTTTACGATAATGCCATTTGACAGTGAGGCCGTTTTTTCTTGGCATTACTTCAAATCGGATGTACGTCGAATGATGTGACTGCGATGCGATTATAGTGCTGACGAAATTGACTCTTCGTGCGAAAATTGCACTTCGTTATAATGCAAAGAGATCGCGACCAGCAAAACACTCAAAAAATCAACGACAAATAACCACTGAGAAGATTTGAGTCACAGAGTAAGTATATTTTTTCAGTATATTTTTCACCTCCAATGTAGAAAACAATCGCCGCGATACACTTCAGCAAAAACGAATTACTACTAACTGCATTCGAACAATGTCTATCATAAAAAATATAGTAAATATTCCAAAACACGGCAGCAAACATAGAAAAGGAGCTGGCACAATATGCGCTTTTTGTAGAACACCTACACGTGGAGAAATGACCTCATCATAATGCACCCTTATGAATGCAAATTGTCGAGAGTGTAAAAAAGATTTCTCTCTGCTTTCAATGTCACATCGCCAAATATTTATTATTTACACACAAGAGAAGTTTATTGAGCAGAAATAACATTATGCGAATGAAATATGCAAACTTCGTCTACATTGCAAGTTGTGTGAACTCAAAGTCTAATGTGTAAATATAATATTCTCTATTACGTAGGTGGTTTTTGAAGAAGTGAAGAAGAGAGAAAGCGCTACGAGCCGAAAAGTTGAGTTTCTTTTCTTCAAAGGCAAGCAGCACATCACACTATAAATTCTATTGTAGAGCACAACAATGCTACCAGGAAAACGTACTCAATAAAGGTGTAAGCGAGGAAAGTTTAGAAGAAAAGCAGTCCGCATTCTGCATCCGCACTCATTCTTCTTTTCCTTTTTTGTGGCCCATCCATGCAATGGAAAGCAAACAGCTTTAGCGATTGGAGCTAGTTATGCAACGGCCACAACGCTCAATCAGTGCACTTTAAGCAATTCAGCACAACCTCTTCACTAATTACATCACTAGAATAAAAGAGGGAAAGTATATCAAACATTCCACATAAAGCACAAAGATGCATAATATCCGAGTATTGCAGAACTCATCGAGAAATTAGCGCCGAAATTATTAAACAAATAACCATCGTTACTACAAACAAAAATCGACCGCAATAACCCGATACGATAATAGTAATCAACGACACATTAATTCGTAAAATAGAAAGTCTTCATCAACATTGTTATTCATAGCCGTTGTCCTTATAAAATGAAGCTAATTCGAACTAAACCTACTCTGACCATCACCATTTTAAGGGTGCATTTTAAATAAGAAAATACAATATTAAAAGGAATTCAGATAAACAGCATGTTGTTCATTTTTCGGAAAAGCGATATTTGACGAAACGGAGAAAGCTTTGAAAAAATGCTGCCGGCGAACAAGCACAACTCCTTAATTACTATTACTGAATCAGTGATTTACAAAACGTCAATAAGGAAAATTTAAGAAAAAAACGCAAATATGTCGCGCGCATATTGGGCGTAAACCTGTGGCATCACTTGAAAAGAAGGGCATCAAAAATGAGGACGAACCCCGAGAAGTGCCCGAATACCGGATGCGCGGACATCACTGTGCCTTCAACAAGACAACGACCGCGCGTACAATCCCCTGCGAGAACGTCTGATCTTCTAAAGGATCAGCTAGACGTCAGAGGTCCCAACACGTTGTTTCATTGTTCTAGATATCAGCTATCGTCAACCATGAATAAAGCGAGCAAGCAAGTCAAACTTGGTTCGAAATATAATTATAATTCAAAAGCAATTTACACATGAATGAAAATTCGGATGAAGTTTATATATAAATGAAGAACGATTTAAGGCGAAATTATTCAGATGAAACTTAAATTTACGAAAAACTAAATATTGTTGAAAAGGGAAGAATATACAGGAATAGGATAACAAGTAGAAGAAATATTTTTGGATCTAAAAGAAGTTACATTATGCTCGAGATGGATCGCGTAACAATGGAACCGCAAATGAGAAATACTTGAAACTAAAAGTAAAGGGATAAGGATTACGATGAATTATAACTTTTTCAGCGAGCGAACTATTTTGTTGAAGGTTCTATATTAGATGAAGAAGGAAAAAGCCTGGGAAGCATGCTGTTGATGGCTGAAAACATGCTGGGCGGAAATTCACCTATGCAGCGAATTTCCAAAAACTTGTTTTACACGTAAATTCATCGTCATATCTTTTTGAACTAGGGCACAAATTGATGCAAAAATCCTCTAAAAGAAAAAGACGCTTTGAAATTGTGCGGCTAACGATCGCTAAGCTCGAAGGCATTGTGGATATCAAACGAAAATGATGAGTGAAAGAATCTTTACGATATATTTCTACAGGAAAATGTTCAAAAGCATAAAAATGCACAATTAAATATTCGTCGAACTCTATTTCAGTGATCCTCATACGAGAATTTCATCGTACATCTCGACTTAGTCACACCTCAAGCTTAGTAAGGAAAACTCAGCATCACAACAGCAACACTGAAATCACATCTTTATCCACCACTGTTAGAGGGTAATGCATGCAGGAGTTAAATTATTCATCGGACTTCCCAATATACAAAATAATATCTACGGATGATGCGTATAACAGCCAATTTACTTAGTCATGAATATTCCGTAGATGAGTTCTTCACAACGACATATCAAAAGGCCAGTCAAATTTATGCAGAGATAAGAATTTCAGTGAATACTGATGTGGTTACTCAACAACAAACAAATAAGTTTGCCTATTTAACAGAAGATCAATTCATTACGCTAAACTTATGGCATCAATAATGCGCAACGTTCATTCAACGCAATCGGCTATTACAGTAGAAGTAATAGCATAACTGTAATTTGCCACAGTGGATATTGATATTAAAAAATGGTGATCGCATAAAGACCAATGTAGAAATTATTTTCTAGGAAAGCATGTGCACGGGTATTTTCACTGTAGCATAAGCGCACTTATGTCGATCTGATAACGACCTGAGGAGAATTGCGAAACTTGGCGGGTATACTGCAAACCACAGCTTGATTCGCTTAGCAACCTTCGAACTGACCTATCGTATTCGACTTGAACAATAGACGCTTAAATATGGCAAAAAACTGCGACGCCTAAGAAATAGTAAATGCGGCAGATTCGATTGTAAGATCATTATATAATATGGATATTTTGTCGCCCGTTGACAACTCATGAGAGCGGTTGGTCCATTCAATGAGACTTAGAAAAGCTCATACTCTGTCACCACATGTGCTACATTTTCACATCCACTTGAACTGGTCTGAAGAAGACGGTGCAACAAAACACAATAAAGCCGCAAAAAATCGGAAATTTATGCAGTTCTTTCCCGATAATTAACGAGTTTTTTTGTGGCACTTTCTTTCTTTACCTTGATCTCTGTTTCTTCGTCGACATGATCGATCCACAGTGGTGTGCAATGGGAGACTTTTGTGAGAAATAAACATCACTTTGTGGTTTTATTATTATTAATAGTGTGTACCGCGCGCTTTAATGCACTGCTACAAAAATTTTCACTTCTGCGTCTACAAAATCTCAAATTCGAATTTATTGCATCAAGCGGTGGATGAATGAACCAGCCTTCGAAGAAAGAGGTTAAAAAATGCATTCGAGAAAGTGGCACGCTATGTGCCTCTGGAAACCCCCATATCACATCAAACAGCTGCCAAAAACAGCCAAAAATATCCGGACACATGCTATAATATAGTCATACTCTATAATGTAGTCATATTTCGACAGTTTCAACAAACTCTGTAAAAATTAGTCGTCTTTGCGAACCTGTAGGTAGAAAACGAAAATTCGGTAGACAGGAAATGTACGCCAATTTTCCGACAACTTCAGGTGAACGGTAACCTTTCGGAGGTCGACTCTTCGAGAGAGAATACTATGTAAGAAGTGGATGTATGACAAAAATTGTAATCAGCTCAAGATTCATTGTTCCAAAGACAGACAATCACAAATACATGCCGACCCCCAGCTTTCAACCGTATAGATTTTCGGCATAGAATAATAGAATTTGCCAGAGCTCAATGGTTGGCCTGTTTCTCACAAAACTCACTGATCTAAACCGCCACCTAATATAACATAGGTCTAGCAAAGAACAATAAACTATATAAACATCTAATGAGCCGAACTCATCAAACTAGCGGGGAATAAGATCATCGAGATGAGAAGAAAAAAGAAAATTGCTCTGAAGCTCCAGCTAGGTTCAATGTCATCATGAGGTAGCTGGTAAAAATGTCAGTTTTCGATTAGGACTTTTAGATTTCGTGGAAAGAATGGCAGCCAATTTCCTCCAAATTATCGAGAACATTTTTTAAAAGGCAAACGCTGTACCTTTTGAAAAAACAAAATAGAGGTAAACCTCCGCAAAAAGATCGACGGAGAAAAAACACTTTCTAGGAGCTAACGAGCGAAATTCGGGAGCCTGAAGATACGAGGGAAGACGATCAATCAGCTGGTGACGCGAGAGCCTTCAATGCACAACGGGCCGAGTGGTATTTCTTCGAATGTGTGTGGCACACGATCGATTCAATTTGGCAATATGTTATAGCCAACGACGCATGACGACAATCGACGACGCTCAGGAGACAAGCAGAGACAAACAAAGAGTGCAAAGGGTTGTTGAGAAATCGATAACGAGGCAATGTAAACAATAACAAACGTTCGATGTAAACAACAACAAACTTCTCTATGAAGATGCGACAACAGCGACGTACAAAGTGGGGCAAAAAATATTTGCTTAGCGGAAGTGACGTTCAGAAAGGACCGCAACATAAAGCTAGCATATTTTATAGATTCCTACGAATCGATTAATTCGATGAAGAACGAAAGGACTTCAACCACCGCTAACACAAAAGGAATATTAGAAAAAATAGATATAATAAAAAATAAGCGGAAAATAAGCTCCACATTTACGAGGATGCTGGAAATATTTGAGTTTTAAAGTTTCATTTTAGATAACCTACAATCTGAGCAAATAACTTCGACAAGTAATCGCAAAAAATTTCATATTTCGAGACCACTTTATGAATTTGCATAACACAGAGGGAATATTCAATCCAGAGCATATGGATTTCCAGGATTTGCTCGGCTAATATTCTGTCAGCCCTTACGAAACCTCAGCGAACCGTATTTCCCACATTTGATATGTCGATAAATTCGTACATATTAAACAAACGATGATTTCACTGTGAAAGTTTTTCAACGAACAGAAATACAATTGTTTTTTTTTCTATTCTCCGGTAAAATAGTAACTTTTTGCGTTGGGCAACGAAAAAACAAATAACTGTATACAAAAATAATAAATATTAGCACATATATCTTAAAATAACCATTAAAAGCAGAAGAGTAACAAAGAAATAAGTTTATGGCTCTCTCTATGAATGGCATTACATTCACAAAATTATTGCAATCGTAAACGTGAGCGTTCATAGCAACTCCGACCACCAACCTATGCATGCAGAGAGGAAAAACTTCGGTCTCGATGCAACAGAACCTACTCTTCGTTGCAACTGTCATTCTGCTGCAAAAATGATCAATATATTCAATAACATCCAGTAATAAGAAAAAGATTATATGTTCTGAAATGCATCTAAATATAAAACTGTTAGCATTGTGTCGATCTTTCGACCTCCGACCTCATCTCTGTTAACAAATATTCTCGATACTACCACTTGCTCCTCTAAAACATCAAAACCCTTTGAAAGTGTCGCAATTACAAAAGAGCGAAAAAGAAAGCTTGAATGATGCGTTCTAAGATCGCATTTTCCTCTGATTCCACAGAAAATAAAGTAGCCACAACAGAACAGAGGGACTAGTTGGGGTCTAAACACCTGAAGATAGGAATTGATAGCAATTTCAGAAGATGAGATAAACCTGACGCCTATTAACGAAAATGTGATCAAAAATTTACAACGAATACAAAAAGCGAAAGAAAACCAAGCACGGACGATGAAAGGTCTGATGAAATTTTAATGCTCAATAAGAGACGACCTTCCGAACATTTTAGAAACGGTACTCCATTTCTTTTCCTTTACCTCCCCTCCTCCATCCTCACCTTTTCACACAGCAGTACCGCTCAAACATTGCACTTCATCCGTGAGCACTCTATTAAAATAAACTTAAAATCATGGAAAATATCAGCGCAATCGACAAGATATTTGAAGTTTTAGTTGATAATGTATCAAAGGAATAATATGAATGATAAAAATGCTGCAAGCTGCAAAAACGAGCGCAGCTGAATGGAAGTGCGCATCAGCTGATATTCTGGCAGTCCAAATCGATTGCAGTAGCTGCTGATGGTTGGTAAGCGGAAAGAAAAAGACATTCGCGCCTATTGAATGGGCAACAGGATTGGCACAACCCGGCTGCACACATGCATCGCTCAAGTTTTACAAAATTGCAGCATTACTCCTTCAGTTTTTTCCATTAGTGGATATTTACACACTGCAAATGCCGCAATAAGAATGCGTGATATGCGTAAATGGACTTAGCAGTGTTATGATGCAATACTTTATAGCGATTCATCTTTTGCAGCAGATTACATGCACCGAAGTGTATTTTTTGAAGAATTGAAAGATTTTGCAATGGTTCACCGTACCTTTTAAAATATTCATAAAGAAAATCTATCCTGAAATTTGAAAAATCAGGATGACAGCAAATTGCATCGCTGCCGTTTGACTAAACGAAATATGTCAATACCCGACATAATTGCTATCTTATTCTGGCTAAATTTGAGAACGCTCCCAAAGAGAGAGCAACAAACAGCATTCGACAAACCTTCCGACTATCTTAACCGTTCGAATTTAAAGCCTCTTAGATCGAATGTTGGGAGTAAGGTATATTTTTCAACGCATCTTTTTAATGCATTTCCGCTGAAAGTTTGGATGTGACTGAGAATGTCGACAGTTGAAGTGACCGAATAAATCAGAAGAATAATCAATTTATTTGACACAATTTGTGCGCACATACATCACCCCTATTGAGCGCTGTAATGCATTATAGATAACGCTTGCTTATTAGCCGACAAGAGCTTCTTAAGCAGATTCAATCAACGCATCTCGCTCCCTCTTCCTTCTCCTTTCTTTTCCCATATCTTCCTCCCTAGTCTGCGTTCTCCCGCATTTTACACCGTATCGCCTGAAGTGAAGGTCTATTGAGGTTCTCCTAACTTATCCGGATAAGTTTTATAGGACCACCTAAGTTCCACGCAAATCATCAGGCTAAGGCTTAAAGCAAAATATATTAACGAAAGGCTTCAATGGCGGTATTTAAAAAAATTGGATGAAGCATATGTGAGCATTACACGGGCACAGCGCTCGATAACCATACTTCAACAACCTATTTTGCCTTACATATTTATCTTGATCTTTCCCTATAAACTGATAAGAAGTAATATTATGGAGACATCTATGGAACAGATCAGGTGAGAATGTCGATCGAAAATATAGCAAATGCACCAATCACAACAGCAAGTACATATTTAGTGATAGTCTTAAATAGCCATAATAGGAAATTTGCAACACTTATGAGCGGAAAAATCCATCGCTGAAATGTTATGTGAACAAATCAACAAAGGCTTAAAATGACAGAAATATCCTCTAAATGAATAAAGAGGTGGTGAATGTTTTTTTTTTTCTTCAAACATATCCGCAAACATTTCCGAGAGGGCGACAAAAGAGCTGCCTGCAAAAAAGTCGCCAGTAATAGTGCCTTCGACAGAAGCGCTTCACTCTCTCTAGTCCGCACTGCTCATCCGATTTCATCTTGATGAGAGAAAGTGAGGCAAGAATAGAAACTACAATTTCTGAGAAGAACATAAATCTATTTCTGAGCTCACAGAGGGGAAGAGCTTTTATTTTATCGCTTGGCAGATTGTTTAGCTAAGAGACGTATCCTCAAAAATTCCCGAACGAACATCACCCTTGACATTATATTATTGAAATCATACAGCGTAGTTAGTTCCTCTACGCCTAAGCGTTAATCCAAAAATATTTAGAAGATATCAACGTCTATCGGTGAAATATATAATTTAACCAATTCTAGGAATCTCTACGCTCAAGCAAGGCTCACATTAGCAATTACGGGCTCATAACACTTATTACTTATTCAACAATAAATACCTGGACTAGTTTATAACAATATCTGCACCATAAGTAGGCGGGAATACAATAAACGTATTTGACGAGTACCTTTGTATGGATGAGATAGAGCGAAAGATGATTCTAAAGGCCTCTTTGAACGAATTACGCAAGATAAGAGGAGATTAACCAACACATTTGGGGAACAATGGAATCATTTCGACGTAAAAATAAAATAAAAGTGAGGGGCTTATAGATTCGTGAACTATAACGAACTGGATGCGACTAAACAATGAACTTTTAAAAGCGAACAAATTTTTTGTAGAAATAAATACTTCAAAATCTCCTGCTGAAAGCAAATTTGATGAGACAAATAGCAGAGGAGAAACCAGGAGGTTTGGGGGGAGGGAGATGGGGAGGACTGATTTTCTAAACTATCCTTCAGAAATCAACAGAAAAACTTCGGAGCCTTAAAAGCCCTCGAATTAACTGTAAATTTTGGCTGCCTCCTAAAATGCTACATAGTAACTAAACAAAACACTTGTGGTAAAAACTTTCCGCCCGTCAAATGTTTCACAGCTGCGTTGTTCGAGTACCGTTTGTAATTTCTTGTCAACACCTTCTCGTCCTTGAATATATGAGAGAGAGGAAGCAAGGAAGGGGAGAAGAAAAGAAAACATTACCTCTAAGTACTTTGACAGTTGGCAAGAGAAAACGTAAGTTCGAGAGCTGAAAAGATCGATAAGAACGTGTCGCCCTATGACGGTAATATTATCGCATCGCACGACGACAGAAGCCGTCATCGGTTTTCGCTTGGACACTTTGCGCACTAAATATGAGGCATGAAATGCGATTGTAAAAGGTGCCAATGTGAGTGATGACGGGACAGGGAAAAGAAAGGCTGAAAAAAGAAATGAAAAAGCTCCATCAAGCACGTTAACATTTACACATAGTCAGCACTAGGAGTGTATTTAGAGGGGATGGGGCTTCATTTTTTTCAGTGTTCATTAATCCCACATATTTTTACAATTTAAGGCAAAAAGCATATCTCCCAACTAGTGTCTAAATAATGCAAAAGAATTTCAGACGCGCGTCGTAGATATACGATCCAAGTCACATATATCCTGCGAACTTCAAGAATGCTGAATTTGAGGCCACAAACGTCCATATATGCAACTTCTCCCATTTTACGATAAACCAACAAGAACATTAATTGAGAGACTACAACTTTGTTGCTTCAGCAAATACGAAGAATAGTTTGCTGGTCAAATGATTTCGTTGAATGAAGTCTGAATAAAAGTGCATATTCGAATGGTAGCCAAATTTAGAACTCAGCTGCTTGAAGGTTAATCCAGTATTCAAAGAACTGTTCATCAGGTACCTTCAGATTAGAGATTGCAGTTATTACGTGGATTTGCATATTCCGATTATATAACATCACTGACTGCATGTGTAGAGGACAATGCACAGAGGGACGAAGACAGATGTAAGTTGGTAAGTAAATCTGCATATTTCGCAAACCCATCTTGACAGGTGTTTAATGTCACAAAAGGCATCTTCTCTCAGTGGACAGTTGTCATGTTGCTTTCGTAACGAGCAACGATTCAACGATCGATCAGTGAAGGCAAAGCGACAAAGTCAATCAACGACGAAAGACAGTGGTGCTAATATTGTTGTTCAGGCAACAGGGTCTATGTCTATCAATTCATGTGCTTGCGAGGTGTGTTTTCAGGCTTATCAACTGTCGAGACGCAATATTCACATGAGAAAAGCTTTTATAAGACCGAGCTTCATTTTCTCCTGGGTTAAGGATTTTGGTCTCTTTACCGATAAGATGATAGGAAACAGCAGTGTCGTTCTGAACCAGTAGAGCTGTTTTGGCAGAAGGATCCTCAAATGACCAAAACTTCCACCATAAGATTGCAGTCTTCCATATCAGCTAAATAAGAGTCAATCAAAAGTCGGTGATATTGAATTTTTGCGCAAAAAGACTTGGTTTAGGCTAGGCAGAGGTTCTGAGGCCCCAGAGGTCCGATTCGGCCACAAAGAAGAATTTATCAAGGAAATACCAGCGACATAGATGAAATTCAACCATATGAGCTTTCTTAGGCCAAAAGCTACGTCAACAAAATTTCGCACAGTTTCCTAACAGCATCTGGGAGAATGTCACGGATTCCTTTATATGTACCATGAACAAACCAAGACAATGATGCACTCCGCATCGCAGAGCAAAATGCGCATAGCAACACGTCATAAAAACTTATGTAAGTGCCACTGTTCACGTCGTTTTCATTTGTGATATAGCCCCACTATTCTCCAGACATATAAAGTAGCCCCTCACAAAGTTTGACGTTAACAGTGAAAAGCCGTACTCAAATAAATTTAGTGTCTTCCGAAAACCTGCCCTACTTAAGGGGAAAATATCCTTTCGACCCTGGCATAAGAAGAGTGGTTCCCAAATGACTCAGTCTCGACTTATGTCTTTAGTTCTTATATGAAAAGTATTCTCCTTCTAAATGATTCCGAATCAGTTATGATGCAAATTTTAATTGGATGCAATTTGAGGCTAACCTGGAACCCACGTATATTGTAAAATAATTAGTGCACTTGTAGAACGTAGTATGTTTAATGACATCATGTGCTATAGTTGAAAGTAAGAGTAAACATAAAGAAGCAGACTGCATACTTCCAAAAACGATTGCCAATGGTTATGTGCTTTTGGGATGACGTTACATGTGTTCCGAAGACGGCATCGAAGAAAGTAGAAAGACAGCAGGCGTCGTGGATTTGTCTCCAGTAAAAGAACAAATGCTGACTTAATGATTTTGGGCCGATAATCGCACGAATGCTCCTTTATGCATTAACCTAGATATAAATGCGAAGGTTTCAATACCTCCTTCCTCCTCTCCACCTATGAAAGATGCCAAGGTTAGCGCCGATGGGTGGCGTAAGAAGGGTGCTGCTGAACTGCAAAGCGATAGACGGAGAAACAGTAGAAACTTTACAGAGTTAAGGTTTGAAGGGCGGTATTTTACGAAATCTTCATTCTCTTCGTAAATTTCTTAGGAATGATGAACGTCACTTTTTATATCTTATTGATGTCCATGGAAGCTGCAAGTTCACCACCTTTAAAAAGGTGGTTCTGTCATTCCAGAGACACATTAGCTTCAAGAGAGAAACGGTTACTCCACAGCAGATTAAGAAGAGATCTTTAGAGAGAAATCAAAATTCCTTAGGAAAGTGAAAATTTCCCACTGAAATCTCTGTGGAAAAAGAAAGAAACTAATAAGTGAATCAGCAGGCACGAACATACATATGATGAATTTGCAAATTCCCCCTCTCTGTTTGAATATTTCAACACCTATTTTTACAGGTTTCCTTCGGACCTCATTCAAAATTGATCCTCATGAAACATTCATTCCTTCACTATGACACTGACGCATTTCATTTGATATTTACGTGAAAAGCACTTATCGAAAGAGCGTCATCTGATCCACAACGTGATCAAATTTCATCTGCCCTTTGAAGAATAGAATCTAGCAGATTTCATATCAAGTATCTGAACAGACGCTGCTTCCACCTCGATAATTCAAAGACCCGAATGATCTGAAAATTTTGCCAATCACTTTCAGGCAATTAATAAGACTATCCAACCTATTTTCAATGAATGGATAATTATTATATATTTCGTAACCACAGTGCGATCAATCATTTTTTTGTATTCTTGCGAACGTCTTCACAAAAAAGACTTTCATCTGACAATTTGGTAGCGTGTATAAAATGAGAGTATATTTGTTGGCGTTGGCGACATGTGAAGGCAATGAATCATAAAAGCCGTCAGGTGATCGTTTCGCGTAAAGAAATAGCTGCTGCCAGACACAAATTTATGGCCAAGAATTTGAACCACTGACGGTTATGCACGAAAAAGTTGACGGAAACTGTTCAGATATCTTCCTGGAAATATCTGCGGCGAGACTTGAATGGCAAAGTCTATGTAAGTGCCTGAGTTACTGACCCACCTTCTTACACATACACACAGAAAGGTGAGCCAGGAACTCGGGCACCACACAGAATTTACCATATATATTATATATATAACTTCGTTAAGCAATATATGAGGAGCGTTACGAATAAAATGTCGAAGTGAATAACTGAAAGGATATTAGAGTGGAAAGAATTAAGTGCCACTTCATATTCGCCCAAGTGCCAAGCTGAAGCGGCTGCAACGGGATGAATGCAAATGCAAGGAAGATCGTTTTCGCAGCAATAAATTGTCAAATTAGCATATTTTTACAACGTTTAGCTTCATCGAGCATGTGCACATTTGAGTCCGCACACCTTTCATAGTGACCCTCTTATATCGTAGAAAAATTTGAAAGTTCAGTGAAATAATGACATCTTTGGGTTGGTAAACGAAGATTCTTGAAGTGTTCATCATTAAATATGAAAAATATTTGCAGAAAGATGATGCCATAAGCCACTGAGTCTAAGACCTCTTGATATTTTCGTGTGGAATTAATTTCTACTCGTTTTCAAAGAGAAATTATGAAATACTAACTGAAATTCTATTATTCTTTTAAAAGGAATCTAAACCTAAGTTTAAGTTACCAAAAACTAAAATCGTCGTCACAAAAATTTAATAATTAACACCAGCGTCAAGGTTAATTACAGCAAGGAAATAATTTATAGTGTGCTGAACGCAAATGCATTCATTATTCGTCACAAAGATGGCTGAGATATATGGCAGCGAATACGTCACTCCAACATATGGATTTCGTTAGGAAAATGCAGAAAACAAATGCGGAAGGGTAATAACCGTAAAATGAGCGTTTTGGAATCGTCTCTGACAGGCCATTGCATCGCAAGTAAACGTCATGCCTAGCTCACTTCAAAGAATTGGATTTCCAAACGCTGCTGCTTTTTTCCAGAAAACTTATCAGTTACAGATAACATTCTTAATAGAGGGTATCCAGGAGGGCACTTCCTAGCCGATTAAGTAAAAGCAAATTTAATGACTGCTTCTGATAAAAATCAGGAAATCCTCAACAACTTCAAAGGCATATCAAAATGTGCAGTTGTTCGACTCTAACAACGAAAGCACTTTTCAGTCTAATTCCTGAAAAATGTTTCATGAAGACGGTTTCATTATAACGAATAGCCACAAATTTTCTCGGAATCTGATAATTCTCTGAGCTTTCTACAGCACTGCAGAAAATCAATGAATGCAATGTGGATTTATAGGAAATGTGGAACACAGGAGAAGGCAGTGGAAAATATGGTGCAGCTATTTCGCAACTTCACAGTCTAGAGGCGACAGATATTTGCTTTAAAAACTCGGAAAAAAGAGAATTTAGATCAGAAAAACAGTGGAAAGGCAGGGAAAAGAAGGGTAAAGGTGGTGATTTCCCGATCAGAAAATATAGGGACTTCTGCAGCGCTTCACACAGACGAATGTGGCCAGTGGTCCCGAGTTGAAATCTATGGAAGACATACATGCAGAGAGGAATGAACAAAGCCTAGTAATATGTGCAAAAAAGTAACAATACGCTCGCTTATGAAAACAGATGGCATGAAGCTAATTAAACTCAGAGAAATCCTAAATAGCCTCGAGCGTTGAATACAAAAATGAACTGAAAAAACTCTGCACAGATTAAGTTTCCAAAGAATCATACGAAAATACCGTGAAGAAAATTACTGCCCCCGTAGATATTTAATAACGTTAACGAGACAAATCCAGTGAAGGTAATACTGATCAGAGGTTTCACTTCGAAATCGCAAAGAGAAACCGTGATGAGCGGAAAAAAGCTCTTGGTTGAAAAATGGAGGAATTATTTTTATGAGTTATAGCTGGAAATCGAGGCATAAATAATCGGCAAAGAATCAGATAATGCTGGAATTATATTCAAAATTGAATTGAAATACACTTTGCAGAGAGTTTTACGAAACGATTTTGGGGCAAATTTTTCCCTAAACGTGAGAAAGAGCGATATTTTCTTCATAAATATGAGAATTAGAGTAGATTTCATCGGATATTCCCTCGAAACAAATCGAAGATAAAACAAAAACGGAATAAGGAACTCCACCTTCGTGCAAATTAGAGAAAACCCGCTCTACCTAACTCCCAGCTACGAACACAGATTATAGGCTACTTTTTGTTAGAATTCCACATAATCCAATCACTCACGAACGCCATTATGAAGGTACGATGTAGGAAGTTAGAGTTTTTCTTATGTTTTTCAGCATATGTTCGCATGTCGGAAGTTGCCCTGATCCTCTCACTAACATTGCTGGAATAGGAGATCTGCAAAGATCTCCTCAACAAGGCGTAACTACCAGCGAACTTTTTGCAATCTATCAAAGCGACGTGTTGGCAGATTTAAGTTGACCAAAGCTGCCATTTTCATCTCAGTCGAAACAAAGATTACTCAGCATTGAAAAGAAAAATTCGTTTTTCTTTTAATAATAACCTCTCGGATTAGTTATCGCAGTTGTAAGTTGATGGGGAAGTTTTAAGACGCTAAAGCTGATAATCTACAAATTTCCTTCAAATAAAGATCTAATTCAAATTTTGAAAAATGGGTTCCTCAAGTACGACAATCTCAATATTTGTTCAAGGGAATGATGGAGACGTTAACGGAACAACTTCAAGATTAACTACGTGAAGGCTCATCTGCGCATTGAGTAGCGCCATGTCTAAGCTGCCGTGTTTTCCTTTAATATTTACCTTTTTTTATGCGACGTCAATGAAAGAAAAAGAAGCATGAAGGCATACCGTACAATGCACACACAACTTCTTGCGTGTCGCGAATATCGCGGCTTTAAAGCATCCGTCTCGCGTCGACAACAGCAGAAAGCATTTTCAGGTTTATAATTGGCGTACACATCGAATATAACAGAAATGGGGAAAAATAGGCGGATTTCAAATATATCTCACATCAAACTTTAAAGTTTAGAATGAAAAGTGAACCGCTGAATAATCCATTTAATCATGCAAAGGTAAGCTCGGGGATATTACTCGAATCGAGACGGAAGTACATGTTTATTAAATCGAATAGGAAACAGATTAGATTGGAGGTGCAGACCGCAAAGAGATGTCGTCGCTAGCGAGATTTCTGCAGAGTCATAAAATACTGCACAGTACGATGAGCATCGCTTATACTGAATACTTAAGAAAGGGGCAACTGCATAATTGCATCGCAACAACATTGGAGCACTTTTTACTATAACCGCATGTCCTTGACCTACATTCCCTCCCTTCTCCTTGGCCGAACTGGGAGAAACAGAGATACTAACCTTAGCATGCTCAAGAGCTTCCTCCGAGTGTCCATCTCTTGGTTTGAAGCAATTCTGACATCGTACTTTACTGAAAATATTCGCTTCAAAACGACGGCACGCACCAGTTGGTACTACCATTTTTCGATGAATTTGTTCGAGCTGTCTGCCTTCTGCCAGTTAATGGAACGCTTATAGCGCTCTCAGAGCAGAATATGACACTGCGGATGCATTTGAGCAGTCTTTCCTGAAAGATACTCAATATTATATATTCATACTTTCAAGGAAATAGACTACATGCATCGTGAGGCAAAGTTTCCGTTGGGCACGCAAAAAAACCTACATTCTATGGGCAATGGCATTCATTACATCACCTATTAATGCCACAAATTTGTTACGTATGAAGGAACGAACACGACACGCATTTCAACGTCTGTATCTCAAGGATCACTGTGATAATGCAAATGCTATCAATATAAACTTTTATGGGAAATATTGTCAGAACTAATAGAAAAGCATGGAAAGAAACTATCACTGTTTCTTAGTGATGAACTCTCCTGACTATCAATCGCTCAAAATAGTGATTGGTAATTAAGACTGCTTCTGATCCAATGAAAAAAAAGTCGTTACGATACCAAATGATATTTTTAACGAATGTTTTAGCTCAATTCAACAACCATCTTTCTTCCACCTTCCCCATACTACCTTTCCATTCCTTTGTTCCTCTGCCCATCTCTCCCATTCCATCCATCCCATCCTCGTCACCTTCACCTTATCTCGAACCCCATTCTCAAACAGTCATCACGAAATCGAAAGATACAGTCGTAGATTTGCACTGTGGACGTCCAGTTTTGCGATACATTATTATGATGAAGAATGAATCTTCATCTTCAGAGGTTACTACTAAAAACAATCTACGATAGAACTTTAAACAGCCATCTGTGCTACAAATACACAACATCACGAAAATGATAATTCTATTTTAGTTCCATTAAGGAGATGATGATCAATAACTGAAATGAATGAAAGTGCTATTTCTAATTTCACCTCTTTCCTCATCTCCCATACCAACCCCCAATCCCCTTGGTCAATTCTCTTATCCTCAGGTCAATTCCTATCCTTTAAACATCAACCTCTCTTCTCTGTAATCCACTCCTCTCCCGCAATGTCATTAAAGCCTCACTGCAATATTCACTACAAATGATAAATATAATCAAATCCTTTACACCGCATCCCCGGAACGATGAAATGATTGCATTGGCCGGGTTTCATTGGTTCCCACGCGGATGTCATCAGTATCTGATTGCACTTAACCCCATCAATACTTAACGGCAAGTATTGCGGCAATTCATAGTGAAGCAGGAGAATGGAATACGAATCATTTATCACCGAAAACTGCGATGATCTTTTTTTCACTCAAACGACGTGAAAAAGGTGAAAAATAAATTCGAGCGAAATATCCCAATTGATATAAACTTCTTGGAAGAGAAATCATTAATGAAGATTGGACTATGCAGTAAGTAACAATATCCAATAAGTGAACACTTCATTAACGATGAATGTTCATCCACACCAACTGAACAAAAACGATAACCGGAGACGCCAATTCGCCCAATTAATTATGTTTGTTGCTTACATTTTATTGCGCAAATTTCACTCGTCTGAGGCAGATACTCTCATTTCTGCCACATGACGCACTCAACAAAGTTTACGTCATCTTCGAATTCGGAAAAATGAAACAAATGTGTCGGTAGTTCTGGAAGTTTATCAGTGAGAACCTCTTTAAGATGGCAGAGGAAGTGGAAAAGGAGGTAGATGATTTCAGCTCAAACAAAATGTAATTTTAAAGAGCGGATTGCTATGGCATGAGTTATTTTATGTTCTTCGACGTTTAGCTCCCAAAGACACCTTTATACCTGCGAGTGGACAACTTTGAAAACAATCATGATTATGTAATGGGCCCTCAAATCGCTACATTTCCACTTGAAGAGTCAAATAACCAAATGACCATTTTCCATAAACTAAACAAATGAACACGTAGCATATATCTCCCATCATACTTATATATTCCATCTCTGATCGTGGAGGTCAATTTGCGTTGAAGAAGAGTCCCACTCTTTCACATACTGCAGCACTGAAAGTGTTCCTTTTTTGCCAGATGGGATTACGGGTGTCCGCCATTGCGGACCTGATACAATCTTCAGAGATGATCTGATAGGCGGCGATATAAGAAAAAAAGCGCGCAGATCAACATAAATATATTATTCTCGACCAAACCACCTGCAAAATTGCGCACAAGGATTTGTCATCGAACATTTACGAATGCAGTATAAAGAATAGGAAAACATATAAAACAAAAAATGCGCTCGATTATATCAAATTTTCGACAACTGCTCTTTTTTGGGAGCGTCACATCATCTTAAATTCCGACTATCCGATAAAACGTCACTCTCGATCGCCATTCTCAAGTTAAAAGTCACTGAAGGTATGACACAAAATATTATAAGATATCTTTTGTGTAGATCCACAAGCGATCGTTAGGGGGATCCTTCAATTCTTCAAAAGCTATGAGAAACACCCTCAAGGTTACCACATTACCAAAAATGTTGACAGAAAAAGTCGAAGCTTAGTCAGTTTTTATATTACCCGTTATCTCGCTCCACCTTTTCTGTACCAACTGTCAAAACGTTCGTTCGTCGGAGTATGTTTAGACGAATTCAAAGCCAGCTTTTATTCGAGTTAGCTGCATGTTGTGTGACGGAAGATTGTATTTCTTTTACTATTACCTTCATTAAAGTACCATAAAGACATATTACAGCTATGTATTTCAGCAAATGTAGTTCCTCATTGCAACCTTCATCCCCCCGCTCACTTACTCCCTCCTTTCTGTCCCCTATCTAGCGTCCCTACATAAGTCAGCTGTTAAAACACGCAAAAATAAAAGCGAAATTATGCTGTAATGGCAAGGAGACAGTGGGGAGAAAGGTATAGAAAATCTGTCGTTGTCCCCTCAATCAATAAAGACAAATGCAGGTCGGGATACCGTCTTCCTCCTAATAACCTCTCCTTATTGCTGTCATCGCCCTTTGCTTTGTACAAGGCGATGCCTTTCATAACGTACATCTTTGAAGGATGCAAAAATAGAAACGTTCTTAGAAACTCATCGAAGCATACTAGCTTGACTAGATCTTGTCTAACCTCCGGCAGTGCAGTTATCACTTCATTTCAATAAAATGCAAGCGTCCATTGTGCGTATCTGATGAGCAAAACATTTTCAGTAAGAGTGCGGGACTGACACTGAATGTAAATTTGCTATTGCAGACATCTCGCTCCGCAGGACCTCATTTTACACTTACAATAAATACTAGTCAAAATGGCTATTTATGTGCCAGAATAGCAGCTAATAAACAATAAACAAGAAAATACTGCATATTATGCAAATGCACCTCCACATATTGTGCGGAGGAAAGTTATCTGTTCTCATAATATGAAAGAAGTTCATCATTACTTCAGAGAGATGAAAGGGCAAAAAATGCACAAGCATCGCCTGGAAGTAATCAATAACACCGCTGAAAACGAAATGAATAATTTTCATTAAAGCGGTTCAAGAAAAGGGGAAAACAAGTGGGGAAACATACGAAACGAACGAGTACGACACGACCTTTTGCGTTCTTCTCACATGAACGCGCTTGAAAATACGAATTGAAATAGCAAGTAGAACTTATACCAGAACTAAAAAGCACTACTAATCGTAACAAACAGTGTGCTTGCGAGTGAAAAGACGACTGCTCTACGAGAAACAGTTGTTTAACAATGGAAGTGAATTAGCGAAAAGTGGTTCGTACGACTTTTTGTAGTTACGACATCTTTTCAAGGATGCGTTTTGGTGGATAACCTGGAAAAGTGCTCGCAAGAAAACCAATGTTGCAGATTATTGGACATACAGAACTATCAGTTAGCGTTGGAGAATAAGATATTTGCATGTAACACTTCAATATGAAACTGTAAGCACTTCATGCCCATAGCGCTACTTTACAATTTTTGAAAACTCAAAACAGCTGCATAAAACATCACGGTATACTGCTAGATAGCGTCCAGATTATTTAAATATCGCACTTCATCTAACCTTCTTTAAACACACTATGGGGAGCAATCGACAGAACAATGTTCGCTTGCAAAGCCGTGCTCGCTTCTGAAAGAATCCTACCGTGCTGGAGTCCATCTTTTGTTTGCGTAGAGAAAATCTTCAAACAATCCGAAGGCAAGCAATTGTTCGACGTTGAACAATCGAACAGGTGGACAACTGTTTACAGTGTAAGTAAGAGACTTTTTAGACGAGATGGAATGAAGTTCATGCCTACCGCAAGGCAGCATCTTCATTTCATCGAATGCCTCAAAGACTTTCAGCATGAAAAAACTGGCTCGCATTTCGCTCGCAATTGGCTCTAACGTTAGAGTACGTGTCCATTCGAAAATGCAAGCAAAGCACCTCTTGACCACATCGAAAGCACTCATTATTAGTGGTCTAGAAGTTTTAGCACGACTCCGACTTTAACTCGTGCTTTCTTAGGCAGCATTGGACTGAAAAAGTTCAAAAACTTCACCTCGGAGAGCAGTAGGAGAGGAAATTGAGAAAAAAGATTAGCAAAAATATTTCGTTTGATGGGGATTTTTCTCAATTCTTTTGTCAATTCGCTTGTGGCAATTTCTTTAAGAAATCGACGCATAAAAATGCCCTCAATTTGCAGTCGACAATTAAAGACTGTATTCTGAGCTGCGGAGATTCTATTCCAAATTTTAATTGGCAGAGAATAGGGTTAAAGTTTGTTGATTACCGGACAATGTGATGCATCCGAGGATCTAAGAAGTGATCCGTGACAAATATAACCAATAAAATGGTGGAATAAAATATACGAACGAAGTGGAACTGCTATTGCAAACGAATAGGAATGTGCGATATTCGCTTAAAGGCAAAAAAATTGTATTCGGAAAATGGGAGATGGGACAGTGAAGATGAGAAAGCAATAACGAAGAGCTCATAAATTGGATAGGAGTTTTTCCTGTTGCTACTCTTTTCTATCTTCATTGCACGAGGGAATTAAAGGAGACAGCAACCTCCTTCAAACTTACCCAAATCACACTGTTATTTTTCGGCACTGTCATGAAAATTTATCGACATTAGGCTAAGCTCACAATTTAAAAAAACGACTAATATCGCAGATATATCTTATCAAACTGAAAAGCAATTCGAAATCCTTCTCTTGATGTTCCTTAAATGAGTGGATGGAACGTAATACGCAAATACACCGTCAGCCAAAGTGATATGCAAAACTGAAGTAATAACCTTGAACCAGGTTCTAGAAAGCATTTTTGCAGCAAACAGAATTAAACGTTTGAAGTGAAAAATCCACAACAAACATCGATCGAAAATGCATATAAAAATTGCAAAAGCTGTTAATATGAGGCACTTGATACGACGTACACATCGACTCATCTATGCAGCCTGAATCGATACATTAGCGCTCTTCAGCCAGCTGAGCATACAATCGACTTTTGCAGATCAATATGCAGAGGTCGAATATCGATCTATTAGCTATATCGTTAAAGATGTATAAGTTGGTCCCTATAGCTACAAGTTGTGAGAATTGCAATGAAACAAGTTGCAAAGAAAGCTAGAAGGCTGATCAAGAAAAGCACATCCGGTACTGCGCAGAGAATGTTAATGCTCAGTAAAAAATTTGCTTCTCACAGAAAATGTGAACACCTACTTTCGCTGAAAACATTAAGCTTCCACTTCTTTCCCGGATGTACAATGTCTGCTGCTTGAATTGCAAGTTTTGCTTCGGAATATTGTTACCACCAATTTGTATGGAATAATGGCAGTGGTGAGGAAGGAAATAGTTTCGACCAATAACTATTATACAGTTCAGTAGACTACTTAATAGTACACCAGTGGGATGGCTCCTACATATATATATGTTTATATATTTATTTATTTATATTTATATTTACATTTGTTAGTTAGTATTAATGCGACAATATTGCAAACAGTATAGACCCAATATACAATGTTTATAAGGTGCTTTACTTCACGAACTATAATAAAGTAGAGAAATGAAGAAATCATTAGAGATGATCACATTGCTTATAAACTGATTAAGTGAAATTTGAATAAGTAGACAAGTATTGATTCAGTATTGCCGAACTTGATCGGCCGCACAAAGGCATTACCAATAATTACCACTTAGTGTCGGAATATGGGTGAAAAGCTCGCGTTTAATAGACCCATTGCCCTAGTAGACCCTTATTTTTGGAAAGTGCACACTCATGGCTGGGGGTTAGCCATACACAATTATTTGCGACGTTAATGCTTCTTTATCAAATATTGTCTCCTTTTTATCGTATTTGCATGATAAAATTATCCACATATACTAAAATATTACTGATCAGATAAACGAGCCTTTTGATAATCGCCTTTTTTTCTTGCATATCTCGAACACACTGCTTAGACGTTAAAAACCAAGAAAGCATGATAGAAACGGAAAGTGGCTATAATATGCTAGCAATGGAACCAAATGACTTTTACTCATATTCCCGTCCTCGCTTCTCCCATTTCCACTAAGCGTGCACTTAGTGTGACTTTTTCACACACTCTACAAAATGCATGCAGATCAGCACCATGGAAATATAACTGGGAATAATTACAGTGAATAAAGCGTAAATTATGACAGTGTGTAGTTCAATAGATTAGAGCATTTGAGAATACACTAAGTAACTGCAGTATGACTGGCAGAAGTGAAATGAGCTAAAGGAGAAGGAATGGCACTGAGTGAGATGCATCAAAAGCAAAACTGCTGAAGCATGAGAGAGAAAGGAGTCCGCATCGACCATTTCCATAAGCTTTCGGCTTCGAAGAAAGAAAAGCCACAATTCCTGGTGCATAAAGAGACTATGTATTATTTAAATGAAACTCTACCGCATCTTAAAAATTATCAGCTCTCACCAGTTCTCTAAATTTTTGTTAAAAATAATGCGGCGTCGATGTTTCAACACTTTCAAGGAGGTCAGTGGGGGAAAAAGCTTGACGAAGAACGAGTAAACTTCTCGAAAAAGATGAGGCGAAAGAGTTAGAAACATTTCTATAAATGGGCTGAAAGAAACTGAAGGTCGAAAAACCGCAGTAGAGCATTCGAGAACGGTGAATGCTCCAACAGCTGCTAAAATAATTTAGTAATTAAACCGCTAAAAACCAACAGCGCATTCAGGAACTCCAAAGTGAGAGGGGACGAGGTGGTCACTAATGGGTACTACCGAACATCATTCAGCAAAAACCGGCTTTCTTTGAAGAGCAAGGAAAAAGAGAAGGAATCTTTGGTGGCATGTGAATTTCTAAAAAAGAATACCAGAAATAGAAGTGTGGAGAAAGAATCATGATGAGGGTCTCGCATAACTTTCAAGAATTGCATGAAGTTTTGTCGCAAAACTGAACAAACATGCTTCTTCAAGAACAAAATGTTTTGAGGTAAGTGATTCTCGACGACGTCATAATAGGAGGAACGTGAGTTCCACTTCGAAAAAAATGAAATCATTCCGCTCTCCCCTCCCCATTTCCTCGAATATTGGTTTCCGAAAGAGCGATTAATCGGCGGTAATGGAAAGAAACAATAAGCAACAATGGCTTGCGATCCATCGCCGGAGCATTTGCGATCAACAAAATAAGGCTTCCTAACGCGTAGCCGAAATAGTCGCTCTTTATGCTGATGAGAGCTTGCACACTGGCCTCACCGGAACGCTGTGTGCACTGGTTGGGCTTGGCTCTTCGCACGGGTCACCAGTCAACACAGCTACATATAATTAAGAGCATTTCCTCGGATCGATGATGAATCTGGAAAGGTGATTAAGCTCACAAATACCCAGTAATATTCATCAGAAATGCTCAGTTATGAGCGTCTATCATTAACAATAGTTTGTCTCCAAATAGACCAGTGAAGAATTCTCGTAGGAGTCCTCGAAGGATTCCTCTTCTCCGCTTCGTTGACATTTGCGTAAAAATCTGAACTATTTCCTGTATGAAGGATTTCTCAACTCTCATCCATGAATAGCACGAAAACTTTCAAAGCCTTAGATCACAACCCAAACTGATGTTTACTCACCTTTATTAGTTTATTTATTTATTTGTTTATTTATTTATTTATTTATTTATTCATTCATTTACTTATTTATTCAGCGTTCTGTGCATGGAAAACACGTATATATATGCATACATGCAAATATACATATGTACGCTTTCAATGTTATCGAAAATCGTTGAGAGATTTTTACTTGCGGCAGTGTCATGGTAAAGTTCCTGCTAGGCGTAACATATTGTAGAGGTTAAGCCTCTTAAGCCACAACTCCCAAGTTGAAAAAAGTCCGTGTAAACAAAATGGAAAGAACACTGGAAGTTGAAGCCTCGAAGCAGGCTACAAGATCGCGAAATTACTCCTCCCGCTTTTCAAGACGCACATTGTCAATCTTGTTGGCTTACGCAACCGAAATGTGAAAGAATCGTTTCATTCTGAAATAAAATCTTCATTCTCAAAAACTTTTTCTTCATCCAGTAATCTTTGAACATTCTATGACCTTAAAAATACCAAGGAATGGGAAGGCTCCGGAGCTGGAGATTTTTTTATACCTGCAGTAGGACATTGCGGTGTTTAATTCAAGTGATATTGACCTGCAATCAAACGAAATTCACAAACGCGATGCGAGTTGCGTTATACCAAAAGAATGCCCCGCCAAATTAGCACGTGAAGATGAATTTTGCGACCTTCATTTATAATCCGATCGGGGTGAAATGCAATCCGAATGACCGCAAAACGAGTGCGAATTTTGCGCACATTTAAAACCAGCCCTTCAGCTCAACTTGAAGTCGACTAAACGCAGCTGCAATCTGACCGAAATGTGCTCATATAAATTGTGAACATAGGTTGCTGGGGTTGTGCTTTACTGAATGATCGAAATACGCATATAACGATTCCAAAGCAATCTGTAAACGATCGCAAAAACGGCAAAATAACGAGAAATATTTGAAAAGGAACAAAAATAATGTTTACCAAAACATAGGTGCTTCATTTATCACGTAGAGATATGCTTTATATACGTTATCTTGTTAAAGCAAAGAATTTCTGCCCTTTAATACTGAATGAAAATATGCGATGGAATTGAAACGACAAAGTTAAGGGATAGTCCAGTTGAGGCCATTTGTATGAACTGGCAAGAAGATAGACAAGGCAACATAGACAAACGGTGCGACTGCTAATGTATGGAGCCCGAGATATGCAATGATAAGATTACGACATTCTCCATTAGTTAGCTCACCCTGTGATAATTCCGTTGAGCTGACTAAAATATGAGGGGAGAAAAACTTAAGCGGAAGACATCGGCAGCGGTAGGGATTCGGATCAAGATGTACAAGCTAAAAGAAGAAGCTATCGCTGCGCTATTGCGAGCCAACCTTAAACTGGATTTCAACGGTTAATTAACGAATGATGTTGTACGGGTAAATACAAATGCAAAAGCGACGAGGTACGTCGATGCAATGTTAAGAAAATTTGACAGACATGAATAAAAATATTGCACATTTAGTGGTTGCCCACGAGATAAAAAAATGAGCATTTACAGCAGCAGTGATACACAATTTCAAGATCGGAAGTACACTCAGCAAACTTAGCTGCCTGAAAACATCGGTATAGAAATGAACAACGGGTGCATGGGAGGAAGGCGGCTCTAATCTCAAGAGCACTTCAGGTACACTCAACTCAAAAGTAGACACCCTTCAACTTTTTCTGCAAGGAAAATTTGGTGAAGTTGGTCAGCCTTTTGGCACACAAAAACCAAAGTCAAGTTGTTAACATTTTTTACTGCCTCTGATGTCGATAAAAATTCAGCGCAGAAGGAAAAGACAACGTGAACATGATTAGAGGGGACCAAATTTCAACGAGATCAGCTTCAAAAGTCACACTTTTTAATGACTTATTTTCGGTGGCTGGCCAACCGGGCATAAAGATACGTCACTTCGAAAGTTCGAGGTGTGCTTTTTTCCTAGCAGCACATTTTGTATGCAGGTACGCCAACAACACATCAGTTAGTAGCAATTCTGCGAGAAGATGCAAATTTACATTCGAAGACCACATCGGGAATGAATTTATCTATCCACTCAATTCCAGAATTGGAGTTGCGGAAATTAGAAGGTATAATTTACATGACAAGATGGTGATTCATGGCAACATTTAACTGGAATTATCAGCCTAGAATCAATATTTAAGTGTGGCATTTAGATGCTGTGTATGCTTAAAGGAACCTAATTTATGCTCACATACTGAATATCTTTTGTAATCCCGATGCCTGTACTTGCTGGAAATGTTATTTCGACTTAAAAGCAGCAGCAACTGCCGACAGGGATTTGAAACGAAAACGTACTATAGTTTTGTCTCTTTATTGAGCGAATGACGTCAAGTCCACATCCGCATTGCGCCAGCTTACAAGTGATGCAAATATAAAGATTAATACAGAGCAAGGAAAAAACTTGCGGTCGCCTGACTCGTTGATTTTTTATTCAATATTATGCAAAAAAAGCAAAAAAATTAGCACAGTGCAATCAAATAGGGTGAGTTGTGGGTGTAGTACAACTGATTTTCGAGTTCATTCCTTCCTAGCCTAATTCCTTCAGCAATTCCTTCACCCGCACCAAGAAGAGGTCGTCGTATATTTTCTGATTACGGTGTTGCTCGCATAATTCATACACTTACAGTAAAAATTAAACGTCGAATTGTCATCAACGTTTGATACTTCGTCGCAGCATCAAAAAACTATCAGTGCTCCTTTACTATACACTTTAGTAAAATTGTATTTACCAATAAACGGTATGGGATTTGATCGATATAATCGGCACCATAGCTCTATCCCAAACTTCCAGGTTCGAAAAGAGTTATGGGAAACTTAATGTGTCTGAAAATTTGAACAGACCTTAAAGCCAAGCAGGCCACATTGTATGCCGACAGTGTATTCGAGAAGTTGGCACGATTTACATCATTTGAACTCAGTAACAGTGGAGCAGCAACCCTCAGGACTTCATGACACCTAAGAGAAATGCAATCAAACGCCCTTACTTGTTTCTTTTTTTAAAGCTAACTGCACCACTTCCGCAATCTCCTGTAAAAGATTCTTTGGAACGGAAAGGGGACCGATTTGCGCGCAGTGCATGCAATTTTTTCAACATTTAAATGCCTGTAATTTCCATCCAACTGGAAGGATCATTGTGAAATCTGGTTACGAAATTAGATTAGAGTCACCTCATAGAGTGTTACGCACCATGAGATTTCATAACTGCACCTTTAGTGATGTCCGAGTAGAAACCACTGGATAAATATTCACACGTGTATGCGTATAAACGATATTATGTGCGAATATATGATATCGCAACAATGCGATTTTTTGTTAGATCGCTTGGAGACCAGCGGTTACCGAACATCGGAGGTACGTAAGAAACGTCCAAAACGAATCTTTTGTTGAAAATTTCAACGAGCGGTACGTTCGGTGAAGCGAGGAGCGATCAGCATGTTTTACTATTCATGAACAAGTCATAAAACTGGTTCGTCTGATGCTTCGAATGCGAAAGACATATATCGTACCAATTCCTCCATTTACCTTTTCCACATATTCACTTCCACAAGATCGTGAATTCATGTATGTAATACTTCAGTAGCGATCACCACTTGCTGAGTGGTTCTTTAGCGGCTCACAAACTAAACTCATTAAACGAATGACGATTATAAAAATTCCTTCAGCAGGCGGTGACTCGAAAAACAGTTCAGTACTTATGAATGAGCTCTACGTTAATGTAGAGGGACGAATTTGGAAAGCATCGCATACTGCACTGGGCTTCGCTGCGCATTGTGGAATTTCTTAAAGAAGCTAGGAGTCTCATATCTTATTTAAGTTTGAGGAAATGCTGCGAACTACGTGGAGAAAACTTCTGACATTTTATGGTACTCGAAGTATTTTAGCTGTGAAGCTGAAACTGAACTGAGAACGACAAGTATAAAAGTTTGCGAACCAAATGCACAGTCGGTGTTTGGTTCAAAGCGTGTTAAAGGTCTCCGACCTCTTAGAGGGCGTATTGTACATGAAATTTGCTCTTTCCTTAGCTAACCTTTCACGTGCAACGTTTATAACTCATCCAGCGTTAGTCCGTTTCCATGCAACATAAAAGCCAACGCTGGTTGCTGATCCTGTGAGCACTACGCACTCCAATTGACCATCTTCACCCCCTCAGTTGTGGTGATGATGTGACGGTTAGTCGAGGGATGTATGGAATTGATAAAGTGAAGTGACGGCAATTTGGACGAAGTGCAAAAAGATAGCACTAAGCAATAGGGTATATTTCCTATCCACTTTCAACATTCTCATCAATCATGTGATGATAAGGCGAGAAAATGCGATTCCTCTGCGACGGAGACCAACTTTCTAGCACGATTAAACTTGAATAGATAAACCCCTTTTTGAGGACGATAAAGACACGGAAGGATTGCTTTGCACCTGCTGGTTAAAGCTGAATTATGAAGGTGGCTCTATTTATGTCCTTAATTTGCCTCACCACATGAAAATTCAAAGAGGTTTGTGAACGGAGACTCATTTGGTAGGTGGTTTTTGATCTATGAAAATAAGGCCTCCCAATTAAAGCTTTCCAACAGTGCACGCATGATTTCCTTTGCAAATCGCATATAAGCGATTAGTTTCCTCAAGCTGTCCCTTCCTCCCTCGTTTTCTCTGCCGGTTCATTTTTTCCATCGTTACTCCAGTAATCTAACGACTATAAATACGGCTGTCAAGAACCCCCAAGATTTTCGAATTCAAATAAAAATCATGCAACAAATCCCGTTAAATGTAATTATTCCTGTAATTCTAGCCACAAATTGTATCCGTGTTTATTTAGGTTAGGCGTACGACAGCACTAAGATCTCAGGATCTCACTGCTTCGTGAAGTAGGAGGGAAATGAAAAACACATAGTGCGGTTGCAGTAAGACGTATTTCCTTCGCTGCGGTTTTCCTTTCCCTGTATGTCTTTCTACTCACTGATCGTGTTCAGATACCACCAGTTGACTCAGGTCTTTCAACCCAAGAAAGATTTCAAGGAATTCAGAAAACCCCTGCATCATCTAAAAACGGTGAAACTGTTTACTGAACCGAACAAACCGACGAGAAAATGCGCATACGAAAGAGTGAAAAAAAGCATTTCTTCTGGTATTAGCAAAAGATTCGCATGATCAAGAAAATGCTCTCAAAAAACATCAATTTATACCGAGGGAATGCATTCTGCAAAATCCTTCGATGAATGCTAATGTTAACAATTAAGAAAGCTAAACGAACACATATACGCGTGTGCGTGAATTCAATGACGGAAAATCCGACGGGTATGTTCAAATTGCTTGCAAAAGAAAGCGATGATTGGCAGCTAATCGCTTGGCCCTGTTGACCTGAACGCCGTCAACAGATGGCCGCCATGTTTTGCTTATGCCTCAAAAAATACACCTCTAACTATATACCAACAAACCTATACCATATTTTATTATGACGACAATATTTCACTACCGAAGTGATAATCTTGTCAGGCAATGAGAAAATGGGCTTGCGGTATTCACTTTCAGCCAATAATAGTTATATTATAATAGTTGATGTTGGACACGGCCGAAGTAGTGCGACCTATATGGAATTGTTGCACAGGTTTAAATGGCTGAGTTTTCCATCTTCATTTTTTTCACATTTACATAAGCGGTTCCATATTTTTATTGCAAAAAAAACATTGCTCTTCCTGAATCCATATATCATGGAATAACGTCACAGCAATGCAATTTCCGAGTAAGTTGTGGGATGTGCAATGGGGCAACCTGTCCTTTTGATCCTTTGTACATGAAGGAGGGGTTAATTTGGAGACAAGCAAAAATGAGAACGAAACGCAAATTTGATTAGTTATTTTCCTTATAAGGAAGACATTTTGCGGCATCCACCACTCAATGCTATCTTCTAACAGCAAATTTCATTTTCGTCACATTTAATTCACAAAATTTCCAAAGAATTGGAATTTTCGGCTGCACTTTAAACATCAAGGTGCCTTCTTTATGGGATGCGGGGAAAGTCGAAGTGAAGGGCTCTTTGAAAGAGAACGAGATTTGAGATCATATACCAGAACTGGCATTACTGTTCATTAGGCAAGAAACAGCCATTTCATTAAGCGTTTTCTTTTATTTGAAAATTCATAAAAACCTCTATTTTCGAAAGTAACTATTATTGCATTCGGTGATTAAAAGAAAACAAGATATGATAATATGATTGCAGATTCAGAATGCTATAATTAGACCCCGAGATATGATATGACTGAAGAATATTTAGCGGCTCTATTTATTTTATCCTCGAATGCCGGACTTATCGAGATTTTGTTCCACTTGTAAACGACTATCACGTCTATACAAATCCGAATAATCTGCCGATGTCAACTTTTTCGTAAAGCTGTCGCTTCTGCATTCTATTCTCCCAGAAAATATGGAGAAGTAACCGCATGAATGGCAAAATGCAAAAAAATTTCAGCTGGCGGAATGCTCAAAATGCATATCACTTCGAGTGTTGTGGAATGCTCCGAAGGAAATCCATTTAAAGCAATCGAAATGAGCCCTTCACTCAGACTGTATCCTAAGTTCTTTTTTTCGCTAAACTTTTATCGCATCACCTCAAAAAACGACTTTCGAATAAATCACAGGCGAACTGAAACTGAAATAGATAAGGAAGATCGAAATGAGCAAATTCAACGAAATTAATTAGAGCGGTGCACTAAAACCAAAAATGCATCGCTGCTTGTGGAAAGGGTTATGCTCATGCGAAATCTGATGGCATGCAAAGTTGTCTCTCGATAAATCTGCATTTCATGCAATCTTTATACACCATTGCGCAACATTAGTTCATTGCAATCCCCCATTTGCAACGCCTCTATTCATATTCCGCCCATATGATAAATTCAGAAAAAGAAAATCAGTACAGCCAAACATTAGAAGAACTTTTACGCAGCAGTTTGTAAAGCGAAGTGAACTCAATATTAAAATTGAATTTTCTTAAAATTATTTCGCATCTGAGTTTCGATAATAAACTGCGCTTTGTCGTATCACTCCAGACACATTAAAGAAGATTTTACATTAATTGTTAGCAAATGCATTCATTTCTTTTTTCAAGCCAGCCAGCAGCTTACATTAGTGTTCCTTAAAAGAAGGCTCATCGCCAGCAGATCTCACCTCACATTTTTATAGGACTTCAAGGTGCAGGCCGGATCACTAGCAAAATACAACCTGACCGAGTGCAAAAGACTTTTTCGACATCTTTGAATGAACATAACGCTGAGAACGATATGCATGCGAATTGATCTCGCCGAAATATATCCACAAACCAAAAATGACAAAACATAAATGATAGCGGTCAATTTTTTAGATTTCAAAGGGGAAAGTAACTGTGAAGCAAATGTGTATTGAGTGCGAAGTGGAGAGAACAAGTCGGCGAGCGATGCGCTCAAATTACGACAATTCAGCAAATATTGGCTCGCCCAGTTGCGCTGTATGTTCAGCAATAACACTTTCTGTACTATGTGCTTCTTTTCTCAGTCGCCAAAATAGCTAAGAATGACCGTAAACATCTTTCACAGACATAACCGAAACAAACAGTGACACTCAAACACCAAAAATTTCTAAAACCTGTCATCTGAAATCTGACGCTAATTTATCACTCAGACATTTTACTAGTTGAACCATTAAACCGTAACACTCTCAACGACGATGAACTTACCGCTATATGAAAATATGAGAAAACGATCCGTTCGAATAAAAACAGTAATCGGAAAATGATAATGTAGTCATAAAAGAGCAAAGCATTTGGAAAACCGCTTAGCGAAGAGCTTTTCTACATTCAAGCTGCCCAAATACATAAAATAAAATCAGCTGGACGATGAGGTTAAGACGATAAAAATAGTAAGGTTTCGCCTGTAGGGTGAAATAAGTGAACAGTAGCACAAAAACGTGTTCGTAAGGGACACATTTTTGTCAAAGTTTATTGTAGCAGGCTGATATTATGATGCAAAATGCAAAAACGACCTCTTACGTTGCATTCCCTTTTCACTTTCACTCTCCCCAGCATCGCTTCCTCATTTGTCACGCAACTTCGAAAAGACTGATCTTCAGATGTGGAATTCACATCCAGATGGCCATTAATGCCTCCATAGGAGCCCACTTCATGCACCAGGAAAGTAATAGTGAAGACAGGAGCCATATGTGATCTTCAGTGTATGAAATGTGTGCAATTCAAAGCATATTTTGGCTCATCAAATTCACCTCTAATTATATTTCTAATGTCCTAGAAAATTCAACGGTTGCATTTGTTCTTAAGCACTTTTGCGCTACTACCAGTAAACAATTCTATTCCTTTAATAAACATGCTTTATGAGGTTACAATGCGAGCAGTATTTAATTTAAAACGGATTTCTTGAATGAAATATCTTAGCACTGTTCAACCAATATGAAAATACGAAAAACCTGAACTATTCGCTTCTACTTGACTATTCAAATTGATATAAGACTCAAATGATCAGTGAAATAATTGATCTGAAGATGACGTTAGGAGGCGCCAGTGTGCAAAAAAACTAGCCTATATTATAAAATACAGATGTGATTTTCCTAACTGTTTTCCCGACTGGTGGGTGGACTGCAGCTGAAAAGTAGTCAAGAAATAGCGAAACAAAATAAAAAAACAGTATAGTGGAATTCGAGGGCTAGCAGCCCGGCGAGGATGAGCCTGGATAGCTGAGCGCTGCACAAGTGGATGGATACAGGTGGCTTGTGCTTGGTATGATTGGCAAAACACTTCGATGGCCGACTGGCTGACTGCCTTATCGCAAACATAAACGCGCTTCTTCGACCATGCCACAGTTTGTACAAATGCAACCACACCACTGCATGCATTTATTGTATATTACAAATTTCCGATTGTTTTCTTTATCGACTTCATCACATTAGCACGGTATTATTAATTCCAATTTTATGAGAGTGCAGGATGGCATTATTAGGGTGCAATACCGCCATATATGCACGAACAGGAACCATAGGTCGGAGAATTAGATAAATAGAAGAGCTCTCACGAACACAGCTCTCTTGCTCAACATAACGACCCACTTCAAAGAGAAGAATTTTGAAGAAATTCTTCAACTGACGTTTTAAAAACATTGAAAATTTATTATACACGGAAAAGCACTTAAATATGTACCTAAACAAGTAAAACACGAAAAAGTTGTCAGAAACAAAATCCAGTTGATCACTGCTTCCTGCAGAATCATAAAAAGTAGAACTTCCGGAATTCCACCGAGAACCTTAATGCTGCTTCCATGCTTTCAGTAGCGCAGCCGATCACGCCACTCATAGACATGCTCGCACTCTAATACTAAGTGCAGCTAGCATGACATGCCTACTTTTTTGTTTTCCGCTCACCTCATCAAGCAGTTCTATAAGACATCGACAAAGAAAAATATGTGAAAATAATATCTTCATTTTTAAATCGAATCCATCATACCTTGGGATCCTTTACAAAAGACCGTTATTCGTTGCCCAACATGCGCAAAATGGAAGCCTAGTCAGATGAAAGTGCACATAAACTCGCATCTTGAGGTTTCTATAGATCTTATAGACGTTAACACATCAATGTGAAGTGTGAACGGTACAGATTTATATGTTATGACGCACATTATATACGCGTTGGCTCGAGCTGTTGCGCGAGCTCAAACTGCCAACCAATCAGGTAAGCGAACAATCAGGCAGGCATATACGCACACACGGCACTCCTATTAAGTGCTTCAGTAAAGCAAAGCTTGTCTCTTAATTGTCCACCATTAAAGATAATTTCATCAGTGCCACTCAGATTTGCTGTGAGTCGAAGGCCTCAGTGCAGAATTACTTGAACTACTGAATGAATCGCGAATTTCTAGCTTTAGAATAGAGAAGCTTTCAGCTTTCAAAAGCGATTAGCCTTCAGCGTTGTTTCCCAGGTATAGCACAGCGTATAGCAAAACTTCCCTTGCTTCCCTTGCTCGACGACCTCTTTCTCGACCACTTCATTCTTTATCCCTATTCTTCCTCACTCCCCTTCTCCATTGCTTCCACAACGGAAAGTCGTCAACTTTTTTGGAATTCATCGAACAAAGTTTACCACTTCAGAGCTAAGAATAATCGCCCCGATAAATTAAAAGTTAAGCAATTTTTATTCGAAATATTAGCAGTCAATGTGGAAAAAAAGGTACCAGTTCATTGAATGATGCGTTGCAAACAAATGAATTTATATTTACGTTGGGGTACAGAAAAACCATTCCACACAAAGGAAATGAACGCCAACGAACACACTTAGGAGCGTGCTTAAAGATGCTCATACAAACACGGAACATCGCAACCGTGGTCATGTGTGGAGGGCGGTAATGCTCTCTCTTCACCTAAGAAGCGCTTTTTGAAATGCCCACTTCACCGCATATGAATAAGTATGCAGTCGTCAAGTGCATCTATTTCACCTCCCCAATGCAGTAAATCCATCTGTGCTCTTCTAAAATACAACTTGAACAAACTAACTGATTTAATATAGAACTCAAATATAAACGCCACTCTAAATGTCTTGCAAATTCCGACTTCGATTACTCGTCCGCTACAAACAGTTGGCTACATGGACGTTTTAAAATATTATTTAGAAAATTTTTAATAAAGTGGATCTTATCTACTCGATTAGGCAACCGATGGCGGTTACTGCATTATCTTTGGCCTTGAAAAGATAGGAAATCAACAACTTCGAAACAAATTTGGTAGTCGAAAAGCAATCAAACAAAGTAAGAAGAAGCCAAAGCTGATACGATCTCGATCCAAGAATCGTAAATCGGAGGATTGATCCAAGAAAGTAGGTTATTCAAAAGAATAAGAAAATGAAAAGAAACAATTTCAAATCTATCATCTTCGAACGATTCAACTTAAATTTACACCTTCGTTTTATCGCTTAGAAGTGGAAAATATATCAGCAGCCCGAGGCAGAATGCAGCAGCCGCTTTCTTCTCTTGCTTTCTTCCTGCCTTCACCACTCATCCCATCAGAAAACACTGTTTGGCTCCGAAACATTAAAGTTGAAGATTTCTGCTCCACTTTAACAAGCCGAATTTGATTTATTTTATCGCTCGATACATCTACGACTAAAAGCGAGAGCATGATCGGTGCATCGCTCCAGCAAAATATATTGGCCCTAGGTTCAACCTTGGTCAAGAAAATTGACCTCAAATTGTTCCTTTCAACAGCTGGGAACAATTTTGAGCCACTTTACTCTAGATCCACTAAAAACGGACCAAAATCTCGCATCACATCCAAGTTTTATTCGATTCGAAATTCAAAGACCATGTTATCTTGGATCCATATTCTTCCCGAATGAGGTTTAACTTAATCTGCTGATCACAAAGACCACAAAAAGAGACGAGACTGATTTCAGTCACATTAAAAAAAGTAAAAAATTGGAGAGGAAGAGTTTCTGTTAATGTATGATCAATTTATCAGGAATATTTTCGGATACTGACAGTAAGCAAAAATTCCACTGTGAGCCATAAAACAAGCAGCTTATGGATGGGGTGAAAAGTGAAGCACACTAGCACACCTATAACGAAACGCATTTCCGCATACTCTTCCTTCCAACTTCCACCCCACCAAATTGTTTCAATTGCTATCGACTAATATTAGAGATGCAAAATAGTGTCCTGTTATTTTGATTAACTCTGTGGCTGACAAGAAGCTTTCTTTAAAAATGTTTTGTTCTTTCCCTGCATAAATTCAGTACAATTAAGATCCCAGTGGTGCAAAATGCACGCAACACTTCTCCCGAAATGTTTCATTCAGAACGAAGTCCAGACGAAAACTTCGACTTGTCGTGTACGCTGTAAGCACCAAATTTTGTAGTTTAAGCTTACTGCTTTCCGAGTTCAAACTACCAGAGAGACATAGATCCACACAGGTGCATCCGCATAAATATGACATTTAACACGGTGCATTTTTTACAGAAAACTCCCAAAAATGCTCAGAAAGAACTGAAGGGACAATAAGAGAATGGAGAGGGAGGGAGGGGTGGACGAGCGATGATTCATCTATCTAATCCATAAGGAGAACCTGAACGCAGCCTCCACTAAATGGCAGTAGCACTTAGGAGATGCTCCTGGGCTTACACTGCTTTGAGTTGTCGTATAAAGTTATGCTTACTTTGGGAAGTTTTAAAACAGTATTCAATGCTCTAGCAGCTAGTAATTCAGACGATTCAACCAGTTGCGCTATAATACGACAAAGCCATTTATGGATAACGGCGATTACATACGCCTAATATTAAAAAAACTGGGAAATTGATGCTTGGCAGCAGATGAATCTTGAAACAGGCGCCAGCTACGTGTGGCTTTAAAATGAAGCACTGATGCGAGCAAATTATTGGCCAGATTCAAGGGAGCTCTTTTTCGACAGCACATTCCTCGCTCCCTTCCACACAGAAATTGATCACAAATCCAAAGTAAAAGAATGTAAAAATCAATAGGCTCAGCGACCCAAAATTAAACGTGTTTCTCGAAATAACAATTCAACGGAAGAAATGGTAAAAATTCTCTTGAGGGGAAGAAATGTCCGAATTAGCCGAATACGACTCCACTTCAATTTATTCACTCAGAATATCTGAAATGTGGGGAGCACAATATAGTATAGTATAGTTTACAAAGCACACTAATGCTAAGTGTTATCACTTCAAAGCAATGTTTCTCGAACATTCAAATCCGCACCATTATTCAGTGTGAAAACAGGGTCACATGAATTACTCTCTAAATTTGTGACCGCGATTCCATCGCTCACGTAAAGCAGCAAACGACGTTTCATTTCAGCTGCATCAATATGGTGACCTAAAACGGAAAAAAACTTATTTAGAAAAGGTTGACGCGCGACTAATGAGCCGTTGAACTCGCAAATCCAGAATGACACCATCACAATGAAGCGTCCATTTTATCAGGCACTAAAACCTGTCACGCTGTCGTTGCATGTCCGCCGACTTGTCGTTGCCTATCCATCGGTTTCGTTTTATGTTCATCGATTTGTCGCATTATGTTCACGTTTGTTCGCTCTCTTTTTTAGGCCCAACGACGAAAATGAACCATCATCAAAGTTTAGTCACGTATTCCAATAGGAAATACATGCTGAGTTAAGCGATCTGTGTCCAAATTAGCTGAAGGCATTAGATGTGAAAACTGTTCGTCCATGCAGGCTAACCGCCTAAGAAAGATTTTATGCAATTTAGATTACGAATTTCTTTAGATCTCGCTTACCTCTGCCGCATAGCTGCGAGATCAATCTGTAGATGGATTAAACATATGTGAAAAGTTCATTCGAAGCTACATTAATGAGCGCGATTTTCCTTCAGTTCTCACTGCCTACTAGTAAATTTTTGGGATTATGAGAGGTAGATTATCGATAAAAAATGTCACGCATACGTAACAGCAAAAATGCTAGCGATAAATTGTGTTAGGTATCAGTAAGAGAAATAAAAAGTACTACTCGGAAAATTATACTGCTTATAAAAAACAACAAAAAACCGCAAAATTATGCCAACAATCAAAGATAATAGAAAATATGGGGCAAAGCTGTACAGGAAGATGCATAACCGAATATATGTCATCGCAAAGAAAATGAGTAACTATGACGAGGGGAAAGAAGTTGATTGTTACGGCAACAAAATGCACTAAACGCTCGTTATAGCCCGCATATTCCCGATGACTCTCTTTTATTGAACCGAATGGGATAATCACAATGACCGACCGCACATTTGCGAACGTCGATTTGCAATAATGGCCACGGATAAAAATTGCCATTGAATTCATAGTCTGATACATTTTCAAATAATTATTCTCTTCAAGAGCAGCAATTAAATGTTACATGCATCCTGATCAATATCGATTCCTCCTATCGGAACGGTGGATAACCACTAAGGCAATAGCAAATACATTATTAACTCTGCTCAATTCGATCAGGTGCGATATTCTTTTAGTGAGTGAATAAGCCCTATGGCTTCATTTAGGTTTGAGGAAGGAAGGGGGCGAAGGAATGGGGTTTGTTAATGGAAATAAAAGCCTCATCAGCGGGCAATTGGTGCATTTTGACGACGGCCGCCCAAATAGGACGAGTAAAACTTATACCCCTAAACTAGTAAAAATGCAGCTATCAAATCGGCAAATAAATCAGAAGTATGGGGAAGGGCAAAAAACGAAACGCTCAACGGGCATAAAGAATGTGAGCTCATATCTTGAATCCACCACCTACTCACTCTCTTCGTAAAAGACCTCAATTATTTGCTCTTTGAATGCGTCTTAGTAAAAGCCGCATTTACCAACACTCACATTTTTGGATTATATAGCTACAACTACTTCATTAGTTAAATCTTGGGAAATGTGATACAATTAACTGATATTTAATCACGTGATCCATGGGTCTTTTGCATAGGCATGTTTTCGGCACCATTATTTCATGCCTTTTGTGACATTACCTTAAACACCTTCCAGCTGAGCATAGTTTGCGTAGCTCGCTTGATGACTAAGCACTCAACTGTATAAACTAATTGGCCAGACTGGTGACTGACAGGTGACAACTGACTCCTCCAAATTTTCAGGTATGCTCAGTAATGCGGTATGATTAACGTGAGTGCGAAGAGCTTATGACTCGGCTGGAAGGCGTTTCTAGATCATGCGTATATTGAAGAACATCTGCTAGTATCAAATCACAATCGCAACAGGTAAATAAAAGTATTGTAACTCCGATAACTTTTTACCATCATAGTATGCGAAAATCATCTGGACAATGCACGCATTCCGACTACATTGTGTCCAGACTATAGCCCCTGGTCGTTCTATTCTAAAAAAACACTGCACCCAGTTCTATAATTTCATCGCGTCTTCATGAGCGTGTGCGGGAGAAAACGAATCACAACTGAACTATCGACTGCATTACTCGCTGTCTGAGGGCAAATAAATTGCATTTGCTCAGTAGGGATGAGTGCAGCAATATCAGACGTGTGTCGATACTAAGTGGTTTAAATGACGAATGCGGAACGGTAAATATGGGAAGTTAACGAAATCATATGAAGCCGTAATATATCACTCCCATCTACGCAAGCACTTTGCTAGTCAATTCTCCACTTTCTGCCTTCATACCTCAGAGGCTTCCAGTTTCATGCAAGTAGGCAGCGTCGGACATTTGCGCCATGTGAAACAGTGCTAATGCAGTAGCGATGCCATACAAAAGTCCTCTATTTTGAAGGCGTTTGAAGGCCAACCGCTGCATTGTTATATTTTATAGCTATATATATGCAACATGTCTTCTGCTTCTCATCTCTTCTATCTAGCAGTTCGAAGCTGCTGTGCAGTTGTCTTTATTAAAGATGACAATACTGAAAATCTAAGTAGCAGGAAAAGCAACGAAAAGAAAGAAGGTAAGAGCGGGAACTGACTTCAGAAGCTGTGTTGCGTTAGTTAAGAAGGTCGAATTCAGAGGACTGATGTGTTATAAATCTTATTATTAAGTTTATTTTTTGCTACGTGATGAAATAAAAATGGATGTTTACAGTTATAAAATTTCATTAAAATTTGAATAGACTCATCCATTGCATTTACACAGTGCAACCGTTGCAAACTTGCTTATGTGCACATATAACGCGGAACACTCTCAACTCATATATTCCTGTTAATTCAGGACAACGACATAAGATAATTCAGCTTGATGATAACTTGCGAGGGGTTCAGGACTGCCAGAAAAGTCTCACGACCGCTTAGCTCACGACTAGTCAACCTTCATATGAATGTCATATAACCATTATGAAATGAAGGTTGATATGGTTCTTACTGCACTATAGAGGAAAAAAATGGTGGTAAATAAGACCAACTATCTGAACCAAGACAAGAGATGCACTGCGAAAACAGTAGCTGTTGAAGCAGAAATTAAAGTTGAAGAGGAGCCAAAGAAACCAACACAGCGCATTTCTTGCCTACAGTGGCAAAGCGCTGTTGATTGTCACGTATATGTATGTTCTCACATTAAGGTTCCATACTCGGAAGTTGACCTACAAAAAACGGTTCTAAACAAAACCTCGGGCGAAGATCGGAAAAATTTCGGCAAAGAGAAAGTCAAAAATTTGAGAACTTTATTCACTAATTCATCTATCAGCTACATCCTATCAGTATGTGAGCAATGCAATACATAAAAATTGCTGGGTGCATCATTGATTGAACAATTTTGTGATAAACAATGCACGAAAATAAACAATTAACATCACGGTACTGTTTGCTGATCGCTATTCCAAACCTGCAATCAGCTATCTAACAGCGAAGGACAGTTCGTTGTTTGATGCTTATTGTTCGCTATCCATGGTCTGCAAGAGCAATTTTGTTCTGTATTCGTTTCAGCATCGACGACCTCTTCTAATATCTGTCCATTCGTGATCACTTTACAAAAATTCGAATAATAACAGTTAATTCCAACAACGATTCCTTCCACGAAAATGAGTTTCACCATCGAAAGCAAGTGCAATATTTTCATAAACTGATCAAGTGGTTTCATGAAATGAATGGATGGAAGGATGCTCATGGTTAATGAAGAAATTTAGAATTTGCGAGGAATGCACCGGAGAATTCACAATACTGTTTCCGTCCTTCGCATTTTGTCATCCAGAAATGAAATGAAGCCACGATAAAGCATGAAAAATGTCTACAGCAAAAAGTAAGAGGGTTAGGATTTTCGGACTTATTGAGTTAATTCGGTGTGTAAATTTTTCTCTTGCACTTGAACGTGTACCTGAAAAGATTCATTCATTGGAAGCAGCGGAAGAATTCACTTATCGAAACGAAGGTAAGAGTATATTTCACAACTCTATGAAAAGAATACAACGAAAGAAACAAGTTTATTTGCATAAAATTCTCAGAGCAGCGCTTCAATTATTATTCATCACTGATACACTGTATAATCGACTAGAATGCACACAATAATGTTCATGAAGTAACAAAAGACGCGAAAAAACAATGCCTAGTCCTGCCAATCACCTTATTCGATCCTCAACTCACCACCATCGAGCCCTATCTTACTCCTCCGTTCCCCTGCTTTGCTTTCCCTCTTCCCATCCCTGAGTTCGTTTAATCTCGACTACTCCTTCTGCCTCGTCTAATATTGGTTTTTGGATCGACAACGGTTTCCGGTCCATGCTCATATTTAACGCAGTTTATGTAAAAATCGAGCAGTAACAATTCAACAATTCGTTAAGTGGAGATGAATTCCATCTTGGCGCACCATTTTTCGAAAACAAAGTTGCAGTGGCACAGAAAAACCCTACGAAGCTTGAAGCTTCACCCATAAGTTGATACAGTAATTGAATTTGAAATTAAAAGACTATTGTGATTTGCGGAAGAAGTGTCACGCTAACAATATTCACTTTGACAAGGCAAACTTACCTGAGCCTCCATTTGCATTAATGCTCTCTCTTACCTATAACTTCCGAGAAAAAGTTATGTTGAAATAGGCTAGAAGCTGCTATCAGTGCGACTGTGGTTGACCTGTGCTCAGTGTTACTAATGAGGTGCGTTGAGGGTCATCACTGAATTTAAAGAAAGATTAAAGTTTAAAAGAAAGCACCAAAAAAATCCCGACTCATACTTAAGAACTAATGCTGTCACTTTTCGCTTACAAAATTTCCTACTCTTTTACTGCCATGAAAAATCTAATCGAGCAACTTAACACCAATCCCTCAGTGGGAAGTCCTTTTTAATTCTGAAGTTACAAAATAAGTAGGCGATGGATGACAGATAAATAGGCATAAAGTTAGCATATTGGAGTCTACATTGGAGCAAACATAGTGAATGTCGATATAATTCGTTTGCACCGAGATTTTTGGTTTCTTTTCATACTGATAGCGGTGAGGTAATTTCTTCCTCATCGTCCCTGCAATATGACAGAAAAACCTCTGCCAATACTATGAGTATATCTTCCCGGTTTCCACGTATGTTCTCTAAATCCACTCTGTTATTATGAAACTTTCCAGGTCTTTTATGATTAAAGGTCACGCTGCACACTACTTTTTCTTCACGTGGGCTACCGTCGGCTCCTCAAGGGGATTGAGAGAAAAAAATATGGAACTTTTGAACCAATCATATTAAGCTGTAAATTGCGGTGTAAAACACTCTGCTTATTTTCCTACAGAGCAAATTGGTTCACGGAATCATGCGCATGGTCTGCGCTACTATGTGGCTGTTAAAGTGTATTTTTTCATCTGTCACGAATAGAATGGGAAGTATAGTGGTCAGAATTCATTTTAAGCGTTCTCAATTTGCTCGCAAAACATAACCGACTGGAAGTAAAATGGGTCTAGAAAAAGAAGTCGAATTAACACCAACATTTCCTTTCCAACTGATAGGAGATATGGCAGAGAGTGAGGAAAGTGGAGGAAAGAACGGTTGTGACGCAAACTTTAGCGAAATTAAACTTATACCGACATAAAATCTTTGCTTTTAACATAGATAATGCAGCCGTGCTCAAAAATTTTGTTACTCATAAACCATACTTACAAGATGGTTAAATAAATGATACATGCATAGAACTTCACTGAGAATAGCGTGATCAACGTGCCCTCCATTGAAACATCGGCATACCGTATTGCTGCTAACAGAGCCCGACACTTCTATTTTAATGAGGTCTCTAGGCACAACCCTATTTGACAAATAGGCTCGACCATACATAAGACACCAAAATGACTGCGGGTATTATCCAAAATGAAGGAAGTGTACAATAAGCTCCAGCAGCTAGATAGTTGGAGACGAAAACTCGAAAAAGCGTTCTCACCAGATGACTGGTAATCAGTAGCGAAGATGGGTGTTAGTAGCTGATTTTTGTTAAAATTAGCTCATCATAATCTGTTGCAGTCCCTTGTCCTGTGAGTTAGATTTTCCAGCGACATGAAAGTGGAGGAAGACTCGGTTTTAACTGAAATGATTAAAGCCACAAATCCTCCCACGTAGGAGAAGAAGCAAACTTTCTGAAGCAAAAAGGGGAACTCCATTAGGAAGAATAAGAGAAGACATTTCGTGCGTTGCCTTGGTGAAAACGAAAATATGGACAAATTCGCTGCAATGGAGGGGTGTCCCATGCTTCCACAAGAATTTTTAGGAAGGAAAGGAGTGCTCTGTTCGAAACAATACAGCATTTAAACAATTGTAATCCATAATGTTATATTCCTGAGGAAAAGACTAAGTCATGGACCCAAACAGATCAACGCAAAAATATATTGGAAAAATATACCAACAGAATACATTTTTGACAGTATGACAATAATATCACCTATGCAAGGCATCATTAAAATTGTGCATTCGGTCTCCGTCTTTGTTTTCTTCATTCCTTCCCTTTACCTCCTCCTCTCCTCTCTCGAAAGACATACTGAAGTTTTGCAATCAGACTACGTTCATTAAGATAGCAAATTCATGGCATTAAAATTAACCAGTAAGGCTGAGTATTCATAAGAAAATATGCGTCACAAAAACGGCTTACTTTATGAGAAAGAATGAAAAAATCTGTTGTAGTACTCTCTAAAGAATATCTTTTGGAAGCAGCTCATTCAGCTTTAGCTATTTGTGAACTAGACGCTCTAAATCGTATTCAGATAAGAACGGAAAGTAATCAGTAGCATACCTTTTCGCGTTTCTACGCATTCTACCAAATAGTAAGAAGCAATAAGATATGTATAATTCAGCATTTACGTTTTACCTAATCCAACCACCAATATACGTTATCTACGAAAAAAGGCTTTCCAAACGTGATTATTTGGGCAACATATCCTGCCGCTATAAAATACAGTGTAATTATGAAAATTCTAGCCTTTTAAAGAGAATTCTTCCGACAGTGGCAGATGAGGTTGAAAGCTGACAGCATCGAAACCCCAACCAACTGACTGCAGTGGTGCCTAATTGGAAGTTGGAAGTACTGGGCACGCACATGCAAACACATACACTTACTGATGCGATGCCACTGTAATGCCCGTCCTTAGCAGAAATTCACAGAACCACATAAAGATCAATAAATGAGACATTGTACAAAAACGTTCATTTGAGCAATCAGCAAAACAATGGTCGCCACAGATGTACAACTCCTCGCTCCATCTGAAAAAATGCTGTAGTTTAGCATATTTACATCATCATATATGTAGTTCAGGCGCGATCACTCGTCGAAGCAGTTACCTTTAAAGTGATAAAAAAGGAATGGAGCGAAAAGTACAGAATGAAATTCGTTGACAGTTGTTTTCTGTACACTTGTTCTCTGTAAATGACGGTCCTCCTTATTTGTTTATAGTCATGACATAGATATAGAAAGGGTAAAGCATTGATTAAAGAAATGTCTAGACCCAATTCTATGCAGTAAACAGCATTCCCTTAAGGAAATAGCCTGCAACGGTAATCTAATTAATGGAAGCTGGGTTCTGGAGACGAAAGAACGAGTTGAACACAAATTTTTGATGCTCCGAAGTCTCCTTCAAGCGGAAGCGGCTTACTGGACTCTGTTCAAGTTATAGCTATTGCTCATTCCCCTTTCCAAGCTTCCCAAAGATGGGGAACTGGCTGGAAGTGTTTCGAGAGTTTTAGGCTAGGTTGACGTTGAAGCATTTTCGGAATTCTTATGAAATGCTGACACCGTAATAGAAAGCAGTCATATCATTACTTCAGTATTTCGGTTCTGAATTCACATTTCCGGAACAAGATTTCAATCAGCAGAAGTCAAAAGGAAACTGAGAATCATTCAGTTTTAAGAGAATTTCGAAAACTTGACATTGCGTTTGTGAAAAAAATAACTACTCAGTCGGTAGTGTTGCCTTTCCTCCACATTCTGATATTTCCTTAAAGCCTCGTCGTCGCTAACAAGGGTACTTAGTCTCATCTGCCAATATTTTATGTGACGTTAAAATTTCAAGAAACGGAAATGAAATGACTGCAATGATTTCAAGAAAATTCTTCGTCATTCGTTTGGAATATGGGAATAGCACAATTCTGCTTCTTATAGGAATCGATATAATGATGTGATTGAGTATTTGGTGCAAAACTGTTCTCGAATGAATGTCATTTATTGGTAAAACCAGAATGAATGTAATAAATGATAACACCCAAGACCATCATGACGTCTTAGCGTTAATAGTTAGAGTTCTTTTTTAAAAGTTGGAAGGGCTTCATTATGAGCGCATTTCCTGAAATTTTTGGAGCTGAGATTGAAAGAAAAAATCCGAAGATATCGTATGAGAGCGAATAAAACCTCTGGAGGCTATAAGTGTAGCAAAGAAATATGATGAAAATGAACAATAATGAGGCCACTGTATAGTATGGCGATTTCTCTAAGACATTTTTCGGTAAAACGCAATAAACAATGCCTCAACTGTAATTACGTGAAATAGCCACTTATATCTCCTTATGCTAGAAGAGGTCGGATATATTTATGCACAAAAAGGGAAGGGGGAGAGCTCTTCAAGTCATATGAAAAATGCAAGAAAAAAACCTGATAATGACGAGACCTGTTGAGGAACCAGCTCTGAAAAAAAGGAACAGTAAAGACAAGTCTAAAACGTGATGCAAGAACTGGCACGACATGTGCTTTTAAGCCTCGACAGAACAACCTCTTTCTCAGAAATAATAATAAAACGCATGCACTAATCAATTCAGGTTTTTGTTCACGCGACTGCTGGTTCGAAACTTTCAAGCTGTTATATATAATTTGTCAATATAAAACGGTGGACCGCTTGAAGAACGCATGTGAACTTCTTGCAATATATATATATATATATATATATATATATATATATATATATCAGTTATTTAAGCTACTGCTCAAATTAAATCTTCTGAATTGGTATAACCATTAGGGAAATTGAAGCTTTTAGTACCATTCTGTCGAAATTTGAAAAAATGAGTTCAACGATGATTTATTACCAAGAATTAACCAAAATGAATACAAGAGGAAACGAAGTTAAGCAAAAAAAGGATTTCTTAATGGCCACACACGAGAATACGATGACTCAACAAAAAGCCACCACACAAATGGATGCGTACAGTGCAAATTTGTTAAACAACAAAGAATTATGCTTTTTCGCGTAATCGTAAACGCTGCACTAAATGGCACTTTATATGTGATCTATTTCTAAATGGTACGGTTTGTTAAATAGCGTTAATGTCAAGAAATTTTCTGCATCTCCTAAGTTTGTGCATCCCGCTTCTCTAGATCACCAAATCTCCAACCTCTCCTAAGTAAAAGAAGCTGATGCAGAGACAACATTAACGATTCTTTATACCACACTTCTATTCGTTGATCACTGTGATATTCAAAACGTACAGTGCGTTCACGATATCATTTCCCAGAAAAATGAAAACAATGGTTTCGTTTCTCGCCTCGTGTTCCAATCTTCCCCTCTCCCTTCCCCTTACCGCCGTCCGTCCTCCACAACACCTTTCCTTTCTAAAGTCATCTTTCGTTCCATATTGATATCCCTCAATTCCTCTCCATCTGTTCGGATAAACTTTGCATCCTTGGTGTCTGCTCTTACTGAACATGATGAGCGCAAAAAGCACCCTGTTGTAAATGGAAGGGATTCGCTGGCTACAAAATTGGGCCGGATGCGACGGAATATTAGATTAGGGAGAAAATAATTGTAAAGCGAGTGAGGAATTGCGGCAAATTGCGATGGGACCGAGAGACGCTATCCAAAAACATTTCTCATACACTCGCCCACTTCGATAAATTTGACACCCACTTATTCGAGTGATATGCAATATACTTTAGAAGTGATTCCTTTCAGAGATGTTCAACTGTGGAAGATGACTGTTTATATATATATATATCCACCATATATTATCCACTAACGTACGTTAGAGATTATCCACTGGATTGCTTTTGCTAACCTGAACACATATAGCATATATGCGTGTGTGCCTGCACAATTCAGGGTTTATGGCCACTACACAAAACTAAAACTCAAGGCATGCGGTCATGCTCGATGACGCACCTCCACTATGAAAGTGCATTGTGGTAAAATGGTAAACGATCGGTGCAGTAGTTGTGCTAGCCAGATTCGATCTTTCCCGTTTCCGCATTTCTGCGTCAGTACCACCTGAATCCGCTGAATCACTAGGATCGTCATCACCGTCATCATCACTGTGAAAGCCCGAACCTACAACAGCCGTGGGCATGCGAGGATAAACTTGTGAACAAATGGAATGAACGTCACACCACACTAGTGTCCCTGAGAATGAATGCTATGCATGGGTATGTTTGCGTCACCTTCACCTCGCGATACCTTGAAGCTAAAGCCGTAAAGGTTGATAGACCTATTCTGTGCCACATGACGCCTCCTACTCCAAGTTTCAAGCCATCCTTCTGGTTTAAAAAACAGTAATGCATACACTTAAGATGCCCAAAATTTGAATACTGAATGACATTCTACGAGTGATCGCGTCCTTTCGCTTGGCAGAATTGTAAAATCTGCTGTGCTGTAGAACTCGGTAATTATTCAATTATATATATTTTTTGAGCAGATTGTTCGATTGAAATCTGAATTCATTAGTTTAATTATTTATGTTAACTGAAGAGACCAGTTGGTGAGGTGAATGGCACATTGTGCCAACGTCGCACATGTGCCTTCCTACTAGTTCTCTTTTGCAAATTAGCATTTTAAAGCGATATTTTAACATGATTCTCCATCGTTTGCGTGATATTTTCGTCTCGTATGTCTCGAAGATGGGATAGTCGAGTATTAGTTTGACTTAAATTTGAAGGGTCGATCGTCACTAAATTGCGATCAAAGTCACGTTACTTTGATAATTCGATAAACGTGATTTCTTTGGAATTTCGAGATTTGAAATATTTTCGTATTGATGAATTTCGTTGAACGTTTATCTCACAATTCCTCAAAATTTCAAAGACGGAAAAGCTTTTAAATGATTCCGATTTGTGAATTTAATATTTTGAAAGAATTTCATTCTTTTATTTGGACGTCCTTAAGAAAAATTAAATTTCTAAAGGAATTTACCATCAAAAATGAAACAAGAAGTTTCCTTATTGCGCCGACAGCTCCATGAATGCCTTAGAGCGATGAGCCTATTTTGCTGTGCAATATGCCGGTCGAAACTGGTGATTCTTTTTCAGTTGAATGAAACTCAGTATTTCACTTGAATCATCAGAATCTTTACCTGTGTGTGCGATGCTACGATGTTGCGTCTAGACCGTGCAGCTATACCTTTTGCAAATTGGGTTTCCGTTTCCGGAATTGTTTAATAGAGTTTTTTGCGTATGAATAAAAACAAATTATTATTTTTTTACGTGATATTTTATTTACGCTCGAGTTGCACTGTTTCTCAGTTGTAACGAGACTTGGTGATCTACTCTTGCTATATCTTGCTATGTCCCATATCGCCTACTACATCACCCTTGTCACCAGCAGCATTAAAATGAACTTTCAACAAATAAATAAAGATTAGTTTAACGATCACTACAGCATGCTATGTTAACTGTGCTATTTAAAAGGTAAGAAAATCGTGCTGCAACTACTCGTTCATAATTTCATGCATTATGCACCGGTGAGTTTGAAGTAAAATTCATGGTGAAGAATATTTTCATTCTTTAAATTTCAACAGTTTCAGTGAAAGGAGAAAGATGAGAAACGGGTATCTGATATTGTAATAAAACGATGATGGGAAACTAACCTTCTGTAAGAATGACAGAATTGCTGTGTGGCGGTGATTCGCCTTCTGAAAGCAACAATGGTTGCAAGAAAATGAGGAATGAATAGAATTTGAATAATTTAGTTCCAGTCTGGTATCGGAAATGAGAGTGCCGACAACAGTAAAGTGTTAAAAACTATTTCACAAAGATACTATAATAGCGGAAAGTAACAGGGGAACTTTACGACGTGCAAATCTGCAACTTTTTCTGTCATCCGTCAGTCTGTCAGTCTGAAAGTAGATAAAGTCGACTTCAGTAAGATTCACTAGAGTACGGAATTTCAGCACGGTTGAAAATAACCAGTAAAATCGGAAATGACCAATTAAAGTGACTAGACTTGGAAAATCCTGGGTGCTACTGGTCGCTAATGTTATTGCCTCCTGTCCAATAGTTTCAATTCATACATCATGGACGGCTTAGTGGCGAAATTTGGTCGGCAAAGTCAGAATTGTAGGGTGACTCATAAACATATACATGCAAACGCTAAATGGAAAACTACATGGGAATTCTCGGTTCCAGCTTTAAAAAGGTACGCATGGCGTAATTAAATGGTTGAGCATATATACCTCATGAGCGGGAAATTGCATAAACTGCGTACATAGGAAATGAAATAACGGGTGCATCTGACTCACATACAGCTGACGAGTGAACAGAGATATGTCTTTTTTAATTCTTATGCTTTCGTACCCATCCTGAATTTCGTTTCATAAAAAAAAGGAAGGAGGAGACAGAGCTGCGAACGGACGAAACCAGAGGAAGAGATCGCCTTACCTTTGACAATGATATCCGCGAAGTGCACACCATTGTCATTTACAGCCGTACAACGGTAGGTACCATACTGATCTGGTCCAATATCTTTGATCGTTAAAATGTGCATACTGCGATATTTTTCTGATACTTGTTGCGACTGAAACTTTCTTTATTATTTATAGAACGAACACGCCGAATACATTAAAGTAACGCCGCGAGAGTTTGCGAAATTTTTGACGGATTCTACTTAATCCTTCTTTTCTTGTCCTCCGGTTTTTTCTAGTTGGAGGAGCAGCAGTATGATCAAAAAATACCTTTTCATCGGCGTTGTTTCTTCACGACCTCCAGCATCTTGTCTTTCTATAAATCCTATTTTTGCGAGAAAAATTATACTTTTATACTACAAGGATCGGCTGTATATCTTTGATGATGAAGTTTAGCCGCATAGAACGGTTGGATGCTGTGAGAAATCAGTATCATTAACACCTGTGTAACCACAGGAAAGATACTGCTTGAATAACTGAACTCAAGATAAAAAAAATGAAAAAGTTGGGCGTAAATCACGTCCAAAAAAATCGCAATATTAGTGAATAAGAGATATAGAATTGATATTAATAGTAAGAAGGTTAGATGGAAAGTGTCGACGGCTCAAGTCCCATCCAAGTACGATCTTTTTACAGATGGACTTGCAGAATTGTTCCTCGGCGTAATCTTACTGCGGAACTTTTATAAAATTTTGGAAGAAGAAAGAAAAAACGAGAAACAAAATTCACTAACAAGTGCATATTTCGTGGAGTCAAAAATCTCCTCGCCTTCCTTTTCCCATGTCATTGTTGGCCTTGGCCATGCCTCCACATTACAAACCAGCGTCGCTTGACCACCTTCCATGGCAACAACGACCTTCGCTTGTGGAATAACGATCGGTTCGACTGTAACAGGGAGTACATTAATTATTGTCAGTAGCGTTGTTGCTGGTGGCGTTGTTTACTCACTCACTTTCTTATTGTGCTATTCACAGAATTAGTTCCGAAATGTTAAATATTTCTGCAGTGTTGCACTTCGACACTGGCAAACGGATTTGCTGTGAGAGCCTTCTTATATGTAGAGTAATATATCCGCACTCCCCCATTACGTATGGAAAGCGGCTGAGAGTGGGAAGGACTCTGGAGACAAAATATGGATTCAAAAACAAAAGAGTTTCGAAAATTCAGAAAGGGAAGTATCAAACAGCTGCAAAATCCTTCTGTTTTCCTGAAGAGGATGTACGACAGCAATGGGCCACACGTACGCGAAGTAAGTAAACTTTGTGGCATGAAATCTACGCGATTTCGTTGCTTAAAACAGCCTGAACCATCAGCAATTTTTCGACCTATGTCAGCACTGCTAATTAACTTATAGTAATTGTACTCATAAATTAAAAATTTCCCAAATTTATAGCTATTAAAACGTTAACTTGAAATAAGTATACAACTGAAGCCTCGTGTATTCAAATACTGTAACAAGTAGTACTTACATGTAACGTGTAATTTAACGCTCCATGATTCATCAGGAGGAATGCCATTGCTAGCGACACATACATATTCACTCATGTGCTTGCGACTCACTTTAGTTAGCATCAAGTCAGAGCCATTGAAAACGCTTGCTGGAAAAAAAAGATTATTTAGGAGCGTTTAGAACTCCAATTTTAAGAAACTGGAATTCCGTGGAATGAAAAGAGGAACTTATTGAATGAAAGGTGGAATAAGAACATAGTATGACGATATTGAGGAGACATATAGAGCAGTCCTCGTAAGCACTACTATGCTCCTTCAAAGTTATCACAAACTTTCGGAAAGTGTTAAGATAGCAGTTATAGCTGCGATTAAACTGCATTCAGGAAAGTTATATAGAGCGGAATTCACAAAGTTTTCAGTGGGACTTCCTGAGCATAAAAACTTGAAAGCTCTACTTTAATCAGAGTCCTTTCACACTCTTGCCCTATACGGCTATGTTGCTAATTTCGTCGTTCTGCGGTGTTATTTTGTTTAATTATTAACTTTCCGGAGCGAAAAATCCTGAGAAAAGGTTATTTTTATGGAAAAAGCTTCTGCTTCCTTGCTTTCTCCGATTATTTTGGAGGCTTAGAAGAGGTGACGGATATTCGCCTCCCAAACGTCATAAATACGGGATTCATGCCTTCGTATCGTTTAGTGAGGTGTAGGTAATCAATGTTGTCGATCAATATGAAGTGAAAAATCACTGCAAAATTTCACTCAAACGAACGAAAAACTATGAAACGAGAAGACGTGAGGGGTGACCAGAGTGCTCTTTCGAAGATTAAAGCAATATAGGGGTTCTGTGAAGGGAAACCGACTGGGAATAAAAACTTCAGTCACTTCTTCAAAGCTTGAGCATCCGTAGCCAAATGAAATCCACTTTATCATCTCACCAAAAAAAAAAAACTTGAATGCAGTCTGATGGGACCTTTAGCAAAGGAAGTAAGGGAAAATATGTTGCAGTCTGCCTAAACTATCCGAGCTTCGGCGACTGCTATATTAAATCGTTGCGTTACAACCATGGCAATAAAAAATGCTATAGATTGCAATGAATTTGTTATTCCCCTGAATCTATTCATTGTTCAAATTTGTAAAACATCAACTGAAAACATTCTCGTCAGAATTTCCAAGATAATAATCAAAGATAATCTATGCAATCTTGCTGAATACAAAATGAAAACAACATCACCGAGTTTCACGTCGGACATTCATACAGCCGAACGGTGCTACATTTTGCAAACTCAGTGGATCTATCAGATGGAACTTTTGCAGATATTTAGCGGTCATTTTCAAAGTACCACACCGCCATATCCAGTAGCTCCATTGAAACGAATAATCTGTCGATCCTGTCTTCTCCAGACGACTGTTGGGGGCGGATTACCGAATGCACGACATGAAAGTGTCACATTGTGGCCTTCACGTACCTCGACCGCTGATGCGGTTGTGCGAGCCACATATGGCGGTACTGCAAGTGTGCAAGTTGTAATTAATCAATCATAGTGATGGTAAAGTTATTATCATTCAGCTTTCTGGCCAATTTACCTATTTCGCTTTCGTATACGCTGATGCCGTGTTGCAAGGAATTCCGATACTGCAATGTTAGCCGTCTTTTGTTAGCTAGTTGCTTTGTAGTAAAAATAACTACTGTAACAGCAGCGTTGAAGGTGATGGAAAAGCTGAAATATTAGTGACAAAAGGAGTAACCGAAACCAGCATAGCAATTAGTCTCAAGAACGTATCCTTTGATGAAGCAACTTTCCTAATCGAAATTGCGAGTTTTCTAGGGCAAAGTGATCCTGCACCACCCCTTTACTTAGCCCTAAATCAGTACCAGCCACTATGTGAAATCTCCTATTAGCACAGTTTGGACTTTGCCCCCAGGAATGAATTCAGAATTTATCAACATGCGTCAAATGGCAACAGGTCACACTAATCAGCAAAATCAATAGAGATTTCAATGTACAACATTCAACGAATATTTCTTTAAATGTTTTTAACTCACTTATGCAATACTACAGTAGTATGAACGAACTGTTTCGTGTTTTGTCAGGGCTTTTCTTCAAAGACCAATTTGAGGGTGGACAGCGTTAACGAACAATCACACTCGACGCGTTGTCACCGCAGGTGGTCACTAAGTCACCTGTGCAAGGCCAATTATGTGACAATTAATGCAACATCGGTCACTATTTGAAGTGTTCTCTCCGCTCTGACGATGAGAACACCTTAGACGAGCCTTTGAAACAACGTCCACACGGCAGGCGACTCCGTCCCTATGCCTCACCACGACCATTGCAGAGTCATTGCAAGGCGTACTGCCATCGTTCATTAATAATTAAGTCCATTATAACTCGTCAAAGCAACGTACCATTATCGAATGGTATATGCTAGTTTATTGGGGAGCGCATTTTAAACAAGGAAACTCTAAATAATACGTAGTAATTCGCTACCAGTGAGGAAGAACTCCTCAAGCAAACTCTATATCAATGTAGATGAACAGCATGCTATTTTCTGAACAGACTTTGGCCTACAATATAAAATCAATCTAGCGTGCCCTCAATATAATTCTTTAGGAAATATCGAAGAAATATTATATGTACGTGGGCTCTTTTCCGTCTGGAGTGGTCTTTCTTTCTATACAACTATTCTTTAAAGCTGCAAAATGCAAGAATTAAAATTAATGCTGATTTCTGATTAGAAATAGAACAGTTAAGTGTGCTAAGCAAAATTTTAGGCGGTTGTTGATCGTTGATGGGTGAGGGCAAAGTAAGTTGGATTAGCACCGTGGGAGAGGCGGCGGTCGCCGTCGTTGTTTCAGGGTAAAACAAACATCACTTCCTGAAGTCAACGTGCACTAATGGTTGCTAAGTGAGAAACGCCATCGTCTAGAAAGCAGCTTTCCCGCGCCCTTCATTAGCATTGCTTAAGTAGTTCCCACATTCTGGCGTTTGCTTTCTACGGATATTCGTCGGAATAATGCTAATTTTGCATGCGCTCTTGCAAATTGTTGCACTCCGAAATGAATTTGCAATAACATCATAAAAGTTACGCGTTAAATTCTTGGCTAACACTCGAATTGTGACTGAAAGTTCTTTTTGATTACAGCACCTGTAAAGCTGCTTTATTTGCTGGTAGCACGCATTACTCAATGTTCTATAAGTGTTTCAAGTATCGCGGTAGTCAGTTTGTCTCATGGGTTGAAATGCAAAAGCACATATCATGCCAAAGGCTCCTCAGCACGCTTTCGCGTTTCGTCCGCGAATATAAGAGTGTCTGAATGAGAACGTCACTGAACTGACCTACATTTCAAAGAAACAAGCAAAAGCTTTCGGTAATTCATAAAAATGCAAGGAAAGTATTGAACTGCCAGAAATAAACTGAAATTAACAGCAATGAACTGGAATTGTATAACGATCGATCTAGTGCGTTTACTTCAATGCATAATGCGATCTGCTCATTATACATGGCTGCATACATCCAGTGGGAATTATAACGTCCTCTGAAATGTGTCGAGTTTCCTTAATTTTATGCTAGTTTAAAACGACATTCTGTAAACTTCGGCCAATAGTTTATGAAGTTTTAAATTGAAATTTATTTACCAGCATGTGTAGATATAAATGAAAACATAATTTATCGGCAAGCACCAATAATTCCATAGCAGTGGAAACCAAATTCTTGAAATTTAATGCTACAGCTGATTTCAAAATTAGCGGAAGATTCCAAATTATCGATGCACAACTTAACGCTTTTCGGTTCAAATGAAGGACGTTCCGGAAAAGTAAGACATTTTTAAACATATGGGGAAAGGAACGATAATGATAAACATAAATTTTGCCAACTGCAGGAAGGAAAACGGCTGCATTTAAAACTAAAACAAACAAGGAAAAGGTCATTCAACGTCCAAGTTCCGAAGAGACCCACTTTCATCTATTATCACCTAAAAACAGTGAGCGTTTATGGTGTTGTAAGTGAGTAAGCATTGATTCGATAGCAACGCTATCCTTTCGTCATAGCATGGGTTGAAATATAGAAATGACGCTCACCCCTCAAATGAAGATAGCCAGCCCTCGAAAGGATCGGGTCCGTATTGAGCTGACATGAATATCCACCAACATCACTTTCCTGCAGTATTATTTCCATTACATTTATCGACCGCATTGTCTCAAGGATTTCCTTTCCTGTTACTCTTGCGGTATACTCTGCTGAGTGATCGCGAAATTCAAAACATCCCTTCAATGGATCGCAAAATGGCGCCTATATTCTAAATGAGGAAATAGAAGTTTAATTAGGCGGCTTTTCGCAGTGATGTACTTGAAAGATGTGAAAAGAACATAAAAAGCAAATATCCTATAGTCTTCTAAGCAGATGTCAACTTATTCTTCACACTGCAAGTACATTACAATGATACCTCATGCATGTTTTCACAAAGTTAATTATGGAAATACGCTCTGCCCGAATGAACAAATACGCATGAATGTATGGCAGCTAGTCCTGTCTCGATCACAAGGTGGTTGATTTGTGATGGTATCCTGCACAATTTTCATGTTGACTTATGAAACACTGAAACACATTATGGAAATAATCATAAAGTGAAGAAAATCTGCATTACTCTACACGCCATCTGACTTTCTTCACACATCTGTTGCCCAATTTACGAAATCGGCCAGTAACAAGAATGGACGGCTGAGGAATATGCTATTTTCTGAGATACCCCACAACTGTTTTGAGCAGCAAGCGTTCATATTTATCTTATTTTTTCTTGCAAAGACGTCTCAGAAACAGAACATGTACAACCACTGGAAAAGCGACGTGGATGTTTTTTCACATACCTGGACGTTCTTAACGATTAAAATCCATTCGTCATTATTAACTCGTGGCCTTACTTCATATTTATCTCGCTGTCGGAACACCTGAAGTGCAACATTAATGTCATTGTGAAACTGTACGCAGCAGTTGTGAGACAATTAGCTGCCGTTACTTTCGTGATCATGCCCCATAGCTGGTTAATGGGGTGAGAAAATTTATGGACCTTAAAAACGTAAAATTCAAAACAACAGGACAGCAAATAGCGGCCGAAAATTCCATTTCTTAGAGTGAAATAATACTGAGAACTGCTTTCAGTAAATCTTGTTATCGAACTGAAATTGTATGTAAAATTGAGGACACATGGATCTCGATGAAAACCACTTCAATCATCAATCATTCCGCTACTTATTATGTGTCCTTAACTCGTATAAGTACTAGACGAAGTAAACCACAGAAAAGACAAACAGTGACAACAATAGTAAACACAAATTTAACATGCTTATCTTCTTACATTCTTCCCAACTCCCTCCCCCTCCCCTTCCCGATTTCCTCATCTTTCCCACACCTCCTTCGTAGATTTGTTGCGTAATGTTAAGTGGAAGTGTTGCAATCTCTAATGACAAAGATTACTCACTCACGACATCTGATGTGTGGATTATGCGGCAAATGGATGTTGTGCTCACCGCACGGCTTAGCGGTATCTTTCTTAAGATGTTGCTGAACGTGTGGAGAGGAAGAGACTAATAATTCCTTTTGTGGATGCGACCATTAGCTAATTAATGATTAAAACATATTGCACAATATCTTTCAATGTGGTGTGGGGTCATCATTATGCATAAGGTGCCGATATTGGTGCGCACTCACCCTTTCATCGAACGCAATCAACCGTGGTGGAATATCCGCTCGCAGAAATGCCACCTTAAATATGAGGACATTAAATGTTTCTTATTGGTTAATGCATTGCAAAATAATTATAGATGAATGCCATATATACACATTTATTCATTTATTTACGTACATAAACGTATAGATACAAAAAATGCTACCAACGAATAAATTTACGACACGGTTATGTAAGGAGCAAAACTAATTGAGTGCTAGTAAGATGAAGAGGAACTGTTAAACTGAAGAGAATCACGACTAGAGTGAATTTGTGCTGAGATATACAGAAAACTGTAAAAAAACAGTAATGTGGTATGTGATGCGTTATGAGCGCAAATTGGAACAAAAAAGGAGAGACAAACTGCGACAGAAATCTGCGAATGATAAACAGCTATCTCCGTTTCCGAAAGAACTTTGTTGCAGAAATGTTGTTGCCAACAGTTCCCGGAAAATTTGACTTAGTTGCTTGAAAACAACACTTCTTGTAGGGAAAACGTATGGGGGGTGGGGGAGGTAAGGAGAGGGTTCGTAACGTTATGTGGACTCACCATTAGTTTACTTTTGAGGGCAAAATACTAATATGTGACATCGAATTGGACGTCCTTAAAGCATTTCAAAAGCAATTTAACTCTCGAGCGTTCGATTCGAAGTTATATGAAAAATGATCATTGCAGTTTCATTTGCACAAAGAAAGCTAACCATAATGTGAGGTATTTTTCACGATGTTCTGCAGCATTTAGGCGAAAGAATGTCCAAAAATAGGTCACTTCACAACATGCAAATTATTATTTCTTATGTTATAAATGCGTATTAAACGAGTATGCCAAGTAAATAAACAAATGAAAATAAGGGAATACTTTACCATATGTTTACCAAGATTGTTGATTCTACACCTGAATTCGATATCTTGGCCCTTAAGCGCAGTCACATTCTGCATCAGTGGTTCGATGAAAGTAGGCGATGGCAGCCTGCTACAAGCTGAAATTAAAATTGTTCTTTTATATGTCCTCACTCGTAAAGAACAAATACAAAAAAGAGAATATCCATGAAAGGTTTTACTGCCTACCGTAGCGCTATAAACATAAGCCCATCCTAAAATATTGCATTTTTGCCCGAATCTCCTTTCAAAAGATGCCTAAAAGAGCGAGAATTTTTCTCAATAAGATGAGATATTTGATAGGACAATATGATAGTAGAGCGTGACAGAAACTCTGCGCGAAGTGATCGGAGAACTTCGGTCTCTTTAGATAATTTTGCTCTCTTTAAATTTGCTGAATTCAGTTACTCAATTTGTTCTGGTTTTAAAATTCTTCACAAACAAATGTTTTTTGAAGACCATATGCCACTGCTCAAAGCCAAATTGAAAGACAATAATGAAGGAAGCAGTAGCCGTTACAATGGTGTGGCTTCACCACTCAAAACGCCCTTTTGGATGTGCTCTCTCTTGATGAAAATATGAATGCGTTGTTGACGAGGTAAGAAAATAGTTTATTTTGTTTTCCATGAGGGAATTGCCAAGCTGGAAGGGTGGGCGCGAGGAAAATGAAGATATAATACTTTTTATCAGGTTCAAAATAAACCGCAAATTAACAAGAGTTACATTCCGAACATCATTAAATGCGCTGCTAGAAAGATTTTTTTTTTTGCACATCGTTATCATGGTCACGCGTTGTCTGCGCGAGTGAACGTCTGGGTATGTGTGTCTGCGTGCAGCTAGTTTCAAGCTGGCAGTCATAAAAGTCAATGCGTTGCAACGATTTCAATTCACATTGCAACAATGCCTTATGGGAAGGCCTGCATGTGTTTCAGTCTGCCTACCTATCCGATAATTTCACTTGGCAGATCACTCAAATTTGATCTCATTGAACAATGATTGCGTCATCATAACGGCACTTAATGCTTATTTCAGCACTGCGGTCGTTCATGTATAAGAGAATAGTACTATTGCAAAGCCCGTTGATCAGCATGGCAGGAAGAGTTATGCAGATATCTCCTGCAGCCTTTCTATCGGACCCCAAACTTTAATGTGCTCTTCCCTCATATTCTCCTCAGATTCAGGTCCTGCTTTCATTCAAGCCCCATCGCAGTTATATCGATTCATTTAATGTCAACGAATGATACTGCTATTTTAATCTAACGTCACCTAGTGATAACTCTTCCTCAGCTATGCACCCGCAACACATCCAGCTGCTACTTGCAACAATCTAACTCAGAAGGGCGTGATTTTATATCCTCTCTTCTTCGCATCCGTTTGAACGGTGGGGGCCAAAGTTTGACGAGAATAAATAATGCAAAGCGCATTTGCGAGAACACGTTTGGCTTTGGCGAGGCTCGAGGGCTGCGATGTGCATCACAAAGTGAATTAATGCGTCGAATAAGAGGCAATTCTATTTCGATGGGAGCTTTTCAAAAAGTACTGTGCTCTTATGTTGACAACGGGATTGGTTTAAACTTTAATTTCCAAAAGTTATGCCCTTCTCTTAGAATCTTTCTTAATCTGCAAACTTTCTCTTTTCCTCTCTCTGTTCCGTGCTTTTTTCTTTTCCTCCGCTTTTTCCACTTTTCTCCGCCTTTCTCTCCCTCACTCTCTTTTCCCCTTCTGGATTTTTTTCAACTAATTCCAATCAGGAAGACTCTTGAAGTTTTCAAAATCCTAGAAGAATTTGGATTTCGACACAAACCGTCGATCTTATGCGCAAGTCGAGCCATTTCCTCTTCATCGCGTTTTCCGTTTTCTCTATTAAGAAAGCAAAGGTTGCAAAGGAGCGAACAAATTCCATTTTTTTTCATTTGCCAACAATGATAGATTTTATTTGGCCATATTTAAACTAATAAATGATTGACAAATTAAGACACATAAGAACTCTGACGACACCACTCAAATATCGTGAACCTGGGAATAAACTCGACCACAGGTTGGCAAACTTCGCTCACACTTTAAGTTTTTCTGGCAATTAACCGCTCTAGGATATGAAATGTTGTTTGAGGAACTGAAATCTTCGCTTTAAAGTTTCCAGAGAAATTGGGAAGAAAACGACTAAAATTTTGCTTTCATATATGGTCTTTTTCAATTGAATCTGATGAGTTGTAAATTTCTGCGCAATAAGGAAATTTCTCAAAAATAGGCAACAGATTTGCGAGCCCAACTTTACTTTCATCTAAATAATTCAAATATTCACGAATATGCCACTGTTTTCCGTTTTTTATATTTATTCTCTGCAGCCGTGCGCAGTATATGTCAAGAACAATGAAGCAGAATCACACAGAATAAAAGGGTTTCTCTTCGAACTGAGGAGACAACCTCGACGAATTTAAAATATCTTCATCTATTCTCTCTTATATAAAAAACCACTCAGACATCCAACACTTCATCGATCTAGTATGATTGCATATTGAGCGGCATTCTTGCCGACGATGAAGAATTTTTGCAGCATGGCTTGATGGTAATTAAAGAGCTATTAAAGAGCCTTTCATAAAATCTATTAAAGTTTAGTTTCAAGCATAGGATAATATTGAAGCGAACATACAAGTTGAACTTTTTCCTGTATGAAACATTTGGTACTTAGAGAATATATGTCACATTCCTCACATTCCAATTTCGTGTACAGATGCACTTTTTCGCAATTTTCTCTCAGCATACAAAGAAATTAGAAGATAAAATAAACATGAATCGCGTGGGTGACTTGCCCCGATCATCATCGTTATCGCTGATTGTTCATGCCATCAACTGGTCAGATTATTATTACACAAACTATTAGTTCCTTACTTGTTCTCTCTTCGATATGCAAAAGCCATCGAAAGCGATAATCGCTTCGGTTTTCCAGGATATTAGTGTCTGCCTTCTCCTCTCTTCTTCATTCATACAATGTGCATCTTTTACATTTTTTACCTCTCAAGTAAGGTAATAGACTTTTTCTGCACCACTGATACCATTGCACAATCTTCTAGGTGAGCCTTTTGCGGTTTATGCAATGAAAGTGGAATAATGGATCTTCCCAGTCTGAGCAGCGGAGTGAGATGCTGCCACTCCGGGAAGTCCTTTTTTCTCCGTTTCAATTTCTGCTTCAAAGATATAAACGTTTTAGATCTATAATGAAAAAATATGAAGTAATATGCAGTGCTGCGTTGTGTCTGATGCCTTAGCTGTGGGTGTATGTCTGTGTGTCCGTGAGTACGTCATTTCTGATCACCCCACTCTTAGCTGCTAATATAATCTTTTGTGACATGCAAATTGAATAGAGAGAGCATCGCACTATTCGGGAGCAAAAAGCATGACGACGTGCTATAATTAAGAGTGGAGCATCCACCATGCTCATCATCAACTCATCAGTGCCAACCAACCAACGATACGATACGATACTACACCAGCAAAGATTTATAGCACTCGAGGCCAATAACGTCCATCAACGAGCATTTATCTCTTTGCCAATTCAAACGCGCATTCTTTCGATGATCTCTATTCAGTTGGTAAAGATGAATTCGTCTGATCACGTTATTCAGTCCTTCTAATCACCACATCAGGCTGTTAATTGAGGGAGATTCCTTTTATTTAGTCGCTAAAATGGAGTTTCAAACAGAAACTTGTGGAACCTTCAAAAGAAAGCAAGCATAATATGGAGGGAAATGAGGAGCAAAAGACCGTCAACGTTAAGAAATTATACGAAATGCTCGATCAGTGCTTAGATTCGGATGTTGACATCAATAAAAATGCTTCAACAAATGAGAAAATGCGCAAAGGCAACTAGTATGGTATATACCCTATATAATCTAACCCACCAAATCTATCTTCTGCATCAGCTTAAGATTCACGAGGCTAATATCTAAAAGTGCTCCTAAGTGGGCTTATTTGGCTTCCCATACCTTTGGTACTAGACCAAGACATGCAAGCATCATTTTAGCAAGTAATCTCTTGCGGTAGGAGGAAGGCTGCGAAAAATTCTGCGAAGAATAGATAAAGTGACGAGGTGAAGGGAAAATTTTCCAACGAAGAAAATCCCCGTCTAAGGATGAGGATCACAGTAAATGTTGGGGGAAAGTTCAAGAGAGTGTCTCTACTGTGAGTGATCCGGTAAGGCAGAAAATGTCCTAATAATTCCAAAGATAAGTGTACGAGTAGTCCCAGCATGTGCGCACCGCCATTGACGCGTTCAATGAATTGAGCCATACAGGGCTCCAGCTGAGAACGGCAAATAACGAATGAGCACATTATGCACGTCGCCACCCTCATTCCGCGGAGTAAGTTTGCAAAAATGGTCTTCAAGTAAGGTTCCTCAGAAATTCTTTCACGATCATGTTAGAATTGTTGCCATTTAATAATGAATAAGAATATATAACAGCGACGATAATAATAGTGTCATCGTTATTGTTTGCTAAGTACACTTAACCTTTAAATAAGTCCTAAGCAACTGAAATATCGAAATATATATATATGTGATTCGTGATAAAACATCTTAATAATCTTCATATGTGTCTTCATATTTTCCTTTGATTTTCGCGAAAGCTACTGACAAAACGGTACACAACTTGACAAGCATAAAGCGACTATGAATTTACTGCGAATAAATCGGCGTCGAATATTCCTTTGAAGGATAACAAACCGGAAGCATAGTGATCGATACAAAAGTAAACCATGCTTTCGAAAAAAAATTACTGAATAAAAACAAACTGAAATAAAATCCAAAATTTACTTGAAAAATGGGGGTGGAATCTCGAGTAAAAGCACGCAAATTATCACTTCTCGTTGCTCTGTTATAAAAAATTACTTATATAACGTGAATTCAAATTCGATTACATTGGGGACAATCGCAAGGCGTATTACGTGTTGCAACAATGGATATTTGATAGATGCATTACTAAGAAGTACGCAGCTACATAGTCACGATTTATTGACCAAAGGCTCACTGCCGATGGTAGTCTGTTAAAGGGAATCATGCGCTCAGACCTTAAAACGGCGGATGTGTTTGTTTTATGAACTAAGTTGGTTCATTGATTCCATTACAGTTATAATTTCCTACAATTATGTCGCTAAGAGATCGACACATAATATGATGAAGTAGCCTCGTAATATAAAATATTCATAAGAGGCAAGATATTACCGAGTTTCGAAAACGAGCCTAAGCCTAAATGTAGAGACTAATTTGGAACCTAAACTGATGGCACTATTGCAGCGATAATTATCCTTCCATGGATAAATCCTATTCAAGAAAACAAATGGATCCTCGCCGATAACACTGTAGAAAATCGTCTAAGACTACTGTCAGATGAGAATTTAAAAATAAAACTTGCGCGAAGCTAATTTAAAGAGTACTTATCTACTAATGTCGATCTCCTGTCTGAGGACACGGCCAAATATAGCACTTCTTATTTTAGCAGAGAACAGCTCTATTTTGAATGGCTCTTTAAATTAGAGTGGCGGCGATTTTGATTACCAACTAAAAGAAACAACAATCTTACGCGGTGAAATGGAGGAAACAGAAGAGCTGGCGATCTTAGATCAAGTTCAGTCTTCCAATATTTTAGACCATAGAACGATCTCTAAGTAAGCTATATTTTCTGTTGCTTCAGGCAGTTAGTCTATGAGGCCAAATGAATAAAAGAACACTTCAAAGAATTACCATTGAAGAGTTGACACAAAAATGACGGAAATACGAGTAGAGAAGTATTGGTCATTTTAGCAGTAAAATGTTTGTTATGCGCGGTATTGCCCGAGGGCTGCTGAGGAAGATTTAGTTAACCGACGATGCTCCTTAGACATGTCGCATTAGCTGACCATTAGCTGCGCGTTGAGAATACGACTTCACGCTGAAGCGTCAGCCGTAATAAGCCTATAAATACATCTCAGCGAATGTATCAGTTCGCATCATTCCCCTCCCCATCCCAAAATCCCTAATCTTTAATGGTGTTGACTCACACTCATGCAGATTTGAGCCGCTCTCAAGTATTGCTTATCGCATACTTTGCACTCAGCTAGCCACAATGGACCTCATTTGATCAGTGGCAGTGGCAGACATAAGAAATTGCTATCTACAAAGTCAACTGATCATTGTCAAAGAAGTTTAAACTAGGCGAATAAACTGGCATTAAATGAAGGGTTCTCATCGATCTCTTTCATCGGTATAGTGAGCAGTTTTTGTATGTTGTCTGAGCTCTACAACATTTGTTTACTTTAATCCACTACTTGTAGTCTATTGCATACATATAATTTGTAACATGTAATAAAGTAAGTAACTTAAAAGATGGTATCAGATTGTGATTAGTTGTGATTCTATCAGTGATTAGCTGAGAGATGAGAAAAGATGTTTGAATTCGCATTCAGAACTCTAATTTTAATATTATTAACGCACGTATATATCTAATATTGTTTGGATACTTTTCTTATTTTCTGATGATTAATTTTTCTCAATAGCAGCATAATCCAGAATTATAGAAAATATATCGCAACTAACAAATAGATTCTTCTAAATTAATTTCCCGAACAAATTTGGCAACTTTTAAGGAAGCTTTAATTGTGGATCACTCACTCAACCAGCAAGCGAATTTTTTTCATTTTATACGATGCCAATCACACCATTATTCGTTTAGTTGTTAGGCAGTTTTAATGAATTTCCATTTGGATGAATTACGTGAATTTCTTTTTTCTTTTACAGGCGTAATTTGGCAATTTATTACCACAAAGAGTGCCTCCTTAATGTTATGGTAGATAAACAAGCCAGCAGAGAGTAGGGCAATGGGAGTCAACAGACAAGCGAGATGAAGGTAATTCTAGGCTAAACTAAGCAAATTGTGAGCAAGGAACTTGTGCTGATCAATAAGAGATGCAGGAATAGCGTCGAGAATGCCAACAGGTTGCACATGTGGCGACCAACGTTCTGATGGAAACGTGCAAACATTTTGCGAAGATAATTTCTTCATATTCTCGGACCAAGCCCTTCGTCTGAATGAGTCTTGTGATGTCCTGTTTGGTTGTGATGACTAAGAAGTGGTGCGTTCACGAAATTACTTAAACTATATTTTATAAACAATCGTTGCACTCGTTTTTCCTTCGTTAACCACAGATATTCTCAGACGTATCACATCTGATGGCAACTGATGATTGCACGTGAGTCCTTTAGTTCATATTGATCATCTCTTAATCGTCGAATAAAACAGGAAGAGCTCCTTTGTTTTCACTTCGCCGCAGTCTACCCTTTCATCACGAAATTCCATCGTGTATTAGAAGTTGGATACGACTACAGCGTCGCTTCAATCGATCTTTTGCTTTACTGAATGTTAGCTTCTTTGGCTGTGAAGAGTCAATAAGAAAAACCGCATATTTTCGAGCATAACAAACATAATCACGGCATACCTCTTGCATATATAGATATATCAGTGGTAGAGGTATATGTTTCGATAAGGACGCAGGTGCAAAAAGGAGCTTGGGCAACTAAAGGAGGGGATTCTCTACCCCTCCCCCTCCCCCTCCCCGTCCCTCCTCCCTCCTCTCCCTCCCTCCTTCGCTCCAATACCTTTAAAATCACTTTTTAATGTCCCTCAAAGATGACCTTCTTTGAGCGGTTCTCCCCATGGGGAACGAGATGGGGCAACTGAATGACTCCATTCACGTCGTTCAAAATGTGCGATATACACTTATCTCGAATTACTTAAATTCTTCTTTTTTCAAACAGAAGGGCAGTTGGAGCAGCTCATCGATCTGCATATGAAGTGGCGGTACCTATATATTCGCGCGGGTGATGAGAGCGATGGCAAACGATGGGAGCCTCATTTAACAGTTAACATAGCCGAATGTGGCTGTATCTCCAGATTAATCTCGCCCAACGACCCCATCGTCAAACCCTTCACCTTTAAATATGCTTCGCTGATGAACTTTTTGAATATCTTGAAGTTATCGGCGGGGAAGGAGTTTCATTCTAGTAAACTCAAATGTTGCATCGAACCAAAGAAATAAAATGTGTGTCTTGTGAATCATATAAGAGGAAAGGAAACGCGTAGTATTATGCATACCGTCTTGGTGACCCGACCGTGAAATGGAACCCTCCTCTCAAACCATCTCAAAATCAGATTTGCAAATGTAATTCTTCATTTAGCTTCAGCAACATAACGAAACGGCGATCCCTTTCAACTATTACCATAAATTACTATAAAACTGCCATCCGAAGCTAGTATAAAAATCACTATTTACGTTATTATTAATTTATTTACAGCCGTAGAAAAAACAGCTACAAAGACATCGCTTAGAGCGACAGATACTGAAAAGATTCGGTCTCAGCAAAGAAGAGGGTCCATAAAGCTATGGATCTTATCGTCTTATTCGACATTTTCAGACATATTCAGCTTGAAGTTTGGTGCATTTTCTCACATAATTTCTCAACTTTTTTGCTTATCCACAAAAACTGAAATTAAGCCACTGGAACGTTGCTCGGTTGCTGAAGTCACCTTTGAAATATTTGAAAATTCCTTTCGTTTCAAATTGTTTCTGAGGTTTGGAGTTCGGAAACAGTAAATAATCACAAGAACAGTCAAGTAATAGCCAATTAAAGTAAAATGTGGTGTAGAGATGAGCAAGATAGATGGGCTGCGAGCAAATGTCATGGTTCTACGAAATACCCATCACCTTGTCGGACTTTTGATGGCGTGTGTCATGCAAAGGGCTCGATAAAACTTCTCATTACACCTACATATATAAGAACGGGTGTTCTATTTCTATTGCACATCTGATTTCCTCACGACTCTTCTGTGCACGATATATTTTTTGTTTGAGTCATTAGTGCACCACATCACAGATTCAGTGAGTTGTGCCTCAGAAATCAACGTGATACTTTCGCACAAGAAAGTTGGGAAAAGGGGAGGAGTGGGGTTTAAGGTGGGAAACGGAAGTGGGACGAAAGAAGACGACTGGAAACGGTGTTAACTTTTTACTTCCTTTCATCTAACCCGATGTTGGTCATACTGAGTAGCACCTCAGGATAAAAGATTTCTTGCTTTGACTCAAAATCATGTGGTATATGGCAACCACTGTTTGTTGAAGAGTGAAGATGTCGTTTGCTGGTGCAGCTGCAACCCTCCACCTTCAGCTTTCCGCATAGCTGCTCTAAGCGATTGAGCCACTGCGTTTAGGTGCTGTTTGAACTGATCATAAGACCGTGTCTATTCGAACTATTGTGAGGAAACTATATATGTATATAATCCAGGCAAAAAAAAACTATCAGTGCTTCAAATGGAAAAGAGCGAATCTTATCAGATAAGCTGGCACGATTCGTGCTTTTTGCATACGCCCATGCAACCAGGTAGTTTTATAAACTACTAACAATAAACAAAATATTCTCAGAATTCTCGGCACATTACAGTTGACTACGGAAACTTTATCTAAAATGGAAGACTGCTTTATCTAAAATTTGATCGATGTGAGATGGACGCAAATTTTGTACCTTCTTTTAAATGTCTATTTCGTTTCGATATGTTAGACGAAGGGGAGCTGTGGTAGACGGACCGTTTAATGTGCATTGCGCAAGGAGATTTACTGGCTTCCTTATAAATTTCGAAAAGGTTTTGCCATAATACGCCTAAGCAGTTTTACAAAAAGCTCTGTGAAATGTTGCAACTTGATATATACCTTGATTCGATATAGCTATGGTTCTCATTAGTGTGATTCTCATCAGATACCTCTAAATTGAGTCGTCTATCAGTTTTCACTCCACATCACTTCCTGCCTCTGAGGTTTCCTTCATTTGAGCTTGCCTGATTAGGCATTGAGCCGATATTTGATTACTAAGGATAAACAACGTTATAGGCATACCTCAAGACGAAATGACTAATGAGTTTTAAGTATTCTTTTACTGACGCTGAAGTTAAATAAAAGCTAATAGCAACCTTCGTAGAACCGGCTGATCAAAGCTTTAAAATGTCGATGTGTTCCTTGTGTGCTAGTCTTTTCAACCATTCGCACCACTCAAAAATTGAATAACTTTTTCACAATTGTCATACAAATTATACCTCGGAGAGAGAGGAATTGAAGTGAGAGAGACAGAGGGTAATAGAGTGGGAAATAAGAGGATGATAAAGATGTGAGCGAGAGTGCTGCGTTGAATGCCTGACGGTGACACAAAGAGTCTCCGAGAGAATTCGCTCAAAATTGAAAACGAACTCATCAAGCGAGTGCTTACGAGCGTTTCGATGTCGCGTTTATCAATCGGCCGAAATTTCGTTGGTTTCCTCGAAAATTGTGCGAAATATGTCCCCATGTGGCATAATTCGGTGTGTATTTCGTTTCAGCGTGGATGCAGTTGCAAACCTCGTCACTTTCCAGCGATTCAAAGAGTCGATAAACTTTTACATTGTGATATGTTAAAAATTATTCTGTGTTAAATGCAATTCCACTCATATAGAATGTGTGGAATGCAATAAAATATAATAATAAAATGTAATGTAATAAAATGAGATATTATGAAAGTGATATAATGTGATAAGCAATGATATCACATTTATTAATGTTTGCAATAATGCCTTTTTCACTCATGGTGTAGCGGTTCATCCAAATTGACGGCCAATTAGAGAGTATTGTTACACCTCACGTAATTTTTCAGTGGATGTATGAAGGCGTTGATGCTTTGAAATGAATGTGAGTCAGTGCGATAGCTGTCACATTGAAAGTCGCGTAACTCGATTGTGACAGCCGACAGCTACTCACATCCTATTATAGAGTTCATAGTAGTGAATACGAAAACGTGTGTGAGAAATGATGCCTCCCATATAGTCAGTTCAGTAATCACATTTGCATAAATGCGCGGATGTTGGTCGCTACAGTATGCACGACAGAAATCGAGACTGGGAAGGGAAAAGTATAAGTATGGTTAAAAAGCCGAAAGGCAGACGAGTGATTTAGGGCAGAACCAAAACTACACACCTCACATAACACAGTTTTCGTTCCTCGATTATCCATTAACCGTAAGATTCAAGGAATACCCATTTCTTAGCTCATCAGTGGTAAGCTATTTGTGTCATCGGAGATATTAATTAATAAAATTCGGAACAACCAACACAAATAAAACCAACGTGAAGAAACAGGTGAGAGAGATTTTGATCCACATACACAGTGAAAATTTTTAGATTCCTTTGGAGTGGCTGCGATGAGAAATTGAAGCTTATGAACGTGACAAATATGTAAGCTCATAATATGCGCTGTCGTAGTATTGGTTTACTTTTGCAGATGCCACCTTAGGCTTCCTAAGAGTAGTTAGCGAAGATGTATTTTAATATGTATGAAAAACCTAGGGTTTAACTGATATTTCGTTGTTTTTTGCCGGACTTCTTATAGGTTTTATTTCGCTTCAAAACACAGGGAAGTGCAACCCTTGCAGAAGTCGATTTACTCACTGCAGCGACATGTGGAGATTCGAAGAGCTTAATAACTGGAGAGAGAAACTTAATGATGGATTCATGAGCAAAGAAATCGAAAATAAGATTCTGAAAAGAAATTCTTCGCTGCTAGTTAAGTTAGTCGACGTGCAGCTCCGAGAAAAACGCAACTTGTTCAGGAGACATTACCAGGATGCCCTCAATATAAATATATAGGCACTGACAGTTGGCGTTTGATATGCACGCTTAGATGAAGGGCAGTGACAACAATAGGATTACATGCATCACTTATTTATAAGACGTGCCGCGCATAAACAAATTGCAAAATGACCGTCAGTTGGTGAATATATTTGGCGAAAAGATTCACACGATTGCTGAATGAGTGGAGATGAATTTTTTTAAATCTCGAAGTGAAATACTTTCAAAATTTCCCTAGCAGCTGCTGGCATTTACAAAAAATTTTTATGCTAACAAAGGCCTCATGCTAACAAATGGCAAATTTGGCGCAAACGACCGGTTTTCTGCACTTCGTCCTGCAGCATTGACACAGTAATGCTTATGAATACAAGGTTTTGCGTGGCCGAATTCTTCTGAGCCATTAAATGGTTTGAAGTAAGTTATGTTTATGCCCATTGCTGTAACAAAATCTACAATTTCTTTATTTCAGACAATGCTTTAGTTGAAAAAAAGAATTTTGTTATATGATGATGATGGATCCTGCGTGCTTTTTATGAGACATTCCCACATTTCAGGCGATGGAAAAATTTTTGCAACATATAGTAAGGGTGTCGAACGGTCGAAGAAAATTCCTCTCAGCGAATGGTTGGTTGTTTTTTGAGTTTAATTTTTGTGTTCTACATCTCCTTGCAGTGATCAATTCATAGTGTTTGGTCGTAACAACTCTAAACTGCCGTTCACCACTGACAGTAGAATATTGCATTAAAGCGACTTGATTTCGTTTTCAGTATTAAAAAACTAATATTGTGCCAAACGTGTAATAAAAGATTTCATCTGCTAAGAAGAGTCGATATTCGTCTATTTCACGGAAGTTCCACTATTCCACTAAAACTTGCAATTTCGATTTTTACTTTTCAGTAAAAATCGTGTGATCTAAATTTCATGGAGCCGTTTATTCCTCGCATGGATTGCTCTCATGTTTAGTGCCATCAGACAATGCCCTTGCTTAATTTGTTGCAACAGCGAAGTCAGTCGGTTAGATAGTTTAAATCGACATACATTAGCATTACGATAATAACATGAACTAGTAACTTTATAGGGATATTTCGTATGTTATTTTATCTCTTAGAGGCTCTCAAACATTGTACGGCTCATTTAACACGCGTGTTATTCAAGCGACTATAGTGTTGTGCTCATTGAATGTACCACTCATCTCGTCATCTTCTATGAATTGATACGCTTCATGCGTTCTCATCTTATGAAATAAAGCTTAGTGGGAATCATGTGTGCTGCTACATCAATATTTCAAATTTTCGAAACATTTCACTTTATTAGTTCAAAAAGTCCTAATCCACATGAGAAAAATTCATGACATGGTTGCAGAAAAGATGTCATTATTTATTGTGGAATCAATGATTTGCTAGTTGATATAGTGAGAAATTTTATTGTTTTACCTGGATTTGTCAACTAACTTTGAGTAATGTTATACCTATACTTTGGCGGAATGGAATATGTCTTCTAATATTAGCATTGTAACTGCATTGCTTTCATGATGTTCACTTAGCATAATTCACCGTCAGTCGAATTTTGGTGACAAATATTGCCAAATTTAACTGCAACACTAGGAGATTTCAGAGTGAAACCTTGAGTTCCCGAAGTAATATCATACGAAGTGAAGTGCTAAATGTCATACGAACTTTTATAAAAGCATCCAATTAGGCCCTCTATGACGAAGTTTCATAGCTCATATTCAATAGTATTCGATCTACAGAGTGACATTCTGGCATATAGAATAAGATGATATTTTCATAATATGCTTTGAAGATTCAGATTTGCAAATACATAATAATGAAGCGAATTTAAATTACGATCGGAAATTTAGTAAAGGTGTCGACATTGAATTCAACCTTACTGCAAAGGTGAATGCTTATTTATTCGTCGACAATAGAACATAAACGGCTTCAAAAACATTATGGCAGAGGCGAAATAGAACAACCGATGAAACATTTATGAGCGGTGTTATTTCTACACTTACAAATGCCTTCTGCTAGCTATTATTGCTTTTCTTACTTCTTCAGAATGGCCACTCTGATTTGCACGTTTACTGAATTCCCCTTATTGTACTCCTTAACAAAGTGAATAGTAATATTGAGTAGAGACTGCTTACTTATTCAATTATTAAAGTGCTAAATTTTTGTTCCTCAATCTATTCACCTATTACATCAGCCTAGACAAATGAACAATTTAGCACCTTTTCGAACTCTTTATTTTCGATGAATCCGTATTGCAATAACTGGCAAGCTACGACACAGCACATCGGAGAGTGGCAATCAATTTCGAGTCAGAGCAATACTTCAAAGAAGGCAATGTGCCGACGGAAGTGAGCAAATCAACGGGAATGCACCAAAGTGATGTTTTCCGCATATGCTAATTTAACAAGCATGAACGCTTGCATCTCATAAACACTTGTAGCAATAGATGCAACCCACACACACAACTGCCTATGTTCATTTGTGAACGCTGTAACTTAGTAGAATCTTCAGAGGACGCAAGTAGAAGTACAAGGAGCTTTAGCAGAAATCCATATGGCAAAGAACCCAGCGTTTCTTGAGTACGCTTATTAGTGCTCTTGCTTATACTGTAATTCGGGAAAATAATATGCACCCGAATTATAAAAGCAGTGAAATGTTTTTAAAAAAACTCGAAATCAATACGTACATTTAATGAGTGGACTTATTTGTGGGTGAGGGCATTTGTTAGCTCGCTTATTTTAAGCAGATATGTCGCAACGAAGAACCGATTCTAATACAATTGACATGAAAAAGCCAACATTTGAAGTGAGATCTTCTTGCATTCGACCTGCGACTTAAAGTCGGGAAGAACAAATGGTGTCTGCAATTCCTCAGGATTGATATTCATCTTATGGAGAATGCAAGGAGCGGGAAAGGCCTCACATGTGGTTTGTAAACGAAAGATTATAATAGCTCGGAAACCAAGGGACTTTTCATGACCTCAGTTTCATACAAAATAGTTTCAGTAGATTTCCGGAATAATATCTGCAGATCTAGTGAAAATATAAAACACACTTACCAACAAAGTACAGTTGCATATGGAGCAGAGCCGCAATAATGACTAACATAATGTGCGGTAGCTGCGGCAACAATAACGCAGCAAGAGATGTTTGTATCCCACGAGGCGGTAGATAGGAAGGTTGGAGTGAGTATTTTTACCGAAAAGATTTAGAAAAAAGTTGAAGGTAAGGAAAAAAGGAAACGGAATGAACGGTAAGAGGCGTCGAACACGCTAATCAAGTGGGCCACTTGACTCCGAAAACCCACTGCAACAAAAGGCGATGAGAGTGAGGAGGGAGTGGCCGCACATCAAGCGACCATTAAGGCGATGGGCGGTGCCGAAGCTGCACAGGCTCCTTCCTTCGTTACTCAAACAATGTGAACCGAAGCCTCAACAACGCGTCCTTGCCTACTCCTTCATAGCATTTACCATAACCCTTCTGGAATGCACGAGTAGAGGGAGAATGGGACTTAATCAAACCACAAGTCCTCCTACCTGAGGGAAGTGGAGGGAAGTGAAACTGCAAAACAGGTTCACTGATAACTGAGGATGTCAACGTCGTCCAATGGTCTCTGTGTTATTTTCTACTACCTCGTGGCTTTGCATGAAACAAGCATCTAATGAAAAAGTTTCAAGAAGCACTTTTCGTATTTTCTCACCGCATCGAGTTAGAAGTGAACAATTTTCTTGCAACATGGCTAATGGGGATGCAGCACCGGAGGAACCACTGTGTGGACCAAATTTATCACCTCACCTATCGAAGCACAAAAGCAATCACCCAATTACGAATTGTCGTTTGAAACGATGAGAATTTTAGAGCAGGGAAACACCTTAGGCATATAGTTTCAGAATCGTATCTTGCTGCGATCAGTAAGGTAGTTTACCTGAGTTGAAAAAGATTTGAGTTGAGTCACATATTAAAACTAACTAAGAAGAAACCAGTGGTGTAATATCAACAATATTCTTTAGAGCTCTCTTTGATTTTCACACATAACCACGATTTTTTCAAACTTTTCCTATGTCTTCTTTAATGTTCAATTCAAACCCATTTGATGCATACGTAGAAACCATCATAGTGCAAAACTGTGAATGCAGTTTTTCTCAATATTTGCTTTGTTTGCCCATCTGTGCATAAGACGTACCTCGGATTGTGCACAGCTATTGTTACAGCATCCAGAAATGACGAGCTGCAGAATGAAGGATGTCATTAATTTTCCAACCTATTTATGCTGATCTCGATACTCGATTGCTCATATAAATGGTGCAATTTAGTGAACTCTGCTATAACGGTTGTTTGTTGTGCTTTCACAGACCATTCGATAACTTTAAGGAAAAACGTTAGATAGTAAATTTGAGGAAATGAGAATTCCACTGCTTATAGCCTTCTCAAATTTGCGGGCATTCCCTAATGATAAAATGTGCATAAATGGAAGCATTTTAGTGCTGGAATGTGCACATTTTCATCGATGCTTTATTATAAGGAAATGTATACAGATGCTAATCATCTGCACATAAAATGATTATTAATGCCTGTCACAAATGCTGCGCTCAATACAAAAATGTTTTATCGTAAAACCAAAAAAGGGTTCGTACACTTTCACAATTGTTCTATTCAGATTTACCAATCCGTCTTCGTTGATTTCTTTGAAATATTTAGGTAACGTCGCTTCGTTAAGTGATCGATTCAGTTACAGAAGGTGCTAGGCGACGAGTTCTACTAACGAATACTCTTTTGGTGATATTGTTTTGCGAATATAGTCGGGTGTGTGCAATGCTGCCATTATTGCGATACATCGCAAAATCTATCTGTTCAATATCTGCTTTTGCTTCATAGTGGCATAAACGACAACAGCACCAATAATAACAACAGTAGAGCAATGAACAGATAGAAAGCGAGCCAAATGAATCGGCGTAATACATACTTTGACAGCGTCGCTCACTGGAACAAGCATTTCCATGAACTGGCAACAAAGAACATAATAAGCTCAAAAATGTAGTCTAATTTTAACTGAAACGACCGCCCATAGAAGTCTTCAATAGAAGGTCGGCTTTTTAACGGCGGAGTTGAAATACATGGATTTTTCTGGCATCTTTAATTCGTTATAGTCGACAGACAAACGCCAAAGGCAGTCTGAGGATTATCAGATGGTACGCACTACGTTAAGCAAATTTCTTAACCTTAACTTCAGCTGTAATCAGATTGGAACTATCGACATACATACACATACACGCATGTATACAGACACAATGAAACCTTCAAGGCTTTGCATATTAAAATTTAGTGCCAAATGAGCAGAGTGAATCACTGCTGAGATTCGATGCAATTTGCGTAACGTAAAGCATATACTACTTGCATTATCCGCTTGATCTGTCTCCTGAAGGGTATTCCCGATAGCACAAAGTGCAACAAAATAAAATTGTTCCACTTGACCGTTATACATTCTCCTCTCGTCAGCAACACTCCTCGTAATAAACAAATTTATTTCTTGGAGAACTCTAATTTTTTTAAGATTCAAATCTTTCACGACTAATCGGAAAAATGAAAGGTTTTTAACAAGGCTCGTTCATTTCTTATAGCTCCTCTCTACTGACCGGTTTGATATTAAGAGTGCTGGCTGAAGGACACTGTCGATGGCTGAGCACGTCAATGAACAAGCGAGGATTCGTATGCGTGATTTGATTCTCGATGGTACAGGAGATGGGCAGGCAAACGCCGATGCGATGTCTGCTATTCGACCAGCAGCACACTTAGTTCGCTTTGTTTCGAATTGCTTTCAGCTGATACCTATTATTGAAGAGAATTCGAGTTACAATTTAATGCTTAGCTATAAACTTAATGAAAACATCACTGAGAGTAGCAGTGGAAGTTCTAATTACAATAACGCAGTTTAACAACAGACTGGCGACGATGTTCTTTTACTAAAAAATTGCTGCCATTTTTATTCCCTCAAGAAGTTCCACCAGAATATGGTCACTCCAAAGTGCGTATTGGCGGAACATGTGATTGATGCCATTTTAAATTATCAACGACTTTTCTTTATTTCAGTAATATCGCATTCAGCTTCCTCTCGTTTGAAAATTTGAACGGTTCGATTACTATTAGAGAATTTCGATGATTTCAGCTTAGTTCTCAGCGAAATTTATTTCTGAAGTTTGGACGGTATCAGTGAACCGAAGCGGACATATGACTCATGAAAAGTGACTGCCGAATGCATTCAGATATAATTCATTGCATGCTTCGCCTACTTGCACATACAAATTTGCAAGGAGTTATTTCTATCGATAACGTTGCACTGTGCTGTAATCTTGATCGCTACGATTTTTCTACCCTTTCAATGACCTTAACGCGTCAAAAAGTGCGTGCCATAACAAAAGATCCTAAGAGATATCAGCACTTTACATCGTTGACCATTTCTGCTAATGACAGCAAATCTGCACAGGTGTCAACCTATAATTACCATAAGTAGCACTCGTCACGGCCAAAAGCGACTCTCTCCGCAATGATCCTTTTCTCGAATTCCTCTCGAAGCTATGATGAATAACTGAGACATTAGCTGGTGCTAACCATTTAGTGTAGTCTCCTCGACTACAGTAAGTTGGGATGGATGGGGCACAATGTTTTTTCAGAGCCATTAGTATTTATGAGGAATGTACTGACTATATGCCAAAGGATTAAAAAATTTATTTGCAGCTTAAAAATCATATTCCCGACGCATACACTTTCGAAACCTCTTGATGGAATTTGACAGTGATTTAAGTATCTATGAAAGTGTCCATCATCAGTGACGATAAATTTGTCTTAAACGACTCCTTGTGATAAAGCTTGGCAGTAACCTTATCACTCACAAAACTCCCGTTTCCCATTCTTTGGCTCAACTCCGAATATCGCAGGATGAATTAATTAATTAGTACACAGTTTTTATGAAGTGTAAACATACCATAACGGACCGGCCTTACACCAATAAGCGCTGTTGGCAGGACGAATGCCGAGTGCAAAGAGTTGGGAACCTCATAAGTTTTGGCGTTGATTTTTATACAGTGAATTCAGAAACATTCTACGTAACTATGCTAAATATTTTACCCGATTTCGTTCGATGAATTTCGGGCTAAAATATACGAATAAATGAGTGTAAGTAGCAGTGCTTTTTTTTGAGAGTACCAAAAATATAGGAACCTTCTACGGTGATGAATAGTTCTGTGTGATTTCGCTCGTACTTCCTCTACACGGATGCCGGAATCTCGTCAAAAGTCAGTTCAAACTCTAGGATAAACCTAGTTCTTTTGAAGGAGTACACGAACAGGACTTTGACAATAACAAACTCAGAAAGAGACTGAGCAACCTTGAATGGCACATATAAACAAATGGGGCTTACCTCCTCACTCCTAACCACCATTTCCTTTGGTTTCCTCTAAAGTAAAATGGCTTTAATCAGTTAGCTCTCACTCGAATGGTCTGACCTAAAAACAGACAATGCATTTGGAATGAAGCTGTAGTTCTTGCATGCCAGCTGCACTGAGCACTTCTCTTCATCCTCTTGTGGAAATAACTTTAGGAAACTTATTTTACCATTAAGGAAAAAACTAATGAAGTTATTCCCACCACTCGGCCGAGCTGCTTGCGTAAGCATGGAATAGCCGTCTAACAATAAGCAGTGAACATAGTTTCGTATGTAATGCGTCCTGCAATACACTGTCCCATCCTCTCCTTCGTTGTCGCCAATTCTATAAAGGTGAAGAAATGGATGTAAGGGGAGGGGAGAGGGATAGGCACGAGGTAACTGATTGTGAGAAAAAGTGGTTGTTCTATTTTTGGCTTATTCTGTAAATATAGTGTGAATGCAAACACGGATGTCCGAAACTCAAATATTTGCAACCCATCTTCCTTTCTTTCCAAAGGGCAACCTTGATACTGTTATATACGGAATATCAATTTCAGGAGGTGAACTTACAACCTGGAACGGGCATTAACAACCTCATGCAAAATCCAATCCTATTTCCTCGTGTGAGGCGACGCTTTATGATCCCAAATCGTGAAAGACGTTCGGCATCACCACCACTTGCGGCTAGAAGGACACGAGCTTCCCAACGTCGTGCAAGTGCACAACGAATCCTTGAACGTCGCGCCAGTGTGCAGCGACTTCATGCGCGTCGTAACCTTAACCAACAAGCGGCTTCTACCCAACGCACAAATGCACAGAGAAATTCAGCGAGTCGCCTTAACGCACAACGATATTCAGCCCGTCATTTGAGCTCCTTACAACGCAGGCGTCGTGCATTGAGCGCAAACCAAGCATCACGGGCTTCGGATGCTCCATCCAATCTAGACCAATCGTTCACATCCGGCTCGACGGCTATCGCAATTTCTGCGGATGCAAATATGACCCCTGCTTCTGCAATAGTTGCTACTGCTCACACTCCATTAAATCTGCCTCCACTGCCAGTTACTCCACCACCCTCTGCGTCAGTTCAGGCACGAGTTGTTCCCGCTCGACTTCGAATCAGTGGTGCACATGTACTGCCCGTACTTCATTCCAGACCGTCCAGATCGCGACCTTTGGTGCGGACCATAATTAGATGGCGGAATCCTCAGAATCACGATTCCAGCTCTTCGCCTACATCAGTTGAACCAACAAGCACGCTCCTAACTGCAAATGCGGCACTCGCTCGACCTGGAAGTACTCCGTTTAGAAATCTGATGCGACCTCTTCCAAATCGCGCAGCCGCACCACCTGCAGAAAGCCATCGCATCAATAGCAATAACAGCCCTTTAACGACAATAACTTCACGGCTCGGAACTGGAAGCGAAATAAGTTTCAGTACATCTGAGTCAGACACCGATACCGCACACTCCGTATCGGGAACCCTCCAAACGCAGTCCGCAGTAATTGGTTCAGTGCCCAACTCAGGAATACGTACCGCAAATCTCGACAGTCGGCAGAATCGAATTCAAGTGGCAATAAATAGAGCAAACATTCTGAATCCTCTGTCTTCATCTGAAACTAGCGAAAGTGGTAGCACTCAAATTTCCACCAGCAGCACTCAGTAACGACGAAAGAAACGTGAGTGCGTTTTTTTAACGTTTTCGATAAACAGCTACTTCATTCTGTTAGGTGGTGAAGATTTATCATAGTCTTGAGGCTGCAGTCTGCAGTCTGGAGCTTGAGTGACAGAGACGGAAACAAGCCAAAGATGCAGCAACAAAAACGGATGATGCAAAGAATCCATCGCAAAAGCTATTTCTTCTGAGTAATCCTCGTCGTCACAGGAATGACGGTCATTACCGCAAAACGACCGTTCTTTACGAAGCAGTTATACTGAACGAGTTCATAATAGTCTTTGAAATTCACCGTCACCCCAATCTAGGAGTTCCCACAAAAAGGCAACTTGCTGATTTTTGACTATGAAGACCACCGTGGTAGAGGCCGCTATGGTCTAAAAATCCCTCGATCCCGAGGAGATTCGCTGAAAGCAAGCCTCTCTCTACTCGTTATAGTGACTCAATGGGGCAGTTCATCTCTGCGAAGAATGCTGACTTTATACCAGCGATATGAAAATGTTCTCGACTACGTCTCAGGAAAATGAGGGAACATCGTGAGTCATTCAACGTGTTCGAAAAAACGCTCTGAAAGGAAACAAGGCGCATATTTTATTAAAGAAACAGCAGTTTGTTACAAAAGAGAATATCGGGACAGAGCGCGGACATGCTGCAGCTCGACGAGCCCAGCGTCGATATTTTATTCAAATATTCGCTAAACAGAGCCAGGCACACATTACTGAGGCTTGGTGGAAAAACAAATAACGTGCTCAAGTAGATGAATATCAGATCATGTCAGAACTTTATTCGTTACTTAACTCCATCCTTTCGATAGGAAAACCCCGAATGGAAACTTGCAAATGTGACCGTCAACAATATGACAAACGGAGCAAGTAACGCGTCTGTATAACAGCTGCTTAACGACTGAAATTCTTTGAATTGTGCCTCTACCATTCTGTGCTGCAGGTAGTGAAACAAAAATCTCCCAATGCAAGTTCACTGCATCGAAAATATGTGAGAGAATTGCGCGAAGGGAAAAATGGTGTTTGGTAAAGACTATCCAGCATAACATCATTACTGATCCCACCACTGCAAAATATAACCACTCCTTCGGCTAATAAAAGACACATTTCGACTGAACGTAAGCACCTTAGGCTTATTAAAAAGTCACTTGACGAGGCGAAGATGGAAACGACAAAGTGCCGGCCTCTCTCATGTTTCCGGTCTCAAAGAAAACTTTGTTTGATGGACGAATCCTTTGAGTTCGAAGCATTAACTCGTTAACAGAGAAACAATGGGTGGTTATCATTACGGCAAAACAGCAATCCACCACCGAATCGGTGCTTCCAATTCATTATGACTTTACAAAAGTGCTGTCACTAATGTTGCTCGGCCCAAATTGCGAAAACTATACCACATTATAGTTTATTATCGTGAAAGTTCGTTGACAGAGATTATATTAAATTACAACGCACCAAAAGTTTCCTAACAATACACCACACACACTTGAAATATTCACTTTGATTAGACTACACTTAATCGCCGAAAGCATTTTAAAGTGTGCGATATTATAACATATTACACCAAAGAATTCATAAGCTGTACTCTCTCTCGGCGCGATAAAGGATAGGTAAGGCTTAGGAAGTAAGTTACTGGCCGTAATACGGTACAAAGAAAAGAATTTCTAATTCGCCGTTGTTGAAAGAGTTCAGGGATGGCGAGTTTAGGGCATCTTTAACACTAACTTGCAGTTTTACCTCCGCTTGCCGACTTCTCATGTACTTTGATTACCTCTGCTCGAGAAAACGCTTGGGAAGTAATGACGATAACGTTAGATGAAGGAGGACGGTTCCAGTATCGGACCTGTAACATTTTTGCCGCACTCTAGAGAACTTGGATTCTCTTGGACTGCAATGACGTTCGAAAGCCGAGATGCCAGCATAAAAACAATTAGCGCGACAAGCTTGTCTTCATTCCAGAAGTCGGTTTGTTCCTAGGCCGAACACCTTCAACTTCACTTAGCTTTGCGTAACAGCCGACTGTGATCCGTAGGTACTATAGGGGGCAAGAACAGAATATGCCGAAGAGCCATATTCTAAGATTTCATTCCACTCAGAGACTTCAACTCGTTGTTGCTTTCACTTTCCCATTCTATAAAAGGAAAATGAGCTTTACCAACGCTGCTCTATTTCTGTACCCTCATTTCTTACCGTTCGTCCATTTGAAACAACACAATGTCACCTCTCGCGTTATCCACGAATTGACTTCTGTTCATCGTTGGTATGTCCTTATAACTTCTATGTGAGCTGTATTTATGCAGGAATGCAACTGCACCCGCCGCAAATAAGGCTTTTGAAGTTCAGCTGCAAAATGCAACATCTGCACTTTCATAGAAACAACACACAGCGCAGCAGGATAAAAGAATACAAAAGCGATCTCGCAAGAAAACAACGGCTTTCCAATCCTCCACCACTCCAAAATCCCCAACTCTGTACGGGATTTTTAGGATTCACCAGCCCTATAGAGGGGAGCTCCGGAAGCGGAGCCCGAGACATGCATTATTTTATCACATGGCTGGGAAAACTGCCTAAAGCGCTTCGCGAACGCCCTCATCTTCAGAGGTCTCCTTCTCGACAGTAATTCTGTGCAAATGCTACTAACTTTTATGCACTCTTAGCTTCTACCGACACAAACGAAATCACTAAAGGTGTACACCGAAAGAAAATTCATGATATGGATGACAGTGAAGATAGGAGTGGAAGATGAAGCAATATAAATTGTTAAAACAGTATAGAGGGCAAAAAGTGGTCTGCCATTTCTCTCAAAACGGTTTTGGTGACGTAAGTTTACTTGAAACCTCGAATGTAACGACCCGTCCGTAGAAGAGCTCTCCCCTGGAGGTGTAAATTGAAGAGCTGCGATGCCGTCTGTAAACGCAACGCCTGTCATATATTCCTTTCAACAATCAATCTTGCTCGTATTTTCTCCAAATTGTGTTATTAATAAACTGTAGTGCTCGCACAATGCGTTCAACTGATACCGGACGAACCTCAGCATCAATCAACGCTCCAACCTCAGCATTAAGCTTTCCTTCTTTAACAGGTTCACTGCGCCCACGAAATCATGATTTCAGGTGCGATACAGGACAGGCGGACGGAAGTAAGTTGCTTCACAAACAGCCAAAGAATCCTCCGTCAATCAATGGCGCTTAAGAGCTCATTTTCTGAATACGAAAGTTAATAGTGAATCATGCTTTCAGTTCATCTCAACGAACATCGCTTGTAATCCTCCAGCAAACTATCTTATGATAAAATGCTTTGCACGAAAGTGATTTTTCGACCTGTTTGCTGCCAGTTTTCCTCTGAACAATTGGCATCTGAAACGCGTTCCCAGCTGCCGTGCAGAGCCTCTCCAACTTCCAGCTATTGATGGAAAGTTAAAGTTTATTCATGGATGCTTGACAATGTCCCACTAAAAACAGTCAAACATCATTCATGAACGACATCACTCAATCACTGTAATGACTGCTCGTCGATAATAATGTTTACTTGCTATACAATAAGGTGCAATGCAGAAGCTAACTTTAAGCACCGAAGAATTTCATCGATGCGTATTTACCAATTGGACGCACTTCGAGTGAGAAATCAACACTCATCTAACGGTTCGCTGTTTCAAAACATCATCACTGATTGGCCTTACGAAGTTGATACTCCACAACGAGGAACGGCGCCCAGATACCGCTCGCAAGAAAGAGTGTCGCCTTCGTGAAAAACAACCATTTGTTGCGTACGTTGAATGGAAGCCGCTAAAAACATTCAAATATTAACGGCGAAATGTAGGTAGCAAATGAAAGCATACTCAATGAACGAGATAATATCCACGATCGGGGAAGCGATGAAAAGGGGAGGAAGTGGTGAGTAGGAGGAAAGTGAGGGGTGGCAAAACGATAAGTGCTCCCTTCCTTGATCCCAGTAGAACGGATCAACTTAATGCAACTATAAATTAAGCAGGTTTGGACTCGGCTGGCCGATACCATAATTCGAATTTGGCTTAGAAGAAAAACCAGGTAATACTTTCCGTTGAACCATTGCTTGCGTGACATACACTGCACACTTGACCTGCAATTAGGTAGGAGCACCAACTAATGATTCAGCTAAAATTGTAAGCATCTCTAGGAGATCGCCATCTTTGATGAAGCTGCTCGAAATATAGAACGATCAAGGTGAACACTCAATAAATGCGTCATCCAAGCGTTCCAAAAATGAGAAGTGAAAGCGCAGAGGTCAAATGGTGAGGAATGCTTATGGCGAATGCAAGTCTCGAAGTCTAACATCAAGCCCTGCAGTGACTGGCTGCATCTTCATATCGACAGAAACAACCCTTCTGGACAGGTTTCACAGTTCGTGAAGAAAACAAAAACTTACAGCACCAGCCCATCCGTCATGAACAAAACTAGACGGTGTTTGACCGACGAACTTCACCGGCACATGACTGGATGCCTGTCGTACCGCTGTGATCGCTGGCTTCACAATTTGCCTCTGCATGTTTCGATCTTCAAGCTTCACAGCTTTCTGAAGAAAGCTCAACTGTCGGCAATGTCTGAAGATTTTGGTTATGAAGTTCTTATTTCTATCAAGAGCTTTGCTAAAGTGCTATACGAAGCATAATTTAGAACCAAAGCGATGGAATAACAAAGATTTCAAGTGGCTGAAACTGGTGGGATCAAGTGACGAAGACTGCTTTGTATGGCGTTTCCACTGATAGAAGAATCTCACTCAACCTCTTCCAGTATATGTGAACCAGTCGATGTTTACGAGGCAACAAAAAAACACGAAAAACATATATGCGGGAACGTAAAGGCAGTGTCCGGCAAGACAAATCTCAAAAAAAGCACATGCAAGGAACTCATTTCATTACGGGAGCGAAGAAAAGGTAACAAGTGTTTGACTCAAGCTCGACCATGTAAAAGACGGCATCTGCAATGCCAACGATGCGATGAAGGAACTTATCTCTTGAAACAAAGAATAAGTGAATGCTAAGCGCCATAGGCGCGGTGGTGGCTTCGGCCTAACGAAACGCCGTATATTCTCCAATCATTTAAATTTTTCATAGGCCTATCAAGACCATGTTCTCGTTACGAACGCGCCCTGAGTAGTCCTTTCCACGAACGACCGAACGGAGGAGTTTCTCTCGCTTCCAGCTGGTACATCTGGTGAGATCAGTACACTATTTTGTGAAGTGCCGTCAACTCAGATGTCTCACTCCAAAGGAAACAGTGACATCCTTTATCTGGTGAAACTTTACAGTCATAAAGGGCGGAAATGATCCTCCCACTGAAACAAAAAAAAACTCAACTGTCTAAGCAAAACTGCAGCATTTTAAGCTCACAAGTCTCGCCACCATTCATACGAAGTGAGGGTTAGGAAGCGAAAGGTAGGTGAAAGGGCAAGCAACTGCGATAAACTTTACTATTTGTTGAACGACCTCGACATAGCAGAAATGGCCATGGGAAGAGCCGAGGAAACTTTCAAGGCTACTCCCCAGGACGATAACGATACGCTTGTGAGGTTAATCCGCTACTCCAACCTTCACTAGATCACCTGGCATACATCGCAATGCGGATTGAATGCGTGCGCAGCTTAATACTATTAACCTAAAAAAAGATTTTCGTATTCTTCAGCTTCCGAGAAGTGCCGTCTTCTCCTGCTCTGGTAATCGCTGCCCTCCCCAGCATCTCACTGCTTCCTCACTCCACCAACAATAGCTCTCAGCCTGAAAACGATCGGTCCGAACAAAATGCGGAAACCCCACCCGGCATACAGGGAATTCGGCTACAGCAATCCTAAACACCTCAAAATGAATACATACCACCACCTTACGCCATAGCAAGTGAGAAACGACGAAGGAAGCATAAAAAGGATGCAAGCGATAAAATTCACTGAAACTGCATGTTCTGTGCAGCTGTGATTGATTCTTTAAATCATCCAATAGAACATCGGCCAAGACGGTAATGACGAAGAGCAAGAAATAAGCAAACGTTCTCTATACTATATTAAATGCATTAAAGAGCTAGCAATAGGAATATAACATCCTTTCTACGAATTAAAATATTGGAGTAAATGGAGTTGATTCAAAAATATAGTCACGGCTGCTCAAAGAATCTTTGGCAAACGATCAATCTGCGGAAACATTAACACGGTGTGAAGTTCGTTGTAGGGCGATAGCAGCCGCATCTGTCCCGCCGCTTCAATTTCGTCCTCTGCAAGTTGTGCGTTTGCCGAAGTGTGAGGATGTGCACATACGTAAGTGTATGTGTGTTGTCGGCGTTGCAGTTCGAACTTCCGGAGTGTTAAGTCTGGATTCGCGCAGATACTTGTCGGTCTGCATCGACAGTAGAGGTCGGGTTCACAGGAGGTGGAGTTTTTACGCGAAGAGTGTGGAATCATTTGATAAATGAGATTATAATTGCGGGTAATTAATTAGCGATTTGTGAAAGCGGTCGCATGCAGCACTCTCCGATACTTGCGATAGGAATCTGATGAGACGAGGGAATCACTACAAAATCAGCGGATTTCAAGTGGGCTACAGAGTGAGTGATGCGAACTAATAATGTAGAGCGTTTGTGAATATATGAAGAATCATACCGACACGAGTAATATTATCCGAGAAAGGCACCTCTTAAAGATTATATTGTAATAAAGCGCAGTTAGTTTATTTGTTTAATAAATTGCGGTCACTAATTCAGTACAATGTGATTGAATTATTATACCTATAAGCAATCGAGAATTTCATCGTATTTGATGGAATTTACAGTAAGCGAACGAAACTCGGAAGACTCAAGCTAGAGTCGGCAGCAGCGTTTCGATTGCATCGAATAGAGCGACCGCAGGTTTGGGAGCAACTGACGAGCTGGCTTTGAAAAAGTCAACATCACTATTTTCATTGAGAGCTTCATGACGATATGTCAAATTTACATAAGCGAGTTTAAAAGTGGGCAAATATCACTCGCTTGGATGTCATAAGATCCTCCCTCACTTTGAGATGAGTGAACGCGCATATCCAGCACATGCTTCTAAACTTGTCCTCGCCCTGCTTTAGAGCATTCGTTAGCTGTCTTGCATTCGAATCTCATCGGTGATATAAGTCATTCTCTTGAATAAAGGATCTTTTCGTCATTAAAGTCAGATAATTAAGTAAAATAATATTTATGCCATAGAAACGATGACGAATGGATTTTTGTGACGTGTCGTCGCAGATTGGCAATCGTGTTGCACGAAATGTTTCAGAGAATGATAGAATCATAATCGACGACTTTATTGTTGCTAAATTATTATATCCTTACGGCAGTTACATCTAGTACAGTACATGTCTGAAGCCGTTGTTATTGATAAAAATTATAGCAATATCCACAAATTGACACTGTAATTGCAGTGACTTAAGCCTCTGTGACATTCTCCATCGATCATTACAATGTAATATTTGCTTCCTCCACTCGTTTCATTTCCTCTTTGCCAAAAAAACTCATCTTGGGGCGCAAATTCAGCAACCCAACAGTGGGATTTTGGTCGGTGTTTCGAAGAATATGAGAGAGCATCACGAGAATATCGCTTCTCTTCGTTGACAGTGTCTGCATCTGCTTGGAGATCTTTTCAAATCGAAAATTGACCCTTCTCATATTTCAAATAAAATTCCACGAACGCGATTCGTAAAATGATTTCAAACACCCGTCATACACTCAACGGCAATACTCAAACATTGTACTCGTTCTTAGAGCCGGAATAAATAAGGATGACTTTTATCGGATGTTCGCGTAGTGATTTGTATAACATGAACATCTTTTTCGGAATTTGTTTGCCAATTTTTATTCGTTTATTTGAGGAAGAATTATCGGAATATAGGGACTAGAAGCTGGAATTGATTTTTCTTTAGAGGCTGTCCAAATGATCACTCACCCTCATCCTCTCTTCATCCATCCTCTCATTTTTGCTCTTTCATCGAATTTGCCATGCTGAAAGAGGGAATCGAGCCTGAAGGCGATTGTCAGCGTGGTCCGCAATTGCATGATCAGCAGACCTTCTTCAGAGGTAATGCTCGCTGGCGCCGGTTCTCTAACGCCCAAGTTGACCGAGCTGAATCATACGCCCAACATTTGTTTGCTAAAGTACTCATACATTTCTGTACGGTCTCATTCTCTCGTTGCACATACACTCTTATTGAATTCCAATGCTACTCGTTCATTACATGTATCGATTGCACAAGATGGTCGGTTGCTTCGAATGCCATCATGCTAAGGTGCTAGTTGATTTCTGGTTATGTTAACATTTTGTAAAATAAGCGTTTTCCTCTGTTTCTATTAGCGAGGATTAGAAGGCTTCAGATATTGTTGTATTGACTGAAAGGGTCAACGCAGCTAGCTGATAATTTGCGCTTATTGACTTCGAATCCTCCATTGAGTGAGTTTAGATGTTATCGTAAACATTTCATTTCTGAATATCGATTTAAGGAGCATAGAATACAGATGACCGCTAACATTACGGCGTAGTTGTACCTATGCTAAGAATCGTCTAAATAGATTAGAAAAGAATATTACCCGTTCTTGCTCCCTTCTTCCTGCAATTCGATATAGGCAGATCCTTGGTACTTGCACCAAGAAAAAAGAGGAACTCTCCTCTCCTGCGGACCCCTTTTGGAGATGTTACTTCATTCTATGGAAATTCAGGAGTTCGGATTCAGGAGCAATGAGTCAGCATTATTGTGAATGACCTATTCGACTATCAATGTGCCTCGCAGTCTCTGTGACTACAATACATCATTATGCAATTTATAACTGTTACGGCACTCATTACACTTCGGTTGTGTGTCAGTGCTGATCTATGGGTAGAATCGGAACGTATCAGTGATCTTCAGCAGGTTAATGAGATCCTCGTGATATTTACTCCGCCTCTTAATATGAATGATGATGAAGGAACATTATAATGTAGAATTAAGGTCAGCGTCGTAAGGAAATAAAGTTATTTCTATCAAAGCTGAAAATATCCATAAGTTGACGAAAATGACTGACTTTGAAGCTGGCGGTATCCCAGGTGCTCTGCGAGCATGGTAGCAATAGCGTCTAAATTAATTCATTGTGCAAATATCACACTAAACGTATGGCAACGCTAAACGAACGCACTCACTGCCGTCAGTAACCGCAATGGTTGGGTTTTCACGGTCTTGTGTTGATTGAGAAGAAATATAATCTCGAGCCCTATCCTTCATTGTACGCGCCTTAGAGAGGCAGCAAAAGATAGGGCCAAAGAAATCTTCAAGCAGTATCCTCATTTTTCATGAAGCATGTTCACATTCACATCCTATAAAGTAGCAAAAATCCCAAGTATAGAATGGTGAGAAATTAGTAAAAAACATTATTTCCTTTAATTGGCTGATGAAATTAAATTACCTTTTTATGTAATTTAAAGTAAGAAAGTGTTATTTTATTGAAGTGGAGAGCGTTATGTGGGCGATATACAGTCGCACAAGCTTATATGGAAGATTCGAATGCACGCATTACAGTATTCGCACCGGTTGACGATGTATTCACCTACAATCCTAACCTCAGAGCAATCGACCAGAAAGAAACATTGAGTCATATCGGTAAGTGCGGATAATCGACATCGAAAAACTAATCGGAGAAAAGAAGAGAATCAGTTCTGGTCGAGAGAAAATTCCACGAATTCATTTAATCTCCACTTATCTCTCATTACGTTAAGCAAATCAAATTGAAACATTCAAGTTACCAGGATTTAAACCAACCAATGTAATGCCTGTGCTTCGCTTTGAACCTCTGCGGGTTAAATTTACGCCTTTTCCTGCCTCTCTCTTTCCATATGTCTTTTTATGTTGCGCTACCAGTTTGTCACTTGATAACTTTCAGTCCATCATACTGCCACCCCGTCGCCTTATAAGTATGTATGGGGGGTCCAGACAGAAAAACAAGTGCTCTGCACACGACAACGACAGTGATGAGTGCGAGAATTATTAATGATGAATCGAATGAGACACTTCTTTAGTGTTTATAGTGGTTCTTATATTTTTGGCCTTACATCCATCAATTTAAAGTAGGCTGTAACTTACCGAATGAGTATGCCAAAATGAAAATCCAAATCACATATGAGCGCACTCCTCTTCCCTCAAATTCTCGATTTCATTGTCATTTTCCACCGCCCACTTATCCTTCCATCATGCCAGCCTTTCTTTTTCTTTGTTTTCATCAACTCCTATGAATGATTTCTTTGCCCGATTTTCTGAAAGAGAAACTTTCACTCATATTATATTTTTGCTTCTGAATTCTAGACGGCACTTCAGACATCTCTTAGTACACCAGCAGCGACTCTTCCCTCAAATTCTCGATTTCATTGTCATTTTCCACCGCCCACCTATCCTTCCATCATGCCAGCCTTTCTTTTTCTTTGTTTTCATCAACTCCTATGAATAATTTCTTTGCCCGATTTTCTGAAAGAGAAACTTCCACTCATATTATATTTTTGTTTCTGAATTCTAGACGGCACTTCAGACATCTCTTAGTACACCAGCAGCGACCAGCTTCTTGACAAAATTCACCTGAATAAAATGTATAGGTATATAAAGGTACAGGTATATATAAGGCCACTGTATAAAAGGTATAATATATGAGATGATTTGCATTTCAGTGGATTCTCAAGTGTACGAAATCGGCGAAGGGAAAAAATGGGAGAAGCAAACTTTAATCAGGAGCACAATTAACAGTGGTTATATATATATAACCCAGTTCGAAAATAACCCCGGCAACTTTGTAAGTTGCACATCATCCAGAATTCATTCTTATCCATCGTTGGATTTTGCGATCTCGTTTTGTGAACGATCCCAAAAATTTTAATTTTGTCGTTACATTTTATCGAAGGAACACGTCCAACCTTCAGCTTTGCCTCACTCTTTCTCGTTATCTCCTATCACCTGATACATATTTGGTGTTGATAAGGTTGTAGTGTTTTCATAGGGTGTTCGAAGTGGTCCTTTTCCTGCATTAGTCTCCGATTTGTCGAGCAACTGACTTTATTTCGTATTCAGTAGCGACTAACAAGTTGGATGGGCGAAGTTTTCCGCGAAGAATGGAGCTGTTGTTATGATTGCTGTGTTCTTTGCATAATATCTTTTAAATAGCGAATTTATGAATATGAGGCGAGAAAATGAATGTATTTCCGGCTTTGTCTTTCCTTTGAAGCATTTTTGCGTTCTTTTTTGCTGCTGCTGCTGCTGCTGCTAACTAATGCCTCATCCATTTACGACGTTCATCATCGTTGGCACGTTATTCTGAGATGGTGAATGCAAATTTCTATTTTTTCAATACGGATTTTTAAGAAATTAGAGAACTTTTCTTTCGGAATTTCATTTAATCGCAATGTGATATTTCCGCTTCAGTCATATTTCGCGAACAATGGTATGCTATGTAATCACGCATCGAATCAGTGGGGAATGATCAGCGGTGAGCAATATCTTTATAAGATCTGTACACCTATCGGCCATCGACCGTATCCCGGGACGGCGTTATCCTTCATCCGAGACAACGATCGCACACTTTTCATTGAACGGCACTACGATAACAATGATTTAACGTCAGTTGTTTTTACTGTGGCAATTTAAAGTGTGGAATGTGGATGAAAGGTTGAGGAGGAAGGTGGAGCCAGCAAGCTAACGGCAATAATAGAGGGAATTCGTTTTTGAAGAGCGCAGTAATCGAAGGTTTTTTCGCTCAATAACAAGCAGCTATATCACACTCGATTGAACTAAAGCTATGACGCTTCCGTCTTTGCAAAAAAAGTACTGTAATGGAAGAACCGTTCAGCATCATATTCAAAAGCAAGGAACTGTCCACGGTTGAGCAGAATAATGTTTGGCTTGTCTCCACTTCGTAGGCCATCATTCGAGAGGGTTCGATGCTGACGTGCTTTTACAGTATGAGTGGCATATGCGCACCACTCCTTCGAGTCGTTCATGACCATCGCTTTCTCTGAGCATTATTCGTTAGATCTATTTGTAAGCCGACAAAAGAAGACTGTTCGTTACACGAGCTACTTGTGATCAGCTACAAGTGAGGAGCCGTTCATATATCATCTATCCTCTTGTAGAGATTTTAACAATTAGCAACAACGATGATTTTAGAGAATTGCGCGATATCTTAGATCGAGTGCCGGATATCGCTCTTGTTATATATGGAAGTTCAGCATGGAATGGTTTCCATACGTTCTTTCTTCCCAATAATAAAGCGTTTATGAAGGTGAGATTATTTTCGGCATCAGCTAACTAAATTTACTGTGGAAAATTAGGGATCTTGATGATGTGAATAATGCCAGCGAAGAAATCTCTTAGCGGGAATTGATTGCCGAATCGATTGTCTGAGTGAATTATTATGAGTGGTGTGCTTCTCCAAGTCCATCTTGTAACGCCTTTTTCATGCTCTGATGTTTAGGTTATAAAGCCTTTTAGCGCTGTACGACTACATCTGAAGACTTAAAGTGCTGTAGAAGAAAAGTATAATGACGCTACTGAAAATGAGGGAACATCATCTATGTCCCATTGTCGATGTGCCAGGTGGAGGTGCTTTGTGGCTTCAAATCGACTTTTACTAATTTAATTCCCACATAGTTTGCACATCATTTCACCTCTGTACATTTTCAAACATCTATGTCAACCATGAATAACCGATGATAGCAATAATTTAGATGTGTATTTCGGAAAAATTGACATTAACCATTCGAGTTCTGTGTAGGTAATGGATCGTAATCGAATCGATCGTGAAGTGCTTTTGGCTCATGTCACTGGTAAGAATCGTGTTCTTTTCACATATCCTTGGCTCTACGATGGTGGTATTCACTTCTATCCGTCTGTACGATTCTCGGCAAATATCATCGAAGATAACTATAAGTTGCGATTGACAATGAGGAATATCACTGATCGACGCACCGGACGTTGGGATGGTAAGGTGATATACTTGTAATACATGACCACTGGAAGCCATTGATTGCTAAAGGGAGCGAAGTTCCTACTAAATCCGAAATTTTCTTGTCAGCTTCGTCTTTTGTAGTACAGCAAAATCTAAGAAGTAAGCCGTTTCCATATTAATCTCTTCTTGCACTTTGTTTCACCCTTCGATGATCTGCCTTTTTTCAAATTTATAGACGCCGCATATCGCGAGGCACATTCTCTGGGTTTCATGAGGCAGTAATGGGTGATGCATTGTTGCCTAGTGGCTGGATTTTTGCAGTAATCAAATCTCACCGTTGTTTAGAGCTTTTGATTACATGAAAATACGTCGTTGACTGTTTATTCACTATATTTTATGCAGATCGAAGATATAATTCCATGGAAGCTTCGACGAAAGAATTCGGCAGCTTGAAAACCCTCGCAGTATTTCTCGTCTTGAATTATTTAGTGCTGGAATTGGAAAGCGGTTAAGGAAATAATCAGACCTCATCCTGTGTGTGATAGTCGAAACAGTTCGTCATCTACTATTTATAATTTGCCCATAGGCATATTTTTTAAAAAATCGTGCAAAATGCGAAATTTGAGTGCATTTTTTTCAGTTTATGTTGTATCTGAGGTCTACGAGCGATATAGTCAATTCCGCCGTGGCGCGGTTTGGGCTAAAATTGTTGTGCCGAATATCCCAGTACAGAATGGTGTCGTTCATATCGTTGACAACGTCCTTGGCATCGTCACAAACACCATCGACCAGGTTTACCGGCAATTTTGTATTATTTCAATATATATATTCCTTATCGTCACGTGCATGTTCCTCAAAAACAGAGCAATCGCAGGCTCCTTTTCTGCTTAGGTTTAGAATATCGAACAGCAGTCGAGTGATTTGAGTCTTATAATATGGAGAGTTTCTAAAAGTTGTCGCTATCTTTTAGACATCAGCCTGAGTTAAGTTCTTTGAGTGCTGAGAGGCATCTCTATTGTCGGTCCCTCAAACTATCGGCAAAAATCTTTGGCCGACGTCTTATTTAAATTGATATCGCCATTGTGTAAAGGTCCAAGAAGACAAGCAGAAAGCAGCAAGTGGACATTATATTTGCATATAACTTGCTTTAGATGATTTGCACTCTTTATTATTTAAGGAGTATTTCAATAGATTTCATCTCCTTTCCTCTCCCCTTTTGTAACGATCTGATCATATTGATTGATTGATTTTTAAGTTTGTTGATTTGTTGGTTATTTTGTCGAGGTGAATTTCATCTAAAAACCAACCGAAATTTCAATTTTCTATCGAAATTCGATCATAGCTGTCTGAGATATTTATTAATAGTGAGGCAAGCTAATATTCGCTTATTGCTTTTTAGTTGTTAATGGACAACCATCAGTGCACAACGTTAATGCGTTATATGAACACAATTGGCCAGATAGTCCGCAATTACCTCTCTGCAAGCGGTGGTTTGGTTACATTCTTCGCACCATATAATGAGGCATTTGAGCGTATTCCTGAATATATCGAACGAAGGTTATTGAGAGATCGAATATGGCTCGAACAGGTAAATGCTACAATTCGCTTCATCGTTCCCTAGTCACCTAGTGATCATGTTTAGGTTAGGCTCTATGGTGATACATTATTCCGTCTAGGGAAAGTTTGGCGAGAGATTAACATTACTGAAGTCGGATAAGCGGCGAGCAGGGTAGCATTACGTTCATTGGTTTCATATGGCAGATGTGTGGGCTGATGAAAAGGCAAAAAAAGCTTCCCTCGAGGATAAAGAAGGGGAGAATGTTTGTGATATTGCACCACTTCCTATAGCTGACCCTCTGTACCTTACGTGCATCGCACGGGTATAAATGCTATATAACGCTTAGAAATATCTTCCGGACATCCTATTGTTATAACTTACTCAGTCACCAATCAGAAACACTCGTCCTCATCTTTCGAACTTCGACGACGTCCACATTGGCCATGAATACCGAAATACGGTATGAGGTGATGAATATGCGCAAGTTAGGATCAGAGACTTCCAGAACTTGGTACAGTATACCCTCGGATGCCTCTTTCCAGGGGCAACCAAAGCACGGTGGGAACATATTACAGAAAAATGCACTCACACTGAAACTCAAATCTGAAGTGTCATTTTAGCGACTTTCTTTCGTTAGCGAAATAATTGCTTAATCAATAGCTAAAACTGATGGAGGATCCAGGTAAAGTGGAAGCCATAAAGTGGTGAGATATGTGTCAAGAGTTGCACTGAAGCGAACGTCGCAGATCGTGCGAAAAGCATTTTGCAAATTGGTCATGCTCCATTTGCACCTTTGTCCGCCTTGCATTTGACCTGCACCTGAGCGGGGTGAGTCTGCTTCCTTTAGCAATTCTTTCGGAAAAGTACTCAATCCTCTCCCTTTATATGTTATAGCGAATTTGTAAAGTGCGCTCTGTAGGAATTGTAGCAGGGTAGAGTCACTTCTAGTTCTTTGAGGCTTATATCTATGGTTGGTGTTTTTGGTTGTTATCGATGGTCAAGAGGACTTCTCCTCAACAATCCCCAGATCGTAAACTCCGGAGCGATTTGTAACCCACGGGTTTTTATTCGAAATAATATGGTAAACGTCTTACCGGCTATGCAGTTCACGATGCTTTTAAGACTCTGAAGCTGCATATCGTGCCAGCGAAGGAACTGACAAGTGATGAAATTAGTAACGAAACAATTGTGAATACGGTGGACAACAGACATCAGTTGTATTTTATTCGAGGCGAATGGCCCAAAAATAATATCAGTATGAATTTGTTATTATTATTCTTTGCTCGTAAAACATTAAAACTTCAAGCATATCAGTTCACCAATTTTTATCAGTTGCTCGTCAAGTTTTATCAGGATGCAACTGTTTGATCGTCCTCGAGTACTGTTTTCATTTGTCATATTTATTGCTTTAAATGACCCCCGCATCACTGAATATTTCGGTAAACTGATTTACTCCTTGTCTCAGCGGTTACGTCGCATAAAGCTTTATATATATATGGGGTATATATATATAGACGGTATATATATATATATATATATATATATATATATATATATAAGGCGGAAAGTTATTTCTCATTCGAGCCCAGAAATGTTGCTTTCACTTTACAGCATATTATGTGATCGGTGGTGGAATTAGAACGGCGATCATTCAGGATAATGTTGCCGCAACGAATGGCATAGTTCATTACATCGACCGAGTTCTTGGTGTGCCATATCAGTCGATGTTTGAAATAATACGCAATGAATCGAAACTGCAGTGAGCAATTTCGGTTTAAATTTAGGCTTATTATCAATTGTCATGTTGCTCATTAGTCTTGCTAATGTTCTGTCTAGGCGACAATTTCATGACTTTGGTAGCACCTGCTGTTAAAATTGAAACAAAGATAATTATATAGGAAGAGGTGTAAAAAATGCTTCATTCAGTCGTTATTTCTCTTATTTTTTGGAGTTTAGTGGCTGCCGTTTTTGAAATAGTAACGTATAAACTACCTATATCCTATGATCGGATATTATGGTACTTTGTTTCTCTTAGTTTAAATATTAAAGCATCATTTCTCTGCATTGACTTTATCATCTGGGTGTTTTTCTTGAAAGAGTCGCTCTCAGTAATAACTCTGCGACAGTGAGGCATTCACATTAACTGAAGCTCATGTCACATACTTCACGCACTACGTCTCTGATTAACTGTCAGGGACACTGACTGAACTGTTGATTTTTATTTTGAAATAACCTGATTGAGGTCTGAAATTCAATAAATAGCTCATCATGTCGATAGGAGCACCTTTGCCAATAGTCTTCATGAAAATTTTGTATTCTATAGCCCAGAAGTTTCCATGTATGTTTTATTATGCTTGAATTTTCCTTCCAGTGTTTTTGCTACATCATCTCTACAAAGTCGTGAGTATCCTATATTGCAGAACCTCCTATCAACTGCTCACCAATATGCAGCTGCAGTATACGCTTGATCCATGGCAGGTTTTAACACCGGAACAAAACTTAACGTTTTTCGTACCGACAAATGACGCTTGGGACAAGGTGTAGAATATTTCAGGGTTTCGTTTTTAGAACAAAACAGTAAATAAAACTGTGCATTTGCGTAGATCTTCAATTAATTCATTCAAGTATTATAATGTAAACGAAAGTTCTTTATTCATTATTCGAAATGTTTGGGGTAATTAGTTAAAGCCCAAAATGGTCAGTACGCTCTACTAATAAATTCTATTGCATATTATATTTCGATTATTAGTGAGCTTAGAGTTAAGTTGACTGCAGATAATCTTTATCTCACTCGCCTCTTCGCTACCTGATCGTAAGTAAACGTTAGCAATTAACTGTCTGCCGTACTACTGTTGCATTAATTACGTTTCTATCATAGGTGCCTTCGGCGTTGCGCTATCGAATGACGGATGGTAATCATTGGCTAGCTTTACAATACGTATTCAAACGCCATATAATACAAGGACAGGCACTAATGTACACCGATCTCAGAGAAAGAACCTATGTGATGATGAACGATGAAATGGTTGTCGTACGTCGACGAGGCCGATGTGAGCCACACCCTTTTTTGCTACAATCATTTGTGCGCATGTGCACTGATCTCATACCGAGATTTGTCTGAGCAGTATCGATGATTCCCAGTGAGCTGCTCTGATGCGATATTTCATTATTCTGATTCCTTCATATGTTGAAAGATGGAATGCGATTTCATCTGACGGAATGGCCATAGCATATATTCCATAAATAGTACAAATCGGGTTGATAGGAAGTGAATCTTACTTGCCATTCGTGTAGTTTCTGTAATTGACAGTGAATTCTTCCCGGAATTGGTGTTGCTTTAAGCAGGTTACCGTTACAAAATTTCCGGAACCGTGCACTTTCTGGAAAAGTTGGAATTATTAAAGTTGTAGGTAGATGTCGTCGCATATAGGTGAAATCACGTGAACCTCAAACAGTTTCGAGTAACCATCCACTAGTTTGTTGGGCATTTTTTCGAACTGTGGCAGACTGATAGAGCTATAGCCGACAGTTTTGACCCGCTGCAATATCAGCACCTCTGCAAATCGACGGAAAACTAGACTTTGTTGGTTCTGAAACTAAACCGAAAGAATCGTTTGACGATGGAGAATTGGCTGATGCTATCTTGGAACTTGTGGTGTGAACTTTTTGAGTGGTTAGAGGGGAAAGGGGAAGGGAGGATCGACTATTTTCCTTGAGAAGTTTTAATAGTTCAAAAACGAATATTGGCTTTCAGATTTCGAGCTTTATTGGCCAAGAGGCAACCGTGTGGCACGAATTATCGAAGGTGGGGAAATAGCGGGTATCAACGGTTTTATGCATATGATCGACAACGTGCTCATCTATGAGCCAGATTTAAGGGCCGTAGCGTGTGCAATTGCGCCACTCGATTATTTGCTCGTTTTGTGTTTAACTTTATCATGCTTCGCCAACCACTACAGGGTATTCACTCTGCTCTACTTTATTTGCGTTATCGTGTTGCTGTGATCTGCAGTACTTACTATAGTGCCGATGATTGATCGTGGAGAAGGGAACCGATTCGGTATTCCTGATTCTTTCTTCACATGCTTTTCCATCGTTCTATGCATACTTGCATATTTGCATGCATAAGTTAAACTGTGGCGGCGTCTTGTTTCTGCCAACATATGCGCATCCATTCGTCGGTCCGAGAGCTTCGAATCAGGGATAAACTGAAACCATGCATATGAAATTTCAAGGCTAAATAAACCATTCGGTGAATTCCTTCAGCAGTTTCCAAATTCCTTCATCTTTCTCGAAGTGTTAGTTACGAATTTCTTAAAACACCTAAACTTGGATGCAATTTATAAGCGGTCGAATGGTGATTTGCACCCATAAATCGGAGAGGGCGTTTTTTTTTAATAAACAGTTAATAACAGTAAACATTTCATGGAAGATATACGCAAATAGTTTGCTAAATTAAGGCATCACTACAAAATGAGAAGTTTTTTATTATCTATTGACAATTTACGGCAATAGCAGAGATGAGAGTAAACATGCAGAAATCCGCATGCTAGTTCCCTCGATGTGCAGGTATATGCCATCGGCTTCTTTCTCGATATGAGTGCTTCTTTTCCAAGGGCGCACCTTTTCTGCTTCTCAAAGTTTTTTTTGCTGCAATGGCTACATTCATCCATACATACATCCCGACGTGATATCGCAGTAACATTCCCGTTATCTCTATTATCGTCACTAACTGTGCGAATTGCTGCAGTTTTCGAGTGCAATATGAAAAGTATTGTTTTAAAAATGTCGGCAAAAATGTGATTCTTAGAATCAGTCACGTAACCTCGTTGTTTTCAATAGGAAATCGTTTACATTTTAAGACTGAAAGTTTCTCAAATTGTTGAAGTAAGAAGCGTATCGCGGAGTATTTTGCCGTCCTCTTTCAAGACCAACGCATTCTGCATTCTCCTATTCTCTTTTACCGTCATGATTGAGAGCGATGATGGTCGAATTAATTCGATAAAGTGATGTACATAGCGAAACACGCCCCTACACTGTTATTGTTTGTTGATGCTCGCGCTTCATTTTAGGTCACGAACTATCTCAGGACTATTCTGGACGTACTAATAAGTGCATTTCAGCTTACCTCAGTCCTATGTAGACGACTCTAAATTTGCGTTTTGGATTTGTGAATATGGTCTTATATGTTGATGGTTTTTCTGTTTGTAAGTCACTCATGATAAATTCGCATTGTTGGTGCTTAATAAAAGACCTGAGAGTATAATCTTATGCTTAGTATGTTTTAGAGTTGTACTTGAAACACGCAGTAATATATCAATCAAGCGTGCATTCCAAGTATATAGTGAAGTTGATGATATACGTTTCTATACACATTTCTCGGTCTTTAATCATTATTTCCCTCTTATGTGGATTCATATACCGTGACGGCATGATGAATAATAAAACGAGTAACAAAAGGACAGGCAAGTCGTGGTTACCCTGGTTGGAAAATAGAGTTAGGAAACAGTGGCCTAGGGCCATGCAAAAACGCCGCGGATTCAAACCATGGTGTGACACATCTTTTGCGCATTGTTGTAGAAGCGACCATGGCGATGCGACTTTTGCATATGCCTTGGCGTTTTGGTGCTCTTCCATTATGTTGTGCATTTTCTCGGTTTGTGTAGGTGCGTTTTGTCAAACCCATTTGATTTTATGTGTATTGTGTTGGGTTCTTGATCCGACCGGGGATCAGCTAATGAAATCGGCGCATGCGCAAACTCAGTAAAATTACCACGTGGGATGTTATTTACCATTGAATTACCGCTATCAAAAGTGATTTATCCCGGCGTGCAACCGAAAAAGAAGTCGATTAACGCACCGCTGACTCGCTGGAGGCGGCAGTTTAATTTGGATCTTCGTCAGCATTAGTGGACGCGAATGTTGGTCGAAATTCGCAGGAAGGAGACAGCGAGAGTAAATGCGAATAGTGCCAAGTTGGTGGCAGAGATGGAGCTTCTAACAGACTAATGTATTCCTGACGTAGGAAACGCCTCAAAACGGTGTCACAGATATTATTCCGCGCTCGAGATCATCGAAGACGACCACAAGGTGAAGGCGGATTCTGTGCTGATGGCACTGATTTCTGGTGGAAGTGGTGATGAAGGACTGTCATGGAGCATGGCATATGATGCTTGTCGCGATCGTCGCAAAATAATCGTATGGAGTAGGAAAAAGGACGAGAGAGTAAGTATCGCTGAAAGCATAGAACGGCAACTGCGGAAATCTGGCATGAGTGAGTCATCAATGCACCCTCCTGTACCTGTTGCTCTTGCATGCCTCTGTCATAGTTTCTCCTCACTGCCGAACATTCTTCCTTTCTACTACAGACTTGCACTTCCATTCAAGGAATCTCTTCGCCGGCAGCGTTCGCTTCAATTCCGAAGGGATGAACTACAGCCCTTACCTCAAGACGACCTTCGTAGATAAAAGCGGGCATTGAAAGGGATTCGGGGAAGGGACTACCGGACAGATAGATTAATAAGTCAAATAGATTTCTCGGATCAACAGACCCAAAATTCTCGGTTTAAGAGCGATCCCTCTAAAAGAGGTTCTTCTGCCGGTGCCAACAAGACACCAAGCGCAGATCTGCCAACGGCTCAGTAGCGGTCACCAGCAAGGGGGCGACGAAGACTTGCCATATGCCCGTCTCACACAACGTCACCCCCATCCAGCCATCGCACGCCGCGCCTCAACTTCCGCATTCCTTTTACTCAACCTGCACTAATCGGTACACGCTTCCTCACAACCAGTAAGTCCTCCCTACAACCTCGCATGCGCCACCGCTCAAAAACCCTGTACAACGCTAGATCTCCGCGGTGGGCCCATTAAATTTGGCTTGTGGGTTGTCCTCCATTTTGAGTAGAGCTGAGCGCAAATGACAGTGCATTCTGGAGTGTGGAGGCTGCAGGTACACATTAGACGTCTTTTCTGTTTCGGCGTGATGGAGTTAAATTCGGCAGCCTCACGAAGTCGATAAACGATCCCCACGCAGTCGCTGAGGGATTCGTCGTTGCAGAGGTAAATGTTGCGATAGGCGAACACAGCGTATTTCATTCGGCCAGCTAACTCTTTCACCGTTTTATTGATGCCTTCTGTAAGGGAACTTCGGAAACTCTATTCGGCAGAATGTGCCTGGTGAAGCGGACTTATGTAGCGGCGTCCAGCTTCGAGAAAAGCTGCACCTAGAATCTTTCTTCACCTTGCTTCAGCTGTGGCTGACTGCACTGAACCAAAGACTGCAACTTTTTCAACGAAGCGTGCCATGACTGTAAACTGATCGGTCATAAGAAAGGTTCCTGTAAGAAGTTCATCAAGAACTGTTGTGCTCGCGGGATCACCCATTTACCCTTAGCCGTATCATCCGCTGAGCAGTAGCAAGCAGAACGTTTTGTGATACATTCACGCACTCATCCAGCTGAAGAGAGAGGAACCACTCCAACGCACTTCAGAGCTTTCTGATGGCATTACCGCTCGACGCCGTGTCCATCTGGACCGGATCATTTATCCCGAGTCGAACGCTTCTTGGGACGCCGACAGCGTAACGTTCGCACCTGATGATATTGGAGACGAACAGTGTTGCAACACTGCGCGACACCAAGATAAAAGAGCAGTTCATTCGTCAACGTGGAACCCATCGCCGCCGCTTTAAGGTAGGTGAGACGTCGTATACGTCAAAGAATAGCGAGGAGCGAAAAGAGACACCGTCGTAGGCGAAACTGGTGATGTGACATACCCAATGCACTGTGGAAACCGCAATATGAGTCATTTGGATGCGATATGTCAGCCGTGCATGAGAACTCGAAGCTTTGATTACTTGCTGGACACATCTAATTTGCCACCGTCCGAGTGCGACAGCTGAGCGGCGAATGCGGCACGGCATCCTCCACTCCGGTAGTCGCGGCGCGCATTTGCTCATATATAAGTTGAATGATGCGAAAACCAAATACTCTTTGTAGCTCGGAAGGTGGGGATGTTCTGCGGAACGAACTCGATGCGGATCTTGTTTTATGCGTCGAGCTCAGTGATACGTTTTCCTCTAGAGTCCATTATACTGCGTACTTTTTATACTTATAGGTGTGTGTTATGTCAGATCTATTCGATGTTGTGTGCATTGTGCCCACTTATTCGATCGTTTTCTTTCATTGCTAAGTTAGATCGCCTCAGCGTAGAGCCAAGCTTTCAGTGCTTCGTTTTATCTACAGCAGAAACTGTAATGGGACCTGCAGGGAACGTTGATTATGTTGGATCGTAAGAAGAGGTTTCGTTGGCAGTGATGAGAAAAACTCCACCTTTTATATTGGAATAATTTTTCATTGAAGGAGGCATTCTGAGGCTCGTAAAGAAGCCGGATTGTTTGTGAGGCGGTCATTATTCCAAATTATTAATTGAGACAATTGAGGAGTGTAGTAGCTTTTAAAGCATGTGAGAATTTCGGCCCGCATCACACAAAACTAAAATTGGGCTTTCCCCATATTGCCTGACTCTCTTATCGGTTCCACATTTTTTAATATACAAATACTCATTTCCGCTCCGATCGCGTTGTGGGTAAATGCTCTGTCGACGATGATTGACTCCGAAAAGTTCGATCATTTTCGATTGTCCCTTTTGGAATTTGAAACTTCTTTATGCTCTCGCAGTAACTTTTCGCGTTCATTGTAAATGAAGTGGAATTAAGTTTTTCACCGCTGAATATTCTGCACTATCAACATTTAATGATTGTACTGGGATTTTGAATTGTGCGTTGGTTGTCTTCATTCGCTGTAGCATTTTGAGTAATGCCCATCACACGAAAACGGCAATCAAACCCCATGAACTTGGGGTTCCGTTACGATGGTGCTATGTGCTCATAGACGGATCCTAGAGCAATGAAGATCGGGAAGAGATGATCGTCAATCTTCCGTTTTTTTGACAAAGAAATGAAAGCCGGCCGATCGACGACGTCGACCGTGTGGTTAGGTGGTGTTGTGATTGTCTCTGATCACTTTGGCTGCCACTGATCAAGACATCATCTCCACGATTTTTACACCACCATGCTGCCACATTTCACGCTCAAATCGCTCCTGTTGCCTTTGTTCTTAATTGCTGTAATGCTGAACAAATTCGATGCAGGTGATGTGAAGGAGGTGAGCTTTTTAGCTTGATCATTGCTTCGGTGCTGTTGTCATTATTAGGCTCTATAATGTCGGTGATAGGCCGCAAGAACAGAAAGGAAGACTGATAAGGTCGGGAAAGAGGACGGAGGTTTTAAAGTGGCAAAATGGGAGAACTTTCAGGTTGATTTTTCAAAGATTATAACTTTTGGGCAGCTTTCGTTTCATTCCTACTCAGGTGTATAAATTATAAATGCTTCTCCTCACAGCATTATTTGTGCGCCAAATCTTTCTTATCGCATTCTCTATTTAATTATGGTCTCAAATGCTGAAGTTAAAAGAACTCAAGCTTTTATCCAAGAGTTGCACGTGCACTGAAGGTTACAAATTTCATGCAGCAATGTTTCCGCAATATTACTCTTTCAAGAGACGTTTTGTGCCACCAAAGCTGAGCGTTACTACTGCTCTGTAGTCCATCTCTTTCAGGGTCCACTGTACTTTCTGTGCCGTCTTTCCTTTCTTCAAAGCAGCACACAATCCTCTAAGGAACCATGTATTTGCTGTGTTGCTTCTCCACATCACCCACTTCATCTGGTGCCTGGGTAACATTAGGCAGATCACCAATGTTTCAGGCCATGGTAATGATTCGTTATGGTCGATTCGCATTATTAACATGTACATTTCCTGTCATTTCGGGTTATATGGCGCTGTCATTTGCTCGCGTCGATTTCAGACCTCAGGGAGCATCTGTAGAAGCTGAATTTGCGGACAAGGAAAATTCAAAATTTACAAGTCGCAGATCCAGTTTTTATAATTCCCCCAGTTGCTCTTCTGTTCGAATGCTATTTGGATTAGGCACGTCGCAGTCGAACAGATCCTCGCTCTAACCTTTCATCTTCTGTCGATGTTGGAGAGCGCTTTATATTTCCTAACCATGTCGTCAGTGATGCGGTGATCAATAATCCAACTTCTTGTAGCTGTTCGCTATTTTCTTTAAATGTTTTCATAAGAGTATCCAGAAAGACGCAACGACAGGTTGCGATTTCTCAGTGATGCTGCATTCCACGTCAACACTAGGTCGGTTTTCAGGATTTTTGCAGTCAGTTGAACTCATATTCCATTTGAACTCATATCTTTTTCTATCCCATTCTGCTGCCTACTATTGTCATGAATCCTTCAGAAGACGGCTGCTTGACCACTATATGATCAGTTTGACGGCGACGGACTGATACTGTTGCCGTTGCATGTGACGTTTTTGCAGGAGTTGCGAAAGCATTTCTCTTATGATGATAAACAGCTGAAACAAGTCAGTGGATTATTACTGCAGATGAAGGAATTGGCTCATAGTCAAACTTACGGAGACCGACTATTTAGCCATGATGTACGTACTGTTTCGTTAGTCATTTCGTTAAGCTAGTCCTAATCTAAATTCTTTAAGGGCGATTTTTTGAGAGTGCAGTAATCTTTGTATAGAAATTTTCGAATCGCCGCTCATTTCATTAAAATTTGAAGACGGATAATTTTAAAAGGCAGTGGATCTAGCCAAGTGTTGTTGGCTAGCTTTTAAGGGTGCGAGCTATCTTCCAAAGGAAAATATTCATCTAGGAGACCTTATATGGTGTTGTTGCAACACCATTCGAGAATACTCACAAACTAAACTCGACATCGACTTCCTTGCAACCGTGTCAAACACCACTTGCGAATATGAGGTCTAGTGAATAGCTATCTCTTTATTTCAGCAGTTGAAAGAATATTATTACCTCGAATGTTATTAAGTTACTAAATAAAATTTTTGAGCAGTTAATCTGCATGAATGAACTAGTAATACTGCATGCGATGAATATTTAAGAGATAAAACGTTGAAATACTGGAATTGATAGGGGTACTGGATAATGGGACTTAAAATCTACTCCGTGGTTTTACTTAAAACCCTTTGGGTTCGATAGAGCGCCGTGGTTTTACTTTCGGCACTATATTCAAATGAGATGTTTGCATTGTTGTATGAAATCGCAAGTGAACAAGCTACTGCGTGAGTTCCAGTGAGGCTATGCCTTTACCCCGAGGATATTATAGCGATTGCAGCGATCCTAATATCGGTTGAGGAAGTAATCTTCGAACTAATCAAGTTAAACAATGAATGAATTATGTCTGATTCATTGCCAAACTGTAATCGGTGCGAATGTTGATTATTTTTAGAGCGCCTCAGATAGTCAGAGAGATGTTTCGATCAGCATCGGGCAACCGAAGACAACCAACAAATTAACGCCGTATTTATTTGAAGGTTGGTTGGGAATAATACCTCGAAGTATTTTACAATTAACAAAATGGGTGCAATGTGGACATCGTTACATGCCGAAAAGTATGAGCGGTAAATGATATTATTTATGTAAAATGTGGAGGGTAGATTGCCTTATGGTCGGTGATGTGCCTGAGAATGATCGCTGATCTCTCTTTATCCGAATTGCGTTGATCGGAGGTTAATGCTGTTCGAAAAGTTGCTTATCAACCTGTCCTATTTTCTTTTACATTTCTCCTAAGCGCTGTAGTTTCTAATGAAGCACTTTTTGTCGAATTAGAGGGAGTCGTTTTCCTTTTGCAACAACAAATTCGTAGCGTTACTCTGTTTCGACACCGCAACGTTTTTATTTTTATGATTGGAAACTATTTTAAAGGCCCACAGGCAGATCACTGCTAAGATTAGCAGTGCTTGCTCATCGAGGTAATATCGGAGGCCTTTCATTTTTCTTTAATATTTGCATCGAGTCGAATTATTTTCCTTATTACCTATTTGTTTATATCAGCGATCGTGTTCATTGTGCAATATTTTCAATGAAGGTAGTGAATTATTTGAGGACATTTGAAATTCAGGTCAAAATCTGATGCAGTAAAGTATAAGGTTGAAGCTAATGATTGAATATCGTGGCGCTGAAGAGCACTTCAGATGAGACTTTTTCGGCATTAAAACATTCTTCGTGCCTTAAATAAACAAAAATTGAATCGAGTAATTTCAAATATGTTAGAGGATTGTTTTTTCAGGTGATATATTGCTGTCAGCAAAACAGGCCGAAGCAATTCTAGAGACAATCTCGATGAGACGACCATCAAAGCGCAGAAGGATGAGAATGAAACCGAAAGATTTTGATAGGCAGCGGAGGAGTTTCAGTGCTGATCAGGAAGCGAAATGGACTGAATTTCCTATAAAGTATCGTTTTCACGAATCTCTCGGTGAGAATCAGTCATATCTCAGCCACCCTTTTCCTCACCTCCATCTGAACTCTAGCGGGTTATCATCATTACTCTTTGAACAGATTTGTTTCCACTAACGCTGTGGATAATTCTTAGCAGCTAGTTTTTGCTGATTGAAATGGCTACGGAAAGCTGAAACTTGAACGTATGCTGAAAAGAGATTTGTTTTCAGTAGATTTTGAATGGAATATGATGGAACTCTTGAGAGGGAAGACAGAAGGTAGAGCTTTTTTAGAAGATGAGCAAAAAATGTTAGGATTGGTAATTCTGTTTCATTGAGGAATTCACCGTGAAGCTCTTCGTATATCAAAAAGAAATAAAGGAGTTTAAATACTATAGCCGAATGAACTCTGAAAATGAATTTGTCTTATCCCTTCCTTTTTCTATGTCAACCTCAAATGATGCTACTCACCCTTTTCCTTCAAGCGGAGTCATTTCACGCTGTTATTCTAACCGGAAGTCATGTCCTTGTCTCTCATTTCCTCCATTCTACTTTCTGGCATTCCTGGGTCTATGCTAATACTTCTCATTTTTCACTGAATTTTCCCAAGACCAATTCGTGTTTGCATTGTAGCGCTTTATCAGATCATTCAAATAATCAATGCAGTCGAGTACTGGCAGGGTCATACTTGTTTGAAGTTTCGTAACGACGACCGCGCGACCGGTGATTTCATCGAATTCTTCAAAGGCGAAGGGTAAATGCAAAATTTTCGATCTTGTTGATCCATAAAGATTTCCTTGTAGATTGCAGCTATCAGGTTTACATGCGAAACCTCAAAGCGTCAGTTATTCTTTTACCTCCAACACCATCTGGGCTGTCTAGGAGGCGTCGTGCAGTGCGACCGTGCCATGTACGCTTCCCATGGTCAGACAACAGAACCTCGCGAAACATTTCTTAGACCCAAGTTCACTGCAACAGCCGACAGTTTTCGTAGAAGACCCGTGCTTTTTCTGAGATATTAGTTGAAGTAGCAGTCGCTCTTACTCATTTTGGCCCGTACTGACTTGTGTTATTCATATCATGATTTTAGATCCCACTTGTTTTAAATGAATGTCTTGTATGTGTTTATGCAAACAGCACTCATTTAATTCTACCGCCTATGGTCCTCATCCACGTCTCCTTATGATAATTACCTTTATACTATAGGTGTTACTCTATGATCGGTCGATTTGGTGGTCGTCAAGGTGTGTCAATCGGTGAAGGCTGCGAACGAGTTAGTGCTATTCACGTTTATCATATCATTTCAAGTATGTGACTTTGCTTGTCTCTCTACAACCAAGTTGCTATGTGTTATGAGTTTATGTTCAGGGTGTCGTGACATTTTCAACTTCTCGACTGGTTTTGGTTCGCATTTATTCCATTTTGCATTACTGCTTAGTCGGCATACTGTGTTCCATCTACTCTAATGAGCTGGACTTCCACTACAAAGAGATGTCTCTATCTTTATTCTTCAGCTGCTTGCCATCAGCATGCTTAGACACTTGCGGCATCATTTTAGAATGTTGACAATAGCAACTAAGAATGTCGTTCAAAGTAGCGCTTTTCTCCTCACAGAGATTATCACACCCGTCAGAGTGAATTATTTCGAGTTGATGGACGAAACGTGTTTAATTTTTGCTTCACAATGGCGAAATGTTACGCAGAAAACCGGTCGGGTAATGCGAATCAAACGCGGATAAATGTTTCTTCATAAGAATTTCGCGTTTTTCTACACTTCTGTCATATCCAATTTTCATCAGTTATCAATACCGATAATATCTGCACAACCGATGAGAATAATTCTGAGATAGCCTGTTGGAAATGTTATCTTTTGTGAATCTGAGAACATGGTGGGGGCAAATGGGGGGAAATTGTAGGGCAACGTGCTTCAGGTATGTTACACCAACTGGACAGCTCTCATCTATGGTCTGAGGCATTAAAATGTATAGAAAGTAATTGCACTACATAAACACTAGAGATCGCTTTCCTTCATTAGGCTATGATGTCGGTTATCCACATTCTTCTCATGGAATTAATCCATAACAACGCACAGCAGACTCGGAATACACACATCAACTTTCACTAGCAAAAGCTTTGAACGAGACGCAAATATATTGCCTACATATGTAAATTTGACTGCTCTTATGACTTCGACGCCCTTGATGATGGTGCTCTTAATGCTGCCATATCATTTTCTCGAAGACTGATAGAACATTCATAATTCTTTGAATGTGATAAGTGGGGTGAAGATTTAGCGAGACGTTGTCACCTTAGATCTCATTTCATGCGCGATATATTTTTTCCCTTCATGGAACTGATCGAAATTACGTCATACGCGTCGTATCCCTCCTCATCATCGAACTTTAGATGTCTCGTATGTAGCAAATTCAAGGCGCTTTCCAGTGCTACTGGGAACGACTGCCGTAGAAATATTGCTGCGTGAATGAGTTGGATGTGAATCTTGCATGCGGCAATCATAGCTCCTTTGTTGTTGGCACACTGTATCTTTTGCAAAAATAATTATCCTCGACTTTTAGTGTATTACCTCATCGTTAATTGCGCGTAAATGAATTCATTCGAAGGCTAAGAGACAAACCAAATTGAGAGCGCCGCTCGTATTTTCCTCTCTATCTCGAAATAAAAAGATTTCGGGGAAATAAGATGAGAAATCATTGGCTACTTTCTCTAAGAAAATTTCTCACTCTTTTATTTGGGATTCCCTCTCGGAGAAATGACTTTGATAATATTCTCTGAGTTGACGCTCTCCTTTCACGACCATCGAAATGAAGAATAACATTTTGCTTTTTTCACAGCGCAAATGAGGATAATGTGTTGCGTTGTGAGTTGAATTTGACAACATCATTTATGACGAATTGTACGAATCCAATAAGAATGCGAAAAATTCTGTGCGAAATGAGTCTACTTTTAAAAGAAAGAACTTATATCTCAGATCGGTACAGTCGAGCACGAAATAGGTCACGCTTTGGGTTTATGGCATGAGCAATCTCGACCGGATGCAGGTCAACATATCGAAGTGCTTAAAGCGTTTATTCTACCCTCTTATATCAGCGATTTCCTCGAAAGAGGTGAAGATGAAATCGACACACTCGGCGTTCCCTATGATCTTGGTTCGGTGATGCATTATGGATCGACCGCATTCAGCGCTGATCAGAAAAGTAAAACACTCTTAACGAGGTCAGTTTTGTTATGCGTTTTTGCACAAATACACTAGAACATTAGAATTTTATTAGAATTTAAAGCAGATCTCTGGAATTTCGCAGACATTCTATAAACACGAGCATTATGACTATAATAATAGCTTTCGCAGATTGGTTCATGTGGCGGATCGTGTGTGGTGTATTGTGTATGACACAAAAATTGAGTGGCCGTGTTCTCGTAGATCTAAGCGAAAGCGGTAATTGCACGTCAAAAATGAAGGCAACAAGAAAGTTTTGTATGTGATATTTGGTGAGGCACTGCATTTTCCGTCCCAATGCTTGTTGTTCAAATTCCCATTCGTAATTATTTCAACACCGAAATCTGAATCACTGTAGTGATAGCTTTTGCACATTTCATGCACTCAATAAGCAGTCATACTGGTCGAAACCACTGCGAGTTGCCGAGTGCTTTAAAGTGAGAGAGAGTGTTAAGGCGCCCGTTAAACCATTCGTAGAGTTAATACGGCTATAGCGGAATGAAGGTGAGAATGCCCTGGGGCCACATTGTTTACATGAATGTAAATAATAACACAAGGAGGGACAAGGCAAGCAAGTTACTGAAGTAGACGGATTGAGAGGATCGAGTGGTATAGCTGGACGAATGAGAAGGCAATAAATGACCTCACTACTGATGAAGTTACTCAATATGGAGTTACTCACTACTGATGGAGTCTATTCCGCTTTTGCAAACGCTACAGAACCACCTATCATATATTGCTCATATATTGCAACAAAAGACAGGTTGGTGGATGTTATGGCTCGAATCCCTATAATACCGTTTTCGATTGGCGAAGGAATTAATCGTTACTACGTCACTTACCCGTCATGAATTGGTTGTTGAATTGGAGTACTCGCTTTCATTTACGGAAATAAGTTTTTGAAATGAAAAATATTGGCGGTGGATTGACTTAATGAACGATAAGTGCGATTCTTACAGAGATCCATTCTATCAGACAACAATCGGACAACGAGAAACGCTATCATTTTATGATATCAAGATTATCAATGAAGCTTACTGCAAAGGTATACTTAATGCATTATAGCACCCCTCTCTCTCTAATTACAATAACTTTCTGACGAAATGGATTGCAGTATCTCGTTCAGAATAATTTTTCATTCATTGGTGCGTTCATTACTGGTAATGGTTCCATTTTTATCTTATTCTTCAAAAAGCGTTGGTACTTGCTGCTAGTAATGACTTTAAAAATATTTTAGAATCATCAGAAAAAGCGCTTCAAATAGCCAAAGTTCACCTAGAATTTTTGAAGTGTCTGAGTCGTTTTCATAAACGGTATTGCCGAATGATCAGTCGTTGTTTCGACTTTCGCTCGTTGACCTTTTTTTGTATTATTTAGGTAAATCTCTTCGAATACTTTTTTTGCAGTTTGTTTAAAATCTGAGTTTGATAATTTACGATGTTAATCCAACGGGAGATGAGAAGTAACGTCACGAATATCGCCAAGCAAATTGCAGGGAAATGCAAAGGGAAAGATGATTGCAAGAATGGCGGTTATATGAATCCAAGCGATTGCAGAAGTTGCCTCTGTCCGAGTGGATTCGGTGGTTCGAAATGCGAAGAAAATGAGAGATCACTCGGTGAGTTGTGCTCCCATTTGCAATTTCCGTTTACCACTACAAAGCTCGTTATCAGAGTTTTCGCATTATAGCTTAGAATTTAAAAGAATGAAATTTTATTTAAAGCAGTAAGGGTCGGTGATCCTTCCAAACAACCGTGATCTCCACACTCTCTATTCCAGAATTCAAAAAACCGGAGAACAGTCAGCAGATTCTGAGAAATAGAGAGGAACAAACTGATGAGAATTACACGTTTGTTGCACTTCAGTTACAATGATTCATTTATGCATTTCGAGCGAATGAAGTACGCTTAAGCAGATAACATTGCAGATAACAGTGGGCAGCGAATGAACTGCCCAATGTCATCTGCTATATATGCCAAAATTATTAAGTAGTAAATGGATAGATATCTCATTGATAGGATGTAGGTTATCCAGAAATAAAAGGCGAGAGCGAATGTAGATCAGTGCTTTCATTCTACACTTAAAGGTTTTGTTGAATAAACTAGTAACAGCTTTATAAAAATTCGAATTCTTATAGAATCATCGTGCGGAGGCCTACTTAAGGCGACTAACAAATGGCAGAATATTGAATCACCTGGGTATCCGGATCCAGGTTACGAGTCTGGTGAAAAATGCAGCTGGTTACTAGAAACGACGAAAGGTTGCTTACCTTTAACTTGATTGAGTACTTCCTCTATGATAAACCGGAATTTGTTGCACACTTTAATAAGGGTGAACGGATCTGGTCAAGATGCAAATCTTTTCGTCAATAATCTTTAAAAAAAACAGCGTTTCATTCTATGTCATGAAGAGAACAATAATGGAAATCGTTAGTTCTTAGGCAGGTTCCCAAAGGGGAGGATTTCTGTAATCTTGTTCCCAAAAGGGAGGATTTCTGTAATCTTATTACCGAAAGAGAGGATTTCTGTAATTTTCAACTAGGCTGAGAGGGGGTAGCAGATGAATTTAGAGTAGAAAGAAGCAAAGTATTCTCATACGTTAGCTGTTTTGCATTTTCTTGTTTACGAAAATGGGATTTTCGACAAAATTCGTTAAATTTTGAAATTTCCTCACTGTTAGAGACAAGAGAGGATTCGAACTTTGATTTAGCCTCGTCCATAAGAGCACCATCTGTACCAATATCGCACCATCTGTACCATGATGGCAATATTGACATAGCATTGATGCAGTAGAAACACATATTTCAACATGAAAAGAAATGAAATTGGTAGTTGCAATTGTAGATGAACGAATCGAAGTGGAATTCGTTGATGATTTTGATATATTCTGTGCGAGTACTTGCGTCGATTATGTTGAACTCAAGATCGGCGCTGATCTTCGCAACACAGGATTCAGGTGCGCTCTTATCTTTATTCTTGCTTTCTTTAATTCTGCATATTTTATTACAGTAAATACCTCTACAATTACCCGAATAATAACCGTGTTACGTTGAAACTTTCAGGTGATGGGTAGAATTGTTTTTACACTTAAGTGAGTCTTAAACTTTGAACTGTGGAATTCGGCTTTTTTTTTGAAGTTAGTGAAGCGAGCATTATGCTATTCGGCTTTTCCACGATTTTATATTTATTTATTGGACAACGGCAACTAATGCATCCACAATGCCTTTTTTGATTGTTCATTTCCATAGCGCTCTTCGCACATCCATTATGGAATGGAGTCTTCCGGCGTCTTAAAGCATTTGCACCTTTCAACTCGAGAATCTCTTCAATCAGCAAATTTTTTTATAAATACTCTTATGACTATTATTGGAGAAATTGAATTAGCGAAAACTTCGCAAAATAGGTAGGACGTTCGCAAAAGTTAGCCTCATGCATGCTTTTAAGTCGGTTTCACAAAGCGTTTGCAGTTACAAATACTTCATCCTAGTGATTTTTACTTCTTTCTTGACGTTCTCATAAAGCAACATTTTATTATAAGTTACGTTCACTTTTGTTGGGATTTCTCGAGAAATTTGAGGTTTATCCTCCACCCATTATCGCGACGAATTTTTTCGACGAATAAATATTTCAGATTTTGTTGTCCTGATCATCCGAACGGTAATCTTGTGTCGGCGCTCAATCAAGTGGTTGTCATCTTCCGTTCAACTGTCGGTGAAGGCGCCGGTTTTCGAATACGTTTTCGATCAAGTATGTAGCCTTCTCATCACTATCATTTTTTCATATCGTCTTATAGTGATAGAGCATTGCATTAATTAGAGATATAAGGGTATCACATCGGTAATACATGCACACTATTGAAATATACATTTCTGCAACTATAACGAAAATGTTAATGATTTCAATGCAGTTATAATTTCTATACGGGATATTTCTTAGAGAAATCAAATTGACGTCGTTAATTCGTTTGTAGTCTTTTTCCTTAAGGGGTGAAATTCGTTTAATGTGTTTCCCACTAAACCGAAATAGTGTAATAGCGAACATTTCAACAACTGAGGTCTAAGCAGAACGAATAGATGAACTAAAATGGAGGAGAAACATTTTCGGTTCTTCAACTATTCGATATCCTTGAGTTTTGCTCGATATGCGCTGATTTTTGAACGATTTAAGAAATAATACGTTTTGGTGATCCATTTATCATAAGAATCTTAAACGACAAGCGCTTTTTTCTTCTCTTACAAAAGTTTTCCCATTCACACACTCAGCAAATCGACTAAGTTACAGAGGATTTTATTTCATCCTCAAAATTTGCATTAAAGTTGTCGGATCGCTGTCTCACTCTCATTTTACCATTTCTCTCTCATCATCGACAACGTTATCGTTATTCCAATCGACAATAGTATTCCCACGTAACGCACGGAATATCCGTCTCGTTAGTTCCATATCCGTTTGAATCTCGGAAAATACGATAGATGTGCCATAATTTAGGACTGGAGTCTTGGACATATTAGAATCACACTGTACACTGCCGTGGGAGCTTCAGTGAAGGTGTTTATTCGAAGCAATCGTCATTACTTCTTATTTGAAAACACAGTGGCATTTTAAAGAGTTATGCAAATTGCAGCTACGAAACCCGCGAGAGCAACAGTGTCACCGCCGAAGAAGACTACTACAGGTAAGTTGATTGTCAATCGACCCTGGCTTGGCCGTTTATTGTTCGATCCTTTCCATTGCGGCAACTTACCCCACGAGGTCACAAATCATCGATATCTGGGGGATATTCATAGTCAGCTTCCATACTGAGCTAATTTCTATAACACAGCCATCACTTGTTCCATGCAGTTCACCCCCGTTTAGGTCCACTTGTTTGTCTGTCAAGTATGTATCGAAATATGTCACTTTCTTATATTCCATCCAGGCAGCAACTGCTAGCTCGTACCCAACGTACACAGCTGTGGGCTCATGTAACATCGACCGTTCACATGACAGACATCGCAGCAGTCATCGGACACGTGGACTATGGCCATTCTAGACACTGTTTGCGTTTATTGGGGCTGTCAAGTGTTTTCTGAGCAAAAACGAATAACATCATTTGTAGGGCAGAAGAGGTAGAGGCGTGAAGTGCTCGGAGCAGCAAGAATATGTTTTCTAAGCATTTTGTTTAGTTCCACCAACGACAGTGGCAGGCGAGAATATCTGGAGCGATTGGGGTTCTTGGTCGCAGTGCTCTCGGCCATGCGGTGGTTGCGGTATCCGATCGCGCATAAGGATGTGTGCTACGGCCGAGTGCTCGTAATTTTTTTATTCCTTTCAAATCCAACGAGGATGTTTCAATTACGTTGGGAAGAGTGCTTAATTCAATGCCATTAAAGTCGGTCCAAAGTTTATTATTTCAAGCTTTGTGACTAAATAAAAGAGATTACCTTATGACAGACTTTAGAACAATTTTGTCCATCCCTAAATCACGAAACCAGTAAGTTTCTTGAATTTTCATCACTTACATAGGAAACTGCGGAGAAGGCAGGCAGTACAGTATAAGGCCTAGTTGAAGAATTCACAGTCGAAGGAAAGAAATAACGAAAACGTCACAGTACTCGTTTCGAGTTATTCGTTCGTTAAAATAATTCTAAGTTTAGCCGAACCAAACAACTTAGCGCAACTTTCAGAGGGAAATCCCAGGAGTTCTCGACGTGTAACCTGGAAGCTTGTCCTGTCGACCCGAAATGTGCCAAATGAAGTTCCTCAATCGGTTATGTACAGACAGCCGCAATTGTGCCCAGTAAGTTCTGAGTATTTTCTGCTTCACTTGCATCGAAATAGTGCCGCCTCTCTGTTTCTGCGATCAGCAGTTGTCCTCAAACATCGTTACGCGTAATCTCAACGACTCTCTTATGAGGGAGCTTTTTTTTCAGTTTTACTTCGAATTAATAGCCCATAAGCAGGCATGAGACCCAGATCAAGTCCGCACTTCCGAGCGGGACGGGATTCGATGTCCTGTGCTCATGTAAGCAATCACCAACGTTGCTCGATCGTGCGGCACTTATACGTTTTTATGAGCCAAAAACTAAGGTTGTTTCAAAAGCTGATGGCTCTTACAGTGCAAAGGCTGCTAAGATCAGCTGGTGCGTATCCGTTAGGTGGCTAATATTGTGCTGGGAGCGGTTTTTCGGTCGCTGGCAAGGATAATGGGGAAGCAACGCAACACAAAAAAGACTGTTGGTGACAGAGCTATGTGGAGGTAGATTCTCCACATCGACTTCTTTGACTCAGACTCACATGTCTCAATGTTGGAGCTATGTGACAGAGACTCTTTCAGCCTGTCGGATGCATTATCGTCGTGCAGTCAACCAATTTGTTGTCCGCCATTCTATGAAGTTAATGGACTGTGCCAAAGCGACGAACCGATACTTGGTGTGTTCGTTCATTGAAACCTCTTATTTGCTTTGTTTTCGGTTTTCACGAAACCAGCGCGGAAACGTTTATAAATGCTAAGAGAACCTCGAACTTGAACTATAAACAGTAAGAAACGTATTTCAGCAACACTTTCGTCAGTCTGGGCTTTAACCAAGATCGAATGCATCGCCTATTTTCACTGTTTCAAGAAAATATTCGAATTCATATAATGGCACTAGTGGTCTAACGGTCAGCTTAGCATCCCGACTAGAATTCTTTTTGGCTTAGGGAAAACAGCTTATTTCTTGAGAATGCTTCAGAGAATTCCCTACTTTTAGCGATCAGATCCTCCCGAATGATGCTCTTAAGAGCCAAGCTACCCTCACCGGAATGCGGTGATTTCGTCTCTTCTTATGTGTAAAACCCTGTCCTGCAAAAAACAGCTCATTTGTGCTATCAGCGTTGCAATTCATACAAAACACTTGACATTTATGAAGAGTAGGGCAAGTGAGGGACGGGCAACCGAAGCAGAACCGTTGAGGACAGCACCCGTCTAGAATGACCTGTTTATCCACAGCAAGCGTCCTTTAGTGAAATTGACTCAGTAGTATATAAATACACATAAATAACAAAGCTGAGTGGTACAGAACTACCTCGAACAGGATTTGGAGCTAGTTCATGCTCATGAAACTTACATTCTCAGAGACCCAATAGCGGCAACTCTCTCCGTCTGATTCAGACGGGTAAATTTAACTGTTCAGTCTCGCCTCTACACATGTCCATATTCTTATAAGCATTAATCACCGACAAATGCAACAGTGCGAAATGGAACACTTAGCTGACCGTGTCGACTCGAATTTCTCACTATGAGCGTTATCAGTTTCGTAGGTTTTTAGTTCCGTCATGTGGGATAACAAAAAATAATTACTGTTACGATGTGATATTAACTGTTTTTTGTGATGACAATATTTATAAATTAATGTGCAATAAAGATTTCCTCAACAATATACGACCTTCATATTAGTCGCCGTATCATCCAGCAACAAATCGTTCGATTTCATCGTTACCTTTGCAAGGGTCTTTTTTAATTTGATCTTCTAAAATGAGATATATCGGAAGTCCACTCCACTTCTTTCCATTAGTTAACAGAAGAAAATCGGTATGATCAGGAACACTGCATTCCTTTCTACGAAGAGCAACCCTACAAGCACGTCGACTGCATACTATGTTACGTCAATACAATCATCTACCTCTACGCTCTTCCATCCGCGTCCTCCTACCAATTTTTTATATCATAGATAATTTTCTCCCAAAGCGGTAATCCGATAAATTCTTTGAATCAAATTCATCTTCAAGTAAGTTACAAAGGTCATTTGTAAGCGTTTTTATAGCGATGTCATCTCTCTTCCAAAAAACGGCCACCGACGCCACCACAAACAGCACCAATTACTACACGCAATCTCGCAGCACTTCAAAAAAAAACACCGACCCGTGAAGAGTACTCAATCACCGATTCACATCCTTAATGATGAATTTCCGCTAGAAAAAACATTCCGACGAACCAGTCCTTCGACCACAGAATCACTATATACTACCAACTGCATTTCCCATTTGTAGACGTAGCGAATTTATTGCAATTTAATGTAATAACAACAATAAAATATAATAAATAAATTATTAAAGATAACCCGAAATAACAATCCATCTCTCCACGAAATAATAAACAAACGAATTTCAGATTTCCGCAAATTTTTCTCTCTCTGCCTGAAGAAGGAATACCACAAAGAACAAAGTTGAAGTACAGTAGAATTTAAGAAATAAATCTCTTTCCAATGTCCCAAAACATTTCACACTGACAAAATATGAGAGAGTGGCCACATATGAAAAGAATGACGGCGTCCCAGCCTTCTGCCTCAGACAAAAAAACAAAAAAGAAACAATTTTTCGTCTTCTGCATCGATTGTTTAATCAACGTTTCGAATTCTCTCAAACATGCGATCCGTCGACTAAGTGAAAGTACGACGAAAGTAAATTCGACCTTCAACTTCGATCATCAGATAAAAACGACAGCGGTACGTTCCCTCCCATCTCTCCAAACAAATAATACCCACTAAAATGAAAAAAAAACAGCTGAAACTAAAATTTGGGGTATTAAAGTCCTCATTCGAAAGTATAGAGTTCTACTCAACTGTCAATTATCAGTCAGTAGAAACAATAAAACCAACTTATGAGCGCTTAAACTTCCCTTCCAACCGAAAACACCGACAATGTTGAGGCCGTGTTGAATACCCTTTCCACAATAATTCCACAAATAGCAACAACATGACGATTGCTGCTGACACCGATGTTAACATGAGAGGAACATATTCGAATCGCGAATAGAATAACACCTTCAACAAGCATTTTCACCAATTATTCGGGAGAAAAAAAGCTTTCCTATTGAAACGATGTGTTCAAAACTCTCCCTCCGTGAAGAGAAGTTTACTATTCAGCTCAACAAGAGAAACTCAATTTCAGTAACCGCAGTAAATAATGACTTCGCCTTAGTGAGATTCGCATCGGCATCAGCTCAAATAACAAAGTAACGTGCCTCCCGCCAGACTCAAGCGAAGAAGTCGATCGAAGCCTGACGTTCCATGTGATAATAGAATGCTTCAGAAAAAACATAAAATAACCCACCTTATGCAAGATTAAGCAATATGTTTGGACGAGAAGCACGCCAATAAGACAACATTTCTGTAGGGCACTCATCGTGGACTGCTCAACGCAAATAAACTTCGTGATACATTCCGCGAGAAAGTGATAACAAAAAGCTATAGAAACCTAAAAATATAGCAAACATAAGCGTTAGGATTATAGAAACGATGCGTTTACTCTCCACCTTACTCCCCTCTCAAAGAATCGTTCATGGAGGTCTCCAAGCGCATTCACAGGAAAAGGAGGGATGTGATCAATATGTATACGATGCCCATATATTACACGTGAAAAGACGAAATGAAAGAAATATTCTTTTGATCTCATCTCTCACATAACAATTTCCAGGCAACTGCAAACTTTCAAACATCAGCAGCAACAACACCCTCGAATGAAGAAAAAATCGTCGGAGACATTCAATAAGATAATAATGGAAAATGTAATTCGACGGGAGCAGAATATGGGAACTTTCAAGAAAAGAAGGTTATGCTTCAGATGGGATGAGGAGACATTTGAATGCTATGCGTTCAGTCAATGGCTAGCAAAATATTTCTAAAAGCATCGCCTACAAATGCAGTAGAAAGATCGGCATTAAGAATGTTGTATTCCGGAAACGGAGGGGCCGAAGGTTATACAGCGGCGACAAGATTATTTTTTTCAAAGATAATATGCTGAGATATTCGTCCAAATAAAGGATGGACGTTTCGGCTGGCCATAACCTGCAATATGCTTCTGAGGAAGCTTTATAAGACTTCTGATCCACAATCCCTTTGGAAAAAACAAATAAAAATTCAAAAGTAGCGGATAATATCAGCTATATAGGTGAAAATTTCTTTAACTATACCTTTATTATATTTTCGAAAGGAGTAAAGAAGAGAGGAAAAAGTGAAATATTGGCGATCGCCGATAGCACAACAAACGACGATAGAAATCGATGATCCTGAAGAGAATTCAACGTTGAAGAAGGAATGTTTGTGAAAACTGAAAGAGCAAAACACTTGGCAATCAGAGCAACGTCGTACGAGGGCATTTCAAGTAGGTTCTTGGGCGTAATTTTACCGAGAATTAAACGAGTATCCTATTCTGATAGAATATTGTCCCATCTTTCTTTTTACCTTAACTCAAAGCCTCGATCTAAAACCTTTCCTATAAAAAACTTCACTGCACAATTCAGCGGAAAAAAAAAGAAATACTTACTGTAGCTGCGAGGATCGTATAAGGTATCGTGACAAGTAAGATAGCCTTCTCATGGACGTGATATCCTGCAAGGAAAAAGGCGAACGCCGCATGAGTGAGGAGCAACATAAAATTACGTCGCCGTTTCATGAATAACGACGCGATCAGTGGACTCAATAGAAGCAACGTCATCATCAATGCTGTCAACGCGTTCACCGATGGCAATATTGAGTGTGAATACTGCTAGAAATGTACATCACAAGTTACTCTCGAACATCGAAATAGATCCAAATAGATTTCTTCAGTAAAATGGGATAAGCGTCAGAGCATTTGCTCACAATCACATGCTCTTTATCAACTTTAAAAAAGAGTCTAGATTTCCGGCGGAGGGCGACGTTGGTTGAATAACTTGCATTCAATCAATCGGCGCCTTCTCAACATCCGATCCTCCGAGGGCTAATATGTGTAAAAATGTATTTTTAGAAATATAATATTTTCTTCGATAATACTGTCCGTCCACTATTTCGCTTCTTGTTATCGATAGATATCTGAAAATCTTCCGTCCCTCCTGATCAAATCGCCAGCTATGAAGAGCCCTCTAAATGTGATTTCGTCAAATCAGCCTTGCTAATGAAATTATCTTCGAAATAAACGCCTTCGGGATCGTATAGCTGTTGTTGTGATATTGTGAGGATGGCATTTCTAAATGGCCAAAATGAAAATGAGAATTCACGAGGATATCGTAAAACAATAGGCTGCACACCTGGACGAGGCCCGACGTATATTGCGGAGACTGTACGTTAGATGGTAACCTATTGAGTACTTTCAGTGTTCGATAAAGACCTAAGTCCACAAAGTTGTAGATTGCCCAGAGATTCGGTGCCCAATAAGCATGTGTTAATCCTCGCTGGAAGGGGAAAAGCCGTGAAAGAATTTGTGCGAACATTTTTGCGCCACCAACATATAAAAATGGACCTGAAATTTATTCATCTCATTATATACGAAGGTAAACTGATGAACCACTTCCAATGATCATAACAAATCTCAAATCATATCACCCTCCCATAACTTGATTCAAATGCCTGCCGACCTTCTGATATGAGCAGATCATTAAAGCTACTAGTTCGCTCCTCTCGCATCGAAAAGCTGCATTTCCTTAATGTGCCATAAACTCTTTCTAGGAATAATCTAATCGGGTATACCAATATTATATCGAAGGGAACTTTCAAATGAAATCTGTTGATAAAACAAAGTTGATAACTCTTCAAAGAGAGATCGAAGTAAGCTGTCGTTTATGAAATAAATAAAGAAGTGTCGAAGTACGACAAGATCTGTGTGTGTGCCGTCTTTGCAATAGCGATTAAAGAAGCGAATAAATGCTTCGAGCGATCGCGCTTTATTTACCCATTCGAAAATGCGACGACAACATTTGAAGTGGGATTTGAATGAAGATCGGGATCCGGACGACACTAATTGTACGGAGATCTAAATGTCCATAGATGGCGGTTGAAACTAGAAAGAGTGCATAAAAATATCAGGAAAACTGAAGTGATTCAGAGATTCGCCGAATCGAAGTGATTCGTCGAAAATCCGAAATAAATATAGAAAGAAAAAAGAGCGATAACGAACCGAAAGAGACGAAAAACGGAATCCACGTTGCGATTGCTAATTTCACGATACGCGAGACGACGAAACGATCGAAAGATGCAAATATATAAGCGTATAAATAGAATATCACATAGGCGAGTGCATAATATGCATAAATGTGTTTCATATTGAGAAGGAGACAAAAAAATGATGCCGCCTGAAAATTCGAAACTTAAGGAGAAAGAAAATATCTACGAACTGAGCAAACGACGGAATCGGAAATACTATTCGAGCCGAAGATAACTGCTAATCTTTCTCTCAACTTTAAACTATCGAATCATGAGGACGACTTCTATTTACAGACATCGAGTACAATTTCTTCAACTAACTTTCAACTTTATAGACAGAAATGAATTAACAGTCTGTGACATGAATACTACAAAACTGACGAGATAGAACTAAGCGTGATGGGAGAAACTGAAAATGACGCTCACAGAATGGACACATAAAGTAACCGATATTTGACCCTCATCACCAGATGCTCTCTAATGACAACTGCATCTATTGCTTAGAAGGGAGCGTCAGGCGTTGAACGCCAGGGATCGCGAATCATCAAAAACGCAACGAAGTTCGAATAAAATCAGTTCGGTCTGTGTATAAACAAGAGCCCAGTGTTTCCATATAGAGACTTTCGAAAACAGCGAACGCATAATAAAGTGCATGAAGAGAGAACTAAGATGTGGTGCTAGCAATATCACTGAATAGTAGCTGAAGTCCAAATGAATAGCATAAGACAATTGTAGGCAGAACTGATATTGGAAATGAGGCGAGTACCATTGGCTGCAGTAATAAATCGTGAAGAAAGCATCCATCATCGACATTGCACACAACAAAAGAAAGCAAAGCATGAACTAAGCGATGGTCACTTCTCTTAAATGAGTTCATTAGTAAACGTGAGAGAATATAGTTTGCATATAATAACCGCAAGAAACACTAAAACAAATCAATTTAGCGATGTTTTCGTGGAATTTTTCTTTCGAGCGGAATGTCAATGTCTGCTGTAATCCCGACACTATCCGATAAGTGACTAAATCAAAGCGATCAGTAGGTGCAACGGAATTCGACGATTACACGCATAGCATAAGCAATTATTGATAGCCATATTGGCTCTATCGCGTTGCATCTTTTCTCCTTAGTCGGATACGATGCAAACACTACGAGAAGTATATATGCAACGATAACACTAACACTAACCACCAATAATTGTCCTCTCATTGTGAACGCCACTGAGAATAATAAAATGGCCGTTAGAATAGCGTTGTATTGGAAGTGAATATTGTCAACGAGGATCAATGATGCATTACATATCAATAAAATGCAGCAACCCACCGCCGATCTCTTCGAATTCTCTTTCGACAATATAATACTATTCGCGAGGAATCCATTAGCTATCACCTTAAAATAAGCTATGGCTGAGTTGTTCGTATTTATTACGACCCTCTTCCGGACAATCAAGAAGAGGAAAAGGATACGGAAGAGAGCAGAGAGGTGGGCATGACATGATCGCATACTAAAAAAGTTCCAACGCTTTACATTTCTAAGCCATTAAAACCCACTAAAGAGCTAAAATTACACATCTACAGCATTATATTATCTGAAAAGCAGTTAAGTCAGAAAGGACCTCAACACCTCATTGAACGCAGTGATATGTTAAATCTTCAACTAACGCAGCTTAGCTGCATGATGAAGTGTATATCTATACTGTCTACGGTCTTATTACTTGAAATGCTCAACAAACATGCCCACCTTCCAAATTCTTATTGCCAACAAGGAAATATTAAACGAGATGTTGAAGTACAATAAAAGAGGATACGAAACGAATATCAGACGTTTCGCTACTGACATTGACCTCAAATTTCGCTTAGTTTCAACAAGAAGAACTTCGCAGACGCGTGAAATAAAACTTGAAAGCATTGTTTGCATATCAAACAATCCCATCTCATCACATATAGCGATTTCAGTCAAAAAAACAACTAACATATATGAAGTCACATAGAATAACACTGAATCGTTGAAACAACAATAATTGAGGTGAGGTAAATTGCTCCTTTTGGATGATCAATGCATCGGGTACTACGATTTTTGCCACCTGAAATTAATTTCTGAAATAGTGGAGGTGAGATAAATTGCTCTTTTTGGATGATCAATGCATCGGGTACTGCAATTTTTGCCCTGAAATTAATTTCTGAAACAGTGATGAGATGAAAAATGTGAGGAACCTGTTAGACCATTTCTCTAAATATTAACCGATCGAATCACAACTGCTCTTCACAAAGCATTCATCGAGAATTTCTATATTTCATGCAAAAAAAGGGAATAGGCACCTCACTGTTTGAAGTGAATTCATAACAATCTGCTGATGCGATATGTGGCAATCTTCACGATCTATGCAATTATAACGACTCGACCGTAGAATGATATATGATATTTGAAGGTTTCATAGCGACTATTTTCGTATCTGAAAATAGAGCGAGGAAATGCGGCCTTACTTTGGAGCCTAGTGGATTTACTTTCCACTACGAGATAAGTGAACAACTGTTTCTACGAGTAGGAGGACGGCAATTACAGTGGTGACATCGTTTAGAGATATTCGATTTTCAATGATACCACAATACTAACCTCGGCAAGCGTCAACTCAAAGTAAGCAAAGATTGGTGGATAATCAAGCGTCCATTCCGATGTATTCTCATAGTACCATTGTCTCATAGGTAAATTATAGGTGATAGCCATCCAATTACGATGCACCTGAAAACAAATGCCCATATATAACGACCGCAGTTGCAGTGAAATGTATAAATATCCTCTCCTTAAGTAATATCCTTACGAGAAGTAAAACTTCATTGTTCAGGCAAATAATGAGCAAAACAAATAGCTCATACTCGAGCAATGTATATGATTCATCTCAGTCACTATTCCTCCTAAAAGCGCAGATTATAGAACAAGCTCAATTCTCATTCACTATCGGACGGTAGCGTCGTTGCGCAAACACCCACGTACCTGCGTCATAGGTCATAAGCGCCAATCTAAGCAGCCGGATGCCAGACATTTCAGGACCGACTAAGCACAACACAAAAGCCTAGCGAATCAGCTCGATGAGATCCCAATCCTCGACCGGGGAGAGAATCTTAGTTCATGGAGGAGTCCTCGACGGCTGTTAAAGCTTCTACGCTTACCGTGCCAGTGGACATGTTTTCAATAGCGTCAAAGCGTTCATTGTTATCTCTCAAGGGCAAGCAGATAGAGAGGGAATGAACCTCGAAATCCGTGCTGTGATACATCGGTACAAGAAGGAATTTGAGCATAAAAACTAGGGCAAAGCACATCCACAACCATCGTTCACAGAAGACATTCCCTCTGTTGGATGTTGCAACACCCGGTGCCATTGAGTTACCTGTAAAACATGGGCAACGCATCAACTTCTACAACGATGTCGATGGCGCTCTCTTCGAGATGAAAGTCCGCTCTTAACAGAACTCCGAATCGACTCCTCCTTTACCTCTTAGACGCATTCCACTACGACTATAGAAACAACAGCGTCCAGGAAAAGCGGAAATGTCCACCTCAACCACCCTCCTATAACCTCCGTTGCCGGTCCTCGCCTCTATTCCACAAGATAAGTTTTGTTTTCCGCGACTTGTAACCGCTTACATCTACGCTCGATGAGCTACTCTCCACTCAGACGACAGTTTCACAAGGATTCATCTCGGCTGTGATCGTTGCAAATAAGCTTTATGCGGAAGTTTTGTGGATTGTGAGGGTGCATAGGGAACAGCACCTTCACCTTCTGGATGGAAGAGCTTTCTCTCGTGAATGTGGCACTTCCTCGGATACGCTTTTTGAACGCCGCACACTTCTTCGACAAGTTTCGCACGTCACTAACGAGTAACTTCATTGGATCGCTTAAGAAAATGCTTCTACATGTGCCGTCTGTATCCTTACAGATTAAAGCGCTTGGGTAATAAACACGTCGACGATAGACGGAAAAGAGAAGCACGCCAATAATATCCTATAACCTCGGATACAGTCGACGGCGGTTACCTCGATCGGACAACTTAGGTTCGTCACCTCGGGCTACGGGAACTCATAGCGTAATACCGGATTTCGCGTCAGTTCCAATTCCCCGGATCCGTCTGCCGATTCGACGTAATTGCGAATGTGATTCTAAAGGAAAATGATGAGCACTGTTTCGGAATAAAATTCCGCCTTTTTCCAGAAACATTAAGTGAACGCAATTCAACCAACGTGGAAATATATTATCGTATTTCAGTAATGGAATCGTTACAAATTAATGAATAAAGCTATAAAATTTGCGTTAATCTATCAAACAAAAAACCCCCCGGAAGTATTCGAATCGAAGCAAAGTTAGCCTTTGCTCGAATAAGCGACTCCAGCATAGACTCACATCGGCTCCGGCACAAAGCCACACCGAAGCAAAGTTAGCCTTTGCTCGAATAAGCGACCCCAGCATAGACTCACATCGGCTCCGGCACAAAGCCACACCGAAGCAAAGTTAGCCTTTGCTCGAATAAGCGACCCCAGCATAGACTCACATCGGCTCCGGCACAAAGCCACACCGAAGTAAAGTTAGCTTTTGCTCGAATAAGCGACCCCAGCATAGACTCACATCGGCTCCGGCACAAAGCCACACCGAAGTAAAGTTAGCTTTTGCTCGAATAAGCGACCCCAGCATAGACTCACATCGGCTCCGGCACAAAGCCACACCGAAGTAAAGTTAGCTTTTGCTCGAATAAGCGACCCAGCATAGACTCATATCGGCTCCGGCACAAAACCACACCGAAGCAAAGTTAGCCTTTGCTCGAATAAGCGACCCCAGCATAGACTCACATCGGCTCCGGCACAAAGCCACACCGAAGTAAAGTTAGCTTTTGCTCGAATAAGCGACCCCAGCATAGACTCACATCGGCTCCGGCACAAAGCCACACCGAAGTAAAGTTAGCTTTTGCTCGAATAAGCGACCCCAGCATAGACTCATATCGGCTCCGGCACAAAGCCACACCGAAGCAAAGTTAGCCTTTGCTCGAATAAGCGACTCCAGCATAGACTCACATCGGCTCCGGCACAAAGCCACACCGAAGTAAAGTTAGCTTTTGCTCGAATAAGCGACCCCAGCATAGACTCACATCGGCTCCGGCACAAAGCCACACCGAAGTAAAGTTAGCTTTTGCTCGAATAAGCGACCCCAGCATAGACTCACATCGGCTCCGGCACAAAGCCACACCGAAGTAAAGTTAGCTTTTGCTCGAATAAGCGACCCCCATAGACTCATATCGGCTCCGGCACAAAGCCACACCCAAAGTTAGCCTTTGCTCGAATAAGCGACTCCAGCATAGACTCACATCGGCTCCGGCACAAAGCCACACCGAAGCAAAGTTAGCCTTTGCTCGAATAAGCGACTCATAGACTCACATCGGCTCCGGCACAAAGCCACACCGAAGCAAAGTTAGCCTTTGCTCGAATAAGCGACTCCAGCATAGACTCATATCGGCTCCGGCACAAAGCCACACCGAAGCAAAGTTAGCCTTTGCTCGAATAAGCGACCCCAGCATAGACTCACATCGGCTCCGGCACAAAGCACACACGAATAAGCGAAGCATAGACTCACAGTTAGCCTTTGCTCGAATAAGCGACCCCAGCATAGACTCACATCGGCTCCGGCACAAAGCCGAAGCAAAGTTAGCCTTTGCTCGAATAAGCGACTCCAGCATAGACTCATATCGGCTCCGGCACAAAGCCACACCGAAGCAAAGTTAGCCTTTGCTCGAATAAGCGACCCCAGCATAGACTCACATCGGCTCCGGCACAAAGCCACACCGAAGTAAAGTTAGCCTTTGCTCGAATAAGCGACCCCAGCATAGACTCACATCGGCTCCGGCACAAAGCCACACCGAAGTAAAGTTAGCTTTTGCTCGAATAAGCGACCCAGCATAGACTCATATCGAATAGCGTTAGCCTTTGCTCGAATAAGCGACCCCAGCATAGACTCACATCGGCTCCGGCACAAAGCCACACCGAAGTAAAGTTAGCCTTTGCTCGAATAAGCGACCCCAGCATAGACTCGAATAACATCATAGGCTCCGGCACAAAGCCACACCGAAGTAAAGTTAGCCTTTGCTCGAATAAGCGACCCCAGCATAGACTCACATCGGCTCCGGCACAAAGCCACACCGAAGTAAAGTTAGCCTTTGCTCGAATAAGCGACCCCAGCATAGACTCACATCGGCTCCGGCACAAAGCCACACCGAAGTAAAGTTAGCCTTTGCTCGAATCAGCATAGACTCAAGCACAAAGACACCCAGCCTTTGCTCGAATAAGCGACTCATAGACTCACATCGGCTCCGGCACAAAGCCACACCGAAGTAAAGTTAGCCTTTGCTCGAATAAGCGACCCCAGCATAGACTCACATCGGCTCCGGCACAAAGCCACACCGAAGTAAAGTTAGCCTTTGCTCGAATAAGCGACCCAGCATAGACTCATATCGGCTCCGGCACAAAGCCACACCGAAGTAAAGTTAGCCTTTGCTCGAATAAGCGACCCCAGCATAGACTCACATCGGCTCCGGCACAAAGCCACACCGAAGTAAAGTTAGCCTTTGCTCGAATAAGCGACCCCAGCATAGACTCACATCGGCTCCGGCACAAAGCCACACCGAAGTAAAGTTAGCCTTTGCTCGAATAAGCGACCCCAGCATAGACTCACATCGGCTCCGGCACAAAGCCACCAGCAACTCGTATAGCATAGATCGGTGTCCTCGAATGTAGCAGTGAATTTTGTTCATGTGGGCTAGTTCTTTTCATTGACCGAGGGCTTTGTTTTTTTTTTTTTTTTTTTTTTAGTTAGGGTTGCAGTAGTTTGTACTTGACTTAAAAGATGCTTTAGTTAGTTATGCTCTCACTCGCTAATTCTTATCTATAGTAATTCTTGCATCTATACCTTAGAGCCTCATCCTTAGTATCCATGGAGATGGGTCTTTCATATCCATCAAAGGTTTATGCGAGTTAGTGATCGTAGATAGTGGTCGTACCTTTTCGAATTAGACACTTTGTTGATAACTTCCGATGGTGACGATTTTCAGCGTTGCCAATAGAGCCATTTGCGTGCTCATCTTAGAGGTTAAATGACATGCTTCAAGCTCTCCGCTAGTTATGTCGGATCTATGAGTGCCATCCGCATCCTGGAGATGGGAATGCGAGTTAGATCGTAGAAGTGGTCGTACCTAACCGCCGAGGTGACGATTCGCGTTCAGTTCGAGCTCCGCCAGTGGAATCAGTTGAGCTCCGCCAGTGGAATCAGTTGAGCTCCGCCAGTGGAATCAGTTGAGCTCCGCCAGTGGAATCAGTCGAGAGGGGAAGGCTGCGCATTCAATTTTGTGAGGGGGGACAGCCGGAATAAGTGACGATGCGAGTGAGCACTCTGCTTTCTTCTCGAAGGATGTATCCACAAATAACGTTCAACGGAGCTTCATTTCGGCTCTTTACGGTTTTCTTAATGAAATCATTTCCTTTAATCGACTTATATTTTCATTTTCCACATATCTAAACGTGAAGTTCGATTTTTAGAAATTTTCTCTAATTTCCATTAATGTTTTCAGGAAAAGGTCAAAGGTTGACGGTGGTATTGTTAGAGAAGAAGGCCCGTGAATATGGTCACCGAACAGAGGGAATTATCGACGGCTGTGCTGGAAATGAGGGTATGTAACTTTGAAGGTTTCGCTTCAGAATAGATTCTATGGCAGCGATATGCTGAAGTGATCACTCACGAATAAATGAGCCGGAAATTCATGGAATGAGGGTGACATTTGCGCCCATTCCTGTGCTAAATTGGGCGCTGAAAAATGCCGGAGTTTCTTTCCTCGAAGATTCTAGCCACTTCCTGTTTCCTTAACCTTTTCTCATCCTGAATGATCACTTCCTGTTTCCTTAACCTTTTCTCATCCTGAATGATCACTTCCTGTTTCCTTAACCTTCTCTCATCCTGAATGATCACTTCCTGTTTCCTTAACCTTCTCTCATCCTGAATGGTCACTTCCTGTTTCCTTAACCTTTTCTCATCCTGAATGGTCACTTCCTGTTCCCATAATCTTTTCTCGTCCTGAATGATCACTTCCTGTTTCCTTAACCTTTTCTCGTCCTGAATGATCACTTCCTATTCCCCTAACCTTTTCTCATCGATACAAGTGCCTAGAATGACCGCACTAGAAAACCATATACTGACATTTGCCGAGCAAAAAAAAATGCGACGAGCTTGAAGAGGTTCATTAGAAAAGGCTCGATTTTGGACAAGCATACTTGCAATATTGATTGTAGTTCTCTCACTCTAATTGTAATTATTAGCGGATTGTTGTAGAAGATACGATTGTAAGTAAATACGTAAGAGTTTTCATAATGAGGAACGCTTCTCGCAGACGCGGGTTGCTCGTTTGTTATACTTTCGCTTATCTAATATTCTCTTCCAGTCGATTTTTAGAGAATATTTCCACCTCGAATAGCATAAATTCTTCGTTGCAGTTTATGCAAAGGACAAAAAATCGTTTAGAAGCGGAAGCAAAGAGGAGAGAGAAAGAAGCGATACGGCGATCATTTCTGGCAAATGTGAAACATTCCGAGCATTCTACATCGAAACATATCGGCAACGAATATGCGAAAGAGAAGCGCTCATCGTTAGTGGCAACTTGCAATAATTTCTCTTATATTATTATTTCGTTTTGAGGCGAATTGAATCGGTGGACGCTATTCGGATCGCTTGAAACCAAATAGGCGTCGATTCATTAGCGCGGATAGTGGAAGAAATTGATGGAGCTAACTTTATCGATATTTACTAGAAGCAAATTGCAACTGCAAACGGCAATTAGGAAGCCGATAATAAAGTTTAAAGTGGTGAGGGAAATATATCAACGCACATGAAGTGACCTCAGAATTCAACGGAATAACCTCGGAACTGAACCGTCGATATTCGGCATAGCTGAATTCGGTTTTACGTTAAATTTCGTCGAGAGGTTGGATGCCAGTGGTGAAGAAAGAGTTGACGATCTATAATGTTTGAATTGTTTTAATAATTCTTAATTTCTCTATAAAGCGCCTATTGTGCATATGGTATAAAGTAAACCGATTGAAGTTTATATTATAGTTTATCGGTTATATTCGAACAACGCTATGAAATTCTTGAGGATCTTCGTTTTGGACGGATGTCATTCGGAGGTTTCAATCCGGAAGTTGAGGTGATTGTCGTCGAATCTTTTATTGCATGTTTTTTTTTCTCAAACTTACTCTCTTCAATATAGAAATGATAGCCATTCATAAGTGCTTAAGGTTATGAACGAATGGTCAGTATGGGAAGAATTGTTTAATTGCTAGAAGTGTTAATTGCTCTTAATTATCTACTCATATTGCGATTTAATTGCACAAAAGAATTCGCTTTATTCGTAGACTGAAGTTAAGAATTCTAATTGAGAGTGAATATTTTGCAGAAGTTGATGAAATATCATAACAACTTAAAGATGGGAGTAAAGCGAGAGGAGGAGGACATCGTCGACGAGATGGATGTCTCTGACACCGAAATGGCCACAAAGTAGGTTTCTTTCCCAGCGGAGAGCTAAATAGCGGTGTGTAATCGGTGAGAGTTTTATGGGAAGGTGATCGGATGACTTAAGATGAAACGGGAAGCAGATAAATTAGGGTGGATTACTTCCATTATATCTTTGCACTATATTAGTATTCCTTTCAGTAAATTATTAAGAAATAACTGCAGTAATATTAGATTCTATAATAGTTACCTTTATGTAGTTTTTTTTACTTGGGATATTTTCATATCAAATATGATTTGTTTTCGTTTCATTGAATGATGTTATTTCATGTTTAATTTAATGAGAGCGGCACATATTGGCATAGTGATATTCAAATGCAGCTTTTAGATTGATTGAACGATCGAGCAGATAGCTTTAAATTCGCAACTTTGATATCGGCTTCAAACGCCTATAATTGGCAAATAATTTCAGATTGAGTGAAGGTGTCTCGTCGAGTATAGCGAAAAAATTCGAATCAAAGCGACAACGACGTGATGACGTTAGTTTCTAAAAGTTTTTGAGCGAATATAAGTGAGAAATTGATGTAGTCTAAAGCGCTGATACATGATCTCTTCCATCCTGTTGCCCACGCCACTCTCCTCCTACATTCTTGAATCCCCTCGAGGGTTGCTTCTTCAGCCGGGAAACTTCGTCGTCTCATTTATATTCGATATGATTTGTCGAGATTATGAGCTTATCGTTAAAAATCCTCCGAAAGTAGTGATATTTGCAGTAAAATAGGAAATTATTTTCAAGAATAACTTTGATGAGCATTCGAGTGCACAAATATGCGGTTATCACAATTGGGGGAGATGAGAGGGGCTCTATAAGGGCCATATTTGAGAGAACGAATAAATTCATTGACATCGAGGGGCACCCTTATACAGCCTACTTGAAGACGAACATTTTTCTTCTGAAGAATTCGTAAATCTGAGAAATAAACACCGCTAAATGAAGACGATTTAAGAAAGAGGGGATTTTTTGGAGTTTTATTAGTGACTGCTTTGAGGAGCGTTATTCGATGAGGGCATTTTCGGTATGCTTAGCATTCCGCTCCTCTCGAGGCAAAATAGAATAGAGCGACCATATCATCCCCGAGATTTCCCGTATAGCTTCCCAGTCGCGTTTCCCTCCCTCTTCGATCTCATAGAACCATTGGACGGTGGCAGTTCACTAATAGTTGTGGACGGGAATTCTTAGTGAGGTGGAGAATATGCGTTGGCAACGATCATTCCTCATTGTTATGAGGAATGCAAAAGTGTATGAAGGGACGGGACGATTGTCAAATTGCAAAATGTGCTTTCACATTCGAGAACGTCGTTTCAGGAGCGTTACAATAAGACGTTTATTGACGAATCGTGTGTGAAAGGTGATCGGAAGAGACGAAGTGACGGTCGTCGTGTTAGGGATGCCGGTTGAAATATCTTTGCCTTAACCGATATATTGTAGTCATTCGCATTTTGTGATGGGTGGGGAGGGAAGGGAAGGTAATGGCAAGCTCACAAAATTCCAGAAAATAAGCCGTGCCAAGTAGATCGTCAGGAAGTAGACGATGAATGAACACAAACGATGATCGTCAAAGTTTGAAAATGTTTGGAGAAGAAATTGGAAATTGTTTCCCAAGGCTTAGGTACTTGCAAAAGATGCCCCTGGCAGCCTTATCGCTTAAATGACGGTTTTGAAAAACGAGACAAGAAAGATGCACTCGTGAAGTTCTTGGCTTCATTCTTCGGGATGACCGATGTATTTGAGCTATCTCTGAGAGCTAACTGAGATATAGTCGTCGAGAGGGTAGTAGCGCTCATTTGTGACGGTCGTGCCGTCCCTTTGCCAGCAAGTTCCATATTTCTTTTCCTTCCCCGTCTCGCTTCATATGGGAATTTTTTGAAATTCTTTAGGCGATTATTTCCCTCTCGGCGGGTAGGTTATTCGTTATTTCTTATATATTGTTTGCTTTCATTGATATTGTTTTCTGCTTCATTTTATAATAGATTTAATTTCTCCGTCATTTGTTTATGTTCACCGACAATATTGGAAGTATGAGGGAAGGAGAGAGAAGGAGGAGGAGGAGAGCTCTCAAAGCTTCATATGCATCTCACTTATGATGTTTTCTATGTGCAGTTTATATTATCGACGAATAAAAATATTCTTATGTATCAGCATGTTTATATTATACGTTTTCCCCCACACTAGACTGCTAGGGGAGGGAGAGGGGGTCGAGTGGTACTATGGTGCCGCAACTCTTTGATCGCCGCTCAATCTCGCCGACTCTTTCAGTTTCTCGCTTTCAAGGATGTCCATCTTTGTTCGGAATACAGTTGATATCATCTTCCCGTTTTTCCGTTTTTCGATCATTTAATGTTTGTTGTAAACACGATTGGAGGGAATCGTTTGTAAGCGTTGTTTCCTTTTTCTGCGGATCTTCAGAGATTCGCGCCGCATGCAAGGAGTCTCCTACCCGTTATGTCGAGCTCGGGTACCCAGCTTTTGTCAATTTCGCCCGTTTATTGTCCGCGATTTGCCCGTATAGCAATGGTACCCTTCAGTTTCTATTGTTAGTGGCTGTGAAGGCGTAGGCAGAAGTGAAGATAGAAAGTAAGAGGTGAGGTGATAGATGAGGTAGCGAGCATACAAACATATTGCTGCTCTCAGCGTTGCGTTTTTATAACTCAGCGAGGTGGCGCTTCCTCAGAATATGCCCTCAACGATCGAAAAATTTTCTCAGAGGAAATGCGGATGAGGCAAGTTTCGAAGGGTAGACATCGCTGAGATCGGATCAAATTAAGATATTTAGCATTCATGAGAGTCAAATATTGGAGTTTAAAAACGGAACCGTGATCGGGAACCGCATTCGAACTCGACTCCGCATGTATCTTGATGCTACAGCCAGGCAGAATCGACGATCTTGGCAGTCTCGCTTTCACCATTAAAGCACGATAAAGGTCGTTGTGAGTAAGCTCGTTACTGCCACTTCGAAGCTCTTCTGCCGCTCTAGCTAGCTCTATAAAACTAAGCAGGTGATCCCCAAGTTACCCCGAACCTGCAGTTCTTAAATCGTCATCGAACTTTACTCTCGATCCTTGTACCTATTTCATAGAGCACCTAAGGTATTTCTCTTCTCCCGCCGAATAAGCGATTCCCCGGTGGCGTATTTTGTTGCCGACTAGCAATTGTAAGCATCTGGCAATCCGTTGCTTGAAGATCGTGAATTACCCATCACCCCTCACTCTCTTACGCCCAAGAGTCCAGCGGTGCGACCTTCGATCATATACGATAGAGTGGTCGAGTGGGGAATGGGCGAGATGGTGACGTCGGTGACTAGGCATGCTGTTGAGGTCAACATATTTGTGCTTTGTACCGTCATCTTCTCTCCTCGAACGAACTTCCGAGGGGAAATTAAGACCAGTCAGTCTGCCATGAACAAGCTAACATCGTTTGAAAGAGAGCAGAGGAGGTGACCGGAGGAGAGGGGAGGGGAAGGGGGGGGGGGTGGGGGATCCGCAAACGATGTGAACGCATACGAATAGCTTCAATTGCCAAGTACTAGTTGTCGTGATCATTTAATGGAATTGCGTTTCTCGACGCTCATCTGAAGAATTCAATTTTCACTCTCGTTGCGTTGTGGCCATTTGTCGTCGTGGTTCTATCCCGATCCCGATCGACGGCGATACGTTGTCGTTATTATCTCTAAGGAATGCAGCTCGCCGATGAGGTCCTTCTTCGCGACGAATGGGGGTATTCAAGTTTCTAAAGGCGATCGTCGGTTGTTTTTACGGGATTTTGCTGCTCTATGAAATAGTTCTTGGCCAACATCCCATTATTGTTGTGTCTAGCGAGCCGTTCCCAATCCGTCTCTTGGCCAAGATGTCAACGTCATTGCGCTTAACGTTTCCAGGTTCCCATCCTCGTTACGACTATATGAGCTCTTTATTTAAGCCGGTGTGCTTTGTGTCGCCTCTCTTCTACCTTCTCTTTTGCACTCTCCTCTCTATCCGTACGGAAAATATCCGTGGAAATATAACTTCTTTCCTTGTGGTATCCTGATCTCTTCCGGTCCCGATTGCGGCGGCAATCGAAACAGTACACTTAATGCCTGAAAAAAAAACCATTTGACGCGGATCTAGCAAAGTGATCGACTCTGATCGAACCGTGACTAGAAATCGATTCGAACCATATCCACTTTTAGTCTTCATATGAGAATTACTCTTTCCATATCTCCATTATTCGATAAATGTATTCATTCATAAATAATTTGGGTCTTTCTCTTCGTGAAACGATTACCCTTTGAAAGATTGACGTTCCATGGGAACCTGGATCGTTGAAGGTACATGGGATCTACGAAAAGGTGATTTTGTCGAGTGTAATTCCAATAAGCATAAGGTGGTTTCGCCTGAGAAACGCCACTATTCTGCACTTCGGATACATACGACGAGGATAGGAAGTAACTTAGGACGAATTGTAACAAGACAGAAGGAAGTAGACGAGATACAAGTTGCTCGTTGAGGGATATTTCAGGAAAAGAATTTCCGGAAAGAAGCAATTTTGTGGGAGATCCACCCGGTTGCTGTCGCTCATATTGCTTGATCTCTCGACGAAATCACCAACTCCGCAACGTGGGCTTTCTCGAATAGAACAAGCTCTCGAGTTCCTCTCCATTCCCAACTGCAAAATTGTGTTCGGCGATTCCGATATTCCACGTTTAGATGCTTGCTAGTATCCTAGAAAGGAGATGAGTACTCTCGATTTCGACTTATTGATTCATTTCAATGGAGCCACTTTCTTTGTAGTGTGCTGCGTGTATCCGGAGCTCATAGAACGGCATGGAGGCACTTCAGCTGGAGACCGAATCTCCAGGACGTATCATCTGCTGCGAATGTGGTGCATTAATCGAACCGAATGCTGCTAATATGTGTGTGGCATGTGTACGTTCGAAAGTCGACATCACTGAGGGAATTCCGAAACAGTGTAATTCATTTATTTAATTAGCGATCACTAATGAGTAGATTCATCCATATTATAGCCCGCATTTCTCATCATTTCCATTTCAGATATTTAACTCAAACTATATTCTCATAGAAGCAGAATATGAGATGACCTCATCCATCATATATCTCTCTTATTTGTTCTCCCATTATCGCTTTAAGCTTGTTGTTAACATCGATTGTCTATTCATCTCTCGCCCTCCTCGCTCTCATTCGGTATTCCCATAGATTATGCCACCGCAAATGTTCTCTTTGAAATTCCTCTCTTAGTGAATTCGAGTGAATCGTTTCGAGACAGAGAGAGGGGGAGAGAGAGGGAGAGAAGAATTTGCAAAATTCCTATTCCCCGAATCATAAACGATTATTTCAACGATATTCCAACTGAGAAATTAATTTTTTTCACTAATTATTATCGTCTTTAGAATCGAAAATCGAAGTTGGTGTAATTTCAGCTCAACTAATAAATTGTAAATTTTGTCGACGCTTCTTAATGCCGCCGAATGGATGGCTTCATGCACCTCTCGAATCAAAAGAATTATTATCGTTGGCGTTGAAGAAATTGAAACCGACAATGACAAAGGTTTGTCCGTATCGTTGAATAATCTCTCACATTTATTCCAAAAAGAAGAAAACCCTCAAACGATAGAAAATATTGAGAAAATATTGCTTAGAATTGAGAATTTCAATAGGGAACTTCTCATCATATATTTAATTTCTTGAAACTTTTCATTTTTCGTTAGAAAATCGCAGTAAATTTGAATAAATTTATCGGTCTTTATGTTGCGAGTGTTTTCTGCAAGAGTAGAGAAGCGGAGAGAAGGGAGTTGGGAATTCTTGAAGGCTTTCAGGATGTGATACTTTCAGTACTTTTGAAAGATGATCAACGATCCGAACTATGGCGATCGTTGATTGCAGTTCTAGTGTTGTCATTATGTGCTCTTGCTGGGGTCTCTTCATTCAGAGCAGTAACGCTAATTGAATGGTCATATCAGCTTTGCAGCGACTCTTCTGAAGTTGCCTTCTGACATGATCAAAGTATTCATCTATATCGTGAAATTGCTAACAAGGTTACTTAGGATCCTAAACTGCAGTATAACACTCAGAGAGTTTATATCCGAGGCGGCGGTGGTATACTAGTGGATACTCGCTTATTGAACGTTATAAGATAATCCCTGATCAGATACGACGGAAGTATCGTGGTGAAGGCAAATACTAAAGGGTTTTGGTGGGGATAGAAAGGGAGGAGAAGTAAGGGGAAAGACGAGAAGGAGCAAAAAAGCGTGGAATTTTATTTGTCGAATTAACTTAGATGTTATTTTCATTTCAATTCTGAGGTCATTTTCCGAATTTCTGAGATTTTCTCGCTCAGGCCAAGTACCGAATGCTTTCCTTTCACATCCGTTGCTTCCACCGCCTCCGCCTCTCACTGCCTCACTCGAATAGTGTGTATCGTCTTTGTATCGCATCAGTTACTTCATAGAATTACTATTCACTTGTAGTACCACAGTTTCATGACTAACAGTTGAAGTGGTTGATATTACAGGTTCGATTAACGGATGCGTCGTTCATATGGACGGAGCCGCACTCAAAGAGAATCAAAGTGAAGTTGACGATTCAAAAGGAGATCATGTCGGGAGCCGTTCTTCAACAGACATTCGTCGTCGAGTTCATCATTCAAAACCAGGTAAATGTCGTGCATTAACCAAAGTTAACAATACTTTATGTGGATGTTCTTGTGAACGACTAAGTGAAGAGTAAAATAGCAGTGGTGAGCAAGCTCAGAGCTGTTGAGTTTAGCGTGGGGAAGTTGATTAGTGAAATAATTCCCCTACTAGGAGGAGAAACTCTTTGGAATCTCTTATTGTTGAAAAAAAAAAGAACGAGTTTAGTTAATTCAAGTAAAATATGGTTCTCTCGTACGAGAGAGGAGAATAGCATCTTCTTTGAAAGGAGATATTTTCAGATGAGCCGTGAAGGGGGGGAAATGCTTCTTATTGCTAGGAGTTCTCTGTTATAGCGATATGTTTGATGTGTTAAGGCATTCATCGTATGCTCGTTGACGTTTAGATTTGTGAGGATTGTCGTCGGGTGGAAGCGAAAGACTATTGGCGTGCATGTGTACAAGTGCGTCAACGATGCGATTTCAAGAAGACATTATTCTATCTGGAGCAGCTCGTGCTGAAATATGCGGCACACGTTAACACCACTGGTGTGAAACCTGTTGCCAGCGGTATTGATTTCTACTATGCGAAGCAACAGGATGCGAGAAAACTTGTCGACTTCTTGCTCTCTGTGCTTCCGTGCAAATATCGCTACGCCCAGGTACCCGAGTTTATTTCCTTTCAGTAGATTATTAATCGAATTGGCGAATAAGAATGCATATTCATATCGCCTCTGCTAACTCCCCCTCAATCAACGCTGACGGTATTGCCGCCCACTCGTAGAGATCCAATATAGGAAGCATCTCATCCCAAACTTTCTCTTCAGGTCTGTTCTCCTAGTGAGGTTATGGGCCGATCGCGTGGACTTTTCCGATCGAGAAATGCCCAAGCACATACACTCATGTTGTATTTGTGACAGCCTTCAGGCTGCTCTTACTTCATACAATTCAGTCATTGCTGAAGTTGCCGCTGTGAAGTATAGCGATATTTCAGAAAGCGACGACTTATTTCTCAGTGCCTCTTTGGAAGGAAGCTTATGCAGTCTTCGAATTTATTATGGGGGCGGGAAGGGGGGGGGCTGCAAAATGTAGTGATCCCCATTTTCTTCGCTGCAATAAATCCAAGTTGTTTTTGAAGGAACTTGTCACACACGATCCAAGAAACAACACATATGACTACAAGCATACATTCTGCGTCGACATTGTACCAATCTGCAAGGATAGTGTCATCTGTCTGCCGAAGAGGATCGCGCAATCACTCGGTAATATGAGCCAATTGGTCGTTTGTCTGCGGGTCTCTAATGTTATCACTTTGATCGATCCGTCGACGCTACAAATGGCCGATGTGACAGCGTGAGAATTTTATTATCGCAGTAGTAAGCAATTCTTCATTATCGGCAGGCAGTTCGTCGGCAGGCACTGTTCGGCTTTTGTGGTGATACGCGGATAGTTTGGTTCAATGGTCACCTAAGTCAGCCTCGAAGATTTGTAATTTCGCTCTGATAGTGAGCGGATACAGAAGGTTCTTGAAAGGTTTTTAAGTAATCTGAATCCAGCAGAAGGTAGCCATCACGAAACTTTTTTCCGATCGATGTATTTTGGAAATGAAGGAGGGGGGGGGGGGGTTGGAGGAGGAGGAGGAACAACTCCATTCAACCGATTGCAGAGGGATGGGTCATCCAAGGGAGACAAGAATTCATTTTTATTTGTAAGCTTATAGATCTGAATGAATGAAGCAGGTGATTATCAGCCTCAGATTACGCCTCGTTCTCAGTGGGAACGTTGTTTTATTCAAAAGATAAATCCTTAATTGATCCCTTAGCGGTGACACGGAAAGGTGTTAGTAAGCACAGTTGTGGTGCCACTTCAGAACCCGGCCAGATTTCGACTCATTCGGAGGGTAACACTATGCGAAATAAAATACTTAAAGTACGGAGTGCTTATGGAAAAACAATAGGTTGATACTAAATTAGAAGGGAATCGTTTTGCAGATTTCTGTGCGTAATATATGGGAACATGGGAAAAAATTCGCTGAAGGAAGCTGCTGAAGAGCTGAAAGCCGTCTTAAACATGGTTGATGGGATATATCCTATTCTTTCTCTCTTTCTGCAGAGGAATATATCCAGTAATTTTAGATCGCAATACTGGCGTGATCCATTCGAAGCGTTATGTCAGTCGAAGCAGCTCACCGAGTTCTATGTACTCGATGTTGAAGAGATAGGTGACCTGAAAAGATCCGCTGGTCATGGGCATGTGTCCGCTAAACATCTTCTTGCTGACGTTTGGGTCGTTCGGAGCAACCAGGTACATAATTTCATATCCTCAAACACTATCGCACCCTGACTAGAGATGCGCAGATCTTTCCCATCCTTTTCCACCCTCTTCATCTTCGTGCTGTTGTGGTTGTCTTGAGTTACTGTGGTGCCAGTAAATTTGCTCAGGATACGTCCGAACAGAGTTCCAATAACTCCGCAAGTGATAGTGGAATTCATTCACGACAGTGAGGAATGTGGCTGAGAATTCGTTGGGCAGCGATCACATCCGCTATCTTCTTGTGCTTAATGGTCTTTCCGAACAGATGGCGAGGAAAAAATGAGAGCGATTGATATTTCGTTATCTCGTCGATTTATTCTTCTTTTAAATAATTAATTCATTAGCAAACTTTTTTAATTTATTCGAGGATCTATATCACAGTTTACGGATCAATCTTTAGCTGTCTAATTTAGGTGGGTGAGAACGATGCGCAGACGGTGTGTTGTCGTACCCATCTTGGTCATCTTCTCAAGCCAGGTGATCTCGTCTTAGGTAAGCACAATTTAATGTGTAGCTATCATGAATACCGTGATTGTGTAGAGCTCTATGAAGATTCGGAAAAAATCAGCGAATTTCTGCGTACTGAGAATCTCGGGTACGGCTATGGTCGATAATTACATTCTTGAACTATTCAGGAATGAATAGTGATTCGTTAGATGAGTGTTTAATTCATGCTGGAAATAAGTGTTCAGATTCATGGCAGATGTTGAATTTTCCGCTTGCATTCTCTGGTTGTTGCGGTATGTCATGCCGAGTGCTTTGAGAAGTGGAAATTGCTCGAGTATCTGAATAGATCTCTCCTTCGTGGTCCCGTTTCCCCTCTTACATCAGCTTTATTGTGATTACAGTCGGGAATTTTTAGTTGTAAATCCTAACGGTGAAGTGTTCGTAACGTTCGGAATATGCGAATTAGAAGAGAGCAGAACCACAGTCGATCCTCGCTTTTCTCGTCTCTTTCTTCGTTCCTTTCTCCCACTCGTGTAGGTGGTAATGCATTGACCTCTCTCATCGATTGTTGATGTTTGGTGGTGATTAAAGGGTTCGATATTCTGAATAGCAATGTGAATAGCCGTGTACTGGATGAGATGAAAGCCGAGAATGTGGCCGACGTGATCCTCGTCAAGAAGGTATTCGATCGGGCGCTCAGGCAAAGACGGCGAATTTGGAAGTTGAAAAGACTTGTCGCGAATGGTAGTATTGTTAACGAAACTGCATCTATGGAGAATGAGTTCGAGGTATTTTCTTGTCATCGGCTAATTTGTTTCCATTTATTTATTCCATTGGCTATATTTTTCCACTCAAACGTTTGCAGTCCTGAATTCGGCCTATTCAGTTAATAATCGGATAAATGAGAACTCGATTTCTTGTATTTTGATGTTTCTTTTCGGTAAAAATAAGAGGTAATATGAAGCTCGAGCCTAGGATGGCATTGTATCCAATTTTATTTCAGCTTAAGTTTATTGAAGGCGTTAATTTATTGTTGGCGTGATGAGCTGCAGTGTATGTTGGGTCATTCAAATAGTTTTTGAGTCTGCATTGAGCTTATATTTGGGGGAGTAGAGATGATCACGATAGGAGAAGGTGACTGGATCATCCGCCATAGTAAACGACAAAGTCTTTCGGTGGAAATGATTCGTTAGTATTCTTTTCGTCGGCCGATATGCAATTGTTTTTTGGGTTCTCTTTTCATAGGAGTAAACGAACTTAGCCGAATTGGAAGCGTTGAATTTAAGCTCAGAGTCGAACGTTTATTTACCCATTTGGCACTAGATTAGTCTAGAATATGTCGATTTTCATCCGTCAGCATTAATATCAGATCAAGAAATAATAGTTGAAAGGCGTTTATATTTGAGGGCTTTATGGAAGATCTAGAAGAAGATGAGCAAATGCGTGAGAAGGTCAATATCTACAAGGCGCGTGAGCATGTACCCCCTATCGACGAGGATGACAACTCTGTCGACTTGCCACCTGGTCCTTCGTTGGCCGAGATGCTCGATGATTTGGACATTAATGCAGATGTGGAAATGGCTGGTGTTTAATGCGAATAGTTTCAAATTTCAGCTAATTTTTGTGCCCCTCATGTAGTTCTTGGTCTAAGTAAGAAGTGGACTCTTTGCTTATCGTCAGTGTGCACATATCGAATCGTTTATTCTCGAGAAATATCTATTATTGTTTTATGTATAATTTTTTATTCTTATTTGAATGCTTTGAATCTTCTCTTAGTTATTAAATATGTGGGATTGAGATGAAATATATTGGCACCGTCGAGGTGGAGATTGAAGAGCGATTGTAATTAATGAGCGAACGAGTGCTTGGATGGTTTTCTCTAAGTAGAAAATTCTATATAATTAATGGTCAATGAGGTTTCCTAAGGGGGGATCTCTTTTCGAAGAAAGGTCCATCGAAGAGCGGACATCTCGGTTAAGTTGTTGAGTGATGGTTAGTTCTCATTTGTGGCGACATACGGCTTTGTCGGTAGCCTTATTTTTTGCTTTTGTTTCTTTTTAGTTTCTTAGCGTTTAGAAAGCTTTCTTAGACAGCATCTAAAGTAATACTTTAAAAAATATTAAAGTATAAGGAAAGAGTCGCCATTCATCGATCAATGAATCAGTAATCGTTATGAGAAGAATAAATTCGGTTTATTGTTACTTCGAAGTTGTTATAGTGGGCAAATTTTTCTCGTTCAATAGGACTATCACTTCTGCATTTTCTATTGGTCGTGGGATATTCGATGAGAGTTGTTCGAGTTTCGACGTTTCGTAGGTTGATTTCCTCTCTTTTCTATCACCAGCTACTGGCTACTTTTAATATCTTTCTATCTATTCACAAATTAAATTCCTTCTTGGCTAAGTGAAATTATGAAGGTTTCATTTCGAACGTAGCTCTAGGTGAGCGGAGAGAATTCTGTTAACATAGATGATCGGGATCGGTGGCAGTTCGACTTTCCGTTCGAATAGTTTTTCGGGAGTGGGATAACCAAAGAAAACGGAAAGTCGTCACTTGGAATTCCTGAAGTCTTCCATCTCTTTTAGAAAATTAAAGTGTTTCTTTTTCGAGTAATATATCGTTCGTTTATCCTCTCGACTTTCATTTATTCATTTCAATTCTTCTTTACGCTTATTATTTACTTTTATAAGGATTTCTTTTTTTGACATTATTCCATATAAAATTCGATAGATTATTGACTATGTATAGTGTTGGCTCCAAGTATATCATAACAATTTTGGAAGTAATCATTGAGCGATGCAAATGATAGGAGATGAGAGAAGAGGAGACGGATCGGTCTTATCATGAGGTGATATTTTCGAGAAGGCGATGAGAGAGAAGATTTTAGTGAATGATTTGGTGTCGCCTCTTTCTTTCCGGTTCCCTTTCATTCTTTGGTTTTCCTGATTTTCCGGATATGGCCGTTGAGAGGTTCATTTGCGACTTCCGGATACGTTGATGCATCATGCAGTTGTTTTCCCCGGCGAAACTTTGAGTGTTTGCTTGATCTTTTGCACTCTTCGGAGTTGTCGAATTGCTAAGAAGTGTCTTCTCTGTCGGAAAATATTTCTTCACATATTTAGTGGGGTTTTTTTTGCAGAAATATTCGAATAAAGAGATTAATGTAATATTGCAGATATCAATGTGGTCATCAAGCCATATATGATATCGATTATTTCGATAAATCAGCGTTATTCTATGAGGAAAAGATCTTTGAGAATTGAGGTGTTTGTGTGATATTCAGCTAGCTGGTGGGCTCTCGTCGTGTTCCTCCTATCGATCGCACTATCCGACGATTCGTCGAGTCGATTCGTCAACACGATTGTATCAATGGGTAAAGTATATAGTCTATAATCTCTAGAGGTAATTTGAGATTGTACTCTTATCGTCGAAGTGAATGGAAACTCACTTGACCTTTCTTCATTACTCGATTGTTTCTTTCGTCTTTTCTTGAGAAAGTCGTAACGTTTATCGGAAGGGGGAAGAGGTGATGACTCGTTGAAGCCGGAAATATAACCGGAAGTTATTGAGAGATCGGTGACAACAATATCCTCATGTCACCGGTGATAAGACGGGAAAATGTTTCGTCGTCGTCGATTGCATATCGAGCGTTGTCTTGCGAGCTGGGCTATTAATTAGTTCAGAAGAATTTTGCGTTAATGAGACTTCAAACGATAAACTCTATGTATGGTGTTCATTTCACTATAGTGCCCCTTAGATACTTTCTTTTTATATCATCTATTATAGTTGGCCTCATTGTTAAACGTCTATTATAGTGGGAATAAGTTGAAGTAGTTATGATCTGAAGTATAAGTCCTGGTAGAAGTTATAACCGGTATCATGTGTTAAATGGGCAATGGATTCGTTAACGTTGAGATGTTCACATTCAAAGTTTTGCTGCCAAGATGCTATCGCAGAATATTCGATATGGATGGATCCTGAACGGAGATGAAGGATGGAGCGGAAAGGAGACGCCGATGAGAATCAGAGAGAATATAGGTGAATTGGCGTGGATTGAGAAGGCGGAATGGAGAAGGGTGAGGGGGGGAGGGAGGATTCTGATAGCTCAAATATAAATAAAGTAGAGAAATAATTTCAGAAGATATTTTGTGGATGGGAGAGAATTAAGAGACTCATGATTGTTGGCATTTATTCAGGTAATTGATTTTAGAATAATTAGAGGCTATTTCATATCAATGCGGCTGCCTACGATATCGGATATAGACGTTTTTATTCACATGAATGCAAACTATGAGAGGTACAAATTCATAAGCAGATCGCGCCGTCGATTGGATATATTTGCCCACTATAGATGCTCTTTCGAGGGAAATCTCTATCTACTCCTCACGAATGCTTCAAAATGCTTTTGCTACAATAATTAAAGTTAATTGTAGAGATGTCCCATCATTTGTAGCTCCACTTCGTTCGCCTGACCTCATGTCTTTCTCGAATTCGAAGAATTAGCTCGTGCTAAAATAGATTTGATGTTTCGTCGCATCGAATGCCTAGAAATATCTTGGTCTCTAGTTTGTCAGCCGGGTTTGATTGAATGGATTTTTGCTGAGTTCATTGATTGTGTCACTTTCATCATTGCTTAGAATCTTTTCTGTAACTTGTGAACCGTTCGTGTTGGATCTTCAGATAATTTCCAGGTCGTTGAGGTCATTACGAACTTCCTGAGTAACTTGAGGTGCCTGCATTGTTCTTGGCTCGTCGTTCCATTCTTCCCTCAGTATCTATTGTGCAACTATAACAACATTATGCAGTAATGATCGATGCGATTGATTGGTACTTCCAATCTTTTTTCGAGAATGTTATATTAGTGTCGGGCTTTCATTTAGAGCATTTTAGTATATGAGGGAGACGAGAGTTCGGGAAGTGGTGACAACTTGACGGAATTATAGCTTCTTCTTTGGGGATCACATTCCCTCAACGGTTTCGAACCTTTCAACTTTTCTTTTATCTTTTTTTGCCCTATAGTTATTTAGAAAATAGGAATTTTTGACGTTCTATGAATGCATCCAGAAATAGTGCATCCAGAAATTGGTAATAGTTCAGGAAATGAACGGTTAAAGGCAAGGATTGCGCTCGATCAGGTAGACGACTCTATGGAAGGTAATTCATTGATCGTTCAAGTTGGAAGTGGCTAAAAGCCATATGCAATAGTCGAATCATATTGCCGCAATCCCATAGAAAAATCTCTTTGATCGCTGATACGTAATGCAATATGGAAGAGGAGGGGAAGGTTGGAAAGGGGAGAAGAGCCGATGAAGTTGTTCTCTATATTTTTATTCATTTTTAGGGTCTATTTTGATAGAGTTTGATCTCAAAGGATAAAGCTTTTCTATTTATTATATTGGAATATGAATTTTCTATTTTCACGGATTTCGATCCGAAGTTGTTTTAATGAATTTTATGTGGAAAAAGAGAAGGAGGGGAGGATCGAGTGAAGGATTGATGACTAGCCGCAAGCAGGGGGTCGACGTGCAACTTCTATCCCAATTGAATTAATTAAGAAAGCTTCGTGAGAGACTCATTAATTAAACGAAATGATATCCCATTAGATTCCATTTCCAACACCGTTCTTTCACTTATTGATTTGCACTTCAATGAGGAGAGGGGGGGGGGATATCATTGTTGGCAAGGAAGGGGCGAACACCGATCTCTTTCATTTTTGTTACTCATCACATCTATATTTCTTTATTAGTTTTGCATTACCACACTCTATCATAATCCTTCTAATAAACCTATTAAATTTTATAGATTTCAATCATTAGCGATCGTATTTTTATCCCTTCATTCGTCTCTTAATTATCTCAATGTTCCCGTTTGAGCGGTCAAAATTAATCCAGAAATCATCCAGAATTAATCTTAAAGACTTCGAGAATTCTACAAACTTTGCCGACATCGTGATATATTTCTGAAAAATTTCTCTACTAGGTTTAGGTAGTGCTTCTTGATCTCATCTTTATAGAAATTCAGAGAGAGATTGATAAATAGATAACTGTATGGAATTGTTTAGTATGTAGAATTCGAGATATTGAGGTCGAGCGGCTGTCGCCTCAGGTCACGCTATACTTTTTAAATACTCACCTGCATAGGTATTTAAATTTGCGTTCCATGGAGCATGAGTGGCGCTTTTATTTGAGTGACGAAGTCGTGGAAGTCTACATCGCATGAGAATCTCCGAGTATTTTGTTCTGCAATCCGCTGCACTAGTGTCGCAAGTAGTGTGACATTACCTCCCGACCTCATCTCTCCCTCTCTTCCCGTCATCGTCGTCCTCCGGCGACACTCAGACCTTTAAGGTCTATCAGATTAATTCAGAATCTTTCATAATTGGCGAGCGTATTGAAGGGAAGGGATGAGTAAGAGGAAGTTTGACCTGAAAAAGCATCACTAGACTAACGTATCGCAATGATAATATATGGGAATTGGAGGAGAAGGATCGGTTGAAATGTGGGCGATTTTCGAGGGAATGCCGCGGAGAATACATTTACTACGAAAGTGCACCTCGCATATTGCATCTTCATTAATATGGATACCCGATAAATCAAAGTGGATATTTCTCGATGCATTTAAGAGTGGAATGAAGGCGATTTATGTTCGAATGGATGGTGTGAGTGACGATGGCCGACGAGTAGGATGGGAGGGAACCCCGATGAGCCGACGAGCAGGATGGGAACCCGAAAGCCGACGAGTAGGATGGGAACCCGAAAGCCGACGAGCAGGATGGGAGGGAACCCGAAAGATCGACGAGCGAGGATGGGAACCCGAAAGCCGACGAGATAGGATGGGAACCCGATGGCCGACGAGCAGGATGGGAACCCGAAAGCCGACGAGCAGGATGGGAACCCGAAAGATCGACGAGCAGGATGGGAACCCGAAAGCCGACGAGCAGGATGGGAGGGAATCCCGATGGCCGACGAGCAGGATGGGAAGCCGACGAGCGGAAGCCGACGAGCAGGATGGGAACCCGGAAGCCGACGAGCAGAGGGGAACCCGAAAGCCGACGAGCAGGATGGGAACCCGAAAGCCGACCTCTATTTCATTGAGGTATTTTTGCCGCGCTAAGTAGAAGTGATTCGTGAGCAGAAGTGAATTGCTAATGAGATATTTAACAATTTCACTAATTACAACAATCATTTATTTTTTTAATTGAATTAAGAAAATTATTATTTGGAATTCATTCCGAGAAATTTTTATATTTTTATTTTGCATTTTTCGGCAATTTCTTTCTAATTTCCTTTCGAAGATTCAGAAATCTAAATTATAATAATTACAAATCGTTTAATAGAATGAGTATTGTCGAAGCAATCGTTTCTTCCCTCATTTAATAGGTCTCTAAGTTCTCATCTATATATTTTGAGAGGGAGGAAAGCGGATGGAATTTATCCAATTCGAAGCCGAAATCGACTTCCAGATGATCCCATTTTCACTGTTCGCCAAACAGCCGCTTCCTTCATGATGGATTTGGCGAATGTGAAAGAGATCGTATGCGGTTGGGGAGTGTAGTCGATGCTCTAGAGTGCTGCATGAAAAGTCACTATATGCTGAAAGGCTTTGCAGCAGTATCGCGATGCTCCCTCATCGGCCATAGTCGATTCGGCTCTTCTCTTGCCTTATCCGATTGCACCTTTCGTGTTCTGAGAGCTCGCAATGTTGGTGGGGAGAGCATTATTGCTCGCTTAACCGCCTATGAGGACTACTACATTCGCGTCGAGTGTCGATTCCGACGATCGATGCATTGGGGCGTTCTCGTTGGAGAGCGATCCCAGCGAGACGCTCTCGGCGGCAGTGTCTTAATTCCATTACTACATCCCTAGAAGAGCGTTAATTCATTGAAGTCAACTTCATCGATGTATTCTTATGATTGTGATTCGGTGAACTCTCCACTTTAATATATTTCAGAAATAGTCGATTTGCCTAGGCGATAGACGAGTTTTATATCTTCACCTGAATTGGAGTTACTTGAAGATTTATTCTAGTGTTAGGAGGACAGAATTTAATTTCTTAATTAAAGGTTTGCCTTGAAAAGAGTTTTTTCTGGAATGAATTCTGGATGTGTTTCGAGTTTAATTAATGAGGTAATGATAATAGTTATTTAAGAGGCGATAGAATGGGGAATGAAAGGTGACGTTGCTTAGAAACGAGTTTGAGAGATGGTTCACTCTATCGGGCCGGAAAGGGGGGGGGATACACGATGCTCATATAGATCGAATGGTAAATCGATTGCAAAAGGCAGCTCAATTAGGGCGTTGCAAAATGCATCCGCCATATCCACACGTATTGCTCGCTTCACTTTGTTGTCGCTCTCTTCTTCCTCCTCATCGAATATGCGGAAAGTGCTCCGACTCCGCCATTCGTTTCCATATCCTATCGATAGTAGATGATTCCTTCTCCTCAATCCTCTTCATCGTCGACGGATTTGCCTCTTTAATAGCAAAGATTCGAATCCGCTCGCCTTTCCTATCTTCATTCATTGATTTTCCTCTCGAAATAGATTAATTTTCTCCGAGTGAACGAATCTTTTTTTTCGGTACACTTCACGATTATCCCCTCCCCTCCCCTTCCCTCCCCTCCCCTCCCCAGAATAGAGTGCTTTGTTATCGTCGATTGTGGATGCGTTCTCATATAACGATAGTTAACTGCTATTTTCGAGATTCTCCCCCATTTGCCGAAGTTCTCTCGTCTTATTCCCCCTTAGAGCCGTTCACCTTTTCCTCTCCTCAATCCGATTTATTCTTATTACAATTGAAAGGAGCCGAATCTTCTATGTATTATTTCATTTATTAGATATTTGTATGATCAATGAATTCGTTATACGTAAATTAGTTCGTGGGAAAACGGCGTCACATTGGCGTCGGCTATTCGTCACTCATAGAAGACCTCGAAGGACTGCTGAATATTGCCGCTATTAATCATGATCGGTAGGGAAAAGAGAACGATCCTCATTCGTCAAAGTATGGGGGGGATCGTTAGTGAGCGTCACGCTCAAAGAAATTGAGTACAAATACTATTATCGAGCGCAAATGTCCCAACACCCAGGCAAAATAAGCACTGGCACTATTATCGAGCGCAAATGTCCCAATACCCCATATTAGTTTTTTGGCTATGCTATTGATATGTAAATTATTCCTCGTACATGACATTTGCGCCTCTTTGGGATTTGAACTTATTTTATATTGATCACTATCGCGAGAGACAAATCTGTATATCGCACTTTTTACATCATCGGAATATCTGTTATAATATCGTTGCAGTATTGCGCCGATAGTAGTCGATTCGAACATCGATGCCGCGATACTATCGATCACTTTGATATTATTGAACGTTTATTACTCTACTGTCGATCTTTGATGGCCGATTGTCATCATTTTTGAATTTCATCAGGGATATCCACATTGCGTTCTTCGGATGAGTTCTATGTAACGGATCCAACCAAATATGGACCCAATGCGTGTATCGGATCCAATCAAATACAGACCCAATGCGTGTATCGGATCCAACCGAACATAGACCCAATGCGTGTATCGGATCCAACCGAACATAGACCCAATGCGTGTATCGGATCCAATCAAATACAGACCCAATGCGTGTATCGGATCCAACCGAACATAGACCCAATGCGTGTATCACGACTATCAACAAATTGCTTTATGTGACGAGTTTTACCGTTGTCGCGATTCGTTGATCTCTGTCGTGTTTCTTTCCGTGATCGTGTGATCGCCTATGTAAGTTCTCTTCAGGCGGCTCCCAACGAATGCTTTGTATCGATCGGCTATCTTTCCATAATTTCCTCGCTAAATTATTAATCTAGCGTTACTAATATTATCATACGCTCACTCTCATTCAATCTATTCACTCTTCGACTACTGTTAATGTATACTTCAATTATTAAATGACTGAGTCGACTCCCGACGAAACTGGCCAGCTGATCTATCAGGTAATTAATTGCTTTTTTGTGGGTGGGGGATTTTGTTATTCGCTATTGAATGTGACCTCTAGGCTATTGGATTGGTGGAGGTGGGAGATGAAGGGAGCGAGGAGGAGGTGATAGGGAATTCCAGCGTAAATGACGATTGCGGTAGCAATTGTTGTGGAGTTGTTTTCCTCGATTCCTCTCCGATATATTCCCTCGTTGGTTGGCTGAATATTTCTTTATGAAGGGCTAATGAGGGTTAATATTCCGATATTACAAATATGATTTGCAGTTTGCAAAAAGATTTGCCCGAATTCCCGGCTAGTTAGTTGTTGAAGCAAATTTGTGAATTGTGAGGAGATTCGGTGATTTCTCGTTCTCTCATTCGTTGTTTTGAGTGCAAAGATATTTTCCCGAAGGTTAACCGCCTCTACAAGCATTATCGGAATTTTTCAATAGCGTTGAAGAGGAATCTTCTAGGCAGTTGTGTACGATAATGAAGAACTCCTTCGCGATCTGCTACAAGCGAATCCGAATAAAGTGCACTATAAGGATGCATATGGTAGAAGCCCATTGCATATTGCGGCTCAACATGGAAATACGGCCATTATCGATTTGTTGCTCGCTGCAGGCGGTTAGAGTGCTCTCTCTCTCGTTCGAGCCAATTCCCTAAGCTTAGCATTTAGCCAAGTTTAGATTCCAATTTGCTTTTAATTATATCGGCGAACAGCTGCTATGATTGGAGAACATTTTCATTTATATGGTTGTTGGGTATTTTTTAAGTCAACGAGTCGAAGTAATTCGTTAAGAATTCGTGAGCTAATGTGCCGAAGCAAATTGGAAGAAATGGAGAGAGAGAAGTGATCTCCAGAGTTTGCAAAATCAGCTCGTTGAGAGTGCAATCTGTAGTGGAGGCATAGTGCATTTTTGATTATTTAGCCGCATAGACTGCCGATATGTAAGTGGGATGAGGTTTTTTTCGACTCTCAACACTTTCTCATAGTCGCATATTTCAGTTTTGTACATTGAATTGAAGTCCACTTCAGTGAGAGCAGTTCATTCATGAAATTGTTGAGAACTGCTTTCCTCTAAGTGACAAGGTACGCAGAGATGCTATAAGTCGTGGTCGATTATATTTTCACTTTGGATGAACGTTAAGCATGCATTTATTGCAGCAGACGTGAATTGTATGGCCGGTCCGAGTGCACTTTGTGTCACTCCATTACATGTTGCGGCAGGAGCCGGACGGCGAGAGGCAGTGCGACACTTGGTGGACGCCGGTGCGGAGTTGCTTGCCACCGATCTTTCCGAGCATTGTGCCCTCGAGCTGGCACAGATGACCAATCAATTCGAGACCGCCTGTCTATTAATTGATGCGATCGGTAGGTGCTGATTTTGGTCTTTATTTAATTTTTGAATTTTAATGGAATTTCGACTGAAGGGTTTTCAATTGAAAGATTAGAGCTTATTAGGTTGCAAAAGAGTTTCCCACTTTCATATCTTTTATCAATATAAAAGCAATCGGTGTCATCACTTCAATGCATATTTCGATGTCGTATAGCTGGATCCGTTTGCGGAAGGGAAAAGAGTGGAGTGAAAGAGGTTATTGTCGAGTTGCAGAACTCCGCTTTGTTACTCAATCGTGTTCGCTTCCAACAATGTATCGATTTGCCCGTTTCTCCATGCTATTTTCTACGATGGCATAGCAAACTCACTGTTCTATTGAATCTGCGAGTAATCAGTTTTGTCCTACTAATGAATTGATTTTGACCTTTGTTCATCTAATTTGCTAATCAAGAAGAGAAAAGTCGTTAGTGCTCGAGCAGAAACCAAGGAGATTCTGTTTTTCGCATTGCTTTGGGGGTAGGACTATTGAAAAGATAGAAATTCACGTTATCTTAGCTTTCTTGAAGCACTATTTCATTTGTGGCCATAATTGAGAGATAAAAGTGAAATACATTCATGGAACGTTTTATAGTGTGGTACTTTAAGTGTTTAGATAGGGCTATTCAAAGGTTGTGCAATGAGTTCCACAGCGAGCGGGGGGGGGGGGGGATTGAATTCAGTAGAGAGATTCTATTTTTCATTTCGTTTAAGTGAAAGAGTCTCTGTTTCACTCCGCCTTTATCAAAACGGATATAGGAATTTTGTTTTGTAGTGATATTTTACAACTTGCGACCTGATATCCCCGAGGTCTTTCTTCATCTTTTAGAGTTTTTTTTTTTTTTTTTCAGCTCAAAATCGAGCCGTGGTTAAAGCCTCACTTCCTCCTTTTTCTTTTACTTCCATCTGAAGGGCGTCGAAGGTTCAGAATTGAATTATGATTTGCTAACTTTCCCACGTGCTTCTCCTCCTTCTCCGTGCTTAGTCGAATATTTAGGAGCGGTATGTTCGTCTGTGGCGGCGAGGAGTCTATGTCCTCAGAATTGCCTAATTTGAGTTCCCTCTCGGCATGTTGATTGCTTCCTTTCACTTTTTGCATTTATGTCATAGGCGCTGTGGATTCTTAATTTTCCATCATTAAAGATAAACACCTTCGTCGTTCCTTCCGTCTCCCTTTCCACTTTTTCTTCCTACCCGTTTATTGGGTGACGATTGGATCCATCGGCGTTCTTTACATTCCTCAGATAAACGTCCAAAGTGAAGTCTCGCGGAGGCGTTATGTTAGCCGGCAGGAGTGAATTAAAAGGTAAATGTGTACCGATAAACCTCGGGTCGCTTAAGCGAAGCTTGATTTCCATATATGAGCGTTATTTTCTTTTATTTGCAAAACGTTACGAATATCTGATTTCTTCCAAACCGCTTGGAGCACTTTTTACTAATAAAAGTTTATTGCAACTCGAATTTACATTCTTTATTACCTGATCGTTTGGGCAATCTGATCTCTTCACATTTATAGGATCACTACGAGGAAATTTGAATGGTGCGATCAGCATCGGAGTATAGCTAGTTGAAGCAGATTTTGCATAGGTTACTTGGATTATTGTTTGCCGATGCAGTTAGCTATCATCATTGTCTGTTATTGCTTCTTAGCATCACTTTTTACTATCATCGTTATTGTTTTTATTGTTGTCATTATAATTAGTGAATTATTGCTGTTATTAGTGATAATTAAACGCCCCATGCAATTTGTAATTCGTCAATAAGATATGTGCGCATCAGTTAGTGCAAACGGTTGGCTCAATCAGAAGCTTGCAAAAAGCACATATCGCTTGGCACGCCTCCGATTTATTTAGTTCCTCAAAGGTGAAACCTAATTGAGCGGATATTGGGATAACGCATTAGAAGAGTGAACGCATGGAATTTCATTGCCATAGTTCACTCGCCTAGACGACTACTGGTTGATGTTTTGGCACGTATCGTTTCGTATTGCCTAGAGGGAAGTGTTTCGCGATTGACGGAATATACTTGGAGTAAACGAAGTCTTAAAATAGACGGAGATCCATTGTGGAGCTGGATTTTCACGGAAAATGCTCTCTATGGATTGGGATTGCTGGATGCTCACGCGGTACGCAGATGTTGAGTTATTCGGTGGACTCCGCTTTATATGGAGCTCGAATGAAGAATCTATAGAAGAATTTGTGCACTAAACTGAATTCACTCAGTTCTTCTTTGGTGTTGCAACGGGAGGAGCTCTCGGCTATTGGAGGGATATTTGAGGCACACTTCAGTCGTGGTTAAGTGCCGCAGCAACCCCTCTATAGGATGCATATCGGTCGGCTTTCAGACCTTGTATACTTATTCGAAGATATCTTATTTTGTTGTCTCTTTCACTAATATCTCTACATTGGAATTTTTTCATCAGTTTTTTTATCATCAGTGATATTTGGTAGGAACGCGGAAATTTTATAGATTGGAGAGCACGATGAAATATATTTTTGGGTGGTATCAGGATTCACTGAGAATTGGAACCAGGATCTCCATGAGTCTTTAGCAGTAGCCATGAGTCTCCATGAGTTTCCATGAGCCATGAGTCTCCTTGAGTCTGTTTTGTTCCTCTCCGAGGCGCCTTGTTTCTCGCGAGCTTCAAGTTATTCCAATTTTCGCGAACCCTGAGCTCAATTTCGGCCTATATACAAAAGTTCACTTTTTGAAAGTTGAGGCTTTTTTGCGGAGATGCAGTTGAAATTTCAGAGATGGAGAGGGAGAGAACTAGAGAGTTGCACGATGCGGTGGTGAATGCATGCATCGAGGGCGATGAGGGTGCTATAGCCGAGCTTCTGCCCAAGCTGACGCTTAGCAATTGTGACGCCGTCCTCAACGGAGCCACACTCGATCGCAGATGCGCCTTATATACGTTGGTGTTTTCGAGAAGTGATTCGTTAGAGAAGCTCGTTCACTTTCTTCCCGGCGGAGGGGGTTGGCAGTTCGTTCACGTGGGAAGTGGCATAATTTGTTCGCAGTTTGACGGGCTTCGAAGCGCTTTCGCAGACAATTTAGCTTTTTGCTTCTTTTCGGTCGTTGCCCTCCGTCGAATGGAAAACGTCGTTTTGTAAGCCGCAAAGAGTCTCATAGATACATAAAAGAAGTTGGTTTATTAATGAATTGAAAGAAATGAACGATGTACACTTTTGAATTGCAATTTTTTATTTCTGTTATTTTTGCATTCGTTAATCGCTATGCGAATTCTATTTCATCTCATTTGCCGGACTCTCTTTCCTCAACAGTCCGCAGAGAGAACTTGAAAATCGTTGTTATTTTTCGTTTCGACGCTTGAGAAATGCCTAAAATACTTAAAATTTCATTATTGCCAATAAAGAATTCTCGTGGAAATGAATTGCGATATTTAGTGCATGTTTGAATGGACGTAAAGACGTGGTAGAGGCATTGTTGAACGTTCGTGGTCATATGCTCATACAACCGACAACGCACGACACTGTCTTGCATGCAGCGATCTCCTCACAGGAGCCGGGCATTGTCGAGATGATCTTGAGGGTAGGCGTGTTGCTTTATTTCTCATGTTAGTGTGGGCGTGGTTGGTGGTAACCTAATTTTTTGCCGGTTATTGTCGGCATTTGTGTCTCATCCTTCCGTTAGTATCTCAGAGCCGTTCCTATCCGACTCATCCATTTCTCTTCTCAGTGATCAGCGAAGTTCTTATTCGTTATTGCAAGAAGTATGATGTATGTCGCAACTCCTCAGCAGGAGATTAGGTCCCCACTTTTTCTCTCTTCTGCACTTTATCTGCTCACTTTTTGTACAGGTCTGTGTAAACCGTGTTGGAGTACTGAAGCTAGTCTGCATATCACTTGAGGTCGATAGGAAGGCGTTTAATGCAGATACCTTCACTTAACAATGTTTGGAGTTTTAACTGAGTGCAGCAACCATCGATCGAATCGAATAGTATCGAATAGTCATCGATAAAATGAGACTTTTGATGGCTAATGAGCTGCAAAAAATGAAATCATAAGGGAGGCTGGATGGTATAAAACGTAAATGATCTGATTACTTATAAATAATTGTGATCTCATTTCGCTGAAATAATAAGTTGGAGAGGTTTAGGATCTACGCTAGATTGCTATCAACGCGATTCGTTTTCTTTCTTGTTTTATCAGAGGTGAGAGATGGGAAATGAATGACCTAACTAATAGGAAGAATGGAAGCAAGTGGTCTGTTCAGACTGTGCCCAACGGTAATCCTTCAATGTTTCTATTCTAATTAACTTGAGAACTAATTAGTGTTTCTGTGAGAAATTTTCAGGTATTTACCCATCTGGTGAGATCGAAGAACGCCGACGGAAGTACACCTTTACATTGGGCATCGCAGTGTGGCAATGTTGACGTCGTTAAATTGTGAGGATTTGTTGCCATTTTTAGTGATACTGAGAATTTTTGAGTGCGAAAGCCATCTTTTGCTGTATTGCTTTGAGCGCGTTGGGAATTAGAAACGGTGACATTGAAGCCAAAGAAATATTATTGTCGCATATGAATGTCAGTGTGCAACAGTTTATTATAGAAATTCCTATTGAGGGATGCGTCCACTCGAGAAAATGTCCACTAACCGACCTATAGTTTTGATGATTCGCCATAGATGAGGAGTTGACGGTGGGAAACTGAAATGCTGAAATGAGGTGGCGAGAGGGTACCCACGAGAAGAGGGGGGAGAAGGGACGGAAGAAGGAAAGCGATTCTAAATCGTGGCTTGTAGTTTTGGAAGAAATTTTTTTAGATAGTTGGTAATTTCTCATCAAATGTATAAACTTTTGGATTCAACACTTTAGTTCGTTATTCAAAAAAGCACTAAAGAAAGAGTAGTGGAGTTAGAAAATACTTCAAAGGGAGTGGGGGTTGGGAGATTTTGCCGTGTCAGTGCCTCTTTGATATGGATCTCTGCCGCAAGCTGTTGCGATTTGCACTCGTTGTATATTGAAGGACACGAACGATGTAGGTTCGAACTAATAGAGAAAGTGTTCTCTCCGTAATCTTCTCATTTATTACGTCCGCTTCGAGTGCTTAGGTTCTTTTCAATGCGACTCGTTGCCGATAGCTCTACATTCGACGTTATTCTCTTGTAACGATCGATGAAAGTGTTTAAAAATGATGGTGCGGGGAGGATAGAGGCGGGAGGAGGAGGTGTCGTCTGTCTCCCAATCTTCCCTTTCGTCCGATCGTTTCCTTCCTCCTACCAAACTTCTAATATAGGGAAGTGCAAATTATAAGCTCTTTGTCGCTATCAGAGAATTTTTTGTCTCTCTCCATTGTTGGCTGTATACACCGATGTATAGTTGAATATTTGTGTTCGGAGCAGTCGTTTGCAAATTTCTTTGGTTTGGATTTATTGGATATTCACATCTAGGAGCTTAACGCTGTGCTGATTTCCGGCAATGTTTATTGGTGATGGAATAGATTTGTGTGTGGAACTTATTGCCTCGAAATATATCCTTCGTTGATAGATGGGAACTCAGAAAACGCCGATTAATTCTTTTAGAACGGCTTGCCATGGGAGTATATTCACTTCTGTTAGTGAGCGGAGGATTTAGGAGTGGCATAATTGGTGAAATTTTCAAGTAATATTTTATAAACGAAAGGGTAGACGGGAAGGAAGTAATTGTTTTTATTGCCTCAATGGGTTTATTTAAATGAGGGTACAATATTGTGGTCTTGGAGAGCCCAAAGTGGCGATCTGGTGGATTATCGGTGCAGAGATTGCCGTTTTTAAGAGCTAATAACTGGCCACTTGGGGCACATTGAGGTCTCATTCAAACACCATCTAATAGTACCGAGATAGTTCAACTGCATAATGCAATAATGATCACTTCCGATGCAGAAGTAGCGGCTTTGCAGAGCCCCTAAGTGGCCATCTGAAAAATTATTTGGAGCGTTGAAGAAATAAGAATTTTTATCTCGTAAAGGTCTTGGACGACGCTCTCTATATATTTCATAGCCTTGGTCGGATAGAATCCTCACCTCTCCCGCTCTCCTTGCTCTTTCTTTGAATGCCGATGTACGGACCTAAATGATGCTTTTAAGGTTGATGGAATTTCCTTATGAGGAGGACGTATTGACAAGAATAGAAGACGCATCGGGTCGATTTTCCTATCGTTTCGTTGCCGATGTGAACGCACTCGATTCACGGTGCCGTACCGCTCTTTACCTTGCGGTCGCCAGCTCCCATTTCGACGTTGTCAAATATTTGTTGGAGGTGAATCTTTCACTTTTCTTCTTTTCCTTGCTTGATAGTCGAGAGTTAGATCAAAGTTCTCTCAAGAATCCTTTGAAATGGGGACAGGGTGGAGGAGTTTTCAACGCCAGTAGTGCTATGGCGGCAGTTTACTTCGTATCGCTTTCCTTCACATCTTACTAACTTTCATGCGTTTGGTTTTTTCCCAGATTATATGAGGAAGAGTGCAGAGAAGGGGTATATTGGGTGGGTAAGGGAGGGGAGAGCAAGAAGGGATAAGGGAAGCAAAGGAAGGCGAAGCTGTCCCACATTTGAACAGTTTCTTTTTGTTATTGACGGCAAGCATACTTTTATGGGCTATTTTTGGGACGTTTATGACGGTTCAGTGATGAGTAGCCATCCAATCCATATCACGGTCTGGTTTACCTGTCGATCTCGAAAGTTAGTAATGCAGTTGGGATTAAGAAGTGGGAGTAGGCTATTCGTTCCATTGGATCGGGGGAATGGTTATTGGTCTTCGAAGTTGCTTTTGCGGAAATGGTTTATCGATCCGGATGGTAGAAAGATGTTAATACAGAAAAGTTGGAGCTTTTAGAGAATGTAGAGGTCACAATTATTTACGAATTTGTTGTACATCCTAGTAACGAGAACATAAAGAGTTTTCTTTTTCTGAAGATTTGGGGAAAGAGAGCTTTTCGCATTTCGTTCGGATTCCTCCCTTCCCCTCTCCCAATTTCAGAATGCGATGTGCTGATTCTCCAGATACTGTGAGAGTCTTTAGCCTGGTATTTTCTCTAGACTCGTGTCCATAGTGCATCGAGGTTGGGGGTAGCTACGCACATGTTGACTCTTAATAATCTTGATGACCGTGGAAGTGATTTCACTACTTTGTATTTGCTTTTATTTCTCCTCTAGTTCAAAAATTGATCGTCTTATTGGTTGCCTCGAGTTTTAAACGGCAGCACATAATGCTGAGTTCTTCTCTATTTTATCCATACGGTAAAGCAAAAAGTGAAGCAGAACAGTGGATCAGCGATGTGGGTGCTTTGTGCAGGTCGCTCTTTGGGTAACAGTTAAGGTAACAATAGATTGACGCGATCAGCAGCCGTCTTTAGAAGAGAAACGTTGCTGCATCTTACTCTTTTTGCAGATTCTATACTTGATTGCTGAGAATTTTCTAATTTTAACCTTACTTCCACATTGATTTATTCCTCTTTTCTCTCGTTTTCGCTCTTCTTCATCGTTACTTCTATTAGATGAACAAGAAGATAGATTCGATTGTTTCACCTCTTCTTTCATTCGTTGAAAATTACGAAGATTTCAGGTTGAATTCCCATCAATGAGCACTGAACATAAATGCCCTTTTCAAGTGGATGTTTATTGTAGCGGTGGTCGAACGCCGTTGATGGTGGCCGCCGCCAACTCGAATCTTCCCCTTGTTCAGTAGGTTTTCACAAATTACGGAGGTATTTTTTGAAAAGATACGAGGAGAAAATATGCTGGGATGAGATTAGCATGGTTTTTGTTTCAACGATGTAGTTATTTTTTCATTGATGAGTAAAGAGGTTGGGAGATTTTGTGGCTACTGAGAGATGGAGAGGGGACCGTATTTGAAAATAATGAGAGTTAAAGTGATACCATGAAGGCAAAGGTCGTTGTTGGCTATGAGGAAATCGCTCTGAATCTCATTATTTAAAAGAAATTCGTAACCGTCTTCCCCAAGGTCATGTGAACCTTATATGCTGAAATTTAAAACGTGGATTGATGAGAAGATAAAATTCGAGGGAGTATCGTCGCGATCATCTTTCCTGAATGGGGGACGGAGATTTTTTCCCTTCGGCTCCACGCTGGTTACCGCTCTCATTGAGAATACAAGGATCCGCAAGACAATGGAGCATGTTCGTTGAGAATTTCATTATGCCAATAATGTATACTTTTTATGCAGTAACTTTTAATTGTCACATTTTATGTTGGTTTTTAAGTGGGTTCGCGTTTTCTCTGAATCTACCACCATAGTGACACTCAAAGAAAGCGGCCGACAGAGTAAATCTCCCATTGAAAAACAGCTCAATTCGAGGTACAGAGTATTGTTTTTTCAATTGAAGAGAATCATTCCATCGTTATTTGGCCGCAAAATTCGTTGAAGTGGAACGCTGTTGTGGCTTTCTGATGTGAACTTCTCTGCAGATTGTTATTGGATCATGGTGCGGATGTGAATTTGCCATGTGCCCTAACGGACGCTGATATAAGTAGCGTAGAAGGAGCACGATGTGTTGGTTCAGGAGCTCTGAATGAGGCGTGTCGTGTGGGATGTGCGCCTCTTGTTCAGTTGCTCTTTCAACGTGGTGCTATCGACCATGAGAATGTTGCCTTGGCTACCGCCATTAAGGTAGACACTCTATTCTTATACAAACTGATATTCATTGAAAAGGGTTTAGCGTCTCCGTATCACTGATCCGACCATGTCGAGCTCAAGTAACAATTTCTTTTTTTGCAAAAATTCATATTCAACAGTTTTCTGTTTTTTATTATTTTGCATAGATATATTCGTTAGATTTCTGGCATAGTAACATGTGAGACAAGGTCAGGGATTGATGGAAGCACCGAGGGGACAGAATAGCAGTCCTAGTGTATCGTCATATGAGGATACAGCTGACAGTCGATGGTTATTTATTCCAAGCTTCATGATGGTCTTTCATTCTCTCATTACGTTTTTCATCCCTCAATTAATATGAAGTATAAATGGAGCTGGATTGGGCTATGCGATGTTTTCCGATTGGTTAGCAAATTGGTCTTTTTCTTAGCTTTATTGATCATCCAACAGCGAATGATTTTATTGATTGATCAGAGTTTTGAAACATTGAATATCGTGTTTTGCAGTATGATCAGGAGGCACTTGTAAGGTTGTTGTTGTCTCGTTTGGTGTTTGTTGATCCCGATTACCGCGTCAACAAGAAAGGTATCGATTTTGGACAAATGTCGATCAATCGTAATCTGCTTCCGTCGACGGTATTCCCGACAACGTCGTGCATGTTGAACTGGCATAACGCCAGTTTATCGACCATTGCTAATGATTGGCTTCTATCAGCTTGTTTGCAATTGAATCAAAGATTGCGCACATCGAGGTTCGCTTTCTTCAAGAGCTAATGATTGAAGCTTGTAACGATAACTTCGAAATCTTGTGCTTATTGCCTTTGTATCTTTTCTTTGTTCTATGAACCCGTATGCTTCTAGTGCTTGCAGCGATCCTTAATGGACTTCTAGCTGAGTTAGTGAGGAATAAGTGCGATGGAAGCAAATATGATTGCCTCAGAATATAGCCGAATTTATGAAATAATAAAAGGCAGAAGTCGGAACTCGATTGCCTCTAAGTGATCGACAGTCAGATGCTGTTTCATTGAGCGTCTACAACGTGAGCCGATAAATGGGCTTATCGTCAATTTTCGAGCTGATGTTGTTCTCCCCTTTTTTAATATAGTCGAACCTCCCTAGTTGCAGTACATGATAGCAGAAGAACGTCCTTGTTTTAACATCCTTCTGTATAATAGGAGACGCTTCATTGTATGAATTTTCCCTCGCTATGCTCGAAATTATAACGTCCGAGACTCGTGCGTTCAAGTTTTCAAAAATTGTTATCCTGGGGTTTTCTCGATGTTATGCAGCAAGCATGCTAAACGAACTGAACTGATTAAGGATGGCTTTGGCGGCCCTAACAAGGATCGATGTATCGTCAAATAATCTAAAGGTGTTGAATGGAAGCTTATTGCAACTACCATCTCTTCGAAGCCTCAGTGCAGCAAATAATGTAATAGAGGAATTGGAGGTGCCGTCTGATGGATGGAATGCACCTATGTTAGAGAGCTTAAGCATCGAGCACAACCTCTTGACTGAGCTTCCCGAACAGGTTCAATCTCATTTTCGTTTCATTTTATATGTATCAGATTGGTTAGACAATAGATAGAATCTGCGCAAGCCAACGATTTCTCCATTCCATGTTGTTTTTTGCCAGGGGAGGAAGGAGGGGCTGACTGATTCACCTATTCAAATGTCAATATCAGCTGCCATGCCCGACTCAACATTTCCAGCTCTCCTCTTCGGGTATGCCCACATTGTAAGTGGCTTCTCCGCCCAGTGATATAGCATGGATTCCTAGTCGTATGAATTCTTTTATATCTCGTGAGTTTCTGCTCTCTCATGTGTTTTTATTTAGTATCCCTCCAATATATTTACTTCCTCTCTCTTTGCATCCCAGTCATGTACATCATTCTCAGAGCCGCTTTCTCGATATCAACGCGGCCAGCGATATTTGCCTGCGAACCGTTTCTTTCTTCCACAGTACTACTGAAGAGCTGTTGTCCTTCAGTGCTTTCGAGTTTAGCGATTTGCAACTGGTCGCGCACATGAAGTATAGTTGAGGAGCGAGTAATGCAAGTGAATTTGAAGGTTTTCTCGTCGCGATTGCCGAATTTGAGCACTATCGATGTCTCATTCAACCGATTAACACATTTGCCTGATACAGTTTGGATGGCGCCCAGATTGAGAGAGCTCAGTGTCGCTAACAACTGTTTGAGTGCAATGCCAACCGTAGCCGGTTGCACGTTACGGCCTGCGAATCGTCTCTCCTCAAATGACTTCCGAGATGGCTCCATCTCCGAGTCGAGAACATTCCATAGCACGGTATCAACGGATGACTCGCTCAGTATCAGTGGTCGCATCGATGATCCTAACATTACGATTCACGAGTTGAAGCGGTGAGTTTTACTCATTTAGCAACAGAGAGCACGAAATGGACTTTTGAGAAGTATAATAATACGAGATGTAAATAGAGGGGAAGGTGGTGCTATTAAATCTAGATGAAATAAATCCGCATAGGTAATGTGCCTCACGTATAAAATGAAGTAAAGTGCCATAGAGAAAAGTTTCTGGTCATGAGGAGCAACATTGAGGCATTAATTTCCTTATCAGAAGTTTTTTTATCCCAAAGCGCAGCCATGTGAGTGATAACATTTTTTATTTCTCTAGAAGATGCGTAATGCTATTATAAGGAATTCCAGGTTTCCGAGTTTGTTTGGAAGGATGGGGAAGATATCTGTCAGGGATTTAAAAAGATAGGGGAAGGGATCTACCAGGGATGCCTAATTTCCGGTAAATAAGGAGGGCTTATGACCAAGGTTAGATGTTATATTTTGGCTAAGCTATGTTTCTTTTATTGATCATTTTACGTCTGTCTTGTTTTTTGACTTCTGATCGATGTCTCCGAATGTCATTTCATTTCTTAGCAATCGGTAAGAGGTGTTTCTACTTGATCTGGATGAGAATGTGAGAGCATTAGGAATATTTGAATGATTTCTTGCGGGAAATCCTCAGAAGATTTTATAAAGATATTTTGATTAGTTGTATCGATGGATAAAATAGTTGTGGCTTGGAAATGAAATAGCGGAGGGGGGATAGGTTTATCAGTTAAGGAAAGGCAGTTACTTCCGGTTGTATACTCGTTTGAGGTTGCAATAATCTTAGGCATAATCTATGGCAAGCGAGCGTACGTTTGGCTCGTTCGGATGACTCCGATACGGAAAGTGGCGCAGTTGTCTCCTCTTCGACTCTCACTCTTCTCAATGTTTCACACAACTACGTATGTTTACTACGATGCCTTTAAAGAGCGCTTGAATAATATCTCTTAGTCGAAATACGAGGCAATAGCCATTTGATAGTTGATCATTTATGTTCATTGCGAGGGCTCTCCTTTAAGCATTTTTGTCGGTTATGTGTGGGTGGAAGGTGTTTTCGAGGTTCAGTGAGCTCTTCTCTCCTAAGTATGTTTCACACTACACATATTTACAGCTGAAAGTTGTGCCAACATGTTTGGCATGTTGCTGTCCACGTCTCGCACGTCTGAATATCTCACACAATGAGCTGACGTCGTTGGGTCCAGTCGAATGTTTACCTTCAAGGCTTCGACATCTCGATGTGTCCCACAACCAACTTATCATGGCGTTCGAACAGGCGACAAGCGTGCAACTGACGTGTCACGCGACTGCAACAATTGGTTCGAATGGGGTGGCGCAATTGCGACAGAGCAGCCCTTCAAGAAACCCGAGTAAGTAGAGCGCCGATGATAATTTTCGGGAAGTAACAGAACGACTGTTGCCACTGCGAGGAGATTAGCTCATACGGGAAGTAATCATTGATACATTCTAAAAGTTTTATGTGGTCTTCCCGGAGAGAGCTAAGAATGAGGTTCTCACAGCATAGAAATCAGAGTGAATTGCTAGAACGTTGATTTGTTGGAAAAAGAGATCTTAGTGGCGATTCCCTTCTTGAGCTCTTGAAATTTCTCCACTTTCCACCTAGTATCGATTTGTGAAGCGTCCAGAAGAACTCGTTTATTTGTCAGTTTGGTAGGAAATAAACTGGACAGAGGAAGGAGGGAATTTTATAAACTTCTCTCATCAGTTGCATTAGACGATTGTTTGGATGTGAGGCCCACTGTCGCAGTAGCCTTGACGAACACTTAGTAGGTGGAGAGGGGTAGGAGGTGGGACATCAAGGCGGATCGTCGTCTTGATGTATCATACTCGGCGTTTTGTAAAATTTGCAGGTGCATTTTGATTTATTGTCAGTCAGGTGTTACATTCAGAGGAATTGATTGACGAAGTTTTGTCTAAAAAAGACAGATACTGCGAGACTCGGAGATTAGGGATTCGCCTGGTGAAAATGAGATGGTTAGCTGCGAAGTAAGAGGGAAATACGTTGTGGAACACCGACATCGAAGGTGGGACAGATGGAGGCGAAAGGGGAGCAGCTGAGCCAGGCGGTAATACTTTATATAACCATGGTCGGATATTTTTTGGAGTGTTGTACGGCAAAGGTATATTTGAAGGTTTTCTGGAATGAGTAGAGAGACGTTGGCTTTACGTTGCTTTTGCCATTTTTTCTTTTGCTATGAGTATTTTCTCGCTGAATATTAGCAAGAATTTTTGAGATGAAAGAGCCAGTCCATTTGGTTTGTCCCGTGCTTTGGCAAGCCATGTGACAGCTCTAATCTTCTAGGCAAGATATATCGTTTCGAGGCTGTGAGAGCAACTTCATAAGGTAGGCCGTCGTTTCTAGGAAGTCGGTCGAAATCGGCAGTTCGAAGTCAGCGATCGTTGAGCGTTGCGCGTGTTGGTGACGCATTGCGTGATTCCCATGTGGACGCATGTATTCATAAGCAGCATACTCGTCTGGAGTCATTACGCACGTTTCAAGTAGGTGGCAACCGTCTCCAGGAAATACCGCTTATGTTACCCAAAGCTCAGACTTTGAGCCCGAGAAAGAAGCTACGTGATACACGATTGAAGGATGGTAACAATGTAAGCTTTCCTCGTTTTTTCTTTGCTTCGCTGAGACACTAGTACTCAGGCGTAAGGGAGGGTCGTCTTTGTTGCATATGGCGATGGGGAGGTACGCGACAAGGTTATATTTGTTTGTATACTTCGGTTGATATGCATCACTAGAATATCTTCCATGCCTATGAAGAATACAAGCCATGCCAGCGTGCTGCTTTCTCATATAGTATCCCTTATCGCTGCTCTGCTGAGACGTCACCTGAACTCGTTGTCCATCTCTCTTCATGGCTTTTGGCTCTTAAATTGAATTGTGAAGAGACTATCATACTAACATTTAGCTGATTGTTGGTAAAGGAAAGGGATGTGTAGTTACATTGATCTGAACAGTGTTCATTAGTATTACTTGATAGTAAGTTTGTGCTATATAATGAAGAAGTAAGAAGTTCGGTCGTTAAAGCTCAGCATCCCCGTTTCAAGAAAGAGGAAGAATGTTCTACTAGCTGAGAGGATGTAAGGCGTCGGGATAATGTTCTTCTCGTTTGGAGCATCCCAGCATTCAGAGTCATCGAAACGATGTTATCCTAAGTATATAATCATTTGATTTCTATAGAAATGCAGTTATTGGTTTGAACAATCTTAACGATATGAACATTTTCATAGAAATTAGTTCACTTCACTCGCCGTAATTCGCACTTTTTATTGCTATTTTTTGCAATTTATGTCTCCTCACCTCATCGTTAATGTTTTCAATTTTACTGACGTTTATTGTAGAAGCGACGCAGTTTAATTTTCCCGGCACTAACATCATTGGACGTTAGTGATAACTGTATAAAATCGGTGCCAGCAACACTCTCCTATCTTTCATCGCTTTCCGTTCTCAATCTCTCCGGCAATACCGCCATCGAATCACTGCCACCTGAACTTGGACTTCTTGGTAAGAATCTGAGGCTTGTTTGCTTTCATCGCTACGGTGAATATGTTAGGATTTTTATGCCTTAAAGATACGTTTTCGTTTTGAAACGCTTTGGTTCCACTGCATTGAGTGTTGTTGTGTTTCGAATGTTATTGCATAGAACTTGTTTTGTAATAATTTTGGCCTGTATTCGTCTAATTTATACGTTTCGCATCAAAATTCATCGGTGGAAAATATCTCTAAGAATTGTCTCGAGGAATTTTACGTTTTTGTCCATATTTAGAAGTTCCGTGATTTCAGAACGATGCAATCAATATATTTACTGACCAAATGCTTTTTTGGAAATGTGCTTTGGAGTGTTTGCACTGAGAACGTTAATCGCATCGTGTAGTTTGGTGCAAGAAGAGGGAACTCAAGAAAAGGAAGTTCCTGATGAGGCAAAAGAGCTGGAGAGCAGTATCTTTGAGCTCAGCAGAGATATCAGATGAGAATTGAGTGCTGCACCTCGTGTTGAATCTGGTTAAGTTTAGCGTCATTTGAATTCTCTTTATGCACTGTAATTTTTTCTGGATTTTGTTTGCGAACTTGGATGTAGTGTAATGGTATTTTATCGCACTTATAAGGGCTAGGTTTTTTTCTTATTTAATTCACCGGTATTTTACAATGATTTATTTATTGTTGTGGAAGCGAATTCGGTCAAGGGAACCCCTAGAGGTAGAAGGGAAAGCACAATTCATCTCAAGTTTAGGTTGTGATTGCATTCGTGGTCGAATGCCACATTGCTTTCTCATAGCACTCATAGTTCTTTGATATATTTCTTGAAGTGCATGAGTTCTCCACTTTGTAGGTGCTTCGAGTGGCGATTTGATGAGTAGAAATAACGGCCAATAAACTCAAACTTTCCATCCCATCTTAAGGGAACCGATGATGTAGGCAATGAATAGTGAAGCAAGTAAGGAACGCAATGTGATTTACAGGCAAACTGTGGAATTTGAATTTGAAAGGTTGTTCGCTGCGAGATCCAATTAGGAGTATGATTCAAGTGGACAACTACAAAACCGTCGATCTGATCGCCTATTTGAAGTCGATTTTGGAGGAGTTGGTTTTTTCGTCACTTCATCTAGCAGTCTTTTTCTGTTCAAATTTTTACATCTTGCCTTAAAGGCTTAGCAGTTGTTCTGTCGAAGAGTCGACCGGTTTCTCGCCTCATTTGTGGATGGTGGATCGGTGGTGAAAATCTCATGTGTAGGGTATAGAGGTGCAGTTTGTCTCCGGTCCGTGATCTCGGCTTTCTAGGAGGTGCAAGTTAGAGGACGTACTCGCCGAGATATTAGAAGGCGTATAAGGCATCACATCTGTGAGTTAAAATAATCATATTTAAAAGTTAAGAAACAAGTTATACCCGAGTACTTCAAAAGGTAGTTTGCAGTTTTTAACGAGGGCACCTGAAGATGTATATTTTGCTTTCGGAAGGATGTTTACCTGTTTTCTCTAAAATACTCATTTTCTCATGTCGTTCTTCCTTATATCCTAGTCATTTTTAGCATCTTGGGATGCATTCCAATGTAATCCGATCACTGTTATGATGCGAATCGCTGGCGTCGTCTAGTTCTGTAGTGGGATTTCGAGGTTGGAATAGAAAGATATTCCTCGGAGTATTTTTTTCTTTCCGAAAGTTTTTATGGGAGAGAATGATCCAGCCGCAAGGCAGCGTATTTGAATTAAAGAATATTCCATCGATAGAGAGGATCTTCTTGCAGCTCACGCCCATATACGAGGTTGAAATTAATGATAGTGGGTGTGCAAGGAATTGGCAAAACATCACTGCTGCAACAGATTCGTCTCGAGGGTACCGTTGGCAAACGAACACAACCAAATGATGTAAGTTTGAAGATTTGCTAGTTGCGCCGATGAGGTCTAATCGTACTACTACATAAAGCGATACGTGTGCATGGTAGCTGAGAGCGTCTTTGCTCAGCAAATGAATGGAGAGTGAGTGATTGTGCGAGAACACTGCTGTGCGAAATGTTTTAATACTTTCACAGACTTCCTTAGAGTCGCGGAGCGAAACGTTGCTCTCAACTCATTTGCCATAGTATGTGATAAAATTAGGATGGATGTAATGCCTGCCGGCGGCAATGGACATTCTGAATTGACCGTAACATTTAGAATTTCTTCACTTTCTGATGCGGAATTCAATGATGTCATCATTCGATTTTATGGATCGTTCCATTGAAATTCCTAATGGCAATTAATAAACATCTCATTAGAGCGTTTGCTTTGAATTTGAAGGTGATATGATAATCGCTTTGAAATTGAAAATACGAAGAAAGAGACATATTTCACCTTTTGTTTATTCGGTAATGTGCCATTAAAATGCTAAGCGACATTGTCATGTTTGTTAGTGTCGTTAACGAATGAATTGTTTTGCGATTCGATGATAAGAAACCATTTCGGCAGTTATCCATTCATCTGAAATTCTCTAGTGATATCCACCTCCGTAAAAAGTTAAATGGCATCGTAGTAAGCAAGACCAATGTGTTCTGATCTCATTCATACGTTTTACTTTGTATATTTTATTTCATTTCATTGGAGGGAATAAAGATTGATCTCTATAGGTGGATTCTTCCTTTGCTGTGCTTCGTATCGAAATGGCGGGGTTGTTGTTTACTCTCTTGATATAGTGAGAATTGATCAGATACAGTGCTATGTGACTTTATTCACGGAATAGCTGTTTTAACATTCAGAGCTGGTCACGTCGGATGGGTCATACAACAGCGAACGGAGATCGTACCGCCAAGGGGATTAACATTTCGACGGTTGGCGTCGATATTGCTGAATGGACTTTCGAGCCAAAAAAGACCAAAGGTGCGTTGCTTAAGTGGCCGGTCTCCTGTCTGCGTTTAGTTTCGTCGGTCTGATTCTCCCAATGTGTACATTTCTTTTCGGTCTCAATTTTTCCCAGCTGTATTTGTGGTTATTTATAGATCTGCTGTGATTATTTTAAAGGGTCTTATCATCAAACTTCGCTTTTTCTTTTAATTTTGCGTTCGCTTATATTTCTGAATATTTCTTATATTATTCGATACTTCATTGTTCACTTTCAAGTCCATTGTTGCCAAAATTCCAATGCGTTCGAATGATTCAGGTGAGCCAGCGTTCGGACCAGTCACGTTCAGAACGTGGGATTTCGGTGGGCAGCGTGAGTACTACGCAACACATCAATATTTTCTTTCGAGGAGGTCTCTGTATATCGTCGTGTGGCGCACCACCGATGGCGATGCGGCTTTACCGGATATGCATCAGTGGCTTGTTAATATACAGGTAACTTTGTTGTTGTATTATTTGTAATTAGGTGATGTTTCTGATGCGACGTTGGTGAATATTCTTAGATACTTCACTGTGATCTTGCGCTTCTTCGATTATCCTATGAGATCGTTCTTGTTTCATTTATTTTGGTCTCGTGTGCACTGAAGACGATGTGAGATGTTTTTCTTTTTTCGCTCATCGAATGAATTTCCCGATTAATCTTCTCTTTATGTTAGTTGACGCTGTTTAGGTTTTTGGTGAAGTTGGAGGTGCATTGGATGAGGATAATAAAGCATTTGCAGCCTCGCTTCTGTTGAACGGACTTTTATATCAGTATAGTAAATATTACTTCGAAGAAATGATGAATTATCAGAATTTTTTGTCTCAGATAAAATTTTGTTGTTATATGATTTTTGTTTTTGAACGATTTGAACGATTACAGGCGCGGGCACCGAATTCTCCAGTGATTATCGTTGGGACGCATGTGGATCAAGTCCTCTCAAGTACTGAACGATTTCCAAGTGGTTATCTCGAGGAATTGGATGCAGTTATCAGAAGTTTGTTTCCTCGAGCAAACTTATTGCTACAGCGTCAAATGTAGTCCTCTCGATTTTTTATCCGACCATTTTGAGGCTTCTCACTGTTTTAGCCTTCTTTCGTTGAGGTTTATAAGTGAACAAAATATTCATGGCAATTACAGAATTAACGGAGAGAGGTCGGCCATTTCAGAGTTGTATTTTTCCTCAAAATTTGAGGCGCTATTTTCCGTTCATACAGTGCAGCTCCTCTGACTTCACTTCATTAATTCCCGGAGGTTCTCGGCCAGTTGCAAATTTTGATCTCCATGAACTTATCTGACTTTATATATTGACGATCTGGATAGTTGCTGTTCACTTCAAATTGGTTTTATTGTACGCATTCGATGAAGGGTAAAACCTCGTTGCAGAAAATTAGTTGAAGAAATGAAGATCCGCTTGCGCTCGGCGAGAATCGTCTCGTTCTCTAGTAACTGTGATGTTGCTTTCCCTGCTTTGTCTCCCAACTTTTATTTTCGGTCCACTTGCGCAGCATGCTCGTTTATGTCAATTTTAGGGCGATTTGTCCTAGTGCCGGATGCGGATAAGAAAGGACTTCCACGAGTAGTCGACTCGATGTTCGTCTCATCGAAAACTAAGTATAATATCCGAGCCTTATGCAATTTGCTCTATCGAACGGCGTTCGATATACGAACGGCTGGCAGTAAGGAGCGTCTTCTTGATCAGAAAATACCTGCATCATATTTAGCTCTTGAAAAGGTTATCCTCTCAAATTTCGTTCTGGATATTGTAAAGGTTTTTGTTGTTGTGAAGATATGTTAAAAGAAAGTGATATATCCATCAGGTGCCATCAAGCTTATTCAGCAGGCATCGGAGTTCTAGAGCCTAAGTTGCCCTTAAACAACTGAGTCATTTAATATGGATTGTCACCATTTTTACCTCTTCATGCTAGCTGTGATCCAGTACTTATGGTTGGTTTGCCGTACCAACCCAATGAAAACCTCCGAGACTGTGTGCCATTAATCTTCCGAAGAAAAATTGAGTTCATAGAATTTTTTATTTTATTCTCTCTGAAGAGATTAGGTAGGTGTTTTGAGACATTTCAAGGTAAATTGTTCGTTTTTTCAAAAATTAACTGCAAATTCTCATATTTGCACTAGGCATGCTTATTACGCGTTTACAAAAATCATCGCATCCTCAACGCGCGCTGCACCTCCTTTTACAGTTCAAGTGTAAAGAGAGGTTTTACCCAAAGAAGAGATTGTTGAGGAGATGGGACTTTGTTAGAAGTTGTATTGTAGTTGAGTTTTCAGATTGTTGTTGCTTTGGGAGATGAAAGACGATCGATCGGAATAGAGCCGGTGATGAAAGGAAGTGATTTCCGGATGGCAGTACAGGAGAGAATGTTAAAGAATTACGGACGTGCGTTCCGCGATGATATCGAATTCAACCACGCTTGCTCTTTCCTTCATGAAAATGGTATTTGTTTATGGCCATATATTTCAACATAGCAGTACACGGGTACTTCTCTTTTGCGTTATAAGATGTTCATGTGCTCCTATAAGGTATCATTTTCTTATTTATCTTTCCCTCTCTCGCAGTTCGTTTCTTTTCAGAGGCATAACAGCGAAGCTAGGGGAATTGCTGAGTTAACTCTGTCGATGAAAATTGATCCAATAAGGAATTGAACTGAGTGCATTACTGAAACACCGTCGTTTTGTTTTCTTTGTGGAAGATATTTTAATAGTGCAACGTTGATATGCTTAAAGGGAATGTTTTTTCCGCTTACAGCATTGTTCATTATTTCGTTCAATGTAGGGAGGTGGAAAATGTGCAGCGCGTTGTTGCCGCGACAGTTAAATATAGTCGGATAATACTTTTGAGGTGTACTATTGCACTATGAAGATGTCACCCTACGAGAATTGTATTTCTTGGACCCTCAGTGGTTGTGTGATATACTCGCACATGTGATAACGATCCGAGAAATAAATCCTTTCGCGAGGAATGGACTCATGAAGATCGACGATCTACAGATCCTTTTTAAGTCACTTAAACTTGGCTCTTCGGCTATCAATTTAAGGTGATCACCTGTTTATTCAGCACTTCAGGTCCACCTTGTTTTATTTGCTTTCCATTTGTTATGTAGTTGTTGAATAATTTTTGTTTCTTAAATTTGTTATTTGAAATAGTTGATTGGTATTTTTTTCGATTTGTTGTTTATGCTGTATCATATCGATTGTCATAAATAGGGAAAACTCGTTTCATTGGCTAAAAAGAATTTGAAAGGGAACTCGATGTGACTAGACCTTAGGAGTGACGCGGTCGTTGTGATGCCGTTAAAAATGTATGCCCAAACTCGGTGAAGTGTCGAATCTTTGAAGTAGAAGTTGAAATCATCCATAAGTCATCTCCTAGTAGGCGTATTTTACCGGGAATACGTGGGCACGTTTTCAATTCGAATACCTTACTGTCGAGAAGGATAACGTTCACAGAGAACACAATGGAACAAGCTCTCCGCTAATTTTGCCTCACATTTCGTTTCTTGCACCGTATCACTCTTGTTGAGATTTTTTTTTGCAAAGCTCTCAATTTAGCTCTTCAATTTTAGTTGGCGTTTTGTTTCGATGTGGAAAATTAAAATTTTCCATTTTGTAGGTCGCATATAATATCACTTCTGCATAAGTTCGAGGTGGCATTAACTTGGCAATCACGCTCATTGCTCATTCCATCACTGCTTCCCGATGAATATCAGCTTAGAGGTGGCTATCCAGGATCGCGTGTTGCGGTTAGTTTTTGCACATGCCTCATCATTCACGCCAATAATTCGACAACTTGATGAGAAATTCGCTAGGTAGAGCCTGAAATCGGAAATGCATGCGTCGATCAGTTTTTGTTGGTAAATGACGCGATCAGTCTCTGACTAGCACATACAGTATTCCAATGAAACCCTATGATGTTGCGACAATGACGCCTCATTCTGCGTTGATTCTTTGCCCGTTCCCTCTGAGGTTCTTCCGAGTTCTCAGGAGAAGTGGATTTCTGTCATGGGGATTAACGTAAGTCGTATTTATGCAAAGGCAAAAAGCCACATGGAAAGGAATATTGAGGAGGAAATGTTTAGCATATTTGAGGGGAGGAAATGCTAAAGTATGTGCAGTGGCATTAATCGCAAATGCAGTGTTGGGATAAAAATAGTGAAGCCGTGCGAACGTTTCAAGTATGCGTGAGAGAATTATCCGACGAAATGCTAGAAAAGTTCACCCTGCATAACTGTTGTGGATTAGAAGTTGAATTTTCGCAACTGTGGAAACTCAGGTGGCAACAAAGGTTACCGGGTGGCAGCTGAGTAGAATGGCTCGGGAGTCGACAGCCCTGAATACCGGCACGCGATCAGGAGCGCCACTGCAGCCTCAGTCGCTCTTCTATCAACGAAGTCTCGATGAGTCATTAGCACAGTCCAAAAGGCCTTTGAAAAATCCGACACAGAGCGGTGACGCTTCGAAAACAGTGAAAAGGTCTCCGGTAAGCTTGGATAGAGCACAGTTGGATCGTGAGGATGGGCAATTGTCTGGAGAGGAGAAATGCACTGTAAACGTGCAATTCGACGACGAGGTGAGTTTTTCTTTCGTTCGTTTTGAAGATTCCCATCCATGTTCCCGTGTTTACGAAAAATCGAGATAGAGCGGTCATTGTTGCTAGGAATTCCGTTCTAATTCGCATGGTCGTGGTGGATTTCTGTCGAATTCGCACTTTCTGGTTTCTAACTTATATAAATTCGAGAGCGATGTCAGAGACGCGGATTTGATGGTCTTTGCTGTTCTCCTTTTTGCCTGTGAATTTCCTGTTCTTAGCCTTCTATTTGGCTCTTCAGTTTATTTTCTCGAATATTTCCTTTGCACTTTTGCGCTCAGCTGTTCTGCAGGAGAGTAATTAATAAAACAGTCTTCTCGATTTGCCTTTTGTAGCAGTTGTAGACTGTATTCACAGTACGTGGTATTGATTACTTTATTTTTAGTTCTCTTCGATTGTTTCGTTCGAGGAAAGTAGTCTTTATTGTGCTGCTGCAAATGTTTTGTGTTATAGATCTTTATTGATTGAGTACTTAAGAGTTCACCATTGGGTTGTTCTCAAAGATGAATTTTAGGATAATATCTAAGAGTATATTTTAGATCGCCCAGCCCGAAGGTGTCTTTTTTTGTAGGTGGTCGTACGTAGAGTGTATGTGATGGCATACATTCCATCCGGATTTTGGTCACGGTTGATGACCCGTATATTGGGAGATGAACATATAACCGCTTGCATCGAGCGCCTTTTCTACGTGCTTGATATGCCATCTCATAGGCATATTGATTGGTTGAAACGCCTCTGCGATCGTAATTATAAACCCGATTGGTTATTGTGGCAGACGGGCATTGAGGTGAGTTGCAGTAAAGTGCAGAAATGTTAAGCGGATGGAAGTGTACTGAATAGCGGTCGGAGGAGGGCAGAAGTTTAGGAACAGTCCGGGAAAGGTGGGGGAGAAATGGGATCGCTCACGAAAAACGATCCTCTGTATTTCGCAGTGCGTCACTAGCAAAGTGGTAAGATTTTGAGAAGAAATTCTTTTATTTATAGCTGTTATCGAAATGTCTCAGTCGAGTGGTCTAGTCAGAAAATTCCGAGTGGAAGAAGATAAAAGGTTCTAAGAAGGTAAACAACTGATAAGTGGCTCAGACAATTTCTGCCCGTTTCTGTTCGTTGTCCGCTTACATTTTCTTTAGTATTGATGAAAGATTCCTTCTCTCTTTCGATCTTCTCTGTGCACATAACTTAGAGATTCAATACTTTGTTATCCCACATTAAATCATATTTATTATTCATTTTACTTGACTGCCTGTCAGCACTAAGTGCTCTACAGCTCATTCTGGAAAAGTATACAAGAGGTTAAGGTTGGAGTATGAAATTATTCGACAGTTGGGACGACGAAGACTCAATTATTTCATCCTGAATAAGGTAGAGAGATTGCAAGATGAAGCTATTGGTATTCACTCATTCGAAACTGAGGGAGAGACGAGAGAGGGGGAAGACGCTCGATGGGAAGAGTCCTCCGACAAAACTTAACCGGTCGTCATAGTTGATTGTAGTGACGGTTAACGGAAATTGTTGCTGCATAAGTACTTAAGAAGACGCTTCGTTCACAGTTGATATGATGGATGAGCAGGCATCGAGGGCGAAGAGTGCGGCTCTCGCATGTGCATTGTTTGTAGTCACCGTAGTGTCATAACATGGCGATCGGTTAAATAGGCTTGTACATTGAATGCGTCAAGTCAGTAAATGCATACCACTCGCATCACTCGAAACTACTATTCGCATATCGATCGTTGCTGTGATCAAGTCACTCATTTTCCTGTTTGCAGGTGATTGCATTCGGGCAGTCGTTATTCATGTTACGTCAGTTTTTGCCATTGGCTGAGGTGCGTGACGTTCATTATGAGGCGGTTGAGTGGCGAGCTCGTAGCGAGGATGGACAATGGCGCACAAGCGATATGCATAATTCAGCACTAGTCGAAATCATTATTCCCTCGTTCAGGTAATTTTCTTCGTTGTAAATCCTGAAAACAGTGGGATATCCACTTGCGTTTCTTTATTCTTATGAGAAATTTAACGGTGAAAATTCTTCGTTTTCAGAAGAAAGTGAATTTCACGATGAGTGTTTTTCAAATTTCACTCACATACTGAAGATTTTGATTGTTAAACGATGTGAGGTAGTGTGCTTTGCATTTTTGCAACTTCAGGGTTGCGATCACTCAAGATGATGAAGTGTTTGTATTGCACAGTGATCGATCGTTCGTCACGAAGTTTATGGCCCTTGTTGTCGATATTATCGATACTCTTTTAGAAGATTGGTGAGCGCTTTTTGCTTTCATGTTAATGTATCATTTAATATACGGTTTTCCCGTTGAGTACTTCAAGATGAGAATGTTTGAGAATTATTGAGGGTTTGTAATTTCAGTGGGCGTAAACGTGGCATGTTGCAGGTATCCGTCTTTAGGCACTCGTTTCGTGCACACTTCTGAGGGTCGTCTACTTGTGAATCGTCTCATTCCTTGTCCGCATTGTGCCAACGATTCCCGCACAACGGATTCGGTGCGTAGTGCACGTGACGACTCGAGTGTCGCATCATCAAAAAAAGCGCCATACTGGTATGTTGTTGCGTAATTGCGTGATGCTTTTTCGACTCTGAATTATGTTGTAACCTCAGAGATAGTGTCTGTAGAGATTCACACAGTTGTTATTAGGAACTTCAGGGTTCTAGTGTCGGAACATGAGTTGGCCTAGTTCGTAGCGCAAACGCTGATAGTTTGAAAGCTGTTCAGATCGCATAAGAGTAAGACTTCGTTTGTGCAGATTTGTTTGCTTGATATCACTGTGCACTAGCCGAGAAAGCTTGATATGAAATGCTTGAGTTTTTAAACTGAAGAAGAATGAGGATAGAGTGCAAATGAAGCGTTTGTTTTGAAACATTTCATTCGGAAAAGGAAAACTGTGAAAATACAAAGAGCGATAGCTTTTTTCCATTTGGGCAAATTCTGTGACATCCCCACAGATAATAAAAAAAGTATAGGAGAATTGTTTCACAGGATTTCTACGAGTTTTTCGAAATCTTTCGTTTTCTAAATGCATCTTTTCTCGTTTTACTTTATTATTTATTTTGCATTCACTTCGAAGCAATAAGAAGTAAAGTTACAGCGACGACAGCGCAGAGGACGAAAATTGGTATAATGCGCATGGATTCTGAACTATCTTTTTCTTTGGAACTGCATTTTTTTTGATTAGTTGCATTATTGGGAATTCTATCTGAATGGGTTATTTTAACGATAGAAGCATTTCCGGATTTTGTTTCACTGAATGTGGATTGCTCGATGTCTCTTTTCCTATACGGCTTTCCGACTAATTTCTCCCTCTGTCGTGATCAACTCTGTTATTTTTAGCTTATCGTTTATTAAAAGAAACGTTATATTTCCGTATTCGCTACTTCTATATTTGATTAGAACACAGTGCATTCACTCGGTCTTTATACGCTATTTTTTCCATCCTATCCACCTTAACGGCGATGGTGTTAATGAAATTCTATCGTTTTGTTGTCGTTCAGCTGCTTTTTTCCATATTTCCGAGTATTTTATACATTCTTTCAACTGAGGATAGAGTGTATATGAGAAAGTCTGAGGAATGTTTTCTTCCTCAACTTCTGAACTCCTCTCTGTCAGAAACTCCTCTTCCACCCGTTTTCTTTATCAGCCTTTGCTTTATGCTTTTTGCAAAGTACTTTAGTAATAATTAGTATAAATAAAATCCTTTTGGTTTATTTCTAGAAATTTTCTTTTAATGCTCTTGCCATAGAAATTAATATACAACGCTACAGTTTTCACTACTGCTCCTAATTTACTCGCCCAGAGGGGAATAATGTTTGACTTCGCCTCATCTCCACTCTCCTTAACTTCCAAACATTTTGGTCTGATGCATTAATCAAGCGAATTATACCCGCAGTATTTTTCAAAAAGGCTCTCAGGCAATGCGTAAACCACGAAAAAGGTTTCCATGTTGAATGCTTCCATCATTGTATATGCTCGATGTCTTTTTGGGTGTTTATAGCCCCGATGAGGCCCTCTTTCGGGTTGGATTGCCGCTATCGATGAATTCTTTGATTTACATTGATTTAGCACCTGTATGACTTGCCTTTTTTCCTTTTATTTCCTGATTAATTACTAATTATCTTTACTCTTTACTTCATCTAATAGTTGATCAACCACTCTATTTGCTACTGTTCACCCCCATTAAATCTGCCGAGCATTAACCTTTCGAGTTACCTCTGTAAGTAAAGCAAGAATTGGAAATAATTTCAGCATTCGATCGCAAACAGTTGGTGATTTCTGTGAAGTGAATGCAACGTCGCGTTGCATATTACATGCATTTACGATAGAGGAATGTATTCTATCGGCGCATGAGGGAACGGATGTTTGTTGTCCGAAGCATGCCAGTCAACGAATCGATCGAATCGCACCCGATACGGTCTTCCTCGATATCAGCCGTGATTATTTAATTGCACCCGAAGCTGTCAAACGTGGAAAAATGATCGGCCGAGGAGCATTTGGATTTGTCTTCAAAGCGACTGTCAAGACGACGGTAAATTTTATTCAGTTGCAGTATTTTCCAACTTTTTGCTGATCGCTTAGATTTTTAGCAGCAATTATTGGTGCATGTATAACAAAAAAATTATTTTTGTAGAGGAGATTATCGGATCCGTACAGTGATTTTTTGTGCTCTGGGGTAATTCTTAGTATGGGAAAAACCAGTAAGACAGGTATTTTAAATCTGAAGGGGATCTACGTGGAATTCAAAGGAATAAGGAATAGGGTACGACAGAATAAGAAAGTACAGTGGAAGGAATGACTTCCGGCAAGCAGCGGCTCACACTCTTCGTTTCGGCCACTTTTCCCTACTTGGTATGATGATAACCGAATAGTGCACGACACAGGCATACGGAATCAATCCATTTCGACTCGAGGATAATCCACTCATTCCGTCGTCAGTCACATCGTTAGCAGTAGATATCGTTTAACAAGTAGAAAGTTCCATTGGTGGCAGATGGCCGTGACAGTGATAGCAGGTTCACTTTGACTTTCCTCACTTACTTTTGTCTACACGCTGTCGATAATTGCCATCCGCATTTTACCGAAGATTTCTCCGAGTGGAGCTTAGATTTTGCATTCTCACACCCCCCACCTTCACTCTTGTCTCTTTTTTTACATCCTACTTACCATTCATTAGCACCGTCGTTGAGAAATTTCACTCCTCAGTCAGTGCCTTGCAAACAAACAGATGGTAAAGATATTCTTTTTCCTAATTTATGGGCGCTTTCTCCGCAACTCTTTGCTGGAAACTAAACCCGTGATCGAGTTCGAGTAGTGGTGAGTCGTGCGGCTGTTCATTTCAAGGTGGCTGTGGAAAACTTGCAGAACGGAATAACTGAGTTGCCTAATAGTCGAAAATGTGACACGCTTATAGAAGTCTTCTCCAGGTATATGTCTGCTTAGACCTCAATTTACATTTCCTGCAAGTAGCTGTATATCTGTTCCACAGAATATGTTTATTATTCTGTAGGTAAAGTTACACTCATGTTGTAGGATTTTTAGGTGACTCACTTATTACCCTAAATATTTTGCCTCTAAGTTTGCCTTTTGCCATCTGTCGAAGTATTTTTTGCCTCTAAGTTTTTCTCTTTGGAATTTATTGCTATTCACTATTCTCCTCTTTCTTATTGTGGAGCAGGTGCTTTTTTCAAGGATCAAGGCGTGCAGGATGCCGCGTTGAAAATGCTTGAACCTGTTGAGCCGGGTATGGGCGCTCGAGCGACTTCAATTTCTGCCTACAAGGTATTGTTGTGTGGTTTTTGATCTCTTAGATTTCTCCATTCTTGTAATCAGTTTTGAGTACTTTAGCGAGGGGACTTTCATCATGTGGCATTTACCTCGAATCTATAGCGTCCGTAAGTGTAGTTGTTTGAAGTGTTGCTGCATTGACGCCTCTTTAATTCATTTTCATTCTTGCTTCCTTTCTGCGAAAAATATTTCAATAAATGCAGATACGTCGTTGGTTCATCTGAACAATTCATCCAGTTCAGCTATAAGAAGCCATAAGAAATTGACGATTGCAGAATGAGGTCTTTGCAGGCTCCTTGATTTTTCGCACTTTTCTCTTTAACTATAAGACTCCCTCAATCCATATTTTCTTATATTTTAGAGGGAGTCTTGTTCAACGCCTCTCCCCTCTCTCTTCCATTTGCTTTCTCGTTCCCTCTTCTCAGTGAAAGCATTCTGCATTAACTCAAGAACACCGCAGCAAGGAAACAGGCATTCTAAGGGTTTACAGGCTGCAAGAACCAAATGGCATCGTGACCCGCTGCAAAATGCATGTCGTGCATATTGTACATGTCGACAGGAGTTGAATGTGTTGGCATCGCTCCAGCATAGTCACATAACCTCGCTGTTGGGCGTATGTCCTCGACCTTTGGCATTGATTGTCGAGTTAGCGCCTCTGGGAGCGCTTAATCATCTCCTCAGCAATTATAGGCGAAGTGGAGCACGTCTTCATTTGAGTGTCATTCAGGATACTGCTAGTCAGGTAAGGCCACTTCTTCCCTATACTTTTTATCGCTTGCTCGTGAATGTCTGCGTGAGGTTATTGCAATGTGCAATGAGTTGTGAAAACTGGTTTATTAAAGCAAATTTGAGGTGAGGTCGTGATGACGAGAAGCTAATGAGCTTAAGTGTTACTTGCTGTCATTTCTGATTTCGATGAAACCATGCATCTAAACGTTCAGCGAACAATCTAAGAGTATTTTGCTTAGCCGTTTTTGCATTTGAAAGATAAATCTCATAAATGTGGTTTTTCGCTATCGCCAATGTTTTAAAATGTACAATTTTTATTATGTATTTTGTGAATTTTTTCAAGTTGGAACATTGTTGCTATTCAGATTGTAATAGCAGTTGGGTGGGGAAGGGAACGTCGAGAATTTCAAATTGAGTCTGTGACGTATCTCGGAGGGCAAAGAATTTGCTCGATCGTTCCCACTAGTAGGAGAAGAAAGAGGTAAGAGAAAATATCACAACAGTTGTAAGACGAATTGATCGTCGTAATTGGTGAACTGTTTACGTCAAGGAATAAATATTTCAAGTGCCATTGCCCAAAAATAAATTATGCCAGGTGGTCAGCAGGTGCCTGATGAATGTTAGTCGTTACATTGTATTTTTACTAAATTGCCTCAAATATACCCTTAGACGTTTACGAAATTCTCAGTTCCGTTCGATGGAGAGAAGAGGATGAGGTTTAGTAGACTAGAGCAACAGCAGTGTGTGGCCAAAGTGTACACAATTATTTTGTGGAATTCGTTATGCGAGGTGCAGACTCAGCTAACGTTGCTAGTTTATATCGTCCCTAGTCGTTTTCACCACCAAGTTTCATTCTGAGGAGCTCATCTGCTCGTTATAAATGAGCACTAGTTATGATATTTATGAAGTTACTGCAATACGTCTGCAAATGTACCGCAATAAAGGTCTCATAGTTCTTGTGTATTATAGGTGGCGAAAGCATTAGAATATCTCCACGAACACCGCATAATCTATCGCGATCTCAAATGTGAGAACGTGCTTACGTGGAGGTTTCCGCCACCGTTTAGTGCGATAACGGATGTGAACGTTAAGCTGGGTGATTATGGAATTTCGCGAAGTTCTTTTCCATCGGGTGGAGCGAAAGGATTTGGAGGTACAGAAGGATTTATGGCTCCGGAGATTATGCGTTACAATGGGGAGCAAGAGTATACGGAGAAAGTTGGTTGCTTCCTTCCAATGATGATTTTTTTGGCTTATTCAAGCTTGTTCTCTAAAGAAATAGGGAGGCAGCGAAATGCATACTAAAATGTGAACGCAGTTTTCCGGTCACTTCATTCCTACCGATATAAGAATGTTTGAGCTTCCGAATTTTCCAATTATTGATTTTCAGAGTTATGAGTTAAATTAATAAATTCGAAGAAGTTACGATATACATTGCCACATTTCGGACGTTAAATGTTGTCAAGAATGGAAAATACAATTTTTGTTAAAGCGATATGGAGAAATTACACTTAGTATGAAATATCTGATTTGCTCAGCTCTCTTAGCAGATTTAATCATGAAAGTGGAATATCAAATCCAAGTGGAAGAGAGGAATCAGTAAGCTGATACTTATGGAAGTCTTAGCAGAGCTTTATGATAACTTACCACGAAATTCCTGTCCTTCAGATCTTTCCACACTCTTTGTGGATTTCTTGATTCTTTTATAGCAAACGGGAAGTTTCCCCGCTTTTATGTCATAATTTTTTCGACGATTAAAGTCGTCTTCTTTATTTGCTAGCAGTATTTGCGGACTGTGAAAGGAGCGCTTTATCAAGTTGTGAATTTAGTCATTGAGGACTGTTTAAGTTGCGAATTCGATGTTTTTATCTCTGTTTCTGAATTCATCTTTATTTCTTAGGTCGATTGTTTTTCATTTGCGATGTTTCTGTATGAGTTGATCAGCTTGAAATTACCCTTCGATGGTCATGAACAACTCAAGGAATACGTACTCGATGGCGGTCGTCCACGTCTCACCCCTTCAGTACATGTTTACCTTTCTTTTCCGTTTACTATCAGTGATCTGCAATTATTGGCGTCAACAAGGGTATAAATTAACGGTAACAGGACCAGCTACAAAGTTTCACATAAGTTAATTAGAATCGAAGTTTGGGGGATTGAATAATTTCAAGTATGTGTTGGTCTTTCTATTCAATCAGTGTTTGCGACGACTATATATGTTTCGACGTATGCGTGTTATCATCTCAGCTTTGCTTTCCTGTCTTCTCTGTTGCGTGATAAATGGTGAAATGGCGTTATCGTTCCATATTCCTGTTTTGGGTGATTAAAGTTTACAGGAATAATTCGTTTTGACTCTTTCTCTTCTCCCACTTTTCTTTTATTCAGAATTCCCATATCAGTGATTAAAAATTTGTCCCCTCAAAATCAGTTGGGGAATATTTTCAGAAAAAGCGAATTTGAAGCGAAAATTTTTCTTCAGGAGGGAGCAAAGTTAAAATCGTCAAGTGGCGAAAGTGTAATAAGAATATAAACGTCTAGTTTTCTGTAGTGACATTTGTAACTGGTTGTGATTTCAGGAGTTGTTGTATCCGTGCAACGTGTTGGATGTGATGGTGATCTGTTGGGCGGGTCAGCCGGTCGATCGGCCATCTGCATCACAGATTGTCTCGATGACCACTGCGCCTGAATTTACTCATCTTCTGGATGTGATCTCATTGAATGACGCGGACTCAGCAGTCAACTCGTCCCTGTCATTCCAAGTGAGTACACCAGTCGCTGAAGGACGGCCGTAATGTCGATTGGTTGGGAGAGCTAGATTTGTGATGATTGTAGATGAGTAGTCATGAACGTTAGAGGGAAAGGATCGTGTAAATTCGGATTGAGGCTCCTTTCACCACATGTTTGTGGGTTAGTACATTGGGCAGAGAACACAGTATTTCTTGATCAGGTCGTGCCAGATTTCGCTGTTTCACTGCTCTGAGTGTATTTTACAATATGTTGTGCTTTTATGTGAAGTCGTTCAACCGTTTATCTATATTTTCTTAGTGAACTGGAAAATTATTTTGGTTCCGTTTCAAGAGGGCCCATTTTTCTGAGACGTTTGTTTTCTGTGTTCAGAATTTATGCTGTCTAAGCGATTCTTCTGTTGCACGAGATTTTCTATGAATGGACTGTAAGTTTTTAAGATAGGTTTCATTGCTGTCGATTTTTCGAAGTTTCTTACCGATTCCCTTATTTTCTCATAACTGCAATGAAGTGAAGCTGGCAAGCTGAGAGCTGACGAGTCAGCCGTGCAGCTCTTTGTCCCATTATGTATGTTTAATGAGTTTGCAGCTTTGGATGAAAGTGATATTGGATCAAGCTTCGAGGATAGCGTTGAAGGCGAGGTGTGGTTAAGTCGCTCAGATGGCTCAATAACAGTACTTGGTTGCAATCAATATGGCTGGCTCGATTCGAAGGTACTACTGGTGATAGCACTCTTATATTAAGGATTCTTGTATGTGGTAGACGTTTTGTATTTATTTTAAACAAATAGGAAGTATTGGCGATGTGTCGGAGTTGTTCTCGAGATTGAAATGGGTGCGAAAGTAGTATTTCTTGCCGTAGTATTTTCGTTTTACGTTGTTTGCGTCGAAGGATCAAGCATTATGTGATTTTTGTTTTATTTATATTCTCCTCTACTAATCTTCGGATCAACGATAAGCATTGTTTCTTTAGCGGTTTCAGGTTCAAATATTGGCTCATTTTATCGATGGGAAGTGTTCACGACTACAGGGCTTCGCATTTTGTTGCCGATACTTTCCATTATACGAGTTGGTGTTATAGTAAAAGACATTGTTATGTACTTGATGTTGGTGTAGTTGTAAATGAATGACGCATTTGCAGAGCATTGCGGTGGGCGTTGAAGGTAGTGTTATAACGGCGATGTGTGTTGTGAATGATTCGATTTGGCTCGCCGAATCCACAGGTCTCATTCGGGTTTATTGGTGCGTATTTTGCCCTCATATATTCCATATACCGCTTGACTGTATTAGTTGTTTTAGCGCAATTTGTGTTATTCACGATTGCATAGTTCCGTATTATCTTGCTTTAAAGTCTCCCCAGTGTTTTAGCCTTTTTTGCGCAGTATCACTTGCATGAAGTTGATACAAATCTTTTCCTACAGATGAATTTGGCAGTTGAGCTCTGGCTGCATTATCTATATGTGATGTTTTATTTCACCCATTCTTTGTTACCATGCAGTTAGGGCTGGGAAATGACGAAAGAGGGACAAAGGAGCCAGCAACCGACGACTGGTCGATAATATCGACTGTAGGTCTGGTATGCCGTATAAGTAAGCAGTGTACTTCTGCTGTGTCTAATTATTTCTAAAGAAAACTGTGCTTGCAAATGTTGGTCCATAAGATAGCACATGAAAGTGATTGTTAAGCGCTCTCAAGATGACTTTTTCAATGGGAACCTTTTATGCTCAGCTCTCACTTATTCAAATCTCGTTGCGACAACTCACTGCACACCTTGTAACATAGCGCACTGAACATCAAAAGTAGAGAAAAGCAAATATCCTATGAGGGGAAATTTGTTTCACTTCAATTCTCCTCCCCTACATCGTTCATTTTGCACAGTTCTCATGTTCGGCTGTGTTACAGTAGAGTTTCTTTTATAAGGGAATGTCAGGAAATTGTCTCAATGAATTTCTCGGAAACATTCTAATCACTCATTGGTTTATATATTACTAATACCTTAAACTCATTAACTTATGAGCACGGTTGTTGAAGATCGAAATGGTAACTGTTATTGATTACATATGCAACTATGCGCGTGGAGAGTTTTGTGATTATTGAGGCAAAGGAAGGGACTATGAAATGGGGCTAGCAATGTTTCGCCCATGGGCACGTGGTTGGTCCGAGTGTTCATTGAACGAGTATAATTGGATCGCCGTTGTATATGCTGCAAAAAGAGCCCACTCGGGTCGTAAAAAGTCAACTTGCAAACGCTATCACTGTTTTAGTCGTACATCGTACGCTGAGATGTATTCGTTCTCAATTTCACGATTCTTGCCATCAGCACACCTCTCAATTAGCGTTCTTTCGATGAATATCTTCTCATCCGCACCGTTACTCATTCTTCTCGCGTTGCCGTCCACATTGCTGTTAATACGTGGAGATCGAATCGTCGAAAATCCATTTGTTTCGATTGTAACGACTCCGATCATTTATTCATCAGCGGTCATCGATAGTGTTGCTAATCCCAGGTATCACTTTGAAGTGAGTAACTGCCCCTTTGCGTTCTAAATTCAGAGGCTGGAACTTCGTTGCCTCTCTTTTTACCTGTGCAGCTGACAGTAGCTTATGTGTCAATTGCTTGATTTTAAATAAGTATAATAAAGTATGAGAAGTGGACTGCGAGTCCCAGTGAAGTGCTTGTGTTATGATGTTCCGAGAAGGTGCAGAGGCTTGAGATTATGAAAGCAGCAGCGATGCGGTAATATCAAATTTGGCAAACAGACTATCAGGAGAATAGAGTTGGGACAGCTTATGCGATAGCGGATATTGTTTTACAGTTCTTTGCCTGTTTTCGAAATTTGTAAGGGCACTCTGTTAGCATGCATTTTTATTTTCATTTTAGTCAAACGCCTATCAAAATGTAAGGACTTGGAAAACATTTCCGCGCCATTTTTGTTGTTATTACTATGAAGGTGACGGTGTGTTGCTTTCCGGCAGTTTTTGTGTGATTCGCTGTTTTGATTAGTTCAGAAGTTGTGGTTTAGCAGATATAATAAAAGTTTACAGACAGATCTGGACAGGTCATTGTGAGGGTGCGATTTCTGTGCATGTGATTGGCGCTGATGAGCAATTCATGTCGTTGACTTCTCTCTCGCATAGCGAAAATCAAGCTGATATGGCGCACTCGGGTACGGTCTCGCATCTGGTGACAAGTAGAGCTGATCCCACTCTTGTTTGGTCAGCTGTAATCCCTGGCAGTAAGGTTCGTATTACAAACGACGACTCTGTACACTTTGCTTCTACTAACAAAGAAATTTCGTTAGTGTTGTTGCGACTTGAATTTAGCGTCGTGAGGTTGTGTTCAAAAGTTCTCAGATTGTGATGAGTTATGCTAAGACAGGTGCAAATACTTTTGCGACTTATACATAATGTAGTATCGGCAAAAAATATTCGCAGCAATATTTATCGAATGCCGCATTTTGAGGTACTCCAATTCGCCATCAAAATTCCCCTATATGTTCGTTTCTACAATCAATCTGTGGATGCCATATGCTGTAACGCTGATTTTAGAATGTGGAGCAGTGTGGCACGTATGTGGAGAAAACTGTTTGGAAATTTGCGGTCTTTTTTCCCACATATCCTTCTTGAGTTTAAAGGGATTTGTCCCGTTCTAGTATCATCTTTTGCGAACGAATGAATAAAGTTTTCGTTCAATTTTCGGCTCGCATGCGCTTTTTAGAGTCGATGCAGTGAGTTTGTTGTTGCACTACATTGCAATCGAGTTTCCATTATGTTCCGCTATGAGGTATTTATTTTTATTCGTGTGCAAGGTGCATAGAGCGCTTTGCTTTGAAATTGAGGCATTAATTTTTGTGGTCGTAGTTCGGCAATCGTTTCTTGGTTCAATATGTGATTGTCTCCTGGTTCAGGCAAAACAGTTGCTGATAACTATTGGATATTACTGTAGAACTGTATTCAAAGCATTCAAGGTTTTCTCATTCCCATTTTTTTGCTTAGCGTCGCTGAATTTCATTACGGTTTTTAAATAAATAGGTGGGATAGGGATTATCGGAGCTGCAAAAGGTGCAGTTGGCTCTTGCAAACGACCTTTGTGGCCTTTGTTTTTCGGCTGCTGGTTGCTAGTATTTGGAATTATTATTAAGGTGCTATAAAACTCACTCTTGAAGGTGTACCAGTGGTCGGTGGTGGATCGTAAAATTCGTTGTCGCTTAGATGCGCGCAAGATTCTTCCGTCATCGGAGTCAATCTCAACGTTGGATATCGAAGCTGCAAGAGATGGTCATGTAACGGCACTTTCGCTTCTCGATAAGCCCGATGGTGCACAACTATACATCGGTACCAGTAAAGGGGTCATCATTGTTGCACAGGCACTTCAGGTACGCCAGCTAAACTTAACGCCGAGCAAGATCGATGTTTCATTGACGTCAGATGAGATTGTTTCCCGAGTCACTAGTTCCTGTGCTAAGTGTGAATGGATTAAAACGAATTCTGGCATGTTCCTGTAACGATGGTTGTGAAGGTGTTTACGGTCCTTTATCCAATTTTCGTTGTTCCTCATTTCTTTCATCAGTGTGTTGGGGGTTCCTAGAGTGGGGTTGAAAGCCGATCATACCTATCAGACGAGGACGTATGTTGCTGGGAAGTCATCAAGCACGATAATTGCTTCTTGAGCAATAGTAATACAAGTTCAAGTGTCCCAAGCGGGAGAACGGTCGTTAGTTGCATTGAATAAGATTTTGGAAATGTGGCCACGTTGCTTTCCAAAGAGAAAGCGTTTTTCGTGGTCTTTTCACTGACAGACCTATGTGGGCACATAGTACTTTCAACCCCTCCCATCTTCGTATATCTTCCGTTTTCTTTTTATTGCATCCCTCTCTTTCCTATTATTCCTTTGATTTTGTCTCCCAGATCATTTCATTCTATCCATGTTGTTTTGTTTCTTGTCAAATTTGTTTCGTTCTGTCATTTTCTCATTTCATTCTTTAAAATGGGATTAAATTTTTGCTCCCTTATCTTCATTTTTGCCTCATATGTTTATAGAGTTTATTATTTATTTTCAGATGAGGCCACTGGCAGCGTTCCGACCGTACTTAGAGGATGTGCACTCCATCGTGGTGCTAGACGGTTCGGCAGCACTGCTTGAGTTGGCTCGAAGTCGTCGTGAAACGAATGGTGCGAGTGTTGGTGGTCTAAGCGGAGGTCGTTCACTTGGTGGTGTCAGCACCAGCAGCGCCGGTGGCGAGTTGTTGGAAACAGTCAGCTGGGTAAAAGATCGTGTCTCAGAGACTGTCAATAGGTTCCGGTTGAGTTCCAGCGACTATCCGCAGTTGTCGAGCAGCTATATCGTGACGATCGGAAATGGTTATAGGTATTGTTTGTTTCTATTGAGATGGGAAATATAGGGGGCGTCTCATTGAGGAATGGAGGAAAAGAAGAGGCAGCAGAAGTGACACCATTGCAGAGTATGTATACCTCACGTCAGGGTTATGTTTGGGAGTAACCCAATCTCTTCGTCCTGAATCTTTTAAAGCTCAGTAGTGCGTTTTCAAGAATGTTTTTTATTCCGCCTTATTTGACGTTGTGTGGTGGAGGCGAAACTGCCTAAATGTGTGTGCAGGTGATCGTTTCAAGTAGCCAAATAAAGTCCGATGATTTTTGCAGATGTTTAATTGACCGTTTCACCGACCGCAAGCATCAAGCTTCTAGTCCACCTCGACGTGAATCTCACTGTGCTATCATCTGGCGAACCGACGACTGGGTTTCTTAAGTGTTGTCTTTCCGGATGCTTCTTCGACTGTGGATAACATTATTTGTCTCCTTTCTCATTTCTCAGCTGGTCTTTGCAACTTAAAATGATTTCAGCCTGTGATCAATAAAAGTAAATTAACGGTTTGGCCTGCCGTCTCAATGGAGGGGAAGGTTTCCTTTTGGATACACACGGGACTTGGATAACGAAACGCCATCCTTACAGAGTAGTGATTTTTTTTTCTTTTTCATGACATTAGGAGTACCCTGTATCATACAAGTCCAGTTTAATAAATGTTTTCGGGTAGCATCAGAGAGTGGGGTTTTTAACGTTGAGGTAGATGGAAGGGAGGATTTGGTTGTACATAGGGTGGAATTTATGAAGGCCGTTTTAGCTGCACAAATTTTATTTCTTGTGCTGTTGAGATGGCGCTGGAATGAGTATGAGTTTAAGCTAGCGATGGTTTTTACTAGAGTACTGCTGAAGATCGTAGCGTAGGAGCGGTTGTTCCCCATATTGATGTGGAGAGTCGTTGGTTGTCTTAATTGAAAGGAAGTTTTTCGGCGAATCTGAAACTGTTCCTGAGATGATTCAATTGAATTTGCGTTGGAGAGCTCAGAAATATTTATTTTCTAAAGAAGATGTCTTACTTTCGAGGAATTTTTATTTGAAATTTTCGAATTGTCCCCCACAGTGATATCCTGATTCTGGCGTTAGTATTATCTTCTCCAACTTGCAATTTCTTTGATCAGAGCTCCGTTCTTTTCTGTCGTTATGGAGTTCGGCTGCTATTCGTAAGTGATATTTTGTGTTTTCTAGGTAATATAAATACGCTTTTTATTTGCATAACTTGGTGGGATCGTCTTTTCCCTCCAAGTAAGGCTACATGTTGAAAAGAAGCCGATGAAATGGAATTTTTCCTCACTTTCTGATGGAAAAGTAGCGTTTGAATTTGAGACTTTCTTCATTTCGTTTTCTGTGCTCCTTTCCTCATCAATGCACACTAAAAGGTGTTGATACAATTTTTGCTTCCTTGAATTTTGGGTTATGGAGCCGAAATTCCGAGAGTGGTGATCTCTTGAAAGCGGTAATGAGGGGAGATTTGAAGAACAGACAGTTGAAAATAGTGCTTGGAAATCCAATGGACCGAAAGAGATTGTTTAGTCGTTGTTGGATTCCTTTCTGTCCGTCAGCTTGTCTCACATGAAGCGTATATTGGACATTATCGCTTTGTCTGATGTAGATAGTTATGACTTGTCTTCTCATCATATTTGCAGCTCGCTCGCTTACAGTTATATCTCGATGGTTTGTTACATTTTATTTATTTGTTTATTTCGCATTCGTTGTGCAGCTTTTCGACGAGATTCGTTATATTTGTAACAAAGATGTCATTGGCAAGATTTTAAGGAGTTTTTTTCCATTTCTCTAATTGTCATGCTTTGCTTTGGTTGTGGGGACGTGTAAAACCTGAGACTTGACTTCCAGTTGCAAGAGAGAAATTCCGCCATTCCGATTTTTGTAGGTCGTGTTTTAGTGAAATAATTTGTGTGCTTGTGTATTTGTAATTCCATAGGAAACCTATCAGTGTGAGCATCAGTAGGGAGTGGATTGGTGATTTCACTTGGAAGTAGTTTTTTGAATGTGAGGAAGTTGGTTTTAAAAGTAATTGGTGAGGGGTTATGTGAGTCGTATTGTAACATCGAGGCAAGTATAGCAGCACATTTCTGCAGTATACTGAGTTCAGAGTTTTCAGTGGTTTTTCGAATATTTTGCAGACTTTTCACTAAAAGAATTCCAGCCCTTAGGAGCATCCAATATATCAGTATCGATGGAGTTGTTTGACTTTTCGATTTAGGGAATGGCGGGTGTGGAAGGGGTGTACTCAATTGCTGTTAGTTATAAGCCTGGTTTGAGGCTGTCTGCATTGTTGTGATATTTGTGTTCGTATCCGGTGTTCCTGCATAACGAATCTTGCATTCACAACAGCACTCATTCATTACATCCCACGCAGTTTCTTGTGTATGGTTCCGTTTTTTTAATAATTGTATATTTCCTAATCCCATCATCCGCACTCCAAATTTTCGGAGAGGTCGAGTTTGATAAAGTCAGTTCTTCCACCGCAATTATTGTTCTTCCACCGTTCGAAGTTTTTGGCCTCTAAACTTTGATGTCTACTTAACGTAACGGTCTAGGTGTGTGCTCGTGATACCTTTTTCGGGCAAGACGGGTGCACTCTGTGGATGTGCTGAAACGGAGGAAGTTGGGTCGCATTTAATGGTTGCCGACTATTTTGGAAGTAAGCCTTAGTGTTTAGCCGCTGACCTGCAGTGATTAGGTAGTATAGGGGTGATATTCCAGCGGTTTGGATTCCAAAATGAGTTGGTCTTCTTTTTCAAAGAGAAACGTTGCAAAAGTGATATCTATCGCGTAGAGGCCAGTAATTTCGTATTTCCCTATTGAGGCTCGAAGAACTGAAGAGTTTAGTTGCCGAAAATTGCCAATCAAATGTGCGAACAGCAAAGGATACTCCTTTATATGACTGATAAATGGGTTGCCTATTTTTTGCAGTTTTTTCCGAATAGCTGTGTTCTGTTGCCGTTCTTTCGGGTCGAGTGCTAAGTGTAGTTTGCGTATCGTTGTGATATTTATGTTTTATTCGTTGATGTTATGGCTTTGCATGGCAAAGTTTTGTGTGATTTACACAATAAACTGCTTTCCTCGCATGTTCGCAACACGTTTGTTGAGCCAGGTTTTCCTTTACACTCCCGAAGTTATCCGTTAAGACTCACTTTGTTATTAAAGGAAAAGAGAAGCGGTGAAACCGCTCGAAAATCCCGGTTTTCTTGCTGAGGATTCATCAGTTTTCGCTTTCAATTCATCGGTCGAATGCACAGAGAAGCAGGCTCCGTTCATTTATTTGGCGGAGTGAAGGGGAGTGATGTGCGGGGATGCAGATAGTGCGAACGCTGCTGATGCGCTTTTTATTTTCGTTTAGATAGCAGCCGTTGTGTTTTTGTTTTGTTTGCGAACCTAGAAGAAACCCATCGAATGCAATGGATCGATCATTGGAAGCACAGTCGTTAAGGTGGGAAATTATGGACGTCCTTATGTGAACCGTTAGGAGACGGTAGAGATCCGACAAGAAATGTGGCGCTTGGAGCGCACAGAGCCTATTGTCCGGTCACTTGCAAAGAATGAATGGCTTATCGCACTACTCCAGCATACTTAACGGCTATTACTCCAGCATAACTGCCTAAGAAGTGTTTTTGGGCCTTCGTTTTCCGTGAAGTTCGCTGTGTGCAACTATGGATTGTCGTTCTTATTGCTGATATTGCTAATTAATTTAAAGGTGTCACGCTAATGGCATTTGCCTCGGCGTTTTTGGAGCGAAAGAAAAGTGTGCGTACGCTGGCATGCTTTTTGCAAGGGATGCAAGGTAAACAGATGTCAGTCGAACTACGAGATTTCACGCTTATCCAAGGTGCTTATGCTCACAAATTTAACAATATGATGGTTCCCTAAACATTCAAGCTGGTGGGAGAATGCAATTTGAAGGAAGAGGAAGGGCTTGCGAAATTCTGTTTAACTTCATGCCTGACCTCAATACTGCTATGAAAGCTTCCGAATAGGCGAGAAGTGCAAGTTTTGCCTGATGAGCAGGAGCGAAGCTGGGATTTCGATTTTGTTCTTGATTGGTTCAAACCATTCTTGGTGTCTGCCTGCTTTAATCTTGTATCCTCTAAACTTCAGGCCGACTGTTGTCGTGTGATTGCTATATGAATCTAGAAATGCTGGATGCGACAATATATTGGCGTAAAAAACGCTCTACTGGTGGCAATTCAGGTCCGGTGCATTGCGAGCGATTTTTCATCTCATGCAAATTTATTCGATTTGTACATTTCGATAGCTATGTCGATACAATATCTGTACTGCAAAGATCAATTAAAAAGACGGCCAAAGTGGGTCCAAAAAGATTTGAGACCTCCTCGAAATCTTATCAGATGTTGCTCAATAAGAAAGGCTCCTCGGATGATTAATTATAAAACCGCCATAAAACATTAAATATAAACCCCGGTTGAAGTGAATTTGCTCGAAAGTGGGTATGTGAATGATGTGATTGTTCTATAAAAGTGAGAGTCGTTTCGTAGCAGAGTGAATCAGTGAGTGCTCGCTGCACTCTTTTTTAGTTCCATTTTTGGCTGGCAAATTTCGAATTGTTTTTGAAGTTCTAACTCCTATGAAAAAGGAACTGCGTAAACGTAAATTAAGTGTGACACTCTGAGTCTTCATGTAATTTTTGTGCATCGATGTATATGCAAAGAAATGACCTTTTGGAAATTCGCCGAGATGCTGTCAGTATAATCAGAACATATAAAATAAAGCAAGTCCGATCTTATTCTGTCAAGAAGCCGAAAATCAAAGAAGCCCCATCTTATTTTCGTCACATCATTAACTTCTTGAGGAACTTGTTATGCTTTGATTTCTTCTTCTTCTTTATCAAGTCTTTCTTATTCCCATTTGGCCTCGAGTTTCTGGATCCTCTACCTCGGTAGTTTTGGAACCTTTGCCTCCGACCTCAGATCACGTTCCCGACCTATCATTCTCATTCTTTTACTGCAATTTATGCCTTTGCTATAACTCTCAAGATATGTAGCGTGGGCGATTACATGAGACGCTGTTTAGACATATCATCTTTATTACTTTGTTATTTGCATCATCCACTGTTTTAGTTCCTACTAATTTTTTCAATAAACTTTATTCCTCTTCGCCGAGTGAGAAAACTGCAGCTATTCCGTTCGTCAGTGTCAGCACTAACCATTGCAGAAAGAGGTAAAATGCCTTCTAACAAATATCTGAGAAATTACTTGCAGCCATGGTCACCCCCTATTCCGTAAGTTTTGATGAATCGTAAGGAGGCATCGGCATTTTGAACACACCATTTTTTCTATCTATTCTTAGTGAACGGAATTGTCCATGCTAGCCTTGCACCAGAAGTTTCATGTTCGATGTTCATTTTCTTTTTGAAGTTATGATCCTTGGCCGGAGTTCGTAAGTATTTTAAGTCCATACCAGATTTTCGTTTCGCAGTCGTAATGTTTTTTTTGGAGATGCGATCCAGGCTTTTTTAGTTGGAAAGGGCTTCCCGGTGAAATTTTGGTCTTCTGTCTTTTCATAATTGAAACAGGTGAAATGTATGGGAGGGTAGTCAGCAGACAAGCGGGCTCCGTTCAGTGGAAATTGACAATTTTTGATAACGAAGGATTCTTCCTTCTTTCGACCTGTCAGTTATTCTTCTATGGATATGACCAAATGAATACTGCCTACATCTACTTCTGTTTGCTGCACATACGCAAAAATTTTCTAAGACTCGTCAGCTTGCGAGAAGCAGATATTTACTCAGTATAGACCGCAGAGTTGGGGCCTTGAAGACCAAGCACAGTTCGTGCAGGTGGCAATATACTGTAAAGGTAATTTTATGGACATGAAGGGAGAGAACGAAAAACATTATTTTACTGTTGTTTGGCTTCGCGTACTATCTGACAGCAAACAAACTAGTTTAGCTCAGCACAAAATTTCATATGCAGACATTCTGCAAACATAATCGATATGGCATGCATAAGTCGTGGTTATTCTGAAGGTAAAAAGACTCCGTGCAGCTGAACACCTGATTCATTAGGCCTGCAGTCGGTGTAATCGTCCACTAATTTATTTCACATTAGTCTTGCAAATCTATGCACCAATCCTATCCTTGAATTACTCCAAAAGTTATGCATAAAATAATTTAATGAATTTTAGCTTCAGTGTCATTAATTCCCGATATTCTTAATACATTTATACGCCAACCTGTATAAATGACTAGACAGCTTTCTCAGTATTTACACTCTTTCTTTCGATTTCAAAAATGAAACGTTGCTTAACAGAGATATGCTTTCATTGCATGCCAAATGCACCAATTCGTGGGAGCTGTACCAGTCATTCGATCCGTTCTATAAACTGTTTCGTATCATCGTACGCTATCCGAACGGATAATACGTTTATAAATGAATATCCTCTACAAGCAAACAAACATCAAGATAGAGGGGAGAAGAACGAAGAGGAGTGAGTGAATCGTATTTCCTCCATCTTGAGAACACCCATGGCAGAGAGCAGGTGCAGCACATTTATCAATCAAATTTTCTTCTGTGGCTTATTTTGAAAACAAAACTTTCAAATTCCATTGTGCTTGCAGACTGTTTTCGTAAACGGTCCACTGATCCCTAATAAGAAAATCGTCTCTGCCTCAGAATTTGTGGTTTGGCGATAAAATTCTCCCTTTTCTATTCCGTTATTTTGAATATATCGTTATTTACCTAAAAAAGTTTCCTATTCCTTATGGCATGTTTTAATGTTCTATCAATACATGAGCTGAATGCAGAGCCAACATTATGCGACTGCGTTGCTATCGTGAAATGTGTAACAATCGATGTGCGTGGCTCAGCGGCCCTGACGAAAACCGAACGCACGTATTCGCGACATGCCATCACGTCCTTTTCTCCTGAAATGCTGTTTTTAGACTCATATTAATCAACTTCATATTATGTGACAGCCACCCGCATCATATGTAGCTAGATGAAACTCCGGGTTGCAGGTTTCCGATGAACTGACTGGTTTTTATTACGTAAATATGCGTTTTACTTTCTTTCACGAGAATTTTTTCATCTACAAGAGTTGATGGAAGGGACTTTGTTCAGAGGAGAGCTTTAATAGAGCAATGTTTACATTTCCTCTGAAGATTTAAAGCGGAATTTATTCAAGGGGATTTATTGACGGTGAAGTCGAGGTTTCAAGCATATCCTCCAATAGTTCGAACAACTTCTTTCCAAGATAAATACCCTTAATAGAATAGACTCATAAGGCAGCCTTGACTACACTGGTGTCAATACACACAGCTAGGTACTGATTTTTTTCGCGTATTTCGAAGTCTGTTTTATTCGTTTTAAAGAAACAAAAGTAACTAAAAGAAGACGACCGCTGCATCGAGGGAAGCATTCACTTAACGACTTCGTAGTCAGCATTTCGTCGAAGAGATCTGCTTTGTTGAAGAAAAGCAACATGAAAGCGTGCCAAAGGAAATTCGATCGTGCCACTTCACGAAACCGCCTGAGCACGTTGTGCATCTCTTTCTTCTGGAAACCTCCCTGATGAAATGAACGATGATGGTGGTCACTTCACTGCTTACGAAGAAATTAACAAATAATTTTCGCTGCATTTTCAGTTAATGGGAATTCTTTGTTGAGAACGAAATTGGATGGTTTTACATCGAAATTAAATGAAGCTGAAGACTTTATCGACAAATAAACACGTATTTTGAAATAGCGGATGTCTTATGTAATTTCAGTAACATCGAAAGACAGAAAATATCTGCTATTCTTGTTCAACTACTGTTTACGAAGCAATGAACAATTCGTGCTGCTCAAAATAAACGAAAGCGTCTCGTCATTTCTTGATGGGCACAGCTGAAGATAAACTGCCTCCAGGAACAGACGCCTCGGTTCAACTTACTGCTTGGATTATGTCCCTTCCTTCGATTGGATCTTGCCCAAAACATTCTAAATTACGCTTAAAAATAAAACTTGCCCATTTTGTCCTTGAATTTTGCTTTTCTCGCCGAAATCCCCCACCTCAGGGCTACAGATATTGATTGTTATGATCGGCAAACTAGTCAGATCCGGAAAGTCTTAGTGCACTAGTTTACTTGAACGAATGAGGGAACATTTTAGGCTATATTTCTGACGACTTTTGCATGCATGAAGGACTTCGGGATGGAATCGTTTCCTCATTCCCGAAGACTTACTCATTCCGCTGATCACGAGACTCCCTCTTGAGTGAAGACAAGACAAGTTTATGTTCAGCTCCGTATGATGAGTAACTCAAATTATTTGCAATAGGAAGAGGGGAGAAGCCGATGTCGTACCGCCTTCATTCATTACGATGGTTTCACAATCTCGCAGCAATTTCGCAACCGCCAAACTTCGCACGAATTTTCAATAGACTTGGTTTTTCTTCGTTCCCAACTCTGCGCCATGCCATTTTCCATTAAATCCTATTTTAATCGTGTATCTGCGGCAGAGTGGGAAATCTCGATTCCTAGATCGACCTGTTTGACGCACAGTGCTAAATGGGGCTTTGTCAGGCCTTCGTACCCATGGGAAATATTAGGATTAAAATTGCAGAAGTAGATTTGGTGAAATTCAGAACAAACGGAGGCGACAGTTGGAAATTTTCAACTTACGATCACATGCTTATCGTTAATAAAATAGGGCTTTCACTAAGCAACCTTTAGGAACCGCTGAAAATTCCTTTTTCACGTTCTGGAAATTCCTTCATCTCTTTCCCTCACATTGTTCGCTATCCCTTTTATGAACACCTGAGGTTCTCGCCAGTCGTTATCCCTTCCCTACTACCTTCTGAGATTCGGTACCGAGTGATTCGGTACCTGCATCAGCGGAAGATGAAAGCGATGTTACCAGCAGATTTCACAGAAATAAGCGGTGTGAAGGCGAAGAGCCAAGAAATTCACGAAACACTCAGCAGCGGTAATGATATTGAAAGCTGCGTGAATGACTAGTGTTTCAGAAACGAATTTCTCGGATACTCCGTAGTGGGCGAGGATAGATTTGTGAAATGCTCTACATTCTATTAATAGCGTAACGGCGGCTCGATTGTTAACGTATAAATGAAAACTAAATCAAAACGATACTAATTGTATTAACAAGTGCTTACCGATTTATCGGCGAAGTGTTTCTTCGCATATGTGGTTAGATCGACCATAAAAATAACAATGCGCACCTCATCGAACATATGCATCCATTTCCGACATTGTGAGTTTTGTCCCCCGATACTTACCATCCTTAAATAAGTCTACGAGAATTCTTGCTCTTAAATATATTCGCTGAAGTAGGATCAGCTCTTTGCAGTTACAGCGGCTATCGTATGTGTCCACACATACTTTATTTAACAGACTATACAATGCTTTCTAGCGTGAGGACTTCAGTGCTAATGAACACTATACAGTACTAATGAAATATAGATTCAAACTGGGTATTCGAAAGACCCCCTTCTCCCTTCCCGTTTTCATTCCTTCTCATTTTTCAATTGTTCAGATGAAAACTAAGTAAAACAGCACCTAATGCACACACTTGATTGCTGAGAATTAAGTAGTTGCACAACTCTTTCACATAGTCTACAAAACAGGTGGCAGGCGATAAAGTTACAATGGGTGGGACTATGCACAGGTCGCCAACTGCTGGCAAATAACTAAAAACTGTAATTATAAGAAGTCCTGTAGAAGGAGTGCACAAAAACAAAAAAGAGGGAAAATTCCGAGGTGAGGATTCCAGTGCCTAGAGGTAGAAATATTAACACTAACTAGGGGCGCTGATAGCAATTTCTAAACTGCCAGTCTTATATGTAGTTTACAGCGATGCTCACACAGCGTTTCTATTCAGTCCTAAAATCTCCAATAGGCATCTAACTAGATCAAGGGCAGAGAAAGCTTTGTCAGTGTCTGTAATAAAAGACCTCAAATTGACATTGCCATAAGAAAAGGATATAGTAACGGCGCCACTTGTGGGCATGCGACAGTATAAAATATCCAGTTCTTCGGGTATGAAATTCGGATCAGATATCCTTTCCAACTGATTTAAGAAACTGCAAATATGAGTTAGAATATTACTCATTCATTTGCAACAGCTCTTTCTCACCACATGGCACTGCGGTTCACCGGCGTATAAATCGGCATTCAATAGGGCGAACGAATGAAAAGAGTTCGAAAACACTGAAATCATTGCAGCAGTGGAGTAACATAGTTTCAATAACGTTAACCTTAATAATAAACTTTCCTGCCGAACCGACTGAGTTGACTTATTTTGATCGCTTCTCTATGTATTTTCATATCCGGTCATCTACGTCACGGGCATTTACGCGACCATTTATCGAGATTTCACTTCATTTAGTTCTTTTCATGTTCTTTCAACGTTACGTATTCATAAGCTTATAAGACCTCCTCTGTATGTCTAGAAAAATACAGGACTAAATTTCAAACGCGAAGTGAGCGGCTTTTATCACACCACAGTTGCCATGAAAACACGTGTTGTGCTCGTCATTTTCTCCCTCAAAATGGCTGAGTTGCTACTGACCGTAGTGTAAATACCACTGAATTACTGAGTGAGTAAGAACTTCCGGTCACTTTAGTTTCTAGAACGAAGAAAAAGATGAACAGCGGACACTTACTAACTGGCCGAATCAAGCAACTCGAAATTACATCTCTCGTGATAAGCTTGCTGAATTGGTTCACTAAGCCAAAATTTGTGTAAAAGCTGTGCAGTCGACCGTGAAACACGAATCCCACAAGCTTGTTTCATTCCATAGGTTGTGAAGCGTCTCATCAGTTCAACGATTAGATCCTACAATCGCTTAATTAATTGCTTAACCAACAACGTTTTCCAACGAGCCTCTTCCCTTCTTATGTGCATTACGAGGACGTTATGCCACAACCCGTGTACAACCAATTCTACGGACGATGAAGGCAACACGCAAGTTGCGAGGTGCTCTGAGGTGATAGATTTTCGAAATCGGTTTGTCGAAGAGTCAGATAAAGTGAAAATACTAAATAGTGTAATGCGCCATGTGTAAAAAGGATTTTTCTGTTTCCACTTGGTTTTCAGAAGTTTAGAGCGTTCCTATTTATTTTCAATTCCATTTCCACCTGTTACAGGTGCTCGCAATTTTGCCGAATCATAGCACATTGCCTTCGAGAAGTAATCTTTTGAAACGGATTTCATACTGCCCTTTTTTCCCGATCGGTAACGTCTGGCTGTTTTCTTGTGCCTGGTGATCTTAGTTCTCTTCATTAGTTTCTGGCCATTCTGGTCTTAGGATAAATTGGGGTGCATTCCGCAAAAATGATTGCATGTACTTGTCCACTATCGGAAAATTTTCACCCGAATAGTGATAAAACGAACGACTTTGAAGCAAAAATGTGATTCTCTTTTTCGAGAGAAATTCTTCGTTGATTTCTGAGGAATTCAGTTATGAAGCAGGACCACAAAGCACGACTATTACAGTGATTTGTTTGCTGGGTCGATGACGAGTGGGTTGCAACCATTAGTTTATTGTTTTATCCATTTTTTGGGCCACCAGAAGATTAGAGATGTTGAATCCGCAAAGTCTTTCCGTGTTATGTTCTGCCGAAAAAATCCTCAGGAAAATGGGCCATACAAAACTTGTGATTTTTTGTACGTCTGTGGACTGAGTTAATACGACAGTTCCAACTTAAAAGATACCGCGATCGTCTAGGGAACCTATCGTCTGTATCGGATTGTTTCTGTCTATTATCTCGAAATCTCAACCTGCAATGCACGGAAACTACAGTTGTGAAAACCCATTAGTTTTAAGAGGAACTACGCATAACTAGAAGCGAGGAATTTTGTGCAGTTTAGGTTGATTGGATTATAAAATAGGGAAGTGTTCTGCGGAAGATTTGTATGAGCTATCAAATCGAGAAATTTTTATTCCTCGCTGGTACTTTAAGAAGCTACGTGAAATGGTGCGGCGGAACTGTGGAACCATATGTACTATCAGCTTGCCTGGTGCGCTTTTCAGCTCTTTGTTTGTTTCGCATAAATTGTTTTTTTAATGTAATATTGCATCTGAAAGTCTGATGTTTCATCAACACTTAATGGGTTTAAAATGTTAAAGAAAACGAAAACTGAAAGAACTAGATATAACATCGGTGGCCCCGCGTTTCCGATCTCAATCTTTAGACTTTTTGCAAATACCACTCCCTTATAAACAGTCACATTGCACAGTTCTGAAGGGTTTGTGTGAGCGACTGATTCTTTCGCGAAATGAGTTTTCGTGAGATTTTGGAAATCCGCATATCCAAAGCACTTTGCAGCAATACCATGATTGGCTTCGCTTTGCATGCGTTCGTGTGTGGCTGAGAAATACGCATAGCTGGATTTACGAAATTCGGAGGGTTATGATGTGTAGCATTGATCGTATTCCTTAACAACTTTACCACTGACCCACCAACTTCCAAAATGAGTTGCAAAGACTTTTAAGTTCATCGGAAAATATGCGCGGGTTTTGCTGCTTGAATTTCACATCGACCGAGTCGTAAACACGTGAAAAAGCCTGCTACTGCAGTTGGCACAATACGAATTCACTGACTTATCGCTTTTACAATTTGGCCATAAAAACTGAAATGTGCAGTATAAAGCGTTCATATCAACTGACCCGACCGGCTCTGTGAATCTTTCACTGACTCTTTTTTTGTAAAATTGAACTACCGGAAATGCCTGCAAAGTTCCTGGAATTTACAGATGTTCACAACTGCTCTCGAATTTGATGAATCAATGTGAGGTACTATATGGAGTTGAGTGTATAGTGCACGTTACATATTCGCCATATTCCACGGTTCCCGAGCTGAAATTACCAGACAGGCTGACGGATGCAAACAGATACATACGCCGTGACATGACATTGCGTTTCATAGATGAAATCCGCCAAACTGCATAAACAGGAGACTTCCTAAGAGGCCTGCACAAATGATGGAGTCATTAAGATTTGACTGCATTATTGGAACGCAGTTTATTGCTCACACTCAATGAATATATTTAGATCGGTGAGCAGAATGTTCTATTGAACAGCAGAATAATGTTGAGATGAATTAATTGAGCTTTCCCATAGAATAAAATTGAACGCAAATGAATACATCAGGTGGGAGAATTTAATTCCTGCACTTTACTCATTAAAAAAGTGAAGCTAGGTGATTTCCTTCACAATTTTTAGCCGACAGCACCTCTACTCTCAAAAAATTAACCTTAATCGCGAATTCCAACCACTAGAGAAAACGTTTTTGTAAGAAGTTTAGATCTGCGTAGAAAAGATAGAACCCTCGTAAACTTTACAATAAAAAACAATGAAGAGGCACTAAAGTATTCTTTTATCGACCTTTCTTTCACCAATGCTGTTATGCTGAAATAAACAACGATCATTTAAGTAAACAAACATCAACCGATGTCGTATCAATAGAAAGTGCCGTGCACGCGGAAACCAGTTGTCGAAATGCTTTATAAATATTCGCCGTAATCAAATCACTGAAATACTGCAGCTCTTCCAATTTCCTGTAGCCACCTTTGTACATTATTCTGAAAATTAATTGGTAAGCTCTCTTGCAAAGTCCAACACAAATAAGAGTGACGTTTACGGCATACGTTAACTAGGGTCCTAAAGGATATCGCTTCTAGGATAGTTGCTGGCATTAAGCGTTCATCAGGTCTATCGCATTAAGCACATATTACAACTGATGGGAACAAGGAGACGAACAACTATGCATAGAAATAACTCAACCGATAAATGTCCCCAAAGAAAAGGCGGAAAGTTAAAGGTTCGAATCGCTTGAGTGGACGAAATTTCCCACCAGTCACTATAGCGGAAGTTGCTTGTATCCACTGGCAGCAAATGAATTCACAAAACGACGAAGTGCAAATCTGGTTATTTATACAATTGCTATCATTTTCGTTTACGCCTTCAGCTGATGACAAACTGATGATTTCGTCTATGAATTTCATCTATTTTTTCTAAAATACAATCAGAGTGAACTGCGCTTCCAACTGCTTTATAACTGATGATAGTTTTTTCTTTTTACCTAATGTCTTTACAGGAAATGCAAAGGAAAATGTGAATTTGTGCTTGTGGGACCTCATGAATTCAACGGAGGCGGTATGACATACGTGTACTTTCCACCACTTTATACTTGAGGACAGGATTGCGTGATAAGGTGCACTTCCAAGAACAACACTTTCAAAAATACTCCACGCAGCGAACACCTTACATTGAGTATGAACGATACCTCAACGATTCAACACAAGCTAATTCGGATTTTTCACCTATTTCGTAGTGTACACCTGCATGCCTCAAGAAAAGAAGAAACGCTCGATCGCTTGATGCTTTAAAGGCGGTGCATCAGGTGTGACTGCATTACTTTTTGCACTCTCTTCAGTGTTTGCGGAACGAAAAGTGACCGGGAATAGTGAGTTTCTTATTCGCCACGAGTGGGAGCTTCACGGTAGCAAGTTGATCTCCTCATAGAAGCACTTCTGATTAAAAAAGTTAGCTTTTTGAATTTATTTAGCTCTGATCAGCACAGCAGTGCCAGTTTTGATTGGCAACATCGATGAATGGAGTTACTCGTTCAGAATTGCGGCAACTTATCGAAATGCCCAATATTTATCTACTGTTTACTGTAGTGACTCGTTAAAACAAACTATTCAGTCGGGAAGTCGAAAGTTTAAAAATGAGTTTTATCCCGACTGTTTTTTAATTGGCTCGGAAAGTCGAATGACAAGCATGTATCCGAGCATTTCCTACTTCTACTAACAGATTGCCATCCCTCGCGGACTACTTACGAGGAAATTGATAACAGAAGCGAATATGAGAAATACACCTTCGAGCACCAAAAATCGAGGAATAAACTCAAGAAATTTGCTAAACAGCCTAAAACCACACAGACGAGTACGGGCCAAAGAAGTTTTTGAGAGCATGGAAAGATTAATGTAGACGGCGAGGGATGGGAAGTGAGAACGAAGGATGAGATAAGAGCTACTCAACGGGAGGTTGATAGGTTCATATTAATGAAACTCTTAGTAAAGAAATGATTTAAAGTTCAGAAACACAAAATGATCAATTTGATTAATGCAATCAAATCTGCTGATAAGAATAACGAGTGGCAGGGGCAATACTTCACAAAAATCTCTCTCTTACTTTATTTACAACCCACGCATTAATTTACAATAATTTTCAATTTTTGCTCCAGTTAGTTCATTGGAACGTGAAAAAATTCTACGATTCGCCCTCAATCCACGGCTTGCCGGTTTACACATTCCAACCAGTTGAGTATGGATGCACTTACGTCACAAAGGTTCCTGTCAGACAGGTCCCACCAAAGATGACGGATAATACCTAATATCCCTAGTGCATAACAAGCGAGAACGACGAGAAAGCAGGAAAATGCAACAGAAAATAACACCATAATTGAGTTTAACTTTCAATTCCCTTCAGAGACGATATTTCGAATATTTTGCGAGATTCATGGCATTTTATGACCACGTTGCGTATAATCATATCTTTTTTTGCCAGTTGATAAAAAATCTTACAGAAGGTACTTGATCTTTTACTGCTTTTACCGAATGTGTCAAAGTCTCAACCACAAATAACAGCTCAAATTTATTCGTCCTTTACATTTGAATTTAAGGCATTGCGCAAACCTCCCTCCCCCTCCAAAAAAGTCTGAATTTTCGTATTTCGATGTAATTCATTCGCTATACCCCAGACTCACAGAGTGAATGGGAAATATTCCAACTCTACACTGTTTTTTTTTACAGCTGAAAGTCGACTGAGCATATGTCCCACCTAGGTAACAGTACAGGTTGTTTTTAACAAAGCGCTGCAAAGGCAACAATCCCAATATAACAATTATAAAATGGTGATCTCATTAATTCTATATAATACAACTGATAACATCGACAATACACACGTTATTTTGCTGCGCAATTTATTTTAATTCATGAGTTAGAACCCTTATGAGAAGTTGAAGTTGACCCTATTGCTATGTTTACTTCTGAGCACCTTCATTATTCGTTCAAGATTTTCCCTCTGATGAATCGTTCAGAAAAGACAAGGCAGCTCAATGACTGCGATTTTAACAAATCCGAACAATATCGAGAACACCCAGAAATGCAAAAATTCTCCGGTCACACATAAAACACCATTCTGGATAATAAGACATAATTAAAGTGACATGAATTATGCAGGAGTTTGAAATCGATGAGGGAATGAAGGAGAAGAAAAAGAAGAGCGAAGCAGTCGATCTCTAAGCAATAAAGACTAGGCACAGGGTTACAGCTGTTTGCTGACGGCTTTCTTTAAAATAAATCTGTGATTAAACTGCTCTTTAAAAAATTCGCTCAAACAGCTGATCAAAAAGGATACTATCGAATAAACAAACAATCTCATCTTCAATAAAGGCATAAAACGCTTAGCGAACTAATTCAAACGTTTACAAATATCAGCTATGTCGAAATACCCCTCCCATAGTATCGTATATTATTTGAGGTTAAAGGTCAATGTATCGGTTGAAGATATCCTTATCTGAAGATCTCATTTCTTTGTGGTAAAAGATGTGCATCGACGAAAACTGAAATCAGTGGAGTTATTTGAAAACATTTACCTCATTTGTTTCATAAGGGTACTTTTGCCCGATCCTGGAGCACCTGTAAAATTAGACTACATTCGTCATTTAGCATCATTACCAAAAGCATCAGAAAATACATGCGCTTGCAAAGAACGCCTGTAGGAAGAGGCACAAAAAATAGGAAGGCGTTATATTGCCTAAAGAGAATTACCCTTTCGGGATGTAATAACATTTCCCATATATTTGGTCCTCACCCCGGGAAGTGAAATACTGCCATCGTTGAGCAGAGAATTCTGGATTCTGGAGTCTGCGTTCTTTAAAATAGACTCATGACGGTCAAACATACAAATCCTTTAGGAAGACTTTCAAATAAATGAACCAAGGAAATTCCCCTCCTAAAAATAAAAATATCTGCAGAAATATAAGAGCACCTAAAACATTTTTGCAAAGAACGAATAAATGCACAAATGTTTAGCATTTCAAACTTTAACAGTACACCTTTACAAGGAGAGATAAAAATTGGCTAACATCATGACCTTACTAGTGACTTCGACAAAGTAACAGAGATATTCATCGAAACTTGAAGTATCTGCACTTACTAACTGAACAGTTCTTTAAGCAGTGAAAGTAAGCAACTTTCAGTGATAGAAGAATTCTTCAAAGGACATGCCAATTAAACTTCAACTCTTTTATCATCATCTATTTCACTTCGACGTGGCTGGCAAAATTGGAGAGAAACTGAGGCTCAAGAAACGATTACTTCAAATATTGACAAAAAGTTCGAATAGACTCACCAAGAAGTAATATTTTAATTAGCTTGCGATCAGTTTTCTTGCACTTCGCCAAATAAAGCTCGATTTCGTCGTTTTTCTGCCTTCAAAACACATAAATTACTGCTCTTTCTACGAATATGTTTTGAGGAACAAACAAACAACAGGTTCCAGAGCACAGCAATGTACGCCTTTCTGATATACTTATTAGGCGCACTACTATCTCCCTTCTTATTTAAGACGCGCACCGATTTATTCCAATACCAATAAGAAGCATATAAGATTCTTCGCGATGCTTGATCGGCAAACACTAACCTTATCACATTTTCAAAATACATTGGCTTGATCTGAGCTGATTTTATTCAGTTCCCTCAACTCCCTGCAAGAAACGGCGCTGAATTCCATAATGGTAGAAAACTCACTGGACTGGGGCTTGTTTTGAATCATTGGCAAAAATGCACTAGAGTGAAGTCTGCTGTTGTACCAGTTATAAGAACCGCTCATTCTCCCTCCCATCTCCCAACCCCATGAACGATTATGAAAATTAACTGAATGGGGCAAAAAGATTTTGATCAAACTGTAGGAATAAGCCTACAACTGGTAATAATAAAGAATTGAAAGGAGTTAGGAAATGTGCCAAACGAATCGGCACAATATTCGTTTTCAAACCCCACTAAATTTAGCAATGAGCATCTGATACAATATATTACAAAGCGCACGAATGAGGACATTTGCATTTTGAGCGAAGCGATCCCTTTTGTAAACGTCGTACAATAGACTCATTTGTTGGTGATCCGAATGCCGTAAATTGCAACGCAACCGATTGCAAAAGTCTGTACGCTTTCCTAGCGTATTTGATAGTCTGCAACTTTATTCAGTGCTCACAAGGCATTTCAGAAAGTCATCAGGATGTCACCCTATGGTATCTGTCACACCTTCAGGATCTCGTAAACCCTTCAGTGACTCTGACACTAAAACTAGAGAACTGACACATATGCATTCTCGCAGACTTGACGATCCAAAAATTTGCAATACACGCACGAATGCACAATGGCGACGGCTGAACTTTTCGAGCCACGGTTGTAATACTCACATATGACATTAATATGCTTTTGAGAATGCATACTTTGCAATTTCAGCGAGGCGTTGGTCTAGTTGGCCAAAATGTATTACCGATCCAGAGGCGACCGAATCGTTTAGACGACATCTGAAAAATTTGAAGTGGAAATCAAAAAATGGAACGAAGCAGCACACATCCTTCAACAGAGAAAGTAGCTGGTACTTTCTTTTCTCAGTGCGCTGGGAGACTTCCTTCTCAGAATTATATATATATATATATATATATATATATATATATATATAAGTGTTGCGTCAATACCTCCGGATCATATATATATATATATATATATATATATATATATATATGATCCGGAGGTATTGACGCAACACTTATACCTCAGTCGGGAATTCCGCGAAAAGACCAACCGTTTCAACAGCATTAAACGCATAGAAAATCCTTTCAGACCCCTCTAGTAATGAAAAAGAATTTCAACTCCTAACTCATTGGTTCCCACTACAAAAGGAAACCATAACACTTGTGCAAAGTCCGCTCATTATGATACATTGCCAGTAGATAGTTCAATATGAGGGGTTCGCGCTGAGTGATACTTCAGCAACTCACACAAAGTGAAGTGGTCTTTTGAGCCGACCTAATGTTACAATGTGGGCTAATAAAACAGGCGTACGCAATAATCTTGGCCAAGCGAATCAAGTCACGCTTATCTCCGAACAATTATTTCAAACTTCATGTGCTCAATAAACCCGCCTTAGCTTAGAGTACACACAAAAAGAGCTTTTTATAAGTAATTCGAAGCGGAATAGTTCAAATTCGTGAAAAATATTCGACTGCACTCAATACAATAGTAACGTTAGAGCCGCATAGGAGAACTCATCAATAGCGGGAAGAAGCATTTATGAATTAAACAGCTCCTTCTAAAAGCTTCCTTTCGGTCAACATCAGCTTTAAACCAATTGGCGCATAATTCACAAATTAGAGATCGAAAAAGATGTGGAAACGTTCGAAAACATTTACCACACAAAATAGTTGGCAAGAAGAAAACGAAGCCGACCACTCCAACTGATTCTTTTCAAGGATTATCGATGGGAAAAACTCAAGTTGTTTCGCATAAACTTGTGTGCTAGAATTTATTCGTATACTTTTGTGGATAATTATGTATTCCTGAAGTAACTAAGTGTATGTGAATGTGCGGAGTACTCGCAACCGAGCACATTTATGTATATTTGCATAAATGTAGATAATCGGAGTTGGCATATTTTGCAAAGATGCAAATTGACAGCTGGATTGATCCCGGAATTGCGGTTCGTCGATGATGCAGGATTTCATTAAGTATACTTGATTGAAAATGAAAGCAAACAGACAAAGAATATGTACTCTCTTTCCCTCCCCTGCCTTCCCATCCTCCCCTCCCCCCACTCCTCACAAAAAAGCAGACTCCACTAAGACATTTGTTAACTTTTTTTTTCGTTACTTACACTGCTAAAATTTTGAAATCTTCGGATAAACAAATCCTCCGAAGCAAATTGGCTCCTTCCGAAATGGAGCTAAAGCGGAAAGAAAGCATTCGTCAACTGCACGTTCAAGGTTTAAAACACCGCAAACGAAGTTGGCGTCAGATAAAATCTGAGACGCGACAGATTTTCCAAATTTTCCACTGCGGGTCGTGCAGTAATGATTTATTCCATTGTTTCTGACAACAATAATATTTTGTGGCTGCTAAATGAGCACTTCTTACAGCATCCTCCTCACCTAGAAACTCAATTTGAATTCAGCAAGAAATCACATATAATAGAGACAAGAGCTAATTTTCCGCATACGTCAGTTAGCTTCTATTGATAAGTAGCTGTGTCTTCGCGGAAAATCTGGAAAAACCCTCAAATCCTTTGGGTATGGAAGGCGATGAACGAATCTTTTGTGGATCGTTGTTTTTTGCTGAAAATTGAATGAATAGGTGACGTAGAATGGAGGAATTCGATGTAGCGATTGCCCATCCACGTAAGCTTTTCATGCAAGTTTTCCCTTAAGTGTGGGACATTTGTTCTTCTTCGCAAAGAAACGGCGAATAATGTCTCAAGTACTCGTAGCATCACTCTTCTTTTGATCTAAATAATGGCCTTACAGCAGCATTCTAGCTATTTCAGGATTTTGATGCTTTAAAAATGGATTTTCCAAAGAATTTATAGGGAGGACCGCATCTTTTATACGGGGTCACTTAATATTATCGAAAACAGGAAACCTATAAAGCGCTTTTATAGGGAATCCGATGAAACAATCGCTTCTTTGCAAAACCTCTTCGGCTCCAAAAAACTTTCTCATATTTTATTGCTCTACAAGTTTGCATAGGAGTTTACGATATTTCGTATAAAATCTAGAGACAACGAAACTTTTCCCTACAGTCAACTGTTTTATCAGGTTCTTTGCTGAAAAATCCCTTAAAAGCTCGTATTCCAAAAGAGCAAATAGCCCGCAAAGAATTGAGAAACTCCCCATAATGCATCACTGAAAAAGGAATTTTTAAAGTTTATTTTTACAATAACTCTAATGAAATCATATTTGTCACAGCAAAGCGAACTCACAAATTGCCAAAAAGGCGGAAAATTCCTCAATCCCGCTGAGATAATTAACTGGTCGCATTTCCGCTTGTTTGAGAAGAAACAATTTCCACATCCGGCGGAAAAAATCTGAGTGCAGGAATTTCCCCTAATGCGAAAAAAATTCGTCGGATTTTCTGTGGAAATGTTTTCCACCACCCCGATTTTCGGAAAACTTCAACAGTATATGGAAATTTGCAACTTTCAGAAAACGACTGATGTTAAAATCTCTCGGGATTTTACCATAGAGGATTCGGGGTGTATCTTCAGAAGGAAACAGCTTTAAAGAAAAATGGAGTGGTCTGAAAATCGGTGTCGTAAAGTAGGTGAGAAAAATTTGCGCTTAATTTCTGAAGAATAAAATAATTCTTTTTCTGAGCGTGTTATATATCAGTGATGGCTTGTTCCTATTTCGAATCAACTTAGCATAAACCTCAGATTTTATGAAGAGAGTGTAAAAAATGCCTCACCTGGTGGAAAGTATCCTCCAGCATTGCGTCATGTTATGACACGGCTAATTAGATAGCAATATTCAATGTTTAGAAAGGTGCAATCGCGTAGCAGTTGTGGACTGACTTTCCACGGAAACAACGAGACGTCATATGAGATCGAATATAGTTTTTGATGATTTCTGCAACATTTCTGGACAACCAGTTCAACAACTCTTCAGAGCCTTTGCGGCAGACCATAATTTCTCAAGAAACGCTTTTCACGTCTCACTGACAAATATCACTTCAATTAGACCCATCAAGAATTTGCATAGTGATATCAAACAAGAACGACGATGATACTGAAAAATTTCCACCACATTTAACGATAGCAAGAGTGAATAAATGCAAAAGCACATTGGCAACAATAATGCAATACACACATTACACGATTTTAATTACTTAAATGCTATTGCACAAAGAGCCAAACAACAACGTCTAAGGTGGTAATGCTGTGTTGCCACCTGATTACATAAACGGGCACTTTTGAACGCCAATTTCAGCATAAAGGAGACCGAAAATGGTCAGAATGACAGCGGAGACGGAATGCCTCGTCGGTGATCAGTGTTCTTCTTGTCGCACTTCCGCGGTCGAACTTCTTCCACCGGAGACAAAACGATTCGCGAGACTTTGTTGCCGTTACAATTTGGCACTTTTAAGTATGGCCGTAGAATTTTGCGCGTTGGGGAGTAATAACTGGAAAATTGTAGCAATTTCTTCAGCACCTTCAACTAAATTCGACAACTGAAACCTCTCAACCAACAAAGATGCCTTCTTTCTATGCTCTAGCTTGTTTCCACCAATTCGAATCTAATAAACTTCACAGACATTGCAAAGCCATCCGATGGATGGACGCATAGAGACATCCGCACATATATACGCACCGATGGCATCACCACAATTGACACTTGAGATGGTATGCGGAAAAATAAAAAAAAGAGCGACGAAGACGAACGAAATGCGTCAAACAAAAAAGGAAGTGCGTTAGCGAAAGGACGTGACAAGATGAAGCGACTGAAAGCGCCAACGAACATCACTGTCAATAATGAGGTTCATAGTTTGATCATCAACTCAGCGTACCCTTGGGACTCAGCAAACCGTTTCAGCTAACATAAAGCTAATTTCGTCGTCCTTTCTTGTTATCCCAATCTTCCATCTTACTCTTCTCCCTCCCCTCTCGAACTGATGGTACTTTGACGCATAATTGCATAGCACCGTCAGACTGTTCCTTTCGCATCCTTTACCTTTTACAGCTTAGCTAACTTATCTTAGAGAAGCAGTTTTGATATCGAAATGTTCATGGATTACATAAAAGTCTTGATTTTATGGAGTGTTCGCCGACAGCATAACAGAGAATGACTTATTCAAGGATACCTGAGAACAAAGCAGAAGTGAAAAAAGAATCAAAGAAAACGAAAGTCAACGGTTTCATGCGCACGCGTTCAAAAATGAGCGATTTATTTAAGTGGGCGGCCAACCGAGTATAAACCCTCCTGAAAAGATACAAAAACCAGTGCTCTTCACCCTCATCTTAAATAGTCCTATACTCATTAAAGCTAAACAGCTCAGTACTTAGAATTCTTCGATGCACTTTTAGACGGTTCCTACATGCATACAAACACTGCATTGTAGTGCTCATTTGAATAAACAATAAAACAGAAAAAACAAAACCATGGAAGGGCTCACATCTTCACCCTTCACGACTGATGAAAATATGGGCCGCTAAAGCTCTACCCAAGCTGATCCAGAAGCAATTTGTGGTGCAAAGGGCAGTGCCGAGAACAGCATATTTCGATGCCGAAGATCCTCTTTATTCAACAGCATCATGAAAGATTCGAACGGTCCAACTAGTCACGAGTATAAAACCAGTCACGTGATGATAAGAGTTCAGCAACATCTTTTCTTCTGTCAAGTATAACATCCAGTTTTAGAACGTCACCACCTTGTTGTGAAGTATTCCTTAAAGTGATTATTGCGGACAAGAGCGCATCTCCACTACTCTCATCGATTATGCAAGCAGCAAAAGCAAGAATATAACTCGTATCCCAAAGAACGCCAGGAAGCCTCCCGACTGCCATGATATATATTTCCGGAGGAGGAGAAGGGAAAAAACTTGGAGATCCGGCGACGTTGAGGCGTAAAAGGAAAAAGGTGGAAAATGGACAGCGTTGAAGAACGTTTTATCAATATTTTCTTACAGGAAATCACGGAATGAAAGCAACACATAGATTTGCTCACTCAGTAATAATTGACAACCACAGTAATGACTATGGGAACATTAGCATCAATAATTGTCTTGTCGCTGGTCATTTATTTTTTACACAAATACATCTCTCCCCATGTCTTACTTCTTTAAAAGTCGTTTATGGTATGAAAGTAATGACGTTACAAATGAGAGATTCTGATGCATTCAGCAGTACCTCAGCAAGAAAACCTATATTTATATTTAAAAATCGTCCATCATCTGAATTTTTGAAAATGTATAGGAGCACTGAAAAAACTTCGGCAAAAAACGCTTTAAAACATGCAATATATCAAATCTGCTGCTTTCGTCGGCAAACACAACCACCTCTAAACGGCCATACTACTGTCCGCCCTTCCCCTATATTCTCTACTGGTTCAAGAAAACCTCCCTAACACTCTAAAGTGCTTGGCGAACACAAAAACTCACAGCGGGCAAATGCAAAGATGGAAGAGATCACGAGACACACAAATTCAGGAAGTCGGGATATCGACAGATGCGTGAGCGGATGAGCACAGGAACAATCACATCCTCTCAACTGATCTATCACTTGACATCGCTTGCACCGCGAAAATGAACAACTCCCTAGTGAAATGGCCTCAAATCGAAAATCATGATGCTGAAAACCCTTCAATCACTTACGGAGTATCGACATTCAAAAGCCAGAGAGAGCATCATCCATGAACGCCCATTTCCGGTGGGAGATGGAAAGGGAAATTAAATTCCTGTACAAAAAACCCTTGCCAATCATTCATCACTTATAACTATCAAAACCATCCAACTTCCCTTCCCCCTTTATTCTCGAAAATACCAGTTCTTTAATGCATAATTCCGCTGAAAGAAAGAAAGTTATGAGTGAAGAGCAAAACATGCGAATCAACAATAGATGAGAAATAATTCCTAATTTTGTAGAAGCAACACAAACAACAGACATATGAACACTGGGCTCATATTATGCTAAAATTTAACGAGCAATCAGAGATAATTAAATCCCCATTAAGCAGCTAATAATTCTGCGCTAATCAACCGTTCAGATATTCTCTTCAAAGAGAAGTTTGCTGAAAATATTTGCTCTCTTATTTATGAAACTTCGGAAAAAACCCCAATTTGTGTGATCTTCAATGCACAAGTCGTTTCTAAACGAATGTGAATGATATTTTCCAATGGAGTGATTACTTTTCATTAAAATTTCATAGGCAAAACAATTATAGAAATATGAAATAACCCAACTTTCGCTTATTTCACATCAAAGAGAAATCGATAACAGAAATTTACGGCCACTGAAAGATTTGAAATGAAGCTCATTTGTTACATTTACTTAATTCATCTCATTCTGGAAAGTACAGCCGATCATCAATCACTGCTCCTATCCATCGCTTTTGAATATCGGAACGATTAATGCCCCCTAATACGATGATCAACGCGATTCGCATCTGATATTTAGACGTCTCTCACAACATGAACATTATTGCACAATGGCATCACCATATATTATTAAAAGATTTGAAGCGATGAGATTTCAGGTGAGAAATATTTCATACCAGAAACGAATGGACAAAACAGAGAATTGAAAGCGGAAGAGGAACTCAACAACGACAAATCGAACCTCCTATCGAACGCTCAATCCACATTCTCGTATTTCAAAGCGAAGTGGCTAAAAAAAGCACAGAAAATGCCTCAGGTTCAGAAGTCAATTTGACGCTGATTTCAGTGATTCTTTTCACCTATTTACCATCCACATTTACGATTCAGTCCCATCCGAAAAGTGGATCACATCCTCGTGCTTTCGCTCCTTCGCATTCGTCTGTGGGCAATGACGAAGTCCAGAACTGCTATGCAATCGAATAAAGGCCTAATCGATCTGGTTCCAAAAATGAAACAAAGGAGCAAGCGAAATGAAGAAAGGAAATTGATAAGATCGCCATCATCAATGAAATTTCAAACTCGGCAGCAAAACAACATTATCTGTAACATCGCTTTCAAGAAACTAAAACAACTAGAATGAGGAAACGACTTTCGGAGAAAGCGGATTGGAGAGACGTTAACTTCATCGTAGAGATAGATATCATCTAAGCCCGTATAAGTGAAGCTTAAAAACTTTGGTATGAACAACATGAAACGTATTTGATGTCAGCCAGAAAGTTGTTGGACTATGGAAAATGTTCCAAGCACGCCATCCAGTCATTTGTTCACAACAAACCACTACAAACTTTCTAGCTAACTTGCCCAAAGTAGCACAGTACAGTCAGTCAGGTATTCACTGTATGAGGTTCCTCATTCATCGAGGAGATTCGACGTGCATCGCTGTTACTATCGGTGGATCGTACATTTCGATGACATCCTTCCTTACAAGTGATCACCGTATAGAGGTGTTTCGCCGCAGCAAGTGGCATCTGTCTGGCCATTGTCCATGTAATGCCCACCACGCAACACGAATATATTGCATTCATCAGCAGTATACCCAATTGTGCACATAACACAATAGTCTGCATTGTTATTCCACTTCTATTCCAAAAACTCTAAAATTAAACGTCATTTTAGTAAGCACAAAAACTGCTGATGCTTGAAAGACAAAAAAACTTGCATGCTTCAAAATGAAATATTAAATTTTTTTGCATCCAATCAAAGAAAATTACCCCTATATCCCACACACTTAAATGGCACATCTTCAGCAATAATTTTTTCTCTTACTTCATCTTTCTAAGTCCAGTGCAAGCCTTGTACTAGCAGATCATTATGGCCGCTTGATATAACTAAGCATAATTCATCATTAAGTTAAAAGGTGGCATTAAATTTCCATAGAGTAAAGGCTAATGGAATATCACTTTAAGCATTTAGAAAGCATCATATTGCCCAACTCTCCCCTGTGCCCTTTCAGAAGTGTATAACTTCGGACCCCTGGCAGCAAACAATCAAATGCGAGAAATGCATCACTGCCTTTACATCAGCAACATAAGGGAATTTTCGAAATCGCATCAGGCGCTATGCAATGCCAAGAACAAATTATTTCACGGATCTTTCCCGACACGAATTCTTATCACATATATCTGCTAACAGATTGTTTACTTATCAGCAACTCCATCGAAAAGAGCTCGTAATGAAGCGCATGAAAATGACTTTGCTTTTTCTCGGTTAAAAACAACCACTTAAAAACACAAAAAATGAGCCCGAATCCTTCCTCCTCTCCTCATTCCTCTAAGAATCAAAGTCCATACAACAACTTAAACGCTGAATGAGTGAGTCTTAGTCATGTTCAACAATGTCAAACATAAATTCAACAGCGACCTAAACGTCGCAGCGTGATGACTTACCAAAGCCGAAACGACATAATGTGACGCAACAACGAAGGCAATACTTGTCCACCAAGTGTTAGTGTATCTCTTCTTATGACATCCATCCCAGAAAAGAATTGTCCAGCACATATGACATAACGTGAGTATGCACGCTGATAATGAATACGTTAGCTGAAGTGAAGAAAGCATTACGATTCGGTTACATGAATACTACTTTGGCCAGATCACATCATTCAACAATTCTAGGCAAATGACTCTTCGGAAAAAATTTTGGACACGGGGAGACGTTTGGCGCAATGAAACGAGGAAACTGTGGCATTTCAAAGTTAGGAAGATTGGAAATCATCCAACTAGTCCAGTTAGGACATTCGCCGTTAGATCCATCAAAAACTATTTCGTTAGGGCCAGACGAAAGGAGAAGGAAAATCCCTATTCATCAACACCGATTCTGACGAAATGTTCATGGCGTATCACTCTCAGCGTATTATACAGCTAAGCCTCGAGGACTTCAGCGAACTGCTCTCTTTCAAAGCAGACACATAATAGTCAATGAACACATTAGAAAACAACTCAAATCGCAGGAAAATGGAGAAGAGGATTTCCCGTCGAAAGAGATCATACAAGTTTGTTGTTGTCTGAAGGTAAAAATTTAACAAAACTTTCCACCACTAAACATTACTTCCACCACCATCACTTCAATTCCCCTCATCAATTCATCTCCCTTTTCGATAACTCTGATGACAGCTCACTTCTCTCAGAAGTTCTGGATATGTCGGCGCATTCAAGCACATAAGCAGTCTCAACTTTGTACAATTTTTACAACATCCTCTACGTTATCAGGGATCCGCTGCTACTTTTTAAGCAATATGCACGCTAAAAAAATTAAAAGAAGCCTCTGAAATTTCCTAGCAAAAAAAACGGTGTGAGATATGACCGCATGAGGAGAATCGATGACCGGTCAGTTCCTATGATATAATCTTACCTTCAGATGCAATCTTTTCTGCTAATACGTGCAATCCAAGCAAACACAATAAAGAAAGCAGAGACTTCACAACGAATGTCGATGGCAGTGTCACAACAAAACATGGGGCTAACAAGCCTAGGATCCTAAAAAAGATGCAAGAACAACTTGAACCAGAAATTCGAAAATAAAAATCCCCGTCCTCAGAATACCAGCACAAAACTTCCAGAAAATCTCACGGGAAACTTCTCATCTTTGGCGAAAAGTTTCACGTCGAATCGATCAGCAACTTCTGGTACGGTTGCCGGTAAACCGACGGTACCTTCACCCCAGAAATCGGCAATTACATTGATGATCAGGAATAACGCAGCCATCACTCCCATACCCAATCCACACACCACGGCAAGCATGTGACGTGCATGGTGTAATGTGTGTACACCGGAAATATGCATTCCATTAGCGGCCATTTTGCTCAGCCCCCTGCAAATTTAAATATTGAAAATAAAACCACTGACCTGAAAAATATTGGTACTAAACTGAAATTTTATGACTAACTCATCTACACGACAATGATCCGTCACAGATTGTTTTAAATGCAAATTTATCGCTTAAATTTCTAATCTATGTATATATTCCATAAACAAGAAAGTACACATATAAGTAATGAAGTAATGTATCATGAAAATAACGTTTTGTCATTAGAAGAAACGAACGATGAGATGATCGGACGTACCAAATAACAGAAGCATTACTTACTTTTGTGCCTTCTTCAGCAGGATGAAGTGTAGCAACCGAGCCAATTCCTGCAGCGCAATGGAAACACATACGGCGAACACTAACGTATTCCTCAATGGCACCGCTGCATACCAAATAAGGGCCGAAAATAGCAGAGATAGTAGCCAAAAGAAAGCACTTAAATATGAGAAATTAAAATTTCAGAATGTTAGTGAACCAAATCTATCAGTAGGACCTATCGTACTCCGCCATCGCCTATAAGTACTTAATGTTAACGCAAATTCCTTTCGTAAGGTGCGATAACGAATGAGATTGGTCAAATGTGGGCGAGTAAGGACATTACTTCTAAGAATATAGAAAAAAGCAATAGTAAAAGGAAACAGCAAGAAGAGGTCACTCAACTGGTGACAATTTATAAGAAGCCGAATGCTTGGATCTGATTTACTGACAATCCTCTCGTTGTCAATTTCTGTCCTACTCAACAAAATATTACGCACACACGCAACTGCCCGAGCCTATATCTTTTCAGACATTCATGGACAAGCATTCCTCTATCCCATGTAATATTTCGATCTATTCATCCTTTCCTACTTCCAACCGTTCTATTTCCTTCTAAATCACGTCTTCTTACTAGTGCCTAAGTGCTTAAAATTAGACTGATATCGATCCACCAATAAATTTATCAAGATCCACATTTCAACACCTTTTAAAGACTGCCAACATTATACAAATAAAGAACACACGCTGCCTTCTTCCTCACGCAGTTCAATAAAAGAACCGAAGAGTACAGTTTAAAAAAATGCACGTGTTATTCCAGACCGTTCTTATGACAAACGTTTTCAATGCATTTTAACGCCTCTTTATGTCTCTTTCTGAACGCTTTACTTTCCATGTGGCTATTAAATATCATACAGGACTCTCAATTGAAGCCTTCCGCAACAGATGCGTCTGCAAAATGAAGTCTTCCCACTAAGCTCTAAAGTTGAAGCAATCAATGCTACTTTGGGGTTCGAAATATTCAGTAAAATAGCACATCCCACAGTGAGTCAGAAATTAGCAGTTATTTCACTGACTCGAATAAGATGGTGAAATATCCTCTGGCCTCTACCTAGCTCTCTCTGGAACAATAGGTGATAGACAGCAGTTCCACTACTTAGTCTCCCATCAGATAAAAAGCTCAAAGTACACTTTTTGCGAGGCACTTCCTAAGTGCTGAACAGAAACTAATGAGTTAATGACATAGAAATTAACGATTTAATAATAGATAATCATGATAAAATAAATGAAAGAGAAAGAAACCAACCCAAGAACGAAGAGAATTATACGTAGAGGGTCGCTGGCGATAACCTTATGGAAAATTGCCAGCGCAGGCGAGAATGCAATCAACAAATAGGCGATGCCCGCGAACGCCGTCATTTCCTGCTAAAAAGAGAATCCAGAATGCAAATTTTACGAACCACTTCACGGGTCCATAATGGAGGAACCTGCTCATGATGGCGGGCTTTCATGTGAGAGTATCTTGCAAAGAACTCTTGCACCAGAGACGACTTCGAAGAGCATCTCAATGAGGAGGAAACAACTGAAGCTTCCGTCCCTCGAGTCCCCGATCCAATATTAAATTTCAACGGGTACATCTCCTTAATGTCTGTCAGTTATTGAAATTTCACCTAAAAAGGGACTCAAACATATGACCGCGGTCTTATTCGAATGCAGCCTATTGGCTGACTGTCTGAAAACAGGTCAGCGATTCCTCGAGGTAAACGGCATCAAGAAATGCACTAAACCCATAAAAAATATCAAAAACTCTACGTATACGTCAAATCTTCCATGTAAACGTCAACTTTGTAAGTGCGATCAGCGCACAAATCCCCGCAGACTTTGACGTAAACTTCATGGAAAACATCCTATGAGAGGCTTTGTCCCAACTCGAAACAAAACAACATAAGAAACAATTCAAAGCCTGCCGCCACCCGTACTGATAAAGTCACAGAATGTGATCGTCACACTGCTCAGAACAGGATGCATGAAACGTGTGCAAATTTTGCCCACAAATGCCACAGCAGCTTCCCAAAACACATTCCTCGTCTATGAATATGCAAGATGTCTGGCAATGAGCTGCATGCAAGACAGACTTGCAAGATAGAGCGTCTTCCTTGCTACCGCCCTCCACTTTTCGAGGTAATCAGCATCTGCGCTGAAGATCACTCGTTTCGCCATTATCAAATAATGAATCTCTGAGTCAAAACCGAATATGATCCCTGGAGACGATGTGTCTAACGAAACTGAGAAAAAGGCTCTCCTTACAAGCAAATTTCAACATTCCACTTCTGAGCAGTGCGATGATCACATTCATTCACACTATCAAGCTTTCGAAAAGCAAAGTAGATGGTGCTACAGTTGCGGTACTAACTGAAAAAGGGTTGGGTGGAGTTTATGGATGGGGAGGTGGGAATGGAACCGGAACTGCAGGGAAATGAAAAACACTGATATGGGACTGAATGCTGCGAGGTGTGACATCTCTGTGCTCTCAGATGTACCATTTCGTGATGTGAAGCGATGATGTTTATTTTGCAATTTGGATTGGCGATGTTGGAGATATTAAGTAGACGATTCAATATGTGAGAGGAATAAAAACCATTTGAAACATAGCAACAAATAAATAGAGCAATTTCAGTTGGGTTTAAACCATTGCTCGCTTGGATAAAGAAACAAATAGCAATGCAAAGAAAGCTTTATCACTGAGAAGAGGAAGCAATATCGACAGAGAAGACCGACCACTGCGCTCGGCAAAAGCTTCAGTTTATTATATGCTCTGCAGTGGAAAATTCAGTTATATGTTTGTGAAACTGCGAGAGCGATCGAAGCGAAACATACATAAATCGATAACAAACATAAATAAAACACAAAAAATGAGCCCTCTCTCGAGTGGGCTATTATTACAATCTAGAGGACTCTTTAAATATTATGCATTACAAGCGAAGTTCGCTGCCGATTCCCTTTCATCGTCAGGTTAAATTCGAAAAAAATTAAGAATACTATATTGAAAGCGTGTTGAACAAACACAGAAGTTACTCATTGTCACTAAGTAAGTTCCGGTATCAGAAAAACATCTCCACATCGTTCTTCCTTTACCACTGACTATAACAACTGCTTAGAAGAATCCACTTAAGAAAAGATATTTCGAATGCTCTCTATGGCAGCAGAAAGCAATTACCTCCTCACAATCGCCACTGCGAGATCACTCAAAGCATTCTTGAAAGATCACCGAAGTAAATCACTCAATGCGCATACCAACAATCTGCACTCTGAAAGTGAACTGAAATCTCCACAATCCAATAAACACTTATTCGTCACAACCATCAAAACGGATAAGTTCGGGTTAATGAAGTCTTTGGATTATTGAAAAGAACTCACTCACTCCGTTATGCAAGCTATCCAATCCCAACTTTTCAGGTTCCTTTCCTATCCCTCCGCATTGGTTCACCTACTCATCAAACAAAAACAAACAATACCGCACAATACAATATATCCGAATAAACTTCAGCATGAGCACAAAGCAAACAATATAACCGAACCATTTAACCGGCGCAGCAGACACCGCAAATTCGTTTTTCGGACATTGGCCACACATATATGAGCATAGAAGCTTCTATATAAACTTTCAACACTCGCTTACTTTATTTCGCAGTGGAAGTGGAGGAGGATCTTTTGACGCGTTAGACTATCGTTATCCCGAAAAAGGAGATATTCCGAGAAATCACTAAATCTCTCCTGAGAGGAATCTTTCGCAGGAATTCACAAATTTTCCCTCCATATTGAATTCTATTGAAAAAGAAAACAAAACAAAATAAGAATAAAATCTGCGGAAATGAAACAAAGAATTAACATAAAGAATGCAAAAAAACAAATACATGAATAAAAAGCGTCTTCAAATAATAACACCGGCAATTTACCCACTTATTAAGCCGCTTCAATCGTTGAACTCGTTTTTGAGCTCCCCCCTTCATATTTTCATGCTTTCCTTACTGGAAAAAGGCTCATATTCATGAGAAATAAAAGACACATGAGCCAACCCTTTCCTTCTCTCCCTCCACTCCAAAATCACGAGTTCATAAGGAAGCGATCGATTTCAATTGACTTTCGCATAAGAAGGTGGTGAGAAACGCCTCCTAAGCGCTTTAATAACATAGAGCGGTAAGCACGAAACAGCAGTAATTGCGGTCGTTTTCGTCAAAAACATCCACGATGTCACGAACTGTCGGTCGAAATACTGATCGAATATTAATAAAGAGCCCGCATATAGACTCAACGAAAGGGCCTAAAAGCATAACCTCATAAAACATTAGCTGCAATATTTATTCTTATCTGACATCATTCAGAAACAATAACTTTATCAGTTGCTTATAAAGTAACAGTGTAATAGTAATTATGCAATCCAAGCGCACTGGTACCATCAGCAACTAAAATCTGAGATGAATTATTGCAAGAATAGTGCATCGAAATTTACACTTGGAATAAAATAAACCATTGTGTAAAGATTAACTGAAATGTAAGAGAAGAGCGCTAAACGAAGAACGTTTCTATTGTAAGTTTACCACCAAAAAACGCATATATTCTCTCATACGCTCACCTATCCACTCTTCATTTAAAGGGAATTTGAGATTGTGAGGCTAAGCAACACAATCACATAGCATACTCGTTTGAAGAAGGCGTTCAAAGAATGAATAACCTCAGCAAGCAACATCGCCCAGTGCCACGTGTGTACCGTCAGCGCAACCATAATCAACTCGGTGACAATCAGTGCCGTAAAGCTAATCGACACCACATGAATAAAGTCCGAATCGAATACCAATAAAGCGCCGTACATTATCACCGAACCTGCAGCAAAACAAATGAACAATCACATGAGCAATGATCAATGCAGAGAAATACTGCTGAGATCAATGCTCTCGAAAAAACGCCAATCTTCCTGCGAACATACGAATAATAAAGTGTGAAATCCATAGCAAATAGAGTGAACGAAAGAAACATCAACTTCTTAAAGGTACACAGCACTAGAAATGAACGCCAATAATTCCCGTCGCTATCTTCAAGAAGTAAAGCAAGCAGCTCCTCTGCACACCTTTAAAAGTGAGGCTAAAACTCTCAGAAAAATATAATTGATTCTGCTTTTCACAACACTCTTAATGGTTCGCATACACGTCTCTGGTGCACATATTACTTTTAATACAACTACATGGTTTTTTGCGTTAAATTAACTGCATAAGTGGGCAGCAGACGTTGGAAAGGAACCGCAGAGACGGTGTAAAAGGAGGGGGAGAGGGGAGGGAGAGTAGGCAGACCTTCAACTCTCTACGGCGAAAATCCGCCGACGGACTCATAAAACTACCGCGCATGAGTCTTAATCCAACTCTTTTCAAAAGGAGCGATGAGAACTCAAAAATCTAATGGAGAAAACTCGAAAGATGAGCGAATGATGAAAGAAGATCATGCTCCCACAAATATTTTCTTCGAGAAATTTCTCCGGAAATGCGATGCTTCATTCGTCAGCAAAGACGATAAAAGGAAAGAACTTGCCTTGATAGATGCTGATGAGAACCCAAATGCAGAATGTTTTATAGGAGAGTGATCTGCCCTTGCCCAACTCTTTATAAAGCTCCGGATAAGTGAGTGCATTAGAAGGAGTCACATCTCGATCTACGACCAATGAAAACACTGGTAACATCGTGTACACTGTCGAGTAGCTGAAACTTCACCTCGCTGGCACATTCGAAAACGGTTAGGATGATATTCGTATATTATAAAGTGGAATGCCAAAGCGGGGAAAATTCACAGATGAGATTTTAGACGATGAGGAAGGAAGGAGAGGGGGAAAAGAGGAAACAGAAGGAAAATGATTGGAGTGAGAGAATAGAAAATCCAATCTCAGGCGGCGAAAAATACAACCAGCCACTTCAACTTTTTCAAGCGGTATTCCGCATCTCAAGGAATTGCCGATACGAGATCTCCCGCACTGCCGAGCCTCATCAACTATAATGTATTGTACCTTGATCTATCGACCAAAAGTGGTCAATGCATCAAGAAGTCATTTTGATCGAAATCGAGGCAACTCAAGAGATGCATAGCCTCAACCATCGAAAGATTATGTCTGGTCAAAACTGCTATAGCCTAGTTTATTCCCCAGCCTTTAGATGATCGTAAATTCACTTTCAACAGATGTTTTCAATAGTTCACACTATACAGTGTACGCAAAACATACATCCGCCGTTAAAAAGTAAGAAATTGACGTTTCGAATAAGACAAATAGAGAGATTAACACTTACCTAAATAATCACATAGTGAAATAAAATGATTAATAAATACATGATAAGGGGTACAAACATGAGGCAAAAAAACAGTGATTCGATTTCGAAAAGAGTTCTTTAGAAAAAACTTCAAAGAAGACTTACGCGACCATGAGGATGCCTTGATAGAGAGATACAGAAGCAAAATAGAAGACGCATGAGAATATCGCCTGCATCGTTGAAATAATTAAACCTGAAGAACTGAGCGATAGAATTTCCAAAACGCCAAAACAACGTTTACTCTCAATTCACAGCATAATTTCCCTCACGAAGGATCTACGGTAATGTTCTGCGATAAAAAAAAGTTATTAGAATTAGCGTCGTTCAACTCCTTTTTAAAGGACCCTTTATGGAGCAAAACATTCCATACTTTATTACAATCCAAACAAAACACAGGTCAAAAGTCTCTTAAAGTAATAAACATAATCTTCGTACATTTAATATGTTTTGCTTGCAAAGCTCTGCATAATTAATATATTCATTAGAATGCTCCATCGGTATAACGTCACCTGGAAACCTACTAGATCCCTATTTCATTTGCCTCAAATATCATTTGCCTCTATCAAGCGAGTGAAAAAATGCGGTTAATGAAGAAACCAAATTATCACCTTAAGAGGACTAATCTATATGAATATTTAATTGTGAGAAACATGCAAACGATGCAGCATTAACCTCTATGCATAACGAATTGTGAGAGTGCACAAGATCTCTTATAGCAGAACCTTCCATGCACCAACAACAGCCGACAGATATGTGAAAATTGTGTTATTGAAAAATCGGCAGCCAACGACGCTTGTTTCCCTGAAATTATCGTCTGCCAAACAAACAAATAAATAAACCAATAAATAAATAAACATATCATCGCTTATAAATATCTGCAAATTTCAAGAGAACATAGAAAAAACCAGGAGTCCTTCAAGCTGTAGGAATACTTGCAGTCAGCTAATGGATAGTCCTCTCTTTACCATAACCGAAGAGCAAAGCCAACAGACCTTCATGTGCATCAATGCCAATACCCGCATGTGCCGCCTGTATCATCGAAACATCATTGCCTCCATCACCGACCGCCGCCACCCGTAACGGAGCACGATATTTGCGCAATAAGTTCACAATCTGCGCCTTCTGTTCAGGTGAACATCGGCAACAAACAACCGCCGTACATCCGCACACCTGCAATAGCATACTGATAAGTCCCCAAAGAAATTCAGATTCGGTGGAACAGTCAAAAAAAAGGTTCATAAAAAATTTTACCCCTCCGACGCCTAAGACCGATGGATAGAAACAGTATCAACAACTTCCACTTTAGAAGAGGGCAAAGTTAAGGTTCAATAAAAACGCTATATCTTCTAATTTGAAAAAGAACTGCGAGCATAGGGGTATTTCATGGCCGAAACAATGAAATGGAGAGAAACACAGCTTAGCACAATTCAACTGCGAACGTTTCCATTATCGTTTTGGTCCGCCTCAAATAATGCCTTTTCTACAACATCACCTTAATTTCTTTAACAAATCCCAATGCAAATAATATATTTGATAACATATAAAAGTGTTTATGAAGAATGCATACACTGCGGTTTTAAAAGGCGCTAACTATAGACATAAACATTAAAAAAATTAATTAGAGACGAAAATTCTGAAGGCGTTAAACCAAAAGGTAATAAGCAAATTAGAGGAACTTCAATATTAACTCTTACTCACATTTCAGTATTGGTTCATTTAAATACGCTTAAACATTCAAATATATAACCTTAGATGGCATATATGCATCACTTCACAATAATACTTCATCAGCTGTTCTCCAACTATCTCAATCTCAATCTCAGCTGCTCTTACTTCTCAAATTCAATGCATTCGTGGGCATTAGAAAGCGATTCTGATTATGAACTGACCAGTTCGGCTACTTCTGCTTCGTAATACTGGAGGCAGACGTTCAGTGCTGTACCAGAAAGAACCAGTGCAACATCGCTTTTCCTGAAGCATCAATTCCATCATGAGAAAGAGTTTATATTGAATCGAACTTATCTATCTTGATTTCATAGCTGGACGAAAAAGAAATCGACGACCTGAAAGAAACTAATCGATGTCGAAAACTTCTCACACGACGAACATTTTTTTCCCCATTTTAATGGAATTTTAAACGAGACCATTCCATAAAGCGTGATCCATCGAACGATATATTCAAATCGTTTCATATGCAGTTATTTTGAAAGAGAACCTAAAACTCGCCGCAATCAAACATATCGGCTACGTCTATTATGCATTATCTGCAACCATTTTTCCATAACCACGACTGCCTCCTACGTTGACATCACAAAATGGTGAAGATCACCTAGCGTTCTCACCTATACGGAAACGAAAACCCCAAAGTCAACCAGTCATCAACCGGAGCAACGCTGATTAGCGAGAATTTAAAGAACTGAACTTCACAAACACATAAACAAGAGTGATCGGCCATGACAAGCGGCATTTCCCATGTGGATGAATGAACAAGGGAACCTCAAACTTGGAGTGAATTATCGATGGCCGGCTTTTCCTCACTCAGATTATTAACGACTTTCAGAAGGCAACTTTCCCTCAAACGCCCCCTTACAACGTTATAGCATGTTCTGAAGGTGAGTCAATGAAGTGTTGAATTGCTACAATCTGGAGGACCGCCTTCCCGTCACGCAATCCATTCATATATACTCATACATTACTCCTCGATTCATAGTTATATATGAATGCACATATGCACATAAATGCATTAGCACAAATATTCACTTATTTGCACCAGTATTTCTGATGAAGTTCAATGAATAAGAACACCGAGTGAAGCAATTTCAGTAACACTACGGCCTGGCGTTCGATACCCACATCACTCTGATATTCGAACCATCCAACCAACCTTCTCAGCGCGTTGAGTTCATTATGTGCCTCAATCCTTGTCTGAACCTGTCCAAAGACATGGACGTTATCCGACTTCGAAAACAATCCCGATGACTTCGCAATACAAATCGCAGTCTCCAGTTTATCGCCCGTCAACATCCAGATCTTTATCCCAGCATTACGCAGCAATTCCAGTGATGTTGTCACCTGGTCCTTTAAATAACACATCAGTTAGATTACAAACAATAAGGAAGCGTTAAACCACAGCCATATTCTATGTAAAGACTGCATTCCGCCTATTCCAACAAGCAGATTCAACCATACCTGGAGCCTATCCTCTACGCCCGTTAAGCAAAGCAACTGCAGATCGGTCTCGAGCCTTCTCAGCACAGCCGCCATATGCTCGCTTCTATCGACGACAGTCATCTTTGCCTGATGGTAATGCTTCTCGAAATCGGCCAACTGCTCAGGTGTTAACGCCTTCTTTGCAACAACCAGTGTACGCAGACCTGAAATCATCATGTTTACTGATTTAGTTTGTGAACACTCGTTCATTACAAATATACAAGCTGGTCATTCCCGGCACTCTTCATTTTTCACATTTCAATGGAACACCAATCGGATCTTTTTGATTTGCGTTGAGGAAATTCTCGTCTCATCCTCCATTCATATCCCAGCTTTGAAACTTCAATTATCTCTTCGCACAGGTCAGAGCATTTTCCCCATCGCACCCTCTTCGTCCCCTCAAACTAATAAATAATTACCTTCGGCTGTACCGTACTTTGTAATCGATTTACCTCGGACGACGAAATATAAAACGGCGTGTCGAGATGAGGTTAAGATAATAAATAACACGCATATCACAGCGCCAAAAAGTCACAAACGGAATGGACTGTTCACATCGCTCAAGATGAGGCACAAGAAACTTCAAAAGTAAGCAAAAACTGCCACAAACTAAAATTCGGCTGGACAGTCAGGAAAGGGTTAAATTACAAAAAAACTTTCAATAGCCCCGAATAGCCTTTTGTGCATCCTCAATTGAGCTCAATAATGAAAGAAGGGCCGTAACCATGGAAGCATTAGAACGCAAATGCATTTGCAACTAAGGAATCATAGCAGTTACCTTCTCTGGCCATATTACTGCATTCCTCCTCCAGCCAGTCGTTATACTGTACCATATTTGCCATAACACTATCTGCACCCTTCATCAGCAAACTGATCTCATCGGTTGTTTCATCCTTTAAAAATTATCCATATACTTTGGTGTTCATTCAATTGATATTTCTTAGGAATGAGCAAATTCAAGAGAATACGGAATACCTATCAATAGTAACCCATCCAGAACTGTGGATGAACCGTATTACGAACCTTTGCAAGCTCATTATGTCTCTAAAATTGGTCTATGAAGTAATTTCATAGGCGAAAAAACAAGCCGTTGATAAAAGTAACGCGGTAGGATGGCTATGCTGACCTTTACAATGATTCCCATACGCTTTGTCTCCGAAGTAAACGGGAAGAGGTGCAATATTTGAAAGCTTTTCGCTTGTCCATTCGCCAAGTGCAACTGCATTGACGTGAGGTCACGCTCTGCTAGTCGCACTCCCACAGTTTCTGTCCACTGCACCAGTGCCACCTGAACCACAACCTTATTTGTGAGACCTTAGAGGGGATTTATTTCCCAGCTGCATGTTAAACATAACACTACCATGTAATTTTCGACTTTCAGAAGAGTGCGCGATCGACATCAAAACTGAACGGTAATAGGAGAGAATGTGATAGAAATAAAAGTTCTGAAAGTAGAAATAGTACGAAGAGCCGCAAACAAAGTGATGAAAAGACGGTCTGAGACTAAACAGATTAATCACAACCAAAGTTTTACGGATAAGCAGGCACCGCATGGATGTGAACGGTCATTTTCACCCATTACCCTTCCCCTTTCGCACTTTTCAACACAGCGATGAAAACTTCAGCAACCTGAACACGCCGTTTTGATACTCGTTTCAATGCTTAACATTGCTACCTGTCCCAAGCCGTGGCAGTTCTCAGCTCACTTACCACTAAAAACCACCGGATAACAACGAAAGCTGCTACCGAATTTTGATCAACAAACAGATTGAAGAGATGAATTTCGGCCAAAAGAAGATGCTTTGCGTATAAAAGCTCTCTTGCCTTACGTATCTTAGTATATTGCCCCTAGCACTCCCAGGGTCATACTAGCGCACCTTGTAAACTCTAGAACAAGACGGAATTGGTAACTGAAGACAATAACTGAAAATGTGTGTCTGTTTAACGGACCTCATCAGGACTCGCTGCTTGGTAGCTGCATTTTCCGTTTTCATTGATCGGTGTCACGTTATGACACAGCGCAATCGCCTCAACGGCCGTCTGTAGTTTGCTGGAGAATGAATGACGACCCAACTTGCCAGCATAGGCCGACATCACGTGCCGAGATACATCCTTCAACAAATCCGATACTAATTCAACAAATTCATTCTTCTGAATGGAGTTAATCAAAAAAAAAAGACTGATAATGATCCCAAATGAACACAGATAATAAGTTACTTTAATCGACCTTTACCACAAATAATTCCAACTCTGATTAACAATCGTCGCAACCTCTGACGAGTCAAAATACGAGGCTGCGCTTTCAGGAGTACAGATAGGTATGCAGCGCTTACAAAAATTCGGTTAAGATCGAGCACGATCAATCAGCCACTCTATCGACATGCTCTAAAGAACGTATCGATAGAGTATACAATAAATTAACGCAATGAATCTTCCGCCCAAAAGGCATTCTTGTGGGGATTTCAAGTAATCCAGTCGTACCTTAGTATTACGAAGCCTACAAAAGCAATACAAACATATACCTCAAATGCGTCACCACTAAACGAAACTGTCCCAAGATGAATCTTCTTGAAGCGCATCTCATTCCTCGTCAAGGTTCCGGTCTTATCAGATAGCAAAAATGAGATACGACCCAATTCCTCTGGTATTGTGCTGCTTCGTACAACCGTGTCTTCAAAAGGAAAATAAAAAAATTAGATTAAATAAATAACAAAATATTAAATTAGCCACCGTGACAAACATTATCACACAGCAATCGGACTATGAGGTTTTAAAGTGAGCGCTTTATGGACACTCTATAGGTTATGCACATAACATTACTTTTAATAATTTAATTTGCTACTATATAAGCCACATATATTTACCAGCACACCATGACAGCGCTTTCCTGCGAGGGACCAAACATATATCGATAATACCCACTTCCTCCGATACTGTGTCTCTTCCAACAACCGACCCCCTCCTCCTATCTTAAAAGCATCAACTGTGTGATGCACAATATATTACTCAGGCTACTATACAATGCTTCCCCTACCAACCCGTCTTCCACACTTTCCCTTTCTCAGTAAATTTCAGCTGAAATAATAGAAGAGATGCTTGCCGGGGATGTGTCTGTCTCTCCCAATTTGCCACGCATAAAACAGTTTCGCCATATCAAGATTGACTCGAAGTGAAATCGGGATTATATAGGAGAAAAGAAGCACAAAACGCATTAGATAACGGTACCTGAAAACATTAGCATTCAACACAATGAAATGCACGAAAAGTGAACTGCCGAAAGGGTTTGTGGGAACAGCTGAAAGGTAATGCATTAATATCACGTTCCCGATCGTGGACAGCCCATTTCCTACACCTTTATATTTGCATCGGGTAACTGTTAGAGAACTATGAGTACAGAGGAAACATTTAAGGAAGCCATTAACACCATCTTTTCCGTTTCTGCCTTCCAATGCACAAAAATCGCCTTTGAAATAGATACACTCCTACCTGTTACCTGTTATCTTTTCTAAACAACATGCTGCTCACTGTTAGCACTATTTAGCCTTCCCACAAACTTACTCAACGAAAATTACCAATGCAATGGGCAACATTCCGGATTTAGTGAGAGAACATTCGCTCATTGACCAATCATCGACGTTCCATAAATGCAATAAAACATAAAGTCTCCGAATAGGAAGAAAAAAGCACAAAACTACAAAGATGCCCAACCAATTCTTATCGAGACCCTTCATGGCGACCATCACTGAAGCCAACACCAACACGAATAAAAACAATATCTTTGTGAGGTTGTTCACCTGAAATCAAACACAGCACAATGTACAGCATTCAAATCCCACCTTTCTAGTAAGCAAACAGCAAATACTCATATTCCCAAACGATCTCAATATCAAGAGCAGGCAATTTCAGCTCAAAAAATTAAACACTTCGCACCCACCATTCATAAACAAATGTGAGGAATCGCAAGCGATCAAAAAACAAAACTGGGAAAAGAAGGGAAAGAAAGAAGAAACAACGAAGCGCGAGAAAGCAGAGAAAAAGCTCACGTGCAATATGCAACACCTAGACGGTTGTTCGATTTTTGAGAAGCTTTTGAAGAAAATAAAAGAGTTTATTTATGAAATTAAAAAAAAAAACACTTTATGCCACACCATATTTCGAGCGATCTGAAAAAAAGCATGCCGTGCTCTCACCTCGAGATCAAGAAGTCCGACTTTGCTCTCGGGAAGAGTGGTGTTCATTACGGATCGTGTTTCACGTCCAGTATAAACAACCACACCGATCACTCGTCCACTTGCAAGAACCGTATTCGCCCACAGCACATTTTCCACATTTAACGAGCCATCCTGTATCGCATCTTCATTGCTTACCTGAAACGGCAGTGCACTTAATAGCACCTCTCGCACTTAAGGCTAAAGTGGTGACGAAAGGATTCCCATCCCCCTTCCGCACATCACGTCCGCGAGAACCTACTTCTGCAACGCAGAATAGGTGCACCCCTTCCCTCACCCTTCAGATGCACCGATTAACAATGCCCTTAATAGATTACTTTTAAAAAAGAGAGGGAAGTAAAAGAAGAGAAAAAGCATATGGTTGTGTCCACAAATGAGTGTCTGCGATTTCCAAACGGCTTTTATCAATCGCCGACGCGATACACTCCACTGACGTTCTGCAATTAGCTACTACAGCTCACAGATTTTCCACCACAAATTAAGACAGGAAAGATCGAATCACGCAATAGAAGTAATGTGTAAAACAATAAAATGATCTTCGGATAAGAGTAATGTTCCAACGCCTCATTCGTTGTCTTGAGGCCGAAACGCAGCACAAATCCCACAACCTTCTCAACAATACTAACAACTTGCCTTGAATGTGCCCACAAAATCGTGAATATCTTTCTGTGGTTTCTCCGCATACACTTCCACATTTAAGTCAAATATATCCTGAAAATAATAAGATAATCATGCAGGGCAAAAAGAACAAAAACCGAAGGCAAAATCACTGAAGACATCATATAATATGGTTATAAAAACAACGAATTCCGTAAGATTCAGTGAGTGGATCATCGATAGCGAACCACAACACCGATTTACAGCTTATGAATACGCCTAACTCCTCATCCTCCGCTCAAATAAACTAACAATTATTCACTTCATCCCTGAAGACTCGGCTCTACTTAATCTGAAGTATGTAAATGTAGAAGGTTGAAGAAGGCTTTATGTATGAATGGGTAGAGTTTTTAAAGGTGCAAGTAGGCGCACGAAGTGAACGAATGTGATTCAATATAAAATATAAAACAGCTGCGCAAAAGCTGAACTAATTTGCTGTAAGCAAACACCAGAAGCCAGTGAAATAAGAATAAACCCAAGGTTCTCATATGCAATTTCGTATTTTCCAGAATATTCTTTTCCATAAGAGGATGATGGTCACTTAACCCTACATCCCGATCATCATTTTTTCACATGCAGGCAATCATTTACACTTATGTGAGCTCTAAATGATAAAAAAAGCCGCAAATGAAGTAATGTAGGCCGGCAGGGCGATTCTGGCGAATCACAGGTTACAATACAGATCGACAGGATTAGCGGGTCAGAACAGTGTCGAATGCAAGTTAATCCCGTAGCAAAAGTGCTAATTTCTCAAGAATAAAATTCATAAAACAACGAAAATATGTAACAAGCCTGAAATTCCGACATACTTTGTCATTTCGTAATCCCACTTCACCGATTTAGTTCAGCTGAAACCTACTTACATGAGTTAAACCAATCCAGTAAATTCAAACATTAGCGGTATCACCTCATCCCTTGGCAGATTTTGCGTCACCGGTACGGCGATACGTAATTTCCAGTCGGTCTCTCCATCTAGCTGATCCGTTCGAATGAAGGAAGCACCTGATTTTTCAGTGGTTCGCAATAAAACAACATCCGCCGGGACACGTTTGTCCTTCTGGATAACGATGAGATCACCGACGCTTATGTCGCTGCAACGGACACTTCACTTGCCGTAGTGGAATACTATACGCTCAACGTCGGACAGTAATGTGCAAGTAGAATTGTGGAAAAACCACTCCTTATCTAATCGAATGAGCTATGAAAAATGCAAACAAGGCATCCACACGAAGTAAAAGATTGACAGAAAGTAAGTACGTTGTAAGCGGCAGTACGGACATCATCACATCAAAGGTGCTCTTCTTTAGGAATACGAACGAAGCGTCAATATTTCCTTAGCAGATTTTTGAGGATATTTGTGCTGACATCTTTTAAAATCATTTCCTATACTTAGAGCACGCATATTGTGACAAAATCTTGGCTCATTGATGGAAGTTCTACAGATTTTCATTCATTTTCCAGAACGTTTAAGGAGAAATCTCTTCCCTACAATCAACAACAAAAAAGCCTATTATGACCTGAATGAAATGTCACAAAACAGTAGACAGAACCAGTAAACATTAATGGAGTAATTGGAAACGATTACACCCAGTCCCAACTGCTTACTCATACTCTCCCGTCACTGAGTGACGTCGTGTCGTCACCTCTCCCCTTGCAAGAGATGAAAACAGAAAGAAAACACCTACGAGCTCGCCACCGATTCAAATCCGTGCGGTGTGAGTTTATCGTATTTCTCTCCATTCAACTCCCGATCTCTCAAAAATCGCACAAAATCATCGAGTGCCTCTCTTATTAGAGTTATCGTCAGCACAAATCCCTGAAAGTTCAATCATTAAAATAAGCCAACAATGTACAAAAGTCAAATTTCAATGGCAATTAATTAACTCATTAGTGCCTTTTCATTCCTTATAAGAGCCGATTGACTGCAACATTTTAGTTCCCGGGAAACTCTTCTGCCTGTTTCTGTCTTTTTACAACTACAACTTTATCGATGAACCAAACTATTTCACTCCTTTTTTAACACCAATCTTTCATCACACTTACGAAAGACCTTCTAAAATTTCTTCAAAAACAATATCGTCTACGAATATCACATTGGCTATTTCGGTTATTCCGCTAATCTTCACCTTCGAAATATCGTTCACAGAAGACCACTAATGGATGAGCAACAATATTCAATAACCAATAAACGCATAAAAACAAACCAACGGTCCCCAGTACGTTATTGGCGCTCCAATCTGTACAGCGGGAATGAACTGACTGCAAGCCATTAGAAGGAAGTAAAGATTGAGAAAAAATTTGAACTGTTGGAAGAGCACCTGCAATGCAAAAATAATTATGACGAAGATACTTGAAGTGATGCAATTTTAGACAACTCGTCAGCAAAAGAATCAGACATTAACCCTACCTCCCCTCCCTCCTCCTCCATTTATGGAACCTCTCCCTCATAATCTTTTCGAGCTGAAAATCCCGCATTCGTCTACGGCTTGAGGCGATATAAGTGACGTTCCTGAATTCTGCAGTTACATTTTTAAGTGAGTTATCTTAAGGTTCTGAACCTAACTTCCTTGTCCTTATATGTTCCCCTCTTCACCGCAAAATTAAAAACATCATCCATCAGCCAGTTCTAAGCCTCTAGCTTCAAAAACCTAAACTTAATAAAATTCCATACTCAACTATGGAAATAAAAAAGAGGAAGCTACGGAAGAAACCGAAAACTGTTTCCAAAATGATAACTTAGACTTCCTCGTCCTTCCAAGATGGGGAATAACGACTTTCCTCATAATATGCAAATGACACAAATCACTGAAACTCATCAAGAGGAGTGCAGTATGGAATTAAGTACCAAAGGGACGAAGGTGAATATATTGTATTTCTGGTTGCAAACAACATTCGGCGGAAAAGAATGAGCTGTTGCAAGGATGGGTCCATGCCCGATTCGGATTGTTCGCGAATGCAATGTCCGACGCCGTCTTAGAAGATTCCAACAGCATCTGCAAAGATTCTTAATCACCGACTACGATTAAAACATCATGAATGGTTCTGTCTCATTAGTAAAATCCTCGAAGGGGCATTTCACTGCAACGATAATGTAGTGCTAAGTCGAAAGACCAGTATTCAAGTAATGAAATTTCGATTTCATCAAGAACTTTTCCGGCAACAAGGGTGGCTAGACCAGTAGCAATCCCGCTGAATGCCCGGATATTTTGAATTACTTGTTTATGAATGATATCTACTTCCTTTCCAATAAAACATCGTCGACATAAGCTTCCACTGCAAACGCAGGTACCATAATGTTGGAAGTAAGAGAACGCTTTCTTGTTTCCTTTCCAGTGGACGGCTTTATATCTGCTTCCAACTTTATGAACAGCATAAGCCTCATTCCCTTTGGCCTTGAACGCTATGCGGTATTCTCTGTTCGCCAATTTTTGCAAGTACGACAGCTGTCGGGACCGAACGCGAAACGAATCTTCGCCTCCGCAAAACAAAGTTATTGGAGAGCACAGAAAAAATTATATGTACAGAAGTAAGCCTCTGAATGTGATTTACTACCGGGTACGCCCCTGCATATGAGGTATCTTGCCACCATATGAACGAATCACCTCATTCTAGGGAGCATAAACGGCTAGGCAGCAAAAGCTCATGCGAGTGAGGGTGCTTACGACCTCAAGAAAAGAGCTAAAAGGCGCGTCTGCCCGATTCGATCTCCCTTCGAACAGAAAAGACCTCTAAAAAGTTGTGAGCGACATAAGCTTTTACAGATTATATGGCGATAAATATAGTAAAGAAGAGAAACACGGCTTTTCTAACCCTTCAAATATATAAATCACAAAAATTAGCTTCATTAATACGAACTTCAATCAGACTCGTTGCTCCTTCTTCAAGACATAGGCTATATGCTTTGGATTATTTATAAAAATATAAAGAAGGAAGCGGATGCTTACAAGTAATCCTCTACTGCAAAGTTCCAATTCGAATAAGACCAATTCTAAACAATTCAATTTCACCTCAAATGCCAACCTTAGAGCGCTTCTCACTCTCACTTGAAATGCTGCTAAAAGAGAAATTTCTTCGCTGAACAAATATATGAAGCCAGTGCCTAGAAGTTCACAAATAGGACCATCTCCCCTCTCAATCTTCACTGATATGATAACGGTTGCGAAAAAATTATCCACTTTGGATTCAAGGAGACCCCAACGCATCAGCAACAAGTGGTCTTCATCGAAGAAACAAGAAAGAAGACTCTACCCTTTAATAGTCCTCTTGATGAGCTAACTAATATTCTTTCTGGAAAGCCAAAACAACGCTGATTTAATGGGTAATCATAAAAAACAACTGGCGCCCCTATTGCGAATTATCAGTGGTCACTGTGTCAGTGCATCAATTCCATGAAGTGCTCATATCGGCAACAATGCATCATTATAGGGGTGATATAGGCTCAGGCCAGTGGCTTTGGCCTAGTTATTTCAATAACGATAGAAAGCACTGATTGTGTACTGAATAAGGAAGTACTCTCGGCGCAACTACTGCAACATGTTTCGATAATATGGGCAGGCTCAGTAGGCGATTCATCCACTTCCAAGCTTTATAAGAGAGAGCATTACCAGTTCAAAGTATTCTGATAAAAAACTTGCATATAGTACATTAATGAACCGTTAGCAGTTTTTTTATTGAGGTATCAGGATCATTAGTGGTGGATTCGACTCATACCTCAAAGAATCTCTCCACGGGTTGAAGCTTCGGTCCTAATAAAAAAACAATTACTTACTCATCATCATCATCTTCATTGTGGCGTCTTAGCCAACATTTATTCCATTTGAGATGCATTATAAACGATGGTACCACATAAACGAGCACAAAAACAAAAAGCCTCGTTCGAAAAAACGATAGTGCCAAGCGAAGAGCACAGAGATGCCACGTAGGCCGTTGTTAAGCCGGCAATTGTCCTTCTCTATAAGGTTTTATTTCTCGCCACTTCCTCTATTAAAACGACGATGAACATCGACGCAATTCAGATGATAATAACCTCATAAGTGAATCGACTACGCATACAATACAAACTCAACATATCAAAAACGCCGTGAAGGAGTCGACTAAAAGTGGATAATGGATATTTAAATAATATTGCGTGAAACGTTATGGATTTCAGTCTGGAATAGGAGGAGGAGAGGGAATATGGCGTGGAAGAGGTGAGACGGCAGAGAGAGATTAAAGAATATAATTCCAAGAAAAACAAGACGGTCCGTACATCTACGTTGAAATGGAAACGAATTTAGTGTCACAGAAAATCTCGAATTTCCGCATCACAAAGATTCCCTCGTTTGTGGCAAAGCAGGAAGGAGGCTTCTGGAATGGCAACTGCATCGATAAAAGGCAGAAAGGTGGCAGCAAAGTGCCCACTATTGCCATTCCCTAACGACCAAGTGTGAAAACAAATCCTCACGCTGCAAAACTGCCACACAGCTTTTGTTACGAGCTACTCTTTACCTATTTACTTAGAGTTAATGAATCCGGAATCAATAAATTTGCTGGATATAATTGATATCGAAGCGTCATCACTGGCCAAGATCACCAACTTTCAGGTTGATTCATCAACTTCTAAAAGAGTTATGAACAGCATATATATTGCCTTCATTAACAACCCTTTAAAGGGCTATGAGAAGAACGGAACCTACAGATGCTTTTTTCGGAGGAATATTTGATTTCACTGGCGCTTAAATGGCTAACATGAGCGCTTTTAACTTAGACTGAGCTAGAAAGGAAATAATTTTTGAGCGTTTTCCATGACCAATCAATCCACAACTCTAAGGAAAACATTACAGCTCGTTACTTCTGGCCAATACTTAAGATTCACTAACATAAATTCGACAGCAAAATCTGCCTAAGATAAAATAAGGCAACGGGACATGACTTTTCCTAATATCGCAATTGCAAAAAGCACACACCGTGCTCTCTCTTTTAGCATTAGTGCTCATTTGTCTCATTTCAGTTTTCTCATGAAGAAATTTAAGGAGAAATAACTTCTTCGAGAAGACCTTCCATTAATCACCAATGAATGAATCCCTGCTGAATTTAGATTAAATTACATCCTCTAAAGCAATGCATTCTTCAATTCGGGATAGACATCCAGCTAACCAATGAATAAACCTTTATCTTAAGATCAGCTAATCTCATAAATTCACTAGAGGCACACAATAGAATTTGCCATTTATGAGTCAAGAAATTGAGTTTTTCCAATATTCAAATACTCTGCGGAAAAGAGGACTGAGGGATGACAAATTATACAACAGACAGAAAAAAGTAAAAAATTAAAGTGCTGAAAAAAAGAGCACCGAGAGATGACGAATTATATAAGAGATGGAAATGGTCGTGCAACGCGCTCAGACCATAAACAATGTATAATTAATAGATGATGCACGTTGCATTGCCCATTCAAAAGCTTAATTTCCAAAAAATCACAAGGAGCAGAATCTAACAATGATAACTTTAGATCGGTGCTTCCTCGAATCTTAAAAACCACGTCTGCGGATCACCAACTCTATTCCCTCCTCTCAATCTTTCTTCGCCTCAGTATCGTCGGTTTCTCCTCAAATGCAAATCGGCATCAGCTGTTGAATGATCTCTTTCGAGATATCTCATAGAAAAGCATTTAAAAATAACGTAATTAATAAAACCCACTAGAATCAGATGGGAATATAATAACTCTATTAATTAGTGGTCTTGACGCGAAAGAACAATTAAGATTAATTGCGATACTACTTGCAGAAACCTTTTAGTTGCACCGAAATGGTAACATAAGAGAAAATCACTAATGGCAATAGAAGAAACTTCACTGGTCAGCATATACCCAAACCTCTTTCAATACTAACTTAAGAGAACGATTATACGACGAAGGGAAGTGATCTCAGAAGTAGAAACCTTCTACTATGCATAAAGATGAAAAAAATAGAAGCAAACAGAAACCGTGAGAGAAACATCACAAACGCCGATGTATACAATGTATGAAGAGTTCCTGAGAGGAATACACATGACACGTGTCATGCGTGTTCAGCATTCTCTCCTCCATACTGCGGTGATGAGCACGCTGTTCGGCACTCTATTTGCGTGTCTCGTCAAGCAGATCTAAGCCGATTTCACGGCTCATTCTAATTTCCCACTCCACAACGTCTCAGTAAATTGAATCGATGCAAACGTTTACCACAACAGCGATGAACATATCAATTATACACCTAAACATGAAGGCAATCACACTGACGGTGAGAGTTTACAGAGGTGAGAAGAAAGGAAGTTCGATTACAAACGTAAAATGTACGTGCATATGCAAATTGGTATTATTCATTCAACACGCTGCCTCATATTCAATATTTCAGCGTATCGCACCCGCTTATACCCTGCAAAAACCAACAACAAAGTCAAACGAGGAGGGGCTCGTGACGACGGAGAATTCCTTTTCAGAGTCACGAGCCAACAATGCACTATGCATAGTTATCTTAGCCCCTAGAAAAAGATTCTCAAACTTCTCACAGCCATTACAGTCACCTCATTAAACATCGGCTTAGACACTCAATTCAAAAATTATTTCCTTCAAACTCTCTCCTCCTCCCTACGAAATGACTGTTTCAACTTTCATCCCTTTGATTATGGCATATATAAAACAGCTTATATAATCAGTAGTTATACGAAACAGCCAATAAAGCAGTGCACAAGTAGCCGACAAAGAAACGCAATCCCACACGTGCACCTCGGTCAGAATAACTAATTTGAGTCAACTTCAGAATCTACTTCAAAAAGTGGCAATGTCCGGCCAGCGACTACGACGAGCGAACATTCACAGCGAAGTTGCATGCCAACCATTATCCACAATATGCTTTCATTAAAAAACAAACTACTCTTCTATCTTTAGCGATACCACAAAGCACGGTCGATTGGCGAAACACGACAAGTGGGATAGTGAAATTAAAAGACGACGATATCATAGTGGAACGATAGAAGAACAATCGAGTAAATATGAACTAAAAATATATCCCACCCAATCAAATAACTTCTCAGCTATTTGCTCTGAATCTCTAGAAGGAAAAATTACATTTCAGTGAAAGAAATACAGCCGATAAGAAGCGACGATTCATACTCACGACAGTGCGCCATCCCAATATCGACTATGACGAAGCGACTCGCTCAAGCATTTCCCTTTGAAAGAACGCTAAACGCACAACGAGACATCTTATGTAAACGAATCGATAAATACAGCAGTGGAAATAAGAGATTAATGGAAGACGATAGCTCAGCCAATTTTTGCAAACCAGCTAAACTGCCTCTCCTCAATTACCGTTATATTTTCCTCTACCTTCGCTAAATCGGTTGAAAATAATAATTAATGCTATTGTTGCACAGATTAGTCTCCCACTGGAAATTATTATCACATTAAATGTCGAGCAATCTGATCGTCGAAGCTGTCACAGTATCGATTACCGATCCTTCTAATGAGCGGAGGTATGAGCATTTCGACTTACAAGCAACATAAAACGCAATAAACTGAGGCGAAGGATCCAACTGGAGAGAACGCGTGCATATCTTTTCTCTGTCTGAGATCCTTCCACCCCTTTTACATTCGTCGCATAGTTCCCCTAATTTTATGCGTTGTTTGTAAAAGACATTTTGCACGATATCTTTGTTGTGATTAAGCTTTTTGCAGATCCCCATTCGGCGCACCTTTAAATTTTAAAGGTCGACTCCGTCTCGCACCTCCTTTTAGAAAAATCAATGGAAAATGCAGGCCTACAGAATCAAACGGCAACGACAACAAATTCATTGCCTGAAATAGGCTACAAAGGTTAGTGAATCGCTCCTGGCTAAACACCCTCAACATATACAGAAGCACTTTAGGAGTACTTTAAAAACCTCCACTACTCACACCATCACCTTAACTAGATTAAGTTCTTCCTTCTTCGACCTCCATAGGTGCCATGAATTCTTACGATCGGAGCACTCGAACAATTGTGAATGCCTTCAATTCGTAATTACACCATAAACTGCTCCAATAAAACGCCCAGACTCGAAAAAATATCCTTACTAAAACGAAAATACAAAATCCATATATTCCAGAAGTGTGTAACAGCTAAATTTATATGCTTGGACGCCCTTGTTAAACATTATACAAACGTATTCGTAGAAAAAGTTATAGGTAAAACTCACCTCAAAGAAGGGGAAAAGACAGTAAGTGAAATCAAAATAAAAGGAAGCTGATTCAGATTCACATGTCTCAGCAAGGAAAATCCGAAATCCTGAATCAAAGCCGGAAAGAAACTTGGATAAGTTTCTTATCAACTAAAACATTTTCGAATTCATTCAAAAAGTACTGAAAAAAAAAAAAACAAAGAACTCTCTCATCCGACCACAATAGCAAATATATAAGCTGTTCTTCGAATATATCAGATGGGAGCGGTAGAGTACGCAGAGCAAGTTCCCGTCAAGAGATACCAACTAAATGGCTGCATGGGCTGCATACAAAATTCATATTGATCCGATTATTTAAAAGAAGAGAACCTGTATCAACGAACGCTCTCACCGCATCGACGAAGACGAGGTAGAGAAAACCTGGTTGACTTTGATCAAAAAATCGAAATATGAAGTTTTTCCGTCAATTTATTTCGAATTCTACTTCGCGAGATCAGAAGCCTTCCCGATGGATCGTTATAAATTCAAGTAACCGTCCAGCACCAAGTGTCGTTCCCTGCCGCCCTTCTCCCCTCCCATCGCCTCCGGCCCAAAAAAAAGACAATTTAGGAGCAACTGCTCGCCTGAACATGTTGAAATCGTTGTTAAGAAGGCGACTTGAAGACGGAGATCCGGCCAGAGGCAGCAGATGAACGTCGTCTCTGCTCGTTGTACTGCTCACACTTGGATCGCCCATGAGCGGTTGAGCTTCACCAAGCCGAGTTTCGCCGCTTATCTCGCTTGCCAATCGGCTATAGCGCATTCAATCATATGCAGAGTGAAGCTCTGCAAATTACCACCTGAAAACATGCGAAGTACATACAATGAAGACAACGGAGTCGGACAAAATTCAACAGAAAGTACGATTAACCCGTAACTGAGTGATTAAATTACAGATGTGCCGTTATCGAGGAATCCATTTTTCTGCTGAAGCGCTGGACACTGCGAACGAATCTTCCTCAAACTAAGTAACAGAGGCAAAACTTAACTATCACCTTATTAGGCATAATGAAGTTAAAATTAGGACAGCAAATAAAGGAAGAATGGGAAAAAATAAAGATTAAATTGGAGAATGGCTCAACGACGATTAACGATTCTGTTAATAATACCTTTGAGAAAACTGTTAAATTGATCAGTGAAATACATTTACGGACACACACAGACAAGAGGATAGGTCGGTGGTGGTGATTGTAGTGAACCCTCATCATCCTTTTTTCCAGCTACGTTTTCTGACAAGGTATCGAAGACGCTTTTCCAACATATGGAATGTCTTGACATACGTAACCATTTTGAATATAGCTTTACAGTCTTCAAGGTGAAGAGCAAAAGATGGGTTCAAATGAACCCAAGTCATGCCACCTACACATTGCCGGGAGATAGCCCAAACTCAATTCCTCGTGAAATATCTGAATGTCTTTAAACTGTGGTTTTTCCCCGTTAAGTCAGTGTAACGTAGTCGTGATGCTGACTCATGCCAGATGAGCTCTATGGCACGCATTCTTGTTAAAACCTTTCAGTATATTTATCACAAAACATCTAATAACGCAATCAGAATCTGACGGAATCGATCGCTTCAGTGAAGGTTTTACAAAAGTGTCGTTTTGTTTTCTAATTCGGTTGAGTGGAAAATGCATCCGCGCAGTCACCAATCCATCCGATTAACCGGTTCAGGATCATTTTATTTCACAGACTACACCCAACAACTTCTACTTTTCCTGCGATTCCCAAAGTTGCACTGTTAAACAAAAAGACACAGTCAATGGCAGGAAGAGAACACTCTTCATGACCCGCTCGATGAGGTGAAAGACACAAAACCAAATAAGAAGTCGACCATTTAAGCAACGGCTTCCGTCCAGCGCAATGTCAGTGTTTGGGCCAAAGGCAGATCAATCGTTTTAGTGAATCCCTGACTGATAATCACAATACAAAGCAAACTTTCCACAAGTGCTTTGAAACAACGCTCTGTGCTACACGAGGTGAGCGTATTTTCCTACAGGATCAGTGTGCGTCCAGATTTTCAGGATGGGTCTCGTCGTTGCAAAAGTCGGTTCGGACTGTAGTGGTGCATAATTCTTCCACTGGGTGGCCATGGTGCAAGGACAACCCTCGCTCTTTCATGCGGGGAGACGCAATTCGCGTCAAGGCTCTACCAGAGCGACCTTCTCCTGTCTTGCTGTTGTTGATTTTTTTAAGGCATAACAAGAATAACAGCCTCCTATCTTCCTGATAGATTATATGCATTTGACCGGCTTCGAAAAATATGGGAATCGCGGGTCTTTCACGGGTAGATGGTCAGAAGCGTGATCATGACCCTAAACACCCCGCATGGGGACTCAGCCGATTCTAGCCGAGATGACCGGCCAGTGTGATTCTGCGCTACAAACTCGGTCTGCTGACTCTTGTGTGACTGAGTGCCATTAGCGGGCTATGTGCTCACTGCGGGTTGCTTATTCGCTTACTGTTTTGTTACTAGATAAGTCGCAGCTTTCTCGGATGGCCCACTGCTGTTTTTGCAAATTACCTAAGACGATTCCGTGGAGGTGGAGACCGAAGCCATACCTAAGACGCCAAGAACGGCTAACCGCTTTGAACCATGCAGTAAGCTTTATGACAAGATAAATACCTCAAATCGTAAAGAACTTGAGCATAAGTTGTCACATATAAAATAGCACGCCTTGCAACAAGATGATGTCACCTCCCTTCCACACCTGTCCAGTACTCAAAATAGCATAACCTTACGATGTATGCGCCTAAAACCCTATTTCGCATCCTCGTCGAATTAAAGAATCCCCTTAAAACTAAAATGGAACATTGACTGTTGCGGTGCTGGACGAATGCCTAGCTAGCAGAGAAGCACACAAAAGGGACAACGGAATGAGCAAGAAGATCGCTTGTAATCATCGATTAAAGTTCTGTTTACGTGTCCGCATTCAGCGAGCTGAAATTATCGCAATACCTCTTCAAATGCTCCCGGTGGCGTAAGTGAACGCTCTCAACAGAACGACATCAAAGGGGAAAAGTGCAGCGACCGACTACTGATGGATGATTCAACGAGCCCACGGAACTCATTATTTCGCTATTTCTTCAAGTTCTGTGAAATTGCAACATCCAAATATTTTCCAGTAAAATGCTCTCACAAAACATATGATACCGAGGATGCAGACAAACCATCGAGGATACGAAACCGAGTTGGCGGGGACCTTTCACTGAGTCGGACTGTGATCGGCTCATGAGCACAGTGAATAATGAGAAATTTGTATCCACAAAGGTTTGCATTCGAAAATACTGGCATGCTCTGTGCTAATGTAAAAGTGCAAAACGCATAATGACGACGAGCGATGCTCCTCAAACGGTGTCGGCCTTTTCAGTTTCAGCAACATAAGGCATAAAACATAAAACATAGAAACGGCACTCTTCATCAGTGATGAGACATGGCTATGTTCTATTATTAATGCTGCCCCTCACATAGCACCACATTGTCTAAGCTTCACACTGGTGGGTAAAGCAAACATTATATTTCGTATAACGCGTAATCAGCGTGAGTCACATACGATTTAAGCATGTCGCTTATGACCGCAACAGGGTTTAAGCCATGACTCCTTAAGGACGGGCCATAACCGGGAAAGATCAGGCAACAGCCCATTAACCACACATCACCTAGAGTGGGACCGCGATCGGGCAAAACCTATGACCACATGAAGGCTGGCAAATCCTGACCCGTGGTCTGCTCTCGGTTGCAGAAAGCACATGAGTTGGATGTAACTTGAAATTTCATTTCATCCCACTAGTTTGATAGAAGATAACCTGAACACAAGATAAAAGAAATTGAGCTTTAGCACCATCAATGCTTCATCGATGACTCGAAACAAACTCGAAGCGCTCCATTCCAGCAACATGCTACATCCTGACGGCGATCAGCATAGAGACGCAACTTCAAAAGGTATGAATAACCGTCAACCACCACGCCATCATGCTCACACACTCAGCCAGACTCAAACACCATCACCAACACTCAACACACACAGCAGCAGTCGACCAATGAGTAAGAAGGCTCAGCTGTCGCCACGCGGTTATGGTGGTAGAATAAACCCCTCGTTCATCACTGAGAGTCAATAATCGCTTCAAGCCTTCGGCGAGTCTTCGCAGCGCTATAGCTTAAAATCTTGCAGCTCAAAACCATTTTCTCAACGCTTAACGTAACGATCGATTTTCTCAGAAAACTCTTCTTTGAGCCTTTAATGTGGTGTGCAAATTTGTATGTACTCCACGCAAGTGAGATATTCGAATTGATCCATCGAATTCGAAAAAAGACTGAAATAATTCGTCAGAGTGCGCGTAAAAATTCAACAGAACTTCACAAAAAATATAAATTGAGCTGTTAACTCAGCGAAAATATTATTGGTATTTTCTCATTTGCTGATAACCTATGAAACTCGCTGCTATGGTGAAAAGAATTCCCAAAAAACACATATCGTGCCAACTTCACACATTTTGCAATTCCCTTTATGCTCCAGAACATCCACGAATATGTGACGCCTCGTCCATTGTTTGTTGGAATGCTTCTCATGTCGGCCTTCATGACAGCTCTATTCACTCGTTCAACGCTCAGTTCAATTTCTCCTGGCTCTCTTATCGAGATCAAATTTCACGCCACTATCTAATGGTGGTAACTCATTAAAGTTCTGAATCAAAGCTAAATAAAGTTTGAGGTGGTAGATTCTTTGTTTGACGAGTTTCCAAACTATGGGAAGCCCGAAAAGGCGGAAAAGCTATAGAATGATCGCATTGATATATTTCCTTACACATTTTGGAAAATTTGCGGCATAATTGGCTATAGTTGAATGCTGCAACAAATGGGAGGTTATGACTGTCCATGGGCGAGAACATAGTGTATAGCAGCAAAGAAAGACTTAATACGCAACCATAGGCAGGTGAGTTGAGGCAATTCTGTCCTGGGCGTTAAAGCTTTGTGCAAGTTCAATGAAACTCGCTCGCAGTGCAATGAGCCAAATTATATATATTTATGAATATAACATTTTTTGTTAGCGATGAACTTGAAAGGTTCTAATGAAGTGGAGAAATCGCTTGCACTAAGTCGATAAGGACACAGACAGTCTACACAACATAGATGTTTATTAAGCATTCAAATGCGGAGCACTAAGCATAATTGAGCAAGTGGATAGCGTAATGAAAATCGAAAAACAAATGAGACAAGCCCGATCCACAACCATCGCCGCAAACTTCCAGTCGTTCTGCAATCGCTGTGATTCCTCTTCGTCCTCGATTCGACGTGTTATCTGCAAAAACACTTTAACATATCATCGAACGGTCATGACGAGATAATCCGTTATTTCGTCTGAATTCCTGGCTCCACTCCTCGAAATTAACTGAATTATTGAATGCGCAGTGAACTCGACAGCTGTCGACATAAAAAGGGCTTTGTGCCTCAAGTGTGGGTATTTTCAAAGAGTAATGAGTAAATTCGGTTCCTTTGAAGGTCTTGACCTATGTTTCACATTTATTAACAGGTGATGTTAGCTTATTTGGCACCTTCACTGTAAAAACAGTGCTCTAGAAATAGCAATAGCAAATGAGAGGTATCTAAAATTAACCTCAATCATTATATGCATCCAGTATTTTTATTCACAAACGACGAGAGACTGACGCTATTCTTCCCCCTTAGCTATATTCATAAGACGTGGTCCTATGCTTGTTTCCTTCTTAAAATTTCAGATTTTCTTTTCATACTTACTGTATAAACTTGGTGGATTTAAGGCAGTGAATAGAACGAATACCTTGCAGCTCTCTATAAGCATGCACTTGACTCGTAGAAACTGAACCTATTCCAAGTTACAGTTTCCAGTACTACTCACTTGTCGGTAAATTAAAATAACGAAATTCTTTAGCATGACAGAACCTCTTTAAGTTCCACATATATACGATGAAGTAGAAGTACTTGAGCATCTGCCGCGGGTCCGTCACGTAGACAGCCATCAGCAATTGGTTGTGGCTCTCGTTTCGCCGGTCCTGGCACTTGTACCACAATTGCTTCTCCATGAGAATATATCGTACCCGGACGAGCCATCATCATAAGCCATGGTAACCATTCCAGCAATATACGACGAACCTAAGTACATAATCGTTAGACACATTTCGTTATAAGAAATATATTTCAGATAGTAATGTATTGGTTCTCTCATTCGCAATTATAGAGTATTAATGGGTAATAAATGAATGTGTTGCAATTGCAGATTTCATCTTGTACCTCATATACGCTAAAGAATCCGAACACCTCATTCGATTAGCTTCGCATTACGCACTCATTTTCTTAACGGTATGCCGAACATACACTCCATTCAGTCAAAGTGAAGCAGAGGGTTTTGTTGCCCTTCCAAAGTTCCTTCATCAACGCTCTTTGAATGCTTTAAGAGCCACGATTTATCAAAAACGGCGCCTATTTGACTGCGACAGTTGTATTAGTGGGAGCCTATCACATTTCAACGAAGTGCAACTTTCACTTCACCTCATATTCTCTTTTGCCACCACCCCGATGCCATTCTTTATCACCCGCCTTTTTGAAGAAAACTCGATCATCTGCAATCAGTGACATCTAACGTTTTCCACTGAGGATGCGCACAGGAAGGCTTTAAAGAAATTCTACTTATTGAGGCTTTCAACATGCTGTGGAGTAGTAAATAATCTGAGATCTCATACTCGATACCCAACCAATTTAATTTCTCGCTCTTTCTTGTGACCAGCAGCGTTTAGGATTAACTTAGTAAAGTTTATTAGCCTGAGAATGTATGCCAGTCAAACACAAAGGAATTAAATAAAACTGTTAATTAAATAAGAATAAAAGATGACCAATGGTGACATCACATGTGTATCTGGGGTTCGGAAGTGTAAATTGAGAACGACCACCGTAAAGACCACAGAAGCCGACACCACCATCATACAGCATGAGAAGAATACTCCTATAAGTAGATTGCTTTGACTTCTGTTTCAATGGGCATTTATTTTTTTACTTGGGCTATCGTTCCTTCCCGGTAAATTCAAAGAAAATGAGAAAAGACAATGAATAAAATTGCTGATGAAGTTGAAATGACGCAGTATCTCAACAGTTTGAGGAATCTTTACGGTACATTGCCAAAAAATCCTTAACATGGATGTTCAGCACTGATGATAAAATCCTTCTTTGTGCAACATAGATTAACTATACGAATAATTTTGCACATATTTCAAGCAAATTACTTGACGCAGTTATAAACCCCTTCAAATACTCACATTTTACAGAATATACTTGTTAATCGTTGAGGAGTATTGTTGCGCGGATGACGTTAACGAGTGTATTAAACGGTCAACGAAGCGGTCAATTGATGTGCAACTCGCAGCAAAATCACATCGCTTTCTTCCCAGATTTTTTAAGTTTCTCAATTTGTATCAACCTTGCTAATTTCCTCTAAGCACTGATTAAACTTCTCTATTGCTTTAAAGTTCGCAATTGCAATATTAATTAGCTCGAAGTGCAAAATGAATCAAATAGAAGTTGTACATAGGATTACCGATCGTGCGAGGATGCCCGTGAAGAGCTTCGGACAACAGCCTTGAGGCTCAGTGTACTTCCACGGCCAAGAAAGCGGATTGGTGTTAAGCTGAGAAGGGTCGAAATTTCGAAAATAGAGGAAAACCACAAGATATTGCAAGACTTCACCCTCACAGCATCGCATGTGACAGCGTCAGAATATAGTGAGTGGTTCCCGAAATGAAACTGGACAAAGAGGATTTATCAGTAAAGAGGCCTTATGTTGGTGATAAACTGGACTAACTCGTCTCCCAATGTGGAATCAAGAGGTCCTATAGAGAGCAGCTTTCTGTTAAGAAACGCCTTTAGTTTCAAGTTATGAAGAATTTGCTGCAATATCTTACCAATGAGTGGAACGGCTTCGCTGGTTGGCGGAGTCATTTCGGCGACCATACTTAGAAAGAAACACACTGAGAGCAGAATCGTTATCTCTGAAGTCAGATTTTATCCTATTCACATGCCACTTGCACATACATATATACGTGAGATAGAGCTGAAAATGTTTTTTGTTACCTTCCTAACACCTTCTTAATCTCTCATTCTCCATCCTCTCATCTTCACTCCCTCTCTTAGTCCTTTCTTCCCAAGAAAATCATCAGAAAAGAGGAATTAATCGAAGGAATTTAAAAAATACATTGCAATTTTGAGGCGATAAGCCATTTATCATTAGAACCTTCACTTCAATAAACGAATGTAGAAGCATAGGAAGTGAGGAAGCATTTTGACTTCAACCTTCATTTTAGCAATCACCGCCTCTATAGGTGGTCAAGAAGCAGTGGAAATGCAGGCCTATAGTTTAGTTTAAGGACGACCACGCCACTCGCCTTCTATAAGAATTTTATTTTTCTTTGAACAAATCAAAGAACTATCGAGAAAATCAAGACCGACCTCGTGCTCAACATCTTACTAACCAATTTCGTAAACCCAATATTAGTTGGCTGTCAGTTGAAATTACTGGATAAATATATAGAGAGAGGGCAAACACGCATTCTGTGATTTACAGTTATTCACGCATTCTCATGAAATCGAATTTTGCACAGAGGCTTCAGCTATTGACAGCTTCCGACACTTTCTCCACGCGAATTTGAATTGCCCCGAAAATTCTCTTCTCACACAATCATTCCAAAGTGATAGCATCGATGGTAACATTGCAAACGATGTCCTATCGTTCTTTTATGCTCCCTTAGTGATCTTGATAATATCAGCACCTTTTACGCTACTGCAAAAGAGGGGATCTGATCAATGACTTGCATGACGGTCTGGCTCATCTACTGTGAAATGACTTACGATGATAATACCACCACTAGGGATATTATCACACTGTTTTGTGTCTGCTCACTCATTTGCCGAATTCTCTCTCAATTTCTCCATTTTTCCTCGTTCTTTTTACTTATGATCGTTCAAGTGATTCCGGCGGTAAATCCTGCAGTGGTTGGGAATGGTATATAAGGACGAGCGCACAAGCACTTCGTTAGGTTGATTCGTCGTGAGGTTCTGGTGGGCTGTACGACAAGTCGCCACGTGGCAGCATGGAGTCGACGAGTCGAGGGGAGTGTGGGAACGGGTGCGGCTACTGATGCCATTCAAGCCTCGATGGCAGCGTCTGCTTTCATCCTTTTCGACTCATGGAGCTCGACTGCGCTATGGAAATACGTCGTATTCACATGGCGTACGTCATGGTTGAGCCCGTCGACGGGTTCGGTCTCCACGCATCACAGATTTCTATCGTTAACTTCGGATAATTTTTTTGCTGTTGTGCTTTATTTCGCATGGTCGTGTTCTTGAAGGCCGTTTCCCAACATCGAGGCATAGGATTTCAGCGATGTCGTCCGCTGCTAGAATCAGATCGTCCGCGAAGAGGAGATCGGTTTTGTCTAAATGGGTTAGGCGTGGTTCCTCAGCGGCTGAGTAAATTTGCAGTGGATTTTTTAAAGGTTCTGGGCAAAGGTCTGCATTTGCTATCGGAGTGTTTATGAAGGGTAGGTCTTGTTCGTGTTGGCATTTTTCATCTCTAAGTTGTTGCTCAGCGGCAGGAGTGGCCACTAACATGAATGAGACTACTTTTTCTTCTGGGAATCGTTCACCGGATTTTATCCTAAGGTTGGATGACCTCTGGAATAAGAGGTCGAGGCAAACTGAAGAAATAACGACCGCAGCCGTGGTTTATGCTAAACGTAGGGTAGTCAATATCAATGTGGTGGCAGACGTCTATCGATGGTCATTGTAGCCGTGCAAATTGAGCCAGTTCCGATGTTTGATAGCATTTCCATGAACCTGCTCAAAAGAAATGTATTGGAAGTAGGCACTTCATTTAGAAATTCGATCAGCTGATAATAATGCTTGTTTGACGTTAACAAGAAAATCTATGATCTCTGCGTCGTGTAGAAGGGGGTGTTTGTTAATTTATTCAGGAGACCTTTGCAGACCGCGAAATCGTGGATTGCCGAGCAAATGAAGGAGGGTCGTATCATCGAAGGGCAAAAAATGAGCTGGAGTTAAGTGAGGTTGCAAAAAAAGAAGCAAGGGCGTATCGCTGCTATCTCTTGAGAGCACTGGGGTTGCGACACTGCTCCTTTCAGTTCATGTCTCCGTACTGGAACTGAAGCAATCACGACTGAAAACCAACTCCGCAAGGTGATTGTTGCAGGCGAGGAGGTGGGAGAACCAAGATAAGTGGTCGCTGTTGCTGAAGTTTTTCTTCTTATATCGAAGAAGTGCTAGGATGAGTGCTGCAGTCCATTTTTGTGAATGTTTGTTTGCGCCACTCATTTTTTGGTAGGATGGGCGTAGCACGTATCTCCACCACACCTTCGCTTCCCATTTTGAAATGTGTGTGAAGCTGTTCGCCACTCGCGATCAGCGATATTTGTGCATTCATTCAGCAGTGCTGTTCAGGGAACAACACCTCGGATGATTGGAGCCATCTTTGCATGTCATTATGTTTTTTTTTTGTCATTTTCATCCAGAGGAAGGGGAGTCCTGGTTGAGTTTAATCGTTCTTTTCGACGCTAGGTCCCTTTGTTAGATGCGGTTAATGACTGACCAGTCGCAAGGTAGTATGCCAGTATAAGGGCGACATGAAGTGAAATGAAGTGCCTCATGTCTTACTCCTTATTTTGTTGTGATCGGTTGTTTATGAGTGTGGGAATAAAAGAGTGCTTGTAAAGTGATCTGAGAGCATAAAACGATTGCAAGAAAATGCCAGGTGTTGACGGGACTGTGGATGAAGCGGTGCGATACCGACATTGGAAATCGGCTTGTTCGTTGCACCATGGAAGAATGTGAAGCCGTCATTGGATTTCGTCCCGTCTGAGGTGCCACGAAGGAAGCAGTTGGGAGCCGACGTTTCTGCCGCACCGTGAAACAAGTGATATGACTACGACTATAACTTGTAAGCGACAGCGTTCTTATTTATTCACTATGGAAGTGGCTACGACTATAAAATGGTCGGTCGTTCACAGATGTAGAGCACTGTACCGAAAAGCTATAAAAGTTTTATCTAAACGATTAACCCATTCTTGTGGTACAGAAGTTGTCCTGCAGTCGTTGTGTCGTTACCTCTTTTAACAAGGATTTATTTGCTGATTCGCATATCTGAGCTGCGTTTCCTGACCATCTGGTTGGTATTATGTCTTCCAGGTGTCGTTGGGGAGACGGACACGCATATGGAGGAAAACGTACGTGTGTTGTTTCAGGTCGGCGAACAGCGTCTACGATTCAAATAGGGTAAGCGTTAGCTGTACCTTCTTTCATTACTATCATCAGTGCCGCGAGAGACGTCGAAAGTTAAAAGCGAGTTCCAGAAAATTCGAGTTGCTGAGGTCCACAGTGAGACTTTGGGGGTGAAATTTGAGAATTCCTAATAAGACGAAGAGCAGCGGATAGAAAAGCCGATCAACTCCGCCCATTACTTGCGCCACTTCCATTTTTGTGCAAAAGAAGTTGTTTCCGAAGTGACCGTTATCTCATTTTCTAGCCAAACGAGCCAAAGCAAGCGATTTGTGGCCACCATCGGAGAAGAAGCATCCGTCCCAGCCGATAGCCTCGCAGGCACGCGTCCACACCATGAGCCTTCGCAAGCAGGGTTTCGACAGCATTGTTTTATGTCTTTTTTATGGGAGATTCGTTACGACTGTTTTGAATGACTTTTTGATAAATGTGTGTGGTGCTTTCGTAATGTTATATCTGTTTGTGTTTGAATAGCAAGTAGTTGAATAGCTTATATTGTTCGTTCTTCTTGGGCATTTCTTCTGTCGTGTGGGTCTTAGTTGGTTTCGTTCAGCACAGTCGCTACAATTTAAACGACCGCCGCCGTTTAAGCTGCATGCGCTGTTTGCTAGAGTATTGCTTTAATTGTACATATCTGAATGTGTATTGGATCATTCTCACTTTATGCCATCTATGTATGTATATATTTCCTGCCATCCTATTCTATCTCATATGCTGACCTCAGTTTTCGAGCTTCTGAGAGAGAGTTTGAAAAATTACAGCGCTGGTGGCGGTTTTCAAATTTACTTTTGGCCAGCCAGAATTGCATTATTCCATTCTGAACGTTGCGGCTCTTATCGTGAAGTTGCCATTAGACCAGCGAAACAGTTGCAGGGCTTTTATTTCCATTTATTCGCTGTTGTCTGAATTCACAGTCAACCGCACTTTTAAACGACCACCGCCGTTTAAATTGCGCGTGATGTGTTTTGTGGTTAGTTGCATATGGGGTATTGTTTGGCAGCTTGCGTTGTTCATGTAGGCTGCTTGTTTGTGCTTTCAAACACTCGATGTTCGCTATCGTTGAAGTTCGCTACATTTTAACGCTGCTTATTATATTTCCGTTGTTTATAGAACGATTAAATGCTAATGTTCTTCCTGCCAGCGAAGCCATAATCTTTTCGCACTTCAAGGCACCCTTAAGAAGTGTTTGCTTTAATGGTTTTCTATCGACACACGAGGAGCAAATTCTATGCGGGTTTGCGCATGTATATGGCTCCTAAACTCGAAATCAAATTTCAGTGAGATTCGAAATAGAGGGAGAATTCTTAAGTTCACTCCACTTACCTAACGTAATCTTTTCACCGGCATCCGGAGGCAAAGTGAAACCGAGAGCGGTCATCAGTGAGATCAATAAGCTCGGAATAATCAAATTAAAACCTGGAAATAAAAATCATAGTCAATATTTGGGAATGGAAAAAAGAATAGAAAATAATAGGGCGCTGAGCAAAAAATACGAACAGATTGGCGCGCACACTAACAAATTTCCGATCAACTCGAGGGAGGAATTTGTGCCTCTTTTTCGGTGGACGGCAGCGATTGGATTCGTCGGCACACCGAAACATTGGAAAATATGAAAGTTTTCTGCAACAGGAAAGAACTCCTACATGCTTGATGGAACGAAAGTATAGCATTCCTCAAGAGCCCGTTACGTATCTAATTTTTCAAGTTACTACAGAGCGGTCGAGAATTATTCCGAGGACAGTTTGGCATCAACGATTCTCTATCACCCAGAGGCAAAACGCTTGCAATGATGTAACTCTTTTTGTTGCAACTTCCTAATTGCAGTTTTTTTGCAAAGTGATTGATGCATTATGCTACAGCGATGGCATGGAACTGTTTCCTTAATTAGCGATTCAACATCTATCGCTATTCGCAAGTTGGCTTGTCGCAGGCCATCTCCCTTTTATCGAAGACAGTTGCATTCGTGCGAATACCTTCTCTATTTTCCCTTCTGTCTCGCAACGCCCCGCTATCGTTTTTCCTCCCCTCCCTCCTATAGTGGACAAAAGCAATCTGTCTTGTGTAAAATGACTTTGAATGACATCTTTGCACAGGTAGGAAGCACTTTGATGCAACAAAACGTTTGTTTTTTATTTGAGGAATCACTACTCGCATAGGGAAATTGAATTTCATACTTCCTACTCTGTAACAGATAATCGAGAGGAAACCAGATTCTCATCTCAACGGAAGAAGCGACCGTAGAGGTACAGACTCAGTACCCCCCCCCCCCCCCCCAATACTCATTAATCTCTCCTCCTTGGGAACCTTTCGCTTCCTTTTTTTCATCCCCAGTCAAATTCCCGGGAGCCGTATATAGATCATCGCGTGCTATGAATGTCCTTTTAAATGCACTATGACCAAGTCGATACCATAATAAAGTGTTCGTCTTCGAACGTGCATCGAGAAGAGGAGAGTGGGATACGGTTCAGGACAGCAGCTGTAGTAGGATACGGATCGTGAAGCCGGTGAAGCCAATAGATCCCACTCGCCATTTATCACATAGTCGCTTAAATCCATTTGATGTGCTGAAAACATCCACCGCATCTTTGCCTTATTCGTTCTCAAATGGCAACTGATGCCCCTATTGTCCACATAATTGAAATGATGATTAAATCTGCACGTTTGCAAAAAAAAAAGCTTCATCGAGTGATCATTCACTAAGTGCTTGGCCGTTAAGTCATAACAGACAAGACGCACATTTAGTAAGAAACCGGCTTGAAGTGAAAACTTAATACAATTTTCACTAGTGAGATTCATTGTTCTGGTAGTTTAATTTTTTGCTATTTTTGCTAGATCACTCATACTTCATTTTGAAGTAGAACTTTACTTAATTTATTCATCATATTCAACAAAGCATTCATTCCCAATGAATACCCCTCAGTATCCTTTCACGAAAGCGAAGAAAGCGTCGACGTTGAATTGCTTGGACTTCGGCGTCAAGCAGGCGCCGCTAGATCAAGACATTCGTCTCAAGCGATGAATAGCTACTTTCCGGTGACGACCAAGGGCAATGAAAAGAACAAATATGTTTCCGACTGTAATTTTAAATGAGCATACCCGTGATGTTTCGAGGGCTATGCAAACAGCCTCGAAACGGCTTTGGTATTCATCGTTGTGGTGATCAACACTGCATCGTTACAGTGCGTCATTAACATCGTTCCATTTCTCTTCTCTTTTCCTTATATGGGGTCTTAACCAACTTCGAACCCAGGACCTTGAACGAAACGAAGTCTCCCAATTTACGGAAGTCTCTCGCAACGTGCGCGCGAGAATCGTAATCGCAATGTACACACCTCATTTCTGCTCCGAATCTTCACATATCACTAAAGCCAAAGATGAGCGGGGTAATTCGTCAGACAGCCGGACCCAATTCACGCCCGTCTACAGCGCATCTTAGCGAACTTGCCAGTCCACCAGCAATCTGTCGGCGAAAAAAACGATAACTCCCACCCGAGAAACGAAAAAAAACGATGATTTAGCGGAAATGATTTTCGATATTCAGAGAGAGAACGAGAGAGACTTAGGGGGACTTTTTCACGACTCTTCAGTTTTTGTGGGTCTCCTAGAATAAATTATTTGAACAGCAAATCACTTACTCGCATTTGGATCAGCTGAATCGATCTGCAAATCGAGGGCAAAACCATGGAATGTCCATGAGCCAAACTATAAAAAACACAATTAATATCAAAGTGACTTATTATTATCAACTGCAAAACAAGCGCTATGTGAACTGCTCAATTTGTAGTGATTTACTTCATAGTTTTCTTTAGGTGACGGAAGCAGATTTCTGCTGGAAAATGTGCAAATGTTGGTCATATTCACACTATGTCCCCACTTTACAAGCACTAGTTGATTATATATCGGGCTGAGAATTCTCAGCTTTGACTGGAGACATATCGAACCTCGTCGATGTCAGTTGAGCAGTTGGTTGGGAAGAAAGAAAAAACATTGAAATTTATATGAAGATCTATTCTGACGCGTTCGAAACACTGCAAATCGCTTGAGCTTATCAGTGAAGCTTATCAGAAGAATGCGGTGTATGCATCCACAGCGAAACATGTGGCCTATGTCTGCTTATGGGCTTGGAAATAAAAATATATGCAACAGTGCCGAAAACGGCAGCAAATAATATACAATACATCTTCTGAAGCATCTGCAAAAAAATAGCATATAACTCTATAGCGCCTTCTATCTGTATTACCGTCAGCAGTTTGTTGCCTGAAGATTTCATCCTAAAGCATTGAAGGTTCTTGATTCGACATGTCCAATTTAAACTTTCTCAGAATTGAGCATTCAACTTAATTTATTTCAATGCTCTATTGATCAGAGTAATCTGAAAAGTATATAAGATTAAAGCTAGCGTGTGACCGTTCCTTCTAAAAAAATTTCTATGAAAAAAAGGTTTTGAACTCAGTTTGATGGCACTAAATTCCAGCATTCATTCCAAATCGAATATATCGAATCGCATCGACCACTCACCCACCTTCAGTCCGCAAATCTGATCGTCAAAAGGAAACCATGTGATATCGATTCGACAACTGAATTTGAGAATTCCAGGTGGAATCCAATTCACCTCACCCGAATTATAAACTAATAGATTGCTCTTGTAGGTCGAATCGAAATTCTCATCCGCACTTCAATGCTCAATAGGTAAGAGTCATTAACGAAGAATTGCCGAAGAATCTTAAGCAAAATAGACAATTTAAATGCGCAACAACAATTGCGTTGGAATTTCGTAAGGCTTATTAGCTGGACATCAACGATAAAGGCGAAAGAAAATCGTCGAATTATGCGCTAAACACATTTTGTTTCGACAAAACACGACTATAATAATTTGTTGTTTCTCATGAATGGCAACGCAAAACTCCTTTGAAAGTAATGTCGTCGCAGTTGATATGGTTACTTAGAGAGCTGGGGGACTCTTAATTTCGAGTCAGAAAAGCTGTCTACTTCGATTCAACTAAAAGCTATTGTAAATTCCTTCTAATTAAATCAAAGGCATTAATTTAACGTTTCTGAATGAATATTTGGCTCAAAAGATAACTGCTTTTATTCAATAATTTCTCAAAGCTGTTTCTTTTCCGTCCTCAAAATATATTATAAAACTTAATTCGAAGCAAACTGCGCAATTATGTCTCCTCTCACTTCAATATGATCGGTAATTTTTCGAATAGAACTAATAGGAAGGCTTGAAATTCGATCAAAAGAATCGTAAAAAAGACTGAAGCAGAGAATAAAACTCTTACAGTCTCTTTTAAGCGAATTTAATTACCTGTTATATAGGAGAATATCGGGTCTCCAAATTTGGTCAGCACCACCGGGAAATCGTACATCTTTAATGCCTCCATATTCTTCTGGATCCCATTTTAGTTTATAATCTTTCCATATCTGAAAATATCATTTCTCCACATTCTATCCACCGCCTCAACTCTCCGAGCTGGTACTTTAGCGAATGATGATTCGGTCAATAAGTTCCACTTTGAAGCAGAAAATATTGCGATAAAAGATGAAAGAACCGAAAATTTCGTTTTTTAGCTGTTTGCGCACATGAAAGACGGACAAGAGACAACTATGCTAGAGAACTTAAGTATAATCGAAAACTTATTCCTATGGGCCCTTCTTTATAGGCAAAACCGCAAATACTTTCTCTTAAGAAAATGATCCATTAGGCATCACAAGTGCGCTGCTCAAAAACCCTATAAATACCTCTGAAGGTATTCTGAATTTGTGGTGTTTGATGAAAAAATATCCGTTGTGTTCGAAAATTTATTAAGATTTAATTCCTTACGTTAGTTCGATAAATTCAACAGTTGAAGCAGAAAGAGTTCTCTAATAATTTCTGTAGAAAAATTATGATCCCTCAAGAGATGACTTTATGATGACGAATTATTTCCGGAAAAAATTGCTGGTTTATGATGAAGGAGCTACAAAATGGCGATAAAATTAACTTTTGAAATGCGTTTAGGTTATTTTATAGCATCAAAATACCTCTCTCAGTAAAAAGGATGTTACCTAAAGCGCATAGTATCTTCGGAACTATTTGTTTCTGTCAGATTTAGTTATGTGTGAGATTTTAACAACACACCATTCAATCAGAGTCAATCTTCTTAACAATAGGCATGGTCATTATGACTGAATAAATTTAAAATCGTTATTACAGACTAATCATCTAAATCAACGCGAATAAATCACTGATATTATTTCGAAAAATGGATAAATATTAAACGAACAAATCTGAGCCAAGCGTTGATTTGCACCACTTGGTTCTTCTCGTCGACATCTACAATTTGCTGCAGAAAGAGTCGCATCTTCACGACAAGCGGTTCACTCGCATTACTTACCGGACGTTCCAGTGCATTGTAATTAGTGAGCAAATCATTATACAGTCTCATCTCATCATCACTTGATGAGCCAATAGTGAATAATTGGAGAATAGTAAGCAGGATCGGCGATAACCACATCGACACTCGATCATCCAACGAGCTCTACATCGACAGTGCGCACTCGTTGCCGATTGCTTTACTAAGTGCGCCGCTAAAATAAACAAAACTTCCCTCTCAATGCTCACTTCATTCTTTCTAAGTACCGTTCATCCTCAACTCTAATAATCCTGCTAATGTTCGTTGATTTATTTGAGTCGCACATTATGAAACAGTCGCATTCTATATACATTTTTGTCCTTAAAACTGCACTATTGCAAGCAATCAACATAACCCTCTGCAATCACAGCGTTAATTCGTGCAATGTTGGAATATATTCTTATGCAAAATTATTTAGCATTATGCCGAAGATTTATCTAATAGATAGAAAGCGAAGTTTTGCAAATTCAGTGATTCGCAGCGGTTGAATTGCCCCCGTAATTTCTGCTAACAGCAAGTTTTTCCCGAAAGAGCAACTCAAAATATTCAGGAATTTGTTGATTTCTGCCCAATTTCTTTCTCGGAATTGCAAGCAGGACCATTTGTGCAGTAATGTTCAGATGAGCGTAGCTTTCGGTGGTACCACTGTAGTATTTTGCAAAAATCAGCAAATAAATAGCTCCATAGTTCTCTGCTCTGTTCTCAAATGTGTAAAAATTGAAGTCGGAGCCGCTCGAGAAATTTTCGAAGAACAGAAACCAAAACAATAAAAAAAGAACCTGGTGGCGGCACTGAGAACTCCAATGCTGGATTCCAAAAATTGATTCACTACGAAAGAAAGTTCTAGGGAAGCTTACAAATTATTTATGTGTCTTTCAGACAAAACAACAACAGCCACTGCTTTATTATTTAATATGTAAATATATAAAATAGAAAACGTTACGAAGTAGAAGATATTAACATCCGTGTGAGATTGCATAGTCGCAATAAGCAAAATAAAGATCATTCACGGCGATTAAAGATCACGAGCAGGTTGGTGTGCTGAAGGGATTTTAGCCAGAGGAGAATATTACTGTCAGGAACACACTTTCCACATTGATCAAAAACTCATTTTCGTCAGCAATAGAGGAATCTCTTCTTGATTTGTTAATAGTAAAGTAATCTTTTATCAAATCATAAAGTCAAGCAGTACGATTATATCCCTCAATAGGAAATGAATAAGAAAACCGAAGAATTAATTTTTAACTCTTCATGTTGCGAAGCAACCAACATATCATGGAAATAATACTGAAATAATAATTAACATCGAGCATATCGGCTGAAAACAGGAGTGTACAGACATGATGGTGAACACCGATCACTTTGTGGAGTTGCGACTATGCAGCTGCTTCGACAGTCTCAACTACTGGTTCCAATGCCGGCATAAATTTAAGAGTCTTCGACGAACGTGACTGAAGTCTTTTTGGCTTGCTGGGTGCTTCTTTCTCCTGGAATAGGGAATAAATATATGATTCGAGTAAGCCACGTTGTCTTTCATTCACGAATAAAACTAGTTCATCTGATTCTGTATCTGTCTTAGTTCTTCTGAACCCTCCACTTCAGTTTCTCGATAAGAATCTCTCATTCAAAGAGTGAAAAATCTTTCAGAGACTTTCACAGTACACATTCCACCAACCCCACGAAAAACTTTCACAACAATCGAATTGTTATATGGAAATTTATGTGGGAAGAATTTGAAAACTTAATACTTCCCGTACATGTTGCTTATGCAAAATTTCTTAACTAGAAATTGCTCCAATTGAAGATTTTTCCTCTACCTAATCCTTCCTCTTATCATGACAAATGCTGCTGGAATGTGCTAAAATGTGCGAATCGACCGCATTCCGATGTGTATACTCGAAAATCCAATTCATGGTTGCTTCCTTCTTGGATAAGCACGATCAAATAACTATAACCGAGGCATTCTGCTCGTCGAAGTTTACCAATTTAAAAACCGATATACCATAAAATGAATATAAAATAACGGTAACTGAAATGCTTGTAAGATAACGGATTTCATCAGGACGATTTCGAAGGCGAATTATCAGAGCAACGACTCACATCTGAAGAAACATAAACATCGGGGACGAGCTGATCATCCAAGTGCACGAGACGTACAGAGCCAACTGATCTCGTCACTTCCTGTTTAAAAAATAATATTGTAATACTTTACTTCCTCAGAAATTAGCATACAAAAAAAGCGATCTCCTTGAATCCCACCAAGCAAATTCTACAAATACCATTAAGGTGCCTTTTCATTTCGTTTATTCCGCTTGAAACGCTTTAATATTTAGAACTTTTTTCTGTATGCAGTTTAATCACCAACTTCGGTCGGCGACATTTGCAAATGAACTAAGATCCTGCTGAATGCTCGCTGTCACCTTGCAAAGTTATATGCCTTCACTATTAATGAGGTCATATACCTACCTGTTCGAAAGAGATGAGTTGCCTCCAGAAGCCAATGTTCGGTCGCACCAACGGTCTCCTGGATGCCATATGTCGATAGGCATCACGGAGTGACATATTACGGTACTTGACGAGAAAGGCGAGACATAGAGATGCCGATCTTGAGACACCAGCAACACAGTGAACTAGTACATTGCCTCCTAGTGATACCACTTCTTCTATCTGAAAATAAGCACTTGGAATTTAAATCTTTCTAGGATGGTGCAGTTTCTGTAAAAATGGTAGTCTAATCCTTTCGAATTTTGAAAAGAAGGTTCAGAAAATTCTCCACTGCAAAAACAGCTCAATAAACTTTCTCGTTTCTTCGAAAGGTTCAACGAAACCTGCTTGTTGCCACTAACAAAATATCACTGACTCAGTGAAAAAGAACAAGTGAGGAGTTTTTCATAACGAAGTGCTCACTTGATCGCATTGAAAATGCAAATGTGAATAAAGATCTGCGCTCGGTATGTCTTCAAGCCACAGTTTTGCACGAGGAATAGCACCTAGGCAGCGAGCGTTCGGCACCTGAAAATTGACTGCAATGAATGACAAGTTTCCTTTTAATATCAGTTCGAGGAAATTTAGTGTCACTAAGCTAGTTCAAGTATATCTTGCATTCTATACCATAACAAGTGAATTTTCTCTCAGCTTCCCTCGGAACATGTTCTCAGAACAAAAGGTTATATTTCATATTTATGCCTCTTGAAATTATTTTATTGGCGAACAAATGAATGCGCATTTGTTTAAAATGAAAAGGATAACTAACCTCAGTAGTGGCGTTTATTATCAGAGATATGTTGTACTTTTCCACATTTTTCGCATTCAATGATGCAACTCCACAAATGTAGAGGCCGTCAATAATCTCGGTGATTTGTGCATATTCGGCATTCACACGGAACAGCATTTTTGAGACCCTGGATGAATCACTGCATTTAATATACCAAAATACCTCACAATCCCTCACGCTATAGTGATTGTCAATGAACAATATGAAATTCAATAAATATTAAGCACAATAAATCTCCAAAATGAATAGTACTGAGTGAGTAAATTAACATATAACTCGGCAGTTATTCACTGTTCCTACAGAGGATTCAAAAAAATACTCGTGATTCGAAATAGGATAATGTGAAAAATTATAGAAAACGATATGTTTATAAAGGATACTTTCTTAAGAGACAAAAAGCCTCGAAAGTGCTAATTTTTCTTTAAATGCCGAAGATAAATGAATAATAATAGGCATTTTACTTTGCTACTTACTGAGGAATAGTAACTGTACACTGGCGGATATTAGATTTGAAAAATAAGCGAATTCAAGTCCAAAAATTTAAAGATAAAAACAGTGGCGAATGCGAATAGTGATGCATAATGAAGCGAAGAAACCACTGCAGCAGTTCTGAATATTACAGCTATACTCAAGTGGACCTAAAGAGTAAACGAATCAGCAAGATTTGTCCGACGCCCACACATGACTGAAGAGTGAGAGCAATGCTCTAATGGTGCCCTTAAATATGAAAGTCGTGAATAGGAGGCGAGCGAATAGAACGGCGCTGTCAGTCGTGCACGTGAGCCACATGTGCAGTTGCTAAGCATTTTGCAAAGCGCTTTGCCTCGATTCACGTGAAACGATGCCTCACTTTCGCAAGAATATCGATGTCTTCGAATTTCATAGAAAAATTGCTGCAGAATGGATGTATGTGTAGAGCGTAAAAAAGACTGTGTATTTTTTTCGTTGCAGACGCAAACATAATGTTCGTATAACACGTGGCTGACATGTGGGCTTGCGGGGCTCACTGACGGGTCGGTATCGAAGTTTTGAGTGATTTCATCGCATCGCTGCAATTTTGTATTTTTAAAGCGCATTGTGATGATAACATTTTATTGATGCATCTCTCCACGTATCTTCACTTTGAAGCACACGCGGTTTTGTGAATTATAAGTGGCAGTTAACGTTTCAAAGAAGGTAAAACGTACTGCAGATTCAAGTTCTCTTATGTGGAATCATGATTCCGCAAAATGGCCGTGCGACTGGGAGATTCCAAGCAAAATTCAGCACCGCTTATCTTCAATAAATGGAGGAAATAACAAATGTAGTAGCCTGCTTATCATCAACGCAGAAAACAAATCGCACTAACGGACTTACTTGAAGCTCGATTGTCACATATCAGTCGTTACTCTCATTGTGTTAATCAGAAGCTATTAGACAGACTTTGTTGGGGCAAAAAACCGCCATTGATCAGCCTTTTATGTTGTCATCCATCGGGAAATAGTGCGCAGTTTCTCCTTGTGGCAAAAATTGAAACCGCAGTTTTCTTTCAAGTTGAAGTGGCCACGTCCTCAAGACACTAAAATCTAATAATTTGAAGAAAAGAATCAAAATCGGCAAATGCACTAAAATAGCGAAGCGTTTCAAATGAGTTATGGATAAGGAAAAAGCAAAATATTCGATTGTCAACTGTTAATTCTTGAGAGAACGACAGTTCAATTTTTCCACCAACAGAGTCATTGATCAGCTAGAAGGGGATCGATTACTCCTGCCGGATGGAAATGTAGGCCTCGAAAAATGATGGAACTGTTAAGTTCATTAAAACCAAGCAAAAACGAAAACTGTGACATAGCAGACATATTTAATATGTCTTTGATTCATAAAGAATTTCTTTAGGGAACCTACCAGTTCGAGGTTTCATTAGATCTTATATAAGAATATGTATGTGTTGTTTTGTTAGGCGTATCACATGCGACGGTCCTCTCTACAGACGTTCTAACTGATCGATGGATCCTGAAATGAGTTATGGATGTTTCGATGCGCCATAAACCTAGATTGCTTTAGGAATGGCGGAGTTGCTTTTCACAGTTAACTGCAATGAAGAGGAATCTTTCTAAGGAAAGCATCGTCTTGAGTACTTCAATATTTGTTGGTAATTTATGCTAATGGTCGCTCTGACGAGCGCAACTGCAAATCGCTCATTCTCATAGCCACTTTGCTGCACTCTTTACGCTTCAGAAAAAGCCTATTCGTTAACGCCTTTGAGCGTATGCATAAAACTGCAAAGTGTAGATTTTCGGCATCAAATAGAAGCTGTAACATTTTACTGCTAAGGCGATATATTGGAATCCCACTTTTGAAGAGTATGATAGTCGTCAGTTACTATTTTGTAAGAAAGGTTCCCTTCAAAACGAAGTATGCGGTAAGCACACAACTCCAATGATAAGCCTCACTTCAGTTGGAGACTCCAATAATGAAGAACATCGTTTCTGAGGGCGTTGTGGCTCGGGACGTCACCTTTACCTGATGCTGAAGCCAGTTCATTTGAGAGTAGTTTTTTCCAATCACATCTCTCTTTAGAATAGGTCAAACTGTATTCGCCACTTCTGGTATTACCAAATCTACGAAAGTATGCATAGCAAGCTGAATCGATCATTGAATAAATGGGGCAAGTTGAAGCATTCAATTATTTTTAACTGTCTTATAAATTAATGGAACGGAGAATTTAAAAGACGCGAATAGGCTTCCACTCTCATTTCAAATGCTCAAATGTATTTTTGATCGATCGAGAAAATTACATACTGTTGCGTTATATGCAAAAAAGTGTTCAGTTGTTGCCATATTTCGTTTCATCATTGTTGACAGACGATAAGAGAGAATCTATTTCGGGTCAGCTGCTTTGTCATCACCGCAAACAATCAGGGTGAGTAGACGAGATTTCGTGGGCGAGCAGTGCACAGCTCCCCTTCACGTGAATATCCACTGAGTAATTTGTGAAGCGGATGAAATATCATAAAGCAATACTCAAAAGCAAACGCACAATGTGTCTTCGTGACGCTCTTTGAAGTTGATCTATCATCTTTTTAGCCTTGCCGTATATCATCTACAATCAAACGTTAGTGTTTTCAAAGAAGCTTGCAGGGTACGTTGGGAAGAAAAATGAGAGGGCTATTTTCTCTTTTTATTTTGATAAATGTGTTTTTGCATGAATTTTGCGTACACAGATATAAATAAATAAATGAATGAGTAAATAAATTAATAAATAACTGAATAAATAAATAAATAAATAAATAAATAAATAAATAAATAAATATCATCTTTATATGTCTCATAGTTCTATACATATGTACATGTAGATACAAAAATTACATGTATATAGACATCTGTATGCACATATGTATACACAGAACAAGAAACATTATTCACATTTGAAGGCACGATGATCATTTTATTGGCGAAAATTTTCAGAAATCGTAACCCTTGAATTTCCATTCGACTTTAAATGGCAATGCACCTTAAATCCTAGTCGATTTGTGTCTCGCCTCAGGTGTTTATAGCTCATTCAGTTAAAGGAAAGTTGAAATGTTGCTTGACAGCTTTTGAGACGATCGTGCAGAATAATCTCAACATAAGGCAAATAAGATGGGCATTTTTGATCGTGCCGAGCACTGTATCACCTTCATCAAATGAATGATGTTCCGCACAGTTCCTCATCGCGAGTGACGTTTTTGTTTTAAAGGTGGATTAGCATCAGTGCATTCATGATTTTATTATAATTCATCTGACATCGGTGCATTTGAATTATTTGCAGCATAATTAACAAGTTCAGCCGTCTGACTGAGAACAAGGTCGCGAATTTATATTTTCAGTTAATTCAATAAGGTATTTTTTATTTTGATAGTTATGTAAGCCGATTTAATTTAGTGAAAAAAAAAATGCAATCGATGATATTCTTTCTGAGTGATCAGCTGATTTAATTTATATGGTCGCTTCAAAATCGATAGTCTCATCTTCCACAGTTTCTGTTTGGAATTTACAGCTTCTGATAACCTCGTCTGTAGGGGCTCGTAGAACGGTCACTATTCAGTAAAAAAGCGCAGTAAGGAAGATGTGGCTTAGTTTGTGATTTAGGCGTTTAGGCAAAACAAATCTACGTATAACGCATGATCCATGACGCGTAGACCCTGTCCCAAAACGCAAAAATTAAGCATTATCCAACTCTGCTCGGTAAGGTAAACTGGCCAGGTGGGCGAAGTGCAGTATTGCAATGTTTTCTTGAAGTACTCTCCTTCGCAATCGGAAATATTGTCTGAAAGCTAAATGTGAGGTACGCATCTCAATGACGAGATATTTGCTGAAAATATGACGCTCTAATTAGACGCTCACCAAAAATGGGTGTCATTATGCGTTAATGTGCGCAGATAAGTGTCGTGAGTGGCGAGACAAGTTAGTTGAAAAAGCCATTATGAGAGTTGCCCGTAAGGGAAAAAAGCAGCTGGCAAAGTTGTTCACAAATAATATTGACTGACCAGTTCGATTTTTGATATACATGTAGATATGCTCGCAAACATTTTCATAGGTAAACATATGCATAAATTATATGAGGTTCAAAAAATTTGAAGAGCGAAGTACTAAGAGGGATCCGATAAAGGAGGTCGAGGTGAACGTGAAAATATGCAAAGATTATTTAAGGACCAGCAAATCATAATTGCGAAAAATTTCTCACCAACACGTGTGGGTGGGCATCCTGAGAGAACCGATGTAAAAAACTGAAACTGGCCGTATGTATAAAGGTTTAAAAAGGGAGTTCACAGCAGGCGTGAAATGCAAAAAATTTGCCAGTTAACTCAGGTGTACCGAATCAGCAACGAATCATATTTTTTCTCTCATCATCAACGAAATCAACTGTACGCTGGTTACCGAATATGTCTGTCATCATCGTAGGCTCACAACGATCAGTAAGTCCGACAAAACCAACAATACCACGTAAAGATGGCATGAATTTATTCGTTCATCTCCACACGTCCATTTCATTTGCACATTTTCTCATGCTTCCAACTTTGAATGCATGACACTAAAGAATCCGTGATGTCGATCTGTCTTTAAGTGTCCCTTCAGCAAACGGTGACATTTTACACTACATTACTTGTAACTCCACTCATTTTAGTTGCGGTATCGTGGAGGTTACAACATTATCACGTAAGAGGCATGCTATCAAGATGGCTTCCATGAAAGTCGGGTATCTCCAACTGTGGACTTCTCCTGTGGCATGCCTCACTGGGATTTACGTTAGCAGCGGCACTAATTTAATTCTTGCAAGGATAAGTCTGCCGAATTGCAGAGATTAGAACCACTTGCTGCGTCTATCACTTCTCCGCCCCCATAAATCACGGTCGTATGTATAAGCTGCGAAAATAACATAGAAACAACCCATCGCATACTTCTTCAGCTGCAACTATATTTCTTATTTGACTCGAAGAATCATCAAGAGAAGGAAATATCACATATGATGAGAAACAGTGCTCAGTTATTTTGCATTCGGTAATGCTCACGTGTGTTCACGACCGAATTCTTTCATAGATCTTACATAATCCACCACTAACTGCAACAAATTTTCAAAGGTTTTTTGCATATTCATAGTCGTAAGGATCTCTTCTCTCGAATATTGAGCGGCGCACTGCAAATCAAATATTTCTTATAACTGCAACTATCAGTAACGTATCAGAGATATGGCAAATATGACACGTTCCCACAGTGCCACTTGAAGGGCGAACCATTGAGCAGTTTCTATTTACGCCATTGAAAACAATTCCAAACATTTTTGGGGGCTTCTAAATAGTTGTTTCCAATATGCAGGAATTTTGACCATTCAGCCAAAATTTCGTCCTACGGAGTCAAATATGATCATTGTACCGCACAAGCCAGAGAGTAAAATTATAAAATTGATGTAGTGAGAAAATGGAAGTAACTTCAAAAATTGGGAGATATGAATAAAGATAATGTTAATGTTTGTCCTGGAAGATATTTTAGGCAGACTTGTCTCTGCTCTTATCTATAGCGGTTGCCAATTCCCTAACATGCCCGTATACAAGTTATCACTACCTTCGTCAACTAGTACTATTCAGAGCAACCTCGTTAACGATTTCTACTTTAACCTACTCATTTATCTCCGGTTTGCATTTAACGCAGATTGATGCATTTCAATGCCCACTTTCCGCTCACTAATTCGTTGCCACATTTCATATTGGTGAAATATTAGCACACCGCTTCGACTGCTATTTTCCATCGTGTGCAGCACGCAGTAGTTATTAGACCTGCCATCAAATACTGCGTGGTGTCAGAGCGTTGAAGCAAGCAGAGAGAGCATTGTTGAGACAGCACTACACTTCGGCTGGGCAATCCAATTAGGCGAACGGCCCCTGAAATCCTTTAAAAAAATGCTTGTACGCTATTGAATTCTTTTTATCGATCCTCGACAATAAAAGGAAAAGGAACTTTTGATCGTGAACTCCTTCTGAGCCCATAAGAAATAACGAACATTAAGATGGTTTCTTTCAAATTCGTCATAACTGCTACTCTTATTTTAGGGTCATAAGAGCAGATGTCAACATTTAATTAAGTGTCGGCTAGAAATTTCAAAGAAAAACTTCTAACTTCGTGAAAAATAATCATTCCGGCTGCATGAAAAGAAATTAATGTGATGTTTGTCGACTGCATAAAATGACAGCCATTAAATTCATCTATACTAATTGAGGACGACATTCTTTAACTGTGTTGTTTGTCCGATGCAGTACGTAATAAATGGTTGCAGCAGCTCATTGCAAGTGAAGCGAGAATAGGAAGTTCTCTTAGGACTCTTTCGCCTTCCCCCTCTCACTAAAGATTTTTGCAACATATGAACAAATAATAGGCACGCATTTATATTTTTGAAAGGTAGAATACTCCCACAAATGTGCAGAAAATATATCTTTTACGGCTGCAAAGCTAGCTGAAATAAAATTTCCAAGTGAAAGTAAAATAACGAAAAATTTCCACCTTCCTTTCTATCTTTGTTCCCACCTGTACCCATTAAATTTCATCATACAAAATTCAATGATCCCAATGTTGAAACTACCGGAAAAGATACAACCGTATGCGTGAACGCATAATTCGTCATAAAAAGCGTTCGGCAAAGTGCACTTCGAAAGCCCTTTTAAGAGGCAAAAAACGCCACTTTGCGAGACCTGGTGTTCCATGAACTGGATTATTACCTAAATTGAGAAGAACGCGGCACTCGGAAAATTTATGTAAGACTGTAGCGGATTGCGAATTCGACTACTTACCAGTTCACTTTCGATGTATGCTACTCAAAATTCGCAAAAATTCATCAGTATCCCATTCACGATTACTTTTACTTCTAAAACAATTTTGTATCATTCAGTTACTGACGATACAAAAATTTAACCATAATAAATACTATTCTAATTAATGCTGCCGTTATGTTCATTTCGCTCAACGCAGATGAAGTTTATTATTTTGAAGGAAGTAATTTGACTTCGCGGATAACAAAGCTGTCGATAGTGCAGCCACAATTGCGATCTGTATCGCTGATATAAGGTCATAAAAAGTTTCAGACGTTGCTTTCGACACACGCTCTCAACGAACACTGTGCAATTATCCTCTTACACTGGTGGTAAAAAAGTGCTGTGAAAAGAACGCCAAAGAGACCGCTGGCTGAAGTTGTTCCAAGGTTGGCTTTCTTCAGCCAGAATCTCTGATGTGCTCGTGTCTCAGTGATCTTAGAGCATTGACACACAAGAGACAAAAATGCATGCGCGAGTGATATATAAATGTGGGATATTTGCACTAGAGAAAACTGCGGGAGATGATGTTATCAGCCTCCTAGCGAGCAAAAGAACCTTCCAGGTAACTGGTGTTCGCGAATTGGTGCGAAAAAAACTCGCCAATTTTAATGAGATATTATAAGTGCAGAAGAACGCTTGACAGTGTCGCCTCTCGCGCGAGAGAGGATGCAACGACAGCTAATTGCGAACGTTTGCAACAAGGGCGATTGCGGTACCATCCAGCTATGGAGCACAGCTCACATGTGCCGCAAACTGCATCCGTAAAACACCGTGCACATAAGGAACGTCTTGCGCCTATAGAACACCTTGCACCTATGGAGAGTTCGCCCCCAGCACCTGTTTAACAGAGTGCGTGTATGGATCGCCCTGTAGCTAAGAGCATCTTGCACCTATAAACCGCCCTTTATACATATGAAACAGCATGTACTTGTGGGGCATAGTGCACCTAGAGGACCGATGACTCTGTATTTGTACTCATCTTGCGTGAGTTTTGACGATGAGCAAATTTAAGAAGTGAACCTCACGAAGTTTGCCACAGTCGTGCATGTTGAAGTTTGAAACTCATTTTTTGTAATCATTTGTTGCTCTGGTCTTAGTCAATTTCTCAACGAACCACTTCTACTTCTATATTCATAAATCTACATGAGTCATTTGGAGGACAAATTTTCATTATCCTTGAAATGTTTCATTCCCATTTAGGAAGCGGGTAAGCGATATACTTGCAGAAATCGCAGCACGTATTGAAAACTTTCGTGGTCAGGAAATTAACTAATCTCATAAGCAGATATAAGAAGTTGCTGAAGAATGTCCCCATAGAAGATAAAAAACTTCATATTCCTTTATCTTTGGAAGATGATAAATTATATGACGAGCGACATCTTATTTGGCAGACAGTAATCGCCCATGTTTCTGAAATTATCACGGTGATCTTCAAGCGAAGTCACAGATCGTAATATTGCAAGATTGTGGCATTTGCATAAAAAGAAGTAATTGGGAAGTGCGCTTCAAAGTGAACGCATTTTATTACTCTAAACTCTGCTAAACTATCCTTTTTTCCGAGCAAGAAAATTTCCTCAAAATGTCGTTGAAGCAAAAAACTGTCGTTGAAAATCGAATCCAGAAGATAAAAATCCAAAACAGGTCATAATAAGGAGACGCACTCAAAAGTAAGAACTAAAATATCTCAGCGACCTGAGGATTTAGACATTTGGATAGGGCGGTCGGTATTCTTGAATCCTAGAAAAATTTAATGTATGACAAGTGAACGTCAAGTGCCAGCTGAGAGCGTTCCCAAATGCAAATCGTTCCGAGGTGATTATGTACGGCTTCGATTGTGTCATCGAATAATACTTTGATTGCATCAAAACATATCAATTATGCAGAATATTTATGTGAAAATGTATTGCGCGGCAAAGTTAAAGAACTCGACCGGTTGAATGCATATAAGGCAGGTGATTAAAGAATCTCCTCATATCCATGTAAATTCATTGCAAGATTTCTAAGGAAGGGGGAATTTTTCATGAAAATTAGCAGCTTTCGTCATCTGTGAAACCATTCTTACAACTCAGCAAGTTTTTGCTTGTTTTGTTTTATTTGCGATTACACTCTCAATGCTCTATTTCCTTCACTTTGGCGCTGCTCATTGCCCCGTCTTTTCGCGTGAACAGAAACACTTCATTTAACATGATAATGACAGCAGCGAATGACTTCATTGGCATTAACTTTGAGAGTGGCCCACTGCCTCAATTGCCAGTCAACCAAATTCCATATTGTCTAGCTCTACCTACGACGACGTCACGATGACGTCTTTATGACGACAGCAGTTCTATCAAACTGAATTATGTGACGCTATTGTGGAGTTGGATCAAAGATGCTGGTTGATATGAAGCCGTTTTAGATAACGCTACCTCTGGGCCCATAATTCTGCTGAAATTCTCTTCCGCGACACCAATTTTTTGTTGAGGGACGTTACCTTACTCACTTTTAACCTCGAGACGGGGTCTATACGCTTTCAGCAAAATATGCGTTCCCTATTGTATTTCCTTTGGTCCCCGGTGTATCCTCGGAGAGTTGCCGGTTTTTTAGACTTCTCAACATCGATTTCTTCTAGTCGCCTAGTTTCCTTATGCCTTTTTAACCACATCTTCGCTTTTTTGATTTATGAAACGGGGAGATCCAAATCTGGATTTCATTTTCGTCCGCAGATGAGAGAGGCGACCTAGGTCAGCTTTCATAGTAATATTAGCACAATTTGTTTGTCAAACAAATTGATCTCATTATTGATAACGGTAATGAAGTACCTACAAGAACACTGCAAACAGCACGAGTATTTCAAGCCTATGCCATGACTTTATGGAGTGCCCACTTCGAACAGTTACATCAATTACTGTAGGGTGTCACCGTAACCTCATCAGCTGGTGGCTATGTTGAGAATGTCACGGTTGTAACGTTGATGTGTGGCGTATGAATTAATGGCTGCGGTGGCCTTCCGTGGCATACCAATGATCTCCATTGCGGTAACCACCATAGACAAGTCGCCTGGGTAATAGGTTGATGTGACGAGATGGCACCGCTGGAGGAATAGGGGTCAGCTAATGAAACGATATTCTCTACTATTTTAACGAGAACACCGCCTTGGCTGTGCTGCATGTTTGCAATCTGATGGCGTAAACCACTTCCCAATGTTATATTTGCCGTAAGCATGTTGTCGTAATCAGCTTTAAGCGAACACTAGTTACCGGCCGATTGGGAATTAAGAAACACACAAGGAGACTATGTATTTCATTTTTAAGCATGAACTATTGTTGCATGTCTTCACTGATGTGTGAACATTGCATTATCGTTGCAAAGGTGAATAAAAGAGAGGCGAAAATGGCGTCGTGGAACGCGCAAGCGACCAGAGTGGTGTCACCGGAAGTGAGTTTAAAAGTGGTATAGCAAAATGACGTCACCGGAGGCTGAGAATGACCTCACTGACATCGAAAGTTGAGAAAAGACCACCGGAAATAACGCCACCAAAAATGGCCTATTTAGTCCTGATTAATTATTTGGCCATTTATTGCAGCGTTTCAAAGTATGAAAACGTGCAAATTATATGTAATTAATGATGGCAACGAAAATCAAAAGTTTAACTTAGCCAGCAACCGCGCAAACAGTACGTGAAAGCCTTAGTGATATGTAGATCGACATGGCTCATCGCTTCAAAAGTCGAAAGAATGGATGTGCACTAACAACACCGACAAGAGACGGTTGTAAATGGTAAGGCATGAGCTGTGGACCACGGAGAGTTGTCAGAGTGTGTGATGACGGGAAAGCCGAGCACAGTTTTATTATTAGGAATCAAACCAGGCTTGAACCTGTGGTATTACTCTTGTCACTCGAGTTGAAAGGTTCCACACCTATCAGAATAATTCAAATGGTGCGGATGAAGGTAAACCTAACGAAAAATAACAGTGATAACGCACTCCTGGTTGAGAGCAGAAACTATAATCTGATATTACAAAGTAAGTAAGGAGGTTTACAGAAATATAATATCCCACAATGTGAGGGAAGCAAATGATGAAGCTTTTCAACAGCACTCAGTAAATCTGCGTAACAAAGCAAAGAAAATGTATTTTGCAATTTCCAATGCCGTTTTTAGCAAGAGAGGAACACCGGAATCTCTCTTGAAGTTGGTGGTCGATTATAACAACAAAATCACGGGCATCACCTGTAACAGGAAAAGGTTTACCATCTAATCTGAGAAAACATTCGTGCGAGATGTTGATAAAGATTACATGACATTTTTGATGAATATATGAAACTGCTATAAGTGAATATTACTTACTACAATGCCATCAAATTCAAAATGATGTGTTTAGATTAATGTTGTCATGAGATCACGGTGCATCGGGCCTGTTAGCATGCCTGCGATCACAGTCAGTCGGACCTAAGGTAGTTGGAAATAGCAGAAAATAAGTCACTTTACATAAAAATTTGAGAGAACTGTTGGTAAAAGTGATATACAGATACAGAACATGGCGCATCGAACAGTGTCGACTAAGCTGCTGCTTCAAGAAGCTCGGGCAGTGGCTCCAGCGACGGCATAAACTTGTGCGTATTCGAAGAATGAGAGCGCGTCGACTGATTTCCAACTTCCTCAGAGTTCTGAAAATTTCTACAACATCACCATGGCTTTTCTCATCAACTTCATATTTCTTTGGAGTTTTTGTTGTAAAATTTTTATTGTGGAAACAAATTATTCATAAATTAATGTATCTGTTTGCAAGTATGAGAACTGAACAACTTAAACAACCGCAATTGTTTCATTAATGAGCAACAAAGCATATCTCAGCGAAATTATAGATGGCGATCCAAACATCAGACGCATAATTTCTCTCACACGGACTATTTTCTTTAAAGGTGAAAACATTTCATTATAGGTGTCATTTAAAGATCGTTTTTTAATCATCCCGGAACCATACGGTTATAAAGTAGGAGAAACTTTAATTTGACAAATTGCAGAAAGTGTGACGATAATATGGCAGGAATCTCAAAACAGATATTAATCTATTAATTGCTATTTATGGAATATTAGTGGTGCAAATTAACCGCTAAGCTCAAATCCTCTCTTAACTGCCTCTTTATGTATTTGCCAACTTTTCTCCCTCAATCTCATCCTTCATTTCCTGTTATTGCCTCTAGGCATAGGTATAATCAGTGAAGTATGTGCATAACTACAATATGAATGAACTGCTTTCATAACGCATATTTCTAATTCATCCATTAAATTATCAAGATAAGAGGGCGCAAAAATGTGAAGATCCGTTGTCTCCTTATTTCTCATAAGCTAACAACATTTTACAATAAATTCTATGAATGAAAGATACCTTCAATGTCACTGTTTAGAGAAGTTGCACGTATGATTTGCAACTGTGAATAGCTAACTGCTAAGAGCGGCTTAACGAAGCTATTTCTGTTTTTGAATTTATTACCTGAGCAGAAGCGTAAACGTCAGGAATAAGTTGACCACTTAGAATAACAAGTTTAACTGATCCTTTGGTTCGTCGCACTTCCTGAAAAATTTTTCTCATCGAAACGCTTCTGCAAAAAAGCTTTCATAATGGGATGTAAACTATCAAGCGGCATTCATTTTTGGTAACTACTGTTTGCTATGCCAGTGTTACAAGTAATTAGAGCGCATTGCAGTACCTTCGATAGACCTCATAAGAAGAGGATAATAACGTCTTATTGTTCCCTCAGGATAATAACCTTAGGGTTATTATATATAAATATGGGATGATCGATAAATCGTACATTAACGGGTTTCGGGCAGAGCAGAAAGTGGGATGGCGCAAATTCACTACAAATCACTTGGGACAAGGGTTAGTGCATAAAAGATGACGGCATATTTGATTACATTACATCACTGTGCTTCTAGCTTTTCACGTGAAGTGTCTTCCTCGCTGGGGTCGGTTTCGACCGGAGCGGTGTTCAATCTGGTCGCAGACTGAGTCCGGTGTGGAAAACGACTAGGGTTGTTTAGCGCGGAGGTGACTAACACCCTTACAATAGCTTATCAAACTTTTTCAGTTTTTCGAAAATTTCAGCGAAAGCTGCTTGTTGCCACTAATGAAACATCATTAGGTGTAATGATTTGCTCAGATAATTTAAGTAAACATTTCGGCCAAATATAAAGAAAGGAAACAAAAACCTGTTCGAAAGAGATGAGTTGCCTCCAGAAGCCAATGTTCGGTCGCACCAACGGTCTCCTGGATGCCATATGTCGATAGGCATCACGGAGTGACATATTACGGTACTTGACGAGAAAGGCGAGACATAGAGATGCCGATCTTGAGACACCAGCAACACAGTGAACTAGTACATTGCCTCCTAGTGATACCACTTCTTCTATCTGAAAATAAGCACTTGGAATTTAAATCTTTCTAGGATGGTGCAGTTTCTGTAAAAATGGTAGTCTAATCCTTTCGAATTTTGAAAAGAAGGTTCAGAAAATTCTCCACTGCAAAAACAGCTCAATAAACTTTCTCGTTTCTTCGAAAGGTTCAACGAAACCTGCTTGTTGCCACTAACAAAATATCACTGACTCAGTGAAAAAGAACAAGTGAGGAGTTTTTCATAACGAAGTGCTCACTTGATCGCATTGAAAATGCAAATGTGAATAAAGATCTGCGCTCGGTATGTCTTCAAGCCACAGTTTTGCACGAGGAATAGCACCTAGGCAGCGAGCGTTCGGCACCTGAAAATTGACTGCAATGAATGACAAGTTTCCTTTTAATATCAGTTCGAGGAAATTTAGTGTCACTAAGCTAGTTCAAGTATATCTTGCATTCTATACCATAACAAGTGAATTTTCTCTCAGCTTCCCTCGGAACATGTTCTCAGAACAAAAGGTTATATTTCATATTTATGCCTCTTGAAATTATTTTATTGGCGAACAAATGAATGCGCATTTGTTTAAAATGAAAAGGATAACTAACCTCAGTAGTGGCGTTTATTATCAGTGATATGTTGTACTTTTCCACATTTTTCGCATTCAATGATGCAACTCCACAAATGTAGAGGCCGTCAATAATCTCGGTGATTTGTGCATATTCGGCATTCACACGGAACAGCATTTTTGAGACCCTGAATCAGTCGCCGAATTCAGCAGCTAATTCTCCACCGTCAATTTATTTCATAATTGTTATGCTGTCAAATGACCTTACAATTCTGTGGGATCTACGTAATGAGAGGAACCCATAAAATTTCGCCAATTCGCACCTCTGGGTAGTCAGTAATCTTTTGTTTATAAGTGCCGAGGTCTGCTCATGCTATACTGCAGTAACCGCTGTGCTGTTTATACAGTTACTGAAGTAAAAAAGTAAAGAACAGAATAATTTGTGAATCTCGTCAAACTAGCAGCATCGAAATCAACCAGGAGCACGGCAAAAGTATTGTCAACGCGGTCTCTTGACGAGCTAGTCAGGACAAAATCCACATGAAATAATATGTAGCTGGACCTGTGTAGTAAATTCACCACTTGCAAAATTCATTATTTGAATCCTGAAAATGGTATAAAGGCTTCTTTGAAGAATTCGTGCAGCTTCTCAGCATTCTCTTCAATAAACAATTTTCTCAGATGGGGAAAAATTAACGAGGAAAATGCAAATAGTCCCAAAATTATGGATAAATTTCTGGAAAAAAGTTATAAAATGAGCATAAAAATTACTCAAATTTGACATCCACTTTCACTATAAAACTGTTGGGAAAATTAGGACATAAAATCGAAAAATTCGAAATTTGAGAGAATAAAACCTAAAAATTCAGAAACCAAAGAAATCTAATGTATCATTTACATTTTTACAGCAAAACATATTAGAAAATTAATGAAATGAAATAGCGACTAAAGAATTTCTCATAAGCAGAAGCACTCTCTACGCAGGTTTAGCACAGATGTGCAGGTGGCTAAGAGGCAAATGAGAGGTGAATACGAAATCTGCGACGTCCTTAAATATGAATATCGCAATGAGCACCACTGAAGCACAATAGACCAGTCACCCATCAATCCATTGTCCACGTGAATATTGCGTGAGTATTCCTAACATTTCGTTGAATGCCTCGTCTCTCTCTGTTCACGTGAAACACGGCATCGGCGATGGAATTTTTATGCGAAGAAAAATATGGAACCAAATGGATGAATGTAAACGAAGAGCGACGTGTGTGCGCCTTTAATGTGAACTATTTTACGAGAAGCAGACATGGAACACTAAACGTCAATGAAGGAGACGCTTAAAAGGTCTCGGAAGAACCATAAAAAGAGGGATTCCCTTGATGTCTCAATGTCTTCCTGAATTTGCCAATCACACTGATGAATCTAGATGACCTTTGGCTGTTGAATTCAGAGAATTGAACTTTACACTATTGATTTATAGCAATCTCTGCAGTAAACTAAAATGTGATCAAAAAACTGAAATCTTTTCGCTCAGGAATTTCTGCGAAGACACGCTATGACAGCCTTATTGTATATGCGCATTTATAATATATGTGTGTCTATGTCCACCTAGAGATCGTCTACCTGGCCCGACAGTCGCCGAAGCTAACAATGCGAATTTCGGTAGGTGTGACTTAAATTTTATAAGGTGACCTCCATAACAACTTTGAAAAGAGGTATCGACTTTCAGCAAAATACCGGAAATTTAAAACTATCGGCAGACTTGCAAACATTTTACAATTGGTCGGCTTGCAACAGCGACCATGTTATTGTAGGTTTGTGGAGCAGAAGCAATTAAGAAACGAACGCATTCATCATTGAGTTGGTTTTGCTATTTGATTGCAATTTATGAGTGAGGTGTTGTGATGAATGGACCGGGAAAAGCAGCTTTCGCGCCAGCTGATCTTTCACATATTTTCATTTGCTCATTTCATGAGTAATTCCGAAAAGTTTCGATTCAACCACCTTTGAATATTGAATAAGCATTCTAATTGATCGTGGACCTTGTTTTACCGACGACTTTCTTTTTGGCTGTAGGCACATGTCGCATCAATTTGTTTGTCACGTCTTTCCACTTCTCTAATAAATTCTCCTTCAGAGAGATTGGGCTACCAAATTTGGATTTTTTTTTTTTTTTTTGCTTTGTTTAACAGTTTCATTCTCGAAGCAGGTTAACATAGTGACAACGAAATCCGCGCTTGCAATACATGCTCATTGTCGGGTTTTGCAGATAAACGGTGCACATGCGATTTTCCGGCCGTTCCTCTCTAAATGCCGGCCTAAGTGAATGGCGCTGAACTCTTTGCGTAGCTGCCACGTCAGCTTACCAATCGGCCAAACACGCTTGCGCAGTTAAACCGAAACTCCAATAGGCAGGTAAAGCTGTGCACAGCCCAGAATATTCTCGTATTCTGTTCAGTATATAAGCACACGGAGAAATGTGATGGATAAATGGCGTGAGAATTAACTGGAAATTTGATGCTGCTGGTGGATTTTACGAAAGACGAGCATAGAATACGCAAAATTTGACGAGAGGGCGCTGCGGTGCTCGCCTCTGCTTATGGCGTTATCTTTTTTGCACATCGAGAAATGGATTTCTTCCACTCCCATTTTGAATGAAGATGAATGGAAACTATTTTTAGATGCCAACACCTCGTCATCGGGGACTGTCGAAAGTTTACTTTGCCGATCGGATGCGTTTGTTCTCAGTGAATGTGACCTTCACGTGCATACATGCGCAATCTCTTATTTTTTGTGTAAGGCGTCAAGGAGTGCGCCCAATTCACACACAGCTTGTGTCAATACCCAACTTACCTTCTCATTTCTACAAACTTGAGCAACATCTTTCGTAATGACGATTAAAATGAAGGTGTCACTGAGCGAAATTGTCAAATAACGAATAGTTAAACTTGAGCAAAAACCGGCTGAAATGAAATCTCATTTTTGTAAATTTTACTCTCTTTCATGAATTAAACTCATATTGCTTCCGAGATCCCTTCAAAAGCGATGCATATTGTTACAAACTGCAGGTGAGTTTCCAAACATCTTTATATGGCCATCAATGGGAGCGAGAAACTCCTTGGAGCATCGTATGAAACGTTTAATGTTTCGATTGCCCTTAATTTTGCCCTTAATATGTGCAGACGCAGTTAATAGAATTAAGTGGCTGGAAACTAAATAACTTAGCGGCACGTGGAATTTCAGTATAATATTCCGATAAAGGACGATGGAATGCTATGCATTCTCCTACATCCAATTGAAGAGGTGGCTCAATTTTCGGCACTCTTCCGTTAATATCTCTTCTACGCATCCAAAATTTAACCTAATAAAAGTTCGGACTTTACTTTGAATTTGTATATTAAATCATATTATAAATGATTTAAATTTAAGCAATGGTTACTGTTTTCATCTTTGCATTATACGTCGTTGTAATTTTGGACTGATATGGGAGTTATCCTTCAAAAACTTCCAGTTAGCGGATTTCAGCGAAATTTGAAGCGGCCATAATTGGATGAAGAAAATTGAAAACTTCGTTTTGGCAGTCATTCATTTCTGTAATTTTACACTTACCACATTTCCCTAACGAAGTTTCTTTCTTCGCTAAACAAAACTGTTGCAGAAGCAGAAAGGTGGACATATAGATAGTAAATATATATGGATAAAATATATCCATAGTAGATATACGAGTCAAGAGGCGGTGTTTTAACGGATAAGATTAAACGGCGCCCAGACAGCAAAATAGCGTGCCCGTTGAGAACAAAGCACTGATCTATTTATTTGTCTACACATCGTCGAACTTTTATTTATTATGTCTCTTCTTCGGGAGCAGTGATGACCAGTGAATAGCAACTGCTGCAAAGATCGGAAGTGCGTCAGCATGGCAGAACTTGACTGCAACTACCGACACTGAACTTGGAACAAGCAAGGAGCCGTGCCGTAGGAGCTGATACAATTCGCGCCAACCAGTACACTTTCGCTCACCACGTTATTCTCTTTGAATTGCCAAAAGACCCCAAACTGTCAGCAGTAATTCATTCATATTTCAAGTAATTCAATCGTTCATCTAAAATTGCCTCAAAAGATAGACTTTTTGCGAGTTCAGGTTGCAAAATCCATGCACATCTTCAGGCAGTCTTTAGTGTCTGAGGCAGTTTTTTCGAGATTAGTAGATGAACTTCGATGACGTAGGCTTCAGACTGTATTTTATAAACTACACCTTGTATCTACTAAATTTCTTAGCTCTGACTTCAATGGTTCCTTAGTTGAAGCCATATGATAGACAAACAAACGTGTACATTCATAGAAAAAGCTCTTCTTGCAAGTTTGCAAAGGGGTAAACAAACAGAACTTCGTTGCTCCAAGCGTGCTCGAAATACGAAGCAAATTACAGGGTCATGAAACTTGAGGGATATTCTGCAACAGTAGGTTAGCTTTACAATCGTCTTTCACGGTCGTAGTTCAGCATGGACATTAAAAGAAATTGCATGCATTAAAAGGCGCAAAATGTTAATGTATCACCCTGGTTTTCATCTGAGGTCGATAGGTCAATAAAGGATACGTCCTCTTTAGAAAGAGTCATGATTATGTTAAATTTTGTTATTTTTTGATAACTTACGAAATCAGACGAAGTGATAACCTTTTACTAGCTCTTCAAACCGTATATTTAGGATAATTGGCCCAAATAGAAGAACGTTGTTAAGTTCCACTTTTAATCATGTTTTCGTCGTATCTTAACGAGAAAGTTTTCTCCGCAGCATGACTACGTTTATCAAGGAGATGTTCATTTTACTTTGTTCTTAACGTGACGATCATTTCCCAGGTTTCAGACGTGCTGCTACAAGATAAGTTTGCTCGATGACACCAGTAGCGTTTGATAAATTTACATGGATTTTTTAGCAAAGAGCACAAAAAGCTTTCCGATACAATCCACAGTGGTCAGTACTTCCGGTACCTTTCTTAAATTATATTAGGTCAATATTTCCACACACTGAATTTAGTGTGAACTCTACAAACTGGAACCTTCCTCGTGTTTTCCAGCCTTAAGTTCATTAAACGTTCCTTTTTTTAAGATGAGATTTATAAAATTGCACAATCTAGCTGCTCTTTCAACGGCCATATGCGCCTCTCTTCGGAGATATTTGTCCATGTGTCATAGACTAATGAAGAGATGGAAGCAAACTTTCGTGCAAATTCATTTGCATATTTGAAGGGAACTGGTTCATCGATGATCTACGTAGTTGTCAGCCGTTCATCCAATATATTCAGAGACGTGGAAGGAAGGTACTTTTGCAGTTTTGTACTAACGCCATATGTGCTTTTGTAATTTTGCTTAGCTATTGCGAAACTCAAACAACTACGAAATTAGAGTATCCTGAGTTCTCCATCCCGTGTGATCAACCGCTCGCATAAATTCCCACTTGAAACTACATCTCTCGACGGTTTACTATTATTTAGAAAATCTCTTACAATAAGCAGTACGAGATATTATCAAGTGTCTCAGCGACTCTCCAAGAAGGATAATTAACTGGAGAGAAATTGGGTTTATGCGACCACTTGAGAAGCGTATTATTGTTATTTAATTCCATCGATGTTGTTTGTTTGTTTGAGATCGTCTATCTTCGGAAAGCGGATTTTTAGCAGTGCTTATATCTTCCACTTTTTTTTGGTATTTATATGACCGGTGGAAATGAGATTACGGAAATTACAATTATGGCAGTGCAGCATGTTGCTAAGTTCGTTGACGTGCCTATTCGTTTGCTTTTTTCCACGTGAAGGCTTCTCTCGGTTGTCTTACTCTAAATTACCCTAGTAGATCCTGTTTATCACTTTTAACGTATCAAACTTCAAAGGCCCTAGGCGGACGTATCCAAGCATCATCTGCGTCAACAAATTAAGTATTTCAGTAGTGTGTTGGTAAATTTGCGAATGAATTTATGAATATCTTGAGCTATCGATTTGCCTCACATAAGAAGTAAGATGAAGTGCAAAATAACAATGGCACTCCGCAGTCAGAATAAATGAACAAATGCGCGAATGAAGAAATTAATATAGAAGTAAACAAATGATCAATAAAATGAACATGAGAAAATGCTGAAAATTTCGTGGCAAAGATAGGTGGCAGTTCATTCGTACTGGAGACCTAATATTGTAAAATGCAAATCGACTTTCAGATTCAGTGCATTATCTATTCTGCTGATTAATAGTGCCATAAACGTTCTCATGTTACGGCCTTCAGTGTGGTCTTGTTAAAGGTGTTCAACTATAAATTCTGTTTGTTAACCGCTTCGAACACATTGGACTCGTGTGTTTTGATTCGAGCGCTAAGCAAATCAGAATCATATATATGAATCATATACAGATATATAAATGAAAGAAAGTGTGCTTATCCTTTGACTATCTGACGAGATCTGCTGACCGTTCACAAAACTTGCGGTGTTCATCTCCGTCGTCATAGTATAGTTCTTTCACATTCCTATACCTCCTTCGTTTTTGAGCTTATGGTTATCAAATTTCAGAGGTACTTCCGCCGATAAGCATCAAATTAAGCATTTTGAGTGGCAATTCATACGATTTCACACAGCACGGTGGATGGGAATGCAGCATTCCGAAACGAAATGAATGAACTTCAGTAAATGATAGAACCGCCTATCTTTTGCATAAAGTTTGTAACATCACCAAGTGAAATCATATGGAAGTTTGTTGTGTCCATTCGTATTACAAGATGATACAAATTTTTGTTGCCTTGGAAGCTTCTTAGGAAACATGCAACCATTTGACTTTGAAGACGAGTTGCATAGCTCCTGAAAATTACGAATTACAAGGAGATATCACCGACCTCTCCACCAGCAATCCTCCCCTCTCCACTCCTTTCCCTCCTCCCCCTTCCCCCAAATGAAGGAATAAATCCTGTGCTAGTGTCAGTGCTATTTTCGTCGTTCACGATGTAGGGCTAAGCTGTAGTTTAAGAGGAGTATGCAAAGAATGAGGGGTGTGTGTTTTGATAATTGTGACTGGTGTATGTGCACAGCTGGTCGTCAACAAACAACAACCCGTTTTGATTGATCATCGAACTCAATCATCGGCAAATATCCTCCAATTGACGCATTCACTCATATACATGTACAATTACATATATCTCATCAACACAACTACGTAGATCGATAACTTCCACAGCTATGATAACACCGATTGTATCTTCTCACTCTTCACAATACTGCATCAGTTGGACAGTAATTTTGCAACTTTCGGACTCTGCAGAATGCATTTTCGATAGAACAAGCCAGTGAGCCTAATATTCTCTTTTCTAAACTTCTAAAATTATATATCACAAACCACTTATTTCATGGAAAACTCACGTTGAGCAATAATTACGAAAGTTTTTCCTAATATAATTACTTCAGTGTGACTCAAGCATTAAACGTGAGCTGGATTATACCACTTGATGCCTTCCAGGAAATGAAACAAACACCACCACTGTTTAAAGAGAAGTTGAGTAAGACCTGGTTATAGAGCTTCACTAGGATGATCTCAGTGACACTTCGATGGAGAAAAACAATATTCATCCGGTAGAAATTTGCGCGAAGTCACAAAGTCACAAACATTTGATGCGAAGTCACAAACAGTGATGGGATTCAGATTTGTATAACGCGGCAAATTCGAGCAAGTTATATGTATCAAAAGCACTTTACATTTATCGTTAGGATTTCCTCCTCAACGAAAGGTTTCTTTTCTTTCGAAACTTCAACTTTCCAACGAAAAAATCACCACTTGAGTCACCAGCATCAGTATCTTCCGTCTCTTGTCTTCCCGCTTCCCCTCCCCCAACCACTCACTTCTCCGCCTGTCCTCCTGTCTCCTGGCCCCAACTGCAGCAACAAGAGCCGTATTGTCATATTTCAGGATGTGGTTTCTCAATCAGTCAAGGAAACCGGGAAATTTGAGAATTTTTGCAAAACAATCAGTAACGCTAATACCTTCACTGCGATCAATACTTCCGAAAATGTTCAACAATAAAACCGCATTTTATTTTTCATCGCAATAGTTTAATGCGTAATTCTCTTCAAAAATCGGCCATATATCTATTAGAATATAGCCGTAAAGATTATGTTTTCTTCAGGGAATATATTTGTTCTAGTAGTGTAGTCTTCTGAGTAAATCGAACAAATGAGTCAATATAAACCGAATCGCTCGATTTGCACTCTAATACTTTTACTTCCGAGCTTTTTTTATAAAGCTGAGCATTGCTCTCATTACGCAACACAGCTGATGCCTCATCGGAACATTCACAAGTAGTGCGCTTTATTTTTGTACTGCCTAATCTGAGCTTGACAAAGTTTGTTTAGCACATAATACTTAGCAACCGATGGAAGATAGCAATCGATGTGTTAACGCCTATAATATGGAAAGGGTTAATGAATTCAAATCTTATCAACAAATAATTGCAAGTGACAATTCTTTAAAAAGTTACTTCAAGGAGATATTTATTGGTAGTTGCTTCTTGCACAAGTCCCTCAGTCTATAAAAAATAAACTACGAACAGAGGGTTCCACGCAAAATAACGAAAGGCCTATTAAGCAATGGCGATCTCTTGTTGCAATTAAAAATTCTTAGAAAAGGCTCATAAAAGTCCATATTTACTGATGCGTTGCTAGATATCAACACATCAAGGGTTTGTCCGATCCACTGACATGCATTCGAAGAATGTAGTTCGACCAGCAACAGATTTCGCAAGGGTTGAGCGAGGCGTCGCACAAGTCTAAGGTTGTATAAACTTATATTTCTTGTTTCGTGGTTTGGACATGCGAGTTCATATTTCGACGGGATTTCGGCCTCGGAATCCGTAAACAGGATCCTTCTTTTGAAAATTGGTTTCGACTTAAACAGCTTCCCAGGAGCATGAAATCTCCAAGCAATATCTATAGGTAACGAGTATAAGAAGAATTTTATTAATTGCTGAATATATGAATGTAGGTAGCATCGATAAAAGTGGGTATCATAAAAGAACAACGCTTAGACGACATTTAATGCTGCTTTCCGACAAGATTTTGCTGTGGCATTCGTTTTCTGAAGAATAGCAGCAACGAGCTCGCTGAAAGATGCTAACATTTCAATACTTCTTAAAAATTTGAGTAAAATTAGCATCTATCTGCAAAGAAATATGATGAAAGCTATCCTCTCGCTGGAAATGATATCGCTAACAAAAAGTACTTGTCTCGCTTTTACTGAAAGCCTTATAATTTGACGAATAACTTGGTGGACGTCCGCAACGCTCTTCCAGAAAAAAACAATGATGAAAATTAAATAAACAATAATAACTGTACACGTGGAAGACGTCGATTATTATCAAAACAATTCATTCAATAATCTATCGAATGGAACATTCGACGGATTATTCAGGAAGATTATCGCCTCCGAAGTTATATTCAATTATGCAGAAAGGTTTACAAGCATAGTCGATGTGAGGATTCGCTGAACGTGTGAAACCAATTCCCATGCAGCTAATGCAGTGCAACACCTCATGAGAAGGTGCAGCACCTAACATAAAAATATGCAAAAAACGGCTATTTCAAAAGTTCCTTTGCACATCACTGTCAATGACAATGGATGAATCCTCCTCATACGAAACGAAACAAAAGAAAAATCAACATTAAATTAGTTGAATTACTTTCAAAGTATGAAAATAATTTTAATATTTATTTCAGGCGATAAAACAGCACAAATTAATTGATTACGCTTACGATTTGAGGAGAAAAGTGAGTTTTCAAGGAAAGAATACAACAGAATTTGTTAGACACTGCAAAATTAAGCTCGAATTACTCAGTGGCTCCTAATATGAAAATTTGGCCATACTACCGAGACCAAGAAGTTTTCGGCTACACCTTCAAATGCACAAAATATCTGCAGATCATTTCTCATCGTCGAACCTGATCAGAACTGCCCGGTTTTGAAATATTTTGCAAACAACCCATACCAATTTGCTTGAATGACCACCTTTGCTTAAAGAAGTGAATGACGACTGCTCTTTATCATTTTCCATGCATCGTGTTGGCACAAAAAAACGAGCTATGGTGGTGAACAGTTTGGCACAACTATACAACTATCAATTGCACGCATCACATAGGCATAGAGTGGCGCATTTTATATTACAGTGAGGGTTCGTGCGCAGTACGTTGTAGGAGAGACAATTTAAATAGATGAGAGGCAAGGAGCGATCACACAAAAGTTCCGCTCAGAACGATTATCCACTTCCGTTTATAGTATTGATCAAATAAATAACTCGCTGCAAGACACTTTCTCCATTGTGTATATGAACGTTGAAATCGAGCGCATAACGAATTACATTCGCCGACATCGTTCTTTTTGGCCATATTTTCGAGCTATGAACGAGGTTAAAGATAAAAATTTGTTTTCCTGCATCTGGCAGATGCAAAACTAATAGAATAATACACAACGACAGTAAGTGTAATAGAACAGAAAGTAATACAATGCCATCGATACCTCGCTTCCCACCGAATGAGTTCATTCCAAGTATGAAGTTCACTATGTAAGACAGTAACAGCTATTACAGACTTTCAATACACGAACTCTCAGCATAGGCTGCAGTGTGCAGTAGTAATCTAGACAAAATTTGTGGCCGTTGCGAACGACGGCATCACCGAACATCTTGTACCATTCCACCCATTGTTCACGTAGTCGTTTCTTCCGCCCATCTGAATAGAACATCTTCGAACACGTTGGGCCTCAAGTGTCAACAACAACGAAGTGCAGCATTGAGAAATTCAGAAATTTCGAACTTCGGACCCACTAGTCAACCTCAGTCTTTCATCCAATTTCTCTCCCCTGCTCTCCTCCTCCCTTTTCACTCCAAAGTTCCTGTTTGCGAATGAGAATGCGACGAAAATCTGCAGTCGCAGGGTACCAATAAACATTTCCCACCCAACACTGGCTCCTTCTCTCAGTCGCTTCTCTAATGGTGTCCATAGTTATGTAATACAATCGACTAAAAAAATTGTTTGATCTAAATGTATAAACATGCAAATATAAATATAAATGAATGAATAAACAAATAAATAAATAAATAAATTGTCTTAGCACAAGTCTTAAAATATATTTTACACTACTTAACAGAGGAAACAATATGAAAAGGAACAATAATCTTTTGTAGATTAACCGTAAGTGTAGTGGTTGCAGTAAGACCTCGCTTAGCTGGAGGCAACGCAATAAGACTTGCCAGTGACATTTCGCCGATTTGCGCACTCGTTGAATTTGCCTCACACGCATGACTCTCTTTATTATCGTTGCTTATTTCTGGATAGGAGCAACCGCTATTGTCCTAAAAGTGTAGTCGGCATGATCACTCACTGGGGCATATTACTATCGTGTCATGCATTAGCAAACTTTAAAGACTTCAAAGACAAGGCTGATCGGAGAAATTCCCCTCACTGCTTGATTTCACGCCTGGGTGTCGAGAAATATTACCCGAAGATTCTCCACATAGATTCAAATTTTTAAGCGAGATGCTTTAAGAAATTCGAGCATCATTCAATGGTCTTTCATTACAACGAAACATTTCATTTAAAAATCAGAGAGAAAGTGATCATCGCAAAAAGTGAGTCATCGATAAAATAAAGTCACTGCTGTCATTAGAAAAACACTTTCAAATGTGTTCACATAAATGAAAAGAAGAATAACATTAACGGAAATTGTGAAGTTAAGGATAATCGGACAAGAGGACGATAATACATACCTGTGATATTTGGCTTGCACGATAAGCGGCCAATCGTTTCAAATAGTCCCGTTTGGCGGATTCAGTTTTCTGCTTGTAGGACTGCAACCAACTCAATAATGTTTACTTTGGCAATAAATCGCGTGCAGCTCTTAGTTTTATTAATCCCGAATGGGTGATTCAGCTACTCGCTAAGCATGCCGCGTCAATGGAAAATATCTTTCAAAAACAAGAGAGGAAAACCATCATAGTGTGAGGGCTGCATTTTATTGTATTTATTCAGTGAAAGCCCATACGGGGAGAGACGCCTGCAACTGACCACTAAATCATAGTTGCTGAGTGGAAAATCTATATTAATTTTAAAATTTCAGCCATTTCCTAAACAAACCCCGTCTGAAAAAATAATGAGCACTTTCAATATGAACCTTGAGGAGGAGAGTGCTGCAGAGGGAAGGGAAGAGTTCACGAAAGAGAGATGATAAACAAAAGGAAAAACTTTGTTTGTGCTCAAGTGGATGGAAGATATTAAACAACTAATGAATCTCTTCGTTCAAATAGCAAGGGATTTTGCTCATCCACCAAGCTGCACTATTAAAAAACCTAATTATCTAAACTAGGTATGGTGCCGAAGCATGCAAACATCACGAAGGATTCGAGAAAGCCACTTAAAAAGCACTTTCGTGAGCAAAAACAGAAGAGGAGAGAGGCTATGATGAAAGCGCTTCGTTCATTCGAATTGAGGAAATGACTGGCTTTTATTCTAAGCGCTTAACCATCTAAAGAGGTCAAAACAAGTATTGTCCTTTGTGCCCCAATTCTCATGTTCATGAAGCGTTTTATATACAAATGATTGCAATATATTCATTCAGTATTTCACTAAGTTTTCAATAAGTTTTGATCAAAAATTCGTATGCCACACTGTCTGCAGGAGCTGGGCAGCTAATATTACCAACTGAAATTAGAGAATTCATTTATTCTTTTGATTTATTTTTTTAATAAACAGCACGAAAATGAGGTTTATTTTTTGACAGCATTTCAGCTCAAGCAGTTGTACTTTCATAGCTAGGAATAGGGTCGAGGAGAGCAATTGGAAAAAGGAAGGAAATATCTCGGCTTAATAAAACGGGGCAACTGAAGTTCGTGTAGGATGCCTCATTCGCAAAATAAGCTCGTTTTGACGAGGAACGTGGAAGAACCCAGATCCATGTTTTCATTTCAGATTCCTGTAATATGTTAAGACCAGACGAAAGAATGGAACGAACATTTTTGGCGCCACCGTCAAGTGCATCCCACATTGAAGCGACAATTTTGGAGACCTCACCAAACGTTGCATTCGGAGTGCGGCCCTTGATGGCTGCTTGTGTATCGCGAAAGAAAAGAGCATAAGCGGAGACGGGCCTGCAAAATCGATGAGCTAAATGATTTACGAGCGACGTTCCTCATATTCATCTTCCCTTCAAACGTACTAACAGAAAACTACCCTTATTAACCAATCTTATTAAAGCCTACACAAAAATTGTAGCCCTCCTCAATTCCGTTAGTTTCTGGTTCCTAAAACAATATAACTACGTCCGTCATGAGGTAACCTCTATATTTCATAATCGACACTCATCTCCTCTTCTTCCTTATGGTGATAGGAGCTCTAATATGGTAAAGTGGCATTTGTACTATGGTTGTCAACATACTTCATAATTCCATTTCCGGTAAGCTTAACAGCAAAATGCAATGCATATATCGCTGCTTCGAAGCAGACGAACGTTTGTGGATAGCAGCTCATCATATTTACTCATTTTACTAGGAAAGCTGATTTGATTGACATACGAGGGTCGAACTTGTGAAATTAATAGATGAAAGCGAATAGAAAGAGATTAGTAGGAAGAGATGAACGATTAACAGAAAGAGACCTCGGAGAAATGAACGAAATTATTAACGTAGAGAATTAAACAAACTCAGTGCTCAGCTAGGAAAACATCGTTGTCAAACCTGGAAGCTTTATTTTACTCCTCTTTAGCAAGTAATTTAATTTTTGTCTCAATTCGATGAGTTCATTTCTCTTTGTAATTTTCACATTTCTTAACGAAAGCCGACGGAAAAAATGTATTAACTTTGAAAAAACCAGCAGTGAACGGCGAAAAGTGTTTTCTGAGTGTGATTTCCACCGCACGAAAAACAACACAGGGATAACGTTCAATTGTGCTTAGAGCAAACGCTCACTTTTGCGGCTCATTAGGATCCTTCTTCGGCTTTCTTTTCCGAACCGTTTTACCACCGCACTTCGGTCGACCATCGTTTGTTTCCAATTTCGAATCGATTCTTGCATTACCACCAGTCCAGCAAGCATTTGATTCTCCAGTACTATAGGAGCAGCTAGTTGGAAATAGTGAAGGCTCTATATTATTGAGATCAAGATACTCGCTCTGGTCGATTCCGTAAGCAGCAAAATCTGCATATTTATCTGCATGTGAAAGGAACGGCGCATGAAACATCTTTGCACGTTAGACTTCTCTGGCACGGTACCAACTTTACGATCTCTGGAATGAGTTATTATGATCACTTTCGACACAGACCATGCCGCCTCTGTCGACTGCAACGTCACGTATATCTCATGTTTTAGTCTTTCGCAAATCTGCTCCCATAAAGCAAGTTATAGCAATAGGATGTCTTACGTGTGTGCGCATATTCTGTCCGCTCGTCTGTCTGTGCAGTAACTCCAACCCGGAAACAACCGAAGGGATAGCTAAACACCGAACGGCAGTTTAATGCATCCAAAAATTTCTATGCATGTTGAGAACAAAGAGATTCCTCTTTTAGTCGGTTTGGATGCGAAAAAAGAGCGTTTCTTATGGGAAGCTTGTGCCAGCTATTGAACGAGTTCAATATTAATGCATTATTGTACATACATTATTATTTGCAGAATTAATTTATTTAACAAATGGAATAGTAGAAGTGCATCATGCAATTGTTGCTTTCCTATTGTACCTATTAAAAAACCTTTAAAGAAGCATTAGTTTACGAAGGTAAGAGAGTTTCCCTTCCAGGTGTTTGCACTTCTTCTTGATAATATTTCACGTTCCTAAGATCATTTTATATGCTGATTTACAGCCATTTCAACTGGATTATTTAATGCAATCTATTTTGTGCACAAGACATAAAAAAACGTTACGCTCTGCAAAAGACGAACACACTTGCACATAAAGAATGCGAGAAAGGCTAAAAGTCGAGATAAAGTTCAGTTCGTTTGTGTGTTGCAAAACTCGTTCTTTCATGTGATTCAGCTTTTTGTGTGGAACACACGAAAACACATCCAGAAAAAATTCTGAGAAAAAGTGGGGAGGATGGAAATAGTAGAGATAAAGAGAAGCGGCCTCTCACTATTTCCTCTAATTTCTTTTCTGGCCATTACAGTCTTTTTCCTCCATATACTCTCAAAACATTCCATGAAGATCGAGTTGTTGCCTTCTTCACGCTCTTATCCAATCTGCATAACCCTGCTCAACCGTAAGCTAAAAAAAACCATAACCTCCAGAGGCACTGCGTAATAACTGCGACGACAATTCCATTTCCAAGAGAACCACTGACTTCCAAGAGTTTCTATGCAACCTCTCGCAGTTATAACTGTGTATAAATTTTAGAATCATATAGGCGCCAATATTACCAAGTCAGCAGGTTTTTGACCGTACTTAATTCGAGAAAGCATTAGAGAATATTTTCGTCAAAGACTACATACATACTCTTCTGAATTTATGATAGGGAAATAATAAAAATAGCAAATATCAAGGACGGCTAATACGACTGATAAGACACGCTGAAATTATGCCGATCACATATGCATATCACTTAACTTTTGCAACTGTAGAAATTTAACTGAACAGTACAAAATGTTGAACGATTTGAGCAGTTTTTCTGACACAGCAAAGGAAGGAACACAATCATCTGACTATACTACTATGCGAGGACGATGTATAACCTCGTTAGCAGTCGAAAATAAGGGGGAGGCAACATCAGACAGATCGCAGAGGTTTCACGTAATTCCGAGTTACCCACCTCTTTCACCCACTCCTCTCCATTTTTGTCTTGCTAGGGATCAGAAGGCACAACTATATTTCGTCTTCAGAGTTTCTGGCTTTTTGTAAACCGCAAAATGCGGAGAACACCTTTATTTAACCCATCATTTCAGTTCACTTTTTTTCCAATAAAAGTCCTCAAATTTCATAAGCACGAAAGAAGTCCCCATGCAGCATGGTCAGTTAATTTCATAAATCATGGATGTGCTCATGATAATAGCTGATAAACAATAAGATAAATACAAATTATGATATTTATAATAATACAAGTTATAATAAAGCAACGAGGATGAATAATTAATAACTGTGAAGAAATGAAAATGAATAGTAACGAGCGAGAAAGAAAAGCGCATCAAGGGGATTAAACGAAGGCAGCAAGATGGACAAAAAGTGGTGTGGATGAGGGCAAAGAGTGAAAATTTGTCGATTTAGGCAGAGGCAAATTGGCCGGAACACGAAAGCCGCAAGCATCGAGAATGCACCACCCAATGCGCACATCAGCTCCTTGCCATTTCGCTATTAATAAAACGCTTATAACGTTTCGTTACGCAATCATGCATGCCAGTATATCGATAAGCAGCATCACCAACTGCATTTCAAAGAGAAGTGCGCAAAGACGATGTATTGCTCTTCTTTTCCCCATTTAATGACTAAGAAGTAGAGGAGAAAGTTCATGAATAAAGATAAATAAATAAGTTAATAAGTAATTATACATTCTGAAAGGAAAACACGGAGCCAATCCAGACAGCATCATAAACATAAGAATAAACAAAAGAAGGAACAATAGAAATGGCTTGTTTGTTTGAATAAACAAATTCTTGAATAGAACGGTTCTTTTCATGGACTGGTTGGAGCTCAAGCCATTTCCGAACATGAATCCATACCCTCTCCCACTTGCCCTCCACTCCCGAATATCCCCTATCCCTGAAATACGTTGAGAAATATATAGCAATTTAGAGATTTCTATTGATGCCAACGCAGCATAATGAAAAGTATACAACAGCCATTCATGTCATCATGGTGCGGTTGTGAATGCGGTTTCTTGTTCAGAAACACTTCTCGTATATACCGGTTTCATTGCATATTCCCAGCCGAATATTTGAACATTTTACGTAAACAAGACAGCCATGCGGCGCGGTTGCAACGATACATCTATACAGCCAACCGATGGCTATCGTTTATCTTCTGATGGTACGTCCGAGCACCTCCATTATTAAATATTATTGATGAGGTTTTTGAGTTTTTTATAATAATGAGGAATAAAAACCAACGGAAAAACAGCTTTCGAAGATAATAAGCAATTTCCATGAATTTTTCATAACTTCAAAGAATTTTCTCTGCGCTTTTCATAGTTTCCTAAACCTCAGTCAAAATACGTAGTCAACAGTCAGAACAGTCAAAATACGCATCGTAAAAATATTGAAGAAATAAGCGGGTCAATAGGTTCAAACACCATTTTGTGGACGAAATTGTTTATTCCTGGAAATTTCGATAATTCTCACAACGAGATAGATCATCATAGGTAGATTTCACTGTGCAGGCGGTCATGATTTTAAACTTTTGCGGCCCGGCTGCTCAGGGGAAGCAGTTTCCTAAAGCGCCAATAAATAATAAAATGCACATAACAAACACTTCGACATTTTAATCGAATGGGTGCAAATCTTCCGAGGAAGATTCGTTTTTATGTGCATTTTACGACTCGACTCGACACAGAATGCATAGGAATTTATAATTGCGTTAAAGTGTCAACAAAGAATCACTTCACTCCTAACGGATCAGCGAAAAGGCTAATGCGCGGAATAAAGGAGTAGTTTAGATCACTATCATGATATTTTCTTACTTCAACTCTAATCGACTACGAATTAAAACTTCCTCACATACACATCTACAAACGTAGTATCACTGTAACACCTTTTGTATATAATGATGCACTAAAGGCATATGTGCAGGTGCACTCAAGGGAAAGTAAAACTTAGCCGAACTGAATGGAGCAAATGATGCAGTAAAACGCAAAATGTCTATCTTGCAAGTTGTTGACAACAGAGACGCTATCTAACTAGTTTCTCGGGTGAATTGCGTGGATAAAAACATGTCGTGAAAAGGGATATTGGAAAAGAGATTTTCTGATGGCGATAACAATTCGGCGACACGTCAGACGTCTTCAATTCGTTTCAATAATTTCATTGACGTTGAATAAAGTTTTTGCCGATATCGATAAGAAATTACACTGAAAAATTAAAAATCCTTCCAGCGTTTTTAGTAAACTAATCTTTAACAGGAAAGTGATAATTATTTTAATCAACGCTACTTGAGTGAAGGTAAATTCGGCTTTAATTGAAAAATGGAGCAGCTACAGCTCACCGATATCACCTCTAAAAAGACGACTTTGAAAGCACTGTGGACAAATTCTGACATCAAACGAAGACGGCTTTTGCTTATTCGCCAATAACAGCAAAATGGCCCAGGTGTCCATGAATTATTCGCAAAAAAGATCATAAGAAGTAACATAGAGAGGGGAAATGACGAAATCGAATGGGATGAAAAATACTGCCACTATTATTATTTTGAAACCGTAAGAGAAGATGGATGCAATCCTTCCCACTCATTCATCCCAGCCATGTCATCATATGCCAAAAGGACGTTTAAAATTTAAAGTTGTAAAACTGTTGCGCTTTTTACGAATAAATCCGGCATAATTCCGATTCATAGTTCACCAAATGCAGTAATAGTTAGTTTCCATGACGAAATAAAATCGCTTTGCAAATTATTCGATAGCGTTGCGATGCCACTCTCCTAAAATGTCTGAATCAACGATGAAGCCTCTTAGGGATTCATGGTTCTGGGTGCAGTGTGTTTACGTTCCTTTAAAATTATGAACGTTAAGGGTGAGCTCATGAAAAGACCGATAAGACTTGTAACTTATCACCAAACATTTCTAAGTATATGTAATACCTTTCTGTGAAAATTACAAGCAGTAGGCGAGAAGTGAATAGCACATCTCAACCTAGACGAATCGATCTAAATGCGAATGTTTTCAATTACTTCATTAGAAAGCAATAAAGACTCTTTATTTATCTGAAACGAGATTTCTTCTACCAAGGAGTAATGTACACCTACTCGAGTAAAATAACTCTTTAATTTATGCATAATACTCAGTCATACAAACGCCTCTTGGTGGCTATACACTTGGTGATTATTTTCTCATTGATAACTGGCGATGACCAATTAGAATGACGGCAAGTAATAAAGGCACCAGCTTAACATTCGGGAGCAATTTTCTCAGCTCGACCATTAAATGCATAGAAGCATTTGGTATTTCCACTGAGCCACTTGAATATTGCCTCTCAGTGAAAGACAGTGTTTGGGGCATACACGCTTAATGTAAAATGAAGTGAATGAGTCCATCAGTCGATTGCCAATTAAATCTGTAAATGGTTGATGAGACGACAGAATACACCGACACACAGACACAAATAGACAGATACAGTCCAAAAGCTGCGATAGCAGGTGTATAAGTAGAGAACACTGAGGTATGAAGCATGAGAAGCGAAAGAAACGATCGTTCCCTTGAGCAAGTACACTATGCAATTTGAAGACTACTCGATGAACACCTAACCGACATCTTTCACAACAATATTGACGTAAACCATTGCTGAAATAGAAAGAAAGACATGTCAGCACATGAAGTGCCGCTTTATCAGACCCACTCTTCAAAATTAATGTTGCCTCTCATCCAGTACTAGTAAATTAGCGAAGTCAGCTTTAGAAAAAATTTATGTTTACGAAACATCAGTTATAGTATAATATCGATAGATGTAATTGTAACTGATTAATTAATTTGTAGAGTATAACGTAATGCATAGAGCGCTAAAAAGGGACTCTGGATTGAAGTGATGAGGATCGGGTGGAGAATGGAGTGTGCATGAGCTGAATGGGGGCAATACGAAGTGAGGGGAGAGTGGGCGTAATACAATGGCTCAAAATTCGACGGGCGAACCCAAAAGAGCGATCGCTGCTCGTTGCACACTGCACAAACAAAACGCTCAAAATTTGCAATGCAATTCCACTTGGTCACTTGCAACGCATCAATTCATTACACATTACGTTTTGCCAAAATGTTTCCCCCCGCAGTAAACAAACACTTCTCGTTTATTAAGCACCTTTGTAGCCTTAAACGAAAGAAATCTGCTATTAACACCAGATTCTGAATTCATCGTAGTGTGTCCTTCGGCTTTACGGGTCGATCAGACAATCATTTTAGGAGTTTTTCAGCTTTTCATTCTCTACTTCACTAATTTATCAGCAAACATCTAATAGGGTCTAAAAGTTCATTTATTTAATGAAACAATAGTGACAGCATCGAAACACTCAACTAAAGAGAAGTTTAACTGAATGCTAATAATTTTTAAATATATGGAGGGGTTTTTTTCTCTGAATAAGACGTGATCCCAGGCGAGCCCATGAAATCTTTCTTCAGAGATATTCCTGCTTTTCAGAATGGACATATCACCGGATAAGAGTACATAAAAAGGGAATAAGAACCGATTTCAGCATGATTCAAATCATTTTATTTATTGCTTTGTAATTTAAAATCGAAAACGAAATTGCAGAGTGCTCCAAACATTTCGGAACTAACGATGTGTTCTCACAGGGAAAGAGGGCAATTCCCCATTCCTCCTGTCATTAATTTAAACTTCATCTTTCGCTTTCGTTCTTCTCCTAAAACCTTGAACAAGCATCGAACAAAATCGCGCTTCCGCGATCTACAGATACATCTCACTGGAAAACATCGAAAACAAAGTACATAATCTTTGTAAAACTAAACGAGAGCCAGAAATCACCGCTATTAGCTGATGGGCACAACCAATATTTAAATGAATTCCTTACGTATCGTGTACTGGCTGACTAAGAAACCGACTGAGTTACAGACCAGGTCTTTTCTAATAAAGGTGGAGAAAGGTGAAAGGGGAGCTGATACAATATACACTTTTGCATTTCAATTATTCGTTCAACAAGTTTCCCAAGTTAACAGCAAAGAATATGCAGAGTGATGTCTTCGTTTTTTTCAATCAGGCCGAACTTTTCTCGTAAATTTTCATAAGAGATCCGTTTTTCCATAAATCGACAGCAGTTAAGTGATAGTCCAACCAGTGAAAAGTGCATTGAAATCTCCAGAAACCTTTAAATTGGACAGAAGAGTATGTTATTCAATGTGCACATTATAGCCACTAAATTCCGTAACCCCGACCAGTATTTTCGGGCTGAAACTTTCCAACAGACCAACATTCACGCAGGCAAACAAATGAATGGACAAGTCGCCTTCACAGTGCACTTTGCAGAGCAAATTTGCCAAAAGCACATAGGACAACGATGTGGAAATTATATGCATATAAAAAATCGAACAACAGTATGTTTCAACAGTTTTCAAAATTGGTGCATTGGTGCCTACTTGAGCATAAAAATGTTTAATAGATGGAAGGACGTTATGCCATTTAAAAATGTATTTATGCTCAGGGATTAGAAATTTGTACGAAGGATGTATATTCGACAGGAAAGAGACTGAGAAATGATCTTATCATAGCATGGCCATCATGAGAATATAACGTTTTACTTGCCAACGAGACTTACAATCTAAGAGAGCTTGGTGCTTTTGACGATGTTTCAAAGTCAACGCATATTCAGTGCAAAGAGTTACGAGGCAAAGGATTTATAACAAGCACTCGACTAGGAGGTACGCGCACTTCCTCTCTGGACCCAGAAGAAGGTAACTGAGGAAAATAATTAGTGACTGAATAAAGACGACGAGCGAAAGAGATGACATAATATAACGTTGCAAGTTACGTAATGCATGCATACGATGGACGATAATTTGCAAAGACTAGGAAGGTCGTCAACGTGAGGGGCATGCGGGTGGCACAACATTGCCCATTTTACCATCCCCTCGCGGCGGACGATGACCCCCACTTGCACAACAATAATAATAAATATTTCCGAACCATTGCACTCCTTATCCCCTTAAACAATGACCGCAAACGTCTGAGTGTTTGTTTTAGTGACCATCTACCGTTTTCATCTACGAAGCATCCACCGTTTCATTTCGTCGTTAAAATCAACTAACGGCAAAAGGATCTCACGATCACAGAATTTTGCATGTTAAGTTGTTTGATAAGTTATATGCGTGAATTCTGCATAAATACTTCAATTTCTGAAGAGGAAACAGTGCACTGCTTCTCAATGACGAAAAGAGAAGATCGCAGTTCAAGCAGAAGGCAGCCTACTATCGAAGTGATAATGAAAGTGTTCTGAGCGTCTTTTTTGACGGCATTTCTGATGACTGAAATATCTTGCGCTGCGGAAAACATTTGCACTGTTGTGTAAGTGCAAGAAAATCTATATTAAAACAAAGCTAGTTTTACCAACATAATTCTATTATTGTGTGGCTTCCTTACTAGGGCTCGTTTACTCACTTGCCACTCAAGTGAATTTGCGTATTTGTTTGACCTCAATGGCACAATAATTTGACGTATACCACTTCCCAAAAGATTCATTTCTGAGAGGACCACATTGATTTTTGTGTTAAATTTCTGCCATTCTCTACCGTACAGTATTCACTTGACTTTAACACACCTAGCTTTGAAAACCGATCTCTCATGACACTTCAATGAAATTTTCCTCATTTAAAGTAAGATTGGCTGTTTAGCGTATATTTCTAAGATAATTCCAACAAAATGACTGTCGATACGAAAAAGTTCCTTAGACTTTCATTGGTTAAGACGGAATTGCGTGTTGGACAAGCATTTTAGAGTAGGCAATTCGAATCATGTCTCCCATAGAGGTGCCGCATCTTTAAAGAGCCAGTTTCCAGCAAAATCGGACCCCGAACAAAAAGTTATGCATTCGAAGGAGAATTTTCTAACGCTTTTCATTACCATTTTAGAAAACTCTGATTTGCACGAAATATGCAAAATCCCTTAAGAGGCTCAGTAGAAAAGCTATGCGTTAAATTTGAAAACAGCAGTTAACGATGCTTTTCACTGGTATGCGAAGTGCGCGAACTTCGTTTCTCCTAATCAAAGGGTATTTCTGGAATAATGAAGATTTTTCCCGAAATACAATTATGTTACATGAAAACAGTCAATTTTCGGAACTCGTCTTTCCATGAGCGCCCACCTGGAAGAGTTTTTTCAACATACTTCCATAAAAATCTATAAGATCTGAGGTTCTAATGGAGAAGAGAACGTTTTCGAAATCGGCGAGATAAAACGACCTATGAAAGTGATGACCAAAATATGCTCGTTTTATCAACTAATGTATTACTGAGGGAAGCGAATTGTTGACCAGATCGGGAGAAGATGGAACAAGAAAATGCGACGAAGCAAACTGACAGAGAAGTTCCATTTGAATCCTCATGAAGGAGGAAATTGCAAAAATGCTGAGTGCTCAGCTGGAAATGTAAAGTATCAAAGTGTTCCATTTATAAAGTACTGCCGCCTAGATGCATTGCAACCACATGCCATAAGTTTTACAAAGCATGAAAATGAACTACGATTTCACTGTTTCTTAATGTTCTGGATTAATGAAGATCAGAGCTTAAGCTTGGGCTAAATGTGAGAGCAAATGAAGGCCATTAAAAATAGGAGATAGATTAGTGTTGTTTCTGCATCGAAATTATAGGGCGCTTCTGCTAGCTACGAAAGGCAATCGGATAAGAGTGTCGCTCTAATCAGCGCTAATTGACGTGGCATTTCCTTTGACGGAGATTGCATAGTCCTACGAATTCAAAGGCTTGCAACAGATGCAATGCGTGTTGCATTGCGCAATACTGACGTCCACGATGGTGATGAGTATATACCAACTACAAAATGGCCTAAGTGGTCATCGACAGACTGCAACAGTTCTTCTAAAACAAATCTATGTGTAGAGCTTTGATATCTCCAAAGACATGATTCCAGGGTTTCCCTTATCATGCAAAAATTCGATGTAAATTGTTCCTTAAGTTCGTAAAACCTATTTTCATTTAAAACAAGTTGCATTGTGCATCTCGTTGCAAAGTCGATCGCTCAAAACAACGTGGGATAGTGAAATGAAGATTTTTCTTAACTCACTGTCCACCTTCTTCATCCAGCTCATTTTCTGTTCTCTCACCTGTAGTTGTCCCATCTGAAATTATCTTGCGGCACTCAATACTACTGCGTGATACTTGTGCTGCTAAGGGATCGGTGAATCTAATCGTCAGATATCACTGGATTCTTCACTAAAATTTGTTCATAAAATTGTGCAGTACAGCTTCATGATTCGCAGCTAACATCGTTTTGCTCATCTCCAATTTCATGAACACTACTAATTTTACTCTCTCTACGCAGCGGATTCATCTATGTCTCAGAATACACAAATATTACACACTGAAAAAATATATAAACTCCACTCAGTTTTGTGACTATCGTTCTGATTGCCGCTGCTAAATACCGAACTTTTATATCGCACAATGAGCGATTTCAGACATAGGCTTTACAGTTACAACTGTATACTTAATTCAGTCTCTAAATTCGTAAAATAGGTTTAATTCTTGCAACGAGCTGAAAATCAGCTTTTTGTTGAAAAAAAGAAATTTATTGGCTTTGCAGGCAAATTTTTGAAAATCTCTGTTATGGAATCGTTTGTCAATGTTTGCTCCTCAATCCTGCTGCTATAGGATCATCCAAACATCAATCAACTACTACGAGCAGTCGCGTCCCATTCATTAAATGCACCCACCAGTCGCTGTTCAGTGAGATCTACATAATTCGACAGCCTCTTAGCCTATTTCCTCCTAAAGAGAGTATGGCTAAGAACCGTTAAGATCGCCATACTTGTAATGTTTTTCCAGCTAAATTTGCAAACGCTTCAAAAAAGTTTAAAAAAAACACATTCGAAAACCAACAGAAACGAAAAGAAACAAAAAAGAAAATTCGCTTTCCGTTTCCAACAAGCTTTGTGTTTCATTTTTTTTCCCGGTGAATATTCCACATTCAAGAAAACCAGCTGAACGCATAAATAAAAGAATGTCAGCAAGTGTGCGTCAAAAGTGCTCTCTTGATAGGTATTCTAAGTCACCTTTCGCAAATGCTTCGGGTAACTGGTGGATGACCCCATGATTCTGATTGTCCCATTTCTTATCCGACATCAACGGCTGAGGCACACATTTCGGAAATTGCTTCCAACAGTTTCCTATTTTAAGGTACGTATATAGAGGTAAAAGGACATATCTCGTTGTATGAAATTTCTAATGACTGCCAGAAATGGAGATTTGAGAGTTAGACGGGCCGAATTCACCAGTGGGTTATTGTGGCAGAATCCAGGAAGGAACGTATTAAATGACATTAAATCACATAAAACATCTGCTCGGGAGACAGCGTCCTCAATGAAGGCCAAATAAATTTTCATTGCTATTACGCGTGAGTAATTTAACATAATCGCAGCCGTTATGTTGATAGATATTCGTTTAGAAAAGAGAGAGGAAGAAAAATTGCTACCATGAGCATATGCTACGTAATTCCCAATGCTCCAATCATTCTTCCACCATTTGAGTGATGCCTAAAATATTTCACTTATTTGCATTCAGACGGTTTTTATCTCTTAAATATCGTTTGACCACACAATTCGATCTCGGCACCAATTCTGGTCCCCTTCTCTTTCCAATCTCCCCTCACCTCCTCTTCCCTACTTACTAATAAAAGGAAATGAACGTCTAAAATCAAATCATGAACATGTGTGCATGTCAATTTTGATGTCTTTCGATGGCCTTTCATGGTTTGGAATAGTAGAACGAACACGATTTGTATAGTGCACACATCATTCTCTACATCAAAAGATCAAAAATTCTGGAACAAGTGGGACGGTACGAACCGAAGCAGTTGGCATGACTGACGATTACCTGAAGAATCGTTGGTGTGTTGAGCCAATGTCATGAATTTCCAAAGATACTAAAGCATACTACAATTTCAGTTTACATCTAATTAGGCCAACAGTCGTGGGAGCACTCTGGGACAAAAAAGTTCTTTCCAGCTCCCCAGATTAAGGAAAGACATCAGTGAAATAACATAATAATCCCACCGATCATAGAATGCTGCAAGTTTTACATACCCAATAAGAATTTGCTCGATTAACATTAAAGTCTTCAGAGAAATCATCCGATTGTACAGATTACAATCAGCGAATCTGCTTTGTAATCATCAGTAGAAAGACAAACAAATGTACAAGCACAGAGGCAGATACATAAGAGTGTGCATATGACAAGAAATGAACGCCGATAACGCACTTTGCAAATGCATATAGCACATTCCTAAGGACGAGAACGTCGACAAAATAACCGTGTGGGGAAACACGTAGTGAAGTGAGTGTCACTAGCAGGCATGGCATGCGTTTTTGCATTTCGCTCATTTGATAGAACAGTTTCACAAATCACTACCACGAAGTGAAATATGCAGTACATTGTCGAGAAATTTGTGTTTGGCCTCCCATTCGCACAAACTTTTCACAAAAGATCTGCCCTCTTTCAGCATGAACTTATGAAAAGTGAAAGCCAAATGGGTATAAAATATATTCATAAATTCGAATATCTATTAGCCTTTCGAAAATAGATAGATCGGCATAAATTACGAAGAATGTGATTTTATGATGTATATTATACTCATAAAATTTCCTACACTAGCCTGAGCAAGTGTCGAGTTGAAAATTCCCGACAGATGGATATACACACCTGTACATGTGGGTGTGACATCGACCTATCGCACTTTGTTAATGAAAGTTTACAAGGACTCACAAAATGAGAGCGTTAAATGCGAGCTGGAACATAAAAAAAATGAACGCAGTAAACTGAAGCACTTTGAAAAAATCATCCTCATGATCTGAATTTAAAGTATGAAATATTAATCTGACATCCAAATCTACTCCGATCTTCGCGACCAACTAATCTCATCCATCATCCGTAGTGATCGTCTACTCTCGTTCTACGCCATTTCGATCCCTATATATTTGAGAAAATTGGAGTGTGGATACTAATTTAAAATATAAAGAGTGTAGGTTATCACATGCACTCGGGAAATATCAGTGCCATAAATATTTTTTATATCTTACAAACAGTAACGATTATAGCATTGATAGAGGGTTAGTGCTTAGAAGCCTCGTGGTAAAGATTCAAGGCATTACAGCGAATCAAGCAACTACAGGTGTGACAAGAAACGGAACTACTCGACAAAATGAGCAATATTTCCAGATGTGAGTGACGTAGATTAAAAATGAATTACTTGAAGAGTTTATACGCAAGCCCTCGTTTAAATGCACGTGAGTGGAGACTGGGCGGATCGCCATAATCGTTTTCGGATTAATACTCCAAAAATTACAGTACTCTCAAACAAATAAGAGGATATCTTCGAGTCTTTCACTCCTTTATTCATGGATTCTTATAATGAATGGCTTTGAACTAGGCCTTTCGAATGAAAGAAAAATAGCAAACCACTTTCGGCTCATTCAGTTTATGTGGGCATTTCTCATAGCTCCTCATCCATAACAGGAGAATCACTGAGCTAAACCTTAGGCGAACCTTTTTTCCGCTCCTCGTTTCCGCCTACAGCACTGATAGCCGTCTCTCGTCAGCACGCAGCGAGCCACTGCTCGATGCACAAGTCTTTGACCGCAGCAACCCGACTTTCTGTGTGCCCTTATATTCAACATCTACAAAACATAGTTTGAACTAGGTGGTTCGAAGAGTGTGTTGTGTGACTGGAAGATTTTACCAATGATCCTATGACGCTTTTTGCTATGAATGATGACAGTAATCACGACTACGAATCACCCACAATGGCAGCATGGTGGCCATCTGCTAAAGTAAGTTGAATCATTTAAAATTTATGCAGTGGTCTAACTGTGGAATTTTGGAACTTATTCGCTTAAAGGAAGCATATCCATGCACCACCTTTGAAGGTCGTCATATGGCACACAGGAAGCGCAGAATCTCTAAATGGCACAAGGGGCTATACGCCTTGTATGAAGGTAAGGATTCCGTCATTCAAATAACGGAATAGTTAAAATGGTGTTATTATTAAATTCTGCAAATGTTTGCGGCTGCATCTAAGAGTGGGACTTGCGTCTTAGGTGGATTTTAAATTGCTCTCGAAACACTTATAGAGGATATCATTCTACATTTCCCTAATTTACTCAAGTTAGAAAGTTGATATCGCAATGAAATCTTAAGAGTCGAATGATCGAGGCTTTCACGAGCTATAGGACATATTCACCTTAAGCTCTGAAAGCTGCGATCAAATTCTTAGAAATTAACGCCATATTTATGCACTGGCCACTTGCCTTATCTCGGAAGAATGTAAATGAGAGAAGGAATGTTTCTTCTCATAGAATATTTAAATGAGCGTCACCTGTTGAGCCTAATGAAATATGCAAACGTTGGTGAAGTGAACGCCTTTTGCTTTCTATTTTGCAATGTTTTTCGATACATCAAATCATTACACACTTAATAAATATACCACCAATAAAGTTTAATCACAATTCAATAATTGAAGTTTTGTGTTTCATTGTGACACCAACAACGAGGCGACCAATTCGTGCAATTATCTCATTCACCCTATATAGTGACTATGAGTATAGTGAAGTATCCCTATATAGTGAAGTACCATGATAAAAAACATAGAACAATAAAGAGGTATCTTTCAAAAGCAGAAGAGAGCAGCCCAGTGATTACTTACTGCAGTCTGATAGAAAGCCTTCAATCGATACTAACTATTTTAAAAGGCGATTATAGCATTCGTCCTTGAATTCGATTTCGGTTACAATCAGCAAAGAAAAACAGACACTGACGGGGAAAAATAAAAGCCACCACACTTACAAATATTCAGAGCAATCTGAATTTTATGTAATATTCTAATGGTTTTAGAAAATCTAAATCACTTTCTATGGTGACTTAAGTAAATTACTCTGCAATCAAATCGTAATAAAGCACACAAACGTTTAACATAAGGCCGCTGACGTGTATAAAACGATGTTTGAATAAAAGTAGGATGACTGGTTAGCAATTATGTTGATCCGACTCGTTTCACAGTCATCATTGACCCTCTTATGACGTCTATGATCTCAAAGACGCACAAAAATTTTTGTCTTCTTATTCCCACTGCGTGTGAGATAATTCACCTCGCACTGACATCCAACTGTGATCCTCATGTGACAGTACTTAGAATACATTTTGAGATGACTTAATGAACAAAAGTCTCGTCCCGAAAATAAAGGATCAACGCTTCACTTTGGCTGCCCTTTGAATGTTTCGTTCTGGCTAGGAGAAAATCAGCTCATAGTTAAAGATGGGCCATATTGAAAAGTACCAAGGCAACAAATGAGATCGAAGAGCGGTTAGTGATTAGTGAGAATGTTCAACGACCGATCCAGTCAATATGCGCATTTTCTTCTAGGCTATGTTTAGCTACCTTCTTATCATGAGGTAGTGATGCACAGGGCGAGACTTAAAAATGAGGCCCTAAGAAAGAATGGCCACCTATCCTTCCGCACTTTCATCCGCTTGTGTGCGCGAGTATCTAACAAATGAGTGTTGCAAACTGAACTGAAAGCAGCAGCTGCTTATGATCTTCCAGCAAAAAATGAATCAAATCAAATGCTTTCCAAAATTTGCTAGGAGCCTAGAGCATTGGTCTCATGCATGTAACACGTTTTCTATTCACGTGGCATTCACTGAAACTGATCTCAGTTCCAAAGTTGTTGAAATCATCGACGCCTCATCTCTTCTTTCTATTAAAATGTCCCATAATCTTTTACACTCACAAATATTAGCATCTTCCAAAAGCGGAAACTTCCCTCAATGACCAGCCTCCCATTTGCAAACTTTATTGCCTGACATGATGACCCCAATATGAGATAGCCAAATATTTCAACAACTTTAACCTCAGCAAGAGAATTAGAATTCGATTTGCCCGCATCTGTCGAATACGAGCTCTTAGATGCGAACACACTCTTGACAATAAAAATAACAGGGGCTGCATTTAAAGTTCTCGAATGGAGAAAGACTTTGAAATCAGCCTGGGATGCTCTATCGATAGGATGTTTTATGGGCTCCATCAACACAAGATTGATGTAAATGCTTCATTACGATATTTTCGCAATGTACTGGCCCGTCGCACATTTTCAGCTAGCCCAATGGAGGTGGAGAGAATCTTGCAGTCCTAATACAGCATTCTAATATTTTGATGCATGCGAACATATCAAACGCTGTTCTCATCTTTCTATCATTTCAGAACGCATTTCATATGGAGATAATGGTGGATAGGAGTTTTGAGTATGACTTATGGTACTGAACTGAATATTTTTATACTTTGCAAGAAATAGGGAAAATTTTTAACCTAGATCGAGTGAATAGTACAGAACGATTTCCGAAGGCCACAGAACATTAAGGACGATTCGACGGTTATCGGAAAGCAAGAAATCCTTTTTTTTGAAAGAGAGACTACTGTAGACGTGCCTTCAGTGTAAGATACTAAAAATTCTATAAAGTTCCACTATTTTATGTTTATTGAGACTTTTTAAACACTGATTTGCAGATCTGGGTTATTATTCTCTTGAATCTTCCGATTTCGTTACATAATATTTCTATTTGGAAGATGAGATGTTATTGGGGGGTATTGGATACACTCTGAGGATATTCTTCATCTTCATTTTATATTAGTCGTGCACGATGATCGTCTTTCTTTCTCACAATCTGCACTGCATTGTGCACATTCTATCATTCTATCTGCCCAATCGTCGCAAGTGTAAATGAGGCAGAAAACTTGCTGATTCGCGGTATGCAATTTCTGCCTTTATCCAACTTCTTTTTGCCAAACTTTAAAAAAAGCAGTTTCATTAGGCAGACCGTTAGCCGATGATAAAAACGATTCAACGAAGACTCATGCATCGCCTGCGAAAGGAACGGCACGGCTGTCGGCGAATTCAGCTTATGCAAAAGCGGCAAAGAGAAGTCGGCTATAGATTATTTTACGCTCTTCATCGGATAATGATATCAGTGCACTGCTAAAGAGGAATATTTTGGTATTTCCGAAAAAGGAAAGTGAGAGGAAAGAAGTTATTTGAAATTAAATCAATTTTAAACAGCAGTAATGGCATACACAAAGATAATTTAGAACGATAACGACGCCATTAGCCATACAAATAGCACTTCAAATGGATGGGTCAGAGAAGGCGATATTATAGCCGAACAGTTGAAATTTTGAGGGCTAGTGACGCAAAAAGCAATGAGAGCGTTCACACTCTCATCCAAATTTGGCATTGTTAATTAAAGAATTTAAAGAAGAATTTGTTCGCTTCATTCGCGTTTCTATCCATCAGATCGTTGTAAAGTGGAGTGAACATTGAGTACTGTTTTATGTGATGGAGTCTGTGCTGCATTCGTATATGGAAGTAGGAGTTATTTTGAAATGAGGTGTGAGTACTAACAAGAGCTCTTACTGAATGTTTTTTTGCAGACGAAGGCTTAAAGGTGCACATGAATCTTAATGTGGGAAGAGTAATCAGTTAGCAAATAGAACAAAACTCTGAATTTTTGTGTTTTTTCGGCAAATTCCGCAATTATGTCTTTGTATATCGTACCGTGGAATGGATAGCGACTGGAACATTCTCACTCTTTGTACTTTTTCTTTTAAATCAGAGTTTTGCACTGAGACTGGCAACTATTGGCGTATATCACGAAGCTTTTCGATAGCGACAACAAACGAAATTTTTCTTAGGACAAGTTTTGCATCTTATCACATCACCTTCATCCTTCCTATTCCCTGATTAAGCCCCTTCCTGTCCCATTTCACCTGTAAGCCGGTTAAACTGTCTTTTCGCTAGAACTGCATACCGGGTAGGCCAAACCCTTGAGCGTGGACAAACTCAAAGAGAGCATTTCGAAATTCCTTAAAACGATGTTTCGGAAGAGTGGGTTTGACGTGATGCAAGAAGGGAGAGGAGCCGAGGATAGAGGGAAGGAAGGCGAGGATAAAGAAATTCTGGACAATTTTTTGAATGTTTTTGAACTGTATGAAGGTGTGCACTGAGCTCGCGAACAGTACAAGTGTTCAAGAAGACGTTTTCCAAATCATGTCTGTCTAATTTGTCCGCCACATGGAACTGTCAGTTGAACGAGTCGTTTTGAAAACAAAGTGAGATGTTCTAACGCAGTGAAGTGAGATGCTCTAACGCACCACTATCAGTGGGAGAAATTCTCCCCTGATAAGTGCTACTTCGAAACGTTTGGGAAGAAAAACCACCCCTTTAACTTTCGCCTTTTCCCATCTCTTCTTTCAGCCCACATGAGAAAAGTGAAAGATCCTTAAGAATCGACTCTTAAATGTTTTCAACAGATTCATGAAAATTATCCTGTCGTTTAAATTATTAGACGCTTTGATGGTTTTGCTTCGAAACTAAATAGCCGTAAGTCATTCCAATGGTGCTTCATAAACGGATATACGTTGACAGTATGAGAGTGACCGGATAGCATTTAGAGGGTGTTGCTATACTTGGTCTGAAGCGTCACGCTAGGTTTTGAATCTTGCAGGACAGGTGGAACTTAATGAAAAATGAAACTGCACGACGAATACCCCACACTCAATAGAGGAATCAGACAAAAATTTATCGAAAATATCACTTCCAAGTTACCGTTTTATTTAATTATGACTATCAAAGAAGCAAACAAAGCAAACGGAATCATTTCAGCATCATCAGCAGCGTTTCATTGCAACACAGCATCGAATAACAGTCAGTCACGCGAGCACATAAATGAGCCTCTGATGAGTGGTATGGGTAACTTTCTTTCTCAAGGATTCTACTGATGTATTTTATTTCTATAGTACTCTACATTTTTCCTTCATCTCAGCCATCTCTTCATATAACTGTGTTTTAATCGTCTTTTTCCGTCACTCACGATAGTGACACCATCTTTTATAACACAGTATTGGAGGGTCTTCATCTCTGGAACTACCACTTCTTGCTAGCTCGAAGTATTTGTCGATGCATTTCCATCACCTGTAAACATTGCAATGCAAATTACGTATGATTTGCATTTCTCCGCGCACATTTTCGAGCTCTCAAGGGCCTCTTTCACCCCAACAGCCTCTTTCTCCTAAACCTTCCCTCCCCATCCCCACACTTAGCGACATCTCTCTTCTACCTACGTTGTTGACCCATCTCACTACGCCTAAGAAATACCACAACCAGGCCTTCACTCAGAGACGCAACTGCTTACAAGGGTTTTTTTGATCTGCTCGATTTTGAAAGTTGGTATATTCCTACACTCGGACACATACAGTGCACTTCTCTGATATGTGCAATTTTTCAATGCCCATATGTGCATAAAGGTGTATATTACTATCCTATAAAGCTTGGGTTGTTCGATGACCATCATTAATGCCAGTTAAATTTACAGTTAACGACTCACAATGTTGAGTCGTATGTTTGCTTTCTCCCTATATTATTTTTAGCCACTGGCCACATTCCGACCTTTGCATGCTTCGAAGTAAACCTCAAATGTAATATTCTTTGGTCCCTATTATTATAGGCACTGCTCGTACCATATGGAATATAGGAATCAAATATGGCATTAAACTAGTGGGAAAAAATTACTTGAAAGAATCACGTTTAAAACGGTAGTTTTTTGACTGCCGATCTGATGCTTAACTCGAATAGCCTAAATGCACAGTTGCAATCTGCTTATCACATGATTATCGAGCTTCAAATACAAACATGCTCCTACCCAAGCGGTCAGTCCTGCATGAGTCAAAGGTCTTTCAGCGAGTGGACACTGACATTTGGGAACTGACTAAATGCGAGCACTTGTCACGTTTCTTATCAGGGACGCATCGTCGATCACCTCACCGTGCCGTGCCGTGCCATTCGAGTGCACCTAACACATATCTTACCTCTCTACATTCCTCAAGTCTGCATTCTTCGATATAACATCCACAAGGCTATACCTTACGAATTATTATGATGAATATACGACCTCGCTTAGATGGTTTAAGATTCTGGACAAGAAACGTTTGGTTTAAAGCGCAACAAGAATGCTCTCCGAGGTTTCGGAAATCATTTTTGCAAAGATTCTGGGAAAAGCCTTTTATGAAGCTGATTGTGTGCTCCACTGTTTTTTCCATACATGAAACAGAATATGGGAATGAAAGATGAAAAACGAGACATTAGCAGTGCATTTACAGGAATCTTCTGAACGAATCACGAGGACCGTTCATAAAGGTTTGATTACAACCATTCGCCTCAGCTTAATCGTCGTTGGTCCCACTCGTTTCGTTCATCATGCACGCCAATCTTACTGCTGACAAACTCCGAAGGCAGTTATCCTATCGCTCAAGCAACTCATTTGGAGTAAGTTTCCCTAACCTTAAGGAAGTGATTTATGACACGATGCTCCGTTCTGCAATTTGGTTTCAGTGGAATACTTCTACACTTCTAGACGCTTCACAGCAATGTTTGCCTTTAGGCGTTATTGCGCAGAAGTGGCAGGATGCGAAAAAAAAAAACATTTGGATACCGCCCTAGCGCAATCTGATTTGCCAACTCTTGGGAATATTTGAAAACCCTGATATCGCCACTTCAGCGAGCTATGCAATTTTGCAGGTTAGATTTTAAACCGCTGCTTGCGAGTGCGAGGAACGCTTTAATGGCAATTTTTTTACATATTCTAGGTCTCTGTTGACGAAGACGTTATTAGTAAATGTTCTGTGTTCAGTATCTAAGTAGTCTGTTTTTATGCACTTTGCAATGGTTTCGCATCTTTGCGCATGTTCACGCCGCCTCTCTGTCTGCGTGCAATGTTTTTTTAGCCATAGAAACATTAAAGCTGGCAGTATAAAAATTCTGGGATATACTGCCTTCATAGGGTAATGTGGAGGATGAATTAATCCCTCAATACTGAAAAAAGTTGAAGAAACTGAGAATTGAGGAAAGATCCGCGTGGATTTTGAATCGAACAATTTTCGTTTTACGCGGTCGCTCATAAAACGACCGCTTTTCGCAGACGTTCTGTATATCGAAAGAATTCAGTCAAAATTTGAAGGTGTTACTTTGTATATTTTGATATTTGTTCGTTAATTCATGAAGTCGGTTGCTCGGAGTGGAATACCGCATGCTATTTCACCTAGCACGCTTTTCAACGTACCTAGGTATATTGGGGGTATTCGAGGTTTCTGTTATGGTCGATGTTGAGAAGTGAATTCACCTCAAATTTCATTTGCTCCTTTTTGTAACACGGAAAAACTCGACGCTGAATATACCGGAAGTTCTGTGGTCATAGAAGATGTGGTTGTCACACTTGGTTCGCGCTGCACTTAACTGCATCTTGGCTAGTGCCAAATCTCAAGACCTGAAAAATTCTTCCCTGATTCAACTCTGAAAACCATGATGCGTTTGTCTCTTACCAGCTACTGGGTTTTTCGCTATGGGGTCACATAGACCACATCAAGGAGCAGTTAATTATCTGTCAAATTTAAACTTTGTTTTTCAGTTTCGGATAGCCTACCCTTTATCGTTTGCCGTTTGGACGGCTTTCCTCGCCAGTGGAGCACCCGAATATCAGTCGCAGCAAACCGTATATGAATAAGCTGTGGCATTTTTATATGCCTCAGATTTCACGACCGTGAATGAGGAGAGCAGTCAACGAAAGCGAACAAACTAAAGCAACTACGGATTCTTCAATGACCTGGTTTGCCACTGCAGCAGTGGTAGCATTTTCAGAACAGCTGGGAGTCTCGTGATGCAATTGCATGTTGTGTTCGAACATCTTCGATTTTGTAGGCTCCTATACCATTCTTTACAAACTTCGGAGCTCCTGGCTTTCGCTGTCTTTCAAATTTGACATAAATGGCCTGGGTTCTCAAGCGGTTTTGTGGCAGTTTTAGATTTGAGGGAAGCGCTTTTTCAAAGCCTGACGTGTTCTTTCATTGAGGGTAGTTCCGTAACCCCCAGGAAATGGTGCATTGTCAATGGGACTTACAGCTGGAGAAGGAGGCCATGTTTTGTGAGTCCGTGATGAAAAAAGGGACTAGGTCTCTTGCGAAATTTTGCGGCAGAAACAGTGTTCATGTGCAAAGCAGGAGTACTTCTGGTATGTTTTATGTGGAGGTGGTGCTTAAATTGGAGGAAAAGGAGACTGATACGAGAGGAGAGGATTGCTGGGGGAGCGATTTTGCGCCATTCACAATATCTGAATTTCCATGTGCATTGGAGGGAAGAGCTTAAGGAAATGAGCTTTGTGAGGGAATTGAAGATATATCTTTGTGTACATATAGAGAACGTATACCTTGCCAGCTGGGTGACAAGAACATAAACAACGAGGAGTTAACGTCTTGGACCTCGTGAAGGACCTACTTGGCGGAGGAAGAAGAGAGGTAGTGTTTGTGACGATCTAGTGCAAACATTTTATAAGCCTTAAATATCGTTCATTTAAAATTGCTACCAATTTTCGCACATTTTCGACGAGTAGAAAAATATTCTCTACTAGAATTGAACTGGAACGTGAAGAGTCCCTTTATTAAAGTCTTTAAACAGAAAGAATTTCGGCCCTCAGCCACCAGTCCTCAGTGGTTGGGAATTTTTGGGAATTCCGTGTGTTTGAATTCCCTTTAAGTGAGGGGAATTTCCACTATATTTGTTGTGCAGAAAGTTTTTTCGTAACGTTGAACCGCTCCACACTTTCAAAGTGCATCAGAGTATCAATGGGGACATTCAAATGTATTTGTCGTTTATTTTATCGTTATCGTCCATTACAATCTGAAGTTTGCAGCAATCAAAGAATGACCCCCAAAGTGAGAGTTCACCAATAAATAGGAATTAACTCTAGTTTTGCAGACATCGGAAAGGAATACTCCTTTAAACAATTTTATCTGATGTTCAGCCATTTAAATCAAACATTCCCGTAGATAACATTTTTCTTTTCTAAACTAAGCATTAATTGATGGACGAATGCTGGAAGTAACAACTTGCTTCTCTTGCATCTCCCATTTTAAGATAAAGCAAACTTGCTGATAGGCATTGTTACTACTAACCAATAAAACGAGCTAATTGAATTTGACCTCAAAATAGTACAAGATTCCTTTTGTGGTAATACTGCACATATATCAAGCTCTCGAATCGATTGTCAATTGTGAAGTCTACATGCACTCAACTACAGGAAGTCAGAATCGCTTCGCTCAGAATAAGAGCTGTGAGAATGAAATGCCATACTTAAAGAATTCTCTCTAGAGACGTTGGTCGCCTTATAGATTTGACGATAGAATCAGCGAATCAAGAATACAAGCTAGCAAGATCCAAGGAGCTATGCAATGCACAGGTTTCGTCACTACGGGCAAATATTGACCATGATGATCGATGAATGGACATAAATGTGTGCTTAAAGTTGAACTCAGTCGTTCGCCCGGCTACGAAAAGTGGCATGCGTTCGAAGGAATGAAATTCCCCCATTAGGCAGATGATAAATTTACATAACCTTAAAAAATCTGCATGGTAACTGAGAGCACTTAATCACAGGGCTCAAAAATGGATGGGTATAACCAAATGCTACGAGCTGATCCAAAATGCTGCATTTCGGTGACCAGGTACTAGCCATATTTCGGTGTTTGAAGGTTGGGAGAGGAGACTGTCCTCGAACAAGGAATTTGCATATGGTTGCGTGGATGAAGGAGATCATGTCATGTAGCAGATCCCCTTCACGATAGCGGCTTGACGCTTTTTGTCAGGATGCCCAGGCTTCATAGTAAAGTGTCTCACTACCGAAAGTGAACATTCTGCTGCATACTGTTTTCAGCATCGAATCCAACAAGTCTTGGCTACCAAAGGTAGGCTATAATGGCGAAGTAAAAATTCGCACAAGAATTCTGCCACAGTCATCCTGTTCCCGTAGCTATTTGTTACTATAATGAAAGTCACCGTGATTAACTATCAAGTTTTGAGTACCTTCACCATGTGTTGATCACGACCTCCGAACGAATTCTGCAAGTTGACACGCAGTCTGTCAGGTAGCCCATCCTACACTGACATTTTTTGGTAATGTTTTTTGGTGCTCCAAAACAACTCGGAATGCCGCAACTTTTACGTCATGGCAGGATGACGAAATCTGTGTGCTTGCTAATCCCCCGCGGGATGAGACCGGATGAATAAAGAACAAAACAAAGGCAACAATGTAGCCGTTGACAAAATGCATGTGGGTGGATGCAGTCATTAGCGAGAGCAAGTGGAAACGACCCACTCTCCCAGTATAACAGGCGAAAGGGTGGCACACGGTTGCATTTTGCTGTTTCCTTTTTTAGAGACACTGATCTCTAATGGTACCAGCGTGCAGTAGGCAATGGTCGTGCAAGTGTGTAACACATCGATATGAACTTAACATAATACACGCTTGTTTTTATTGAACGTGACATCGCTGCGATAAATCAGTGAGATAAAACGTCACAGAGTTTGCATACAAATTGAAATTTGACACATGATGTAAATAGCCTTGCCCGAATTCATGCTCGAAGTAACGTGACCAAGTGTGCCAGTCATCTTGCACCATCTTCCGTTCTTGAACTTGATGACAGCGCAAATCAATTCTTTACTGCTCACATATCGGAGTAATACAAGTTGCATTTCACACTTCCGTTTATTACTCCCTAATCTGGAAAGAAACTACGAATATTGACGTGTGCCAAGAAGATTGAACCATACGTCGTTCTACGTCCTGCTCACCTGACAACCATCTGGTTTAATAATTTACCAGCAAGAATTAGAAGCGGTATCCAACTGCCAAAAAATCCGTCGCAAAAGATTGGTTTGCTGAGTGTGGTTGGTGCAACGTGGATGAAAAATTATAGACGCCTAAAACATGTTTTCAAGTGGATAAACAATGACGAAATATGATGCACGGTAACAACCTACTGCGAAAATATTGCCTACATAATTTTGTAATATTAGCTCACATCGTCTCCAAATTGGACCGACTGTTCGGATAGGTGAACATACACGAAAACCACCTTTCTATAGCAGTTACGTGAAAGAGTAAAACATCACCTGCGTCTGTAAGATTCTGTCACATGGCCGATCTTCCACTACATTTTTCGCAGTGGTCGAATAAGGCGGAAGATAACGGATTGTCTGAAATCGCGTTGACGGAGTTTCGTAAAGCTTAGCATAGACGTAAATAAAAATAAAATGATGCGACAGAAGTGGTCCAAGCGATCGAATGCTACATATTGCTCAAGTAGCATTGCGTTTTTCATCGTTTACGTCTATTGTTTACGTTGTTCACAATGTTTCATGCTACTCACTAGAGCTTTACTCTGTACCTTACGTTATATTCGCAAATTTTGTAAGCTGAATAAACAATTTTTGAAGTGCCTTCATTAATTAATCTACTGCTCGGTTTTCCAAAGGCAGCTGTCAACAAATTTTTGTGCAACGAACCACGTCGAATGTTCAACGCCGTCCTGTTCCACTGCAGTTGTCTATGCCTGATGTTACTATGGTCAAGTCCAAGTTATTTATGAGCTAATCGACGATTTTTATGGAGAAGTATCATAATAATTAAAAAACGTTTACATCCAATATTTGTCAGCAGTTTCCGGTTGAAAACTAACAGATGGAAGCAACTTACATAATGTGATGAATTGACAAACTTTTTACAGAAATTCAGCCAGTTGATTGGTCAGTTTGTTGAAACTGAATGCGCACATCGTACAAGTGGGCCTCTGAAAGGATATGATATATAATTTTTGTACATATCAGACCATATAATCGTCACGACAGTTGGATTATTTTCGCAGATTCATTTGCGAAGGTCTATTCCGTCAGTTTTTGAGAATGAAATTTCTCCAAAACACCTTTATGATTTGCGTAGTATTGGTAGTAAAATTAGTTGAGAAATGCTCTGATCAGGGTTCTGGGACAGCTATCTATTTTCATTGATGTTGAAAATAGGAGGGTGGAAGAGGACGAGGAGAGCAAGAAAGGGAGAGGGATGCAAACTATAGAGTAAAATTGAAGAATACTTCGATCCCAGCTAGTTATATTTTAGCGTTTCATGGTACAGCTTGCTTCTAGTCTTCTTTGTTGCCCTCATATAATGAAGTAAGAGTTTGTGAAAGTGAGGGTTGAAATCGTTCTCTTGCTTTTTGATCCTATGTACTTTCTGCTCTTGTTTTTGAATGCTTCCTACCCACGTTTTCTGTACTCGTTTGACGATTTCATTTACTTACAAATAATTTTAACTACTTATTTCAATGAAGAGCCTTATTTCTTCCCTCCATTGCAATTCCATATCACCTCTACCACAATCTGAACACGAAAATTCGCAGCCCGTCTTCTAATATTCTCGCCACTGCCTTAAACCCGCTAACTCTGCCATTACACTTTTTTTCCTACGAACATTGAAGGTCAAATGCCAATGTTGGACATATTTTAAGAAGTGGATGAGTTCTGCGAGGGCTTTTTACATTGGAAAATCGAAAATCGGGCTTTTTATGCAATTTTTTTATGGGTTTGAATAGTTTTTTGAATGGTACGTGACATCGCAACTGCGAAGCACTAAAATGATAACATTTCGGCGATATTTCCCTCAAAAAGTGTTTCTTTGCTCTCCTCCGTCGCACTCATGTTCAACGACCATAATCGAAAGGGTTTTTGCAATTGCAAGAAGTCTCTGCCATCCCGTTGCATCACGTTATTCTCATCCATTGTGTCCTTCAAACAACAACCACATCATTATTACCTAAAATGTGGACAAAAAGCGATGTGGAGAGCGACATTTGATGCAATTTTAAATTGTCTTTTTGCCACTCTAGATTCTTATAAAATGTTTTGTATTTATACAACGTCATTGTGATGGTATCTATATGTATAGGTATCCCGTACGTTTGCGTTTATATGTACAGCATGTGTGTCTACGCCTGTGTTTATTTAGGTTCACGAGTATTTTCGCGATCTCTGGGCTAAGCGGATGTGCTTTGTAAGTACGTGTTTCTTTATTTTTTTTTTTGCTGCTTGCGTGTGTAAATATGTGTAAGTACATCGCATAGCTTCAGCTGCTCAATAACGGAAGCTAAATTGTGAAGTTTGCTGGATGTAATCCAAATTACGCATTAACTCCCAATTTTATCTCAATTGATATATTCGAATTTAGTAATTTGTAGTCTTGCAGCACCACTGATGAAGTACGCTGTGAAACTTTTTAATGTGTTTTCTAAGACTTATCTGTCTTCAAGATTACCGCTTATTTTTGGGAATAATTTTGGAATGGGTAGGCCTATCGAAACGGAGTGATCTGCGCAACGTGATGGATCTTATTCTTTGGTATGCTGACTTAGAATGTGCGTTGTTATGTTATGCTTTTTTCTTTTCTTTTCGTGTACTTTTGTGTCATCAAAGTTATACAGCCTCCTGGGCTTTTTAGCACTGCTGAATAAATGCTTTTATCATAATGAAGTTTAAAGGTGACTATACCACACTACCTGCGCCATTTTTTCATTGCTTCGCAGATTCGCCATCTAGGCAGTCAGTAACTCTTCATCTTGTGAGCTTCTGTTCATGAGAAAACATCGTCAACTTCAATTTTGTATACGTAAATCATATATATCATGAAAGTTGCTTTTGAACTTTACCCTATCAGGGTTTATGAATACGGAACAAGCTCGTCAATCTTTGGTGCATATAATTCAAAGACAAATGTCGATCTGGGCTCTCAAGTCAAAGAATAATATCACTCAAGCACATTTTCGAACTAACCATACGTTCGTTTTAAAAGACCACCATAAATATTGACTGTATGAAGCAAAAAGCTCACAGATTCAAGCTTATCTCACAAATTGATAGGGCCAATATCGATCTGAAAAGATGACATTTTTGCTGCTTAGAGATCATTTTCTTTGTTAATTCTTAAGACATATTTGTGCTGAAGAGTCGAACGACGTAAATACGAGCAACGCAATTAATGAGCTATTTACGACGAATGTTTACTGTGTTAAAGAATAGAGGGAGGCGGAAGACCACAAATCATCTAATTTGTTCTTCTGACGAATCTATTTCCTTTTTTAATCTTCGATGAGTGTTGCACTCTGCCTCAGTTTTATCATTTATTTAGCTGAAAAAAGAGTTCAATGAATAGCGAAATGTGATGTGTATATGATATCTCATACTCTATTCCTTAATCTGGTATCATTAACGGTACGCAATTTTCCTGAATATATGTTCAATTTGACCTCCGATATTTGTTCACGAATGAACAAACTTTGCGAAAAGCGCAAGGAAACAACCCTACACATTGCAACAATTTTACTCGCTTCCGTCAAACTGTGAGCACAGAGGAATTCAGACTATCATCTCATCATTGAAAGTAATTAGGTTTAAAGATCTGACAGCGTTGTCGGAATAGTTTCAATACAATTCTAAATAAAATATGCAAAGATCATAGCGTCATGAAAGAATTCGAAAAATATTGTCAAGTTCTCATCTTCGGTGGCTTTATTGACGTTCAGAGAAAATGACACTTGCGAGAAAAAGAACGAGAATATCTCGTGTTAACCCTTTAAAATATAGAGTACATTATCACCGTTATTTGCCTGAACGATAAGTAATACTTAGTAAAGTAACTCAACTGAATCTAGAAATACCTTTTTAACGAAAGTGATTATGCAAAGAAAGTGACCTAAAGTGGAGAAATTCTGTTTCGTCTGAAATAATAAACGTTATGTAGCAAGTAAACATGAAGATATCGTACTGCAAAAGTCTCAAGCTGAAAGCGGCCTCCAAAATTCAATACCGCCATATCACCTATCTTCCAAAAAGAGGCTTCACACGGGGAAAGCAGTTACTTCACTACGAATCACTCTATGAAAAATTTTGTCAAAAGCAGTTGCATGAATGTAACACTTTTATTTTCGAGTTAATCATAGGCGAATGAAGTGGAAAATTGGAAAGTATTTGAACGATCTCAAACTTATAGTATTTAAATGGATATTCATTTCAGCAAGGGTCTAGTGGATCGCAAATTCGCTGACTCGTAATGTTTGCCGTGGATTGCTCGTCTTGCATACTTTTCTGCAGCAGCAGAAACTATTCCACGTGATCACCTACTTCATTCAATTTATGAGGCTTAATTATTGCAGGTCAAGCTCGAGTTCATCTTCACATCGCACATTTCTAAAATGCCAACAAACAGTCACTGCAATAATTTTTCGGACTAACGAATTTATTTTCTTTTTGGGATTCATTTCGCTCTGGAATCACCACCTAGATATGGAAATTATCCTATGATACCAGAATTGTTCCATATTCCATTAAATTTTTGCTGCTTAAAGAGTTCCATGGTAGGCGGTATACCACGCGGCTCAGCACAGTTGATAAATTTATCTAATGAAAGTTTTCGTAAATTTATAAAACCGATCGAAACACTCGCATGGCTAAAGGACGCAGTCTAATCTTAGATATGCTGCATAACAACTAAATAAGACAGATGAGATCTGAGTAGGAATTACTGTTTAGCGCCGAGACCTAAGGGAGGGTGGAGTAGAGCGGAGAAGAGAGAAAGAACTGAATTTTTTAATACGAAATTAAATAAATCTCATTTTGCGAAAAATCGACTCTTCAACTGAGTAATATTTAATAGTGTGCATATCTCTCACGAAAATATCTCAATCTGCTAGTGTGCTCGAATCATTTATTCTTGATATAAAATTACTTAGTCAATACTGAAGAGGTGATTTGTAATATTCGACCGTCGACACCTAGTTGTCGAGTATGGTCTAACAATTCAAAGTATCGACTCTTCTTCTGTAACTTTTATATTATTTGGCCTCAGTATATAAAATACTGTTTTCATGAGATTAGCATCTCATCAAAAGATCGGAATATGAAACATTTCAAAAATACTTCATACTGCAGCAAAAGTGGAACCGTGGGTCTGAACTGTTTATAGTGCTTCAATTCGCGTCGCGCAGCTCTTGCCTCGTAACAATATCAAACAAAGGTAACTTCCTTAACTGAGACTGAAAAGTTCAGATGCAAGAATCATCTCCCAAGTGATGGGACGATTGCTACGTAGTAGAAATTGTCACTTCCTTGTAAAAAGTCGAGGGTTTTGAAATAAATTTGTGAAACTTCGGCAATAATATGTAAAAGTGTACATTTTCATGAAATTTTCAAGTCGAGCAACATTTCAGAGTCAAAAGCACTTTTTGAACATTTCGCTCAACGATCGAATAGTTTCTTTATCTAATGAAGAGTGCAGAAAACACTGAAATTCGCAATGACATACTGATAATCTATAATTAATGTTAGTATTCGCTTTTTGTAACTTTATTGACAGCACCGAGAACAGATTACGCGCTCAGATAAATCTTTTTTGATGGCCTTTTTTCTGCAGATGTTTGCACATTCATTACTTCTGTGATGTAATCGGGAAGCGAGTTTTTCAAGCAGTTTTCGACGTGAACTACTAGACGACAGCAACGAAATAAATTTGGCATTTCCGACCGGCCCTCCTGACCTGAGAATGTTAGAGTACATTTACATCCTCCGAAATTCTTTCCTTCTTTTTATGACAGCAATAAAACTTCGCTCTGAACAAAGAACTGCTAGAGCGAGTTGACCACCATGTTTCAACATTCAACTCGTGAATATTCTAAAGACGCATCACCTTGTAATATACGGAAATAATGGAGCCATCAAGGAGCTATCTCCACTCATCCCATCTCCTCCTTAAAATTTACGGGCATCCGCTTGAAACACTCATAGATTTCTAATCGAGTAATTTTAGTTTATAGTGGATCACATGTAAGAATAATATTTCATCCACCTGAAGTACACTGATGGGCAAATAAACATTAAATGAAAGGCCCTCTTAGCAATGCACAGGATTCCAAATGAAACCCATAAATGACGACCTCATGCATTGATCCTGGGTAAATCAAAGGTATATAAACAGACAGTCGGATTTCAAGTGCACATGTGCTACCCATTCTCAAAGCAGAGAATTGCAACGGTTTCATTTCCTGCTTTCGAAATTCCGAGCTACGGATCCTTTGCTTTATGTGAACAACGTTATTTTAAAAAATAAAATGTTTGAATGAACATCGGTTTTTGGTGAAATTCGACTACTTTGAACCATTCATCTGTAACTCTATTGGGCTGAGTATGCAAATTCAACTGAACACCACATATATGATAAATGCAATCATAGGAATGTAAACTGCTGAACAAAACATTCAACAGTGCTTCGAAGTTGTTAGTGTAAGTAATTCAATTGAACGGACTGTTTCCCATTCTTAATTAAAACTTCTGCGCAACCTTCAGAGTTTGCTGAAAAAAGAATTAAAGCCCAATCGTTACCATTGGGAATAAGTGAAATACTTATTCTTACGGGGGTATAATTTCGCATGAGAAAGTAATAGCAGCCATAAAATTTGTAATTCCACTTAAAACCTGTTCAATGTTGGCTCTTTGTCAAACAGTGTGTTGAATCACACCACCTGAACTTGTCGTCCTTTCAGTGTTGTTCATATAAGGGACAGTGTGTCATCACATCACCTCTACACATGCATCGTACACGTGCTCTTCGATTTGAAACGTCCTTCAAAATTTGATACATGTTAACAAGGAATTTATGTATACCCTTTAGTACCTTTTACCTTTTACATATATACTTTTTAATTATATGTATATCTTTCAATTCAGCAGAAACCAGTGATATGTTAACGAGGTTTATTGGGGATAATCTATCACGTAAGATGATGGTTTCCACGAGCTGTCAGTTGGTGCAACACTTTAGAAAAAATTACGGATGCACGGCGCGTATCGAAATTTGCACGCGCTTTCGGTTGACTGGACGACTTTTTCACAAACGCAATAGCGAACAGGGAAGAACAAGCATCAGAGGAATTGGCAAAGTTTGTGCTTTTGTATTCTTCTCATGCGACAAACCAGTTCCACAAGTCATTTGCAAATGTTTGAATAGCTGATATCGCCGTAATGTGAAGGTTCGCAAAAAGATTCACTAATCGCTGTAGGCGGAATTGCCATCCATGCATGCAGAAAACTCGATCTCTCAAGCGGGCCTATGAGAATGATGACTCAGTGTGAAATACTGTACAAATAGTGCCACATTAAGTGCATATGGCCATCACATTTCGTAAATTCCTTCTGCCTAACTGAAGGGTATCAAGCATTACGCTCTGTATTCATATTTCAGGTGGACTGTAGGCGCAGTCGTATATGCACGTAGTTGTGCTATTGCAAACCAATCCTGCAAAAGTGCAAAAAACGAGTCTTTTGCAGAACCAAATTACACAAATGACCGATTCGGTTGAAAAGTGAAGGAACGCACTGCTGCAAAAATCACATTTTTTTATTGACATATTATGAAACTCCGCACAGTAAAAAATACGGCGCGTAAAAGCACACGTCGTGCCAGCTGCTCTGATTTATTAGGAGCAAAAAATCAATGGAATTCTTCTTTTTCAGTTAATGAAATCCTTTACTTTCACATACCAGTGACATGATAGTGGGTAGAAAACCATAATAATACATAATGGTCCAAGAGTGAGTATAACGTACCACACTGCAGAATACCAGGCTACATGCTACACCTATTAGGGCATCAAGGTAAAGCAAGATAAAAGATGGCTGTAACAGTATGGGAACCTTGCATTTCAACCGATTTAAACAGTTTGTTCGGCGAAATTATTTGAAATTGAGCAGCGTAGGAAACTAGATTTATGATTAACGTGAACTTTGAAGAAAGGATTTATTCGATTTATCGTATTCTCGATAAAGAGCTGCTTGCGCATTATTGATTACTGGACCTCATTTTGTTTGCAGCCAAGAAAATGGCGCAAAATTTATAAATGACCTATGGATTTGAAGAACAAATTGTAGGATGATAGTCGAGAGATTCAATAAGCTGTGGTTGAATCCAGATGAGTAGTGTTGCCTGGAAGAAGTATAAAGATATAGGATCCCTGAGTTCCAAGTAACAGTTTGTGCAGTAACATGCGTCACTGAAACTGAGCGACGCCGCTCTTCTCAACAAACGTTTCCCCGACGAATTTGAATTTTGCGTGTAGCTCGTGGTTGGACATATTTCGCTTCATTTCAGTAAGTTCATATATAAATGTATGGAACGGTGTCTCTCGAACTATTTTTGACTTTCAAAAAAATGCCTCTTGAAAAGCAGCAAACAAATTTTGAATCGACTCGCACGTTGGGCATTTCGTATGAGAAGAGTTCAACTTCCAGTTTGGAACAAATTTCAAACTGAAGTTTCCAATTTACAGCTTCCACATCATTTATGGCCACTGTTGGTCAAGCGGCAGGCCAGCAAATCACTTTGAAGACGCAATGACCACACCAAAATGACGTTCTTTGAAAAGCGGAGCGCATAGAATTTGGGGCCACTTGAAGTGGTACGCACAGCCACCGTGTCGACATGAGAGACGCGTCAGAAAATGGAGTTGTTACGCGGTTGGTGTCTGCCTTGGGCAGACACCGAAGTTCATGACGTAAATTTGTTTTAGTTCACAGCCAACTTTTTGGGTTAGAGGCGGTGTCGTTTCCTGAAACCTTTAATAAACACAATTAAACACTTCGTTTGCTGAAAACATTCGTCACATTTCATCGAGGCTCCTGGTCACTTCATGTTTTGCTGAGAGGTTTTGTTGACATGTCTCACCACGTGGCTGCTAGTGAATAGATGTCTTTTCATAGGAACTTGTAAATCTCTGGTGATAACAGTGCGACATTTAAAAGTAGTCCACAAACAACTTCAAAATTGCTTAGGTCCCAATATTCTTGTTTGGGCGCATTTGCTATAGTTTCTGTTGGGCACAACAGAATTTGCAATTCCTCGCGAACAGAGTTTGTTCTGTATACTACATATTATCGTTTATAAATCATATTGGCATTTTAATGCCAGCTTGATTTCTGAGGTGAAATACAGCCAATGAATTCACACAACTGCGAAAAACTTGAATGATTGATACGCTTATCAGTCTTATGTTTTTAAATCTGTTTTTAAATATTATCGCAAGTGAGATTCTGTTAGTAAAGGATTGCCTAAATTATATAATAATGGGAATATGTGAGCTGCACTATTACTGATAATTCGAAACACTCCAACTTTTTTCTTAATAATGGAGGTTTATGGTCAATTACGAAAACTTTAAGTCATCCGAGTAGGTGAAGGATGGAAAGCAGCTGGAAGGATTAGAGGTTCATCACCCTTCCTTACTTTCACCTCAGCATTTCAGTTTATACGTCAATACAAAAAGCTCATCACCTAAATACACTCTCACTTCATGCGCACATATTTCCTCTAAAAATTTACAACTGAAGTATACGAGTTGACTAGGGGATGTTCTCCAGGAAGTCCATCAATAATGAAAATGCGGTTCGAGTGAAAACTCGCATCTAGGAACCGAGTAACTTTGTGTGCATATTTCATGTTATCTTTTGGGACCGCACTCTCATTATTTTCGGATCCGAGAATCAGATATTGGTTTTTTGCTGATCGAAAAAAGATAACTGTTCGAGTGAGCTAGAAGTTCGAACTGAATTTCTGCACGTGCGCTTTATATAGAATGCAACCTCTAATGTACTGAATAATTGTTAAATGGTAACCGCTATCGTTATAATTGTTCGAATGTGAGGCTGCAGTTCGGCGGTAAACAAAACTCAAAGAGGAAAAAACTTTTCGCGACTTTTAAAATCCTTGCCAATGAATCTTTTCGGTGCAACAGAGACAGTTCTTCCATCAACTCCCACAGGAATGAGGCATTTCCAGAGATAAGCCAAAGTTGGAAAATTCTTTGATTACTCAGAGTTGCAGTTAAGAGCAAAATGAATCTGCGAGCATCGATTTTGAAAAGTCCACTCCGATAATAAAGAAAAATGAAAGTAACTCCCAAATTGCTTGCCTTCGAATGATTCAAACAATCTTTAATGTTTCATAACTTTTGAGCGAGAGGCATGTTTGCGGTATAAAGCAAATTGAACGATCGCTCCTCTTCATTAATCCTTTCTTTCCTCTAACGAAACGTTCATCTCAGATGCGTTAAAAAATACATGAAAGCTTTATCGAGATATGAGTCGTCGAAATATGCAGTTAGCTCGATGATTTTGAACCTCAAAAGTATGTGCGAGTTTGCTTCAAATATTTGTAATGTGTCGCATAAAACAACTAGAATTTAAAAGTAATTCCGAACAGATGTACGGAATAGTATTTCACCTCACTCTCTAAAGCGCTGAAGCCTAATTTCATTAAGATAATTAAATGGAATTCATGACATGAGCTGTCTTGTAATGTTTTATATACAACATAATATATCGTCCTGGAGTGCGTTTTTTCAAGAAAAATTTAATGCGAATGGAATATCACCAAAAAGTCGATGATGTGATATTTGGCTGCTTTCGATATTGAGTAGGGCTGTTTAAGGATTCCAAATAAATGGTGTTGCCATTTAATTAGTTGTTATGAAAGCTTTCACATTTACGGCATATTGCTTGAAATACCGAATCTGACTTCCCAGTGCAGTAGTTGTTTTGAGTGGATTAATCTCTGCTTCACTAATGAAAGAAGACGATCAAAAACATAACTTTCTTTATCAAATCTCATTTCAGTATATTCGCAAAAAATCCATGAAATATTTCTTGTTTACAGCTTTTGTGCACCTCTGTCGATCTACATCATTACAGCACTTCTATTTTCCAGTTAGAGGTTTCAGTTGAGTAAGTAGGACAGAATTCGGACAATATTCCATACCCTTTCATATTCCCACATAATTTATTTTACCTCACATAAAAAAGGTAAAGAAGAGGACTTTATTGCTTTTCGATATTGTTAGTGTAAGGTTTACACTGTGGCTGAAATATGCAGCTGAAAGACGTGCATTAGGGCACAGTGTGATGTACCTGAGAGCAGCGAAATGAATAAGAAAGCCAATTAGACATTTTCGATGCGTTCGAATCACAAGGATTTAACTGTAGTCCTATGCGTATCTCTGTGGTATCCGCTGTTAGTTGATAAAATTAATGCACTTAGCCTACGAAGTGATGAGCTCATCCTGGACCTGACTTGCAAACTAATAGATTTAACTTGAAAAGTAATGAATTCAGTCTGCTAGCTTTGTATTCTATCAATTTTTATGTTTGTTCACGCATGATATCCTTAATACCACCATGCATGAACAAACACAACAATTCGAAAAATTTCTCATAGAAAGACAAGAATTCAGTGAACTGATCAACATACAAGGACCGCTAGCAATTACAAAAATCATAGCGGTGAGCAGATTCGTAAAATTCAAACCCCGACCGACTAGATAAATCTTCCAAACGTATGTGCCGCTAACGGTTATTCGTTCCATTCGTGTTTTGCAAAGCCGCATAGCGTTCTCTGTTCGCTAGTCAATTACCATTACCCAACTGTCACGGATATAGCGTTTTACAAATTCAGTAAATTTATTTCAACGGCTGTTTTCTATCAATGGAAACCTGCTCGGTTTTAAGCCAGCGCATTGGGCAGAAAGTCTGCGAAATAGGGAAGTGCTCCAGGAGCTAAGATCTGGCGTCACTTTCGTTGCATTCAAGATAGGAGAGCCAAGATATTTGCTCATCGCTTGGCGTAACATTTATGTCTGTAATAAAGACAGCATCGTGAAATATGCTGAAATTAGCAGGAACAATAGCTTCTCAGTACAGAAACCATCAGCCAGCGCCAACCGAGTTTTGCGGTGATTCCTTGTTGAAACGCGCCGCATTATTGAATTACAGTCGCTAAAAAATCTCCTACTGGAGGGATTTTCGCGCTACAAAAATTTCACAAATTGCTGCCGCAGAAAAAGTTCTGTGATAATTTGCCAACATCTGAACAACTTTTAAATACGGCAACCATCTCAGCTAAAAATCATCAGTGCTCAATTTACTCCCCACTTTTTGGATCTTTTGATCTATTAATGAGACAACCATCTGAATATTGTTGTTGATGGAATTTAGATCTTTCTGCCTTCCTAACTGAATGATCCTTTAAGGACTGCATCTGGATCTGAAAGATGATTTATTATTCGCTTATTATTTGATTTGGCATCAGTGAATCAGAAGGCCTAATGGTAGAAAAAAATATGTGGCTAAGTCTTCATTCTTAATTGTGCAGCAGCAGCATCCAGTTTTAGCCGTCTCCCACTGAAAAATGCAGCGGTAAGTAAACGATCTGCAGAGGAACTGTAGCCCATAAAAGATGAGTATAATCCGGAAAATCAATTCTAACTATTTCTAGACTATGCAGTAAAGGAGTGCTAGGGATGCGCTATTTGGTTTATTGAGGGACTGCTGCAGACTTTTTAAAGGGTGATAGACGGGGATGGAAGAGGATGCGTCGATCGGCACAAAAAAGGAGGCCGACTGTCTCACTAATAGGTTGCCTTATTTCTCTTTATTTTCCGTAACACGTTATTCCTCTATAGCGCTTGACTCATTGCTTTTCACAGTAAGTGCGAGTGATGAAAAAGACAATGCAAATAACGAACAAAGTTGTGCAAATTTGGATGAGAATAAGACAACGAGTCCACACTAATTGAAAAGAGTTATTGTAGATGAGTATGACTGGGTGTCATAAAGACTAGAGAGAAGTTTACATATGCTTAGAGTGTATCAGAGATGATGAGCGAACACTGAGGGTGTGACATGGGGCGGAGCCAAAAACGTGTTGGATGAACTTGGAAGGGGCGGTAACAACAAGAGGTGCGCACACAATCATTCCTCTAGTATATTTCCTGTCTGCGTTTGCCGTTAATCTGTCATTGATTTGCGCTGTCGGCTGGGTTGCAAGTCTTCCATTGTCAAGCATTATCCTTTCAGTTTCACTGATCAGCCGTATCAGTGTGTTGATCATTGCCTAGAATAGATGTTGAATAAGTTTTTGCATTTAAAGCATCGGGGTCCCGAAATGGCTCATTTTCAATTGGTAAGGAGAGGAGAGTGATGAGTGCTGACTGACCTCAAAAGGGGCTTGATAGGTAAAAACAAAATTTTATCACAAAACCATGAGAAACATTACTTCCGGTTCTTTCTCACAAACATTGCTTTCAGTTCACAAACATTCAGAACCACAAAAGTCGCTCTGACAGTTCTTTTCGAAAGGAGATATGTGAATTTTCAAGTGTGTCTCAACAGCAGTTGCAGCTGCCAACTAAAGCAATCCCGATGGTGGAATCTGAGAGTGTTTTTTATGTCTACGATACAGTTTAGAAATTATTAGTTACTGACGAGTTCGCAGACCTATCGTCGCTAATTTCATTTCAGTTGTGTGCTGGGATTCCTTCTTTTCATTTTCTTAATTTCTTGAGACTTGAAATGCCAGAAGTAGATAATGCAGCTTTATTTTCAACAACTTTAAAACGAATTTTCCGGCTGAGGATTTCGGCGGTTGGTGCAATGGCCAATTTCGTAATAAAATTATCAGGCACTGTGTCAGTGGGTATTTAAGCACAGATTGAATGGATTGATTGGACCTATAAACGCATATTGGAGGAAATTTTCTGACATGCGTGCATTTTCGTTTTCCTCTGGTCCCGTGCTGTAACTGTTTCACAGCGTGAAAGAGCAGGAATTTCTTATCCACGTGATCGAGCCTAAATGAAACCCACTGTGGGCAGAAATCTTAATCGGTTAATTTGCAGTTTTATTATTCAATCTTCCCGTAAAATCAACATTCGAATATGATACCATCTACTGAAAATTGCCGTAACAAGTGAACGCAATTCGTTTATTTTCTAGGATCCGAATTGTTCAGTTCCTGAACTTTTAGAGGTACGAGCGATGCCTTTCTTCCATTCGGAAGTAAATGTTTATTAATTTTGGAACTGAGATAGGAAAAGATGATGAATCAACGGCTCTCTGCTGCTGCCTTCGCCGCAGATTCTCTCTCGTATATTTCAAAACCGTTTTCAAGTAACTGCTGCAAACGATTTCTGTCGGATGATCTAAGCGGCTCAAAACCTTTAAAATTCTTTAAACTTGACTTGTTTTTAATCACTTTCCTTTAGTATGCCAAGCCAGGCATACTAAAGGAGTGGCTGTGCTATTTGAGTTGAAAATCCTCTTACTCGCTTCGGTAGAAAGAAGAATGTTATTTCGAAGATGTATTTTGAAATTTGTGCAGAAAGAAGTAATTCGCTGGAAATAATCGTCACTCGTGATCAAAGATTCCTTTCATTTCAGAATACTTCTCGAAATAACGCAGAAATTGCTTCGTTCTTGTTTTAATAAGCATTTCTAAGTGGAAGCAATGATGATGAATAACTGCTTTGAAAAAACAACCAAAACGATTGGATCGAGGAGAAGGGAGTGAATTTAAGCTATGCCCGCCCTTGAATTCGTTATAAGAGCCACCAAGATATTCTAAGGTTTCGGGGTCTTTATGCTTTTGCACGCAAAGAAACATCACAATCTGGTGGTAACTTTGCATGGTACAGTTGAATTTTTAATATTGCGCTTGAAAAGTATTTTGTTAGCCACTGTGTGATGTTTAGGCTCTTATGTATAGTACATTGCTTCCGAGAGGCGATCTTAATTACGTCGTACAACTTAATGAAGAAGAACTGTGTTGCATTAAGTGCTTCATGTTGATTTGTGCTGAATAGCTGCCAGTTTGTCACTGAGCATTTTGCAGGTCATAGCTTCAATGTTGACGGAATTTCTCACTTCCCCTTTGACCTCTCCTTCGTCCACTTCGTTTCCATTCGAGGCTATTGTTTGTTAGGGAAGAGTTCTGTTAGTTTGAAATGATTAATCGGTGTTGAAATGAGCAGTGGCTACTCTCGCCTTAGGTCAACTATAAATGACCAAATGAAAAATTTCCCTCCTGATTTTCAAACAAGATAGGGATGATTTAATGAGGTCTATGCGCAAACTTCCTAATGTGCTTCTATTTTTTTCTACATTTCTATCACAAGGCATGGACATTTCAAAAAAGCATTCCATTTCCCGCCGGAAAATCTTCCGTGCGTGACAGCGGGCGTGGTCTTGATCATCGACCAGATTACATTTGCTGTTCTCCCAGTGGCGCACCAAATGATGTAAAACTGGTGCAGTTTTGAATCGCCTTTGATGGCTTACGAAACCGGATTGCGACATTCCGGTTGGTGAGCTTGTTGCCTCCCAATGAACAAAAAAATTCACAGCGCTATCATTTTTTGCTGAGATTTCGTTAGACGCATAACAAAACATACCTGATAAACATGTGTAGCGATGATGAGATTAGTAATCGTAATTGAGGATTTTTAAAGATTCATTGCTAATCACTCTTTTCACATATGAACTTTATCCACTATATGGAGGGTGAGACGCCTCAATCAGCGATATGTCTAAGTAGCTATTGCAATCTTGTAGACTCGAACGCGCGATGCAACGGCTGCGTCGGCGCAAATTTCGCAGCAGCAGAAAAATAGTATAGAGAGAAAATTAGATGATTGGTATTCCTTCACATAGTTTTTCATAAATTCGCATATACAAGGCGTATTGTAGGAAGCGCATGACAGCGCATATGAATGTGTGTCAGGCTGCCAGCACTTACCATGGTCTCAGCTCCGGAACGAAAAATTATAGAATTAAATAATCTCGTGACTTCAGTGAGCGGGCTTTAGATTGGATTTCAGATCATCAGCTTAGGAACGAATCATTGTAACATTACAAGAAAACTGCATAAATCATACGATCAAGCGAGTGGGATAATGGGACGATAGCATAGATCAAGTTCCGCCATGGTGTAAACTAAACCTCGCAATTGCGCAATAGGAATTATGCTGCATATCAATAAACTTGTGCACTGCGATATGGGCAATAATAAACTCATCATATTGCGGCACTCTTTAAATGTGAATTTGCAGAGAAACGATGGAAGACCGCTTTCAAACATTGCACAGCTCGAGAAATTGCAAGTGAATTACGGAAACTGAAATGTGGCCGCTGAAATAGAAACGTGAAGACATTGCGGCTTATGTTTTGCTTATCGTTAACAATTGTAAAATTGTTAGCAACAAGCAATCGAGATTGCAGAGAACCTTCCGCTAATTGGTGTTGCAAAATAAGATGTGAAACGAAATTCTGCATTTTTGGCAGTGCGTGCAATTAAATATCTTTGAATTTCAGATTCGTAAAACTCATTAACGTATGGATAGGATCATGAGCAATACACTCACTATTACGTTATTATTGCTGATCACCTTCTGCACCATTGCTCGAACGCGTTCGCCATTCAAAAAAGGTTTTCGTTTTAGAATCACTCACATATATGGGGGAGAAACTTGGCGCAAGTGGAAACTATCTTCTTTGTTTCTTTTCATCCACCTGAGTGAAAATAAAAGTTTTCAGGCAGCGCCAAAATGTTTTTGAAAAACTTTCGAGCTTGAATAAACGATCGGTTGCGTGGAAAAGAGCAACATTTTCGCACATGAAGGGCCGAATTTCTGTCGATTTTAGGCAGTAAGCATAGAAAGGATGGTGAATCATCAGCGTCGTCGACTACGCTTCCTAGCAGGACTTTGCTTAACCCTAACATGTCTTCATCGCTTACCCCTCTTGCAATTGTTATTGATGACTTAATTTTCAGATATGATCCGTGACGACTATGACTATGCGCTTGAAGGTGTTGCAGTGGATTATGTCACTGTAAGGCCAACAATGAAACCCAAACATCAAAAGAATCGACAGAAGGCGAACCATTTGTATCGAATGAGAAAGTTCTTTTTCGAGACGAATCGTTTCCATCCTCGAAAGTAAAGCTCAGAGTATGGCAACAATGGTACTCGAGGATCGTGTATTGAGGTGATGATTCGAGCTGAACGTGGTCTTTCTTGCTAAACAAATGCACAGATCTGCCAATTGTAGACTGACGATCAGTCACCATACGTAATGCCACGTACCCGATGCAAACGTCTGTTCAAAAAATCCATTTGCTTTTTAAGGATTCAAACAGAACTGTTAACTATCCATCGGATCCTGCATAAAATATCTAACATGATGCGTTACGTATGGTAATCATTAAGCGCTGTTATCACTTGGAGGTGGCATAGTATTGTTACGCACCTCTCTAATGGTTTTAGATACTCACTGCTTCGAAGTCGTTGTGCCGGTGATGGCGTTACCTGCATATAATCACGCCGAGAATTCAGATGTGAGTTCCACTGGTTTAGCTGAGGAGATAGCTTTCAAGGGACAGTGTTTTTTGTAAATCAGAGGTTTGGCTGCTCTTTGATGATCAGAAATCAAAAGTTAAAGTTTGAACACAATAACTACAACACTTATCGCGACTCTCCTAAATGCATCAAGATTTTTTTCACACTTTCAAACCTTTACATATAACGGTCACCATGAAACTAATCGTTTTTCTGCATTTGCTATCTTCGATTAAGGTGACGTCATCGCAGTGTTAATACAAAACGAAATGGTCTCCTGAATAGTGTTGTTTCTCCATTTTCGTCACTGTTGCATCTATATATACTACGTTAAGAGGACAACTGATCGAGGATCATAACGCCTATCACGGGAATTGAATTTCACTTGAGCGCAGCGCCTTCACTCTCTTCAATCCTTAGGCAAATACCGCTTACTTTTAGCCTTCAGGAGAAGTGAAATTTCTGCCGAAGATTTCAATAATCCTTCGTTGACATCAATACTGACATGTTTATAATATGTCGTTCATTAGTGGAGAGGGAGATTTACCTAATTTGTTGCATCTGGGGTGTGTTTATCAGAATTAAGAGCAATTTTTCACCCTCATGTGCCAAGTCAACGATAGAAAAGGGTATTAGCTGCTTCTAAGTTGTTACTGTTGTTGTTGCTGCTGCCACGTTTTTTTAAGTTCGGCTCTTTAACGAGTGCATTCACTTTTTTCCTGTTGTATACCTGATTGTCGATGTTCATTTAAGGTGCATAGATAAGGATATGTAACAAAATGGATTGCCTTAAAATCGTAATTTAAGCCGCTTCTTTGCATCCGTTTTTGTTATTCCCAGAGGGCGATTGACGACCACGAAGCGTCGGCTATCGGTTTTATCTCCCGATTTTGCACTCTTATGGCATTGTTTCCGTCATTACAAAAGTGCAGAAGTTTAAGTCTTTGAGCACTGAATCTCTCCTTCACTTTATAAATATCACTGTCGAATATTTCACCTAATTCATCTAATTTACTTGAATTTTTCAAGTATTTTGAATAGAATTAAACACGTTTATTACTGAAAACTCTTTTCGTTAGCGTTTATTTATGTGATCTCATCTTTGTTCATTATTGCTAATTTTTTAAATGAAATTTCTCTCGATTTGGCCCTTTTCGTGACACCAGTAGTCTTGATTTCATGGCTTTTCCCGAGTTCTCTTATAATAGGGAGTTGAGATGCTCTCTTCCTCTGCTCTCCCATTTTTCCTCTAAGAACACGAGTTATGTTATTAGCATATTAAATTAAGAGTAACCAAATCACCCAATGACATTATTTTATAAAATGCCTGTCATAAGAAAGTTATAATCACCACGAAAGAATAAATGTTCTCCAAATACTCGAGAACAAAACAGTCAGCAGGAAGCTTAAATATGATCTGGAGATGGGTTGTAGAATGGATCTTTAGATGCAATTATGTGATAAATTTCAGCGTCGTGGCATTTCTGACCCAAAGTTGGGATCCTGCAAAAGCCAACAAACGACGTACAAGCATTAAAAAATACGATATATGCACAACGAACGCTCCTTCGGCAGATGTAAATCTCCAAGAAAGTATTTAACAGAGCAAATTCTCACATTCTATCGAAGATTCTTGTAAGACGGAAAAGCGGTTGTTTATTTGATGAGGTTACTCAGGATTACTCATTACTTATTATATTAAATTTTTTTTGTGCGTTTTTCCACAAATTCTTTGATAAGCAAAGTCTGTGCAAAAATCCAATAAACATGAAAGGTATTCAACTTCGTTAATATTTTTGAATTTTGGAATCCAGGGCAATGAATGATGTACTCCTGACTACAGCTTAGGTTTTGCTTCGATGTCCATGTCGAGTTGGAATCATCAGGTGATGTCCGCGCAACCATATATGCACACAGGCATAGTATCTCCATCAGACACTTCAGCAGCCAAGTTTGCGAAACGTAGAGATTGAGAGATTCCGATAGATTCATCCCAGCGTCGAATGAAACCGGCGATTGACAAGGGTGTATCGTGCATTTGTTGTATACATAACTTATTGGATCACTTCCTAGGCGCTATGAGGTAGGTTCTTTTCTTTCTGAGGCAAATCAGGGCAATGTTGCGAATAAAATCATCAAAGTTGATGCAGAGACTCGGGAGGAAAAAAGTGAATATTCAAATAGTAATCGGCTTCAAATAGTCATTACTTTTTCGCGTTAAGGATGGAAAAATGAACATAAACAAATTGATAGTGACAGAAAAGACATTGTTTCGAGGAATTCAATAAACTGCCAGCAGTGTGGAATGCTGAATTCACATCAGTAATTGATGTAAATGCGAGTTGTTGCAACTGCACCATTATCTGTTTCGCGGCGATTTCACAGCCTTTCAACAGTGTGCAATAGCAGTTTGCATTGGTTTATGTGAAAGCATAAGAACGTCGATATTTGTGGATTATCATATATTCGACATATCAACGGAATTGCATTTGTGAGGAGAGTAATATTCGTTTAATACGACGGTTGAAGTGCAAGTCTAAACAATATTCCGTGACATGCATACATGAATGAGTGCTGGAGAGTCGATTGAATAACTCAGTAAACATATTCGTCGCCTACGAAATTTATTGCAAAAACGACAGAGGAGAGCCATTTAGTTGTAAACATTATGACATCATTGCTCTTTTACCATTTTTTGCAATACGTTTCTTTTTTGTCGCGGTAATTCTTTTGAAGAATTCATGTTTTTCCTAACAAATTCATTCAAGTGCTGTATATAAATTATTCCATAGGTGATCGACCATTTTTCTCAAAAATGAAACCACTTTATTCATATCAAGCGTATTTTTGCTGCTTATTCTGTGATCAGCCTCGACTCACAACCCTTTTACGAGAGAACAAAATTCGGTCGTTTGACTATCGATTCAAGAAGTAAGGTTGAGTAGGACATATTCCACTATCCTGATTTCTTGGTTGCCGAAGTTGCACGAATGCGCTAGAAAGCATTCCTACGAGAGAGTACTGCTTTCTGCTTTCAGACATATTATCGCCATAGGATAAGCTGGGCGTGTCGCTATTCCCGAAGCGCATGATTCCGGCTCATTGCACTCAGCAAACTGCAAAAAAGGCTAGCGGATTCAGCAGCGCCAACCACAAGCGGAAACGGTGATGCATCCGGCAGAAAGATGAACGCAAAAATTAGGCTTTTCGATGGAAGAAAGGTGGCATCGTATGCATTGGAAGAAATTGAGGGCGCAGCCAGGCCGGGCAGCGGAATTTACCCGAACAAAAATTCGCCGTTCATGCTGTGCTGAGTGGATCAGCTAGGAGCCCTGGTCATAGTTCCTGACTGCCGTCCGTCTTCCCGTCGTTACAGTATTTTGTACATTCTGTAGACTCTTTACCGTTCATAATATTGTCCATTCTTGTATTTCGCCTGTTCGTTGCTGCTTCCACTGTAAATCGGGTTGAGTTGCCTCAACGAATTACTGAACATAAGCCGCAAACTCTTGAATGAACATTTCTTTTCCCTTGTTTCAATACCTAGCCACCTAGTGATCACACTATAGTAATGCAAACGAATTGTCAGGAGAACTGCTCTCGAGTAAAAAGAGCACGATTCAGACATCTCATCAGGGTTCTGCTTCATTGGTTTGATTAATGCGCCATTTCACATGAAATCCATTCACAAGCACTCAACATGCTCTCATGAATTCAACTACCTGTGTAGCTTCTAATCAAAACACACGATTCATCTGATTAAAGATGCAATCGGATAGGCGAGGCAAAATATCACTTAACGAGTAGAAACTAGAGCGATGAATCGTGCGAAACAGGAGGGGAAAATTGCCAGTGACAGCAGTCTTTAGGAATGACCCTTAATGACTAGAAAACATCATCATCACGGACTTATTTAGGAGATGAAAATGAACGACGCGGAGTGCCGCTGTTCGATGACGCAGTTTGCCACAAATGCAACCGATGTGAAGTCGCCTGGACATGAACAGGTGCCAGCCCTCACTATGTCAATGAACTGCCCTGTACTTGAAAGACATTGAAGCATTACTCATCATCAGGGAGAAACGGAAATCGAGAAGTGCAATAAAACATTCACCGAGCAGGAAAAGCTTGAAATCAATGAAAAAGAACAAACAGGTTGAATAAAAGGCACCATACCGAAATGCTTCACTAGTGCCGTAACGTTGCAAACCCACATCTTGCCTATATGGTAAGAAATTTGAATAGTTTTGTAGCCATCAAACTTGCTGCAGTATTGCAAGATTTTCAAGTGATGCCGTATTGTGGAAATCAGCAAAGAGTTGAAGAGTGCTAAGGGCGCCAGTGCGGCAACTCACAGCAGAGGCTTTGCTTCTCATGCCTGCGATGCAGGTATAGATGAAGGCTTAAGCATTTAAATAAGTGAAGCTCTCCAATAAACCCGCACTTTGCTTTCTAGAACTTATGAAATACGTGGGATTCATTTATTGTTGCCGCAGCGTGGAATCGAAGCTTGGTGATGTGAGACTTCGGTTTTGAATGAGTTGCAGTCTTGTTTTAGTAAGATATGAAATAGAGCCGGATCGAGACGACCTCCAAACCATGACTTCTACTGATATGAATGTGAGCGCGCAGAGCGTACACATGAAAAACGATTTAAAAGGCTTTTCGCGAAACTGTTAAAGCTGTGCAATAGGGGACATCGCGCTCACGCATAGGCACGACCTCATTCGTGACTCCCAGTCTAAGCTTTGAAGGCATGGCATACTACAGCTACCTGATAGTTGTTAAATAATTTCACTTGGCTCTAAGACTGCTTTGCAGTTTCTTCAACGATTTTAGTTGCATCCTAGAGCCAGTCTGGAAGGAAAATAATAGCTGCAATTCGGAAAACACCTTTAATTTGCAGACGGTCCTGCTGACGTTAAAAAAAGACGATGTTTTGCTGGAGGTTTCCCTGACTTGTTGGCGGCATAGAAAAAGTACCATATACTCCAGAAGCTAGATCTAAAAAGTGGGCATCGTATTCGTGACAACATTTCGGCTTCTGTAAGTCCGTACTACATCTTTTGAGAACTTGTAGGAAGTGGGAAATATATTTCTTTATCAGATTTTTTACAGCTATTACTGCTTTTTAAGTCATACTTCGAACAATCAATAGGTTGCCGACTTTGATGCATCAGCGTCCCCATATAGACCATTACATAGTTGGTAGAAAAGATCCCCATTTGGTGACTGATTTCAATGCTTCGTTCGAAATGAATGCTCACAGTCTGATCAGGAATAAAGCAATCGAAAAATTTATATGGTGATGATGGAATGCTCGAATAATAAGATGCAGTTTTGCCACGGAAATAACAACGCTGAATGAATTTTCATCGTCAAGTAAAGAGCATTTGAGGCAAAGATTCTTGTAGAACTGTTCATCGTTCTCTGCAAATAAACGAATAGTAGCGTATCTTATTCCATCGAGTTATCCCAACTTTAATATCACATGTTTCTTACTGATTTTGATAATTTATTGATAAGCTCTCCAAGGTGATATTTTAGAGAGAGAAAGCTCTCAAGAGAATGGAAAACTGATTCCCTTTAGATATTTTCCAAGCACTTTGATGGTATTATTTGGCAAAAATGCATCTCAACTCTTACCGCTTTAGTGCGGAAGAGGAAGTTTTGCAAGGAGCACTTTGTCATGCTTTTACGATCATTTAACCTTCACATTTTATGTCTCCACTAAGAAAAACAACAAGAGATTTGTCGTGATTTAGAAAGCCGTCTTCTTCGTTATTCAACTACTTGTCCTTACCTTCATTATTTTGCGTTACTTTTGCGATAGCTGTCTTCTTTTCATGATTGCTGCCAACTCCACACTCTCTTCAAGCGAACTTTAGCACACTTCATGAGCAAGTTGCCTCTATAATAGCATTTTCAACCTGCTAATATTACAGTGAGAATGTCTCAAAATACAGTGATCACACATACCGGCAGATTGCTCCCCTCCATCCGCTTCGTTTGTTGGAGCTGTAGTGACATCTGAAAGTGTCAATTCATTAGTAACCTTTTCCATTTAGGCGCAACTCTTCCTCTTAAAGTGTTTGCAATGACGAGATTTGGGAGTTTGAGTTGAATGCGCGGCTAGCGTGTAGCATCTGTGCTAATCCGGATTTTGCTAGGAAAATGGAAGGTGCAGCAAGAAGTTGCACTTTCTCTTCCCTCACGAAAGAGCATCAAGTGTTTATTCTATGGTTGCGACACTACCAGTATACTGCTGTTTAGTGACGCCGTCCTAGAAGTTCTCTGAAGTTTTTCTCTTTGCTACCTATATTGATAATAATGCGGTAACACGATTCAAGACCACTGTATCGGCAAACATTATTGTTTCTAAATGATGCTGAATTTATAACTTTGAGAGACCGAGTGAAAGCCGCACTTGTGCTGAACGAAGAAAAATGAAAATGTGTTTAAAGGGGATGGTGACGGGGATGGTTCAGCAACTCGATAAGGCGATGCAGCCAAGTTAACAGCAAAGTAATGCTGAACGGGTGAAATACATGAATTGACAGAAATTAAAATATTGTGAATAACAGAGGGTTGCATATATTGGGGAGGAAAAGTGGAAAAGAGACGACTCAAAAGGAGCTTCCCTGAACTCCTAACCAGGGGCTTCTCTGTGGTCGCTTAGCATCGCACGGATAGCGAGCTTTTTTTGGTCGAGCAGATTCCGCTGATCTGCCTAGCGCCGCCTTCAGTTTCCTCCAATGCATGCAACGTTATCTTCCTTCCCTTGAAACGTCTAGTTTTTGCCTCCCCGTTTCCGGCGGATGTATCACCGCTTCCGCCCGTCGTAGGCGTCGCTGAGGCGGCTAACCCTTTTTTGCTACACGCTGGCTGCAATCAGCCGCGATGATATATGTCGGGTTTCGCTACATTACTGTATGAAAAATATAAGGCGACCGTCAGCAAACGTTTGCAAACCTTTTGATTCACGTGCTACATTAATTAGATTTGTGAATAACTTTAACTGGTATGGTAACCCTTTCTGAAATTCCAAAACACTGGAAATAATACTGTAAATCTTGGCCGAAATTCAAGGAAGTTCTGGAAATCCAATCAGTTGTTTCGGAAGAAACAAAAAAACCTTTGGGCAATCCTGTGGATGTTTGAGGACCCGCTGGAGAATGGTTGTGACCATCTTAGTAACCACCCAGGAAAGATTCCAGTCTTAAGTAGAGACCGGCAAGCGCGCTAAGCTTGGGATGGGATGACTGCATCCGACTATCACAAATCCTCAGCACAAAATAAAGAATGCTGATTTTAAAGCAGTGCAGACATCTTTAATGGAGCTAGATCGGGGAAGAGGTTTTGCGTTTGAATTTTTACCTAACTGTGTGAATGGTAAGCTGTCGACCTGAGCTGTGGGCGGCGTGAGGAAGATGCTGACGTTTACATGCATGAAGTAATCAGCCAATTAGCTGAGCATTCCCGCTTTCCGTTGCTCATTGCGAAAAATCTTTCGCGGATAAGAATGAAGCAATATGCTAGCTCAGTGTGAGAAGGATGAATTTCATGCAGCTCGGTCCAACTTTATTCATGAATGTGGGCGCTTGCAGTGCCTTCAGCATAATGTTGGCGGAGTGTATGCAAAACATTACAAAGAAGGATTATCATTCAATCGGTGTTCTGAGCACTACCACTGCGTAACACTGGCGGAGATTAAAATTATTTTATGAGCATCTCAATAGCGAGTCAGATATGCCCATGAAAGTGGCGTTTACTCCCTTTTTAAGGAATGACTGGGTGCACGATTACTTCATTTGCGTAGTTCTCGAAATATTAACCTTGCAACAGGAATTTTGTTTTCTTGACGTTGGAGCTCGCTGAATATTCAAAGCTGCACGCGAACTCAATGGCAGTGTTCGGCATTGACGCAAGATGGTTTCCTATTCCCGCTGCGCCATAGAAATTATTTCATGCACGCTTATCGCAATTTATCCTTCCTTCATTTCGGGTCATGACATTCCAGTACTGCATATGAAGATTCAAAACAAAACTGGTTGTATGGCATCATCAAAAGCATGGCTTTTCTTTGCTGGCGTCAGTCAGGAATTCTTCATATAGGCGAAATTTCTGAGCGAGACAGAGAACGGCTACTCCGATCCTCATCAGTTCACAATGACATGCGACATTAAAGCAGTCTTGGACCCCTTGATGACGACCTCAACTTTTATCGTTCATTGTATGATCCTGTCTACACCTTGTGTATTCTTCAAAAGGACCAACTGTTCTGAACTGTGGCGGATAATTGTTTCCTGAGCTAAATGCTTTGCGATTCATATCAGCTTCCTTACGCTAGGAGATAAGGTTCCCAATTCCTTATTTTGCGTCCGTGATCAAGTCCTCTATTTGATCCTCATCTTTACCAAAAGATGTAGTGTCCCAGTACCGCTGAGAAGTGATCCAAATGTTCAAACTGCTTTCGTTAAATCGCATCATATATGCTTCAAAAACCCTCATTGCTTGCTGCTGACCCATTTTATATAGCATGTTCGTAAGTAGGTCTTTTTTAGGTCTTTTATGCATTAATAGTGTCCAAAATACCTCCATTTATGCCTCTAACTCTCGAATATCTCCCAATATGCTAAGTGGTTGGCGAAATGTGGTTCGGACAGCACGGCGGTGATGGACTGTACTCGTTTCGTCCTGGAGAAAACTTAGCAATCGGGAATTTGAATCTCCGCTTCGCCTGGGACGACGAAACAATGATTTATTATCATCGATAAGACTTGTCATTGTTTAGAACATTTATTGATATTACTTACTGAAGTGAATGAATAAAATAGACTGATATGAGCATCATCAGTCAGTCATTTTCCAATCTAAAAAAACGCTCGGATGGATTTCGCTATTTCATTTCTGCATTTTCACTGCTCCAACACTAACACTAACTTCAACAGGTGACACAGTCATTATAGGTAACAAGAAATCTCACTTCTTCGTTGTCTGTTTAAAGCTGCCCACTCTGACAAACACAAAACCGATGTTCTAAAAAATAATGAGAGGCAAACGAACTGATTAAAAAGTTGAACTTCGTTCCTGTTTTTACAGATGGTAACGTTCATGTACATGCACTTCTGCTTGCTACGTGATGAAACTTCTTCGCGACCTAGTAACAAATACGAGCACAGCGCTTCCGCATTCTATCTAAAATTCATCGTCGTTGCAGTGCTAGGCAGAAGATGAGATATGCTGTTACAACATAATTTAAATTACAAAGATGGCAACTACTGCTTGTTCCTTGGCTATGACTGGAGAACGCTGAGCAACATTGAGGCACTTCAGCGCCTTTTTCTCTAGCACTCTCGCTGTTTCCTGTTTTGGAAATAAGCACCGACTGAAAACGTTTTGTTATTCGACGCTCCACGTTTTTCGATCACACGTCCATTACACGAATTTGAGTGGATCTCATCACGTCCCAAAAAAAAAAGATTCATTATAGCAAAGTGTACTCTTATGTGCGCTAAGCCTATGACCACCTTCTCCTCTTCCCCAAGTATACAGGCGAAGGAATAAACCAGAAGCATCGCTGTTGGAAATTGTCTGATCCTATTGTCTTACTTTTAAAAGCATTACTGAACCGGATATCGAAATGGGATAGCGCATCCATTTCGACTTCATGAGGCACGTTGGATTTTCACTCTTAGCTGACGCCTACCCATCGCAACTATACTTCTTCCACTTTCCTTTCAAAGAAGTAAATATCTGTATTGCTAACATCTGCCATGCTATGATTTTCCCGAAGAAAATGTTACTTTCTTTTCAAGGTAACACTCAGCCTCTTGCATTGAAGGTCTTTCTTTGAGTTCCCGAAATGTTGCAACATCATGCGTCTTGCATTTTGCATACTGCAGTGAAGATTTACTTGCATCGTATGTCCATGCGACGTTTATTTCGTGGAATATGTTTCCACGTCTGTTGCAACCTGAAGTGGCAAATGACGCTCATTTCAGTGCTATTATGTATAAATGGTACTGTAGGAAGCAACATCGGCTTGCTTCGTCTTATGGTACCCTAGAAGATCGGGCAATGACCAGAAATAATCGCATAGTTGCGGTGATGAGAGATGACTGAGCAGGCATTTTAATACACTCTATCGTTTGCTCATTTTAATACGGATTTGACGACAAACTACTCGAAAGTTGTAAGGGGTCAGAATTCAAGGCAGAAATAAAATGGAATGAGTTTTTCCTGAATTTCACATTTTTACAGTGATTGTGACCAGTTTGTTAGACTTTAAAGAATAGATAAATTACTACATCGTCATTAGTATCACACCTAGTCTAATATGAGCAGTTTGAGTTGAAGGTGTTTTCATCTGCAACTCAGGAACACCCATCGCCTTTTCTCCACACAATTGCCTATGTAACTGCGACTGCTGAGGTGTGAACGAAAGAAGTGAAATCATTGCCCTGCACACAGGGGTCTGTCTCGTTCTGGTACAAGGATCGGTGGCGGACGATGACGTCGTGAAAAGGGCAAGGCTGCGGGAAAGGATATCGGAATCCTTTTGATCGAAGCTCATATCGGATACACCGACGTCGATGCAAAAAAACCGAGTTGCAAGTAGATGGTATTATTCGATCTTTTCGAGAAAAACTTCTCCTTATAACTTTACTGCGACCCTTTTTTTGCACCACTGAATTCTGTAGGCGTTCAAAAAACGAAAAATGCCTTTCTCGACAACAGGTATGAAGGTGAAATATGTCTATGGGAGTGCTGGATATGAAATTTGACTCATTGTTGTAGCAATTGCCAGAAGCTCATGCAGCGCGACGTTTTGTCGGCTAACGCTGTTGTCTCTATGGGAACGAGTTGCGTTTTCCATTGCCGTCTTTGGTGCGCCTACAAACTATTGCTGAATTAACGTTGCTGCTATCACTTTACCTCCAAACGCTCTAAATTTCCTAGTTTATTTGATGCTGTCCTTTCTATTGTATTGGAATTTTCCGCCATTCGTACAAACTTTTCACAAAAACCTCCATTCCCAGAAAATTTCGCGACCACGTCCCGCCTTCATCACCTCCACCTGCTCCCAAATACTCGCAACTCGTCACATGTTTTTCGTGTTATATTAAGTCTATATATCTTGTAGGTCAGGTAAGAACTGCTAGTCCATAGATAATCGTTGCGTTTAATCTGCAGATCGCTTTCATGTGAACGTGATTTATTGCATGGCTTCATCGACTAGAAGGGTCTGAAAAGATTCGCAGATATTCTTGTTTTTCTGAAGTTTAGAAAATCGTGAAACCCGCTTCCCATCCTCTAGCTGTGCGTCAGAAATTTTCCGCGGTATTTTTGCAGTTGGCTGGAAAACGTGCCGAGCTGCTTGCGCCTTCGTTAGAGCGCTTCGCATTAATTTTGAAAATGTTTCCGCATAACTACACTAATTAACGACGCTTCGCGTTGAAAATGTTTGCCTTCTGTAGCGATGATGTTGAAAAACGTTGCCAACAACGTTCACCGACAACAGTAGTTAAGTAAGCGCAAGCAGTGAACTTGTGAGAACGGCTATAAAGTGCGCACTCTCTACTTAGATGAGCCAAAGAATTCCACGTTGGAACGTTCCCAAAATCCTGGATTTTTAAAAAAATTTCTCTGAACTTCAATAACAGTTGCAACGTCGAGCAAATCCTGAAAGTAGCAAGAATATTTGGAAAAATCGACCCTTGAATATCACATATTTTCATTTATAGTTATGTTGGAATATGCTAAAATAGAAATGTGAGGAGTCATACGCATCTGCAGTCACAAAAAGTTCACTATGCCTGCGTTATGGATGAACTTCCAAAGTTCTTGAGATGGGTCATATGAGAACAATGAGATGAAATGTGGCATACGAACAAAGAGATGTGTGGAGGCAAGATGCTCGAGGGAACGGATCGTGCGAATCAGAAACCTGAACGCAAGAAAAATTATATTTATTGTACGCAGAAGTTATTGCAAATACTTCCAATGAAAGATTTTCAGAGTATCATCGAAGGGCGGAAATGTCTGGTGAACTCGGTTTGTCGGATCATCACGAGAACAACCTCATTCAATATCTTAAATTTTGCCGTCTTCAGAGGCAGTCCAGAATCGCGACTGTTCGAGCGCTCTTTAACGACACTATGTACTTTACTGCTTTTAATTAACCGTTATAATACTAAAATCCGGGTACACTTATACTGGCAATCATTTAATAATTTCTTGAACACTGCAATTTTTTTCTAAAACTGCTTTATGGGAAAGCAATCATTACATACTCCATTCGCCCCTCTATTCGCCAAATGAATATTTCAACTCGCACACTGCAAATGCTATGGGTAAGGGAAGTAATTTGTTACTGAGAATACCACTGTGGTGGTGAAGCGTTGTGCATCCATCCTGAAAATATTCCAACGACAACGTAGCAGGGAATCAAAAATTCCTGCGACATGGTTCCCAGCGTCGGCCGATATTTTGAGGTCAGGTGACACTGGGATCGAAGTCCATATTGGCTAGAGCTGCATATAGGCAACCTTAGCTAAGTAGTGCATTGGATGCCGTCCGATGCCAAATATTTCTTGCATCTATAATCGATTGCACTTCAACCCCGAGTTCATCCTGCTCTCTGGTAAGTTCCCTAAACCTGTTCGTTTTCTTCTACAGCTGGGTTTTGGGAACCCCATCAGTCCTAACAGCTCCGTCTTCCATTTCTTCTATTGCATCTGACGCCATCTTACTTCCGTTGTGGCATCCCGTTTTTAATCCGTCATTTCCGCTTAATGCATCGCTATTTCCACTGGACGCACCTCGATTTGCACTCTTCGCTGGCGCTACTGAGGCGGCTAGCCCTCCTTTTGCCGTGCAATTGCTCCAGCGAGACGCTATGACGCCATTCGCGAGTCGCGACAGTAACTGCCCCTCTCATCAATAATGACAGGAGCGGAAGTTCCAACGGAGGAATTTGAAAAACAAGTGGAATTCTGCTTCCTGTTGGTAAAATGAAAATTGTTCGGCTTTACTGAGATCGATCAACTCTGAGGGTAACTGCAACGGATTCGCCACTCAAAGAATAAAACTCACCATTGCATATTAATAATTAAGTGACGCGCTGTACTGAACGAAGAAAAAGTGACTTTTATGTTTAAACGAAGGTTACTTACGTTCAGTAATTTGATGTACCGATGCGGCCCAGTTTGCAGCAGACTAGTGTTGATCAGAGAGAATACAAGCGTTGATGGGAATTTAATATTACGAATAATAGATGATTACACGTAGGAGAGGACCGCTTGAAGGGCCTGTCCCTGTTGTGGAGCTCAAGAGAGCTCCGTATTAAGCGTCGCAGCAGATGCCATATTTACTTATGGTTACGCTCTTGCCTGAGCCCCCATGTACTGAACGAAAAAAAAGTGACTTTTATGTTTGAACGAAGGTCACTTACGTTCAGTAATTTGATGTACCGATGCGGCCCAGTTTGCAGCAGACTAGTGTTGATCAATTGCTGTGTACCAAGCCTCCATTCGAATGAAGGCTAACTTGCTGAAGGCAGTTATAAAAAGCATAAATTTTCCTGACTTGCGTGCGCTTGCTGCATAAGCAGACCCGCAAGCAGCGTTCAAAACTGCCCTTTTGCAAATGGAGGCAGCAATTCGAAGACTAGAACGTCACATTTCGGAGGTCGAGGCTGATCATAGCGCTTGGCTATAATACATAAAGCAGCTATGCGCGGCTGCTGAGAAAGCGAATGAAGCTTCAATTTACCAAACTCTGGCAGAGGCGCCAGACAGTTTTTTCATTGTAATCGGTGAGGCTAAAAATGCATGTGATGACCTGGTCACTGCCAAGTTGAATCTTGAACTCCACATAGCCCGACCCACTTCGCCAGCTGGCAGCGTCCTTACAGGAAACAGCACGCCTGCCCAGCAACCGCAGCAGCAGATGTCCATGAACGCAGTGCAGCTGCCAAGATTGCAGACTGCGAAATTTGATGGACAGCATCACAAATGGCCACAATTCTGGGCCTCATTCCTGCATGTAGTTGACTCGCAACCACTCGCAGAAATTGAGAAGCTTTCTTATCTGCTATCCCTTCTAGAAGGCAAAGCGCTAGAAGCAGTAGGCGGATTCACAGTAGCGCCCGAAAATCACGAAGCTGTTAAAACAACGCTCCAGCAACGATTTGGGAGATCCGAATTGCTGTTGAAGTCACTCTACGCGGAACTAGATGACGCAGCAACTCCCACAAAGGACTTCGACGCGCAGCAACTCCCACAAAGGACTTCGACGCGCAGCAGCTCCCACAAAGGACTTCGACGAATGCGTTGCGAGCGTCGAGCGCATCCTACAACAACTGGAGGAAAAGGGGAAAACATCGACAACTCGCAAACCGAGCTTTGCATTGAAAAACGGCTACCGCGTTGGGCGCTGTTGGAAGTCGAACAAGCTAAAGAAGCCGATGCAGCTTGGAGCGTCCGAAAATTGAGGGACAAACTTCAATCTATAGTGCGCATCAGGGAGAATATGCGAACGGCGACTATAGGGGAACCGACGCATGAGGGTCGGCAAGTTCAAAAGCAGGTAGGAAGGCGAGAACAAAGAAATCTGGGGGGTGTAAAACCAGAGGAAAGTTTACATCACACTTCTGCATTACCCGCAGTAGCGAAACGACAGATCAAGGTTAAGAGCAGACGGCACGACCTTACTCGACAGGTATGTGCGTTTTGTAGTGAACCACACTGGCCGATATTTGTTCACGCTTTACCACTCTGAAGGAGCGGTTTGACCGCGCTCGGCAGTTACGCCTTTGTTTCAAGTGTCTCAGAGAGGGGGGGGGGGGGGGGGGCATAATCAAAACGATTGTACACGAAATGTCTCCTGCTACCATTGCAAGCGCAAGGGACATCCTACGGCACTCTGTAAAACGTGGCATCGATCGCAACAGGGGAAAGAGGAGAATCCTGTCGGAGAAACCCACACTCAGACGATTCGCACGGTGGCGGCTATTGCGACACCCGAACAGCAAGAGCGAGACAAAACGGTATTACTCCTATCTACCTTCGTGGAGGTTAGAGGCGACGCACCACACACAAAAACGACCAAAGTGCCCGTGCTATTCGATGTTGGGAGCGAACGCTCATTCATCATGGAAGAAGTAGTCCAGCAATTGGGCATCGAAGTAACACACAAGGAACCGTTGAATGTTGACGGATTTGGTGGGGCGCACATTACCCACTGCACGTCTGCGCGTCAAACTAAAAATGAAGTGCACTGATGAACGGCTTTTCACGATGTTCGCGAACTCGGTACCAAAACTGGTTAGCGAAATAGCAATCGCCAAGCTAACGGAAAAAACGTTACGGCGCATCCGTTCAACGCGGAACATCACCCTACCGACGGTTACACCCCGATTATTTCCACGAAATCTTCAGAGGAAGTGCCTCAACAAAGTTACCGTCCGGATTTCATTTGATACGCACTTGTCTAGGCGACGTGATCAGCGGACGGGGACGCAGTAATCGGCACAATACCTTTTCAAAGATCAAGCCTGCAAACCGCTACTGTTGCAACGTGGCCAGTGCAAAGGACGAGCTAAAAAAGTTCTGGTCGCTGGAACTTGTAGGAGTTAGGGAGCCCCCTTTACAAACGGATGATGAGCTCGCCATGAAAAGGTTCAACGAAAGCATTACCTTCAAAGATGGGCGCTACTTTTGTAGCTAGCCATGGAAGGAGGATGGAGGCAAACTCGACTGCAACTTCGACCTTTGTATGGGTCGTCTGAAAATATCGCTCAAACGCCTCCAAAAAGATCCCGAGCTGCTGCGTACTTACGAGAAGACGTTCGACGAGCAACTAAAGACGGGGAGAATTGAGGACGTCACAAATACACAGCCCGAAGGTCCAGTGTACTACATGCCCTACCAGACTGTTGTTAGGCCAGGCAAGGCTACGACAAAAATCAGAATCGTGTATGACGTGTCGTCGAAAACGTGGAAAGAAGGGCACTCATTAAATGATGTGCTACTCAGAGAACCACTACTCCTAGCAAACCTCTGTGGAGTTTTACTACGAGTCCGACTAGCGCCAATACTCATAACGGCGGATGTCGAGAAAGTCTTTCTACAGATAGTTCTACCAACGAAACGCAGTACGCTTCATTTCGGTCAAAGATGTGACAGCACCAGTCAGCTCGACGAACCTTAGAGTGTTCAGATTCACTCGAGTATCTTTCGGCGTGATTTCCTCACCCTTCCTACTGAACGCTACTATTCAGCATCACCTCAAAAGGAAAACGACTGAGTTTCGAGAGGAGATACAAGACAACATCTATGTGGACAGTGTGTTCTTGACCGAATACCTGCAGCGATTGAGAAGGGTCAAGAAGCGAAGAGCGTCTTCAAAGAAGCTGACATGAATCTTCGAAAATTCCGAAGCAACAGTCGGGAGGTTCTTTCCGCCTTAAATGAGGACACAGATTCAGTGCAGCAAAGTGCAACATTGCTGGAAATCGTATGGAACCTTCAAGAAGATACGATGGTCTTTAACACGAAGTGTGACAACTGGTCCGCAACCAAACGACAGTTTCTCGCACATACAGCGGAGTTCTATGACCCCCTAGGGCTGTTCACGCCTGCCACACTATCGTTGAAACTGTTCCTCCAATATTTGTGGAAAAATGAATACGACTGGGATGAACCATTCGACAACACGGACCGCCAAACTGCTGCAGCCCTATTTGAGCGCTTTCAAGGCCAGTCGCTCAAATTGGACCGAAAACTAACGGCCGAGCTGAACAGAAGGTGCGCCGAAATCCATGTCTTCGTGGACGCCTCTACAAGCGCGTATTCTGCGGTGGCGTACCTCCGCTCCTACAGCCAGGACGTTACGAAAACTCGTTGCTGATGTCCAAGAGAAGAGTGACCCCAATACGTGGCATTACCATTCCTCGCCTCGAATTAATGGCAGCGTTGATTGGAAGCAGGTTGCTGAACTTCGTAAAAGGGCAATTGAAGCACACGGGACCCACGTTCCTTTGGCTCGATTCACAGACGACCTTGCACTGGATAGCGACGGCCACCACTGTGGACCGTTTCGTCGACAATCGACTCGCCGAAATACGCCGAGGCGTTGCACAGTTCCGCTATGTTGAAAGCGGTAATAACCCCACGGACTTGGCAACACGTGGTCTCACAACTGCGGAACTTAGGCAATGCAGTCAATGGTGGGAAGGACCTTCATTTCTCCAGCAAGAAAGCCGGTATTGGCCTGAATGGACAGTTCCACACAACGCAGTGGCCCTGGTAATTATCCCAAGCACACCAGCGGTGGCTAACGTATTTGAATGTGAAGGATTCAGCACTCTCAATAAGCTCAAACGAACGGCAGTTCAGGTACTTAGAGCGATCGAGCGTATGCTAAGGATTACCCAAATTCTTCTCGGACGAACGTCATGGGAAACCGTTGAACTCGAAGAACCCGCCACAGCTGGTGAACTAGACTGGGCAGAGCTCATTCCTATCATACAAGAACAAACCAAGATAAGCGAAGAATTCGAGAGAAATACTGACGCCAACTTGTACAAGGATGAACAAGGAATTATGAGATGTTTAGGAAGGCTGGAACATTCAGCGCTACCAGAAGAAACAATTCATCCTATTCTCCTCCCAAAATCATCAGCCTTCACCAGACTGGTCGTATTAGATCGACACAAGGAGTCCGGACATGCTGGAGTGTCAAAGACATTGGCTAACGTAAGGAAACGCTACTGGATCCCCCAAGGAAGAGCAACGGTCAAGCGCGTATTACGACGACACTGCATTGCGTGTCGCAGATGGATCGCACAGCCATTCAAACTTCCAGCCTTCCCCCTACTGCGAAAAGAAAGGACATGGGCAGCGCGAGCCTTCCAAAACGTTGGCCTCGACTACATGGGACCTACAACCGAATGCGACCTTACTGGCCTCTGCAAAAGATGGATAGCCCTCTTCAGTTGTCTAGCAACTAGAGCTATTCATTTCGAAGTAACGAAAAACTTGTCAGCAGAGCAGTTCTTGCACGTCTTGAGAAGATTCATCGCCAGAAACGGCTATCCTACTAGTATAGTGCTGGACAATGCGCCACAGTTCCAGCTGGTTAAACAAGTTATGCAAAACACCCTTGCTGCACCTATAACTTGGCGATTCATTACCCCCTTTGCACCATGGCAAGGAGGTGTTTATGAAAGGCAAGTCGGGAGAAGGCTCTTGGACGAGGACGAATTCAAAACGCTGGTAGTAGAATGCGAAGCTATAGTGAATAGCCAAGCACTCACTTATGTAGACTCCGCCTCCGAAAGGATTTTAAGGCCAGTCGACTTCCTCCGACCACAGGCGATCACAGCAGCACAAGGGCCGAGCCCCAACATGATAAAGGCCTGTAGCACACAGCAGACAGACGCGGCAAACTGCTCGGTCTATGGAAGGCAACAATCAGCAGCCTAGAACGCTTCTGGAAAATCTGGACCCATGACTACCAGATGAGCCTAAGAGAACGGCACTGCATGGAACACCAGGGCCCTCCCGAGTGACAGACCGCGCACCCCTGGAAAACGAAATCGTCATAGCCGCCGGGGAGAGTCCACCGAGAGCGGAGTGGAAGCTTGACAAAGTTGAGAAACTGCACAAGAACCACGGAGGGAAAACAAAAGCGGTCGACGTCAAAATGCCCAACGGCCACGTACTAAAGAGGCCAGTGAGTATGTTGTACCCCCTCGAAGTGTCGGAAGAAGAAAGGAAGACGTTACCGACAACAAAAAGCAAAGAATTTGTGAAACACCTGGCAGACCAGAATCTGCAGGCAGAATAAACGAGGAAGAGGAAGAAAGCAGAATCAAGCCTAAAACCACTAGGACAATGTACGCGCACGCGCTATCAATCGTGATGGTGATACCATTCGCCACCTTTGCACTGACAGGCAGCGTCCCGACGAACTTATGGTTCCACATATGCGCAAAATATGGCCACGGTCTGTACGTGAAGATACCAAATAAACTAAATTGCAAAGAGGTCCGTGAGGAAATGCACAGCTCCTCGCAAATCGTAGAAGTATTGAGCAGAGCGTTCATTACGGCAAACGCTACCTTCTGTGCGATGGTATCGCGCACCGTCTGCACAAAGTACTTCCTTCGATGGAATCTAGCAGTTACGCGTGATGAAACAACGGTCCAGAACATGACGGCGTCACAATGCATGGAAATGCGGTGGTCACAACAGCTCAACGGCATCCGCCTCTAACAAATCGACGCAAACCGATGGTCGTCTAAACAGCCGACTGAATATAGCTACGGCTGGATCGGAACGCGATGTCATACAACCACTAATTATCGTATGGAGCAAGGAGTGATCAAGTTCTACGACGGTTTAAGTCGCACATCAGGATGCAATAAAACTCTGGAAAAAGGCATCACAGCCACGGAAACAACTGTGTGGGATCCGTCCGAATTGGCTGATCGGTGTCCATATAGAACGCTGGGGAAGGCGAACGCTCAAATATCACATCGGTTCGTGACGATTCCAACAATGCAAGCAGTATTCGTCAGAGTCAAGAAGACGCAGAATGATACGAGCCTTGACACCGTGCGCAAGTTTCGGAGAGCCGAAGTAATGAAAAACACAGTAGTCATAGAATTCAGCCCCGAGGAGCAACCCCCCAGAGAGACATCAAATCGAATCCTCAGTGGAAGAATATTGTTCGTTGAAGAATTGCCAGAAGAAATCAACAAGAAGAGTGATGCCCCCGTGAATGCTAAGCTGCAGTTTTTATGGAATAGCCTCAGTGAACGGGAACAACGAATAACTCAAGAGATTCGACACAAAATTTGCGAACAGCATAATCGTATGCTTTGGCTCATTGGAGCTCTCAGCAGAACGGATCCAACTACTGCAGCGCGATTACTCCTCAGACGGATGGATATCGCCGCAGAAAATATTGCAGACTTGTTGAAAGTGTTCCCATGCAGAAAGCTGGAAGTTTCTCAAGTTTTTGCGAACCACGAAGTTCAAGGCAAGTGCTATCGAGAACTCCCGGTAAGATACAAGGACAAGATCCTATTCGTGCATCCGAGGTCACGCGAAATCAAAGCAGTGTCAGAAGAACTTAGTTGCAGAGAAATCAAGATGAAGCAGGACCACTGAGGGGCGCCAATAACCGAAGAAAAGGAAACAGTCTTTGATGATCCACCATTTACAGATATTTCCGAAGAAAAGCTTCAGTGGGTGCTGGGCATGACCGACAAGAATCCACAAGCCCGAGGAAGATCCGCAGAAGAACAGGGAATGTCTACGGCCGACGCCATAAGGGACGACGCGAAAGAACTCATCGAAGCGGCCAGCGATGCATTCCAAAAGTCATCCGCAGCGCTAGCAAGAGAACTCGAGGACGTCGCCTTCCGCTAGCGATGGATCGTCGGAGGAGCGATCGCGGCTGTACCAGCAGTTGGGTGCACAGCTGCAGCAATATTTCTCTGTTCAGCGTACCTACTATGCGCAGCACGATGCTGCTGTGTACGGTATCGACGCCAGGAACGAAGCGCGAGCCTAGCCTCCCCCAAGGGACCGAGCCTCCGACGGAAATACGCAGTTTCGAGCCGATATGGATGCCCCCCATTAACGTCAAGGGCCGCGGGAGTGTCGCGAAACGCGAGATGCGTCATCGCAGCTCATTGCAGCCAACGTGCAGCAAAAAAAGATTGCCCGCCTCAGCGGCACCTATAACGATCAGAAACGATGAAAGACATAGTGCAAACGATGATACACCCAGCGGAATCCGGGAGACAAAGACTAAACATTCAATGGGAAAAAGGGAACATTGCATGCATCATCAGAAATGGAAGACGGAGCTAGACAGATCAGCGAAATCTTCCCTAGCAAAGGCTCGCCATTCGGACAGTGGTAGCGACCAGGGACAGGCCCCTGGTGTGGAGCTCAGGAGAGCTCCGTATTAAGCGTTGCCCTTCAAGCGGTCCTCCCCTACGTGTAATCATCCATCATTCGTAATATTGAATTCCTATCAACGCTTGTATTCTCTCTGATCAACACTAGTCTGCTGCAAACAGGGCCACATCGGTACATCAAATTACTGAACGTAAGTGACCTTCGTCTAAACATAAAAGTCACTTTCTTCTTCGTTCAGTACACGCGTCATCACAATATTTTCAGAAGGAAGAAACTTATCGATGAGACATTTACCCGAGATGAAGTAAGCAAAATACTGGGTGATTTATGCGAAGTGACGGCTGGCGAACTGGAGAGTGAACTCATTAACACTTCACATATGAATCTTCTTCTCTTCAGACAACTGTGCGCACAGGTAAACAACTTTACCTGTCAGTCCAACACTGAAACCAAATTCACAACGACCTCCACCGCATCAACGATAAATTAATAGTGTGCTATAAAGATTGCACAACAAGAAACGGGGAATGGCGGGGTTTTGTCCACATGAACACCATCTCGTCAACTGAGAGATTATCAATATCGCTTCCTCAGATGAGCGAACTTTATGAGCTGGGTTCACTTACACGAGTTGCTTATGAAGACATATATAGAAATCCCGTTGAATTTTAGCGGCTAGAACCAACAATCGAGCAATATGCCATTTGATCGCTCACTCTGGTAGCGTTCACCGGCACTCACCTTTAATAAGTACAAAAGAATATAGGAACCTTATCAGTTGATGTTTTAATGAAATTTTCTGCAAATTGCGCTATCAAAACTTCAGCGTGTTTCACCACAGATTGCGGTATTATGAAGTTCATTTGTCGCGAAATTTACACCCTCATTCTTAAGAACAAGTTATACAAGTCTTACTTACTTGGAAACTTCCAAAATTCCAAAAGAAAGGCACCCAGAATACAAGCTTTATTACACGTTACTGCTGCAGGCTAGAAGAACGATGTCTTCTAGAATTTGTTAAAGTTAAGCCGTACAGATTTCCGCTTTAGAAAGAGGCTAGCAAAAGTGCTTTTTTGATGTTTCGTTTGCAAAAGTTGTTTTGCAGGCGGAGAAATTCAACATAAATCTGTTCATAAATCTATCTGAACTCGAAGACCGTGAGCTCTTAGACGCGGTACAAATATTCGAAAAGGAACACTTCGAAAAGAAAGCCGCCAAAACGGCCACCATCCTTCGACATCTTATCGCCCTTGAGGGTACCGTCGAAGAAAGAATTCAACGCCGGGATTCAGGTTCACTTAATGAATACACGTTCATTTTCAGGTAGTCAGAATACGACTCTAAAACACCGTTTACGCATTAAAGCATACTAGATCTAGCAGCCCTTCCCAAAACAAAAGCTTTCTCGTACAATTCGGTAAGCCTCTCATCAAATATAGGAGTTTGATGACACTCAAATATATAACATTACGAAGTGACTCTTACTAATCCCCCTTAATAAGAGGAAACAACGCACGCATTGATCACTGCAAAAATAATCTCATCCATGCTCAAAACGCTATCTTCCTTCAAGTTATGGCAAAGCTGGAAATATTATTTTTGGTTGTTGAGTAATTCATAATTACTCGAATATGGTGATCCTAGTGCGCACCATTTAGTTACCTCGGCAGCAGCTGCTTCAACCAATTGAGAAATGGCCAAATTTGCGAGGTTAATCAACAGTTTAGCGACATAAAATAATAGGATGCAAATAATATTGCTGTCTGCGACACCTTTTTAATATACAGTATGGGACATACGTTTTAAACGATTAAGTTAGATAAAATGGTACTTCCCCCAGCTAACATTACTTCAGAGCCGACTCCAAGAAGTCTAAGCGGTGTCAAGCTCCGACGGTATTAAAAGCGCAGACGGCGAGCACACAGACTAGCAGCGCAGAGATTGGAACACGCTAACTGACAATTTCAGAAGAAAAGGCTCGGATGGTCGAGGAACTGAGTATTAGAGAGATGGAGATGGCCGAATTGAGGCGTAAAAGTGAGGTGGACCGAGTTCGAGAGCAACAATTGATGAACGAGCTCGAAACTCTGGAACATCGCCTACTGCAGACGAAAGAACAGGTATACGGAATTCTGTGAAAGTATCACACCGATAGTGTGCTCTTGCAAATAAATTCGATAAGAATAAACAAGTGCTGTGCGATACAAGCACCGAAAAACCTTCCATAAATTTTGTACGTTCCTCAAAAATCTTGAATGAAATTTTTCATAAAGTTCACCGCTTTATAAACTCAGAACTCACTTAAAAGATGAACTCTTTATTGGGGGTAATGAGATACATCCAATGCTCCATGTTTCGGAAATATGAGTGCTACGACCTATCACTGCAATTCAATCTGGATCTCGCCTAAAAAATTGTGATGAACTGTATTAACTTCTTATTTTGGGATAGATGAATCGCCGTTCATCTGTATTAGCTTTACCAACAAAACTATTCTAGCGCCTTTATGGATGAATAAGAGTAACTGAACAGACAGAACAATTAATGTTAAACGCATTTCTGAGCATCCAAATTAGAAACGAAATGCATTTTGCGATGAGCGCTGGATACAAAAGAGCGGTGCTCTTAACCTGAAGCAGCAACTGAGATCTGAAATCCTGTGCGTTTGGAGTTTATTGAAGCTTCGTCGAGTTCTTAAAAGGTCCCAAATTACAACAGCTATTACATAATGAAGGATCAACGGTGCTCACGATGGAAACAATCCAAAGTGCAATTTTGGAATGTGCCAATTCGTCGGGACAATTTGACGCTTACAGAATCCCACATTCCTTCCATATATTCGAACAGTCTATGCGTTCATGTTGATATTTACCTTGACAACGAGCCTTGAGAAATTTTGCAATAACATTTTCTAGCGGCAAGGCGTAGGCGGTGACCCATGCCTCTTCTATCGCCGATATTTGTTCTACATTTCTGCTCATGTTTACATCATTTAGGCTCATAGTGGACATTTATAATCCAGAAATATCTGCGCATTTATCAGCGAGAAACCTATCTGCTGTCCGATTCGGAAGCATCATACAAACAAATAACCTAGTAGTGAGGCCTATTTCATCCATTGAATCTGCTTCAAAAAAACTTCTCTGATTAGCCCACTATGCGAGGAATCGCAATCATTTTCCGTTCCAACTTTTGTACGCCTCTTTCAATGCTTCAGCTCAACTACAACGAAGAAACATCCCCACCAGCTGTAACTGAAATTAAACACATCAAATACACTAGAAAAAATATTTAGATCCATTATGGAAGCATTCATTTGTTAATAATAATTTTTCCATTTACTGTAATTACAACTCAACTATTCATTTATTTCAGCTCGCACTAAAGGAAAGTGAATTGGAGAAGAAATTCGCCAACACGAATGCCTTCAAAACGATGAACCATATACTAAGGCAAAAGAATTCGAAGATTAAAGAGCTGCGAGATGTGCTAAAACAAAATGATATTAATGTCACGGCACTTGAGAACGAGTCAGAATAATTTACTGACAACGTTAAACGTTTCTGCTAGAAACGCATCGAAAAATAAACTTTCCTAAGTTTTATTACTCATAAGACAACATTCAAACCTGTCCAATATACAGTTACTTCTCGATGATGCCTTATTTCAACGGGCAACATCACTTTTCTGTGCGAGAAGTGTTCTTCCATTCTCTATTTCGACTTGAAAATATCGCTTTTGAAAGTAAACCTTTATGATGAGCATCGTTACTTACAAATTAAATAAAAAGCCATAAACCGATGAAAACCTGAATTTGAAAAAATAAAAGATAAACAGGACGCAAACCCTTTTTAGACCGCCAACATGAAGATATCAGATTTCAAGTAAGTCCTGCTTAATGATGTAAGTATATTTTCATTTTCGGAAATGGAACGCCAAAACTCAATTAATGCACAATATATCAAATTTCCCGAATGAATGGCGGAAATCAATGAGACTTGCTTCGTCAAGTCTCAAGCAAGACCTCAGGTTTTATAGGTTACTTGCACTTATTTTAATGACTATACAATACAATTATAGCGTAGGATTCTAATTTTTATCAAAGTCAACAACAGTTTTGCCTCTGCCATGTCGTTGTGCAACTTTCTCGTACGCTGCTGGCAATTCGTCGAAGCTATATGTTTGATCAATTATGGCCTTCATCTGAAACTGATTGGAAAACAACTAAGACGACCGGCTATATTAATGTTCATGGACAGTCGGCAATAAATAAGCTTATTTATTGTATTCCCTTCGCCCGTAAACTATGTGATAAATTACTTTTCCACGGTAACCTTTCCGTTAGGAAGCATAGCCGCGACTTCAAAAGACCTCTCGAAAACAACAGAGCGATCGAGAACGTTAAAAACTTAAAGACAATCAGCCAGTGCTTTTCATGAGCTAAAAATCCTTACCTCAATCTGAATTCGCTGCAATAAAAAACGTTATACATAAAGAAACCTTGCCATTCCCCAACTGTCGAGAGATAAAATTAAGGCACTCTTCGTTAGGTGCAAAATACGCGTATGCAAACCATCGTCCATTCCATGCGGGCTGAAGGAAAGCACATTTTATTCAAACTAAACATGTAAATGTGTGGGACGAAGGCGAATCTTTTGGGATCGAATCGGATAGGTCGACAAGGGAGCAATAGAGAGAAGAAGCGACTTGTATACCGAAATATGATGCATACAAACGAAGGAAAAATCTTCGGGAAAAACCCATTTCTATGCGTTTTATAAGCATTCTGATGAGATGCAGAGTTACTGACAAGAACACGGAATTCAAATTTTCTCGCAAAAATAGGTGGGAAAGTTTAATCAACGTTTCCCGTTCAAAAAATAAGGGAGATTGAGACATAGACGAATTCAAATTAAGCTTTAATAAAGACTAAATATCTCTCCTCTTTCTGTGTTCTTATAGGGGTGAAATCAGATTTTTCCATTTTGAAATAATTTCCCTTCGATCTTTTATCACTCTTCCCTACTTTCCACTCTCGAATGATGAGAGCAAATCTCCGGAGATGAAGTAAGAAAATGATTCCCCAACACACTGAAGCCGGTGATCAAATGGATTGTTGTTACCCACAGAATGAAAACAGGAGAAGCGAAAAAACATGAAATAAATAAAAATAGAATGCTTTCGAACGCTTACGTCAACTGATCTTGCAAGATATTTCATAGCTGTAGAAGCAAATCCGAAAAGAATCCCATAACTGAAACAAATCATTTTTTGAGTGGAAGCCATAACTGAAATTAGAATAATGAAATGTTACGAGAAAATATGAGGAATATAGAAAGATTTAACGTTTTATTTTCACCAAAATCCCTTAATGTCGGAGGAATGAAGTTAAGTGAAGGTATATTAAAAAAAGTTGGTGAACTGGTTGGTGCCTCTTCCACGTTGCATATCAACACTATTCTAGCTTGCCTTCTTCCTCCTCTCCGAAGGCCTTTCAATTCTTCCACATCTATTGCAATCAGAAGTAATATCATCGGTACAATAACGCTACTTGCACAACACACAATATAGACGGAATCACTGCAACCGACCGAATGAGTCAACCAGTCTCCAACAATAAAACCACCCTACGAATTTTAACGGCTGAAGAAACAATCGGCAAAGAAAAAGCCAATAAAAGATGAGGAATTTAATTTCCATGTAAGTGAAGAGTAAGAATGAACCCTCTTCAGATGAGACCTGATACTGCTGTGGTGCAAATCAACCAAAGAGAGATTTCCATGTTTTGTGCACCTGCAGCACGTTCATACATCCCATATTACCGCAGCTCTTTTATCTGTGTTTTCTAAATCCTTATATGTTTGTTCAAATAACGCATTTTTCAAGAAGATAGAGGATGATGTTGTGTTTATCTTTTACCACTCAATGCCCATGAAAAATTTCCTTACCATCTACAAGTGACGGCACTGTGGTATAAAGAAAAACGGTATTCCGCACAATTCATGTCATTTTATATGACTGTTTGTCACATTTGCAACTCTTTTTACATCACCGACATTCACTAATCTCTTCCCTTCCTCATTACGAACGAAACTCTCTCAACTGAATCTGCATTAGTCTTGGTAGCGATAAAATACCTGATCATCAATCCTCACACAGACCAATACATTATGGTACTTCCTCCCTATCCCTTCCACCTGCACTGATATTTCAGCTGTTTTTAGGACCGTCGATTGAATGCAGTAGCACCATGGTGGCTCGCACCGTTCAAGACTCGACACAGGCTTTCCCACTATCAATATCGACGCAGACTCGATGGAACATTGCATGGTAACACTAACTACATTATTTCTTTTTAACACATTGTTTTCGCTGGAGAGATGACTTGGGTCCTCTTTTACGTCATCTCCACTACGGGGTCCAGGTTGATCATAAAATACTAGGACAGCTTTTCGGACAATAGTCAACCTAAGGCACCCTCGCACCTACACGTGAACAGACACGCATGCACACGAAAGCACATATGCAGGCACGTACATACATTACAGAGGCGCTCATGCACGACTGTGCATATAACAGTCCGACATGTTTCCCCATTAATCGCCAGAAAGTGATTTTTACAACTCATAAAAATTCGAATGGTACTGAAAGCCAACCAGTGATTACTTTTAGTTTACCGCATGTTGCTCCCTATGAATCTGCTCACTCGTTTCTATCCCGTCCTCTCTTCACTTGGCAATATTCCCCTACCTGTCAGTTTCCCTCAAAGTCGGACTCACGACTGTAACGTGAACACTGTTACGCCAGATGCCCATCACGTTATCACTCCATCTTGCTAGCTCAGAATCCACGCAATCCAAGACGACATCGAATGGTCCCTCACTTCTCAGCTCGTCTTTCACCGTCTCGCTGCGGTAATCAATTGGCTTCGCGCCCAAAGACGACACCAACTTGAAACTGTAAAGTAAACCATGCACCTTAAAAATAATGTTCATAACATACATAGAAATGCGTCTTTCCCAAGCTGCACAACAATCTTCCCAAATGTGAATAACTCAGGTGAACATATAATGGAATATTAGTGCATCGTGTGCAATGAATAGTGTGAGGCACAAAACCTTATCTGTTCAACAATATGTATGAGTGTTATGAAACTTCTACAAATTCTTCGGAATACTTTTGTCTTAGTACGAAAAAAGCTCTTCCTTCACCTCTGATAAGTCCTCCTCACATCCTTTTATCCTAAAAAACCTCCAATAGCAAACAACTTTCTATTCCCCACTCGAAATCTGTGCACGACTAATGAAAGAAACTTACAAGGTTCCTCAACAATCGTGTGTTACACTCAATAAGCTTTATTGCCGGCCCTATGAGATCGAATCAGTATCAACTCGATTTACATTCCGCATCATTCCTTTTCATTTCCATATAAATCCTTCCTCTTGACTTTCAATACGGAAGTGTTTGGATGCAAGCAAACATCAAGCATAGGCAAAAAGTAGCAACCTATCCGCAGAGCACGTGGCCACCAGCTTGCCAACGTTCCATGCTTTCAGGAGTTGAATTGCCGCTGTTCCAACGCCACCTGCACCACCGTGAATAAGGACGTGTTGCCCATATGCGTTTCTTGCATTTATTCTTGCTACCTGGAAAACGCATTCACTATTGCAACTATTATTTTAGCCGGTTTTTGTATTCAACGGTGTTGCAGAAAACAAGTAACAGCATTATATGAAGCATCTTGCATACATCAATCTGCGACGTGATGCAGTAGTTGGAAATGGCGATGCTCTCCCACCTGAAGAAATTATTCGTGTACGTCACCAATGTCGCATTAAACCTACAGAAAATTATTTATGCATATTCATGGATATTTTCAAGCATTTTCGTAAACAATGTCTCGAAAGTGCATAAAGATGCCGCAGAGTAAGCTTATCTCTTACTAAATGCGCGCATATTTACTATAAAAATGCACCCCACTTTATTCAGTTGCAGTTATTCTTTGCAAATATAACCTCATTCGAGCTAATACGTAACCTCTGTCCAGCTAGAAATTCTGGTTACATCAGCCCCTGTCACCATTTATAAGTTACTCTCCTATGCATTAGAAGAGAGTTATGCATTAAGCTTATAAAGAGAAGAACACAGTATTGGCAATACAACTTACTGAAACAAGTGCAGTCCATGCAGTGCATGATACATAGGGAAGAGCGGCTGCCTCGATATGTGAGATATTCGCTGGTTTCGGTGCACACCAGCATTCTCTCGCCAGAACGTATTCAGCATGTGAACCCGCATAAGTGGGGCCGATCACTGCCATCACCTCAAACAAGCAATGCAATCTCTGCATCTAAAGGTATCAATAAGAGATTATCCATCACTATCGATCATCATCAGCAGCAAAGGCACCTTCATCGTTCCGTAAGTTCCTCCATAACAAAAACCTTCAGCTGTTTCTATACTGATTCCTCTAAAGTATTAAATCAGTGCTTATCTCTTTTACAATAGGACGTTCAAAGTTACGAATGTTTGCTGAAATTTGCTGCAATTAACTGCGATATTTCTGACATAACGATAAGATTAAAAGTTAGCAGTGGAAAGAGTATTCGAATTCACACGAAGTGGTTCGGCGACCGTTCACAACATAACGTTAAAGATTGTTTGTTTATCTATGCCGTCAAATTTCACAGAAGTTGCCCATGAAATAATAAACGACGAATTTTACTTCAGCATGATTTAGAGGCGACAATGGTGCTTAACCAGTATCCATTGCGAAGTGTTACATTATCCACATACTTCCACCTTGACATTTTCCCATTATATTCTTTTAATAAAACTCTAGAGATTACATCAGCGACTTAGTGTCCCAGTCAATTCGAAATAAAGTATCATCATAGTTAAGAACGCCTTAATAAAGCGCTATTATTCCTACTTACATTCAAGTCCCGAAAAGCAGCACTCGTGCCATCAAAGTGGAATTCAGATTTTATCTCTTTGTTACGGCCGATACATTTTGCTTACCTTCGAATAGTAAAAACATCGATGAAGAGACCAACCTCATCGCCTCTTTTGAATTTGCTGACACCTTGACCAACATATTCCACCACTGCACTACAATCACGCCCACCAATAAACGGAAGAAACGATAATGGTGCTAATGATTTATTTTCGATTTGCTTACATACAGATATAATCGTTCTCCCGTAACCATCTCGCATTATAGTATCGATAGGGTTCACACTTGCTGCCTATAAATAGATAAATGATAAATGAAGAGAAAAATAAGAAGAAATAAATGCTTTCCTCTTATTTTTCAACAGTGAATTCTATTAATTTATTTCTGTTCGGAAGCGAACTTCGCGTCAGACAACACGAGCTAAGAGAGTTTCTCTCTCAATTCAACATCAGCCATCACTGCTACATTATTCACCTCATAAAACAATAGTAGAGCCAAGAGGCGTCTTTCGCTCACCAAACTCTCGATGTTTTTCTCCCATCCTGAATCGTCTTTCTTTCAAAACAGCGAATACGCCTTGCCTAGTGAAAATGTACTTATCAACTTCTCACTGCCCTCTTCCCTCACCGTCTCTCTCCTTAATAAAGAGTTTTTGCGTAACAATCATCATCGTAATAATAGTATCGCTATTCTCAATATGCAGCTAATTTCACCATGACCACCACTCCATCTTCGATATCCATTAAGAGAAGCAGACCATTGAGTTTTGTTTCGACACAACGCTAAAAACGAAGAACAACTTACTTTCACTTTAAGCAGAAGTTGCTTCGTGTTGCTCACTTCCGGGATTCGCATCGTCGTTTTCACCATTGGAGCACCAAATTCAGAAGTCACCCATGCATTCATCATATTCCCGGTGGTTGAATGTCGTGGCTGTGCAATTGTCGCTTTGGCGAACCCTCGAATCGACACCGCATACATGCACCTCATCAGCAACGACCGTGATTTTACCATCTTATGAATGAAACAAGACGAAATCCTTGTATGCATTATTAAGAGAAAGATGAGTATCTTCTATCGAATGATCCTTCATTAGCCAAAAGGATAACCTATGACTATGAGAGGCAGCACTATGCGAAGGAAACACAATGAAACTCTTCAGCATGATTGAGATTCTTCAATCGACTAGGAAATGACTTCTCGATGATGCCTTAGCCCCTACCCCTCCTCCCTTATTCTTCTCCTCCTTCTGGTGAATTATATTTGCTATTTAACGTCCTCTCCCACCTACCCAATCATATTTAATGAATAATGTCGTTCATTAGACCGCCATAAAATACGTTTAAAAATCACCCATCCTGAACCTCTAAATTCCTACTATCTTTCCATATGAACTCACAAGTGAAAACAATGTTTTCCCAGCTGGTAAGCCGTCGAATTATTGAAGCAAAATGAGATGAATCTATTCCGTTGTGCTCATCATGGCGGATTTACGTCTGAATGGAAGTTTATACTCGGGTTTAGCTATAACAATGAGGAGTGAAAGCTCTAGTCATTCAAACGTGATTCACATCAAAGAATAAACTATCGACAGTTGGGAATAATCGCTGACGAGAAAATACACAACGATACACACCCAAATGACGTTACACAGTTCCAATCATTTAGGAACGAGATCATTCTCGCGGAAAATTGAAACAACTTCCACAGAACCTATCTTCACCACCGAATATGATTGTATTGATCCCCTATCATGCCCACTGATCTGAGCCTGCTTTCGATCGGCAAACTTCCCAGTTGAATTTCCTTCTGGACATTCACACAACTCTAAACGACGACGCTTCTTTTCTCAATGTTATCATATCTAATATGCGTTTTCCCTTTCACTCAGAATCTAAAAGTTGATCGGCTGATTCATTTTTCGAAAGCGCATAATGAGGGATGAGCAGAGTATAAACCGATGATCGGCAATCACAATATAGGAAGAGAAGAAATGAGAATATAGTTCCTTTATTGGAAAGCAGAAACAAAACGAGTGATAGTAACTTAGAAATCAGTGACGCGTACAAACAATCACATGTATATCTCATCTTCATTCATATCTCCTCTTTTTGCTGTTCTCTTCACATTAAATTAAGGAAATTTGCTGACATTTACTCAGATGAAGTGGAGATGACTACATGAAACTCTTCGATCCAACAAGCGCTTATCGTTCTTTACAAAATCACAAAACGAGAATAGAGTATTTCATATGCGCCCATATTCGAAGAAACAGCTACTGAGCAAACGAATTTCTTCACTGAATTGTTGAAATTTTTCATAAGCTAATAAGGAAAATACCCCCCTTCAGAGGATTTCTAGTCGTACTTTCCAATCGATAAGCTGATTGTGCACTCAACAATACATAAATAAACAGGTACCCTGAACATTTCTGCAACAATGAGGAGCACGAGAAATTGATGATCTGCCGGTCTCACGGACCCACGGCCATCTGTAAACACATAATTAAGGCATTTAAGAATTAAGGATTAATAATTAAGAATTATGGATTAGGGATTAAGTATGAAAATTTACATAACCCTCTGTCCACTGCACTCTCGCCAAAAACTAGTCTGTAGGAATTGCTGACCATGCAGTATTCGGGAATCCTGCATGCATATCGTGAACCCACTCATCCAGCCATCCTCTTGTCCTATCGAGGTTAAGGTCCGCAAGATTCCTGCTGAATGTATCCGTCTGCACTATAGCCCTCTGCACTATATTCCCTCTGAAAGGTGAACCTCTTCCTCTGGCAATTCACTGGACTAAGTTTCTCTTCTCGCCGATGACTGAATCTAACATACTTCACAAGCAAAAATAGAATGTGTCATTATACTTTCAACGTTAAGCAAAATGGTCATAATCTTTGTGACGACACTTTCCCGATAAATTGATATATTTGAATGGAGGAGAAACGAAACAGCGAAGGCGAAGCACATTGAGAATGGAAACAATTAAAAAGGGGGGTTAGTGGAAAACTGATTCGATCATGAAAGCTTACTGCTACTTCCTTCGATGGCTTGCTACTTGTTATCATAGATTTTATTCATTTTTGGTGCATATCCGCATCAATCTATACTCAGATCGGACGACTGGAAAGGTGATTAAAACCCCATCTATAAATTAATGTATAAAACTTAGTCATTCAACGTAAAGACCGGAAGCTAAACGACGCCATCGTTTACTCTTTCCCTTTTTGGTTTGTTATGCTATGTATATATATATATATATATATATATATATATATATATATATATATATATATATATATATATATAACGACCGTCTTGTGAAGAGAAAAGGCTGAACTAAAAACCACAGGAGTCAGCTAGATCAAAGGGCATTGAGTCAGAGCAAGTGGAAGCGATAAGAAGAGAGATTTATTCGCAACGAATGTTCCGTCGATTTTATCGAATGAACAAATAAATAAATATATTCTGTTATATATATGCAAATACATGAATATTTCGATATTCCTACATATTACATCACCCGCTACAATTTTTTGCCCATTTCAACATAGTGGCTTACTCTTAGAGTATCGCAATGCAACCATCTTTTCTTAGTTATAAGGCGTTTCAAAGAAATATTGTGGCGAAGGAAAACTCAACAAAACATCTGCATAATGAGACTGCAAAAAGGTGAATTTCAAACTTTTCCCACTTCGATGACGACCAAAGAAAATGACGCGTTTGTTGTGCACCCACAATAACTTGCCGTTTATGAGGTAAACGCTGAGCAGAGTACTTTTTCTACGGTCATAATGACTGCTTTCTCTATTATTGACTAGAATAGGTAATATGGACTGAAACGATCCCAGCAAACTGCGTTCCAATAAAAATAAAACCTGCTTTGTGGAGGTGCTTTATGCTTCAAAGATGACACTACGAGGTTTATTCTCGGGAAGCTACGCCATAACTGAGAGCTAATTAAAATAATTTTTCTTCAAGTGCTTCCCTCCTGCATATATTAGGGTCTCCATTGAGTATCCATTCATCAGATAACCTCCTATTCCTCATTTTTCGATAATTTTCAACTCGCCGCCAATTCTATGATATCTCCCGATCCGTCAAATTTCTGGCCTCTGTAGTGTTTTGAGTGGCGGAAATAGGAAGAAGCTGCATTGCTTCTTTTTATCTCTGCTTCCTCCTATGGCGCTTTTTGACGTTGCGAAAATACAACTAAAATCTAGAAAATTAACATACCGACTGGTGATAACACATCGATAGGTTCATATCATAGCTATCGCCGAAAAGAAGGACTTCACAAATGTTTAGTGAAATCAATTTCATCCGATCCAAATAGCCTCCTGAATTCGTCGTTTAATAATGAATCGAGTGATACGCCGTCGCGTGGATAGATCCATTTATCGTCGATCAAATCATACCTAAAAACGACAATTCTAACAAAGAGAATCCAATGTTTGTTCGGTCAAAACAACGGCAAACATAAAATGCAGAGAAATCAACGAAAAATGCAACTGACATAACGAATAAACGTTTGAAAGCGATGAAATTCTTTCGGCCTTTAAAGAAGTTTCCACCCTCAACTTTGACAGCATCGATGTGCCGAAGAATGAACTGTTTTTAAGTGATTCTGAACTTCTCTCGTCATCGAAAAGCTGCGACTCAGTTCGGAAGTTCTTTGCAATAAATTATACTTCTTAGAACATCGGAAAAGTTGATCAACGAGAACTACAATGATAACAACGATTATCTATATAATATATCCTTCTTTACCATCAATTGACGCAATAAAGCAATAAAGCAACGTAAGACTTGCCTCTTTGGACCAGAGATCGGTGAAGATAACCAAATTTGTCGATTGGGAGTTTGTTTGTTAATGACATAGGTTCCCTTATCACGACCCACCTTAGCAGTGATAACACCCATCGAGTAGCTCACATCGAAATCATCATCACAAGGGAGCCACTCGGGGAACGTATCCAAGTATTCACTCAGACTATCCAAAGATTCGTTTGCTTTCCTCTCATATTCGGTCTCCGATACAGGTGACGCTGATGCGCAGCTACTAAAACCTATAAAACCGATATATATTATATACGGTCAGCAAATGTCGTATAAGAATGTTACTTCCAGAGGTCTCATACAACACTCTCATGTGTATGGAGGTGATACCATGAGGAGAAGAAACGAAGCACATTTCACTGCCAGTCATATTTCTTGAAGCCTTATTTAGAAAGTGCGATGAGAAATTTCACCGAAGCGACTTCGCCAAAAACTGGGAGACTGGCTAAGCGACATGGTGTGATGCTACAGGTGAGTTTTTCTCAAAGTTACTCACATGACAGCCTTTAAACGCTTAAACGACAGCCTTCAAGTCTTTCGGCACCAAACGATCGATGAGGGCTCTGAGCTACTTTGAACAGAGAGGATGTTAGAATCTGAAGGCGGTAAATGCAATGCAAAAGTGCAGCCAAGTAGTGGCCAAGCCGCAATCAAGTCCCGCTTCCGGCCTGTATTCTATCCCTAATAAATGCCTTTTCCGCCATTAATTAAGTGATAATTGACGTAAATATTAAATGAATGCTATCCACGTCATTTTTCAATTAACTTCCTCACTTGCAATACCATTAAAAGACGAACACCCGCGATACCTTAAGTGCTGATCGGTCATTTCCCGTGAAGGATATGCTTCTAGCGGTTAGCCTTAGTCACAAATGAAACCACAAATCGACTCGTTTCATACTTTGCTAACATCTCTCGTATATTCGAGATGAGCCTTTCGTGGCCACACAACTACGGCCATCACTTCGCTATTTCAGATAGTCGTGAGTTGAATGTCCGCTACAACTAGTGGAAAACAATATGATGAACAAACCCGATCGCATAAGCCGTACACCGCTTCGGCGGCATGTAATTGTCGCCATAGGCAATAAGCGTTGAATAAACATTGGCCAAGAGTACCTCTGCCTACAATCACCTCCTCAAATATATGTACATATATCTACATAAAGCCATTAATGAACGTAATTACGCATTCTGTCGCTAGCAAATATTGAAAAAAATGTGGAGGAGAAAGAACGTCGTAAAAATGAACTTAACCATATCGACAACACTATCCGATGCAATATTCGGAGAATGTCACTTTATGTTTTCGGTATCGCCGACGATAATCCGACAGCTTCTGGCTAATGTCAAATTAGACACTCTTAAAGCTGAGGTCATTTGGGGCTGAGGCTTTGAAGCATTCCGCGATGATCATAAACATGGCCGCTTCGAGATACGAACAACCACGAAACTCGACGATATCATCCTCCCAGCATCTTTCACATTTTCCATAGATGGAAATGAGATCCCCCCGAAAACATTGCCTCACGAATACTCCCTATTGCTAGCAACGAATATCAATTATAGTAATGTTGTGACGATCAAAATACTTGGGGAGGGGTTTCATTTCAGATTAAAAATATTTGTGGAGAGCTAAACTGAGGGAATGAAGTTGCAGAGCACAGTGAATAAAGTGCTTTCTAAACAAACGAAACACCCGAGCTCGAGTTCTCCATTGCAATTACCGTTCGAGTTGCAGCTGCAGATCAAATATAATCAAATAAGATTCGTAATGCTGTTACCTGAGGTGCCACACGAACTAAGTCTAGTGTACTTAATAATCAAAAACCCTAAGGCAGCATTGGCCGGTTGGCACTGCGATTTTTTCCGCTCGAATTATCACTTTAGAGAATTCTCTCCTGTTAATGCTATGGTCGTTTTACTCGTGTTCACTTCGTTTTCACAATGAGGCGTCTTTCGTTATTGGGGAGTTTAGAAAGGGCGAAATACCTAAGATAAGAGTGGAATAAAGTCCCGATAAGACTTCCGCTCCCTCACCCCCCAACAATTCCACCGAAACAATCTGTCCTTTGGAGTCATAAAATTCAAAGAAAGTCATTTTTGTGCAGCAGACACATCAATTACTTCATCTCATCTAAGCGAAAGTCCGAAATTCGCATTTTCTCACCGCTTTGACCGACCGCTTTCGAAAATGCGAGAGAGAATAACGAAATAAATAACTTTCTCACCGCTCTGACCGACCGCTTTCGAAAATGCGAGAGAGAATAACGAAATAAATAACAGCTCATCTAACCGCTTTCGAAAATGCGAGAGAGAATAACGAAATAAATAACTTTCTCAACCGACCGCTTTCGAAAATGCGAGAGAGCGAAATTAATTCTCACCGCTGACCGCTCGAAAATGCAGAATAACGAAATAAATAACCTCACGCAATTACACATTATTATGTGAACAAACTTCAGCCGCTATGAATAAAAAGCGCAATATGCACATGAGAGCATCTGATATGCCGCCCCATGAAGAGAGGGCAAAATATGAGGGTGACTCCGACGACCGATGGAGTTACGTTGAAGACGTTGCCGAATAGAGCGCTCTTTGGACGCTTCTTTCGGTCGGGCAATGAGACGCGCTCCTGGCGTTTTAACCTCACTCCACTTGCAGTGTATACCGCTCGGTTGAATTATCTCGAGGATCAGATAAATGAGCACGCTTTTCGACTGCTAAAAACGTGAGTACGACTACCCATTTCGCCTAATCTTTTCTGTGATTGTTTGACGGTGGCGTAGAAAAGCTATCGGATTTCGTCAAACTCTTCCTTATTCGAGCAAACAAGTGCTTTAGGTTTCGTTCCACTCTTCAGCTTCACCTACTTTTGACGTCTCACCCCCATTTTGCGTCTAATCGTCGACGTTACAACGCTTCCACCGCCATACTACCCCCGCTCCCACATCGACTCACCTCGGAGTCAATCGAATTATATCACTTCGTCGATCGAGAAACGTTCCAGCATTCGAAAGGCGTCCGTTTATTCGGCGTACAAGTGCGGCCGCTATTGTTTCCTGAAAATGAGGTGAGTGGGATCTTTTCGGCCGTATTCTCCTCCACTCATTACATCCGATCGTTTTACCTCATTGTTCATTGTGGTGTATGTCGTGCCGTGTCGCACTACTACCCGCAGTTCTTCTTCGTAAACTGGAATAAAGACGAAGTGACTCATTGAGATGCAAATTCATTGGGTCACTTGAAACTGCTAGAAGTGTGAACGAGTCGGATAATTCAGTTGCTGTGATCGAGAAACCTTCATTCGAGCCACTAAGAAATACCCAACTCACTTCGCAGATAGTCGGCTGACGGATTTGCAATTCATAAGTTATAAGAGTGATGTCGTCGCCCACATATTAGGTCGACAGTCGGCGTTATATTATTTCATAGCCAAACGATCGGAGCGCACTTAATTGCTCCGGAGTTTAATGTATACATAAAGTTCATTATATGCATGGATTACTCCACCTCAAGAATAAACTCGGTTTATTTTTAAGCGGATGGATAGATGATTTCGACATTTCAAAGCAATCATCATAAAAGGTGAAGTAGGTGAGGTCAACGATCCGGCACAGAATCCGGAGAATGAGGAAAGGAGCTCGAATTAGATTTTAAATTGTCATGTTGGAAGTTATTTGATTGTACGTGATAGTTCATCCCCTCTGCTTGTTGTACGGATAATTGCTACATCAGTGGTGACGGCGATGATAGGAATATGAGTGGAGCGGAGGGGACATGTCTACAGCACTGGACAAAATTGTAGCTGCAGATTTACGCTTCGATTAATCGACGATCGATCGCAAAGCGATCGGAGGATGTGCGCTGTTGATGATCGTCGAATTCGCGGCCGCAAACTTTCCTTGATTGGCAATCATCGTAATGCGTTCGCTGTGATCTGCAAGTGGTTAGTGGATACTGTGAGAGCGGGGTGCTGATGTTTTCGGTCCAGGAAGAGGTGGACTCCGTGGAGATCCATATATTTAGCAAGAGAACTCCACGTATTGACGACATGCTCTTTCCAAAGGCAACCACTGCTGTAAGTTCAATTAATGCATATCGAATCTTGTCGTTATTGTAGAAACTGATTTTAACGTCGAACTCATCATCCCTTTAAGGGAGAGGCTTAAAAGCGGTTTTTGATTGTAGTTCATGAAGAAGGATGCTTCCGGCCTCTAAGAGAGAATCGATTCTGAAAGTAGAGTTCCGCGGTTACGCGCTCCTGAAACATCATTTTAACGGCATCTCACAATCGATCATCTGCCACATCACTGATGATTCTCCCTGAGGCGGTTTGCAGTTTTGCTTGACCGCAATTTTTTCGCCTTTCTACTCTTCATTTTGAGATGGAAGCAATTGCTCAGTAATAACTCAAAAACCGCGCAGTAATCTGTGCTACAGGGAAGCTGATTTAAAGAAGTGATGTTACGTTCAAACATGGCCGCTGACGAATCGTCATCAAGCATACCTCGCTTAGAGGTGATCCAAAGTTCCACTAAGCTCAACCTTAACGAATGGTATAACTTTCGTAATACACACAAACTTTTAAGGCTATTACTTCCGATCTTATGGGAATTCGTTATTTTCAGGGCCCTCTTCGTTTTCAGGACGGACCCGATTCGAACTCGACGCTGTGTTGATTGTGTTTGTGAAAGTCGATCGTGTCTCTTCGGAACACATTCAAGTGCTGAAGTCGTCCTCGGCAGATCGTTCATTCGTTAGTCTCTTATCGTTCAGGATATATTGTCTGCGTCGTTCGGAACATTCATGAGTAGTCGGCAAAGAAATAATGCGGGGATCCGCATTTAAGAAAAAATTGCAAATGTGGCAAATTAGGGAGCATTCAGGTGATTGTAGTGTAAAGTTGCTTTTAGTTTTGCTGAAAGTAATCGCTTATTGCTTCAATATATGAGTTGCTTTAATATATATATATATATATATATATATATATATATATATATATATTAAAGCAACTTCTTCCCCCCTCCTTCACCTCTTCGGCGCAATCCCTATTTCACGTTCTCGTTCATTCACACGTAACTCTCTCCCTTATCGTTTATTTTGAACCGCAATAAAAATGCTGTCAGAGTGCATATATGGTTGCGTTCGTTGGTAGAAATTCGAAGGAAAGAGCTCGAGGCATCGATAGGCGCTTTTTGTTTGTAGAGTCGGCTAGCGACGATTTTATCCATCTAAGCAGTGTTATTTGCATTATATTGCTGTAGCAATAAGGAGCACTCCTCAGCATGTCGTTATGTGAAATAGCCGACTCGAACTATAGTCTGCCGATGTCATTCCCATTCATCTATAAGTGTTTTATGATGGCGGTTTGGCTACTAACATCATTGCAGTCGTCGAATGTTTCCGGTTTTGGAACGAATGAGCTCTGTGAAAGAAAACGAAACCTATGTGAAGCGTATGATAGTCGTTCGACTTTCAACAGATCATGCACAATAAGTGTTGCTTAAGCTTATTGCAGCTTCTCCAAGAATCCTTTTGTAGATCTCTATGCGTAGGTATAGGTGATCGAAGTTGCGCGATCATGTCCCCATCTTCGATCGAATCGAATGGGAGAGTGCAGAACGAAGATGCTAGCGCGGATGAACAAGGCTGATCTCTTGCAATTCGGCTGGCACGCTATGTGGGCCGGAAATGCTCGCTGAGAAATCACCTTACAATTTATTTTCATTGTGCACTGAACTAAACGGATATTTCGTCATTTCCCGTTCATCTACCTCTCGCTATCGCCAAATTCCAGCTCGAAAATGGAGGCGGCACAATGAGCATGCGTGGGTACGAGGTAATGTGGATAGAGTAGATCCGACGATGATTCTCTCTTCACTCAGCCGGTATCTATAAATTCGAAATGCGTTGAATTCAGCGTTTCACGATTTAATTGTTGATTGTTTGCGTTGCACGATAGTGTTTGCATCGATATTTGAATAGGGGATCGAGAAGCGCCGTACTTGACTCGAATTCTGTGCTTACCCGCTACCCTCCTAATACTCTTTCTAGCTTTTTAATTCGGAAATTCAGCCACAATTAATTCGAGTTCGCATAATTTAAGCGCATGATGGATTCGTGATTGCGATCACGTTTTATTTCCACCTCATCAGCGTGATTTTTGCGATATTTCTACACGATATTCAGCATCTCCGTTTCATATGTGGATCATTTTTGTCATATATCGAACAAAAGGGGGTCATATCGGGAAAATTCGAAGCCTCTAAGCTCACAAATCAAACTTCATCGGGAGAATCAAGAGCTTATTTAAGAGATTTAGTGTAATTCATTGGGGTCGAAACGAATCTCAAAAATTAAACTGTTTGAGGCAATTTTTACGCCTCAGCTAAAAAGTGTCCATAATGCAAATTACCTGCGAGAAAAATTGAGTTCAACGCCTGAATGCAATACGATTGCATTGATATTATTTGTGATACCAGTAGCATAGTTTGACCATGTTTCCATTGATAATGCCTAGTCGCCGATCGATAAATGGAATCGCCGATTATAAGAGGATAAGGTGAGTGGAACACTTTCAAAGAGCTCTTCCTTGGAATGATTATTCTATTAGACAAGAGACTGTTGTATGCCAGTAGACCGTTCATGAACTTGGTATCTGTTTGAGAGAGAAACACAAGAAAGTATAGCTGCATTCATTCTCACAAATACAGATTACAGCTCAGTGGGGTCTTTGGATGGTTGAGGGAGCCATACTAATAAAGAAGGCCTGGGTACTGCTGACGAGACTAATTGGTATTATCCGTAACTCAGAAAACGAAAAATATCTTCCACAAATCTATGAGACTGCTTATTGCAATATTTGTATTTGCTTCATCATAATCACTGGAAGTTCTCTGTTTTTGCAGGTGCTTCCAAAGGGAACATCGGATCCGAAAAGTGTCATCATCGGAAACGATCCGTCAAATCGTCATAACTAGAGGATGCGATGTGCTTTTTCGCGACCATGGAAAGATCTTTATGACGTCAGAGGACGAGATGCAACGAATGCCTTTGAGGAGATGAAAGGAAGGATGCTTTCGTATAATTGAATTTAAGCTTCAAACTTCAGCTATGTTCGGTATAGCACACTTAGCGGATTTTAACATTTTTTTAACTGGCAAAGAAGGGTATAGTTAACTATTACTACTTAAGCAATTTGTATTTGCTTCATCATAATCACTGGAAGTTCTCTGTTTTTGCAGGAAAGTTGACGCCAATCGGCGAAAATTGGGCAAATTCCCGACTAGAGGATGCGATCCAATCGACCACTTAACTCGGAACGCCTTTGAGAGTATCGATTGAATTCTTCCTTTGATGTTCGGTATGCACAGTACTTTACAGGTTTGACAAAGAGTTCAGCTACGAGTATTCGCATCTCTTCAACGAAACGTTTTTTCCACTCATCCATCGCTTAACGGAATATTTTATGATGCACTTTGTCCCCCCCCTATCTTCAGTTTCATAACCGCTAAGGGAATATTTTATTAGGCGCTTTGTCCCCCCCTATCATCACTTTCATAACCACTAAGGGAATTGCCTTGAGGGTGATTAGAAGCAGTGATAATTCGATCACTAAATGTTGTGTTAATGCTCAAATTTTCTACATTGCTTCATTCTGCGGTTGCAATTCTTCGTTGTTCACATTCTTCTCTCTTTTCTTTCAGCCTTCGAAGATCACAAAAGACCTCTTCTCTCAACTTTCTCTGCAAACAATGACATATTCGACTCAATTTTTAGCTCTTGCATATTTTCTATTCCCCTATCGAATGTAGAGATTCATAGTTTGTATATTTCGGTCGCACACTGTGTCCATCATGTTGGTGGACGTTTCGTGGCTGATTGAGGTGCGTTGTTTTGTCTTTTCTAGTAGACATCCGGTGTGAGAAGTAACGTGGGGGGGGGGACTACGATCGTGACTATTTCAGCTGGGAAGGCGGATGCTTGAGGGGTGGAAGTCGTTTCGCGCTTCACAACAATCCGCTAATCCAGAAAGCAATCGTCAGTGTAAGTAGATTCTGGAGGATCTTTACCCGGACGAGTGACGCTGTCATCAATGTGCTTTTTTTTTTGAAGAAACAAACAGTGAAATGCTTTTTTTTCGGTATTCTCCTTTATTAATGTTTTTGTTAGGAGCGTTTCTGTTAGTGGCGATCGGCGGCGAGTCGCCTATTTGTTATGCAATGAACTGGTCGTAGATGATAACTCATATTGAGCTGTGTTTCGCATTTCTCGATAGGACTTTCCTGTCTATCTGCCGGTTTGATAGTTTTAGCTAAGAAACTGCCATAGCCGAAGTTGTGAAGTCCGGTTGATTGATCTGATCCATCAACGGATTGATTCCCATCTGTCGATATCGGAGTTGAGTTCGGAAACATTGATTGCCTACACATGCGAGCGGAAATTGTTTGGCACATTCATTTCTTAATTAATATTGGAAATTATAAGGAGGTGAAGGGAGCGCAAAAGCTCCTATCGTGTCACTTTCACTAGCATCAACCCTCATAGCTTTGAATCAACCCTTCACGAAGAGAGAGAATCGGATACTTATTCAAGTCAAAGGCGAATTGACGGTGATGGCCATTAGTGGTGTTGCCTATAAGCTTGATAGAGTCCTCCAGAAGTGATGCTTTCCCCCACCGATAAAGCAAACAAATTACGTGCATATTCAAGTGAATGTGGTGATGCTCGTATCGTCGTCAAGTAGAGAAAGAGGTAAAAGCAAAGCGCATCATATACAGTGAGATTTCGGACGATCACGAAGTCCCCCATCGGAGTCGTCTTCAACCTTCTCTACGCGAGGCAAAACGGCGTCCATCTATGAGTCTTGAAAGGTGGTCAGTTGTGACTCTCGTACGGCACGAATGAGAACTGCTCTTCGGTTGTTTTTGTCGGTTATATTAGAGGAGTGGTTAATTTCTTATTATACTTTATTTCTGAGTGGAATTAATGGAAGATAAATGCTCCCTCGATGTTTCCCTCATTCGCTCAGTAATGAGAGCTGAGCGCAAGCTAGGGGGCACTGCGAGGCCGATATGTTGATACGGGTAATCATTGCAAACGTTGAGAGGATATTCGAGACATGAAAGAATCCATCCTATTGTGGCACATTTGAGTCACATCTTTATTCGCACTTAATTTGGGGTAGTGTTAATTGCGGCTTGAAGTTGTTAGGGAAATGATAAGTTTGAGATAGTGGAATATGGAAGGGCACAATTTCACGCATTAAGAGGTATTTTCCCCGGGGTATTAGCCGTTTATCGTAAGCCGAAAGGGGCAATGATATTGCGGCATTTACCTGAATAGTGTTCTACAACGTGGTACTTCTCAGCTATAGCGGCCGATTGATGTAGCCTAGAAAGAGGGATGCAAGACGCATCGTTGTCGGAGGATCGTCGTGATTTTTCACTTCAAGGATATTATTTTCCGAAAGCAATACGGCGTCGATCGGAGGGATTCTTCAAATCCACCTTATTAGATGCCTCGGAGCGTTTCTTCACCGAAACGTATCGCCGTCGTCTCCGAACAACGAGTTACCTGTAACCGCCGTTCTGACGCTTAGAAAATTCCCTCCCATTCCTTCTCATCGCATCATTTAAACAGCACTAAGGTTCCCGTCATATTTTGTGATCGTCTATAGTGATTTTTAGTTTCTTGTTTCTCCCCACAATATTATGTCAGTGTCATTTTGGATGTCGCCGAGAAGAGATGCCACGGCGCATATGACTAGCGCTTGCTAGCATTAGGTCTCATATGCATTCTCAAGTTGTATGCACTAGTGGCGCAAATGTCCGTTGCAAGAAACGAAAATTTTCTTAGCATTAACGTTTGCAGCGCCGGAGTAAGTGGCATGATGCGATTCAGAAGTGGGAAAGAGTTCGAGGTGACGTGGCTCTTAGATTCGAGGTCGGTTATATCTGTGGAGCGGTAGTTCGAGAGGTGCTCATTTAGAGGTTGAAATTGCCGATGGAGATGGCGCGTTTGAGTGATCGCTGAGAGGTGGCGCTCAGCGGGTTCATTCCGTTTATCTTTGTGTTCGTTTAGGAATAATGAAGTCGGTGCGAACACGTTTGTCTAGCGGTAAGGCGAGTGGCTAAGAGTACTCATTTTTATCCAGAAAGTGAAGTTGGAGAGAGCAAATTCGTTTTATTTCCATTTCTTTTTTATTGTTTCACTCTTCAATTTGTGTAAATATTCGGAGAATCCGGATTCAGGTGGAGAATGGGATGAGGACTAGGAGGGAAGGGAGGAGGGGATGTCGTCCTCGTCCGGATTCAGGTGGAGAATGGGATGAGGATTCAGGTGGAGAAGGAGGGAGGAGGGAGGAGGGGATGTCGTCCTCGTCCGGATTCAGGTGGAGAATGGGATGAGGACTAGGAGGGAGGGGAGGGGAGGGATGTCGTCCTCATCCGCACATATGCACCGATTTTATCCTTCATCACAAGAGACGGGAAGCGAAGCTGCCGAATACACGTTGGTAAAATGATTCTCTATATGTGTTCTATACAATTTGTTTTCAACGACCCGATATTTGTTTGTATTTTGCGATTCTCTCAGACAATGGTCAATCTTTATTTCTCTCTCTCTCGGTTTCAGTTTATTTCTCATCGATATTCCTATTTCTCTTAGAAAAGTCTCGTTATCGAATTAGGAAAGAGGGGGAGTTCGACGTGTAAACGAGTGCATAGCGGAACCGATCCACGGAATAGGGTCAAATTACCCGATATTAATTTATTGGGACTAATTTTAAGCCATAGTGATGATGGCAAAGTGAAATAAGTTGTATTCATTCATACACGGGAAAGGAGGGGCTTAACCTTTCTCCTGCTCAATTTTGGTCCCTCCTCCTCCCTCTCCCCCTCCAACCCGTCCCATAATTTTCGAGATACGGCTGCTTTCCATCTTTCTTGTCTACTTGCTCATGCACTGTTTCACTTTTATGCTCATTAGTTATTAAGTATGTCAGATATTTTTCCTCGTACGGCGTCGCTCATCAGTAAGCTGAAGAGTTGATCAATAATACTTTGAAGGGAAAATCGTTTTAGCTTGTGGAATAATTGGAAAACGAAGCATGGTTCGGCGTAACTCATCTTTAAGCGTCGGTCCATCATCGGTCGCCTCCGGTGAGTCTTCTCTTGTTTAAGTTAGCCTCCCCTCGTTAACCTTCTCATTATGTTCTTGTTTAAGTTACCTCCCCTCCTTAACCTTCTCATTATGTTCTTGTTTAAGTTAACTCCCCTCATTAACCTTCTCATTATGTTCTTGTTTAAGTTAACCTCCCCTCGTTAACCTTCTCATTATGGTAGCATTTGAGTGACGTTCATAATTGTTGTGAGAATGGCGAGTTGTGTTAGTTCGATTGTTGAACGATGTATCTGTGTGCTGAGATCTTTCGACTGAAACGGTTTTCTTCTTCACGGGAATATTGAGAGATGTTTGACGTTCGTCGGAGACGGATCGATGAAAAGAGAGAGGTTCTCTTCGGGCAATAAGAGAGGATACAAGCGATCCATGTAGCGCGGTGCATAAATTGGTTGCTCCGTCTAGAATTTCGATCTGTATATTCAGATTTCTGACGGCAATCTATTCGAAAAGTTTAATTTTCGTTGTGGAACTTTTTGCTTTGTTAGCGAGATATGGTACCCTCTTTCGATGAGAAATTCTAAAGCTCAGAAATTGATGGATTATCCTACACCTTCGGAATATGTCTAAGATAATAGTAGCATAACTGTATATACATATATGCAATATTTAGAATTATTATACCTTTAAAGGTGCTCTTTTTTTAGTTCTAAAGACGGGCGATATCGTTTGGGCCCCATATAGACGGATTCCGGAGTGGCCAAGCATGGTGAGTTGGATTTGAATAGCTTTGCACCACTATTTGTGGAAATATTCACTTCTGTTTAGTTGTTTTGTTTTGAGTGGTGAGCACACCAGTTTATTTCTTATGAATTCACTATGTGAGGCAATCTGCGTTGATAACGCGGTGATTTTGACGATAGAGGGGAACTCTTTAATACTTTTTGGTTGTGGCGGTCGGAGGAAGAACGGTCGAAGCATGCACGAGATTTTATACGAATCACGAAACCGCAGAATTACCCGAGCAGATATATTTTACGGTTGGGAAAAGTAGAGGAAAGCTTCAGAATTTAGGGTAAGTACCGGAGGGAGCATTATATGTATATGGCAGCGGAATGCTGAATGCTGCAGGAAAATTAGTCAATGTTCACTTCTTTCATTCACAAGAAAGCATAGGATAGAATGTTTAACTCCAACTTTTCCATTTTTTCCCGTTTATTTATAGTGGTAAATTTCTAGGTTGTAGTCAGAAAGATTGGGAAAAGATATGGGGAAATTCCCACACCCATCCCGAACATTTAAGGATTCGTTGATGAGGATGTAATAATTGCACTAGGTCTCGAGCTAACGTAATTAGGTTTGAGCTGTGAAGTTCAAAGATCCAGCGACTTTTTCTCTAGGATACTTATTTCATTCAGTATTGCTTAACTTTGCGTCTTCCTTCCCACTTGTCTAGTTCCGGGCTGAGATATTATTGCTTCCTTGTTCTCAATGAAGCGGATTGTTGCTTCCCTGTTCTCAATGAAGCGGAAAATTCGACAGATGTAGGAGGTAAGAGATGAATTAAATTTTAGAGGCATAAACAGCTTGTTCCATAATGATCGAGGGTAGTTACTGCGAGCCGTTCTAATGCGATCACTTCTTGAGGATTATCGGTTCGTGGAATTGCAGGTGCGGTGCGTTTATCCAAAGAAGGTCACTTATGTCTTTCTGCCGCTGCCGGAAGGGAAAGAAGCAAAGACGCCAGTTTTCAGTTGCTTACCGAACAAAGTTCATCTCTTCTCACCAGAGGACACCGTAGGAACTACGTCAATTATTTTGTTACTTTTCATATGCGAATAATATTTTATTTAAGAGATAGTGGTGATCCGACAGAACCGTATTGGTGGCGGGGATGCGACTGTCTTTTGGAGAAATTGCAACGAAATGCGTTGGTGGGTGTATGGGCTTTATTGAGATCTAAGAACCCATCAGTGATTATTCATCTCTCGACTATCTCTCGACCTTCTGCATTGTTATTATTGTGAAATGTAGAATCGAGCGAGAGTGCAGAATTTTCTTTTCATTAGGCGAGAATGCGGCATTTCTAATATCGGATCCGTTGGTTTGTGAGGGCGATCGTATCAGATGTCGATAGCTTCAATGGTTTTTATTTGCAGCTGCCGAAAGATGCAAATAGTGACATGCAGCGGGCGTTCGAGGCTGCGATGAATATTGTGAAACAAAAGGGGCAGATTGCACCACCTCGGCCCCGCAGCAGCACGTCATCAGGTGATTCCCTCGTTCTATGATTGGTAGAGGGGGAGAGGGGAGTTATGCATTGATCCGAGGAAGTGTCGTCATAAAAAACGAGATAAGATGATGGGAAAAAAGAGGTCAGCGAACATTGTGGATGGAATAATCGTTCGATATTACGAAAAATGGTGAAAAGCATTAATTAACATATCACAGCTCGATCTTACTTGCTCAGTAATCAAATTGAGGTGTTTTAAAGTCTGCTGGATTGTTTCACAGTTTGTAGCGATTAATGTGTAAAGTGCAGTGCCTTCATCATGCATTCACAGACTCATCTTCAGTGGTCTATTGATAGACCCTAATTATAATCCATTAGCGATTGTAAGCTTTCTTAAGAAAATGTCGATAGAATTAGAGTAGGTTTCTGGGGTGAGATGGGATTCGGTGTATGAAATTGCACCGTTTCAGGGGAACAGCAGCAATTTCCTTAAATTGATGTCTGCAGGTGGGGATTTTTTTTATCACTGTGGGAGAACATTTCAGTAAGCACAACGCAGCAGAGGGAAGTGATGGAAGCTGCAAGTGGCAAGAAGAACAGCTCGAAGACGGTAGTAGGCAATGAAGAGGAGAAGGCTGTCTCGAAAGCGTCAGGGAGCAGTCAGGAACATGAAAACGAAGACAGTAGTTCCCATTCGAGCAGATATGTGCCCTCAGTCGGCGATATCGTATGGCTGAACACTACCGCTCACCCGGCTTGGCCTGTTCTCGTATGTTTCTCATATTTGAGCGTAGCACTTAAGTGATGCACTTCTGCTGTCTTAAAATGGAATGGTTCTAGGCTTGAGTTGTAACTAAAAATATTTTATGCTCTAATTAGTAAGGAGGCTCGAATTTGGATTAATTGCTTGCTGTAAAGCGGTGTGCAGTTTTGCAACACACCGTTCGCAGATGTATTTCAAGTTGCCTCTCCGCCTATAGGACGTGGACGTCAATTTCAGCTCACTAAAAAAGTAGCAGCACAGAGGTGATTTGCACGAAATTACTATTCCGCTGATGTCGATAATCTACTGATTCCTTCATCTTTTGAACTCTAGCTGAGTTGCCTTGACTTGCACATTCTTGCTATTTCCATGTATTGAGTAGTTCGTCTAGGCCGCTTCTTTGCGGAGTTTTGTTTTTTTCCTTTGCACTGTCCTCTTCCCTCTTCTCCCCCACCATCTTACTTGTTTGACCGTTCTAGTTGTTGATGCTCACTTCCTTTTCATTTTAACCGTTTTGGGAGCTTTAAGTAAGATTTTTTTAAAATTGAGTTCAAGGTTTTCAGAGAAGGGGAATTTTCAGCCATTCTGCAACGATAGTTATTTGTAGAGATTCAGAGCCAAATCAGGATAGGAATAAAATCGGACACCTTCAGGGCGTAAAGAAGAATTGCAAGGGAGGAAAAGGGTAGGAGTCTTTAACTGGAACACTTTTTTCTCGTAAATGGCGGCCTCTACGTTATCGGTCGCGTTGGCCGCATACTCGTATTTATGTGCAATTGAAATTGGTTCGAGAAAATGGAGAACAGTGCCAGGGGGTTACACCTCCGCAAATGTGAGGACCATGCTGCATAATGATCCTGCAGAAGTTGATGATGACAGTGTGAGATTATTCCAGCGAGATGGATTTAGCGGACCAAAAATGGAGAGGTATATCCACCTAGCACGGTTAAAGTATTCTCTGTTTGGAAAACTATGGAAGAATGGGAAGCTATTTGATGGTAGAAACATCTTAACGGCCACTATGACAGTCGCAGAAAGCATTTTTAATGATTTAGATACATCGGCGTGAGAAATAGCATTGGCGTTCAAGTATGGATACCTGCGGAGGAGGACAGATGAACAAATGAACGATAGCAGTGGTACCAAGGGAGCACAAAGTATCATGTGGTTTGTGTAACGGGTGTATCTTCAGATCCGTCAAGCAACAAAGAAGTTGGTAATGGTGGATTTATTTCCTCTTACGGGCAAATCTGAGCGCTATCCGCAAAGTGCATGCGAGAAGTTCGACCTCAGTGATCGCTCACTTGCGGCCGCCATTAAAAAGGTGCGTTATTGGAACTTCGTGAAACTATCTCCATGAATATTTGCATATTCGAATAGATCTTTAAGGTAAGGGGGACTATATGGAAGTTTTCTTTTCAGATTTCTCGGTGACCAATTATTGATGTCAGTGACAATTATCGTTTCGAAATGGAGCGTTTATCCCTATCATCACCTTTTTATTCTTTTCAGTTCTCAGTTAATTTTGTGAAAATGAGTTGAAAGCCACGAATTGATAAGGTTTTTGAAACATTCGGATAATTCCCTTTCCAAAGAAAACTTGTTTTTGGTACGGAATTTCAGGTTTTTCCGCATATCCTGACCCAGTCTCTTCACCCACCTCTCCACTCTTTTTTTTGCATATCTCTTGTTCTGAGGATATACATGAATCTCTTTCCTCCTCCATTCAGCCGTCATTGTTTTTAGTGGTTTGAGATCGCATACGAAGTGACTTAAGTGGGCTTCCGTTTCTGCGTAGTTATGCATTTATGTCTGAATATTTGGTGGCTGCAGCTATATTTGCTATGAAGTATTACCTTTTGTTTAATATTTGCTGATCACCACATGAATTATTTACGTTGACCATTAAATTTTCATAGTTTTCCGGTAAATAATCAAATTCTGCTTAAGGAGGAATTTTTTTCCGTGGGGAGTTGATTGGCTTTATATATGGGCGGATTTTTGAAGTATAATAATCACTTCTGGAAATAGAGGCAATCAGTGGGCATGGTGGACTGAAATGCAAAAGTGGCCATCATGGCAACCATGAATTCCCTCTCCAGTCGCCGTTTGTTATAGGATGTGAGTTGTTTGGGGAGCAAATCCACATTTTATTGTCGTGGTCCGATAGATCTTAGAACGTGAAAGAGCAGAGTGCCACGTAGAAACAGCGGAGTGCGTTGAAGACCGCGGCCATTACTTATGAATTCTCAAATGGTTCGTCCGGTTATTTCGCTTCGTGTGTAGGGAAACGCCCCGTGCAATAGTGGTCATGTACGTTAGTAATTCTGTTGCAGCCGGAGATTCTGCAGTGAAGTACGTTGATGTATGTATGATAGGGCAGTTGAATGGAAGCAACCTTTTTTAGTTATGTAAAGAAGAAAGGGAGACGTGAAGTATTTATATTATCAACATTAAATACAAACGTAACCCGTGGATGTGTCGGTGTTTGTTAATAAACGTTATATATTATAGGAGCGCAATAGAGAACTCAAATTGGCCCTACAGAGTGTGCAGACGTTCAAATATGGTGAAGAAGGTGCTGATGGAAGTGAGAAAGTACACAGCGAAAAGAATATTGTCGGCGATGGAAAGAGGGCAAATTCGCAAGAGAGCGGTAAAGCTGTTGAAGAGAGTGAAGGAATTAACGAGGGGAAGGAAGGGGGAAAAATGAAGATAAGTGGCGAACTCAGAAGCGACACAAAACCACTGAAGCCAGTGATAGATGGAGCTAGCAAGATGGTGGATGTTGATTACAGAGGTGAGCGCCTTGTCTTATATGAAATTGCCAATCTGCGGGATATGCTTGGAGTCGCATGTTGCCAAACGTGACGTTGGTGAAACGGCGGCATATAGCTTTGTGTTACGTTTCCTTTATTCTCTTTGCAAAAGATTCCTTTAAGAATGAGCGATATTGTCGCCGCTCGTAACAGTGAAATGGTCGGATATAAGCTTGCTTGTTTGTTAGATTACTTTGTTAGTTTTTGAAGTCGTAGTGTATCGGTTATTGTTGAAGAAGTGAAGGAGAAAGTGGTTAAAGGGAGCGAAAATTAACGTACTCGATGCGGCCGAGTTAGTGAGGAGATGAGCATCGAGATGTGCAGAGTAGTCGAATGAGTTCTCTCCATGACATCCATCCTCGATTACCTTCCTCACTTCGCAGATGCCTCCGTTTTACAGTGTCACTTCTTTTGATTCTTTTCTTGGCTCACTTGAGCCTCATTCGGTCATCGTTCTTTATGGCCATTCCACTGGAGGAGGTATTTACTGAAAAGTGAAGAGGCTGTGTTTGAGGCACGGATGAGGTGCTAAATTCATCTTCGCTCTCAGTGTTGGCCGTTGCCGGTTCGCCATCTTCGGGGCTCTCGCCACCACCATCACCACCAAGTATTTTTTGTGTGCACTTTTCAACATTGCGTTGGGGAAGGCTGAGAGAGAAATAGATATGATATTGTCGGCAAAGAGGTATTGAGCTACCTCATATGCATTAGTAGCTGTAAAAGAAGGTCCGTCTCTGTGTATTCTTCAAATCAAGAAGTAACCATTTTTCATGAAAGGTTTGTGTTATTATACACTTTACACAGATTACCTCACATCTCTGCTTTTGTTGAGAAGTTTGTTTGCAGTTATCTGGAAGTGCCGGACATAGAGAGGTGATGGATGATAGTAATCCTTCTCTCCCCAAGCATATCAGTAGTTAGAACCGAGAAATGCTGCCATCTATGACATGGGGAAGGTGGATGTGCATGAACTGGATTGAAATACCTTAAGTCTTCGAGTCGAAAGTAGATGAGGGTCGTTGTTGTTTCTTCGGCATATTGAAGTCTGTTGTATCGCATGCATAAAGCAATTCACTGTTTATGTTTCCCATTTGTAACCTTTGGAATGTTCTCATTTGAAGTATAATATGAAAAAGTTCTGTGGGGCAGAGAATTCATCTTCAAGAAGAAGGCGGTTGAAAGCTCACTGCACGTCGCGCACATGAAGTTCTTCCTGAATATGTAATTTAGTTCACTCTCAGTTATAATATCTGCGGAAACTGTCGAAATCTTCATGGAAAGAGAACATTGGGCGTATAGTATTTCAGGAATGAGAAGCATTTGTAGAGGGGATATCACAATAATATGCTCCACAATGTGGCATAAATACTCGATTTTTACATTGATCTCATGGTCGTCGAGCAGAGAAAACGTCAGTAATTGTAGTGGGATCGTCATATTTCCATGCGATCGTAATTGCTTCGAAGTACTTGACGACGATACGGAGGTAGAAGTTTAGGTGGCTTGATCTCTGACTTAGGCTCCTCTATGCTTTGTGCTTTACTACAAGCAGTCACTGTTGTATATAACATGTTGTTGGATCGTGAAATCGGCTATATTTCTGTGAAACAAATAGTTTACCTCTGATATATAAATTATTGTTGTCGTCGTTTTTTTTTTGCACTCGGTTCGGGAGTTGCATGAACATTTCTAGCTGTTCAAGAATGAAGCACAAAGTGTATGGTGATATGTTTTTGCAGGGAAAAGACCGCCGAAGGATATCAGAGGAGCATCGAAAGAAAAGAAGCCAAAATTCTCGGAAGAGATGAAACATCTGGAAGAGGAGCTGGCTTTGAAATTGGAAAGTCTTAAAAGGGGCGATGTGGCATGGGTGAAATCCGGTCGCGCAGGTGTAAACGACAAATGGCCTGTTATTGTGAGTTACAATAGAAGTAAATTGAACGTATAATAAGATAAAAGACGAAGGATCCTTAAGATATTGTTTTAAAGTCTTCTGCAATCGCTTTCGTCGTTTTTGTGTTGCCTTGAGAGACCGCACGCTGAGAGGGAATCGACTTTTCTGTGAGATAAACGAAATTTTAAAAAGGAGGCTTAGAGAGCAATGAGGTTGAAGGTTCATGCGATCGATGTATGATGTGGTAAACAGGTGCGTAGTGAGTATCAACGAATATAAAAGGGCAGCCGTGTTTTCAGGCTGCTTGGTTCAGAGGTGGAACATCGACGGATCTCTTTGAATTCTTTCCCACTCCGATTTAATATAAATCTTTATTGTGAGAAAAAACTAAGTACCTCAATTCTCCCTTGTCTTGCATATCGTTGCGATACATCGATTATTGCCTCTTTTTTTTGATTTAACGCCATTAAGCGTTAAGTTTTTTGCCAGCTTGGTAGCAGTCACGGAAATTTGTTCCAAGAAGATCGGAAAGGAAGACTGAATTCATAAAAGTGATTGCACTGTTGAGAGATTGCCCAAAGGATTTGGTATTTTGCTTTCAACTTCACACGATTTCTATTCGTACTCCAACTGCGGTTTCAAATGAATTGCTTATTGTACATTTTCGTTCTCTTAATGGAAAAGTTCTACTCGAATTCACTCGAAGGCATTAGAGATATAGCGGTGTTGCCATCGCTACATTGGCGGTCAGAGTAGTCAAAGGATTGCGGTTTGCCTTACGACCCGTTCTCGAGAGGGGAAAGTGGGGGTAGAACCGAATTGGATCAGCGCTCACCATTGTAATGCAGTTTTGTGTTTAAACTTTGTACTTAACATCCCTCTCACGACGTGGAGTTCTTTTCCCCCACTCGTAACCGTGCAGTTTCAGATATGGATTCTGCTGGGAACATCGGAATGAATAACGTGCTTTTCTAGCTCTCAACGAGAAAAAGCACCCAACAGCAATAATTTATTACTCTGCTGTGTGGAACAGCTTGACTAATTTGATCTTGCCAGTGGCAGAATGGATTTATTTGTTCAAGTTCAAGCTAGAGATTGGAAGCTGAATGTATTGTCGCTGCAAATAGTCACAGCTCACGATTGTGGGCGTCTGAAATGAGGCTTTCTCCTGCCATTTCCGGCCCGAATGCTTCTCTTAGTTCCTGCAGCTGTGCCAGAATATGTTAGGATCACGAGAGAAAAGAAGAGCATTACAATTTCATCGGGTCGGCTTTCATGTTCACAGAGAGGGGTTTAAGGGGCGACGTAGAAATGATGTAGGCGAAGAAGGTGCACGAACCAAACACAGTTTCGCTGTGCTGTTTATATTTAAGAACTTACGCTCACTAGAACATTCACGTTGCGGATCGCTCTTCTCACACCGTTCGCGGTCATGTTTCGGCTTTTGCTTAGAAAATAACGTGAACTGCTGCGACCGATGACTTGGGCAAAGCGAGGTGATTTCGACGCAGCTCCAGTTGAAAACTTTTCGATCGTGATGGCTTCAGCTCGAGGAGAGAGATCAATTTACTGATCCCGTATTACCTAGTCGAAAGGGATGAGTATGCCCGTATTACCTAGTCGAAAGGGATGAGTATGGAATCGATCGTGAAGTCTGCTTTTATAGTTGCGTTGTTGACAGGGTGTCTGTTTTGCTTGCCTGGATGCAGATATGAGTGGAAGCCGTGGGTATATTTTAGAGGTATGTTGTTCGGATGTTATGCTTTATTTTATTGATTGCGTCATTGAAAATATTTCCCGTCTTTTTCTCGATGTTTATTAGCGCAGAAATGTTTTTCAGGTATTGAGCGTGGATAATATAGCGAAAACATGCAAATATGTACAGCTTCCATTGGACATCAACGGCGGAGATATCGAAGACGCGTATGTTGCTTTATTTTATGATTAATCTTGGGAGGCCATAGTTATGCTGCCAGCCGGTTAGATTTGAAAGTATGAAGCGGAGTAAAGGCATATCAGTGATGTGCTCGGCAGCATATTTTTAAGTCGGTGAGGAGCTTCGACGTTGGCGGTTATGTTCGGTGTTGGCGGGTCGCTGTGAACGCAGTTTACATCCCTATGACACTCACATAAACGAACTCTATGCACTTCATTATTTTTGGATATTGCTGTTTTATTATCTGCGCACATGTTCTCTCTCAGAATGTCACTCTTACCATTGAATTTTTCTTAGTTTAGAGCTATTTTCAGCGCAACTTCATTTTTCATATTCATATTCCACATAGAGCGAGATATGCTAAGAAAGTATCGAAGTGGCAAAGGGTCTACAAAGGTATAAAACGGGCTAGCATCATTGGCGTGGATGAATGATGTCAGTTTCACTTTCTTTTCGATCCTTTCCATTTCTCACCTTTTCTCGATTCTTTTACCGTCATCGATGTTGATGTATGTTTGCAGGACATCGTCTGCGATGCTAGTTAACGTCTTTCTCTACGACACGGTGCCAACCGAAAAAGATGTAAGGATCTTGCATATGATTCACATTTGTTATACTCTTCGATGAACGACATGTCTCTTCTGTTTCTGGTGCAAAGGAATTTGTTTATGCTTATTGGTCGGGTTGATGCTAAGCAGAGAGCGTTTTTCCATCTCCCTTTCTCTCTCTTCAAATTCCACCTAGTTGCGTAATGTTGTAAAACGCTTATCTAATATTTAGAGAAGACAACGAACCACAAATTTTAAGACCGCAATGTTTTTCTTTAAACGGTAGCGATTCGACAACTTACATCCACTATCCGTTTCCGTGAACGCATAAAGAGGCATCAAGATGCCTTTGCAGGTATGAAAAAGAGGTAGAAAATGTATCTACTGGAAGGTCGTAGACGTGCGAACAGCAGCGCAAGCGGTTTCGCACAGTGGATAGCCCAAGTAGGGAAGATTAGGCTGCCATCGAACTCTCCACTCTATATCCTCATGAGAACAATTTGAGCGCTAAATAAACTCTGCATTATGTTGATAATTGCGGCGCCTGTGTGTGTTCGTATATACGTATGATGTTCGAATGCTTCTATTGTATCTATTTTCATGTTCTATATATATATATATATATATATATATATATATATATATACCGCGCAGTGAATATTTCTCGCAGGATTTGCTTATGCATTGCGCGTCAGTGCGCCCATATTTCAAAAGTTCACTGTCGGCAGTGAGGAGTAGGGAATCATTGCGGAAAGAAGAAAGTATTGTGACGTTTACGTCGTCGTTGTGGGGTCGGCGATGATGGTGATACATTAAAGTGATTGATGTGGAGTGTGACTGACGTAATTCTTAATGGGCTTCACTGACTGAACTCCCGGGATGCGCGTAATTAATTACAGCTGTGAAACCGTTCTGACTTCAATGTTTTATGCACTGCAATTTGTCAGCTAACAACAGTGCCCTGTGATGGCGTCTGTATGTGCATATGACTGCCCGAGCCGAGTTGGTTCCGCTCAGAAATCTCAGAAATCGGTGAAGTCAAAACTATAAAAGTTTTTGAATGTACTATACATCACAGCAGTGCATTCCTCGCCATTTTCATCATTTTGAGAAGCGTTTTCTGCATTGCAAAGTGAGAAGTTTAAAGCGCTTTGTGTGGTGAAATTATATGGGTGTTTCGATGAATGAGTAGTGAGTGAGTCGACTGCTTTGCGGCTCAAAACAGTGAGCACAGTTAGCATTCGAACTCGCGATGTTTTAGTCACGGCACGTGCGCCGAGTCTCTGAAGCCGATATCGTTTGCCATGTGCAGCTTATTTCTTACTATTAGTCCTCTTTTTTTCGCAATTTATTTGCATTTAATCACTATTCTATAAGTGTTTTATTTGAGGAAATATCGGATGGAGTACTAAAAGCGGCGATCGAGCAAGCTGATGAAATTATTGAGGGCAGATTGAATCCATTCCGTGCTGAGAAGGCTGCTATTCCAGAGGGTAGGATTTCTTAATATTTTCTCTTGCATTTTCTACCGTTTTCACACTGTATTTAGCCTGCAAATTGGATGCTACTCATCCGATGGGTCAGGAGCAGCTAAATAAGAAGGTTAAGGCTGCAACTATGAGCTCAGTGTTTCCATCGTAGAGGGAGATCCAGTGCACTTTAATATGCTTCAGACCATTGCAAATGGTTCCTGGTGAAGCCAAAGCTATCTGCGCCTTATGACTAGCTCGTACGGTCTAACGCAAAGCTTCTGTCAACATCTTGATGTGGTATTATTGGAACTGAGACCTATCTGATGAGCGGCTCAGTTGTTTGGCAATCATGCTTGGTTCCGGTGACCTCTTGAAGCTATCATTTGAAAAGAGTTCCATAACATTTTAGTCGAAAGCGTTCCTGAAGAAGAACTAAATACAACGAGATCGAAGTCCCAAACAAAATATATAGGGACAAAGCGATTTTTACGGAGCTCACTATAATGTGCTAGGAAAATGCTAAATCCATCTGTTGATTGACCACTTGTTGCATAGCATATTCCTCGTCTGCAAAATAATCCATGATAACTACGTGCTGTAAGCAGCTTACTGGTTTCAGTAGAGGATCCTCTCCATCTCGCCTTACTATTGCTGTATGAGGCACTCAACTGATAGTCGTAGTTCATGAAAAAACTTGTCATGCATACCGCGTTGTTACTTGAATAGAGCGGAAGTTTCGATGAAATCAACTGTGCATTCATGCTTTCATAATTGAACAATTTGAACGTTGTTTAATCTTATTAAGCTAGAGGTTGTTCGCTTTTTTTAAGGGAAAGCGCATGCAAAAGAGAATGGACGAAAGAATAAGGATGAAAAGAAGGTGGATATAAAAGCTGAGGAACTGCTAGCTTGTTGTATCTCTGAAGAGTGCCGTCGTCGTTTATTGTCAGTGTGGTTGGGGATGCATTCATCTGTGAGACACGCAAACTATCAACGACCCGTTAGCATGCCGCTTCATTTCGAGTTGCAGATTGGTACTTGCTTTCAGTCATCTTCTCCTTTCAACTGTTTTCTGAAATGTTCGACGCAGCAATAAATTCCGCCGAGAAGTATAGTGGTCGTGGAATTCGGGGCCTTTCTGTCATTTAATATATCGGGAAAAGGCACATATTCGCGTTTTTCTTTTCTAATTTAGAGCAAATTGTTGGCATTGAAGTGAATCTTCGATGTATTGCTTTATGTTGTCTTACTAACACTGATACAGCATCCACATTTCCTGAAAGTCTCGACTGCGTATCCTTTGAATTTGGTTTGAAACAGACGGGGCTCAAAATGGAGAACGTTAAGCTGAGCAGCACTTCGATTTTCAGTTCTTCTTTCAGCAAATTCGAAGTGTCCGACTGCCGATTTATGCCTGTCATCTGTCTTTGGATTACTTTTACAAAATTTGTGGTACAATTGATTAATTACAATGTAATCACTATAGCATTAATTTCCATTGTGCATACCTTATGTAGAGCAGATGATAACTTCTCATTTATAAGGCACTTTTTCTGCTGCACTTATTTCATGATGAACTCATTCGTCACTCTTATTTTCTTGTTCATTCCATTCTTTAAGGATTCGCAGCCGTTTAAAACGGACCGAAATGAGTGCATATTCGAGAAAAGTGGAAAGATATAAGGAAAATGATCTGATTTTATTCCAAATGTTTTTTTGGTATTTCTCTTCGATATAAGAGGTGATTTTGATGTGGAGAGATGCACCGTCAAAAATTGGCGTTCTAGGGAATCTTCTAAACGAAGCGGATGCTAGCCATCTGATCGATGTTGTCGATTGTTGGGTGCAGAAATTCAGAGAGCCTGAGAAGTCGGTCACACGTCGACTTCACTACATTGTGACTGTGGCACTTCCGGAAGCACTCATTTACGGAATTTCCCAGGTGAACATCCATGTTAGTTGCATGTTTCGGACCACCTGATAGGATATCCATCATTTTCATATTTGGAGATTGTGATGGGACCTTAAGCTGGAGAGTTTTTGGGGAAAGGAGAAGGTTGCAGATATGAGGTGGGTGCTGTGATGATGCATTATCATAGGGTCCCGGTAACAGGAAGTAAGAAGTTCGGATGTCTCATTCCACTGCTTTTTTCTGTGATTTCGAAGAATTTGTTCAAGTCGTTCTGAACGGGAATGCTTAGTGTAGCGGAGAGAATGGTTAAGAGGCTGTGCGGCCCAGACGAACGAAGAGGCAACTGTACATGCAGAGTTGTAGACAGTTTGGGTCGAAGTAAGAGAAAATTCGCTGGAAGAATTTTTAGCTGTTAGCTTGTCTAATCGAAGGAGACGAAAGAATTATCTGTTGATTAATTAAGATGAGCACTATGCTGTACAGTAGTGATTAACACTCAGTACGTGAACGGCTTGTAAGGAAAATGAGTGAACAGATAGGGATTGGCGTTTGTTTGTTCTTCATATTTCAGCTGAAGCAAGGCCGTTCGGGTTTTAAACAGGTCGAAGATTGTTTTGTCACATACGTGGATGACGGATGAAGAAATCCAGTACCGTTGACTGTGTTAAAGATTTTTGGCTCTGAGAAAAGAGAGTCTTTAGAGGAACTGTTTAGAGTTTGTTCAACTTCTCTTAACGTCCCTTCGTTCTCATATTTAAACCCATTAGCTTTTTAATTTCCGTTATCAGTGGGTTGTTCCATGGGGCTGTCGAGAGGCGATATAATTCCAATGCAGAATAAAGTTATGATGCATACGAAACAGAGAGAGGGAGATTGTATTATCCAATCATGGAGTTCCAAAAAAAAGATTGTGTTATTTGAAGCGAACCCTCAGAGGAAGAAATTTCCATTTTTGACGAAAAACTGAATGTAAACAAGCGGGACGAGGTACTGGCTTTCGTTCATATCATATATGAGGCTGCAGAGTGTGTGACATTCAGTAGCCTATGCTAGATTTTAGTCATTAGAATTCTTTGTCTACTTTATTTTTCATTGTTTCTGCAAATGACAGGAACTGGGGTTCCCATCCTCAGTGGGGATTCGATGATGTTTTCGTTATTAGGTGATGCACTGCTCGGATGCGGAAGCGAATGTGATCTTTGAGGAGGCGATCATGAAGGATACGTCGACTCACTCCGATGAGGGGAGCGTCTTGCGCAATGCGTAAGTTGCGCGATACGTGTAGGAAATTTGTTCAGTGCAAATCGTTATTATAGTTTCGTTTTTATGTGCGCATAGAATTGATATTCATGTTGTTTTGTTGATTTCGCGGATGTTATCGTTTCGGTTACCGGAGAAATGAAATGCCGAGAAAGCTCTAGTGAAGATTTCTATAATGTAACTTCAGTAGTTAGAGGGCTTTATCTTGGTGGATTCTACAGACTGATATGTTGCTTAAGAATGATAATTTGCATTTTTCAGCGACGGAAAAAAGTGTGGCAAGTTTTTTAGCGCTTCAAACTTCTAAGTGAATAGGGTTATTTGCGTTCGCGCTATGTGCTCACCAAATAATGGCGGATTAAAAGATCACTGTGGAACACCTCGAGCATGTGTGTCGTTATTTGACTCGAGTGTTTCTAAACGAACATGGAGAAGTACAGTTTGCAGCGAAAACTAATCAATACTCGACCTGAAGCGTCACCACGTGATTGTTGTATTCGGGCATTAATATATTTTTGCCTTTCAGTGCAGCTCCACTGCAGCATTTACTAAGAGCAGTCTCGAAGGCACGTAGTGCAACGCTGGCATCCGAGTGAAGAGGACGCACGCGCTCAGGTATGATAGCCCGCAGCCTTTCATCTATGAATCGTGATTACTGAGAACACCTCTGCGTATTTGTCGAATCAGAGTGTTGCTCTGTTCACATTTACCTCCCTTTCTCTCTGAAATAGTAAAGTCTACTCGGTCCCAACTACGCACCCTGTCTCTCCTGTTTTACTACGTCCTTCTTTCCTTCTACACGTGTAAGTTTGTTCATGTCAGTTGAAGGATATTTGACAAGATCTTACTTCAAGTTGTCGGTAAGCTCTGCAAAGTTGTTGTCAGTGTTAAGTTGGGATCGTCAATGTCTAAGGGAAATGAAGGGAAACCGCGGGCGTTCGTCGGATGCTTTCCGTTGCCTCCTCTTTGCTGTCTGCCTTTCATCCATCTCCCTCTAAATTCACTACTGCTTTCCTAAACAACACTTGAGGGCAAATCATCCGTTGTCACATCCTTGCTCATTAGCATATGGTTGATGTGTATGTATATGTTCGTATTGTTCTGCTAATTGTTGTCGATCTCTTCAGAAGTTGTGTGTTGAGCTATTGGGGCGTGTTATTTGTTTCGATGACTTTCTGCAAGAAGCTATTGGAGGGGAAAGAGGAGATGCTGGACTTTCTATTACCGGAAGGCCTTTCTGAGGGGAGCAGCGCTACGTGAAAGTGAAAGAGAGAAACACGGGCACTGTTGTTTTCAAATCCTTCTGAAGTGAATCGAGTCGTTTCATTGTCATCAGTAGCCCCCCTCCCCCTCCCTCCGCTACGGTTCTTTAATTACCTTTGTATTGGCAATTTCCACTGTTTGTAAGTGCCCAGCCGCTCAAGTTGTTTGATTTCTATAAGTGGAGGGAGTGTCGTTTTATACTCTTCAAAATGGTACAAAGTAGCGCTGCTGTAGGCGGATAAGCGCACATTGCAAAGGTGTGTAGACAAGGAGGGAGGCACAAAAGAGGTGAACCGGATTCCAGTAATGTTCTTGTAATCTCTAATCCTCAATGTTTCTCACTCTAGAGTATGTAACACTTCGTTTCAGTGTTGTCCTCTTATGTGGGAAAGTATCTTGTTCATTCATGTGGCGATGGGTGGATGAGATGGTGGGTAAGTTGAACGAGGTGCGTCTATAACAGTTAGTGCTGTTTGCGTTTACAGTCTCCAGCTGAAGTTAGGTAAAAAGGTACTTCAAATTCGAGGGATCCTTCTGGAACTATATGAAGAAAAAAAGAAGTTTTAATGGTAACGAAAACGTTCAGAGGAGGGACGGGGAGGGGAATGTAAGGGGAGAGGCGACGAGAAAGAGAAAAGCTTCGACTTGTCTATCTCCTCGTTGGGTTGTAGTAGTGCTCACTGTTTCGTTGGATTGTCTTTGCAATGCAGCGTCATTGTTTATTGTTGTGCTGATATATAGCTGCTTTTCCGTTGCCATTGTATCAGTGAACTTGTCGTTTCTTTCCTTCTTATATCGTTGTTTCCGATTCGTTGCATCGTTCTAATATCTATTGGTTTTGACTAAATTTGATGTTCATTGAGGACCACGTCCATAACATTGACTACTTTATCAATTTCCTGCTTGTTGACTTCTCATCTGGTCGACCGGCGGGTGAGGTGTCCGGTTGGCAAATGACGGTCGCAGTTGCCAAAGGTCAGGTGCAGATGTCAGGTTGGCAGATGACGGTCACAGTTACCAAAGGTCAGATGCAGATGTCCGGTTGGCAAATGACGGTCACAGTTACCAAAGGTCAGATGCAGATGTTCGGTTGGCAGATGGTGGTCACAGTTACCAAAGGCGAAGTGGAAGGTTATGATTGTAATCTATATTTTCAGTGGCGCGAATTGCAAGATATTTGAAATTGATTGCTGCTACAACACGTTAATTGATAATTTAAGAAATGGTGCTCATTTGAGGTTATGTGGTATTGGTGGAAATGGCTAGGCCACTAGTGGATCGCCCACTTGTTAGAGTTTTGTTATTGGAATGTGATGTGTGAAGTGTCGATGTGTTGTGCGGCATAACACCACACATATCATAGTACATTTGAAGTAATATAACGCCCAATTCATGTTTATCGGTAATTATTCTTCAATAAAGAGTTCTTCGAATATGCTCTCGTTGTTTTTTTGCATCTAATTAGAGCCTCTAATTGATCGCATTATTCAAACGAAAGGATACACTATATAGCGTACGACTCATAGGGAGGTATTGCTAAGATGAGGGAAGCGAACGAAGAGGAGGGAGTAGTAACTCGAAGATCTTTGAAGAGGATCGGCTTGGGGGTTCGTTGTTTGCGGCGTAGGATGTTGGGTCTCGTGGATGTCACTGATTTTTTTTGCTTACGAATGTTGTCGTTTTTCATGGTGTGTTGCATTTGCAACATGGTAGCTGCCCACCGGAGGTCTCATTCAAGCACCGTCTAGCAGTACCGAGATTATTAATGCAGTTATGACCGGATGATAGGAGAGGGAGTGAGGGGTTAAAGGTGAGAGAGGAAAGAGTGCGATGCAAATGCAGAATATGGGAATTTCTGAACCCACTGAGCTACGTGTGACGTTAACAATATAAAACATTGGTGAATATACTATTCGAGTGAAATGAAGTGGAATAGGGTGGAAGCAATTGGAGTTGTTTGCGCTGAAACGTTCTATGCGGCGACAACTTCAGAGTGGAAGGTGACACCCTGTAGTTTTTAAAGCAGTTCCAAGATTGCATATTCCTAGAGAGAGGGGAGAGACTCGGTTACGAGCAGAGTCTCTCTAGGGAAGTGCCTATGAATTACTTACTTTTTTTGGCAAACGTTAATGTTGGAATGAATTCAGCTAAGATTTGAGCCGATAGCAGCCCATCCACTTTGCAACCATCGTAAATGGTCAAATAGTCCATCAGCGGAAGAGTGCTGCAACAGATCGATTCTAACGAAACCATGCTGCAACATTTTTCAGGGTTTTCGCAATTTGGGACGTTTGCTTAGATTAGTTTCTTGAGCATTTCGGGTATCCCGTCGTGGTTGAGGAGTGAAGCTTGGAGTGAGTGTGAAAGGTGTGGGGGTGGATGATCATCCGGCTTGAGGTGAGATGTTTTCGGTCAGTTTAGAGTTTCGTGACGTGATGTGACGTTGAGTGGGGAGGTGGAGCTACGGATTGTTGGAGCTATTTCGTCACTTCTCACGATTCACAGCTTGATCGATGTCAACCATCACGGCGCTATGTGCTGCCATGGCCAATCTCGATGTTAGGTTGCGGGCGGTCGGATGCGCATTCTATATTGGTGCCTGAGCTCGAGTTGCTGTGTTTCGCTCTGCTTTTGGAAGTTGACAGTTACATCGGCCAAGGCAGCCATCAATTATTCATGTTGAAATTTATCTGTTGCGATTTTGCTTAATATTCTCAATGCTTAGGCTAGGACTTTTAGTAATGAGCCCTACGATTCGAGTTTGTTATATCCTCATGAAAACACTATGAGTAGTGCGATGTTCACAGCTTGCCGGGATGGAAATGTATTAGAATCCAATGGGCGCATAGGAATTAGCCGAAAAAGCTGATATGCAACGCCATAAGGTAATCATTGTCTGCTGTGAACTATGGAATACATAAACGTATTTTTGGCCGGAGTGACGATTTCTTGAAATAATAGGTTTCCTGTACAAGTACCCATCCATTGAGGTACCCGGTCGTCTTCTATTCTTCCCCACGTTATTCCCCTCTAGAGTGTCGACTCTGTGGGCTTGTAGTACTACGGAATGCTCGCACTGTAGTACTCTTTTAAACTGAGGAGTCCACTCTTTCACTAAAACAATTCTCACAGCTTAATAAACTTCTTTAAAAGTTCGAGAAATTAGCGTTTTCCCAAGTCGGTCAAGTGAAATCCTACAAGTTTGGCGTTGGCCAGCTTTGAAAGGCGAACGTTCTTGGGGATATTTGGTAGTCCTCAAATATTGGAACATTTTGTGTTTGAGCGTGGAGATCGAACCGAACCGCGATTCACTTGGTGGCTAATACCAGGTGTGCCCTAAACAATATCGAAGTAGGACTTCACTTATGCGGGATTATGTTCATTTGCATTTAGCGGTATTAAGATAACACGTGTCACAATTTCCTACTAATGACCGTTTATGTATCCGAGTTCTCACTATATTATTCCGAGAGCTGTTAGTGGAATGGCGAAGAAGGTTGAATTTTGCTGAACGATTGATAGGGGGAAGCGTTATTTGATGAATCGAAACCCATCTCATGAGTGATTTTAAGATTGAGAGAGCGCAAGATGATGCTCGAAACGATGACTTTAGTTTGACATTCGATTTGTTGGCATTCATCGAAATTCGATCGTTTTTTATTGCTCTCTCTTTATTGCTCGACTCTCATATCGCCGAGAATTTCACAACGCTATCGAAGAAATTTCGTTTCGTCCATAGAAACACCTCTCGGCAGTTTATAGTATTGAGTGAAGAATTGCTTGTCGATTGAACGCGAAATGATGATTGTTGTGTTTGTGTGAGATGAAAGTGAATTACTTGCCTAACTGCTCTCTATTAGTTCAAATTATTAGGCGTTCATCGAGGCGAAATTCCTCTTTACCTTCATTGAGAGTGAATTTGCTTTCGAAAAACGCTCTCAGAGGTGATTTTGTCGGTGATAATAACTTTAATTAAGTAATTCGCAGAGGTTTGTTTTTTGCCTCTGTTGATGCTTTTAGTGGAGAGTTTCATACGCGTTTTCTTCATTCGCACCTTCGGGTATACCATTTTTGACACATTCATTTTGTTGCAACTCCTCTTACGGCACACATTCATAGGGATTCGTTTTGTTGTTCTCTCCTCTTTCGACTGCTTTCTTTTATAATTATTTTACTCGTATAATTTGCTTTCGTAGGGTTCTTCATCCGTTTCGTTTGATGATATTACGAACTATGAGGGAAGCAACGGGTAGAGGTTGAGAGGCGGAGGGAGGGGAGAATAGTGTCGACGAGTTAGACGCCTAAAAGTTTTTGCGTTGCATTTAAAGAAGTTTCTTAAGAAAAGGCTTACCGATCATGCTCGATTCTGAAAAAAAAGAAACTCACCGTTGGAATGCTTTCTCCTCGTTTTTTCCTCTCTTCGTTGTTTAATTCTGCGATACTTGGAGAGGAAAAGATGTTGATAGGGAGCTTCGTCGAATAGCTTTCAGATCAAATTCAACGAAAGTAGATGCTTGTCACATAGTGGTGATTCGAACGTCCTGAAACAATGAGCTGCATCTGCCGATCGGTTCTCAAGCGGAGCCTTTGCATTTCCAATCGACAAGCTAAAATCTTATATGTAAGTTATTGTGTTTTTTTATGTATTCCATGTTTTCATTGGTTTAAGGCACATGCTGGTCTTGCAGGATTCATATTGGAGGATACAGTCCTTAGATCCTAAACAAGAAATCAAATCCATGAGGGTGGTTTTCATTGAAACCAAAGTTTTCTTTGACTATCTTGTTCGTTTGAAATGAATCGAATGAGTAGTATTACTAACACCGGCAGATTTTATCTCCGTTTGGAGTCCAATTGCTCTGAAGAACTATTCTCGGAATTTTGATGGTTAATAACGTTGAAATGTGTTTATTTTCGCAGTTTGATACCTCTATTTTGCTATAAAAAGGTGAAGAAACGATGCTGCAAGAGCGAGATTGCTGCTGCAGTTAACACAGTCCTACAGGCACCTGCACCGCATTCGTATTTTTATTTCCACTCGGACTGAAGCTAGAATTGAGGCATTTAATACTCAGTAAGGTAGGTTATTGTCTGACCTCTTTTACTAACTTTGAAGCTCCTCCATCAAATCCAAAGAAAAAAGAATTAGACGTTGAAATATGCGCTAAATTTCAAGTGAATCTTGCAGCCTAACAGGTCGTATTCTCCATATATTCAACGAATCAGCTTGGGATAGGGGACCTTTTGCAAAGTATCCATCAGAACCTTTTACAAATTCGATAAAATATCAATTTATTATTGCTCATTTTTTATCGCATTCAAGAATTTAAGCTTATGATATATTGGTTCCGTAAGCGGGATGGCCAAAGGGCTTCGCTTATAATATCGTTCATATTTTCAGCGTGGGCTGTCAGGGGCCATAAAGAACAGTAATTTATATAAACGACCGGCTTATGCTGCGATATGGGCAAATTGTATGAAGAGCTCAATACGAGGGTGTTTTCATCCAGGTGCAAGTACACTCATCCCGCTTCAGGTCGTTATTTATCGCATTCAGTTCCTTGAAGGGATTTCCAGATGTGCTTCAAGCATCTGAAGCGTTTGACTGGCAGCCGAGAGGTGGGAGTCAGCGGAAAGAGGAGTGGCATGCTTCGCTTCCTCGATTTAATAGCTAGAATATTCCATGTTTATATATAGCTGAAATGAAGATGCGAGCAGAGCAATGTTCATAGAAGTTTTTTGGGTGCGCAGATAATGGGGCGTTTAGCAGTGAGTTGGCAACGGGTTTGAGAGCATAGGAAAGCGAGTTGGCGAGCTTGAGAATCGAGCTCTTAATTTTTGAAGAGGACAAAGTGGGAATGCGTTGTTGAGTTCGGAAGGAAAACCCTATTTCATGCAGGAGTTTGCATATTATCGGAGAAAGAAGAGGCATCTAGTGAAAAAATTCGGAATATGTTGTCATCGGCATCAGCAGAACTGGAATAAGAGGGGATGGATTGCACTACATTTATTTTACGTATTGGAAGAGGGAGCGTGTACTTCCTGGTGGTCATTTTGAAAACTTTCAGGAAAGTGTATAATTTCTGTGGTCTCGAGAAGTGGGATGGGGAAATGTTCTACGATCGGCAAAATATTTTGCTCTAGCGCGCTAAGCTTTGTTAGCGGCTAATCGAATAGCGTTGATGATCGTAACTGGAACCCGACTGCATTTATTTACGGCCTCTAGACATCGAGCGTCCGTTCCCTATTTCACCTTTTTGCGATGGTCGAGAAAATCACTTACTTTGTTTGAACTGCGATATTATACTCTCATAAAGCATTTCAGTCGATTGGTGGAGTGCACATAAGTGGATGGGAGTTGATTGGAAAGATGTTGCGATATGTTTGGCCTAAGGGCAACTGGTCAGTCAAGAGGCGTGTTTTGTTTGCTATGTCATTGCTGGTTGCTGCCAAGGTTGGCCTTTTCTTGTTGTAAGCTATAGTCATTTAACAGTCCAGCTCACGACCACTACCTTTGGATCTTCTTTTAACAGAAGGGGCCGGGGAGGGGGGGCTCAAAGGCCAGACGGTGGGTATTTCGAATATGAGTGATGTGCTATGAAATGAAAGCCCGAATTGGCATTTTGAATGAAAGCAGGTGATGCTTGTGGGTTTAAGTAATTCGGAAATGGAAAAAGTTGAAGCAGAATATGCGTCGTAACTTTTTTTGGTTCATAAATCGGGAAATGCCAGGTAGTCATACGGGAAGAAACGTATACGAGCTATGGCGTCACCACATTGAGTTTTTCGTGGGTTTCAAAGCACCAGTGGAATATCACAGTTCAGAACTTCAGGTCCTCCAATCGTCCCGACCTTATGCCAATTTATGGGTGAGATTTATATGCATAAAAGGAAAAGGCGAGAGAATGAAAAGTATTTATGAATTCTTTGCATAGACAGTCACATATAAATGAGCAAGTGAAAATGCGTTGGGAAGTAAAGATTTTGGAGAGAAGCAGAGGCGAATGTGCATCGAAAGTATAGCAATGCATGCATCTGTTTCTGTTATAGAATGAGGGTTAAGCAGTGCTCATTAAGACGGTTCAAATTGAAGTTAATTGGTGTCCCTGAAACCGTCGATATACTTCTGATAGCAGACGTTGTGCAGCCAGTGGTACCCAGTTTCCTGAGGCATAAACATCGTACATACCGCACATATTCATTGCCTATTTATCTTTACCTACGTCTGAAAGAACAATGCATAACTGAGTGAGATTGTCGCAGATGAGCTGCCGTTCCCATGAAACGTTGCTATCTCGGCAAAGTAGCATGCGCAAAGTGTTTGATCAGAAATGGGGATCTGAAGGCGTATCGGAGAGACTGAAAATGTTTATTTGCTTCCTAAGGATGTTTTGTCACAGTGACCTAAGATTAAGCACACATCTCTTATTATAAAATCGACCATAATTTGAATGGAGCACATCCCGCAAGCTAAAAGCGCTCAGAACTCGCCGTAGAATAGCGGATTTATTTGCGACAGAGACGCCGTTCGAGAAGTGTCGCTATTTTTGTCTAAAGTTATGATCTTGAAAGGAGTTTTCTCTATAGTCTTGAGTCACAGTGATGAAGTTATGTGAGAAAGGGGACGAATCAGAGAAGAATCGAATTGGTTCAGCATTCTCTGCATTTATAATTTTTGAGTCAGTGTTTTTGAAATGATAGTTGTACAATTAGAGCCGAGATTCTCAGGTTGGAAGTCCATCTCTGAAGCCATAGCCAAATTTTGTGCCATCATAATCTGCGTATATATAATATATGTTTTCGTATATGTGTATTATTGCAGTCAAAGAGGGGATCAGTGATGTTGGAAGAATTCATCGGCGAATCGAGAGAAATGACCCCTCTCTGAATAGGATTGATCGGGGAATCAGTGGAGATTTCTCTCAAACCTTCCAATAGGCTTTTTTTCACAGACGAAGACGTCATTCGCCTTCCTTGGCTGTGGTAGAGGTTGCTCCACTGCGTTGTTGTTGGCTAATTACATACGCGTTGCGTGCGTGTAGTAGCTCATGTGCACAACAGGCTCCTCCGCTTCCCCTTCTTAGGGCACACTCAACTGCAGGATACACAGCAATTTATGGTTGATATATGTATATATATATATATATATATATATATGTAAAAAGTTATATTTTTTCATGTATTGTTTCATAGGATTAAAAAATATGATTGCAGCCGTTAAACGTGATTGATGATTGCAGCTGTTAAACGTAATTGTACCATTTTTACTGAAAGATGTGATCAACTACTACAATGGAAAGGCACCAGACTTCCTCAAGCTGAGCCTCGATTCACCGGTCGCGACAATAGCGACAGTTGGAATAGCGCTTATTTTTGCTTGTAATTCTTTATCTATTTCACATTTATTGTTTTGAAGAGTGGATTGGACTTATAGGCCGTTACATTTTATTGTGTTTGTTGCGATTCTTCTTCAATGCTTTCGAGAAAGATCGGCTTATTATTCACCAAATCTCTATATTTTTGGCGAAAGAGAAGGCGACGTTTTTTATTTGTCCTACATGGGATTCTCTATGCCAGACTTTTTGAATGAGAGGAAAGCTGAAAGAAGACCTAAAAGTGGAGACTTGTGAATTAGGTGTCGGGGTAAAATGACGCATATTTCGATATTTGCCTACAAATTTGCAATTCATTTTTGATTGGCTTTCACTTTCTGAAAGTAGAGTATGTTGAGGTTTCTGTGTCGACGGCATCCACTTCATATATAAAAATTTCCTATTATTTTATTGCAAAGGATTTTCTCTTCTATGCAGATGTTTTTGCTCGTTAAAATGTCTCATCATTCGCTGGAAATCTTTCAAGAGGCAGCATGAAGAGAATGGGGAGGAAAAGGAGGGATAGGAGTGATTGTTGCCGATTCTTCCTCCAACCATTTTGTTAAGGGAAGGGGAAAGAAGGTGTATGAGCTTAAACCTGTTCGTAGTTTTTTCTCAAGGGCTAAAGAAGCACTTTCTTTTGTTGAGATTCTTTCTTTGGTGAACGCTGACGCAGCGAGGGTCGTGATTGTGATTTCCGCTCACTATTTTGAAATTTGAGAGGTGCTGATGTCGAGATGGAATTTCTCTCGTCCTCCCTCCTCCCTCCCTCCTTTCATTGTTGATATCGTAACACTGTTACCACAGTTTCTTAATGATAATGAATGTATCTTTTTAGATGGCTTTGCACGTGCTGGTGCATCTCTCTTCAATGAGTTGCGTAACGCTGTATTCTCGAAGGTGGCACAACACAGCGTACGCAACATTGCACGAGTTATTTTTTTACATTTGCACTCATTGGATCTTTCTTTCCATCTGAGCCGACAGACGGGCGGTCTATCGAAAGCAATCGACAGAGGTACTCGTGGTATGGCATTCGTGCTAAGTGCACTCGTCTTCAATGTTGTGCCGACGATCGTTGAGGTCTCTATGGTTACCGGCATTTTCGTAAGTCATCAAGCAGTTCACTTTGATTTCATTTTCCGATTCATTGCAAAAGGTTTCTGCGGTGATAGACGTCAGATCTTTTTTCGTCGGCCAGTGAAGAATATTAGTGAGTATTATGCGGTCCTCTTTTTGTTGTTTCATGGTTCTTTTTTTGAACAAAATGCACAAAATATTTCAAAGAAAATGGGGGAAAAGGTTAGGAATAAAAATAATGTAGAAGAAGCGACAAAGTTGCTTCGATTCTGTTGTTCCTACTCTGCTTGCTTTAGAGAAGTCAGAAGTCCTCGGAATGTTGTTAGTACGAAATTGAGATGGACGGCATTTTCGTATGTCAACCATTCGTTCACCATGCCAAATACAGGTGGTATTTTAATGAACGAAAAGAACTCATAGAATCATAGATATATGGATGGCAGCTTTGTTTCGTTTATACATTAAGTGTTTTGTTTATATATATAATCTTCAATTTCAGTACATGAAGTGCGGAGCAGATTTTGCATATGCAACACTGGCATGTCTGTCGACGTATACGATTGCGACGTTGGCTATTACAAGGTGGCGAACCAAGTTCAGGCATGAGATGAATATTGCAGATAACGAGGCTGGCAATAGGGCAATCGATTCACTTATCAACTATGAAACTGTTAAGGTTGGATCACATAGGTTGCATATCGTTTACTCCGCTGAAGCCTCGTAAGGCCCGCCATTTGGTGCATCATCAGGGAAAGGCGAGAGAAGGTCTCACCTTTTTTCGATTAAGGTCTCGTGCTTCCTTCAAGACTTCAAGAGTTTAGTATGATCACGTTGTGATGCAGTGAAGTCCCTTTTTCAGTCTTATAGCCATTATGGAGTTGAATGTCATCGGAGGTTCGTGGTGTGTTCTCTCTTTTCGTCTCCATCTTTTTGTGTTTCGTTACGGATCAAATCTATCACATCGCAGTCATTCTCGGCTGATTCTCAGTTTTAAAAGTCTTGTTATACAGACATTCGAAACGTCTCATCGGTGTTCTCTTTGCATTCTAAGTAGTAGGAAGTTTTTGTGGCGTTCATTGAAGGAATGAGCGAGAATTCGCCCTAATAGCGGTCTTGTGAGGAAACTAAATGTTGCATTGCCCATAGGAGAGAGATAAAATATTCTTAAGACCTAGCAGAGCATCCATTACGCAACTTCAATTCGAGATGTGAAGAGCGCATAGTGAGTGCGATGCTTTTTGAAGGAAAGCGGCGGTGGATGCGGATGTGTTACGTAAACAATAGTGACCATTGTGGCGCATTCGATGCGATTTCCAGATTTGGTAGTGTGGTAATGCGTGGTTGTTTTGTTTTCCAGTATTTCAACAACGAGAAATTCGAGGCAGATCGTTACGACCACTATCTGAAGAGATATGAGAACGCTGCACTCAAAACGAGCTCATCTCTCGCCGTACTCAACTTCACACAAAACGCAATCTTTAGCTCTGGATTGATTGGCATTATGTGCCTTGCAGCGAATAACATCCAGAACGGTATATTTTTGGTGATTTCAATGGCAGAACTTTCATATCGAAGGGGGAAATGAGTGGTGCGATATTTGAATTGGTTCCGACTTCAGGTTAAGGGAACTGGTGTTTACCTTGACCATTAGTTGATGAACGAATGTGTCTTATTTCTCATAATTTAAGTTAGCGGTCGATGTGCCCCATCAGATGCACTTTCAATAAGAATTAAAGTCATTGCACAGGTTCGTCAGTAAATGGCTGTGCCATAAATGAATCGCTCATCAGCTCATCTCGAGGGGATTGAAATGTGTTCATTCATTGACGAATCCTCAAACTTGGATAGTCTCACCGAATTTTATCGTGCGCTTAGATTCCTCATATGGATATGCTTTCAGATCGTAAGCAAATTTTTCTTAAAGCATTCCCAACGACATAATATTCCTCACCGCAGAGAGTTTGTCGCAAACGATCGTGTTAAAACCGTGGTAAAAAAGCTTAGAGCTCATCATAGCTATCCTCTTAAGGCAAATAGCCACTGTTATAAGCTATCTACTTCCTTCCCCCCGCATCCTCGTTTCAAACCGACGGCGATATCTGAGTTTTTCTCAAGTTTCGGCGTTAAGTTCTAGGATTAGGATAGATACCAACGTGATATTAGTTGAGCAAGTTGAGATCGCTTGAGAGTTTTAATGAGAGATTTCGGGGAACTTATCTTCTATTCCTGGCAAGCCGTGTGAGATGCAGTTTTTTTCTAGTCTTAGCTGTAAGGTCAGGGTGTGAATACTACTCTCGCAGTTGGAGAGTGATAACAAACGGAACCCAAAAGTTGTAAACAAATTTTCAGAGTAATTATTGAGAAGAGTGAAATGAGATTTGGCCGTTCTATTAAAGCGATATGCATTATGTTATTTGTGGAGGCGATCTGCCGTGATTGCAGGGACAATGGATGTAGGTGACTTGGTATTGGCGAATACTCTTCTCTTCCAGTTGTCGATCCCATTAAATTTTCTCGGATCAGTGTATCGTGAGATTCGACAGGGTCTTATTGACATGCAAATGATGTTCTCTATCATGCATCTTAAAAGCAACATTAAGGTTAGTCGACTTGTTGTCATTATGTTTCGATAATTAAGGGCATCGTTGCCGGAAATTTAGTTGGTCGTTTCATTCTTCCTACCGTCTATTCCTTCCTCCCCAGGAACAAATTTTGCGAAGACCAATTTTAGTGCGACCCTTATCATCGTAAAGTGGACACGAGCTGGTAATATATCACTTGAAACGGCCTTCCTCGAATGACATTGCTAGTTTTATTTCTTTCTGGCAGGAATTGTCCAAGATTTGTAAGTTGCAGAAATTCTTTCCCTCTTCCTATCTCCTCTCTTCCCAAATAAAATTATTATTATACCACCTATAAGATGTGGGCTTCGAACAAGTTGCAGATCTATCGTGGGTTCTTTGGATGATTGGCGAGATGGCACAGTACGCTTAAGAAAGGGGACCAGGAACAGGGATGAGCTATGTTCGCGCCTTTTGTAATATTAACAGTTGATAGAGAAGAAACGCAATGAAAAGAGAACTGAAGATAAAAACGTTGTGCTATAGTAACACACGGTGTTTCTGCTGATTTTTGAGTGAGGCTTCAGTTAAAACTAATTTATATGAGGCCAAAATATGCTCTAAAGGGGGTGGCCAGGATTGGACGGCGAAAGGACGGATGTAGTATGCGATAAGAGCCCAATTTCTATATCACCTCAAAAGGGAATGAAAGATAACATGTTCTATGCTTTTCCCTCTAGTCTTGATGGGGGGAGTTAGGAAAAGTGCAGTTTTGAGTGCCGAGATGTCGCGTTCTTTTGATGGTATTCAGGCATTTCCGCGATTGCTTACCACTATTTTGTCTTCTCTTTCCTTGTCTCGTCTGTATTAGCAGATTATGAAACAAGGGAACCTGTGGGAAATTGTTTAAAAGAACGAGTTGATAAGAGAAATAACTGATCAATAAGTGTTGAACGTGGTAAGCATTCGCGATGCGATTGTTGCTTGCTGCTCAAAGAAATTTCAAAGCGATATTAGTATAAATTCTGCTTTCAGGAAGTGCCAAATGCCCCTTTACTAAAAGTCGTTCCCGAAACGGCAAGCATCTCATTCAGGAATGTCGATTTTGAGTATCTTCCTGGACAGCCTATCTTGAAGGGTCTCTCATTCGAAGTGCCTGCTGGAAAGAAGGTAGGTAGGCTGCTTTGAGATTTAAAGACTTCGTTGTAAAAACGTCCCTCCGTTTTCTTTTTTTTTGCATCTACTCTGTTCTGCCTTCAGGTTTTTCCTGTTAAGTTTCGAAGAAACTTTGTCTCGCGAAGTTTGCTTATGCGTTTGTGCATCTCTGCATTTAGCATCCCGAATTCTTGTTATAGAAAAGCGTTCCAATAAAATTTTATGAGCGCAATTTCTGGGCGAACTTTTGCCATACGAAGCCGAGACCCAGCCAAATTCTAAATGAATTCGGATTGTTTGAATTTTATGCGTATCCTCCATAAGGTAGTCGTTTGATTTTCCACGCTTATCCGTGAATTTGAGGTTTCACTTATCTATGAAAATATTCGAGCTTCTTTTATAGGCTTTTCCTTCGCTTATTCGTACTTACAACGTGCATAGTAAAATATTTCTGTCGTTTTATGCGTCACAGTGAATATTTATTGCAATTATATATTCTTTTAAAATACGAGATACTTTGTGAGCATTTCTCACTTTTCGAGGATATTCGGAGAAATCTTCGATGTTGCAAGTAAACTTGAAAAAGTAACATAGTACAAAACAAATAGAAGCGAACCATCGATGATGATGGTTGTTTTGGCTTGTTAAATAAAGTAATTGTTGAGAGGTGTATTGGTAATGAAAATTTTTTGTAACACAACACAAAATGTCGTCTACTTCTGTCGTATTGATTGTCTGTCAGATTGCAGTATATTGGAGCTATTTCCAGTTGAATGTATTCTGCGAATGAAATGAAGCGTAATTCTTGTCTCGACCTTAAATTCTGGAAGTTACGTCATTATAAAGTTGTTTGACTATATTGAGGTGGCGTTAGTGGGTGGCAGTGGAAGTGGTAAATCGACGATCGTCCGTCTTCTCTATCGATTATTTGACGCCCAAAGTGGTGATATTTATATAAATGGCCAGAAAATAACGGAAGTCGATTTGGAAAGCCTTCGAAAAGCAATAGCGGTTGTTCCACAGGTTTGTTCTACCTCTTATCGTCGGCTTTCGTTTATATTTCCTGCTACGAATAAGTTTATTGTGTTGCGTTTGGTGAAATCATTATGGAATACACGGTTATCATCAGATTATTTGGGGTCGAATTTTTGCGTTTTAAGAATTGGGACGATAGCAATTTGGTTGCAGACCTGTAGTCTTTACTCTTCTGAAATTGTAGCTTTTTTTAAAATGTCGTTTTTATTCGTAATTACTGTTGAGCTGAAATCGAGAGCATAGAAACCAAAAAGGGGGTTTCCTTTAAAGCATTTTTAAAAGATTACATAAGAGCTTGAGCTTCTGTGTGACTCTGATAATGAAAAAAAAAAAAATTGTCGAATGGTGAACGACTGATGTCTTAACTTACTAAGCCAGACTCCTGAAAGCAAATCTAGGGAGGCCGAGTTTATATGTCCTCTGTCTACCCTGTCACCTAAAAAGAAAAAACTTAATGCAGACTGTCTTCCTCTCCTAACGCGAAATTCAAGTTGTAGGCCTGATCATATGTGAATTTGTTTCATCGTCGTGCGTAAAACGTCCCACCCGCTTGGGTGATAGCCGTCGATTCAGCCATGAAGCTTTGTCAATATCTGAAAAATATTCCAAGGCAGTGGTGTTCATGGTGGCGAACGAAGTTGATTTAATTAGTTCAGCGGCTTGGAATGTCGGGCAGCAATTTATTTTTGGAATAGTGGGCTGTAATGGCAATTGCTGCATATGCAGGAACTTCTTTTTGCTGTTCGTTGCTGAGGAGTTATATACTTTTTGCAAGGATTGTAAGATAACAGCTGTGGATATTTGTATTGTCATCCAATTTTTTATTTTATTTCAGGATTCAGTACTTTTCCATGATACCATATTTTACAATTTGCAATATGGAAACCCGAGGGCATCTAGAGAAGAGGTGAGATTATTCCTTATAATAATAGGGTGCATTTTTCTACATAGACATTTCTAACACGACGAGTGTTTTCTTTCATACGAAATCGGCATGTGTATTTCATAATGGCAGGAATGGTTTTCAGAAAGGTAGGAGAATATGAAGTGAATTAATGATCATCCCACGCAGAGAGCGAATGTCCATCGGTAGGCGAATCGAGTTTGAGAAATAGGAAGGCAGTTTTTTATTACATAGGGTAGTGGAGCATTAGTGATTTCCGTAGAGTTAAAATATGCAACAGCTGCAAAAAATTTTTTTTGCGATTTCATATTCAGAATGACGCATTGCCATATCAGCACCTTTGAATTGATATATCGACTCGTAACAACCGCTTTACATGTTATTATTTACTTGATATTGACTTTGTTTTCATCTAATCGTTTTAGATTGTTTTAGGTTTATCGAGTATCGCGTGTTGCCAATTTGCATGATTCGGTGCTTCACTTTAAAGATGGATATGACACTTTGGTGGGTGAGAGGGGTCTGAAATTGAGTGGCGGTGAAAAGCAACGAGTTGCCATCGCTAGAGCTATACTCAAAAATTCACCCATCATTGGTCAGTTACGCTTTCATAAGTATATTCAGCTGCATTGTTGAAATATGTTGGGTTTTCCTAGATCGTAAATGTCACTTTGTTTTGTTGTCCTTTCTACTTTGCGGTGAAAATGTCATCAATAAGCACAACTCCTGAACTTTCGTTGAGCTACACGTCCAGTTCCATCTATTATAAAAGTGCTTTTGCTGAACGATCTAAATCACTTCCAATTTGTTCTGTTTTTTTTTTTCTTGTTCAGAGTCCTTTTCTCTGTTTTCCCGTTGATTTTTAGGTGAAGGACAAGTCGGTGATTGCTGAGAGTGGTATTTAATTTTGCGGCGAGTTCTGTATTTGATATTTAAACTACCGATGGCCTTTTTAAAATTAATAAAAAAGTAACTTATGTAACATTAAACAACGCGGTGTTTATCAGAATTTCAGGATCTAGCTGCCAAAGGTGACCATCATTTTATTGATGCTACTGCTTGAGTGACTCCGTTTTTTCCAAAGGGGAAGGGGGTTATTCCATGCCATATTTGCATCGCTGCTAAAATGTTATATATCGTTCAGTGTACGATGAGGCAACATCTTCATTGGATGCTCTCACCGAAGAGAATATAATGAGTTCGATGCGTAGTGCTGTACGTCGGCGTACGTCACTGTTCATCGCACATCGGTTGGCCACTATAGTGGACGCAGACATCATTTATGTTCTTGAAAACGGAAGGGTTAGTGATTTTAAATTTGAATTTAGGGTGGAATTGGATTAGAAAATGAAGACGAGGTAAAATTTTCGTGACTTGAGACCCCAAAAAGACCAGTGTCCTTTTTCAGATAGTTGTAAGCGTGTGCTGCTGAAGTGGAGGAAAAGGTTTCAGAGATCCTTCGGATTTGAAAGGTCAAGAAGGGACTCCTGAATTTTCTGACCCCTCTAAGCGTGCTCTTTAGAATTTCCCGATTCCTTCACAGCCTACTTCCCTTAATTTTGCGATGTTTGCGTAGCCTTTTTGTGACTCAGTGTGATAACGCTACGAGCTGGAGGTTAAGAAGGGCTGACTTTTGGCTGACTTTAAATATTTTGAAGTGTACTTACAGGTCACGGACGCAATTTCCCAGGTAATCTCCATTCTTCGACGGTTTTACATCTAAACCGCTTTCGGAAATAGGCCGTTAGGTACTAAGTTAGACGTAGGTATTGTGATTGTTTCTAGTTTGATGTGTGAAGCTTATAGGTACTGGAAAGTGGTTCCCATTTTGAATTGCTTCTGAAGCCAAGAAGTCGATATGCGGAACTATGGCATTCGCAACACAAGTTTGCTGATGGTGTACCACCGAAGCAACCCAGTGACGCAGCGAAACAACGGCGCCAGCAAGCGCTTGAGCTCGACTTCAAGCCAAACGATCAGTGTTGTGGAGGCACCTGCAATAGATGAACAGCTTTCAAGTAGACGAACTTTAGTGGGACTGCTGATGTTGCCTTTCATGTTCTCGTGTGATCTTTGAGCTCGTGCCGATGAGGTTTAAGGGAATGTTGCTTAAAGATATTTTAGGAGCGTTGAACGCAGCTGAACAGATGTGTACTGTTAACAGATGTGCTAGCGTTGTTTGTGGCTGCACCCGTAGAAGGAATGATTAATTAAGAATATGGCTGATCATACGACGACGATGTTTTGAGCAAAATCGGTAACATCAATGGCTGAGGCTACCGGAAGTTGCTGTTTGATGAGAGGGAAAAGATTTCACTCATTTGTAGAATGCCATTGATTGCTAATTTCGAAGAGCTGTCTTGCAGTGTTCATTGACAGGGACGATGAAAAAAAGTAGAAATCCTCTAAAGTATTGTTCTTTGGCCTAATTGAGGTGCGAACGCCGCTTACGTTTTAATAAGCGCTGGGCAATTCTTTTTTCTTTCGTTTTTAAAAAGTAGAGTAATTGTGATAGTAATTCGGAAGTTTCGTTTTCATTTTTGGCGAAATTCATAGACGACGATACATTTCAAGTTCGAAAACAGTTTTTTTGGGAAGTTCGGAACAGAAATTGAAAGATGAGGATATGAATTTCCTTCAAGGATTACGTATTCGGAGAGGTATTTATGGATGGAAGTGACCTCAAGGAACGTAAGTGAACTCTCAAGGCAAGAGATTGATAGCGATCCGCAACATAAGCGCTGTATTTGGCTACGAAAATTTGCGAACCATATTCATCTTTTGTTGGATATTGGTGAAATTGAACGCCTACTGGGAGTTATTTGGCCGCTGAATTTACTCAGTTTTCTATGATCCGAGGTGAGCCCGCTGTGGGATTCCGTTTCGGATACTATAAGTGTATCAATTGATTAGTGGGCTTGTAAAAAAATAAAATCCAGAATCTTCTTCAAGCTGATCAAGAACATTTGAAGACCGACTACGAAATTTCTATTGAGTTGTTGCATTTGTTAAGATACTAAGTAACTTCGCTGTTCTAGTTTGTTGAGGAACCTTTTTTGTTGCGGTTTTTTCTGTGACTATTGCTTTGTATCTTCGTAGATTTATTCTCGCGTGCAGGTAGGTATTCGGCAGTCTTTGAAAAGAGGAAGTAATTACCCCTTAAGAACGATTCTCCGCCTTCAAAATTAAAGATCATATGAGAATTTTTCAATGAGATTTAATAAACAATAGGAGAATTTGCTTATTGTTTACTAAATTTTGCTGCGACGTTCGCAGATTCTTTCTCAGCATTGAGCTTCAGTCACTTTCGTCGTGGTCGTATTTTCTGCGCGCAATGAGCAGCCGATCTCGCAACCGACGTCTTTAGGCGAATCGCAATAATGCGTTGAATGCAACCATGAGAATGAGGATGACCAAAGTGTTATTAAAGAAGTTTTATTGGGAGTTTCTCGAATTGCTCCTTTTAGCGTGAGGAGGACAGTAGCTGCAGCTAAGTGGATTGATTCATGCGTTTTTGTGAGTCGGTGCACTCGATGCGATTTGTCTGGTACTGTTGATTTGTAAAGTCAAATAGATTTCGAGTATGGTATTTGTCGGTTATCATGTTCGGGTGGAATTAGATGCGATATAAAGGAGCGCTGAGCTTGTTTTCTGATGAGTAAGTGAGCATCTAAATAAATCGCTTGCGAATCAGTCAATCCGCAATCCGCTTGACTGATCCGCAAGCGATTTATTCAGATTCTCACTTATTCCCAATTTATTCACGGGGTCTCATTTCCGTGCTGTTGTCGCATTTTTTAGTGCTGATGCAGTTTTCGAATAAAACAGTGACTACGATGAAGTTGTTTATTTCAGTGCGTCAGGCTTCTAATAGACCGCACGGCTTGAACAGCCGTCTGCTGTTGTGCTAAAGTCCGCGTCGTCGATATTGTGGTTGATGTCTGTCGGAGTGGAGGGGGAAAGGTTGGGCCCATGAATCGTGCAGCGAACATAATTTAAGTCTGGTATTTGGAGTTTAGGCTTATAATGTGCCACCAGTAATGCGTAGTGTATCCATTAAAATCTTTAGGGGTGTCTAAATCCCTCGATTATTGGTTGTATGCAATGAACAGCTAGCATATTATGCCTATTTCGTGCATTTAGGTCTTCTGTTTTTAGTGTTCAAACAGGTATGCTGGAATACGGTTTCATGTGTAAGCGTCATATTCAGATTTCTCACGCTTTATAGGAGGGATGTCCTGTTATTTTGGGAGTTGTTTTCAGAGTAATACTTGATAGGGGCGATGAAAGCATGCTAATCCAATCGGAAGGAGTAATTTTTTAAGGCACTAAATTTGTTAACACATGCTTTTATAATGCTTTGCTTCGGCGCGTTAGCAAACTCTCCATCTGTTTCTCTCGGTGATGCGTTCGAGTTGCGTAGCGATTGGCTGGTAACATTCTTAAGCTGTCTCAGATTTGCTGAGGACATCGTGTGCACTTCTGGGAGTTTCGGCTGTATCGCACAATTTCTCTTAACGGGCTACTGAAGTTAGGGTTATGAAATTCTGTAGACTTCATCTGCTCATCTTTGAGGTTTTCCGACCATGTTTATTAAACTTCACCGATGCGATGGGAATCGCGTGTTACACATTTATTTTTTGTATGTGAGCGGAAGTTTTCTCGACAAGTTGAAGTGTTGGCGAATCGATTGTTGCATTGCACAATTTTTTTAATTTCGATGATTGAACGACGACTAATTACCGCAATTTGTTGGGAGAAACAGAATTTGTACAGCATTGCATCCAGGATTTATTGAAACCCGTTGATCTTAAGAGCGTTCTCTAAAAGCTTCCACTTGCTTGCAAAGCATGGAGATGATTTTTCTGGCCGTAATTGGTGGGCAAATATGGGTGGGAAGACCCTATGGGATTAGTCACACCCTAAAAACTTCACTACAATGATTTCGATGCTTCTCAAGTTTAAACTACCGAATAGACAAGTGAAAATATATAGAAGCAAAGTTTACCTAGGAGAGATGGAGGTTTGCATTTTGCAAAGCATGTAAGTGGTTGTTGCAAGAGATCTTCGGCGCAAACTGATCACTAGCACAGCAGGGCGCTTTAAACGTGTGGTCTTGTCGGGGGGGAAAGGATTTTTGAATATTTGTGTGCTTTTTTCATCTATCAGGTCGAATTAGAAAAATCCCATGCAGATCGTTAGAAATCCCATTTCAAAATGTGAAATTAGGCCAGACATTTAATGAAATTAGCGTCATCTGGCTCGAATTTTTATGAGCTTAAATAATTCTGCTATAACTGACATCTCATAGCCAGTAAAATCTCGGTTTTCCCCCGAAAGTATTTGATTGCTTTCACCGATATTAAAGTCATGATTTTTGTGCATTAATCAGTCTTTCCTATTTGTCATGTAAACGGGAGGTAACTGAAATAATTCCCACTGAAAGTCGATAAAGTAATTGCTGTTCTTGATTGCTGAAGTTCGGATATTTCTGGGAAGTCTGGAAGTCGAACTCCAGAATAGATCTGAGCAGTTGCTAGTTAAAGGGTTCGAAACGGAGCTGCATTTAATCAATGATCCGCTATTCCATAGCACTTAATTGTCGATGAGTTTATTTTTTAAGAAAGAGTGAAAGGCCGTCAAGAGTTATGCCGTAAGGATTTTTCTCGTTTCTGGATTGATGTGTTGTGATTGTGGTCTTTTTTCTGTTGCTTTTTAAACATTGATGGGCTGCTTTTATGTGCTGTGGGAAGTTGTGTTAAGTGTTTGTTTGTGTTGAATAAAAATATCGAAGAAGGAGTGCATTGAATTCGCCCATCGATAATTTCAGGTTTGAGTATATGGCAGAAGCATGTTGACCTGCTTCTTGTTAGCATTCAGTGAAGCCTCAGTGTGCATGAATTTTCACCGCTTGACTCTGTTGTAGAAACAAACTGATTAATTTGCCAGACCAGCATTTCCCATGGCTACCTTCAAGTGCTTTCCATATCACTCAGATCCATGTTCCGATGTTGGCAAGAGACAAAAGCATATGTGGCCAAGCAGCGGGTGTCAGAAGTGAGGCTTTTGCAATGCGGACACGAGATTGTGTGATCTCATTAGTTATAGCTGTGTCGACCGCGTCCTTTGAAATCCTTCTGGCTCAAATGCAGGCGATTCACATTTACCGCTAGCGACGATGAGCGCCATCTGTTGACGCAATTTTTACATGATGGCATCTAGTTACTGGACGGTGTATCACCACCCCGATCACGAGTCGCGGGGATCATTATCGTCCATTATGAGGAACGTCAATATTGGCTTCTCATTAAATTCGTTTATATAAGTGCTGATCTCTAAAATGATCCTCATAACGAATTTTGACCTTATTAGGAGCACTGCTTGATCGTCCTTTCGTCGACCATTCTCGTGCTTCTTTCTAGGATTAGTCGGTTGCACATCCGTCATCTCCTTCCACAGCTATCCAAATTTCGTCTCTCCTCGTTTTTCTGAGATTGGAACGGTATTTGGAGATTTATCACTTTATGCATCCTTTAATCTCCACCGCCGTACTTGGATGTTGAGGAAAGAGTTTAGGCAGCTGACTTCCGTTGAATACAATTTTTCTCGTTTCAGGCTGCCGTTTAATATGTCAGGGTGTCTAGATCAAATCCACTGTAATTGCGGCTTCGAATGGGAGGGGAAACGCAATGCAGTTGCATCTTGTGTTGCTTCCTTCATGGTTCGTTGTACTTCACATCTATGCCATAGTGTGCCATTTTGACACTTCGTAAATCTCCGGATGTTGTCTGCATGGAGAAGGTGTAGTAAATTGGTCAAAGTTCTTGCAATGAAAGGGGTTTCCAAGCTTAAGGACGGATAGGACGAGGAAGCACTTTTCGTTTAGCATTAACCTTACTTAGATTGTAAACAGTTGTACTTTTACTTCACAGCAGCAAAATGTGCGTTTAGCATATCCCAGTCCAATTTGTGTTACTTTATTTAAGCAAGTGCTATAATGCACACTGATGTAACGGCAGATTTAAGGTTTGTAGCGCAAAGTAGAAAGTGGAGTTGCGGGGGGATTGCCCAGCCATCGCGAGTGGAGTGAAGGGGAGAGGCTAGATTCCCACCTTAATGAACTTTTTTTTTTCACAAGACGCTCGCCATCGGAAAGGCACTTATTTTTAACTCTGTAGCACTGAAGATATCCTCCGCACTTTTGACTTCGTCGTATAGATGTAATTTTGGATATGTTGTTATTGTCAGCCATGACGGCACTTTCCTTTCTCATGTGCGGAATGAGTGGCAAGGATCGACTGATATAACCTCTAGACATGGAAAATATGTTTTGGTCAGAGAGGACGAAGGGAAGGAGAGAATCACGCTTCGCTCATGTATCCATCTTTGGAGTTTTGGAAGATATCCCGATAATTCTCCTTTAAAGTTGATTCTTTGGAAAGGTGGGACTGAGAGGTGAAAGCAACTGGTAACGTTGACTAGGTTATTGAGAAGCGGTGGAGTGAAATTTGCGGTGGAAAATTCTCGATGTTACTGGTGAAAATGTGGCGAAGCTTATTTGCATCGAACAGAGGAGGTGATTTTTCGGTTATTTTAAAACTCTAAGTGGTTTGGATAGCGGCAATCAGGGTACTAGGTATGAGATCCAGCTTACTACACTTGGTTCTCTCCGCACTTTAGATAGTCGTCGGCTTAGGCGCTTTGCTCATCGAAGAAGGGGGCCTTAGCATCTATTGTTGTTTACTGCTACAGTGCAGTCGGTATGGTTGTTCTTTGTTTCAGTTTTTCACCGGTTGGTGGCTAATGATTGATACGGCGACGATCTATACTCCAATTGGTCAGTGGAACAACGTTTATATTATTGTTACGGTGGCTGGCACCATAGCTATGTTTATGTAAGTTTACACGTCATTTTTCACTGGAATATGGTTCGGATGAGGCGTTACTATGTTGTTATGTGGAAGGCCATAAAGTAGATAATTTGACATCATATGAGGTCATCAGTGGCATAGGCAGCGGAAGTAAATAAGGCAAGGCGCGTGTCCTAGGGATTACTAATCTGTCAGCTTTCTTGGGGCATCGTGGCAGAATCGCTCGCACAAATTCAACTGCCCGTTCTTTAAGCCGCCAGTTGTTCCGACCGATGGATGGTTAGCGGTCGAAAATTGTCGAACAGGCTATCCACACTTCAGTCGATAGTTTGACCACCGACTTTACAGAAGCAAAAGTCGCTGACTTGGTGATTGAAATTGATGTGGTTGAGTGATATCGGTTGATCGAGCTTCATAGAAATTCTTCGTTTGAGTGAGCACAGGCGTTTAGTCATGTAATATAATGTGATGGGTATTACTACTGTTGTAATGAAGGTTTAATTGGAACGGTGGTGCAGTTTATAGAAACATCAGGATCTGATTGGGAACTATAAATTCTCTTTTTGAGTGGCTATCGTTGTTTAGCCTACTTGAAGAACTGTTTTTTTTTTGTTTCCTTAGGTTCAAATAACGCTGTTGATCGATGCCTTGCCGTTGTTGTTTTTTGAGTGATTTGATATGCGTTTTTTTGCATTGTTGTATTGTTTTTGGTAAAACTGTGTATTTTAAAGGGTGAATGCAGTGTCGAACAGTCAGGTGCGAGGGGAATCAATGCAGGAGGGCGTGCTTGGTACCAAAGGTATGTTGTGAAGTTGCATGCAGAACGTCACTAATTAATTTCGAGGTTGGATGCCGTAACTCTTTTCAGAAGTAAAATGGGCTAGAACAAAAATTCTTGTGAACTGGGGTTTGTTGCTTCATCAGACGGATGCATCGGTTCTTACATAAAACTAGTTTAGCAGCTCATCATTGGAAAACAAATATTACAGCTGATGACTTTCTCGGCTCGTCCTCAGAGGACGATGCCATTGGGATGTGGAGGGCGATTGATGAGCCAGTTTACTGGCTCCTCTTCGTCATCGTTACATGTTGTTGTTAGCGGCTGTCCATTATTCAAGTTTATCAAATCATTAAGCTAGTTTCTGGATCCCACCCATTCCCCAGAACTTCCGTAATCTTTGAGGATCATTTGTTTGTTGTTTTTTTTTCGGCGCTAAAGGGTTGTTGAAACGAGGTTAATGGATGATCTCATCTGTTGTTTCTGACTGTGCGGAATGCAAATATGGCATTGTGGATGGGAGAGGAGGAATAAGAACACTAACTAGAAAAATATGTCCTCTTTATTCACATAGGTTTGATTTTTTATATTATTATTAGCGACAAACTTCATTCGCCGTGTGCAAAATTACCAGCAGTGTAATAAAAGAAATGGAAGGGAAGCACGCGATAAAATAAACGTGGACGACCGCAATAAGAAAAAAAAAATTGAAGACTTCGGCAGAAATGTTGCATAACGGAAAGTTTAAGGATCTCGCCTTTGGTTGATGTGTGGATTTGTGCTATCATTCGCATCTCTGGTGGCCGCGATCTGGATTATGTTTGCTGATTACGTGCTCGTACTCGGCGATCATCCTACGTGGCCAGGAGTGGCACTCTTCCTGCATAATTTTCTTATCTTCCTTGCTTCTCTTGTCTATAAATTCGGTCGTACAGAGGAACTATGGGGTTGAGCTGTTAAACTGCAATTAGCATAAAAGAGTTTATTCCTTATTGTTTCAGCGTGCAGGTATTGAATGACTCGTTGTCGTTGCCCACACTGATCGGCAAGTTTTTGATGAGTGAAGTTGCTGCAATTGTTTTTGCATATGTAAAATATGCATTTTTGCATTCGGTGAAATTGTTTAACGCACATTTTCTCCAGTAAAGCACATATGTCAGTTTCGACTGTGATGGGGTGGTATATGGGGATAGGGGGAGATGCACGAGAGTATTTCTGATTTCGTTGTATTCTTTTGCCATCTGTGTGTGTTCGGCTTTGATAGTTCCGCTTTGTAAAATTCGGCCATTTCCTTAAACAAAGCAAGAAGAATCCTCCCCAGCGCTAAACTGAAATTAGTAATGCTTGTGTTGTTCCTGCTTTTCAGTCAAATTAGCTTTTCGCTTATTTCGTGAAGTTGCGCGTGAATGTTATGAGGATTATGAAGTTATGCTTGGCTGTCGTTTTCCTCTCACATTTCGTCCACTCACGTAATTTGAGGAATTTGTTTTCTTGTAACATGTTTCTTTTAACGCAGTGGTGTTTAATGAATGAATCAGGAAAGAACAGATAATTTTGTGTACTCGAGTCCTTCTCCCTAGTATGATATGGGCGTTTCGTTTCCAAGTAACATTTAGCGTAAAATTTGATTTCGTATGTTTATGGCATTGAGGAATAATCAGTTGATCTGCAAGAGAAGCAACGGATGGTCGCTAATGAAATGTAAATATTTTCAGACGTTTTGAAGGGAAATAAAAGGTCACCAAAGAAACGAACCGTTTTCTGGAATATCCTATACAGACATATCGACCATCACGTTTCTCGATCATTTATAAACATTGCTGCGATTGATTTCACTTGAAGTACTATAACGTCCTCTCGATTTAGTACAGGGCGATTCCGAGTTTGAACGTTTTTTTTATTGCCAGCGTTTTGAAAAATTGTTGCTTTTATTTTTCAAGATATTTCAAAGCAACAGTGGAAACTTTCTGATGGTTGGGTTTGCATAGTGAACACGCCCAGAATAGGAGAGGAGGAGGGAAAGACGCTAGGAGAATGTGCTGACTGGGAGGGCAAGAAAAAAGCCTGGTAGGTATAGAGATAGCATAAGATATCGTAAATGACTCAGTGGTCATAAAGGTTCCTAGCGAGACAGTGCGTTAAAATTTCGAAAACATGGTTATCGTGCGAGATGGTTTCGATAGCGGACATGAGAGCCGTTTAGGTTGCATTTCAGGAACATGATTTTAAACTGGCTTCCAGTGTAAGTGGACGTTGAGCAGGTTTCAGTGACAAATCTTGTGGAAGTTGACATGAGATATTGCTTTCGCCAAACGCTTTGTGTATTTTATGCTGTATATGTTTCCTTGCTTTTTTTTCAGTAAGAAAGTAAGTGGTGGGCGGTTGAAAAGTATTTGCATAGTTCTACTTGGAAATTTGTAAGACGTTTAACAGTTTTACACAGGCAAAGAGTATCATGATGCTTTGCAGAGCAAAACTTCACAATAACAGTGCAGCGGAAGTCCACTGACGTTGACCTCTTGCGTTTTCTTTTCAACGCTGTGGACTTGTTGAGCAGAACGGCTGCAGCGTGAAGCTTGATTTTTGTTTTCTATAGTCTAAGCCATCCAGATCGCGAAGGTCGTTTGAGTATGTGACAGTGTTGCTGGTCTCTGAAAAATCACTTAGCCCCGCTTTGATAATTGAGGTTTAATTGGTCTTTCATTTCCACGTATCTGTGCACTGTTTAACGAGTCGAATGATGAGCCGAAAGCTTGAAAAAGTTCTCACATAAATGCGCCGCACGGATCCTTTCAGACACTTTTCTTCCACGTACTTGTACTTGTGAAGTTATAGGGAGCGTTTTTTGCCATAATTTTATCGATGTGCATTTTTTGGTGTTCCAAGTGACCGTCTTTCACTGTCCTAAATTCCAGTTTTTCTGACCCCAGCGAACTTTTTGATAACTTCTTCAGCGGGGACAACTAATAATTTCTTTTCCTTCCCGCTGCAGCTATTTTTATGACCATTGTGTAAAGGGTGTTTACGCGTTTCCAGTTTGTTTGAACTATCCGCGGGTCGCTTCGAAAGAATTGTTCCTCGTCGCCGGGAATGGTAGAGGAAGGTGTATCAACTAATGTGTAGTAGGTCTAGTCTTATCCCAGTGGTTAGCATTTATATGCTATGTTGGAAACATCTGTGGTTAAAGCTATTTGTTAGCTGCTTATTTGTCAGCTAGTAATAATAAGCTACCATCTTTTTGAACGATTTTTCTGGCTGGGTTTTTATGTTATTATTGCTGTGTTAGTATTTGCTTTCTATTTTGAATGTTTCTTCTTTTGTCTTATGCATCTTTTGCCAACAAATGCACCTGGTTATATTTGCGCGAGACCGAATAAATCCGAACGAGTATCGAATATTTGCAAGCACTAAAAGTGCGAAAGTACATCGAAAGAGTTGGCCACAATATCTGCATTTTGCAGTCAGGTTGTCCACCAACCGGTCCCACAACATGAGCTAACCATGATATTTGCATACTTTAACTCGAGCTCTAGCCCTCGAAGTTAGCATATTCTTTGCCGGTTTCAAGTGACTAGCATGTCTTAGGACTGAAGAGGAATGTTTAGTTTGAGTTTCGAGTACAGGAAATTTACTCTATCAGCAATTTAGCAACGAAATTTTCGTAACTGCTTTTGATGGTCCGCGAGTTGAAGCTAACGTTTATGCAAGCACACGTCTATCCCGTCCTTGAATCGTGTCTCCACAGTGGATCTGTGAAAACAGGTGCGAGCAATGGTTCATTTTCGTCACAGTGGATTCGCCGTTAATGTGAACTCTGTTGCATTCGCGTCGGAGTTTTGAATAAACGCAGGCCATTGGTGAACGTCATTTGCACAGAGAGTGTCGTCGGCATTCGGAATCCGCAGGTCGTTTTCGTAGGTCACTGCACGAAGTGGTTTGGTGGGATAAGTGATAACGCAGGCCTTCAGAGCTCTCGACCGGTTATTTTCCTCGCGATTGGCGCATCTGCCGAGCCAGCATTTTTGGTTGCAGTAGTTGCGGCAAACATTTTGATTATCTCGTACCGCAGAAAAAAGTTCCACACTACAAAACTATAACTTGCTGCATACACGACCGGTGTACATGGTTAGTCAATGTTGGCTGTAGTGCACATGGTCAAGTTTCACTGAGATGAACGGAAGCAGTGGCGGCATTGTTCCGATTCCGAAGTCTGTGCTTCCTCACCTGCGACTTCAACGAAGTTTCTTGTAAAAATCTGTGTGATCACGTACAGACCAGGCGTTTCCTTACTGTTTGGTTGCACTGCATGTTCATTACCTAACTATTTTAATTACATAAGCTTTATCGCTACACCGCTGATGTTTGTTTCCAACAACCGCTGATATATGCGCAGTTTCGTCTGTTCTGCACAGCGGTATTCAGTGCTTGAAATGTTGTTAACTGTTTCACCAGGCCATTCGTATATCTATGAGGGCATTGCCAATGATTCGCCTCTTGATTAACTGCAGCCTGGACATATTTGCTTTATTTGTTGGGAGGCAATTGTTTGTTCGTTTACTTGCCACAGCGATCTGTTTCTACATGTACATTAATGGCCCCTACTGCATGTATAAAGTTTGAGGCTTGCTATACATACTGACCATCTGCAGCGCCCTATGCTTCGTCTTGTCGGTCAGACGATGTCAGTGCCGAGAAGCCATCTGGACTTTTTTAAAGATAAAATCCGTTATCTACAGAAAATTGTCTTAATGCATCCTGATTGTAAGGCTTCGAAAGAGTTAAGATAGGGGAAGTGAATATAATTTATCGCACAAAGTGGGAAGAAATTCAGCATATTTTGTGCGTATTGAAGTTGAAGCACATTCAGAATGATTCTTGCGAGGTTTCAGACGACTCGTAGCCGTCGTTATTCCAAACAGGAAGAATCTCGACTTGTCCGGTCTCTGCGTTGATATATGAGTATGTTCGGTAGTAATCGATAAGTGAGGCAATCGTACGGAACTCGGGCATTTGTTTAGCACCAAACACCACACTCCATCGACCATCATCAAATTGTAGCGGAAATTCATGCAGCTGAAATTCAAGTTTCCATATGATAATGCTGAATAAGCATTATAAGCGTTCACATATGTGTTATGCATATTGTGCCTCCTTTTGCAAAAGGTTTCTGCACTCTTTGATTGATCGATACGAAATAGTCGGCTGATACCAACGTGGACTAATCAGCATGATTGCGGTTTTTTGTCGCTCTATTGCATCAGTATGTTGTTACAAGAGACATACATCCATGATTTACTCCCTGTTTTCTCCGTTGGGTGGTAGACGTTTCAGTGATGGTACTATTTAGGAAAAGTGTGAAGTTCCACTATGTGGAGAAAATCCAGAGGTGAGAACGTGGAAAAAATCCACAGAAGATGTCACTGCACACTAATGGACAGTGTTTAAAGACTCGTTTACGCTTTAGAAAATTGTACCCATACGTTCAGAAGTTTATTGCTTATAAAGTCTTAATTATGCCAAATGCAAGTGATGGTAAGAGCTTCTATCAACAACTGATCGGTCGAAATCACTTTAAATGAACTGCCAAGTCATGGTAGGATGACTGCTGACTAGGAAGTGTCATTAGTGAGCATTAAGTGTGTCGATTTAGTGTGGCACCACCAGAAGGAAAGCAGTCGAGGCAGGAATCATTGCGCAACCATACATGGATCCGCTCACAGATATCCTTAACATTTGTATACGGTCGGCGTTTAGCTGTTCATATCGCAGCATAACTGTCATCTCAAAAGCGGATTATTCTGGATGTGTCCCTTTTGGCTGCAAGGATGTGCAGTCGAGTATGTCTGATGTGTTTGTTGTTCTCTAGGCTCCTAACTACCTCTGGCGGAGCATATGGCAGTAAAGAGCTTCCCTATTAAGTATATAGGTTTTCCTTTCATCCTTCAGTGGAAATTTTAAGTCTATTATGAGCAGGAAGAATGTTGTACTAGCAGGAAGTTGTACTTTGATTTCTTATTAGAGAACTCTTATTACCGTCTTCTATGCAATAATATCCGCTCTCTTCTCCTAGCTGCCGATGACTTTGTAGCCATAAGTTTTTCAGTTGCTCTACTTCAAGCCAACTATGGAGCGTCAGTAAATTTCGGTATATATTTTTGCGTCCACAATTTCAGTAGATGTGTTCGGTAACGATATATTGAAAATATTTCTGTTCGTTTCTAAGGTGATGAAATTACTAATTTCTTACAACGCCTTCACTACTTCGATACCCCATTATAAGAGGTATTTCGACGGGTATTTCGAGATTGGGATCGTTGACGATTGGATAGAATATGGCGAATTCATTGGCACCTAGCTTCATTGCTACCGATGAACGTGTCTTTGGTCCAAGGTAATGACTTCTACAATATTTCACATATTGATTTCACATTTTTTGACATCATTAGTAAACATGAAGTCTGTGGAACGTTCAAGTTTGCCGTTAACTTCTAGCACGGAAATAAATTCTCCCTGCAGATTTCCTCATCTTATCAGAATGTCCACTGGCCTTTCGTGCTTTTTCATCTGTTGATGTTTCAGCGTCAGTTTCTTTAAACTTATCAACTATTTTTGCTACAGCTTGCATATTCTTTGATAGCGTGATTGCTCGCCTTTACAATTCTGCGAGTTGAGAGAACATTTCGAAGAAAAGAGCTCATATTCAGTGTTAGCGTTTAGCCGACTTCTGCTCAAAGTTATCACTAATACATCTTTTCTTAACAGGGAAATAATGACACTATAACTTCGAAGTGATATTTTCGATATTTTAATGCAACAAATTGAGTGGATTGAGTAGTGGGCAATCTTCATTTTCTCCTCTTATGTACATCGAATTCTCTTTTTACAAACTTCTCAGCATTAAACAAACTGCTTACTGATATTTTGCTCTTCGATAACTTCCCAGCGAAGAGAGTGATCGAATCTGTAGAGAGCGCTATCTTGTTGCTTATATTTAGGAATGAGGAAATGATTCGAGAGTGGTAGTTTCAATGAAATGAAGCATTCTACTGCACTGAAATCGAGTTTCTTCAAAAATCGACATGTATCTCTCGACATTTGATCGGAATGTTTTTAAAAGTTTAAATAAGACATTGTGAATGTGATATTTCAATAATACCAGCAGAGTAAAGGAGTTGTGCAACAACGTGAAGAAAATGGAGGAAGCGATTGCATGTGCTTTAAATTCTGAAGTCATCTCAAACAGTTAAAACAGCAATGTTCGTCACCGCTGGAAAATTATCGCTGTTGGTGCCTTTCCAATGTCGTCGCCTTTCGAGATATTCCGAAATAGAAAAATGTCCTTCGCTTGGACGATCAGGCCATTCTACGCCAAGACCTTCGTTCACCTCAATTTCCATATTATGAATGCCATCGATCTGCCCAAGCACGTTCATAACGCCATAAGATGCCGTCTGCATGGAAGTTGGAGTGTACGACGCATTTGCAAAGACAGTGAAAAAAGATTAAACTTTTGAGCTCTGTGATAAGGTCAGGTAATTAGAAAATGGGAGAGGGGAAAATAGCGGGAGAAGAGACTGCGGTGCATGACTGCGTGGCACCGTCAACCAGGATGTTCTGTGCATGCTAATGCTTTGTTATAATTATTTCCTATTGTAGCATAAAATAGTAATGACCTCAAAAAACTCATTACATTGAACTGGTGGGTATCACTTTAGATGGAAACTTCCAATAACTTGCTGAGCTTGTTTTCTGAAAGTTTTCCAAACTGCTCACATAGCAATACAATTGAACCGGAATGCTGATGGGATGATAATAAGGTCTTCCACAGTACGTCATGCATGCGACTCAAATAAACACACCAATACGAAACCTTCACATGTTGAATCTATTATATACTTGGCAATTTAAAATGCTATTTTGCATCGAAGACTGGTATGTTGGCATTGCTGAGTGCTTGAGAATGGGATTTTGTCTTAGACTGAACACCCCTCTAGCTAAATTAATTGCGATAACTTACGAGCCTGCCACTTTTTGTTTCTCGTACCGAATAGCTTGGCGGTGAGATTGTGGATATGGTCCTAAAATTACGGTCAGTGGTACCGTCTCGCATGTAGGTCATTTGCGATCATGTAACAAAAACATCGTTAAGGAAAGCTCTTCATCCTAGAAAGTCTTATTTGTCGACTTGTTGCTGTATGCGACATATCTGCTGGATGATTCCTGCCGCTATGGTTTTTGCGCATTTCATCCGACCGTTATTGCCATAACGCGTTATGCCTATGCGACAGAGAATTAAATGTGTAATCAGATGACTCTTTTCACTACGTTGACCTTCGATAGCTAAGCGATTACCCTCCTCACCGGGCTTACGAAGTAAACCTTGTGAATGCATCATACTCTAATATAAGTCAACGGCGGGATTAACTTGCTTCGGATAGACGAACATCTATGTTACTGCTGAATACCTTTAAGCTAGCGTTTCCCCTAAAATTGGAAAGCAGAGTGAGGATTGAAATGAACTGTGACGTGCTCACATGAAAACAGTGGGAAGAAACGCACCGCACGAATTGGCTGGCACGAGATGCGCTTCCACGATGCCATTTGCACGAATCGCGAAGAGATAATAAAATGTGCGCAGCAATGCATCTGTCTATCGTTCGCAAAAATCTTTCAGAAATTATCCACCTCTTTGCACCTTAGCAGGGCCTAGGAATTTTTTCTCAACTTCAAGGTCTGCGCTCCTCAAAATCAATATATGGTTTAGGGGGCCTCCCTTGGAATGCCTTGCTTCCACCAATTTTCATGGCTTTAAGCTTAATGGTCCTCAAGTTGCAGCTAGAGGATGGATATCACCACAGCCGAACTTCCACAAGTACACAAAAGCGTTACTCAGCTACGCGCTCCGGCACTGGAATTATGCGAGAACAGCTCGGACATGATCCTTCAGACTCCTCATCAGAGCTCAAGCTCCACGACTCAGATATGCCACCGTCTTCTGTCATCTTCCGATAAAAGAATGTCGCGCGAATCGACCAAAATGATTAAACGCCTTATGCACATTTTCCGATACGTTGAGCGAATTTACACGTTCCGACAGGAATATAAATATATGTGAAAACCGGTTTTATTCACAGTTAGTGACAGCCGGCGGCCATTTAGTGTATCGGCAGGTGGTCACAAAGCGAACGCTGTTTTAAATATTTCCGATTTCAGTGGAGCGGTTACAAACAGCGTCGAAGTTAATGCGAGGTTTTATCGTAATCCAATCGCTTTCATGCGGTCTGAAGGGGGATAACTTGTGAGAGGAATTCTAAATTGAACAAACTGTTTAACCACGACGTAGTAATGTGGTCGGGGAGAGGTTTGACTTGATGTTAATTGCAAACGATCATACAGCTAACAATTTCGCTGGTAAACAATGGTTAAAAGTTAAAGCAACAGATGGGTAGATTTTAAGTCCCGAACTCAAAACTCCCTGAGGTCATTTTTACTGCCCTACACACGAACAGGTAATGCAAGCACAAACACCCGAGTTGGTGGTAATGCAAACACACAGATGGCGAAAGGCTTTATCATAGGCGACAAACACCCGAGTTGTGAAAACCAACCGGCCAATAATAACAATTTCAGAAGATTGACTCTATGCAGACAAGTGACTGGCTTAACAATGAAAAAAGCTGCCCTAACACCCGTCCAAGACAAACTGGCGAAAAACAACACAACGTAACGCTCGTTCAATCTTTGCCTAAATGATCGACATTTCGGAGCAGTTCACATATTCCATCACTAAATAAGCAAATTCGGATAGTGTCTCACAGCAAAGGGGAATATGAGATTAGAGCACCAGTAGAAATAATCGAAGTTTTCGAATGGGAGTGGTTCAGTGCTGAAACGTAGGACTGGAAGGAACATATTTCTCTTAGAGCAAACAATGGAACTTTGCGCCTTCAAGCGAAATAAAACCATTTCTAATTTCTTCCCCTCCTAAAACAGCAGTAAAAAGGAGCTGAAAGCTTGAGTTGGAAGAGAATTTGCTCTTTCAGATAAAGTATTTTTTACTCAATTCCAGCATGAACATTATGCGGATGCATGCGGGATGAAAATCATCATGATAACTGAAAAATTTGAAGAAGAGAAGTACATCGCCGGGGAAATAGGAAAACGAGTTCGCTTCAAATTTCGTGGTGACAGAAATTGTAAGTAGAATAAATGTTGAAATTCCAGATTCAATAAAGATGTTGGAATGCTATCTTCATGGCAACTGACGCTGTGCATTTCAATCTCTAAATTGGAGTCCATTTTTCTCGTTAAATTTTTGTAAAGACTTTTAGGAAAGTCCTTAAGTTCATTTATCACTATTTTTTATGGATCCTTTTTCCGGAGATTTCATGTACATCAGACATTTTCAAGAATTACCCTATAAAATTATTGCCTGCCAAAGTTCCCCTCGGACATCAAATTTTTTTCGATAAGTATAAAATTTGCACTCACATTTATAACTGTGAGGGTGGACGTTTACTCGTATCATCAACGATGTCAACTTTGTGGAATGATCTTTTCTATGATTTCTTATTCGCACTTTCTTAACATCTCCCTCGATTTTCGTTAATTTTCTATCAAATTTTTGAAAGTTTCCCAGTACACCTACGGATGAAGTCACAACTTTCTTACGCATTTGGCGATTTTGCTGATAGACAGATTTCCAACAATGTTTACTAAGAATGAATGGAAGAAACAAATTAACAATACAGAAGAGTTCCCCTCGGGTTTTATGTGAGACATTGGAGACTTGTTCTCTGCGCTAGGCAATTACATCCGAAGGGTTTTTCAGGATCCAAGATCATTTTTCTGGACGAACAGCCCGGATTCACAGATTAAAGACTCTCGGACCTTCAATTCACAACAAAATGAAACAGGCTTTAAGAAATCCACGGATCTTTTTTCAAAGTCGCAAATCAAGAAATTGTGGGAAAAAGAGATCAGAAATCCGCAGCTCACACGCAAAGCTGATTTAGAAATGTTGACTCTTCTTAACGAGAAGGTTTATACGAATTTACGTACAGAAAATGTAAATCTTCATTTTCGAGTTGAAAGAACCTTTCCTAAGAAGCAGCTGCCTCATCACTACGCCTTTCGTGAAAACATCCTCTACGCTCCCGATTTTCGGAGGGAGAGTTTCAGATAGCTGTTTTCTTTAGAAAATGGGTACGAATAATTCCTTAATGTTTTTCGAACTTTCATACCTCAGAAAATGGACTTCACTTTTGGAGCTAACGTTACTCTCACATATATAAAAGTTAAATGGTAAATGATTAAAATGCGACTCGCCTCACCACTTCACTTCCCCCATCTTGAGACATCCTTGGGACAATTCCTGACTGACTTAATTGCCACTGAATTTTTTTCACTTCTTAAAATTTTCTTCCGTATCCTCCTAACATTTGTAATAAATAATAAAACTGACGCATTATAGTTTTATAATTACTGATAGAAAATGCAATAAGTGGGAAAAAGATTAGAAATGTAATTCAAAGCGCAATTTCAAGAAGCGATCACAGTGCACCATCTCAGTTCAAAATCATCCATATAGTTCATCCTCAGAGATGAATCGCAATAGGATATTACGAAAATATTTCCGAGGAACTTTTCTAGGACCGGAAAATGAGAAGTTTCGAAAATATTTCCCACTGATCAGATTAGAAGATGAGCTTCCTGAAGATACAAGTTGAACAAACCTATGTTCATGAATTTGATGAATTCTCTGGAGTTCGCGAACTTTAAGCTCCACCTTAAGGTGAATCACATTGAAAACTTTTGACGAAGAGAATTCATTGAATAAAAATATCTTAAAATATCACGTGGATTTGTCTGCTTGTTTAACTTTCAAGATCGCTTTACGTTTAAGTCCTCTGTCCAAATATTTCAGATAATGATGACCTCGAGATAGAAGTAACCAACTAAGCGCAGTCGCTACTAAGGATTTTAGAGCGATATTTGACCTGAAAAAGTTTCATAAAAATTAATAAGAAAATTTAGAGAATTATAAAAGAATTATACGATTGCCGAAAAACCGTTGTCCCATTTCTTACAGTCAATGACGCAGTCTCGCTTTTGTACCAACATTTAGCTTAAATCCGCGACTGAAGTTAAAATGTAATTTAAATCAAAGCAGATCTAAGAGCTGACAATGGTAAGCCCGTTCTTTCCTCCTCGAGAGAATTTTCCTTAACTTCTACAAATTCGGATTTCGATCCTAACTGGGGAAATTCTACAACAGTAAACAATTCCCAGATATCGCAGTCGCCTTCTTATGCACTTTCCAATGATTTGATAGCAGTTTTGTAATTTGATAATATCGTTATAAAATTTGATAAACCGTGATGTGTGCATTATCTGAACAATAAATAAGTGCAAAATACTTCGATGGGAAGAGTGCCTTAATGAATACTGCGGCCAATAGAGATCCAAAGTTGAACATAATTGCCGCAAAAACACTATACTGAACGCGATTCCATGAATCCAAACGATACAAATGTGGTCGAAAATATACATAGAATCCAACGCCAAGATTTGCTGTCGAAAGAATTGAATTCTCAACTGCCAAATCACATATCGGAAATAACCTGAAATTCTATTATAGAGAACCTCAAAGTTTCCCGCAAATGACCACAAATTTTTTAAAATAAATGACTCAAAACTTGAAGTGATAGCTTCCGAAAAAACTTCAACTTGCTCTAACGTAAAGATTCTTTTGTCCTCAACACTGCTGTATAGGGAGACTTATAGGTGTAAAACTCTCAAATGTTCACTTCGATACAACGTTAAACTGATAAACTTTAGTTTGAAGTTATTCGAGAAAATGGAAAATTCAGTGGTCAAAAGTTCAAGGAAAAGTTCCATAATTTCGACCGGTTGATCCTATTCAGGTTGATTCTCCCTAAATTAACGTTAAAAGCAAAAATCGACTAAAACACTCATATTTCAAACATCTCCATTTCCATTTTCCATTTCCTCCTGTAACCTTTGGTCAACCATACTCGCATGCTATATACAACATGCGAAAAGCCATCTTAACCCAATTCACTGTTTAACTGCATTATCTCACCACTTTTGCAAATCTCTATGAAAAGTACTTGAAAACCACTCAGCAAATACCCATTAGATCGAAATATTTCAGAATACTGCAAACTCAACTGAAGAGATCTATTGATAAGATTGATGACTTGATAAGGTGGCACAAAGGAGATAAAACTTCAAAATACAATTTTTTAAGAGTCGTTCCTGTTGCGAGACAAGAAATACTTGTAATGCTAAGTCGCACTGGTGACTCCCTTAAGTATATTATAAATTAGGTCGGGTTTTTCCCTTGAGGTGAAAAAAAATCCATTCAAAAGTGAAATCCTTACAAACCTGGAAAGAATTTGCGGTGAAAAAACATGAATTGTATATAGCGTATGACTGACGGCTCCGGTGACTGGCAAATAATGAGAAAGCAATGATCGCGTATTTATTCGTGGTAGCGCTTCACGACGCCAATCGCAGAGCCACTTAGCTAGGCCCATCGTTCAACAGCCTAGAATTAAATTTATAAATACAATTAAAAATGCAAAGCTATTTTTACGCATTTTCGATAACGACGCCACTCAACATAGGGAAATGGAAATCGGCCGAAGCGTCTCTGAAAGAAAATTGTAGTGCTGAGATACCGTCCGCACTGGAAATATAGTACGAACGTATGACAAATTTATGCGCCATCTTCTTCCTCCTAAAATACTGCTTAGTGTAAAATATTTGTGAATCGTGTACTCCATCACTTCTCCCTCCTTCCCTAGCCTTCTTCTATAAATGTTCGACCAGTTCTACGCCTTTTTGCACCTTCACACCTATGTACCTTGACCCACTAATGAGCGTTAAAAGGAAAACAAACAAACAAACAAAACTAGTAGTTTAACACTACAATAGTATGCTATGGCAACAGATTTATATAGAGAATATTCCTACAGCACATTCACCAAGAAAATGTATAGAATGCTTTGAGGAACGTTCGACAACATTTTCACAAAGTAAGGCGATGTATTTAATGCCGAATAACAATACCATTGCCACCGGCATTTTATAATTAAACACGAAGCAGACTCTATGAAAATGATAACAACGATCCCATCGTCGATTTTATCAATCAGTTGTGTGATGAGAACGCTGAAACGGGGACAAATTTCGACGAAGCGAAAGGTATGCGTGAGCCAACAATTCTTGGCAAATGAAGCAGATATCATTTCTTGTGTGCAACCAAAACGCTTCACATTTCTCTAATAGCACGTACTTCCGCCGCAACGACCGTAGGTCCATCGGTGACAAACCTCACAGGTCACTACAAATGAAGAAAAAAATCATAGGTTGTAGAAGCAGTTTGAAAATCAACAAAAATATGGCGCTCTTGGATATAAACAACAAAGAAGTAGCCACAAGTCTTTCAACAGAAACAGAAAATAGGGCATCACAGCAGCAATATCTTCATGTTTTTCAAAACGTACGGCTCTGTTCGCTAAACAGTGCCATGTTGCCCTAGTCGACTCGCTTTCACATTGATTTCTGACGTCAGTGGCGCAACCTACCTCGAACAGCTGAATGGTCAAGCATGTTTCCAACCTACGTCGAACAGCTGAATAGCCAAGCATGTTTCATTACTTCAGTGGAAGTACTCCAGAATTTCTCCTGGTCTGGGAATTTTTTTCGGTGGTTTGAAGGAGAATGCGCGAGGTCATTAAAGCCGAGGGTTCCATCGACTGGAGAGAAATTTGTTTTCAACCAACAATTTCTGTCGAATCCCCCCACTTTCTGTATTTCCCGAAAATTTCAAACCGAATGTGGACAACAGGCAAAACGCTTAGTCAGTCAACATGAATAATTCACATACTGTATCATTCTGCAATATTACTGCATTTAGAAGACCACTACTGCATTTTTTCCTGCAGTGATTCTTTTCCAATCTCGTCATTCCCCTACTGCGAAAAGGAGTTTATTCTAAACTGAAGTCAAATGAACAAAGCGTCATATATAATCAGAGCGGCACACATTCCTAGACAAGTGTCGAGACAGAAGATGGATAACTGCCGTTGTTTTGCGGAAAGAGAGAACGGAAATAATAAAGCGAAAGTGCGAAAAATCCGTTAAGGCGAAACCTGGCAAAGAAATGTAAGAATTTTATAAAAATGTGCAAATTCTTCATAATTCATTCAATGAAAAGTCCAGTGGCCACGTAGAAATAGTTGAAAATTTCGACGCTTTAACGATAAATGGTGCATGAGAGACCGAGTGCAAATGTGTATGGAAACTTCAGCAGTCATTTTACAGAGCGACCTCAAGTAGCAGAGGAAGTTCAGGTGCCCAAGATAAGCTACAACTGCTTTTTAATTAATGGTTGCACAAAAATAAACTCTAAACTTAGCGTTCCTAGCTCTTATTTCTCCAAAAAAGAGACCAAAACGACTCTCTACTGTGAAGGAAATGATTTACGGTCATTTGTATATCACTGAGCGGATATACTTTTGCCTACGTATGGGCAGATATTGCTTACTTGGGCATATAACATATCTCTCCATCCCTTCGAAAGAAGACTTCATTTGAAATGCTTAGGAATTTTCAGAACTCAACTGCTAGTGGTTATTGTCAGGGAACTCATAAAATGAAGCAAATTGCAGAATTAAATTACGAGCGAGTAAATACCAACGAAATAAGAGTGACGTTGTGCGTTATCTCTTTGAGCTGCTAGTCAACATAGCGTTCAATCTTGTCAAGATTCAACGTAAGAAGTGCGGAAATCAGATCGCAGTGTTTTTGCACCCTCTGTTCGACTCGCCTTTTGCCAACCTATCGTTACAATTCCTCTTTCTTCGCTTACAGCATAACTGAACTAGTCGTGCGGCCATACGCTGAACCCCCTTCCCAACACTTTCGAATGTTCCACTTTCCCACATTACACCACGAGCTGCTCTCCAGCATTCACTCCGTAGAGACTTTTAAACACTGATTTTTCTCTTTTATTTGTTGTTTTCATGCAACGCCACAATTGATTGTGTATTCTGCCGGTCTTGAGGAAGTATGGTTTCAAGGACTACGCAGAGCATTCACTTCTAGGAAACTAAGACAAGAGGAAGTGTGCGCCACATCGGAGAGCGACCCTCTATGTGCTTTTCCGACCCCACTCACAGGGTGACGGTTCATAAACCGCCAGCAGATGACAAATACACCCCGTAATCGGCTCACATTTGTAGCGAATATAAAAACCTCAAAATCGAGTGTCGATTTTCCTTTAAGCGTTCTGCAAATGAATGGCGGTCGAGTGTGCCGGCGTGCACGTTTTTAGGTGCTTTAACATTTTTCTAATTTGATGAAAGGAACCATCCTATGGCTGTTACCCAATAAACTAATAAAAATTCCTAACTCTAGTATGAATAGGCAGGCGCACGGATGAAACCGGGAAACAGACGGATACAGGGACAAAAGCAAAGATGTAAGCTGTCATAATGCATTTCACGGACCTAAATTTACTACAAATGCATCAAATGAAAAAGCGGCGAGCAACGATTGGTGGGAAAATAATCGGGCGGCGGAAATGTCGTGTTCGCTGACGCTTCCAGCAGCTGCGAGGATGTGAAGCGTTCACGATCGACGATCAATATGCAACACGCAAACGCTTGCGACCAGCCGACGCATTCATTGCTTACACCAAAAACCCGCCTATGTCTTCTATAAACGAGCCAATCACTCCGATCGCTGCGAGAAATGTTGCACTACATTCAATCGTTTCATTTCTTGCAGTTCATTGTTACCAATCTCAGCGTGTATTCACTTGTGCCGATCGAGTGCGCATGTCAGGCTTGGATTTAAGTTTGCCTTGATCCTTTCGAAATAAAGAATAACAGCACAGCGGCAATCAATATCAGCATAAAAGTAACATTATAATAGTGATACATATGGATTTAACGGTATTTAACTCAATGCGGTCATTAACACGGCTATCACGATGGTAGCTCGTGGCGACCCGCAACGGAGAATATCACTGCAGTGAATACAGAGGTCGCATGATTTGAAGGATTTCGTGGACCTTCGGAGCAGGATTGCAACATATATGCAAAGATGAGGCACATTACATCCACCTTTACAACACGCGCTCAACAACTGCTCATAGGATGCCATTAGGTTTGTTGCACCTATACATGCGAAAGCGCTTGAGGCTGCACGCTGATGAGAGAGCATCATCGACAGCAAATTGCACAGCCCATATGTGCTGATACATCCGCTTCGAAGTCATATAACGAGAAAGAGAAAAAATCTCCTATCGTGAGCTCACGATTAATTAAAAGTATAGCAAAAGAATGTCGAACTGGTTTCATGAAGGGTTATTTTGCTGCAATTTTTAAATGCGATCCAGTTAGACAGCAACAAATCTTATCACATCACATAGGCAATATCTGATTTCTCCGAGTCGAATTAGCTAATAACTGATGTCCATGATCGCAATGACTAAATGAGTAATCACTGGGCACAGAACGCTTTCTTCTTTTATATGACACTGAGTGCATGTTACAAATCAATTAATTAACAGGTAACATGTAAAATGGGGAAGAAAGGTAGCAGCTGACCTATCCACCTTAATCCAAAATTTAAAAAATAGGGCCTCACGTTTTGGTGTTCTTTTTGCTAAATCCCTAGTAAACATAAAATGTGATGCTGTTATGCTTCGTTTTAAAATAAAAAATATGATGAGACCTTAAGAAGTGATCATTAAGGAGGATCCACTTTCGCGTGAATGAAATTCAGCAATCGCCTTTTCACTCTAAATCGCTATTCCTTCAATTCAACAATATATAAAATTATTTACTGAACACCACCTCAAAGTAATTCTTGAAATTGCAAATCAATTTCAACTAATGCCAATGGAACGGAAAACCTTTTTTCCTCTCAAAAGCACAGTTAATGCACGAAAAAAGTCGAGAAGAAATTGAAAACGCAGTAAAGCTCACGATTTGAACTGGTTCGTTGGACTTTAGAGGCTGTCACGAACGTAGTCGGCCGGCTGTCTGCAAAGCAAAAACGTGCACCCATTTTGCAGTTGTTTTCATCTGCCCATATAAAACGCAGCGCCCATCTTCATCCCCTCAACGTAGCAGATCTTAAGCGTCAGGGACATCCAAATTTCAGCAGCTATCTTACGAAATTCAATGGGCACTAGCAAATTCAAAGAGATTCTTCAATGACCTCATAGTCTCGAACAGAGGCTCCAGATTGTTGGTTCACCTCATTGTAAAAAAAGGTGTGTTTTTTTGAAAAACAGTAGAATGAGGAGGAAGTGTACGAAGGAGGGAAGAGGGAAGACACGGATGATCGTCTGAAGTCCTGACGATATCAATGCGAAAAACGTTGGAAACATCAACGCGTTAAAAGAGAGCTTTATAAAACTATCAGTTCGAAATGCAGTCTTAGCTGCTGCTTCCTTCATTATTTCTTGTGAATTAGAAGGTAAAATTGTGATTATTTAAGTTTAACGTTAACTTTAAGACACATAAATTTCTTCATAAAATAATTTAATTTTATGCCTCAAAATATTGTCATATTAGAGGGGCTTTTTGTGGAAGAAATTCCGAGAAAGTCAGGAAGCCATAGAATGATTGAGGATGAGGTAAATTGGCCAAGCAAAAAGCAATATCAACGGTTCAAATCTTCGTCCAGAAAATCTTCGAAGAAGAAATAGAAGACGTCGCTCGGAGGCTGCGGACAACAGAGACTTTACAAAGAGGAACGGCGAAACCTCCATAAGAGGTAGTGAAAAAACAAAACTGAGCGCGTCGAATTAACGAAATATCTTAAATGAAATAAAAATTTGATACAATTAAACTTTTGTGCCATAAAATATACTTAGAAAGCACCCATAGCTTTTATTTTTATCCAGACGAAAGTACTTTGGGAAATTCGGCGTACAATTTACATTTATTCATAAATTAACGACAATATTTCCTCTGCCGGAGAACCTTCGTTGATTTTTCTCATTGCCGACAGTTTATTTGTATTTAAGGATAATTGACACAAATGGAAAATAATTTAAATGCTGATAGGTTTCAGTGAAGGGATAACTTACCAATTATAGCTGAGTAACGACACGGAATCAGAACCGTCCAGTATATTAATTAGCCTTAGAATGTGAGTGTGGAAACGCCTTTCGCGGAGAATCTGTTTGCGAGGGGACGCTGTTAGTGCGGCGTAATAAAGGTGAACGGATGGTTGACGAATGCAAAATGCAGTTGTGTGCGGCCTTTTTTAATGCAAATGCGTCGGCGATACACTCACTATACCTAAAATATTTACAACTGTGAATGCGTTCGTCGCTGTGTTCTCTCTAACTACGTATTTCCGTCAACATCTCTCCACTAAATATCGCTATGATGTGCTCCCTGTCTCCATTGTACCAATTGGCTCTCAGTGCGGAAATTAAAAATATGATGGTATCTCGCCGCTGATGGAGAGAAGGAAGTAAAATGAAATCTTGTAGAAGAGTTCAGAAAGGATCTGATGGTCCTCGAAAAAATGTCAGGAAAGCAAAGTTCCCACCCCGCAATTGGGCACATTTAAAGTGATTATTTTTTTCCCTCACTGAAGTCATGACTCCCAAAAATGTTCTTCATCGACATTATCCTACAAATCCCCTTTCGGCTCAATTCCTGAACGTAAAACCAACAATAAGCTCAATTCCCGAACGGAAAATAAGAAATAAAGCATCATTCCTTCACGTCATCATTTCTGGAGCAAAATTTATGTTCGCATTTCAAATTATGAATAAATGAGATCGAATGGGAATTTTATTGAGGAAAACAGCCGAAATATGATGGCAACAAGTTCTCCGTAGCGTCACTGAAATGAAATGTGCAAAAATTACATCGAAGTGCATTAGAAAATTGTAGTGGAATGGCGACTACGCAGCCATTATTGTCATATCTCCACAGAATATTTGCGTTACATTTCGACGTAACACTCAAAGTGAAACTATGTTTATTTATTTATTTATCTATTTATTCATATTTGTTTATTAATTTATTTATCTATTTATTTATTTATTTATTTATATTTATTTATTTATTTTATTTCTATTTATTTATTTATATATATCTATTTATATTAATTGATTAATTAATTTATTTATGAAAGGAATAAAATTAAGAAAATATATAATAATAGGAGACATTTAGCAACTGCAAAGAGAGAAACAATAAACCACTGTTAATGGACTGGAAGTTAGCAATGCAGGAGTAACACATCCTATGCGAATAAAGGGTGACCACATTTCAGCTCTCATCCGCTGACATATGCAACCACGTTACCGCATAATCATGTTAGATGAAATTGCCCAGACAATTTAATTAAGCACTGAGAAAATATGAGAAAGGAAACGAAATGGTAAAATCTGCAGAGAAAAATGTACATTAAGAACGCATAATAAACATAAAAATCAGAAACCGTACAATCTACCTTATCGCCGCAGTCCGTTTTCCTTCTATTTTCTAGAAGAGCTATTTGAGAAGTGGAATTTGGCCATCTTTAATCGATGCTTTCCATTTTATAGTTCTATAAAAAGTTTTATCGGAAAACCTCAGAAACAAGCTAAATCCGATGAGCAATAATAAGATCTTGAGGACAAACCTAAGGGAGGATCTCACGACAATGGAGATTAACGAAACCATCACTACAAACGAACCCTTACATAAATAGACTACGTAGTCATTAAGACATAGGTACCTTACAAGTTCGAATATTATATGCGACTCAATTCTAAAATGTTTTGCTATGAATAGAATATGTTTGTTATCAAAAATCAATATAAGACGTGTTGCTAAACAGTGGGAACGAAAGACGACGTGTAGAAGTATACATAGTGGGAGAAAATTAAACTGAAAATGTGGCACGTAATGTGCAGAAAATCGTATAGAAGGTTGCGGCTAAGCTATAAAAGTAAAGAATTGGAAATCGTAAAAACGCTGATAGTAAAGAAAATTCGAAATCGAAAGGTGCTAAAACATTAATTGATCAGAACCATTGTAACATGCTGGAAACATATTTATGAGAAAAACTCTGCAAAAATTCTAAGTAAACTATTCCAAACTAAAAACTCCTATAGTCAAGGATGATTCAGTCGAGCGTAAAGGAAAATAATACTGTTAGTGACAAGTGATTGATAGGCGAGAACGTAGATGTTGAGGTCATTGCTCTTAGGTTAGTGTCGACGGTAGAGCCAATATTCATATGCTCTCTGTTAGCCATTGAACTTATTGACTCAAAGCGGATAAAATTCGAGATTCACTGGAAAATACCGATGAAGAAATGCCGTAATAAAGGCTTTTAATAAATTACTCAAACAAGCTGAGATATCCCATGCCAATATACCAAATGATAGTTTAAGGTGTTGCGAGCGTGTAATATGTAGATGCACTACTATGAAATTACTAATCTAATTTTAGGAATCGCTGTTCAGTAAACATCAAACGTGTGGAGATAAGTTATGCATAAATTTTACATTTATGGCAAGTAACAGAACAAAAGATATTAAAGTAAATAAGAAATTTCTATTTCTCCATTAATGCAATACTGAAACCTTTCTTCTTATAATTTGTCGTCCAATTTACTGATAGAAATCTCTTTTAAATTAGCACAGTTTACCAAATCTGAAGACCTGGGGAATTATAGGGTTTTTGTGCATTGATGTTGGAATGTTACTTACTAGTTACGTAATGCAGTACAAAATTAAATTAGTCTTTCTTATCGTAGACGTCTGAACTATAGCAAATAAGATGAAATCCAAAAAATTAGCTATACTGCCCGTGTATGTAATGTCAGTCTGCAACGAGGCTCCATAAATTAATTTAGCAAGGCCATCAGCATTAATTATCAGTAAGACGTTGAAAAAACCTACAACAAATGACTTTGAAATGTTAAATTTTGGCACCTCTCATGGGTACTCCTTTATTTTATGAAGCTTATCAGCATTGCCCTCTACGAAATGATATAATGCGGTGAGATATCGAGTGAAGAAGGAAGTTAAGTAACACAACAAACTCAATTTTAATTTTGTGATAACGAATAGAGAAAACATAAATGAATGTATTTCACAAATAAAGCCGACAAATTATCCACTGAGCGGTGTAATTCAAGAGAATGAAATATGTAATCGGTTCTGAATAACTTCTAACGATCATTGCACGTGGCTCATCGCTCTCATCACTCGCTTTCTTAAGCTTGGCATTTCCTCTAAACGGCTGCAAGGACCCCAGCTTCATCTCTCTAACTCCTCAACTGAGACGACTTTATACTGATGAAAACCGCCGTATAAAAAAAGATTTATGAGGTGGACGTATCATGAATTTGCAGTTCCATGCAGCTGACTGAGATCATACAAGTTGCTTTAATGCTTTGTTTATGTTAAAGCAACAGCTAAAATGGCGAGGTGTGTACCGCTTTCCCTCTATCTCACATCTTCTTCTACAAAAATATGAGTTTTTTAACGACATAATTAGGAAGAACTTTATGACAGAAGGAAAGCATCAGCAACACTGACATAAAAATCTTGATCGTAGTTGTGGGCTTCATTACTTACTCTTTGTGAGGTTCGGTGGTAGTAAAATAATCGCGGTGAAAAGGATCGAGGTCAAGATGGGAATAAATCATGTTCTACCAAAAATATATATTCAATGCCATTACGCCTCGGGGTAAGTCTCTTTGAAAAACGGCGATATCGACAACCGACAACTTGCAATGGTAACCTTTTTCTGCACTTCTCAAGTACCCGCTATGTTAGTCGCTGCACATGAGCTGCGGAGAATTTGTTTTCATGCGCCTTCCCACTTAACGGCGTACGAAAAGTACCGAGGTGTTTGCAGTAAAACTTTATCTGGCTTGAGCCATATTATCCGCATGGGAAAAATCATTAAAGAATGCAATTGTGAGGCATATAAGTCACATATTGCTGCAAAATATTCTTTCCTTTTTAAGTGACGATAAGGGATCGTTTCATGGTTATGATAATTCCAGCATATTTGAACATTTGCTTTGAACGATAGAAATATTAAAAGTGAGAAATAAGGTAAGTTCTGATTTTCAGTGAAGATAAATAATGATTCAGTATATTTATTGAAATCAGCTTTAGCGTTCACAGTTTACTTATGAGTGCCGTTTTTTCCGTGTCGTTGATAACTCTTTCATGAAAAAGATCTCACCACATTGTGTTCCGCCTGCGAATTACCGTTCTATGGATGACAAAAAACAACCGCTGCAGTAGATAGATTTCTTTGATACGGACAGATTTCATAGGAAATAACACCTCAGTAGTCCAAAGGCTAGTCTATAGGAGGGGAGGAGGGGATGGAAGGGGAATGAAGAGGGAATCGCACACTTGCGATGAATCAGTGGCAGTGATCGTAGCTGTAAGAAGCTAAACAAGTTGACGTAAAAGTTACAAAAACAATGGTCGGCTAGTCGGACGAAACGAAGCGTCCTGAGTGGAGAAATCGCAATCCATTAATCGCTCCGAAGGCAATCAACCTCACCATTCCATCACAAACACCAGCCCATCTCTTTTACCTTACTAGGTTTTTAGCAGTAAACATTCATTTGTCTTCAAAATATCTCGGTAGTTTCTTCAGGATGTGCTGACCAATCCCACATGGCTAAGTATGTTAGCGTAATGCTCTTATTAGCAAAATTTTCTTCTGAAACTGAGGTGGATTAATTGATAAATGTTTATGCACGAGAGGCTTGATCGGGAAGTACGTTATATTAACGCAAAACCGCAAACACAATATTCAGTAGGAGTTATATGTAGGAGAAGCAAGAAAAACAAAGCAAATAAACTATAAAGAGATCAAAATGCGAGAACCGATGAGAGAGGCAAACTGCAATTCATAACGTCGAGGAATATAAAGCAATGTATTCATATGAATCTCGAAAGGGAAACAAGCAATCAACGCAGTGCAACAGTTCTCATTCGTCTGAGTATTTTCCACAGTCTACTTGAAATCCAACTAAATCCAACGGAAGTTATATGACCGTTTCCTTGAAAATGATTGAAAAAGACTGATTTAGAACTTGCTCTCGTTGATTTCTACTCATTAATGAACCTGTTCGACAACAAATACATGCGGTGATTTGATTAACATCTGTTGATGGCTGGTTTAAATCATCAACTAAGTAAATCTGAACAGTAGAACTTGAACAACTTAAAAAATTATTAGAGCAAAGTCCAGCTGGACTATCAAATAAGCGTGTACTTCCGCTAATTTAGTGAACAGGGACATATTCCTCGAGGAAAACAGGCCCGTTGAAACTATATTTTTTGGATGTTTTTGTTGGATTTTTATTCATAAATATGTCTCGCTGTTTTATTTCAATCTCGAGGAAAACTCAATTATCGTATGTAGATGGCGATCTGCCAGTCTTCGGATTATAACAACCCAGGATAAATAATAAGATTGAATGTTCCGCTGTAGTAAAGGTGAGCAAATCGATGTGCATGACCATTTGCCGACATAAGAAGGCATATGAAAAGAGAGGTTACATGATCCGTTGCATTCATATATAATCTCAAGATAATAAAAGTTCACTTAGAGCCATAATTTTAAAAGAAATAAATCGTCTGTTGATTCAATAAACATGAGCAGACGGCAGACCTATATTGGTGCCAAACGAATTGGGCTGGCCTGATTCGGCTGAAAAAACCAGCTGATCTTGCAGTCGAAGATCATATATTGCGATATCGCGTTGCGAATGATTCAAGAAAATATCAGGAAGCATATGATATCGATCTAATGTTCTTCCTTAAACATTACGTTTCGACTTACCACTCTTCATAAATCCTCAAAATGTGGTGATATCTCTTAAAGAACTTTCCGCTTTACATAAGGTAGGTTTTTCCTAAGTTTCGAGAGGCGCTCTTTTATCTGAACGGGGTTCAACCTGGATATAGGTTCAAACCAAATCCAGAAAGAGATGAAAGGTCCTCAACTTCAAGCAAATATGACTTTAAAACTGCAAATACAATATAAGGTAGAAGGATAGCGAACACTTCTAGCACTTTCTGCTTTCATATGAAAATAAACTCGAACATACCAGAAACGATATGTATCCCGATTCATGTCATTAAACCATGCAAACCCACAAATATCGAAAGGCACTGATGAAATACACTCATAGCCATTCTACGACGAAACTGTTTGATTATATAAAATCTCAGCCAAAGAAGTTCGCTCGTGGGCTGCACTTCACCAATTATAGGGGCGTGGGCTGCACTTCACCAATTATAGGGGCGACGTTGACTTGTATGGTGTTCGGCACCTTGAATTGCTAATAATTCTACGATTCTACGAATAGAAATAGAACCGATTCAAAATACGCACCCACGAAACTTCATTTGTGTAGCTCCATGTCGAAGCTACTGAACAAGCAGATACGGATACAGCCAGACACAAAACATTTTTACGACCAATTTTCAAAGAAAAAATCAGAAAAAGAGGTGAAAAGTATTCGTGTAGTGCACTATGAATTAGCGGTATTGTGCTGAGCGTTGAGATGATCGGCGGAATATCGCCTATTAGGCGAACAAATGGGCAATTACAGTTACTCCAGACGAAAATCGTTAAAGTTGACTTCATTCTTCTGAAGCTTTTAAATATCTGTTAGATATCGTGGTTGCAATAACCAAATATTGAGAGCTGACGACAGTTACCATTCAACTCCTCTGAATGTTGGAAGCACTGATCGATCGAATCTTATTCAACGAAACTGTTTAATCCAGAAGAAGCAGGATATGCCGAAGCTGCGAATTCTTAAATCTTATTAGGATCCAAACACCCCCTCAAATATCGTAGTTAAGCGAAATAAGTCAAAGAATACGGCCAGAGCCAGAAAACCTGCTTCCGTTCAGCCAAGTTTCCCCATCAACTACGCTCACATACACGGCTCTGCGACAGCGCACGTGGAGGATATTGCTGCCTCGCAAAGAAGCCGATTCGGTCAACGGGGATAGGTGCACAGTCGATAGAGATATTACAAAATTCTTATCGAATGTCGAGAATGAGAAGGTAGAAGGTCAGGAATATAGGGAAATGCTATAAATATCGGAAATTGCTACTGACGGCTGATTGTCGGTCGAACCGATTCGTTTTTACCTTTTCAGCGTGGAAATCAACATTCTTTTCAATATCTCACCAATTATGTCTGGTTTGCATAATAAAGATCACCTTCATAATAACACAACTACTGTTTTTTAACAAAAAAGGAAATTGTTTATTAAAAGGCTCACCAATCGTGCTGTAAATCACCTGCCAAATCAGCTTCCGGTTCGGCCCGATAGCACCGTTTCGTTAATTATGGGACTTCTCTGAGGAGCACACTGCAGCACACCAGCTACGCAGTGACTCACATCTCCTCAATGTGTGAGTGAGCGCCTATAAGCATCTTGCCAAGTGCACCTGAAGTCTGCAACCTGAGGCCTTTAGGGTTTGAATTTCCTTGCGAGGAAAAAAGGGCAAAGTAAAAAAAAGAATTTATGTCAACGGCCTTCGAAAGTTTGTGTCTATGAATTTCAGAGAGGGTCCGGCTTACGGTGAAGTCTTCTAGTCTCCGGGTTCTGAATATCTTGAGGGTGTTGAACATCAAGGTTCCTGAATTCAACAAAAACCCAATGGCGTTCCGCCACCTATAATTTTCAGGATCCACAATGTCAACATCAATCACCACCCATAGCACGCAACCTGCGATAGAGCTGTCAGGTTGTATCGTGGGTTATTGATACAGATAGTTTGAAATCAGGAAACATTCGACGATGCATTTGAACTACTCAAAATTCTATTCAAAATGCGCTTTTACTCCCTCTCCGTGTGGAGGGTTCCAGCCCTCATAACCTCAACATTTCCTCCCTCTTACTTATTTGCCATAACGAACGTGAGAGTGACTTATGGTGTGGGATAGACCACATAATTCTCAGCCTTTGGCACATGAGCGTATTCAGCCGTTAGGACTACCATTATAGAAGTGTTCATATGCTTGTGACTTCTCACCTCTGCGGTCACACAAAAAGCCGACGAGGGAGTTCCTTCAACGCTTCTAAACGTAAAATCATTCAAGAAAGTGATAGCCCCACTTCGATCGTTTCATTGTTTCGCAGAAAATCCATAGAGAAAATGAGTTAGATTATTCAACTGACTGCATTAAGGCATATGCGTTAATAATTTTCGGCAACTATGAAAGTGACGGGTAGATTACACATATTGCGCCAGCCTCCTGATGTGCTTTTCCCCTCGTTCCTAGATTTGGTGAAGTTCCCTATTTCCTTGAATTATATCGAAGTTCGTTTTTCAAAAAAACTTTTCTATGCGAGTTTCGAAAAGGTGGCCGAGTTCAGCTACAAGCATATGTGAGCTAAGCTATCGATATACGTAAAGAAAAGCGCAGCCTGAAAGTACCACTCTTGAATTAAGGTTCCATAATCTGAAATAATAACTTAAATTAATGGATTTTAGGTTGCAAGTTCCACGTTAACACCTCACGAATTAATGAGCACAACTTGTGCAGCCTACGAAATTGTTCTGAAAAACAAAAATATTTGGGAAATAGCCATCCGATGAAAATGTCATTGAACGAAGTGAATTTCAGCCTGGTCTACTATGGTACACCTTCAATGCAATCGACGGACTCGACAAACTTGATCTTTGATCGACTACCAGTGCTATCCCCCCCCGCTTCGTCGTTGGTCGTCTTTCAATTGCCCACTCGACTGCTTGCACACAGGACTACAGGGATACCCTAAACGAAGGTCTCACATCTTCTCCTAATGATCTTTTCTTCTCTCCCGACACCTTCTTCTCCTCTCCAACCGTTTCGTCTAGTTGTTCTCTTGTGCGATGCTCTCATCGTCTCGCACCCTATCTTCTTTCTATTTTCTCTCGTTCCGAATACGCTTCGCAAACGGGTCGCGTCACGTTTTCGAAATATTATTTTCGTTATATGCCGTCTTATAGATTACGAAAGCGCACTTATATAAGAACAGTTGATTTGATTTCGTTGTCGTCACCGTTGTTTTACTTAAGGCTAGGTGTCAGTGTGTCTGTGCAAGGCAGGGAGATTTTGATGGTCTCGTCACCTTGTCAGTTTTCGAGGGGACAAGGAGGTCGGAGGTCGGAGGTCGGAGGTAGAGGGCGGGGAGGGGAAGGGGACAGGAGGAACGGTGCATGGCAACAGGTCGTTTCGATTCTGTTTATCTATTATGTTTAGAAGCCGAACGTCTCAGTGCTCCTAATCTCACCAGCTTGCTCTCATACTTTCCAAATCTCTAAGAGTCATTTTTACCTTACGAAGCCGGAAGAACTTCTTTTCCTAGCGCTTTCTCCCTTCAGACCCATAGAATCATTTTTTTCCGCTTCCTTTACTGTGGAGTCAGTTGTTGGTGAAATTCCCACATTATTTTCCGCTCCGATTTGTTATCTTCCAGTAATATATTCGTATCGTTGTTCCGGCGCCCTTCTAGAGCGATGACGTTTAATATTTTGGACGATTTTGACGTTTCGTTGACTATTCGTCCTCTATGCACTCTTTCTCAAAAAATCTGTGAATCGCAAGTTCTGTCAGTGAAATATTGAGGTATACTGGAAAGGGGGAGGGGTGGGGTAGAGGAGGAAGGAGGGGACGGATGGCGGTCGAGAGGACCTGCCGCGGTTTTATGATGTCGCTTGGCGTTTCCTGCGGGCATCAGTTAGTCGTTTCTTGGGTCTCCATAAACCCAACCTTTACTGTTCGCTGTAAGTATCTCATATGAGAATATCTCGACAACCGCTTACTGCCATCAGTTTTCGTCACCTGCTATAGGCGCAACAAAATTTTTCAGCTTAAAGTTTGGGAGTTGCGTGAAAGGTTTTGCGTAACAAAGGCAATGACGGTTACTTACGATGAAGATCAGCTTGTACCAAGTTTGAACGCGCTAGGAACAGGTACGGTTATGGGAGCTGCTTATTCCATTCCGGTAATGTTGGACTCTGATTCCGATTCCATTAGCTCACTGATAAGCAGCGATTCGGTTGATTCCCATTCTGTGGTGGCATCGCCTACTTGGCAGCTTCGTTCTGGTGCTGAAGGTCGGCGACGGCATCGCGTATCCCATACCACCGAACAGCCAATGATGACGTTAACAGGTTCAGGGGCATTCACAGTAAGGGATACTCGTGCCACAATATCGGCAATGCAACGTCTCGCAGGTTGGGAATAACTCTTTAATATTACAATTTTTCACGAAACTTCAATTATTTCACTCATCCTTTTATAAGAGGAGGATAGAAGAAAAGGAGATAGGAGAGATCTATATTCACAAACTGAGTATGGAGCGGGAAATGCAGAAGCCCGAGTCGTTCAAACCTCTGAGACTATCCGCTGCTGCGAAAAGGCAGATTGTTTGCAATGCAGTAACAGTTCAGCTGATTCCTCATTTTACTTGTCCATAAAGAATTTTTGGTAACTGCGCTTTCTCTCGAATAGGAGTTACTCCTCTCAAGTTTTGGGAAACATGAAAAACTCGAAGTTTGTAAAAATGGGGACTCTTTTTTGTAAAAGTAATTTAGGAAGCCACAAAGCCATATTTCATAAGGAGATCTTCTTATAGTCTTCAAATGGATACTAAAACTGTTTTGAATAGGAAGTTGCGTACTTATAACCTGACAAAAAATTGGAGCTTGTGTGTTATTTTTAAGCAGTCCGATATCGCCAATTTATCTTCTTTGAGCATGCAAGCTTGAATCGGATCATCAATGCCTGCGGCATAAGCTAACTGACTTAGTCTCGCACACGTTTAACCAACCCATCTGTGTGGAAAGAAAAATTCCGCGTTTAGTATTACCTGCATAGAAAACAGGCAAGTTATTGTAGTAGTTACTCACTGATGTTGCTGGCAACCTGGCATTGAGGTGGAGCAAACCCCGAAATCAGAAGTGTGGTCGAGTTGTGAAGATTAAAGACTGTGATCGTACAAAAATGCATCCGAGACAATGGTGATTTATATTAGCCGTCTTTAACCTTCAACAGCAGAACCATTGAAAAGGGAGTAGGAAATAAAGACAGGTTAGATTGAAAATAGAGAGCTCCAAATCTGAGTCAGTTGCATTTCAGCCCTCTAAATGTAGGTTTGCTAAAATAGATAGTTCATCATAAAAATTAATTCCTAACGGGCAGGTACTGTTACGTAGATCTGTGGCATTAGAGGGCAAATATCTTGTTTCATTTGCCTTATACGTTATCTGCCTTCCTTGTAACAGCCGTTTTTGTGCTGTTAGCCTCAATTTAATAATACTGTTTCGAGAAAAGAATAAAAAACGGTGCAAGCACATAAACAAATCACTTTTTCTTGGTGGAATGAACGTTGAAGTTCTTGATTCCGTGTTTGGATGTGACGAATATCGCTCTAACAATCGCTCTAGCATCCGGTCAGTTCTGCAGAGCTGCTGCGGTAAACCTATAAGTTAGCCTTGTGAATGAACTCATGCATACGGGTGTTATTTGGTATGGTCCGGGAAAAGAGGTTCTGGGAGTAAAAAAGCTGACGCTATTAGGGGCGAGTTTTCCTGGTCGATGATCTGCCTTATTGGCAAAGGAAAATTAATCGTTAACGTTCACTTTGTTGGAAGAACAAAAATTCGAATTTTAGGGGCAGGAGAACCTGCGCATGTTTTAAACTTTCAAACCCACTGGGATTTTAAACCTTCATTCATAACCTGGATCGAGTGAGGAGCTGTAACATTTTGAACCGGATTGTCAACTGCCGACTATTCAATTTGCCAATTTAATAAATAGCTTACCTGAAAAAAGGGTAAGGGCTTACACGGCAACTAAGGCATTTTTGCTTTGTTTGAAGGTGTTTCATAGCAGAAAGGAAAGATACTAGGAGCAGGTAAAAGGAGGTCGGAAGTGATGAAATTAGTTCTAATGCATTCTTTTAGAAAATCGTAATTTATCTAATGCATGTTAGAAAAATAATTCTCTCTGCAACATTGCTTAAAGCATTGGAAGGGGAAGCTGTAGGAGGGAACGATTTTTCAGGATTGAAAAGTTTCAGGGAAAATTAGCCCTCATCATCTCCTTTCCTCCTCCCCTCATCCAGCCCTCCTCCAGACTGCCCTAGTCTTCGTTTCTTCGTTATTTAGCAACTTTTTGTATTAAAAAGTAAAGTTGCGCATGAGTTATGCTTGGAAATTTCATTGTCGTTTGGTGTTACCTTTTGATTCGAGTGCAGCGCCTACAAAAATTTTTCTGCCGGATAAAATAGTGCTAAACTTCCGGAATATTCCTCGAAGTCGTGTCCTGAAAGTCAAAGACATGAGAATAGTTGTTTTTTTTTTCTTTGAAAATGCGGGAGGAATGTGTTGAGGCGCTTTTGTTTTTCAGTATGCTCTCATGCGGCTCATGTCAACACTAACTTTATCTCTAAACAGGTTGGGAGCTGTGTACGTTTTCTGATCCGAGACTAGTATCAGCTCAACCAAGGAGGAAATTTATTTGAAGCTGGTTGAGCTCGATGGCGTCAACAGACTTTGAGGGATTAATCCAGTATATTAGATCGATTTATAGTAGCTGACTACCGTGCTGAGGTTTTCATTGCATTTTCATTGAGGTTTTTTCATTGTTTTTTTTTTTCATTTTCTTTGACATTCGTAGAGAAGAACTAATCCAGCATATAGTTCGTTACAGTTACATCCCCCTTTGTCCTGGCACAATTGCTGATGTTTCGATGCGGCCTCTTCGTTGCAATAAATCGCGACATTTCTGGTTTTTATTGTGTTTAGAAAAGAGTCAGCTCGCTCTTATGAATCTCTCTTTCACTTGAAATATATTTGCGTTATTGCTTGTGTTTTGTTATCACTAGCAACATGGAAAGCTAGTTGATTGCATCAAAAACCCAAATACAATGAGTATTAGGTGCTTAGCATATTTTCATCCTCTTTGCACTCAATGTAATCTCATGATCGCATCTTCCGATTGGCGGGTGGATGTGATCGGTGAAGGGGGATCTACAAACGTTGAGAAGTGGTCACATGTCAGTTGGCCATTTATGTTGGAACTAACTTATTATTCTTCCTTCGTTTTTGACGGATCAGAGGTCATCTTCGAACGTCATTTTCGTAAGTGGATCGATTTTGTGCTTTAATATTTGTGGCTAAGTAGATCCTTCGATGTTTTCGATGAGAATGATGTAGGGATCAGTAAACTATTTGATTCGTGCTTCTAATCATTTTACGAATGCGTCGACAAACAGTTATGTATTGTTAAGGGTGAGCGATGCAAGTTTGTGCGACTTTTCCAACAAGTTTCCCTTTTTTTGCTAAGTGGCAAATTTATACTGCCGAGGGCATTCCACCAGCATTGTCTCTCTTACATATGAATGTATGTTAATGTTTGTCTATCCAGAGGTTTTAACTGGATTATCATAGAAGTTGAAGTTGCAGAATTTGGTGGTACCCTTATGCAAGGTCGCAGAATTTGACCTGGGAATTTGCGAGAGCATTTTAGTGCGAGAAACGAAAATTACATCTATGCAATCTTGTTCGTCTTTTATTATCTGTTGGATACTCATAAAATCTCTTTACCTCTATCCACATAATACCTACTGCACTCGTTTTGCAGCTTTTCTCCACTGTTATTGATAATCATTCTTGGCGCACGAGAGTTGCCAACATCGTTAATATTGCGGAAGAGAACCGTGCTAAAGGTAAAATGGCATGAACGGATTCATCGCAAGATCGCTGTTTGGGTTGTTCCCCATTCATTCCATTTTCTATGTACAGCCTCGCTTCTGCTCTTCCGGTAATGAGTGCTGTATATAAAGCAAGGTGATCTTAGAAGAGTGCAAAGAGATGGTGCAACGCTCCTTTGGTTTGGTTGCAGCAGAAGTAGGGAACATCGGATTGGGTAGGTGATGAGAAGATATTGCAGAATTGACGCACGTTCTGTAAGTGCCACTCATGCATATTGTTTCCGTTTTGTGTGTTAATGAGTTCGACGTGTCTTATCTGCTGTTGTGATGTATACATTAACTAGTTGATGCCAAGTGAACCACAGTTGCCGGTGCAGTACTTGTTACTGCTATTCTGAAATAAGCAAAAGCTCAGCATATAAAAGTTCTCACCGAGTGGCAGAAATTCGGGGCGATTAAGATTCTCCACATGGTGATCACTCAGTGTGACCTGAGTTACGCGCACCTTTCAGTTGAAAGCTCTCGTCGCCTAAAACTTGTTTTGCCGCGGTCCGGCGATTGTATATAATGAGGTTTCCACTGCAGATTTTCTCTATCCGTTTTTTTTTTTTTCATACAGAAGGCTGTGTTCATATGGGGAGCAGGTTTGTTTAATGGGGCTTTTGATTGTCTTAACATGACCCATTAAGATTCCCAAGTGATCCGTGGGGTTCAATTTCCAGGACGGATTGTTCGTAAAGCGGCACGTGGCGGTCGAAAGCGCTTGAATAAAGGCGCCGTTTCGAGGTGGTTGATGAAGAGGGATATCGAAAGACGTGACCGTTACATTAATGAGCTGAGGGAAGCTAATCGGCTGCTCGAATTACAGGTTCGTAATAGCCTCACATAGTTCATGAAGTCCCAAGTGGAGGAAGTGCTGTCGCTACGGGGCAGCTGCTTTTGAAGCCTCGCTTTTAGCGCATGAGAGAATGCATTGTGTGGAATCAGACTGCTTAACCGCAACGCTGAGGTGAACTTGAGCGTCATCGCGAGCCTTTGATGGGCGACTGGCACTGTGAGGAACGTCGTTCGGCAGTCGAAGTGGTGATGAGATTAGTCAAGGCAGCTTGCATGGAAAGCGGGAGGGAAGGAAGGAGAGGAGAGAGTTGTCTTCTTCATCGAGGTGAAGGTGATATAATCCTCCGACATTTCGGAGATGCCGTTGTCCATGTGTCGTGTTCATTGAAGCAGTTGGCGGTTTGTCGTGAATTTTTTGTGCTGTCGTGTTTGCAGTGTCCGGAGGAGTGTATCACACGGGAGGTAGGAGGGGCTGAAGGATTAACACATGGAGTAATTAGCTAGAAAGTTCAGTTTGTAATCCTATTGCGGCGTTTCCAATGTTGGTCACATTTGTGTGGGAATTGCATCATGGACGGTGGTGTTGACCGTCAAAGAGGGAAGGGGACTGCGTGTTCATGACGAAGGAAGAGGTGAGTGGCTTTAAAAGAAAAAATTTTGCGAATATGCCGTTTGATTTCAGATGAGAGAGGCGGAGATTGAAGTGGAGAGGCTTTTTGAAAGGTTCGTTCGACGTTTCGTCGATCCGTATGCGTATAACGACAGTGAATTTGAATAGTTGTCGCGACACATTTGATTTCGCAACGTCCCATAGTTCCTTCATGCTTTTGGTCATGAACGGTGTGCGAGCCAATGGCCTTCGAGTCCTCATTGTGACCAGGGAGCATGGCGCAATCATTAAAGCGCAGACGGCCCATGTTGACATTCATAGGGATCTGGAGATTTACCGAACATGTCATTTTTACTACCATTCAACACGTAATATTATCGCAGTGTGTGACGGAAATTGCTCATAGGCCATACGTGAGCAACCATATCACATCTTCGTGGGGGCTAAGGAATATTGAAAAATTATCGAGCTTACACGATGGTGGGTGAGGCTGGCTAAAGGCCGTAATTTACTGATGACTTTGTGGGCTTCGTAGTTTTCTAGGTCTACCGCCTTAATTGTTGGGGTAATTCTTGCAAGACATGTTTCTTGATAGTAAGCTTTGCTCAGCTTTTAGCAAAAGCAGATAAGAAGATCATGAATGTGGCCACGAAGTGTGGTGCAGGCGCTTTCTGCATTTTATTGGTTGTTTGGGTACAGTTGCGACGTCGTTGCGACAGATGTGACTCCTTGCAGGAAATGAATGTCCTTTTTCTTCGTAACTTCTCAAATTCGGATTCAACCCGACCTCCAATTTTTCACTTTGGGGAAGGGGGGTCCACGTTTTCATAACTAAGAAGTGCCAATTACAGCATCGCTGTTTCAGTACTGTCTGTCCCCGCTATTCCACTGGAAAAAGTATAGAAAAAAGTGATCGTGGGCAAAAGAAGTACACACGTTCGTAGTAAATGCCGTCGGATTTTTATAACGGATTCTAGAGTTTTCGCAAGAGGAGAGGGAAGTTGAAGTCGGATTAAATCCGAATTTGTGTAGTTACTCTTTCCTCACTACCTCAGGGGTGCGGAGCGCTTTTACCCGTGGTGTTGAAAATTGATTTCCAGTGTGAGTTCAGTGAAAATTCGTTGCCTTCTTAAGGGAGAAGAAGCACTGACTAAAACTCCGCATAGTCGTTAATGGTGGTAAACATCAAAAGACATTAAAACTAGCCCTTTATAGAACGGAGAACTTACCTAGTCCATAGATTTCGCTCCAACGATGCGTACGATCAGAGCTTCACCATGGAAGTTGGGGGAGGAGATGGTCAACTTAAGAGGAGGAGGTGATATTTTAAATATGTAGGGTAGCAGAATGCACTGGAACTGTGAGATTTAGGATTTAGTGCCTATGTTTCTGTTTCAAACTATTATCAGAATTCTTGTGCAGCTACAGAGAGCTGCTTAAGCAGTCAGCTCTTGTTGGAGTTGATTACCCTCCATGAAGAGTGGCAATGACTTTGTGATTTAATGAGGTACCGTAATGCGAGTATATCGCATGATTCGATACGGTAGCTTCATGGTTTGTGAAATATCCACTATGAAACCTATCGGATCGTAAAAATGGTAGTCGCCATTTACTTTCATTCAAGAATAAAGTTTATTGCTTTTTGTGCATAATTTTATTCGATTTCATGCCAATAAATATTTCCAATATGAGCTTTTCTTGGCAGTAGTGATCACATGGAGTGCAGCACAGCAAGTGGGTATTGTCTGAGAACCGATGACTTCTATGGTATGCACGTGCACAACATAACAGTGGTTTTCCGCAGGACAGGTGGAAACAGTGGTTGTGACACTTTCGGATCTTGCAAATGCTAAATAAATTATTTACACTGTTCACGGGATTCTTGAGTGGAGTCGTTAATTTAGAGTAAAATTATGCATCAACGAATTGAAAGGGGAATCGGAAACACGCCTATGAAAATAATGTGCATAAATTGCGTGACGCTTACTCATATGTGTACCGTCCACCGGTGTTCACCACATGTGTTGTTGGAAGATAGCAATCGTTGAGAGCAGAGTGACCAGTTGTGGCCAATTTTAAGCCGAAACTAGGAGAACGTAACGGCTTCAGCAATCGTTCAAATGAAGTCGACCTATCAATTCGTTCTTCTGTCAGAAATAACTGTTTTTAGAAACGGATACCTCGATGAAAGGATATCATAAACTGCTTCATAATTGTCAATAGAATGACAGCATTCACTGTGCAAAAATGATGAATATTTGGAATCATGGAGGTCGTAAAAATCAGCTTCAGCGATGCCAACTTAGAGAGTTTCAGGTGGCTTGAGGCATGAACGCTTAGCTTAGCTTACGTTTATCCTCCTTTCCAAGCAATTCCCGCAAACGTTGTTGAGTTATTTGTGGTTGTGATGCAGTGCGTTTTCCCGAGAGAAACGCAGCCCAGGTGGGTATTCAACAATGAGCATCATAGATGATAACTGTGCCATGCTCAACTTCCGCAAAAACAATCGCCGAAAATCCGAGCAGAAGCTGCAGTGTATTCGGAAGTAGCGCTTAAAAAGCCTCCGGCTTTCAGAAGTACCAGAAGTATTCGGGAGTCATCACAGGCGTTCCGAAGTAGAAACACAGTCATAATGGAGGCCACTTAATCGACCATCGTAGTGGCCATAAAAGAAGATGGTGGACCCGGTTATGAACATCGAAGTTTTGATATTGATGTTGCATATTTCGTTACATCATGTTTAACAGATGGAATATTTGCTTTACTTTTACTGCCAAGAACACGATAAAAATGGAAATCATTCCTTACGTAATGCTAACGAGCGGGCAAATAGATGTATGTGAAGGTGAAGCGGGTTAGACTAAGTTGGTGTTAAGATATGACAGAGGTGGCTATTAGTTATTTCCGTTAATTTCTGTGTTGGTTTTCGAAGGTCCATTACTGTTTTCAAAGATGGATCGGATCAGCTAACTCGTTTGACATTACTGGAGTAGCGGTTAGTTTTAACACTGACTCTCATATTGTACCATTCATCGGAATAATTTGTGGTTAGCATGTTTAATGGCTCCGAATGGTTTTGAGGCAACGTTATTGCTAGTAAGCGCGTTATTTCGGGTTAGGGATGAGGTAACATCTGGCCGGTGTTAAGAGACAGGTTGGGAACTATAGTGCGGGGAGACGGTCTTCTTTGGATCGGCGTGCCGCAGTTGAGCAGACTGCTCCAATTGGAAACTGGGAAAGCTTTTAGGACAATGATTTGATCTGATGAGGGCAAGAGTCGGGAAGCAAGAATCCAGCAGCTTCCTCATCGTCAAGCTAAATTCGTCCATTACACTAGCGCTAAGCAGTGCTTGGAGTTCGCGTCCATTTTCATTTATACCGGATACCTTGGCGGAGTTTCGCGCAAAAATGATTTATTGGCGTTCGTCTGCGGGGGTGCATTTCGCCGACCTCTGTTCTTCATTGCAAAAGCCTCCTCTCATCCTTCCCCCTGTTCGAAAACCTCTGTGAGAGGTTCCTAAAATGCCCAGTTTGTCCCCACGCGAGGAAAGAAATCCTGCATGCAAAATCGCAGGAACGTCAGGGAACTACAATAGAACATTTCCGAAACAGATGCGCCGAAAAGAAGAAACGATGCAGAATAATTATTACAGAAGGGAAGTTATTTGTGGGAGAGACTAAACAGCAAGAGAAACACGTTTGTTTATTGCGAGGTAAGTGGCGTTTATGAAGAACACAATGGGTCGCTGCCGCCATTTGCCACAAGTTTAAACTATACTATATTGGTGTTGTGGTTTGTCTCCTCAATAATTGCCTCAGATATTACTTTTGAAAAAAATTTGCGTTGGTTTATACCAACTCATATCTTCACGGTGGCATTCTAAATATAAGGGAAATTGTAACGAATTGCTGGTGGTTTAGGCGACACGGACACTAAAACGGTTGACACTGCCATCCAACTCAGCGCAACAACACAATCTAACCGATTACGAAACCCGGACAAGTTTTCAGGCGACCACGAAAAGAAAAACTCGACGCAACAGAATCCTGAAAACTAAAACCTGACACATTTGTTTTAGCAATCCGGAAGCCATTCTGCGTTGAATGTGATGGCAAGCGGGTTCTTCTCCTCTCCAGCAGGGATGGAGAATACTTATTGTGTACACAGTCTACTTCACATGTACTTTACATGTGCATGCGATTCATTTGTGTAATTAGCAAGCAGGAAAAGGTCATATTTGAACGCGACAGAAGCGGTATTCCGGTGTTTTGTGCTGTGACATTTCTCTAAGGGTTATATATATGCATTGTAAGGTCGTTTATCTGTGAATTAACATATGAGCGTGTGATTTGTCTTAATTGCTTTATCATATTGGACTCATTTGAGGAATTAGTTAATGATAATATTATCGATGCTTATTTCCTTTCTTTATTTGCTTCGTTTTTTTTCCTGCCAAAGTGGCATATCTCGACGTATATGTGTTTATACATCGGCCGACTAGTGAATGATAGGCGTACGAGCCGAGAAAATCTCAACAATAAGTTGGCTTTATCCATATGATTCGATACAGGCTGGTCATGTACTCTACAAAATTTGTAAGTTAGTCTCGTTGCACATCTGCTTGCACTCATCATTGAATCGACTTACTTTGCTTGGTATTTGCATAATCGAGTCAGTTGTTCGAGGAAGCGAACTATACTTGCTATTGGATCTGATATTTGGATATTTGATTATCCTGACAACGGATTCAAGTGCAGAAATGCGCTCGTGCGAGTCGAGCGGAGTTTACTCGGCTCGAAGTTTTGATTTTTCATCACACCGATGTGTAATTTGAGGTCGTCTAAGATCTCCCTATGGTCTGTTTAGAAAGGTGTTATTTGCAAGTGTGGTGGTTCACTTTGCGGAATTTCATCGTCGCTTCATACTCTGAGCGCAGCCTTATCGCCTTTCCAATAAGTATCATCCTTTCCCATCGTTGTTGACTCGTTACTCGATATGTAGCCGTCTGCATGGTATTTCCTATAACCACTTCAACGGTTTTTATCGATTTGAACCGCATACTTGGTGGATCGTGATTTAGGTGGCGTGCTCATCGATGAAGAGGTGCTTCTGCGATATTGTCACAAACAACGCTATATAGCACAGTGCCGAGCGTATAATTGAGACAATAGGCAAGTGGACGTCTTTGTGGGCAAATTATGTGTCCTTCAAGTGGCGATCGTTTTCCGTGTTTCGTTGCTGTCGTGCTCGGATCGTCTAAAAACCGCTTTAAACTGCACAAAGCTACACATGAACAGAAAAAATAGGTGCTGAGTGAAAAAAACGGGAAGTCTATATGCCGTTGTATGTGTATACCACGTAAAACCCCTCCCAGCTTGAAAGTGTTTTGCAAAAGCACAGTGACCTAAAGAGGATAAGCAAGCGAAGCGCAAGTGTCCATAAGCAAAGATTTCCAATTAAACGTGTTGATAAATGTTTGAAAGATAAAGGTTATATTAAAAAGTCATACACATTTCATTGACACTGTTTATAGCTGATGCGAGCAGCAATAAAGCTAACCGAACAAATACCTTAAAGCTGACAGGAGCGCAGACTGTGACATAGCTGGGATAGCTTTAAGCAGGAAATAATTGCTATTTTCGAGGAGGTTGTATGGAAAGGATGTGAAGTACTTCAATAATTCAACAGTGTTTAATGCTGTGGAAGTGGCTCTTGCTGAAGATAGAATAATGTTGTAATTGCCAATTTGCTTGTGGGTGTTGACGATACATAGTGCACTAGTCATGTAATCTGCGGAAAGCTTTTAGGGTTCGTTGAAGAATGGAAGAACCGGACGATTACGATGAAGATGCCGAGCCAAGTGAAGAAGAGAAAAAGTTCATGCTCGAGCACTGCACACGTCTTCTCAGCTGTAAGCTTTACTCGATTTTTTCCAAGACACTCTATTTCTTTCTTCTTTTTTTTTTGAGGCGGAGATGAAAGAGAGAGGGATTAGCGACTCACCTAGCCGACTTGACAAAGTTGAGGAAGAGTGAACCTTTCCTTGCAAATTTTCCCCTTGTTGTTTAATATTTTTGCAGAATATATCATTAACTTCTCTAGTGACGATGAATTTATGACCGTCGAATTTTGCTTACTTGCCTTGTGACCTTTGGCATTTTGCTTGCAGTACCGGATTTCGTGATGGAGCCGCAGATCGTTGGCATATTGGGTTCGTTCTTTCAGTGTGGCGGTAATCCCGAAATGGTGGTCAACTTACTTGCCGACAACTATTGCTCACTTGGACAGGTATAACAATTGGTCTTTTCTACTTCCAGTTCTCATTTTGTTCTACTGCGACTTGAATATTTAAAGTTGAATGCGTAATATTTTTCGTGAACGAAATTGCTTCCAGGATCGACTCCACTGAGAGGAGGAAGGAGGGTGGAGATGGGTTGGTGCATTTTAGTGGTTCGCATTGACTTCCACACTTTCTATCACTATACCGTGTCGTCCTCACATTCTCCTATGTTGAGAGCGTATACAAATTTAGCGGCAGGATTTTTTCACATATTGGGTGAGAGGCCGAAAAAGAAAACTCTGAAAGGTTCTTACTTAATTCCCGAAATATGCTTTTCTACGAGAATCGTGCGAACGCTTTGAAAAATGTTTTTGCTGACGTGCCTATCGAATACAAATAACTTTAAGATGGAAGTTCAAATTTTCAGTTGGTTTTTTATGCATCCATGATTTTCCTTTATTCTTAGATTTGCAATATACTTGGCGATTGGATGGCCGATCTGGAAGGGAGTCGGGCGTCGGTTGACGAATGTTGTGAATCGACGCTCACTTCACTGATATCAAAGCATTTCCAGCCGGAACAGGCCGATAAAATTTTCGAGGCGGAGGGGGGTCAAGGAATCGAATGGCTGCCTGAGCTTATCTCACATAAGTTGGTCTTATCGATTTATTATACTCGTATAAAGTGCGGTCGTGGGTGTTCGTATCTCACTCCGAATAATTGCTTGAAACACTTCGATTAATGATGTCAGCGATTTTGCTCTGAAGGATTTTGTTTAATTAATGATTTTTCTATACAGTAGAGATCTTTGTTGCTTAGCTGTGCTAAAAGATCGGAATGTTTTGATGGGTGAATTCTCGCTCTTTGTTTTCACGTTCAACTGGTGAAATTTATAGAAGAAATCATCGCCAAGGAGATCTGAATTATTAGTTTTGCAGTTTATGGCCCCGGCAAAGGAACGTAGATGGTGTGACAATGAATTAAGAACGTCACCATCAGTTGATAGTCTTTTAATTGAGAATGGAACGTTAAAGATTTGTTTGGCATGTTCAATTAGTTCGTAATTCCATTTTTGCTTTGAATATTATCATAACCACACGCTCTGAAATGTAAGTCCCGAGCTTTTATTCCCTCTCGTCGTAAGAAAACAAGTACAAAAGGGTCTTCTACTCAAAATGAGCCTCCATTTGATGTTGTGGGAAAAATACTTTTTTACATATAGTGAAGTAATGTTTGTTTAACTCTGCGTTGTTATATTGCACGTTTTTTTATTTTTCATGCTGACAAACCTCTTCTCTGCTATGTACATAGGAGGTGGTTCTTCGACGGTTTCTGTTGTCCATCATTCGATTGCGTGTCCATCGATTGCACTGTTCCGTAGATCAGTGGAAATGTGTTCGGTTCAGGTTGCTTAGTGTTTGGGAGGATGTGTTTGTTACGGTCTTTTTTGCTCGAATTGATGGCTTCGTCGATTTATTAGACTTCCATGTTCTTGATGATATCTTTTCCATTCATTATTTAATAAGTGAATTGAGAAATATTTTCGCATATTTTGAGACCTTGGCGAAGTTTGGTGTATTCGTTGGCTGAACAATATCCGCATTGCCTGATGCTGAATTTTGCGGTGAAGCTTATATCGGATGCTGGTTTCCAACATGAGATCAGCAATGTGAATACTGCAGCACAACAGGCAAGTTTACTATTTCCTTGGAAGCTTTGTATCGTCGAAAAGAAAGCGCTGCTTTTCGCGAGCTATGAGTATTAAAGATTTTTACTTTTTTCATGGTTTATTTTATTGTAAATGACAGACACTCCCATCTTTTATACTCTAAAGCGAATATCGTATTGTGTTGACATTTGATTGAAATAGTTAATCTCATTGCCCTAACCTGATGTAATACGAAGAGGTGAGGAGAACGAGGAGTTCTCCTCGCGTTTTCCGTATCTAAGACCTCAAGTGCTCAGTCGAACACATTGGATGGCCATATTGCTGAGCTGTTAAGAGTGAATGTTTTGCAAATCAGTCTACAAAGGTCTCAGGTTTAGAAGAACTTTTAATCCTAGTAATAGCGTCGCTGCAAGGCGCTGAAAGCAGGCTATATATTATTGGACTTAGGATATTGAAGCAAACGAGTAGTGTTGATAAAGCTTTTGGATCGGTATGCATTTTGGTGTTGTTGCAGCTGGAGATTTTCTCCCGTGTACTGCTATCTGCTATCGACGCCGTACTAGCCGAACATCGCCGCGGTCCGAAAACTGAAGCATATGAAAAGGCGTTCGCCGAGCTGGTTAGAGTGGTATGCCATAGCGAACACACATATCTCTACACGCAGGCACTGCTACACGTTGTGAGTGAACAGGTCAGCGGAATTGCTGTCACATCTTCCATGAATTCTTTCAACTCATTTCATCTCAAGTAATCTCGCAGGGTTATAGGTCTTCGAGATTATTACAGGTTGGGTTGTCAGGTAAAGATTTTTTTGCACGTTAGACTTGATAAAAGTATGTTTCCAATTATGGTGACGTTATGAATGCAGCAGTCAATATCCATCACAGTATATTTGCATCTACTGTCTGAATTCGCAGAAATTTGCATTTTCGAAGGATTTTGCAAGTTGGTCGGCTGTTAACTTAACTTATCGATGCAGCTAGTGATTATAGATTTCACTATCCGGTTTGTTTGAAGTCATTTGTCAGTTTCGCCTATTTCTGATTTTCGCTGAGATAGTTGATTGCAGGAGCAGGGGATGGCGGCAGCTGCATGCGCACATATCTCACAGTCACTGCGCATGGTGGCGCATGAACGTGAACAGGATACATCGGCGTTATATGTTGCGTTGTTACAATCAAACGACGAGCAAATAGCTCCAAACCTGATTCAGGCGATCCTTACAATGATGAACAAGAAATGCCTCAATCCGGCTGACATCACTCAACTCTATCAGGTATCAGGTATTTAGGTTATCTCAGTTTATGTCCATTCCCCGTTCAACACATGGTCAAATGGATAAGGTATACGCTTGTTATATGCGTTATTCGGGCTGTATCCTTTAATTTAATGCTTGATTTTTAAAGTTAACGAACGCAATACGGCCTTATTTTATATGTAATTGAGGATTGTTTAGGTTTGCTATGGCAAAAGTTAAATGATAGAATGAGTGAATCAAGATAGATAAATTGATCGGGTTTCTGACAAGTTTTGAATGTTTTACCTTCTCGCTGTTAAAGAACGTTATTCTCTATGCATGAGGTACATATACATTACAGGTGATGTAAGTAAGAGCTAGCTGTACATGACATATCTAACATAATTGAAGGTCTATGTGATAAAGGGTTGCATCTAGGTCTCCATCGCAGGAGTAATATCTGCATTGCAGGAGTTATAGGTCTGCATTGCAGGAGTGATATTTTCAGGCTGCAGAACCATGTAGTTAAACAAAACACTTAGACTTTTGAGAAAAAAGCCGCTCGAAGTGAGCTATTGTGCAGATAGGACTGGCAGTCATTTCTGCATGAGTCTGCTGGATCAACCGCAAGTCTCTTCTGCAGGATTTATACATCGCTGACATTATCACCGTTACCGCCCACAAATCTCTTGTGCGCAGATCAGTGTTAATCACTTCTGTGAATAAAAGAAAAGGGAGTAAAGATTGTGTTTTGACGAAAAAGTGGAAATATTTTAGCCGTGTACGCCGTGGTATGAAAGAGTGTATGAATAAAGTGGATTAGAAATTGGGCATAATGTGCAGGATCTAAATTCATGTCCATCGAAGTTTCAATTGAAACGATGTTTCAGCAGTACGTTTCACCAAATCCGCCACCGATAGAGCTTATTCGTGAGCCACTCTTCATTGACATGCTTCTCGATTCGTTATTCGCATACGATGGCGTTAAGGTGGGCTATAGTTGTTCCATTTTTTCGATTGTTTCTGTTGATATATTTGCCAAATTGATAACTGCATAGTAGCTGTGATGTCTTCCCGTGAAAGCAAAATTGCCTATAATATGAGGTTGCTTCAATGATATCTTTGAGGTTACTCAAGTCTGCCGAAATCCTTAAATGTAAACAGTGTAGAAAGAAAGCTGTTTAAAATAAAAAGAACTTTGCCAGCGTGCAGCAACAACATCTAGATCTTCGAATATATTGAAGTAATAAACTTTTTTAAGTTTTTTATAGTAGATGTTTGCTAGAGAAGGGTGTTCAGGGAAAGTTGCCCTTAGTTCACTGTTAGTTCGATCTGATTACTGAAGTTTTGGTTCCGATGTCTAAAAGCAAATTATTATAGTCAAGATTCTCAGTGGAATTCAAGTCAGTTCTCGCAAAGTTTGCGCAAACGTGCATGCTAGTCATTGTCGAGGACGCGGTTTTTCCCGATGGTGATCGATGAATTAATGGATTTCTCGAAATGAAATGTTTTTTGCAGGTGCATACAGATCATCGACCAAAATATGTCTATTTATTGGCATACGCTGCATGCGTTGGCGAGAAAAAGAAAAACGGTGTTCGTACAGTAAGTCATTTTCTTATTTTCGAATAATTGGAAGTGGGATTGGTGAGCGTTGGGGTCAGTGGTAACAGCAGTCTGACTGTGTGATAATCATGTATGTGATAGTTAACAGATTCAAAAGGCACTGATTCAAATGTTCTTATGCTTAAAGGATGCACTAAAGATGGCGACCTCTGATGCCTGTCGAGGTTTTGGGTTCTGAAAATTCTTTTTTCTTATTAACAGTTGACATTGCTGTAAGTGGGAGGTGAAAATAGAGCATTTAGTGCGTGGGTCATTTGAGTGGGTTGCAAATAAAAGAAAATCTGCTGATGATATGTGGAAGAAGTTTTAGCAAACCCGTCAAGAGTTGGATACAACGAGAGACGCCATCGAGAGAGTTGTCACTTTGCTGGAGTCGACAGACGACCTCCTGAAGGAATTGAGCCAGCTCTTATATGGTAACATCGGTTTTTATCGTGACGAAATGCGGAGAAAATTTGTTAGGTTTAAGCCATTCAGGTATACTATTGGCCGAAAGCATATATTGAATAAGTGAAGGCAGTGGTGCATTGCATTTCACCTGGTGACTGTCCGCGAAAATTATAGTGCAGCTTGCTGTAATCGAAGCGTAGAGTATCTTTTTGGTGAGGCGATCTGCTTGACTAGTATTTAATCGGAGATTACAAATTTCCCGATACCTTGGTATTTTCACTAGGAGAGGAGCTGTTTTTTTTTCAGAAATTAGATGCATTTCAACAACGGTTAATTACTGTATAGCATAGCTAGAAAGGATTAAACTACATCCCAACCTGTAAGGGAGGAAGCAGAAATCTACCGATGCCAATGTATCGTTTTTCCAGAAGAAGGAATTGCCCTAAAATTTCAGCGATTTTAGAACAATCGACATTTTTTTTAAAGTTTATGCGATGTAAAACAAGCGCACACCTTTCCGTAAGGTTTTACTCAATTTTAGTTTGGAAGGAAAGGATAAGGGAGACGGTTTATTAAGACAAGGGTTATCCTTCCGCTCAGAAATTTTAAGCACGACGAGGCCTCCATTCGAGGTAATACGACTTTGCGAGTTTGGATGAACGCACGATTTAGTTACCGCTGATGTGCAATTTGTGCTCTTTTGCAGATTTGTTACATTGATCTAATTTCAATTTCATATAAATCGGCTCCAAGAAATCCACGATTTTGTAGAAATTTCCGGACAGTTGAAGCGGTTAGGATATAAACGTGCTAATTTGCATGTTTTCCAGTGTTATTAATGACCTACGAAACAAGTTCGTCAAATGAGTGGAATTCCAGAGGAATGTCGTTTCAGCTGCATTGTCGTGTTGCGCCATTTATCTGTGTTTGCAAACAACGCACTCATTTTTTTATTTGTTTACAGCAGTGTTTATTCGTTCATCGTTCCGTTGGTTCAGGAATACGCTTGCCGGTAGTGGCAGCAGGACTGTTGCATTATCTCAGAGGTAATCTTCTCAGTGACGATGTGATTGGTGAACCGGAAGCCGTACATTTTGTATTGATCGATCAGATCGCCACCTCACACCCAAACTTGCATATGAGGTGAGCTGAAGCGTTTCACTTTAGATCAAGCTGAAATATTGGTAGCAGCTTTGACAGGACTAATCAGGGAAGTGTGTGCTGAAATCTGAGCAATAAAATACGATGTGGATATGCCAGAAGGCATATTCTGCTAAAGTTTTGTTCGACAATTTCTACCTTCGCTTTCTTTTCTGTAATACTTCAGAGTTTCTGCAGTGTTTCAAAATTGCCATCATTCTTATCTTTATAACTGTTAATTTATCAGTGATTGTTATTGCCTTGTTGTTTTATATGATTTTGTTGAAGAGTATTCGATGTACTGTGCGAATTATATGATCGGCAATCCTCAATGCAAGAGGCGGCAGAGGTGATTATGGAACGACAGCGTAATGTCATCGATCGTTTCGTCCATCTGCTATCGGTTGGAATGGCCTTGCCAGTTGTTGAAAAGATTAACCGCATGTTTCGCGACGGACAGATCGATAGTTCACTTGTTAGGTGACCAATGAATCCTATTTCTGTTCGTTTAGCTTAACTTCTATTGAATTATTTGGAAAATGCATCATATAAGTTAATCCTTCCTACTTGCTTAATAAAATCTTCTCGACTTCAATGAATACCGAGTCAAACCAAAGTACTTGAGGAACTCATGGTCTTCTTGGAATTTTTTCGAGTTTTTTACGGCGTTTAGTACTTCTCGTACATTTAAGCTGTAAAAAGTTTGTTTTTTGATATGCACTCAAGCAACTGCTACGAACCAATGCACACTACTGTTATTATGTATTAGCAGAACTTCATTATCTAAGTTTCAGTCGGATGTTTTCTTTGCATAGTTGAATAGAAAACATTAAAAATCTTCAAGCTGTACATTATGAGTCGGGAATTCCTGGAAATTTCGATGTTTACGGGTATACCTAATTTGGCAGGTTGTTTAGTGTGTTGTTTTTTGTGACTGTAAATGCGAAGAAAGAGTGTTTAACAGTGTGCTCACTCTAGCGATATAGTCGGAAAGCATTGGAGGGGAAGAAATTGGCAAAGGTCATAGGTATTTTCATGGGCTGCTTCATGTTTTTACTTCTCGATTTATGTATTAGTTTTAATTAATTATGAATTAGCAGCAAAAGATGATGCGCCATATGCGGTGTTTGTTATTTTAATGTTATTGTTATCCGAGCATTCTTCACAATATCCATATGTGTTCTATTTGAAGGTACTTCGCCGTGGAGGTACTTGAAATAGTTGCTCCACCTTATTCGCAAGATTTCATCGACGTTTTCCTACCGATCGTTTCCAACCAGGAGATATTTGACCAGAATGTTCATGATAAGTTGCCGGCCGCAAAGGAGTTTATCGAGTTATGCACACCCACAACCTCTTGATTTCTGAATGCTGCCATTCCAGTGGAGCACCCATCCAACGATGTTTCTAATATTTTTGGTCTCGGATTGAACGAACTCCGATGGTCACCTGCCATTTTTTGTTTCCCGTCAGTGGGAATGGTATGACCTATGGAGGAACTGAGTCTTCTCAAATATGGAGGGGGAGAGGGAAAAAAGAGAGGGAGGGTGGCGGAAGGAGTCTGAAGCTTGGAAATTCCTTCAGAAGTAGAGTCTGTGCATCATTACTAGGTGTATGAAATGGTTGTCTTAAGTCTTAATTGACTTGAAAACCTCTGATGTATATCTGCCGGAAATTCGGAACATCTTTTGTGTGTAGGTGAAATGTGTGGAGAAGTCTTTGGTCGAGTGAATTTCTCCCTGTTTCGCAGCGGTCAGTATAATAACAATGCAGAGCCTTCTTGTTTTTCGTCTTTCCTTCAACGATCCACTATTGACAACCCTCATTAATCATAACTGAGACTATTTTGTGGCCCCTAATTAATCATAACTGAGACAATTTGTGGCAAGAGCATCTCTATATGCTCAGTAAATATTTATGCCGTCTTTTGTGCGCTGTTTTTTTGCTGCTCTTTCCTGTTTTAACAAATATATTGCATATATTGTTCTATTCATTTCAAACTCAGTTCTTTTTCCATTTTGTTCGAGGAGTTTAAGTGACTGTTTTTGTTTGTAATAAAACTGTGGAAAGGATTTGCGTTGCCACATTTGTTTGTGATCCTAAAGTGGATCTTCTGGTTTATCCACAGTCCCTTGTGCATTTCGATGCAACGCCACGATCAGTCGAGATCAAGTTCCACTCTAATTGGCTACCGCCTATTAAGTAGTTTTTGGGCTTGCAGTTCGTGTGTTTCTTGATGATTCGAAGGTGCGTTACATCCTACTGAATTTGTATAGATTACCTGAATGGGGTTAGACACGAATACTCTAGTAACTATTTGAGAGCAGTTTGGCCGCAGGTGATCCTTACACGTCAAGGGTCGTCATTTCATTCCGATCGGATCACACTGGAAAGCGACGGGGCCGCATTATTCGTCCATTGAAGTCGGGCAAGCAAGTCCTTGGCGAATTTCTACGAGCGGTCGTTTAGAATAAGATGTTGCTGCGACTTCCCTGCAGTTTGATCCTCGTGATGCTCTTAGGTGTAATGAGCAGAGTTGCACAGGCGCTATGTAGCACTGACTTTTTGGGATGCAAATTTTGTTTTAACGTAGTGATCGCAGAATCGCGATGGATTCCCGCTTTTGACGACGGCATTTTAGTGTTCGGGTTTTTCGAGGATGTCTTTCCTTTGCTGAGATTCATGGTGCAGGGTTCAACCCTACATCTAACCTCAGGGGGACTAGTCAGCCCATATTTCCGTCTTTTCTGGTAGAAGTCCTTTCTTTCACGAAGTTTAGCTCTATGATATTGCATTCGCCGCTTTCCTGTCCTTATTTGTAGAGTTCAGTGAGTCTGAGCTGATGTTTGTCTCTGTGCTTCGTCTCCCAAAACACTACACCAAACAGGATATCACCTATAATCGTGGATCACGGAAACTGTTTGTGATCAGCGGGCACTGAAACGCAAAGAATGAATCGAATGTTACGAGAAGGACCGTTGTTTTCGGATAGCAGATAAAGTTTAGCAAATGATTGGTTATGGAAATTTTCCGATGAAATCCTCTCTTTTAATAGCCGAAAATATTTGCGGAACAATGAACCAACGATAAAGTAAATTCGGAAAATAAAAGTTGAAAATTAGGGCGAATTTCCTTTTTTAGATTATAAAGACTTCGTCCAGTTGAGGGAGAGGATGTGCATCAGTCTGACGATTCATCGATATAGGACAAATAAAGAACATTGAGATGATCGGCGAATTCAGAACTGCAATCAAAATTTATCCGACAGTGAAACCGTAAACAGAACATACAGAAAGCGCGTGACACAATTATTCCTCCGTCTGCTACGATTTAGAGAAGTCGTTTGGAAATTCTCTTGAATTAATTGTCCAGTTAGTTATGCGTAAGATGAAAAAATGAAACGTGAGAAGGAGGGGCGAATGGGGAGAAATGAAGTGCGACTCCCTATTTGCTTAAAAACATCGATAGAGATCCCCTAAGATCCCCTAAATCGTTTTTGTTGCTTACGGCTCAATGAAATATCCGAAATGGCAACAAGAACGCAATAAAGTGCAATGCGTTGTGGCATTCGAATATGCACTGCTCTTCGTACTTTTCTTGAATATTAATGAAGCAAAGCACCATAACAGACTGCTCCGTGCATCGCATCAAAGTAATACGTTTCGCAGTAAAAATATTTGAATGCCACAAAATTTGAAGGCGTTTTTATCGATAAATTCATCCTTGGAAAATAATTCAGCTAAATTCAAGTCAAACTGACGCTTCTATCGGAATTGTGATCTTTAACTCTTTAACTATAACTTAATCCATGAATTTATCTAAGCTCCGGCCGTGAATACGGAATTAAATATGACACAAATAGACAAGAACATTAAACTTATCGATGAGCAAACAGACGCATTACAGCAATTGAGAGGTCTTACATGAAAGACAAAATGAGTTTCTCGACGTTTACAGAATAAAACAGCGCAATAAAGTGACAACTGAATAACGAGTCACTTTGTTAGTTAATGAGAATCACTTCACGGACACTCCCAGTGAGATAATTTCGTTGCACCATTCCGATCGAGCGTAAAGTACTGCCTGAAGATGAAAATAACCAGTTTTTGATTCTCGAGGACGATTTCCACAAACAGTCTAGTGCGTTGTTTAATGCAGAAAGCTTTTCTGGGAGAATATTTTGAGGGCAAATTTTACGCCAAAATTGGCTCGATTATATGGTCAGAAGTCCCATCTTGTTAGCTATTGTGGTCAGAAGTCCCGTATTGCTCTTGTTCTCGCGCTGAAATGTGCTGTTACATTCGTGACGGAATGCCGCCGTGAATACCAATTGTTTCACCTGTCATATAACTTGCTTCATCGGAAACCTGAAATGATTCCATGCAGTCGTCACAATCCATCCAAATTTACAAATATAGCTAGGAATGCTTAATTTCTACATAAATGAGAAGTAATGAAATAGTTAAGGTTGGCCAAATAAAAGACTAAATTTCTCCTCCAAGAATGCCGCAGGTGTTCTGATTATTCAACTTTCAAAGCTTCAAACTAGTAGGAGTCCTTTCGCGACCCTCGATCAACTTCAAATAACCCCGGCTGACAAGCCATGAAAACCTTCTACGCGTTTAGGAACTATCCATTTGAATTATTTTCAACGAATGTTTACGAGTGACATCTTCGATTCGCTAAAAAATAAAACGTAATCGTGTGACCTTATTTTCTTTCTTACTTTATATCAGCACAGAAGTGACCGCTATATGCACGGGATGCTTTTCACACTTCCCAGGATAAATGTATCCCTCCCTATCTGTTGAATGTATCGTCACCACCCGTATAACAAGCACAAGTATCCTTCAAAAAATTTCACAGTAGAAGGAGAAACAAGAATAGATAAATGCGAAACATACGAGGAAAGAAACGGCACCCGCGCATTCATCGGCTTCTCCGATTCGGCCCAGTGGGATGTTACGAATAGTGTCGTTCCTTGTCGAAGGTGACTCATAAAGCGCTTTACTGAAGTCGGTACAAATAATGCCTGCAAATAACGAGGTGATCTATGCTCGTATGATAGCTATTTCTGGATATATGACTATTCGAAGTTCGCTAAACCAAATAACTCACTCTGAACACTACTGTGCATGAAAACTTTCGAGAATCCCTCTCCACCATTTCAATCATGAAATATTGAAACATCTGAAGCTATTATAAGAATTTTCTTATATAACATCAACAGCAATCTTATCTAAAAATAACTGGGAACAGTGCATTTAGAAATAAAATCGCGCCAACCGAGCAAGCAGATTTTATGCTACTTAAAGAATAAAAATTGATTCATAGAGAGACCGGATCAATTACTAACTTTTTCTTCGGCTTTCACAATCCCTAAGTTCTACAAAAAATGATACTCCTCACAACCACCACTTTCCTATCCATTCTAGTTGAGCATTAACTTTCGGTCTTATGCACTGCAGAATAAGTTCAATCGGTAGTTTCGATGAGTGCACACCTGGTGCGATAGCGTTGACTCTAATATTGCGATGAGCAAGTGATTGACTGAATGCCTTATTGATACCATTCAGTGCTGATTTCATGATACTATAGGCACCAATATCTTCCATTGGTGCATAACCGGCCATCGACGTAACAAACACAATATTGCCATTGCCTGTCTTCTCGAGATGTGGAACGGCCTCTTGGGTTAATAAGAATGCTGAACGAACCTAAAAATTGAACATTTTTTTCAGTGTGAAACATTCTGCGTTTCAGACAATAAGCAACTCTAAATTTAAGTACACTTCTATGTGTCACTCCAAAACTTTCAAAAAACCTAATGTATTTTCATCACTTCCAATTAACTGCCTTGTCCATCTCACTCTTTTTTTGCCTTACAAATGTTCGTTCAAAGAAAACAAGAAATTAATACTACTGGTCAAAAGTGGCGACATTTCTCTTCCAACCCGATCTCACGGTCGGCCAATTTAACAAATGGGAAGCGAAAAAATCAAACATAAATAAACAACTTAATAACGAGAAATAAACTGAAAAGCTTGTCAGATCAGCTGGCAAGATTTGTGCTTTCCCAGTCTGATATGAATCAATGAATTTAACCATCAGATATGCTCAGCACTCTATCTATACTTCAGCCAGACAGACCCATGAGACAAAAATGCAAAAAAGCTTTTTTTCGAACAATCGGGCTATCAAATGCAATCTAATCGGCACAAAACTGCCGCAATTCTAGGAACATCTTAGTGCCACTCATTCTGTTACTCGTTTAGATGCCGATGGTAAGGTGTTCGCACTGTGCATATAACATCTGTTAAGTGCTTTTGTGACTCTAGCTTCAGTAATATTCGATCGACTGAAATAAGCGAATGCATAAGCTAACAGGCAATTAGGGCAATGTGACATCGTCACAATGAATGCCTAAACGCAAGTTCTCAACAATCATAAAGATTATGTCAGTTAAACGTAATACCTCGATTAAAAAGGGCATCTCTCGCAGTGGACATTATCAGATACTGGCACAAACGTTGTCAAACGCTATACTGACAACCATAAAATAATACTCCAGTATCATCCGACTCGCCGTACGATCTCTCTGGAAGTGGCAATTTCAGGACACAAACGACGATCGTACTAACGAGCGCTGGCAAGTTTATAACGAATCAACGAGTGGGATTGCGCCATCATAGTTTGTGGGAAGCGTGCAGCAGTTTTCGCCCTATCTCACCATGGAACGCTCTACTGCTACATTATGAGACATAAGAAATAAACGTAAAAATTTACATTAATTTTGAGGAGTTTATCCCACTGGGATTCCGACACTTTGAGCAGATCACCGTGATATGGGTTGACGGCTGCGTTCGATACGAGGATATCCAGATGTCCATATCTTAATTTCAGTACTCTAACTATTCTATCTAAAAAATACCTATTACTACTCATAGTGGTTAGTTCATGCCAAACTGGAAATAAACCTTGTGATAAACAATAAAAAAGTCGAAAAAAAGCTTTGCGGCTAAGCACTGATCAATGAAATTTACATCAGTAAAGTAGAATTTGAAACTGCCTTGCATGTTGTTGGCGATCTCTTTCTATCTCAAAGGTCGTACATTTCAGTTAGAGAGGAATGACACGTTAAAAATGTGACTGCGAAGTGACAAAACTGAAAGTTTTAATTCACTGTAACAATAAATAAAATGCTATATTAGGAGAGGCATCGCCAAAAATACTTCATTAAATGGTCGCGGCCAATTTATTCTACGTTGTCATCTGATTCAAAACTAGTTTATACATCGAAAGTTTAGCATGACGTTGAAATCACAGGGAATATGATTATCGTGGAACTTATTATTCATATCTAAGGAGAATATAGAGAAGTGCAGAGAAAATTAAATTTCGCAGAAAAAAGAAGGAATACCTCTCCAGCGCGAATTCAATAAGCCGTTTACGATCATCATCTTTGCCGACATGTGCGACAACGCCATCAGCCTCAATGCCCTCCATTCTCAACGATCGGGTCGCTTCCTGTAAGCAACATCGACAACAATCGAAAACATCTTCACATAGTGTCCAACACTCTTTCCAATAAAGTATGGAAGTGGAAACAGAAAGTAGTGTTAGAATATTTTAAGCACGTTTTTTATAGCTTAGATGTTTCCCAAGTGATTGTGAAACTCTGGTTTCGGTGAACTCTGCATTAAGCGCATCGGACAGACAGAAGTTCGAGCCAGCGGAGAGGCGAAGGTTTGAATCAGTGGAGAGACAGATGTTAAAACTGGCAAATATGACATCATCAAACGTTCACTGCTGTCACTGAATGTTTCAAAAGAGCATGAAAAAAATTTTTATGAACAGAAAAGTCACGTTCTGTGACCGAACTTCTAAATTTCTATCACCGTCACTTGACGAGCGAACCAAAAGCAATCGTACCTTTCGAACAAAAAACATTTCAAAATTTTTTGCAGATCTGATTGACTGCTCACCCTAACGTTTTCCTCTTTACGACTGCTGACCACTACAGAAGCACCATCAAGTCCCAGTCGTCTTGCAATCGCCAGTCCAATGCCCTGAAAAAATTCCTTTTTCCTATGGTCGTTACAAGGCTTCAGTAATTCGAAGGATGGGTGTTAGTTCGTTGAAATTTCTTTGTAATATTGGAGAACTGTTGCATTGCAGTGGGTACCTTCTGCTAGTAAATTTATTTCCACGAATAGCGAAGACAAATAGTGAGATGAACTTTTCAGATACTCACTACCTTTGTTGATGCTGTAACGATGGCAACACGACCGCAGAGAAATTTCGCAGTGCTGGTAGCAGTTGCAGTAGTGGCCATTGGTGCCCTGAAGACTGAGAAAAAATTAACCCTCCGCTCCATTTATAGTTATATTATTTATTCAATGTAACGCTTAATGGAAACGGCTACTAGAGGAACATACGTGAATTCATCATTATACATAATAAATTAGAGACGCCGAGTAGGTTTTCCAACTGGAAGCATATTTCCGCAATTCGTATGTTTCCAATACAGCTGTACTCTCCTCTAGGCTACTATTCAATTTTAAGGGCGTTTTCAATTGCAGGCACATAATGCCATTGTTAATTGCCGTTCACAGTAACAGATTCGACTCGAAGAACTCGAACTTACAAATCGAATAAATTTAATTTCTATGGTTTACTTGCGCCAAGTATTCCGTTATCAGGTGGCAGGCCACGGGAAAAAAGCATTTGTTGAATTTTTGGTACTTTAGACCAAACAAAAATCCTATTTCACAAACTAAGCGAAAATAAAATACCCACAAATTCATAGCAAACCACTTAGAAGAGAAAACACCTCAACGAATTTGTCTTTTTAGCGCTTGGTAAGAGGGCGTATATACTGACCGTTTCTGAAAAGAAGTTCCAATAGCAAGCCATCTGCAGATTCTCGAACAAATCATTGTTCTGTACATAAATGATGAATATAAGGTTATTTAAGATAATAGTTGGAGATAATATCAAACTAGGAAGACAGAAATACATTTGGTTACATAGCATGAAAAAGTGAGTGCTTTTGATTGAATTTTATTTGAGATTCAATTCAATTTCTAGGCGCATATATATCACAACAGTGATGGTTATGAATACTTCGTCGTTACGATTTTTCCCGAAAGCGCATTCACCGCCACAGCAGTGCGGGAAAAAACTCTGGCATACTCCACAACATCACATCAAAGCGTTTAACCAACTGAGACTGTGAGAGGGTGATAAGTGTAAAAGATTCGGCTGGTTAGCAGTTTGGTGTCGGTAAATGCGGTTTAAATAAAGTGAGGGAACTGTCTGCAATGGGTGGGCAGAAACGCCCACTCGTTGCAGAGGCGTCACAAAATTGTATACTCAGCTAAGCTGGCCACACTCCTATCAGCTGTGTCGGCGAATGCATCTTTCCTTATCAGTGTCATGAAACTTAGCCAGTTATGAATAACTGCTAGAACCAGCTTTTTCGGAAAGGAATTCATATATATAACATGATCTGTTCCCAACAAGACAACGTAAATTTGCACAGGTCATTGAACAGCAATACAGAGAATTGCATCTTCTTGTTTTCTTTTAAATTCTTTGGTTGAGAGGTGAAAGAAAAGAGTAACGGTGGTTGGGGGAGAGGGAAGGGGAGGAATCCAGATTGTCACCAAAGAGAAGCGAAAAACTGCGTGAGAATGAACTGCTTCTTATCACTCTTTGCAGTGCATCCCATGACATGTAACGTTATGAAACATGTGCACAGTGCACAAAAATATTGCTTTGTCTCTTATGATGCCTCTGTGACTTATGAAAGTCCTCAGACGCGAAAGCAAGGAAAGCTGAGGCTCTGAGCGAATCTCCTCAAGCTCACGTTTGGAAAGAAACTCGTGTTCTAGTAGCTCCGTTCCTGTATACTTCCATATTTTGCCAGCAGATAGCAAAAAGCAGCGTAAAATTGCATGCATATTTCAACCGAACCGGAAATTCATAAAAGCTGCCAAGGATATGATAGTTTCTGCAACCAACACGGTGTGTGATTTATTTATATATAGAGAATTTCATAACTCTTTGCAATGTCGTCGATATGGAACTGTTGAATGAACATGCCGACAAATGTGCACATACGTTACGGTATAAACATGGAGGAGCCACCATCACAACGCTGTTTAAGGCTTATGAAACAAGGTGAGCTAGCAGAAGTACTTCAATTATGGCCGATGCAGAAATATTTCATTGGAAAAAATGCGATGAAATTTCATATCTGAAATTGACTTCTCGCTGAAAGAGAGGAATTCCTCGTCTCCCGAGATGAATTCAGTGAACTCTGTGCGCAAATGATCACTTTTGAAAAGACAACAGTCGATTGCTAGTGATTCATATTTGAGAATAATGGGCAATAATTTATAAGTGGAGTACCCTCCACCTTAGGAAAAAAACAAAATGCTGAGACGATAGATTGCTTTGCAGTTCGCATTTGCAGCAAACAAGCGCAAACCTCAAGAGAAGCGACAACCTCATTTAAGATCACTTAGCGATGACACGTAGCAAAACTGTTCCCTTCTACAGTGATGGTGTTACTATAAAATATTCATTGCAATAGTAATGGTAGTTCTACAAGAAAAATAGCACGATGTATTTCATATAACGAAGAAATGACAAATCTCATATAACAAAAAAAGGTAAAGGGCACTTCCTATATCAGCACAATGCAACGGATAATAAGCAACGAATTTTAGAGGACTATCATTTCGCTCGATGATAAAAGATGTTTCGAAAAACAATCGGATGATTAAGCCTTCCTCTTAAAAGTACTGCAAAATTATACACTTCGTTCATCGATGAGTGTATTATTCTCCTAGTACTTAGATCGGAAAAGGAACTTTCGATTCGGAGGATATGGAAGAACTTTCGATTCGCGGATATGGAAGAACTTTCGATTCGGAGGATATGGAAGAACTTTCGATTCGGAGGATATGGAAGAACTTTCGATTCGCAGGATATGGAAGAACTTTCGATTCGGAGGATATGGAAGAAGGATATGACTTTCGATTCGGAGGATATGGAAGAACTTTCGATTCAGCGGATATGGAAGAACTTTCGATTCGCAGGATATGGAAGAACTTTCGATTCGGAGGATATGGAAGACTTGCGACGTTTCCTTTATTTTGTTCGACAACAAGCTGCACTTTTTCGCGTATTCCATTAAAATTTTATTGCACGAGCAAATAATGTTCTATAACCGAAAGAGCAACATTTTTTCTATTCAAAGTATGACGAAGGTCTATTACAGTGAGCACATGACAGTATGAGTAAGCGACTAAAAGGTAGGCTAGAAAAAAACAAATGCCAGCAGTGCTTCGTTTTAGCGTCTAATTTAATCTCTACAGCGATACCACCTGAATAAATACTCATAATCTCCATGCAACTATTTCGGTGCCCAAGAATATACTCTCATTTGCAGTCAATAAACATATGTGAGGTGACCAACTTCAGTAACTTGGCAATAAAACCTCGCTAAATGAGGAGCAATAAAATATGGACGACTGGCAACTCTTGGCATCAACAACATAACCAAACAGCGCCAAATTTAATATTTCACCAAGATGAGCATGAAAATGGCGCTATAGTGACAATTTCAACTTAGTTATTTTCTTAATACTGTCCGTATTTGTTCTCAACGTATATATTCTAGACACCTATTCAAAAACAGACAACTGCATCTCGAGCAAATTTCCACAACAACCACCTATTCACGGTACTATTACACTCAATGATTCCAACTTCTTTGATAAAGTCATTAATTTCTTAATGAATCATTGAGTTATTAACCACCGCAATATTACCTCAGCTTTAACACCTCTCATAATTTGTGATATGCAAGTATTCTCGTTGCGTTACTACTTCCTTATTACTTTCAACTGCTGCCTATTCGATAATATTTCATACATCACTATTTCCATTGAAGTTCTCCAACTTCTACAGCTTTTCATTGCGATGCAAAGTGACAATAGTTATTTTCTTAATACTGTTCAGGAATCAATGAAGTCTCGATCCCAGATCTTAACATGAAGATATGAAAACACCTCTCAACCATTAGAGAATTCTATTACATGCCTTGAATACCTCCTGTTCTCAAAAAAATCTGCTCATAATTAAGCAAACTAAACAACAACGCATACGTAGCTTCTTCAACAACAAATATTGCCATCCCAAATATAAGAGTGCGACAATACTAGTAAAAATATGGTATACACTAAGTGCGCTGTACGTACGTACTTATCTGTACCTGCTTGGAGGTATATTTGCGCATTTAAATGGCTCATTACCATGGCAGATATATTTTCGTGCTTCACAAGACTGCAACCAAGCAATTGCTTAGCTAACTGCGGTAACTAAATTCGCATATCTGAACTTAAGCTTCTGTTAAATCTCATTAAGAATAATGTAATTGGATCGACATTTACGCATACATAAATATTCTATGAGAAGAGAACTCTTCATGGGAGATGAAAACTGAGAATTTCAAACACAACTGGAATAGAAATTAATGAAAAGCATAGCCGTAAGAAATTGAAGACAAAATGACAGAAAACTGCTCAAATTACATACAATCCTATGCGGCATTTCAGTTGGAAATTCCAAATTACTTTCATAATCCCGTAAAATTCATTAGCACCCAATCGCTTCTGTACGAAACTTTCATGTTCAAATGACTGCCTCAAATTAGAGGCTTGAGGCGGTAGCCGTGAAAAATCGAAGGCGCAAACCCGCGCCACTGATTTTTGGACTTTTTGTTCCCAGATAGATTGCCTTTCTCTCTCCCCTACCCCCCCCCCCCCCCCCCCCCACACACACACACACACGGTATCTCATAAAAGGATGGATCAATCAGAGCATCGAATACTTGACATCATTCCCCCCCCCCCCCCCCTCGTTTCCGTTAACCCTTTGTGAAACACCTGAAGAATGGCATCTGGATTGTTTTGTTGAATGTGCACAAACAGTCCCGACTGTTTCCGTTCTCATAAAAGTTGTCCAAAAGCATACGCTATAAACTATTCTGACAATCCAGATAGTCGTTCAAACTCAGATTATTGTTGAAATGATGGAACTATCACATGGAAAATCAAAGTTTTTGAGGTGCCGTGAAAGCGAAGAAAACGTCGACGATGCATCGGTCGGAATTCCGGCGCCAAGCAGTCGCTACTAAATCAAGATATTCGTCTCAAGCGATGAATCGCCCAGTTTCCATTGACGACCAAGGCAGGGAAAAGAAGATATTCGAGTTTCCGATCGTGACTGTAAATGAACATGTCCATGACGTTCAGAAGGCCACCGTCGAAACGGCTGGAAGCTCCATCGTCTTATAGTGCGTTCATTTCCGTCGTTCCTTTCCTTCCCTTCTAATGAGGAGATACCGACGAACTGTTTCAAAAATAAGTCCACCAAAATACCTTCCGCAGCACAGATTTCTCCTTTGAATCTTTAGTACCTTTATTTTAGTCACCTATCGAAATCTCGCTGATGCTATCCCTTCTCGAATCGACAACCGCTCCTTTTTTTCTAACTTCCCATCGTAGAGCCCTTCCGGAATGCTGGCACAACCGGATGCACGAAACTTCAGTTTTCTTGATCAGGACAATTTGTTGGAAAGAAAAAAAGGATCAAGTGCTATAAGGACACTCCAAAGGATGATTAGGATAGGTGTGAACCACCTATGCTTTCAGAGGCCATTTTAAGCGAAACGTGTAAGTTTTGCGCCCAAGAAATATACACACTTCAACTCGATTATGAGCGAACGTTAATACTTCCGTAGAATTCAGCGTGAGCTTAAAGACATGTCCGATCTTGGAAATGATTTCACTGCTGAATCAATGAAAGCTCATATTTGATAACTGCCGGCAAGAAAGATACTTCTTTGGCGCTTTTGATACATTTCGCTCGCTGGAGCCTAACTACAGCAAGCTGAAACTTCAATTCCATTACGCCAAAGACGATCAACCAAAGTGATTTGCTTTAAATGCAGAAAGGGGCACATTTTGGAGAGGTCAGGCTCTCTCAAAAGGAGAAAAGGTTTCAGTGAACGGATTCGAAAAATCTTTTCATAACCCTCACCTGCATCCTGCCTTTCCTCACCTCTATAACGTACTCATTTAAGGAAGCGGCTCGAAATTTTCTTATTCCTCTTTCGAACTATCGGTTTCGAATATCGTGGCCAAGTTTTATTGCATTTGGAAAACAACGCTTAGAAATGTGCTAATTCGCTCGAATTTAATGCTCTTAAATGACGCGACAGAAATGTCGACGGGAACGAAATTATGATGACTGTCGGAACAGAAATATCGGCTCCCTTCAGAGGTTATATGAGCGGTACTCAGCAGGTATGCGCCAATTACGCTCCACATTTACGAACGACACATCATTAACGTATATGATAAAACACTATGGTCGACATTCAACTTATCACTTACATCACACATCATCGTCCATAATTTGCTAATAAATGCAGTAAAAGCACGCAGCGACGACGCCAATGTTGGCAATCATTTACAGCCTCTGAGTGAGATATGTTCGAGTGCATTTTTGCAGTCAACAAATTTGTTTTATTGCACAGATTACACAAATGAATCATTACATAAAGAGTAACCGAATTACTTCCTTCGCTGATTTCTTGCCTTTCTCTTTATGATATTCTTTGCTCCATATAGAAATCAAAGAGGTCTAAAAACTTACTCAACAGCAAAAATCATAGCAATTAGTGGAATTTTCTCTTTAACATTTATTTCCACTCTTCACCTCATATTAATAAATCACCAACTAACCAGTAAGAAATTCTCCAAATATTAGGTTCGAATTACTAAGAAAAAACCTCACGAGTGATCTGATGCTGTAAATGTTGTGCGTATCGGGCAAGAAAGCATTAAGACCAGACAATTTAGTTAGTTCTACAGCAAGTCGTATTTTGTTTTCGCTAACACAGCCGCACATCGCAACACGAGTGGAGTGCTCGTTCTCATGAAGGTTGGTTGCTCTCGACCGCTGCAATAGAAATGAGCCAAAATCTGCGACTAATGTGAATGTTCGACTGCTGCTCACATGAAGACAATAGTTTAATCTGCAACTTGAAGTTTCGTGGTACTCCACATGAGCTTACTTGATAGTAATTTTGAAATTATTCAATAGTAAATCACTCAAAGCAGTAAGTTACATCGTTATTGAACGAGAAATCGATCGATAAATATATCGAAAGCTGTAAAGAAAAGCTACAAAGATTAGAGATCTTCATGCAAAAACGTTTTGCTTTCCTTTTCCCACTCTCTTAATAAGGAAATACATAGCTATAATACGACATGACGAATGGAGAGCCTTGAGGAGGAACGAAAAAGCTACTGGAAAAATCATCCCACATATGCGTTCTTCAAATGATATCTTCAGTATAATAGGATCGAGGATGAATGGCCCATAAAATACTATAATAAATTCGTGGCATTTATTTCGTGAATTCGCTGTAATTCATCGAAAACACCAATCCGTTTTTATTTTCCAAAGATCTTTCGCAATTACCTCATAATTTTCTAGAAAAGCTTTCAAAATTCACATATTTCTCTCGATGATTTGCTCGGTATTCCTCTCATCTGGCGACCAATCTCCAAGAAATAAATCCGTTGCTTCTTTAGCCCATCCAGGGAACTTCGGATCCCAACTTCCTTGCCTTTCAACAGTCCACTTTCAGCTTCAACCCGTGCCATCATAAAGGTCTTTTTCTCTTATTTTCGTTCAACGTTTTAATACTTTCACTGAGCGAAATTTCCCAAATAGAATACTGCAATCTACGGTTAGCGCAAATGACGCCATTATGTTGAAGTTATAGGCGCATTACAGGTGATAACATCAGAACAGCAGTCGGGAGAGAGGATGCTCCCATTACGGTTTCTATTAAGCTGTTATGATACCAACTGCTTCTCAGCTTTCTACCTAAGCATGAGGATGCAATTTGGAGTTCGCGTTAGTGCTTGGGAACTGAACAGCAGTCATAAAAAATTGAGCGCTGCAAAATGCAAATTGCCAACAAGTCGGCGACTTTGAATCAATGAATAAACGTACTGCGAGATTTGCAAAACAGTTCCACCGTCCACTTCACTTTACCGACCAGTTTTATATTCATTCAGGAACAGTAAATGTTACGGATAATTTCTGAGCAGCCCGATCGCTCGCATAAATGTTTTAGAGAAGAGGCTTGTTGGAAAGGCCCAACTGGCAGCATCAAAAGTTTCTTTCCACCTCTAAGGTTTTTTCCATCTTCCCTTAAAATTGGTGAGTGAACGTAAATACCACAAAGGAAGCGAATATATTTGTATCAGCCAAATTCAGTAACTTTAGCTTCGATGAATTCTGAATTTAAAGTACCACAATGAATCCTGAATTTAAAGTACCACACGCAGATTTGAAAAAAGTATAAATAACGAAGCTACCAAAAAATCGATGAATTATCACTTTTATTGAAATAATTCACCTAAACCTCTTCGACAAATATTTCTCTCTCCAATGATTTCAGACCTAAAATTCATAAAATAAACGTTTCTTTCTTTATCATGGCACATTTGCAGTATATGAACTGAAAAACCTTAATGAAATATTACTGCAATAATGAATCCCATCAGTAATTAATGGAATAATATATCCCCCCCCCCCCCCGTAACGGTAAGGTTAATATCACTCTTGAAGAAATACTCTTGAAGAAGGAACACAGCCGTCGCATGAGCAGCAAAATGCTGCGATGAGCACCAAACCAGCAATCTATGTGAGCACAGTTATACCATTTCAGTGATGTGAATAGTCAAAGGCTCAAGGGTGCACTTTAGTTCTGTACACATGAAAACAACATGATTTTCACGTGACTTCTTTTATTCACACGCCTTACGCTCGGATGAAAATTACTATTCGTTGCTTACTACAAAGATTGGACTGAATTGTGTAAAGATGTTTGAAATGAAGGAAGACTGTAGGTGACATCAACGACGGAAACGGGTCATCGCGCTGATCGGAAACAACACAAAACACTGAAGGAAACTTCTCCTTGTAAACGGCTTTGAGGAGTGACATTACGCTGATGGAATGTGACGAATTGGGAATAACGGAATTGGGAATATCGCGGTTCAAAAATGCAAAACGGTGGTCCACTGGTCACTTGACGGTGGTCACTTGGTCACAAACAATTGGTCACTCTCTCCTCGTCCCCAAAAAGCCTTTATTCTGTCCGTCTAAGTTCATATGCGCACCAAGTCCCTCTTGGGAATAAATCTGTCCCAATGTAGGGAGAGCATGAGCATATGGCTCATTCAAACTTAACATCACCATTTGGTGTAAAATCTAGTGCATTTATGTGCGCCGAAAAGTGACCAGGCCGCTGAAGTAAGGGATCAAGTGATGCACTCAACGTGTCATATATAACAAAACAGTACTGATCTCTGCTCATTAAATGGACACCGAACGGTCGACGAACTCTTTAAGATAAACACAAGTTGCTGCTCACTTTTGAAGCAGCGACAAGCTTTTCCTCCAACGGGAAAATTGGGGACATCGAGTCGTACCACGGAAATAAGCTGAGAACTTGTTACTAGCTCTACTACATTTTGACGAATCGACCGATCTCCAGGGAAAGTGATCTTCACTTGTCTGTAAATGGATCGATTTGTAAATCTGGGATGGAAAATTCATAAACAAATTCATAATTTAAATCAGCTCTTCACTCATACACCGGCGAACTCAAATAGTTAAGTGAACTCAAAGAGGTAAATAAGTCCATGAATGAGCGAATATCATCAATGAATATGCCCCTTAACGCATTTTGCAGCAAACATTTTTTAGGGGCACAAATGAACGATTGTGGAATAGTGGAAACCACTAAGCAAGTTGCTGCGCTAGAGAATAGGGAAAATATGGTGCAGCGCCATGCTCAGACTCGAACACAGAACAGCGGAGAAAGCGATGAAGCCGCTCGACGATGTATGCTCACTGCAGACACACAAGAGAGCACCACGCACCTGCCACATTTAGTGCAAACGTCACGCTTCGAGAGCATCGGCCATGCTGCCGACCGAACATCACTGGCAACTCTTTCGATGAAAAGATCAAATCTGCCGCAAAGAGGAGGATTTTTCTCTTTATGGATTAATTTCAGATTCCATTCATTTCGAAAGATCGAATCATGAGAACCGCTGTCGTTATTGCTTCAATTATGCAACAAGTTTGAATTCGGTGTGCTAGAGATATTGGAATTTTTCAGCTTCAATACATCGTAATCTAGAACTGCACATTCATTGCCTAATGCGTGGTCGATTTTACGGGAGTTCTCACCAGACCCCATCCTGCTGAGTCGCTCCGAGCATGGAGCCCATCGGGACCAGGGTGGTGCACTTCAGAGCTCTCCTCTTCAGCGGAACAACGATGAATCGTCAATCGACACGTCATTATCCTATAGACAGGATACGAGCCGAAGTCCTCACCTTTACGCTGCCTTACAAGTTCGCCTAAACGCAATTGGAAACGATATGAAGAGACATTTACTCGCAGTGATGCCCTTTGCCGATTGAAGTAAATAAACTGAATGTGAAACTTGAAAGCTTATGTGAATTTCCCGAGTTATGTTTTAAATATGTGAAAATCATGCGATCATATTCGGCATACCAAACTGAAGCATAGAGATGGTCGAAGATGTATGAGCGATGAGGCAACAGACGTGTTGACGATTGTTGGGAAATTTGGCATAAGAACTGTGCATTCGCAGTGATCACTGTCAAGATACGACTTCGACAAATAATTTAACATATAGAAGGGAGTATGACTGACTAAAGTAATTCTCTTCTCCCTTCAGTATTTAAGCGATTCGATCTTCGGTCGTCGAATCAAAATGACGTTGAGTGCGGTTTTATTTACTTCAGCAATTTGAAGATATTTGTATTATACGCGTAGCAGAGGCAATGCTCAAGAATAACATTAGATGGAAGCATTTCATGGTTAGCTCAACCGTCAACAAGTTAGGTCATCCGAATCCACCATCCACAGCTCGGATTCCTCAGGAAACAAATATCTTCTCGTAATGTTTTAGGTACTTTCACAAAGCACTAGTTGTGCACTAGGAAATACCTTTATCAACCTGTAAAATAACCTGCAGCATGCTACTTCATCGGTTGCGTGTTTTTCCATTTGATTGTTGCTTTCATATCGCTCATAACCGACAAAGCGACCAACAACGACTCGATATTTAAGGATTTGGGATGATATATTATAAAGATGCCGTAATAAAATATATTTGGTCCATTTAATGTAACTCATAAAGCAATGCAAAAAAATGAAAAAGAGACGATCGTTGGGTGATTTTGAGATAAAATACCACAAAAAATTCCATGAGGTCGATAAAATCAACCTATAAAAATTATACCGCATATTGATGAATAAAACGGCATGTCGTGTTAAGTACTGTTGGGATTAATTTCAGCTCTTTTCGGTGTTTGTGATTTTCCAATTCCTAACGGAAATTTTCCTCGTTCTTTCTGGATTGGCCAAATTACTTGATTCTGTCCACTCGAGTGTCCAGTGGAATTGTCCGGTTTGATGTCCGACTCGTTTCTCATGGCCTATTTCAGTAAATTAGTGTTGTTGTCGCGCGAAGCATAACAATACGTAAGTAATTTCGCTGAACGCAACAAAGCGAACACAAAATGCGAATGCAATTATGATTTCAAGTATAATATTTTCGATGCGATTATACAATGCAAACTTTAGAAAAACATATTTTGTGTTCTGCGTTCATTTCCAACGATCTCCGAGACCGAAATTAGGTGATTCTGAACCTTTCCGACTTCTTCAATTTTTATACTTGCTTTTTTCATTTCACTTTATTCAATTATCTACCTGTTCTATTTATGCTTACGTAAATTCCTGCTCATTAAGTGATCCATGAAGATAGGATATATCAACGTGGTGGTGTCGAAGAACGTACCCGTTTGATGGCACAAATGTTTAAGCAGCAAACAAGTGATTGAGCAGTTTCAGATACAAAACTGCTCCATGGAAAGGCATTTTTCCGACTCGTTGCATAGAGCATTTTTTAAAGGTATAGGCATTTAAGCCTATAAGCTTCCTTATTTAAACAATTTATGATTGGCATCTTAAGTATTTCTTTGATCGGACTTGTTATATCTACAGCCGAATATTCACACTACGTCCATCACTATCTTTAAATCTTCTAAACGTAATGGAACGATCGATTCATATTCCAGTTATGGATCGGCTGTATCCTGCAAAGGGAGCTAAAAAATGGGAATAGGTTGGTGCAGTGAACGTTTTCATAAACGTCTCATCATTTCTGTACTTGCGGCGACCACGTTGAAAATTCACCTGTCATTCTTCCATTGCTCGTCAGCTCTTTCATACCACATCCCTCCTCATATTTCTCTTAAGGGTTGCATCGGGAAGCTGTTTAACAATTTATCCTTCAGCGACAATTATTCAGCTTGAACCCTCAACAAGAACACGAAACTTAATTATTATATTGCATAAAGTTCAGGTGTAATAATGAAAGGTGAAAGAATCGTCGGATTAGCATCGGCTGTGAGCGTGCTAGCGATCACAGGGAGTCTCATCGTCACGTCCATCTTTTTAACGAGATCGACATTTTGCACAACGAAATTATCAATGGAATGAAAGATTTCAAGGTGATTTATGACGCCATTATGATAGCTTTAAGATGGTCATCGACTTCGATGACCACCTAAAGTATTTAATAATAAGAAATACCGGAAAATTACCTCTGCCCACTGGTCAAAGCTTTCTGGAAAACCGATCCTGCTGGTCATTGCACCAAAACGTGCACTTGACGATATCATGATTTCATAACGCCGCTTTGATCGGTTAGAATATGAATTTTTGTGATACTTAGATATTCCATTAGACATTTTCAGTTTTCAAAAAACAACGAAAATAAAAAATCCTGCTTGCAGCTTCAAAATAAACCGATAATTAGAGCAGATAAGCATAAGAAGCATCCAAATGAGAGGCCTTCTGAAATGTGAGCGTGAAAGATGACCTCAGATGTGGGCAGCCGTAGCTTTTTTACAGCGGTGATGCTTCGGTTTCGATCGTTTTGTCTCATCCGGATTTTACAGACTCTAGAGAAAAATTAACTCAAGAAATTTGTACTAATTTGCCTTTTGTATGATTTCGTTTTTGCTTTAGTTTCGACTATGAGAAAGTGCTAGCCATACTGGCGTAAAGGTTTTTTGTCAGCGCTGCACAAAAGCGATGGAATAAATTCTACAGGCGGGTGTTGAATTAAGTCGATTTATTAAATACATGCACGATTACGCATATTAATTCACATAATCTCACGCCTAGTACCGATCGCGCACTCAGATATCTGAAATTCAGTATGGAAACTTGTCCATAGACAAGAAGAATTACCGAACATCACATATGTTCATATGCGCTTAATGGAATTCTGCGATTATCGAAAGTGTAGAATCTATGAGGAGACTTCGATTTGTTGAGAATGTTAGTGCAACTATCGAAGCTTCTCTACAGCATCGATGATTTTTGAGAGTTGATAAAATAAACATAGGCATTCAACAATGTTTTCGAAGAGTGCGCTTGAGCTCTAAATTTTATGAAAACGCTTTTAAGGCAATAACCGATGAGACTTGGAAGTCAATGTTGGATATGGAAATGGAGAAATCGCCCAGAAATAATCTGAGATTATTTCGCGAGAAACGTCAGTATAGCTCTGAGAGTGAATCTGAGGAAATCCTACCATCGACAGAATTCTCGTCGAAGACATCGCAAGAAGTTGATTGCCGCAATGGTACGAAAAACTTTGACTCAACTTTTTTGCATGTGAAGTTATTCCACTACTTTTGAATATTTCAATTTATTTGTTTCGTTTTCCTTATTCTTACTCGCAATAGAGTTAGAGAGTATTGAGATGGCAAGAAGACGCGAATTCTCCTCTGGCTGGAGTAATATTGTTGAATTTTTCATAGTATTATGTTACTGCAAACGGGGCATGAAAGAGAAGGATAGATTAAAGGATATAAAGGGATAGAAAGGATAGAGGAGAAGGATGCATAGAGGAATATAAGGAATAAGATCGGCAGAAGAGCACAAAAGATCAATTTGAAACGACACACTGTCACATCAAAAATGATAAGAAACATAGTGGTGGCGACATTGGATGTAAGATTAACCATTCGCAACTTGAGACAATGAGATTTAAGCAGCCTGAAAGTTAGAGCTGCGAGGAATGGTGACCTCGCAGAACCTCGCAGAACAAATATACAACAGCACCTAACACATACGTTGTGGGCGTACGCGTTCTGCAGTCATTAATTAATAGCTTCATTGCTGTTTAGGAAATTTTATGCACTCTGCATTTATTTATAGCCTATTGTAGTTGCTATGAAAGCACAAATATGACACGAACAGATAAATACCTAATCAGCGGCGTTCTACGCTTACCGAAACTTGTTCGCTTGGCATGAATCGCTCGTAAGCTTGTTCGCCTATTCGCTCACATATTCTTTGACACATGATCGAATTTATATATTTGCTAAGATTTCAACCAAGCGACTTTGAATTTCGGTGTTTCAATAAGTATAAAAAATTACTGTTACATTTCTCTCCACCCTCATATTTCAGTCTATATGAGCGATTCGAAGCAAATTTACTCTATTCGCATCAACGCTAATTTTCTCGATCGAATCTAAAGCAACCTTCAGATCCCTTAGCCGCGCACAGAGGATTCTAGCGATCACCTTGGAGCACAATACGTGTAAAGAGAACAATGGTACCGCGTAGATTTCTGCGACAATGAAACGCAAATGAAAGTCTAAACAATTTCAAATACCGTTAATGCGGTAGAGAAATATCTTTATGCAAACGGGGCAAAATAAATGGGCAGTCCATTTAGAACATTTCAACGTTTCACTGCATCAAATTGCTAACACTTGAGATATATTTTCGGCTGAGGTATATGCTGCCGCAATTCACTCTCACCTGCTGCTTCCTCATACTACTTGTCTTAGATTCGACTAACAGCGTAATTCACAGTACTTGTACTTAAAGTTACTCGAAGAAAAAACTCTTCCAAAGAATGACACTGTTCGGTTTAAAAAAACAATGGAGCTGAAGGAAGTGATTTCCAGATTCAGCTGACGCTACCGCTTTCAGTGGCTAAAAGATGAGAACTCACGCGACCGCTCCTAATAAAGGCTCAAAAAAGAGTGGAAAAAGAGTTGAGAACACCTCAACTTAGACTTTTTCTCAACTCCGACAAAAAAATATGCGAAAAACATTTCATGTCTGATATAATTATTTGAAAATCGACTTTGAGTTCGGAACCTGACGGTGGTTCCCATTGATCCTTCCACTTTTTAGTGAGTTATAATACCACTAAAAATAAGATTAAAATAATAATTCGATGTTTGAGTAAATCTTTCGCTGCGCTAATATTTTTTAATCAGTATATTCTAAGCATTTTTACATCTCTGAGCGCCAACTTTAGACTGTATGCAATCCTTCATTGACTAATCAGAGTTTCAGAATGCGTGATAAGCAACGAATGCGCGCCCGGTTTACCAGGACCACCAGGACTGTCGGGAAGTCCAGGAGGTAACTTTGTAGTCCTTTTATGACTTCAACGCTTCCCCGTCGGAAACAAATTGGTGTACTGCTGAGGGAAAGGATTGTCCTGCTCATCAATGCCAAGGAAAGCATTAAGGTTGAGTCGGGGATTCATAAAATTCAACTTTGGATCAATTCTTCCAAACGAGAATTGAAAACAAATGCAACCACAAACAAACTTCGCATCTGCAGGAAAGCATTTCTTTTACGCGTGCTAGTAAGAGTTGCTCGGGACTGTCGGATGAAAACGAACAAGGCTGCGCTACCAGTCTTCCCCTCTTAGGTGTCCGATAGATCGGCTCGACTAGAAGAATGATGGTTTGGTGGAAGGGACAGAAAATTTTGCCTTTGAGGGTCTTGTGATATGAAGTCAATAACGCAGAACTCCCTCTCTTCCCTCTAATCCCAGTTGAGCAATCCTTGGTGGACTTATGACGGCAGCAGCTGAAAATAACTGACACCCGTTGCCACTGAGACCAAGGGTGGCTACATTAAGTTTATCGCATTTTGTGAACCCCAACGACTGCCATCTAAAAGATGGTCTTCGCATCCGTTCGAATTTTATTCCACGATGTATCTTAGAACAATCATTTCTGCTCCTGATTCCAAAAAAAAATCCGTTTTTAGAGGATGGCGATGACGGCATCGATGGTATTCCTGCTGCGGATAGCCTCACAATTAGTGACAGAAACGAGCGCTGCATTAAGGTAAGAATTTGTATCAATCTGACACTATGCAGCGACCAATATCGAAAAAGAGAAGAAAAGATTTCAGGCTAAATCAAAGAATTAAATATCAGCTATATGGATAGCAACATATCCGACAGCATCGATGCCTCAAATAAGGATAATTCCACGATGGAGATATGGACTAACTGCCGAACAGGGTAGAGAAAGAGTTCCAATCACTTTTAAAGGCAACTGCGATCTCTTTGCATGAACCATCTGGAATGCTTGATTCGCCAGTGAGGTCGAATCGCTCGTTTATAGTCTTTAATTTCTTCTGAACGGCGAAAAGACACACATTTCGAGCGATCACATAGATTGCCGAGTGCGAATACCTCAACGGCTGCAGAGCGCTCTAAGACGACGCTTCAGCAGACTGGGAGAGCGCTCCAGCGTAACTGCAGGAGCCCTGGCAAGCAGGCCAGTGCTTAGCGTTGTGTGCACCGTGTCGCTGTGTATTCCTCCTAGTACTCTAAATGAACTTAACATACTTTGGAGGCGCGCACTGCCTCTCCGACATTTGAGTTGCAGAACGCTCAAGAACGACCGATGACCTCCTTCCACTGCGAACAGTCGTTGTAACAATGAAGAACATTGCAAAGAACCCATTCCGTGGAGGTTCCTCTGACATGCACAGCACGCTCTTCGACACCATATCCACTGAGAACATCATCATCTTCGATCCCATAATTCGCTTCTCCCTCAACTCAACGATGTCGTCCTAATCAAAGAAGATGCTGCCCAAATTACTCTGTATGTTTGTAAGAGCAAAACGAGCCGTTGTGACGATAAAGTTGAATCTCGCTATGGGATGAGAATGCCAACGACTGATCGACCGAACTGCTTCTCTCGAAGTGATGAACGGCGACGATCCGATGCCCGACAAGCATGAAAGAAGACAGTCCAAACTTGGTTTCCGAAGAAAAGACGAAGGCTATTTGAAATTGCTTAGTGCGATAGTCGAGACGGCGAAGGAATGCATCACAGCGACGAGAAGGGAAACCATAGAGAAACTGTTGCGAAACGCGCGATGCGTCATCGCCGCTCATTGCAGCCAACGTGTAGCAAAAAAAGATTAACCGCCACAGCGGCGCCTATGACGATCAGAAACGACGAAAGACATAGTGCAAACGATGATACACCCAGCGGAATCCGGGAGACAAAGACTGAACATTCAATGGGGAAAAGGGCATGTTGCATTCATCACCGAGAACGATCAATGGGAAAAAGGGAACGTTGTATGCACCAACAGAAATGGAAGGCGGAGCTAGGTAGATCTGCGATGTCTTCCCTAGCGAGGGCTCGCCATTCGGACAGTAGTAGCGACCAGGGGCCTGTCCCTGGTCGCTACTACTGTCCGAATGGCGAGCCTTTGCTAAGGCAGATTTCGCTGATCTGCCTCACTCCACCCTCCATTTTCGGTGATGCATGCAACGTTCCCTTTTTCCCATTGAATGTTTAGTCTTTATCTACCAGATTCCGCTGGGTGTATCATCGTTTGTACTATGTCTTTCATCGTTTCTGATCGTCATAGGCACCACTGTGGCGGTTAATCTTTTTTTGCTACATGTTGGCTGCAATGAGCCGCGATAAAGCATCTCGCGTTTCGCGACAGAAACTGATGTGAGGTCCAATCAGAGCAACACCATCCCCGTTCCTTCCCACTCAGGAACGTGACGGTTATAGTAACGCTGAGCTTTCGAACATCTACAGCAGCTGCCGACAATTAAAGGACGTCTGTACCATATGAAATCAGCAGTAACTGCATGTACACCTCTGTAGGTCGATCGTAGTTGTTCTAGAAAGATCCAATCAGGCCAGCACAGGCGTGAGCGAATTCTCGTCGGAACGACCTCGTGCATCCCCATGTTAGCGGCTACAAGCCAGTGCTGCTAGAGATCCCGAACGTGTACAGAATTTGTCAGTCAGAAGTGACGCGAACTTTTACGATGATGAGATGCTTCATGACGTCAAGGTGAATGCGATCTCGAGGCAACTAGCGGCGAACGCCGTCGGAAATTCTGTTTATGATACTCTAGGCGATGTTCCCACTGGGCGAAAATTGCCTCATGTCCTTCTTCGACAGCAAGTAGAAGCTCGCGGTTTAGCAGACCCCTTCGCATAAAAGAGACAGCTGAGAGGGAGGGACCTCAGACAGTACAAAAGCGACGTGCTGCAGTGAACGACGACCTCGGTTGGTCGTGTCGACTATAGCTAAATGGATGTAACTTTCTCCAGGTCCCTCGCCTATTGTCGGTTCGTTGCGAGCAGAAGTCGAATGTAACGTGAATGATCAATAAAATGGGCCGAAGAAAGAACTTTCCCTGTCCACTGCAGCACGTCCTTTTGTACTTTCTGAGGCCTCCGCCCTGGCAGAATCTCTTTTATTCGAAGGAGTATGCTAAATCGCGAGCTTTTGCTTGCTGTCGAAGAAGGGCATGACGCAATTTTTCGCCGAGTGAAAATAACCGCCGAGAGTACCGTGAACAGAATTTCCGGTGGTGTTCACCTCTAGTGACCTCGACTTGTGTTCACCTCTACGCCGTGAAGCATCCCGTCGTCGTGAAGACTAGCTACAGCTCGTCAAACTCAGTTAGTACGAACTGAGACACCTGCTCCTGACCTTAGGAGAATTCCATCCTCACATCGGCCAGTTTCCATGAGGTAACCATTACCATCACTCGACCACCTTCATCAAAATTCCCGGTACAATCTTGTTCTTTCTTTAACCGTCCCTGCTTAAAACGCCGTTTGAAAAAACATCACTTAAAAGTCAACAACGAATTTCAGTGTCCAGCTGGTCCGCCAGGCCGTCCCGGCTTTACAGGACATCCTGGTCAACCAGGCTTTGATGGAATACCTGGCGAACCCGGAGCTGATGGAAAGGATGGCGACTGGGGACCACCTGGCCCACCAGGTGATAGAGGACCGCCAGGTTAATGCACAGTAAATTCAGTCGTTTTTCAAGTCAGTTATGGCCAGCTTAAGAATTGAAAAGAGGTCACCTGCTAGGGTTCACTTTTGTGGCGTCACTTATAACGCGATGCTTGCAACAGCATTCGTATCATATGTCAAAGAGTGAAAGCATAGAAACCGTTACCGTTATTGGAACCTCCATAAGAATAGGACCCGTCGATTTTGGACAGAAACACACTGTGGCATTGGAAAATAAAGTCGAAATTAGAGGTACATCCTCTACGTCCATATCAATAATTTCTTTCTTATTTATATCTCATAACTATTGGGAGTCGTATGTTATATAATGGCAATGAAAGCAAATAAAAAGCACGATTTCATATAGCCCCTAAATCTGCAAAGCTGTTTTCAGGCCCTTCTGGTGAGCAGGGTCCTCAAGGGGAAGAAGGTGCGCCAGGCATTAAGAATTTGAGCCAAATTGGTCCAAGGGGACCACCCGGACCGCCTGGACCACGTGGACATGATGGAAGACCGGGAACTGAAGGTGCACGTGGAAAGCCGGGTCGCCCAGGAAAACGTGGTCCGGCTGGTAAACGTGGTGCAAGTGGACGCGATGCAGACAGCGGAAAGGTAGGCCTAACGACATCTTAAATAATGCCAGATCCGAAAGAATGTATGAAGCGATGGCATAGTTTCCTTTAACGAAGTACTTTAAAACTGCACTTTTTGAAAGCGTGGTTCTGCTGAGACCAATCTGAAAATACGTAGCTGATACGTTTTCAAACAAAAGGACCTTCTTATCTGCTGGTTCAATTTGTGTCTGAATGTTTGATGATTGTGAACTTCGAGCTGGTCGGCTGTCGATTTCCGGATCTAAGGAATTCCCAGCCTGAATTGCAAAAACTTTCCATGCTGTTCTCATAATTCGTCCATTATTCACGGCTTATTTCCTCATCTTTGATGCAGTTACTCACAGTAGTGATATTCACCATAGTTAAGAATATAAGGTATAAGTTGTCGGCCACTCGAGGTCTTCAAATCAATGAAGTCATAGTAGAGGATTTTCTGCTCTTATAAGAACAGACCTACCACTTCGAAAACCTCAAAACTGCGAAGTTACAAATGCAAAATGCTTTTGCGTGTTTTAAGCTGGAAAAAGGTACGCCCTATATTCTTACTTACACGATACCAGAATGTGTGAGCATCAGTGCACACGTTTTCAGCGTGGAAACGCAGGTGATCCAGGAAACGATGCTGGGTACTGTCGTTGTCCACCACGTACCGGCGCATCTGGACAGCTCCCAGCGATCGATGACGGACGTTCGAATCCTTATTGGCAATAACATCCCCTGTATCATCTCGTTTACACGTCATGTATGCCAACTATATCTCATACGCCTTGTTGAAACGATCTCGCATGATGGTTTCGTGGCATTTAATCCTTTATTGAAATTGCCTATCAGACATTTCTCGGCAAGGGACAGGGAAATATAAGAAATGAAAACATAAGAAAGTGTGTCGTATTTTAGATGCCATTTGCAGCTTGGAGGGGAAAGCGCAGGTGTCTTTCTAGGTGGATGATCCCTCGATATATCTCCAAAAAATTAGTGGAGCACTAAAACTGCTTCGTTTCTGAGCAGTCCATCTTGCGGTTGAATTGTCCTCTCGTCCCCTCTCTGAAACACATACGCGATCCTCTGCAACATTGAATATGATCAAGTGCAGAGACAAGTCGGGAATTCCATTAAATAGAAATGCACAATATGCGCATTTGCAAAAGTGGCTCTGCGTGCCTATAATGATGCTCATAATAAATTTAATGTCGGATATAAGCGACCATCATCGACTATATTAAAACTCTACTATTTGGATGCTAGCAATTCAGATAATCGCAAATTCGAAAGCTCCCATTTCTGAAATTCCACACCACTACGAAGCCTCCAAGTTACGTGACGAGGTCAAAACCCCCTCCTATGAGGTCCTAGAAATATCAGTTCTTTTATTATCACCTTTCATTCAAACTGTAGACTCAATTACGGCCTCGGAAGATACCGGTAGCAGTGCAGAATGGACAATAGGGAGGACTTCCCCAGAACCTCAATTTTTTTTGTGCAGTGACTAGGCAGCGTTAGAACCTCGTGAATGTTGATGCACTCTCGTATTTTACATCTAAATCCGTTCGTTCTGGTCCTAGTAGATTTCCCACATCTCAAAGAGCTTCCGCTCATTTAGTGAAATCGTCGGTGGTCATTAACAGGCTTTTACGCGTTCCTCACGTGGTCAGCAACGACCAGGTTGTTTCCAGAACCTCAGTGGTTGGCTAAGCATCACGTGCTTCATTGTTTTGTCCACTGTTAGCTCTTAGTATACCTGAATTGACCTCGCACCTACGACTGGAAAGTCAAGCTCTGAACAATGAAACTTTCAAAAAATGAATAAACCATTTGAGCATAACCAAATGAACAAAAAGTAACTGTTGCCTTTATTCAGATTTACGCCTGTGAAGTCTCAAGAAATACTTGCAAATGAAAGCAGGCTGGACAGAGATCGGAATGTAAAGCTTTTAACACAGGTTTTTCATCTGGAATTCTATACGAAAGAAAATGCGGACAACTTCTTTTGTTGTCTGACGTACATCCCTCCTCACGTCTGTCCATAAAATGGAGTTCCAGCCAGAGCTCCAGCTATAATTGCTTCACATCAACCGCTCCTGACGTGCGACGAAAAAGTATTTATTGAGAACATCGAAGTCCGACTATGCAAAATTTAAGACGGATATTCAAATGTATTATAAACTAGCACAATGCAGCGTGCAAAGCTCCGTTACGACTTAAAATAACAACTCATCAGCGAAATTACACAAATATACCCGCGCGAGGTGTGCCCACCACAGCTGCTCACTGCCAACGCCCACTTCATTGACCCGAAAAGTGGTATAATTCAAATTTTACGGTTAAAATGTCCGCCCATCTTTTTCTCTCAATCGCGATCACGTATTTTATCACACTCTCTACACGGAAAGAATATAAAGAGCATAAAACGTGTCAACCGGAATGGTCACTATTGAAGTGCTTTTTTGTAACGCTCATCGACGTTCTTCCAATTAGCGACCTTCCAGATTGCTTTCGCATAGTCCGCACGGACATTCTTATACTGTAGGTAATAAGCGTGTTCCCATACGTCGATCGTGAATAAAGGGATCAAGCCTGGAATTAATTCATCATTTTCAGAAACCATAGCAGATGAACATGCAAATAGCAATCGAACAAATATTGCAGCAGTCGGTGAGAATGTTGCAATAATGCTATCGTTTATTAATGCGACGATTTGTTGAGTGAAATTTATTCCAAACTTAGAGATGTTGACGCCTTCTTTATAGTAAATTCCTTCCAATTTCCCTTCAAGTTGAGCAATAAGATAGTGCCTCGCAATATGCCCATAAAGAGTGCACGAGTTTTCAGACGATAAAGAACCACCACGCTGGCAAAAAATTTCTGCACTACGCTCAGTGGTGATATTGGCAAAAGACACGAGGCACCCTCTTCCTACGTAATCCATCGAGGATCCTTTTAAACGAAGTCTGATCGATGTGGAAATTTTCCGCTCAACTCGCTCCTTCAGAACCTCTTTCCACTTTCAAAATTTCAGCAGTCTAAAAACAAACAAAATCGATCTCTAATTCTCAAGAAGGTCACCTGCCAAGATAAACCGAAATATTTGTCTGTTTATGTGGCAATGCCAGGTAGCATTGGCCAAATAATAATAGGCCAAGATACATGTTAAGCAAAACTAGGCTAGCGTAGAAATTCTTCACAACTCGCTCTCAATTAATAACACTGAATAGACATATTCACAGTAAACTACCGGTGGTCTGCTCAAGAATATCCTGATTGGCAGTGGCGGCTAGTTCGAGTCGCTTAAGAGCCTTGTTGTATCCCAACCATCCCCAACCGGATCCTTGCACCGCAATCGAGAGAGCACTCAACTTCTCCTGCATCGATTGCAATGAGCCGAAATCTTTCTTTATTTGTGCTAGCAATTCCGCTGCAACATATCTCTGCTCAATTGAAATTCATAAGCGTTAGGGGGCTTGAAATGTGCAGCTCGAGTTCTAGTAACGATATACACCAGTCTGTTTCCTAGAAGCTCTTAGGTCTGAACTCTTCAGATTGATCCCGAAACGGATCCTGTGTTGCGGGGGAGACAAATAATACCGAGGCTCTGCAAAGTTGCTCCTCTCAAGATGAAGATCGTGCAATGCAGTTTCTTGCTTCAGACTCACTCTGCAGTCAGCTGTTATATTGATAAAATAAATCTAGTAAAAAATTCCTAGAATAAAGAACCGTGGGAGAGGGGGTTGAGGGGAGATCGCAGAGAACCGCGAGGAGAAGAGGGACGAGCGACCGGCAAGAAGTACCACAATCGGACCGGTGGAAAGGAAAGTAAATAATCTCCGTTAAAATGCTTCTTTGTCTCCTTTCCTCCACCTTCACAAAAATCCCCAGGTAGGAAGTAGGGAAAGTTTGTGATGGACTTATAAACTATGCCACGCATGCAAACGCTCAGTTTTGTTCAAAGACGAAAAAAAGATGTCGGAAATTCATCCACGTATTTGTTGCATCTCAAAGCTGCTTTTTAATCTGCTTCCTCCTTGACCGCTGTTTTATCTTTGAAGTTATTGAAACCATTAAATGAGTACAATTAATGCGTCGAAGTAAGTGACAATGAGAGAGTCTTTTATGCCTCTTTCACGAAAAGACAACGACCCGACGACAGGTGCCGATGAATGCCAGAGAGTATGACGACTCGGCGACTGTGCGCTGGTAGGGAATACTGAAAACGTGACAAACCTGGGCAATATATCTTCTAGTAGGATTGAAGATCTTGAATCTGTGATCCCACCGCATTTTTACACAGGTAACTCACATCATGGGTCGTGAGAAGTTTACCTTTACAATGAAATTAGAGGTGGAGAAAGTAGGTGGATGCAAAAAAAGTCTCTATGAGCGGATGGCTTCACAGCAAAACCAGGAAGAGATCTATAAAACAAGATGACATACTATTCAACGATCATTATACGCCACTGTCGCATATATGAGACATTAGAAAACGATCTCACAGCATTGAATTCCATTTCTGATTGTTCAAGATCATCTCAAAAAAAAGAAAAGAGAATGACCCAGATGAGCACAATAATGAAGGCTCCAGAAAGCATCTTAATGAAGTCACCATCTCTAGCAATAATTAACGACTCCCGTGAACGGCAATAATCATATTCGAAATTATTTTTGAAATAAACTCGAATAAATTAAGTAAAGACTGAAACTTACGACTTGGCTCTCCTCCATCCTTCGCAAGATTGGTCCAGTAAATGCTGTGATTTATATGCCCACCACCATTGAACTTCAACGCATGAGCACATATGATCGCCTTTTTCGTATCACCTATATTCATTCTAAATTATAAACAATACTCTATGGATACTTTCAGTTATGTATGAATTAAAATGCCTTTATCCTTGAATCCCGTATACATTTTAGCAGTTAAATTCTATTGAAATTGCAGAATCGGCCACCTCTACTTAGCATTTTCTACTGCTAATTGCGTTGTAGAAGCCATTTTCGAATCAAGTTGATGACAACATTAGCCATTGATTATGACAGTGCGTCGTCAACTTATTGCTTTGCAAAAAATTCTTTTAAATAAGTGAAAGATAGAAAAAATCGCAACCTACCTTTAGCGAGAGCCTCATGAAGACCCTCTTCTGCTTGATTGAGGTTGTTGACGTAGGTGGCATGATGCTTTTGGTGATGCACCCGAAGGATATCGGCTGAGATGATCGGCTCCAGAGCGTTATAGTCGTATGGCAAATCGGGAAGTGTGTGTTTCGTACGTGATGCTAAAGCCAACCTCACACTGCAAAAACAGCAATTAATACGTTTTCCTGAATAGTAAACAAATAAATTAACTTACAAAACGACGTCAATCTAAGAAACACTGCTGAAGTGGACACATAACCTACTCGAAGGTTGAGGAGCATGATTTGGGAGGACAACGGAAGGAAAGTAAGGAGAATGAAAGCTGAGATGGAATAGCCAACTATTCTGCGAAAAAATAAAAACGTAACGTGTCAGAACGCCTGTTGAAAGTCGGCAATCCTCTTCTTAAGGAGAAGGCGGAAATTATTCGGACAGTGGACGGGTTCTAAATCATCCATTCCGGGATGGGGGTGATTGGGAAGGGTGGAAGTGAACGGATAGGAAGCACAGAAAAGAGAAAGATGCTTCCACCTCCTCTTCTCGAAACCCCCTCCCTCCACTCTCCCTCCTAGTACCACAGCTAGATCGGTGGGTTTATTTCGCAAAATTTGCAAACCGCTAGAAAAAAGTAAACAGTAACATCTCAACGAATGAAAGCCTGCTATTGCCGTCTCCTCAGCACATAGTCGTTTTCAGGTTTCGAAAGGAAAACAACTCACTAAAATAGTTCATCACAAAATATAAAACCAAAGGCGTTGTGGTCTCCTCAAGAATTCATCCATATAAAGCCGACAAACCTCTGGCGAGTGAGTAACGGGATGGTACGATGAGCCGAATTCATTGTCTCCTGAAATCAATTTTGCACTGAATCGACGAAAGTACTGATGGAAAATGCCGAAACGAAAGAGCACAACGAGCGCTCTTTACCATTTTATGTGGGCAAAGATTTCTATCGCACAATTTTTTATAACGTAACAGTAGGGCATAATGATTTCTCTCGCGTAAATAGTAAAAATGAGCAATCTTCACTATTAGCACATCGATCAGATATGTGCCGCTCCTAACGAGGAACAAGATATCCGAGAGGTTTGCAGGGAAAATCGTCGAAATTTCTCTCCACCTCGATCGCTGAGACGAAAGTATTTCGTCAGAAATTGTTTATTGAGTCGATGAAAGGGTTCAATTTCATAGAAAATGAAACTTCTATAAATCCCTTTATCGGCGAAAACTCTGAGAGAACCCTCTAAAAGAGTTGGAAGAATAAAACATATGCGAGCTAGTTCACTTCTAACCTCGTTAACTTCACTGTGAACATCCCCCGCCTCGTTTCCACTCTCATTTCTAAAAACAGATTAAGAGACTGGATAATGATGGCACCGCTGCCTCAAATTCCAAGTACCCGGCAACATCGGATCGCCTCTCGCAACGAGAACAACCGACAACCTATATGCATTGAGTGCACACTGAACGCAGCATAGCAAGTGCATAACGACCTATCAATAAACATGACGGCGAGCATTTCTCTGTTTCTCTCCTTCTTCTTCCCTCTCTCTCTTTCTCTCCGCCGGAGCCGGAGTTTAAAGATTGCTCCCCGCGAATTGAAGGGATCTTCCCTCTCTCTCTTTCTCTCCGCCGGAGCCGGAGTTTAAAGATTGCTCCCCGCGAATTGAAGGGATCTTCCCTCTCTTTCTTTCTCTCCGCCGGAGCCGGAGTTTAAAGATTGCTCCCCGCGAATTGAAGGGGAATAATCGATTTACCACTCGAATATCAAAACGAAATTCAAAGGTCATATCGGCAAATTCTGCGATATATAAAATACAAGAAAAAAAAAAGCTATATTTAATGATTACTACGAACAGCTGACGAAAATTATTAGAGCAAAATATTAGTGGAACACAAAGAGATGCGCTAATTAATTATTTTGCATGTGACGTTATCAGCGGCAATTTTCAACGATAGTGGTGGGCATTGTTCGGGAAAGATTTCCCACAAAGGTAAAGGATCTATGTTTCGGGTAGTTTGTTTCTCTCCTGAAATGCTCCACAAATCAATGAGTGGGAATATGGCGGTTCTAGGGGGAATTCTCGAATTATGAAGAAGAAAAAGAAACGCATCAACGAGAAATGAAAGGCAAAAGCAGAGGACAACCAACAAAGTTGAGTTTCACCGATGAAAGTATCCGGATGAAATGTATCTGAGGAGCTGCGCTTCCGGAATCCACTTCTTTCTGGGCGAGTCTGAATTTGAGCAAATCCGACGAAATTCATTCGATAACATTCGGGTCGTCTGTCCTTAAGAATATCGCAATACACGGCACGAACGATGAGCAGATGAGCTAACCCTCAGATGGACTCCACTGGTCTCACTCTAGTTTCGAGGATATCTATGCTTGCGTTGTGCGAAAACGACGATCGATGAAGTCATTCACAGCTATAGAAAATTACGCCATTCTATTGACAGCCGAAGTTTTCTGGATGAATGGATCGTATTTTCTGGATAAATGAATGGAAAAATGCATTCAACGATGGAAATTCCGCACATTGATTTAGCGTAGTTGTTCTTATTCGATCTTCTGACCGTCAACTTCTAGCGCTTGAGCGTTACGAAGTAGTTTGATATATTTCAGTTCTCTGAACGTTGCGGAGAGTTCTGGTTGCTGAAATTCAGCCTTTTTGGGAAGAGATCCTCGACTGCCGGAGCGAGAAATGGAGCCCTTTAGGAGCGTGAAAGTACTTATGAGAACGTTTAGAGTAACGTTGTTGTGACTATTAAGTTAAAGGAACTTTCTGATGATGGGAAGACCAGTTCATCAAATGGGAGATTTTGCACCTTCCAGCGATGATATACCACGATATATTTGAGGAATTGCCTCATGTCTAAACAGACACGCTAATGGACATGGATCGCAAGAAAGCGTTTTTCTGCAGATAATAGACTTTACTGGCTGTAATCGAACGATGCAGATCCCCGGAGCCGCAGATCCGGAGTCGTGCAACCCTTCCGCACCAGAGGTCGACGGTGATAAGTGCCAATTTTTCCTTAACTATGAATTGTCGTTTAAGCTTTACACGTCAATAGCTCTGGTACTTTATGCCATTTGGACAAGCTTAGTCGAAAGAGGATGGATGATAAAGGCCTCTCGGATGCTCGTGCATTAGCACCCAGATTACCTCAACCCGAGATATGCTTTCCTCTTCAGTGGTCTCTATAGATCCGTTTCATTGATGGGAAATCTCATAATCTCATACTCTCTCAAATATCTCCTCATCGGCAAACAATATCGCCTTGCTGCATACTTTGGAGAGCATTAGAAGTGGGAAGAATCCCACCAAATAACGCTGATATCGACCTTATCTGCCGCAAACAACTACGGCAACGACCGCAAGAGCTACGATAAAACGCGAAAAATGCGACCCACCAAAAGCGTCCAACATCCTCCTCCCTCCCACCTGCCAACGTATGGTCCAGAATGTGATCCAGAATGGTGGAGAAGAATCCTGAAACGCGTTATTTGGTGGGATTCTCGTGATCCTCCTGCGTTATGGTGGGATTCTTGTGATCCAGAATGGTGGAGAAGAATCCTGAAACGCGTTAATTCGATCCGTCCTGAAATTATGGTGGGATTCTTGTGATCCAGAATGGTGGAGAAGAATCCTGAAACGACGCTGATCCTCATCCAATGCCATCCCTCGTCCAAAATCCCCTTTAAATTCTCCCCTCGTTAATTCTCCCCCGTTATCCGTTAATGATCCCCCGTTATCATTCTTGTGATCCTCGTTTTCTCCCTTTTGGGATTCTCCATGCTTCTGATTCGTTATGCGTTTCGCTGAATGTTGGATGGTGTTATCAGATCGGCGATTGATTCTCTTGTGACTTTGGATCCTTCTCGGAATCGCGTTTTAACTTGCCGAACAATAGCAAATGCGAGGTTTCGAGCAGTTTCCGCTTCTTTATTGCGCGAATATGGAATCTTTTTTCGGTCGATGCCGTTAACGCTCCGACTCCTTCAACTTTCACGGTGTGCTCAAGTCGTTTCGATCTGCACTCTACTGTTGCCTATGATCACTTCCCCTGGACTCATCTAATCGTCCACGTCTCGTTGAGGGTCTGCATTATCTGTCGAGATGCGGGTAGGCTAAACTGCGGGATGGCACTGGTATAACTGCGAACAGTTCATAACGCTTATGTGGTAAGTGAGGAACAAGTACCGAGACGACTGCAATCATCGGCATGACCCCGTAGTGGCACCCTGCTAACCTCAGGCTGATGCTAACCTCCTCATGTGCTCCCGCTGCAACGCTTCTGCCCATTTTGCGTCGTGAACAACCTAACAGCTGGAATGAAGACGCGGGCCCATCAACCCGTTGCACATCCACTCGATCGTACGTCGGACTATCCTCACGATGCATGTTGAGCAGTTGCTTAACCTGCATGTTCTTGACCTTGACCTTGCATGCCGCCTGATCTGTTGTAGATTGCTCTGTCTCGTAGTTGCTCTCACACATTAAACCCACTGTGGATGTAAATAAATCAATGAATAAACAGATGAAGGATAAGGAAGTTGCGTTACTTGAGCGTCTTTATTCCTTCCTGAAGAGGGCACCTCCTAAAGTGCAACGGAGTCGTTTTCCCCTCCTCTATAAGCAGGGAAATCCTTGAAGCCTCTGTAGGGCGCAACATTTTCACAGAGATTTTTTTGTTGAGTAAAAAGGAAGGGCGCCTAATGAACCGTCATATCGAAAACTTCAGTTTTTAATGATCAAATACGCTATTCCCTAATTCATTTAAAGCGAAATTTTTGAGACGCAGAATGCAGGTGCAATTCTTCCCTACAATTGCCTAGGCGCAGTTAGATTTTGCGTTCTCTGTTTTAATTTGTCGCTCCGGAGTCGGTAGGCTGTGACCCGTTCGCCTATGTAGCAGGAAGGGGATCTCACTAGCAGGTGTGAGGTCAAGATGCCACGGATGGAGGATTTATGTTAATGCTTGATGAGGTTTGTTCACTGCGATTTGGGCGTCACTGACGACCCAGACATTCGGAGGTGGGGATCGACCGGCGTTCTATTTTTCGGGTGCGGGGATGCGCTCGACCTTCGCCCTTAGGATGCGTTAATTGGGTGATTAGATAAGCCGGGAGATTCGGCGCTTCCGATCGATGTTTTATATGATTTAATGCTAAATTGTGAAAAAAACGTTATTCACGTTGAGTGAAAGCACCACCAGATGCATAGAGGGCAAAGTTGGCGTATTCGGGATGGGGGATAGAGAAAGAGGTCAATGCGAACGCTTTATTAATCCTTGAAAATTGCTGGAAAAAGAAACGATGGCAGCAAAATATCATAATTTCTTCTCGCTATGTGCTTTTTGTGACGCGCTTTCCAGGTTTCGTTTATATTCATTGAAAGTAACAAGATGACGACGAGTACGTCAAATGAAACAGCAATAGGATGGCAGCTCAACTCAAATAGTCAAAGATGGGAAGATGTGGCGTTTGTGGTGTAATGGTCAGCATGGTTGCCTTCCAAGCAATCGACGGGGGTTCGATTCCCCCCAAACGCAGAATAGTCGTTTTGCAACTCGTTCACCAGAAATTTAGTTGACTTCTGAAGTCTAATTTCATTTATTCCACTTATTCATGAATTTTATCTTAATTCCATTTGTTCTCTTTCATTCGCGAAGTGAAAGCTTCTTCTGAATGCACCAATACTATCTGCGCTGAAATTTATCGTTCTGAGAGTGTCTACTGGATGCTTATAATAGAGGTCGATCTGCATTTAATTATGTGATAGTTTGTTAGTGATTTCTATCAGGGACCCTTTTTTGGAATTGGGTTCTTACCAGCAACGAGAAATTTATGCTACAAACTGAATTCTTTGACTCTTTTCTCATTGACTCTTTTGGAGTCAGTCGGTTACGTCAACGATCCAGACAAAATCCTTTCGACGACGGTCCTGCGGCCGAACATTCCCTCCATCTGTGCAGCCTCACAACCTCGATGTTCTTGCATATTAGAGTGTAGTAGTTGTTTACCGTTTTACATCGCTCAAATTACACGTAAATGCTGCACTGTCAATGTCCCACATACGTTATATTCTTCAATTTACCTGAGAAGGTAGATGGACGTTTTATGCACGCATAAAAAATATCCCATTAGAAGTAAAGTATGAAAGAAGTTTTATCATGGGAGAAGGTCGTTTCCGATAGAAATTCCTCCTGAAAAGAAGATTTATTAAGAAGGAACTCTTCTCAGCAGATTTGCACACTATATTTTCTTGTTTTTTTGTAAAAAAATAGAGTGTATTTGCGGTGATATATCGGAAGGTATTTCAGGTATTCCCATCGACCGCATAATTAATCTTAAAGAATATTCCGAGTCGAATATTGGAATTTCAATTTGTGGAGTGAATTCTGTGGCGAAAAACTCCTCCCAACATCGAATATTTGATGAATAACCGCAAATTGACTGAAGGTAATTTTTCATCTTGTCTTATCGATTCTTTTCCTTAAATTCTTCCACATTTTTGCGCCTTAATAGAGAGAGTTGAATTTTCCACGAGTGAATAAAAGAAAATAGTGTTTATTTTCTTGTAAATGGAGATGATACTATGAAGAGGAGCATAAAAGACCGTTTTTCTTCTAAATTTCTGAAAGAACATTGCTCTGGGAAGTAGGGAAAGAACATTGCTAAGTTTCTCGATGCAACTGCTAGAAGCCGTATTTAATAATACCCCGATATGTTTTATAGCCTTTTTTTCGCTTGCCGATACAAATTTCCCATCATTTTATTCATCGTAACCTTTCCGATTGGGAAAAAATCACTTCGGAGCATTTAATAGTACGACTTTATAGCACCATAATGACATTATATCTCGTGGATATGTTTATTTGTCAATGCAATCTTCGAATCCACGAATTATAGGATTTGTAGCAATAAAGCTTAATAAGTTCTCCTCCGCACGGTCCACCTCAATTCGTCATGGCCGATTATTGTCGCGTAAGTCACTCAAATACGCTAAAAATCTCACCTATCGAATGTCGACATTTTCGGCAACAAATTTCACTGCTATTTTCATTGTTGTCGCTTATTCGAATGATCGCTTTTCTTGGCAGTGATCTTCATAAATTGCCCGTTCTCGGTTCGCTCTCTCACAGTTCTTCTTTTATATTTTCAGCATTTTTGCAGATCTGCATTCTGCAGGCGTCATGTCTAAGTGCAAATATGCTTGTCTGGCCGTCTATCTTGGAAGCTGTTTTAATCCACTGATGACAGAAGACTGATCACTGAATTTGGTGGTTTAGTGCACATCGCGATTGATTGTCAAACGGTGATGAGTCGACGGCTGCTGACTCTCTTATCACAGCGTTATTGATCGTCAGCACACTGTGCCGTCTCTGTAGTGCAGCGCATTCGGTGGTTAATGTCGCCGCTGCAAAAGATCTTAGGGCACTGCGAAGAAAGGAATCTAGGTTTGAGGGGTTGGGGAAGAATGTTAGCACAGTCTGGAGTGACGCATGTGCATTTTTAGTGCTTCGATAGGTTTCCATGACATTCGACTTTTCTCCAAAGTCATTGACGGAGGGTGGGCGGGTATATGAGATGGTGACGTGCAGTTATTGATTTGATACGATAAGGAATTGCAGTTTTTGATGGTATGCTCATCAAGACGGCTGTCACTTAAACGTTCGTCCACTGATCACAGCGACTTTCCGAATCAGTCATCGTCCTACAGTTTCGTTTCCACTTCAGAAGGCATACGTTTTCTTGTGCCCCATTTCATACCCCGTCGTCGCGTTTTTTATTTCAATAATCGCTGGTTTATACTGCACTCAGAAGGATCGTTCTGTATTGCTCGGGTACTGTGCTGGATTGCCTCAGGCATTTAAACGTTTCTGTATATGTGGGAAAAATTTGAGGCGTTCTTTGTGTTCGCTGTGCGCCGGGGATTCGATGTAGAAAAGGATGGGAGCGAAGGCTTTCTTCCCGACAATGAATAGCACATAATGTAGCTATGTGTTTTGTCACTAGATGCGCCAATAGGTACGGCGTTACGTTGGCATTAAATAATGCTCATCTCACTAGTGCCAACGGGAACGCAAAAGTCGAAACATTTCAATCAGTATCTCTCATCTGAGACCGAAAGTTTTTGTATATCTGTTGAATAGCATTCTCACTGCCTAAAGAACGAAACGTCGCTATTTCTTTCTCTTATCCGCCCACCGAATCCCGATAGCGCAGCGGGAATTAGCACGAACGGCGAATGAAGGCAAGAAATCAGCCGGAAATTGAGGGTCATGTACAGGCGATAGTCTGCCGATCCGGAAGATCCGGAAAACAGTATAGTATAGTAAGTATGGCAGAGCGCTGTCTTGCTATGATGTGAGAGAGTGATCGGTGTAAAACATGCGCTTAACAGTAGCGCTCATCGTGTTTGTGTATGTATGTATTTGTGGTATTTTTATTGTTATTGAACGATTCAAGTCGTCCATTGCATTATTCGCGTCGACTAAATTCGTCTACGTAATCGCCACAACAATCGATCTTGAATGGACTATGCTTGCTTCAACCCGTCAAAGCATCGCATTAAATCGGTTGGGAATTGGCCAGTTGCCCTATATCGACCCCAACTTGAGCCAGGTTTAGCCTATCCGCATTTGATCATATGCTAATAACGGCTTCAGTCGACTTCTAGCCGCAATCAGAGTGAGAATTGAATTCTATCCACGTCCCATTTTGTACACTTCATCGATAAGCATAAAGGTTTTTCAACGTTTAACTGAAGTATCCGTGCACGATTAGGCGGAAATATTCGTTGCCAAGTGTCATTCAGAATATCGCTCCCTCTCTCGTTCCCACATTCTCGATGACCCCCACTTATCGTGATTATCACTGTGAACCATCTAATGCATGAATCTAAATGATAGCAATAAAGTGGTGATAACGGCAAAATCGCGAAAAAATAAGATAAAGCAGGAAGTGGATGAGAACACTGAGCAGAGGATGCATTAACTTAATGAAGGCGAAATAGTAGAGGTCACTTGGAACAGCTATTAGAGGTTTGACACTGCGGGCAGGTTGAATGAATTCAGTGATTGAGAGAAGATTGCCTCTTAGGGGGAAATTTCCTATCTTTGCTCAAAACGGGGATAAAACGAGCCTCATCTGGGGAATTTCCGCTACAATGATGGATCTATGTGCCGCTTGATGGAAATTACAGAAGAGTGAGAAAGGTTGGCGAATAGCGTCGATAAAGACCTCTGAAATGTGTAGGCGATTTCCATGTCGATTGAGATTATTTGCCCGTATAAAATAGCCAAATCACCGTTAATATTTCCCCGTTGAGGAAAGAATATTTTGCAATGAAGAAGGCTACCCATCGATAAAATTTTCGAGGTGAAATATTTCCTTTTTTGAAGTCGAAATATTTAGTCACATTATTTTTGGGAATTTTAATTTTTGACCACAAAAAAACTTTGTAATTTCCATCAATTTTCATTTACTTTTAATCTAAATAAAAATGGCGCAAATGTCACTTTTATATCTCTTAATTTTCCACAGCATATCGCTCTGTTTTGATTTCGCATCGAAGAGTGCGAAGAAAGCGAATTAAATTCCGAGTTCAGCGGAAGCGTTAACTTCTTGAGCAATGTACATATTGTGTACACTCGCTAGCCGATGTAGTCTCTATTTTCTTCGTTGTGTTCTTAACTATGTGCAGTGGCCAATACAAACATTGTGATTATATGTTCGTCGTTAATAAACGTCGATAGGCGAACGGTTCAACTTTAACGATCCGTTAGTTGAAGAGTTTATGGCGCCGAATAAGAAACCGTACGAGCCGTACCCGAAGGACACACCGAAACGTCGTGGTCGTCGTCGAAAAGAGATTGCAGAGTTGGTGAGTTGCTCGGGGGTGGGGAAGTTTTGCTCGTATGCAGTAAGTTATCACTCACCGATCACGGCGATAAATGATGTATTCATCAGGGGAAAAAGGGGAGGAAGATAGGAGGAAGGAGAAAAAAGAGATACCGGAGAACTTTGAAGGAGAAACTGATTGATCTCTCGATAGAAGGTTATCGCCGAAAGCGTATCAATTCTCGAGCTCATTCCTCACCTCGAGGCTTAAACTCGACTATGGAGGGAGCGTATTCGCTCATGTCGTAAGGAAAATTTATTGAAGTTCTGCATATAATAATTCAAAATAGGATATTTTACACCACTGATATCCCACTCACCAATGTCAATTAGTACGTCGAAGCGATAGATTAAGTACCGACTGATTGCTTAAGAGAAGAATCAAATGCACTTTCAGCATATTTTCGCTATGTGTAGTTAATTAATTAGCGAAATCGAAACCGGTAATAAGTAGCCAGTAGTGAGATAAGTTATTATTGAGTAAAGTGTTCTCAGCTGCTAGTTTCAGGAAGACAAAGTCTTGACCATCGAACAGTTGGAGAAACGCAACAGACGACGTGATAATAATAGATTGGCGGCTGCAAAGTTGAGACAAAAGAAGGTCAACGAAATGAGTTTATTGAAGGAGGTATTTCAATTTTTTGTTGGAGGATTTCGATGATACTGTTGCTAACAATTACTTAAGAACACAATGAAATGTTTCGTGCTGTTTAAGTGCATCGTTGTTGAGAATCTAACCTAGGCTGCAAGCTCTTACCGTGAGCATTGCAGTAACATCGGTACATTAACATAAGCAGTTGTCTTTTGTTGGGACTATAACGGGATATACTCAGATGGACATCATGCTGGAGGAAAGCCCAGAGATGTGAGGAGCGGGATCGTGAAAAGAGTCGAGTTATTATTTTCTCGCCGACCTGATGTCTCGAATCGTAAACATAGCTCAATAGTGATTCACACGTCGCAGAGTTGTATGCTTTATTGGTAGTGCGTCTTGTATTTTGAGATTGTTCGCTGCCATCTGTGAAGGTCCTTGTCGAAACATCTTAGGAGGCGAAGAGAACGCTTATTTCCGGGAAATCTCCCCCACAGAAATAACTCATCTCAATTTCAGAAGGTCGGTGAGCTGGGGAATCTTGTTAACGATCTGGTATGTCTTTCATTAAATCATCTAATTTTCAAAAATAATTCGAAATAAAACTTACCCTTTTTTTATTGATTCGTTGATCACTCAGAGAGCGCAAAATCATTTCTACATTGCATTATCTAGCCACCTAGAGTCCACTCTCCTTCCTAACATCCCGCCGTTCCAAGCAACCATTCTCATTGATTGGTTATCTTCCTAGGGAGTTCGAGGTGCTTCTGTCTGTCTCGGGAATCGGTCTCAAGAATATTTACACTCTTAGTAACCTTCGATACGAAAATAAAGGGCTAAGAAAGAATAAAACAAGAGCAATTCGCCAAAAGTAGTGAGTGTAGTGAATGAAGGTGTGCATATCTAAGAGAAGGATAGTGCAAGAGAGGATCCTGTTCCTCATATGAGCTCATCAACGTTTGTCTTGATATTTTCCCACTTTTGTTCGTTAATAAGAGGAAGCATGCGGAAAAAAGAGCATATACGGAGGATTCGTAATAAGCCACCGATGTTTGCACGATTAAAAGGTTCACTTTGAAAGCAGCGAAAGAATATTGCCTTTTTCCTCAAGTCTTTCATCTCCTTCAGCATTAATTGAACGTAAGCAGAATATTTTTTATAATCAACTAAGAATGGCTGCGGATTTCTTAGTGAGTACATTACTGACATCAAAGTGTTTCAGGTGCAAGTTGTTATGAACAGTGGCTGCGCTATTCCGCTCCATTTACTCGAAACAGTGCAAAAATATACTAAAGTAGAAAACCTAAATTACTATGTGAACATTGATGACGCTTCTCCACAAGACGTCCTCTCAATTGTGCCATCAGCAAACATCCTATCGAATGCCGTAGAGTCGGCCAATGTTAACGAGGTGCTTCCTGCCGAGGAAATCATACAGCTTCAATTATCGACTGAATGCATCGTTGGGGAACAAGTGCCACCATATGAATCTGGTGAACCGATCAGTTTTGTTGGTGACGATTTAACTGATGCTGTGGATCTTCGCGGATGGAAGGATTCTGGATCGATTGGTACTGGCGAAGTAAGTCAAAAACGGAGTTTCTCTTTTCCAATTCAAGAACCCTATGCCGAAGTTGCCGTAGACTTTTCATTTCATGTGCACTATAAAGGATTTGAGAAGAAATGTATAGCAACATGGGATGTGGTATAAATAAGGTCGTTTGGAGTAGAACGGCATGGTCATATCAGGCAGCTGATTAGAGTACTTGTAAGGACGGCATTTAGGAACATTGAGCTGCAGGTGAAACGAGCTTGTTGCACCCGGCTAACGTATTGTCTTTTATCTCGCCTTACTTCACTCAGTTGTTCCGACTTCCAGGGCACTCGAAGTTTGACCTCAACTTGGTGAGCTCTAATGTGGGGTGCGTCGTCGTTATCACTGGAAGTTTCCAACTGATTTGGGGCTAGTACTACATCGTTGAAGGGCTGAATTTGTTGCAGTTTTCGCAGATTTTGGAGCTTCATCAGCAGACTTTGAAGTTGCTGATTTGTTTGCGTAATGCGGTTGATAGAAATTAAGAATGCAAGCCGCTCATAATAAAATCCTCAAAGTGTTCTGTTTGTTTAGTACCGGCCATCGGCTCACATTTAGACGTTTATATGTGTGTATTTTTGGTTAAATGGCTAATGCGTCTAAATGCCTGCACGATGCTTCGTGGGGAATCATTGCAGTTAGTACGGTCTTTCTCCTATGTTAATCTCATATTGCCGCGGTGATCACTGGAAAAGGGGACGGTCCAATTTGGCCAGTAAACTGAATTCCACACCCTTAATACTTTGACACATTACAGGTTCCCGCACTAGCAACTTTGGACGTCACCTATTCGGCGAACAATCAACAAACGTCGAAAGAAGAAGACGACCGGCCGACTTTTATTACTGGTTTCACTTCGAACGTCGAGACGAATGTCTCACCTTTGGGTATATCATCTATCCCAACACCGTCACCTTTTGCTGGTAAATGCTTGAGCCTAACAACTCTTCAGATAATATTTGCCAGAATTTAACTCAAGTTGTTTGTCCACGTCGACCCAGCTGAGTTCATGCTCTTGAAATGCGGCCTTAATAGAGAGAGAGTTGCTTTGAATAATGAACGGCTGGCTATTTACTCTTACAATTATTTAGTTATAAAAGCAGTAATTCTGTAACAAAATGGCCGAGCAAAACAGTATATATCACCTTGGAGACATATAAAATAAACTATTTTTCATGGCTCTATATTGAAAAACGAAATTTAATGATGGAACTTTTCATGTAGGGAGCGTTATTTCTTCATCCGAAACATTTCTTAAGAAGTTATTGTTTTCAATTATTTACGTGCAATGAGTTAATGGAGTATATGAGTATCAAGATGAAATAATCCAAGCAGAACACCGTGAGAAAAAAGTTCCACATCAATGTTGGAAACCGTTAATTTAGAATTCAAATACTGCGAGCAGTTTCCTGACTCCACTGGAGGCAATTAATAGTAATGGTGGATGGTTGCAGTAGATTCGGGATACTCTAATGAGATTTCCGATTCCTTTGGTTGTGAAAACAACAAAGAAAGCAACCTGAATCGTGGGAAGTAAAACAATCAGCTTCCTGACTCTATCGAGAGGAAAATTTGATTCTTTTTGACTCCTAGAATCAACTCCGGAGCGTGTTCATGAAATTCCCTCTGAGAGAATGTGAGCATTTGATTTTTTGCAGAGATGCACGCTATCATGGAATGGTGTGGTCAACTAAACGATGGGCCAACCGATTTGACGCCTATTGAGAAGAACCAAACGCCGGCATTAATGGTGTCACCAGTATTTACGAAACTCTAAGAATTAATTCATTTATATTTTGGGAAGTAAATGACAGTTAAAGGGCAGCATAGACTTAACTATTGAACAACGACAATAGGCGCTGATAAGCAACTCCCCACTCATGAATTCTTCTGTAGAGTCGGATCTTCGAAGTTTATGATTTGATAATCTCATTTCATCGTTTCCTAAAATGTCACCGATCGACGTTGATTGTCCTAAAAAGTGAACTTTCGATTGAGATCGAATAAAGAGCCGCTCATTGTTGGTGATGAGTTGATGGAGTTGGAACAATTAGCATCTCCATTTTCAATCGAGGTCTTATTGCTCGTTTCTCAGTCTTTTTATGAGGCGAAAACATTTTTCCAAAGAACTCGAAGTATATATTTCAAGAAATATTATCGCTTTGTTTTTTGAAAGAGGGACTTTTGATTGCAGCGAATGCTTGACAAAAACGTCGTTGATCATTTTCTCGATTATTATTGCTATAGAAATGATCAATAAAGCATTTCGTTCTAGTGAAATAACGTTTACTATACTCATAAATGAGATATTATCGACGGGGAGGATATCCTTCGCATTATAGACGCAAAACTTCACTCTACAATCGGCCGCCTATTTAGTTACAATCGCGTTTCTGCGTACAACTGACCTCTCATAATTTCCCAGGTTTGCGTATACACTGCCGGTCACATTGATTGCCGAAACTTGAGGGTTACATGTATCAACCCTTATCCATGGAATTGTGCTACAAATGACTACCGTCGACCGAATGCTGTTAACGCCAGCCTAGCCGTGACCTCTCATTGATGATTTGCCAGACCATTACACAGCAAACCGAGGGGAAATATCAATAAATCTGAGATGCAGCAAGAATATTTTGGGATGTTTTATGTATCGTTGTTTTCTGTTGTCCGTTAACGTTGATATTGTTGGAGGACACTTCAGCGTTCTGATGCAAATTTCGCATAGTTGGGGCTACGCTTGATAATATTACTTGGATGGGAGAAGAAATTAAATTCTGGACGCACAACATGCATGACCAGCTTTTATTGTCTCAGAACCTTTTCAAATATTCTGGAGAGGAGAGTGGGGATGTCCCCATAGTTCCCTAATCCTAGTAACATGTTCACATATGACTAGCTTATTCATATGATTTGCAGGAAGCAGCGCTTTTTTTTTGCGAAACATGAGCTTTCTGCAATTTGTTTTCTTCGAGTCGGGAATTGGCGTTGCCGCAACAACGTTGTTGAAGCGAAATGTATAGGATAGCAGTATGTTCCCGAACTCCTCATTTATACCTTAACCCTATGCGAAAGTTGTATATACGAAACCATTTGATAGAAAACACGTTAACGTCGGTGTCTTTACGGATTCGCTTCACTACCGCTATGCTCGGATCGAGTAAACCGATATAACTGCACATAAATATATACGTGATGTTGCGGAGTCAAGCTTTATGCTTCTTCAACTGTACGCTGTAGGCTAATTACGAGGAATAATACCGATCCCTCGGCATCTTCGATCGACTCGACTATCTCACTCCCAGTTCGCGGATTCATCAAATCGACGGACCGAAAATGAGGACGATACGTGATGAGGAGCCATTTGCGAGCTTGAAGGTTGATGGTCAAATTTTGTATGGTCAATGCCGGGAAATTGTCCTCAATGGTGGGGGGTCGTTACGGCAGTTAGAGCCACAACAGCTAGTTGGCTTACAACAAAGGTTCTTGAATGCATTCACAGCCTGTCGCATTTCCCGGGTGAACTGCTGAAATAGACAGATACGGCGAACGGAAACAGCGAATAGTGTAGGTGAAGGCGATGATGTGGTGTGTCCCGTCTTCGACGCGGTTTACATCGTGTCTCTCATTGAATGTCCAACAACACTGGTGAGAAGAAAGTGCAGAGAAGGCTGCCGAGTGCTTCAGTTGCATTTCCCATAATTCGCACTTCCGGCACCTTTTTAGCCGTCCGAAGTGGACGATGCCAACGCTGTGCGGGGGGAGAGGGGTTATCCGGAGAGGGTTCTGCATCCTCCTGATCGAGCACGCAGCTGCCGGCCTATTGTTTCATTTGAGGGGTTATGTGTCGTGTGACGGTGTTGCCTTCCAAGACATGGAATTACTGCAAAGTAAGAGCTTTAAACAGAAACGACTCTCTCGCTGAGAAGGCTCCACAAGTGGACTAATAGCCAGAGAGCGAATGAGGCTCGACATCGTGCAGAGTTCAGTTCGCTTGCGATTGCACTGAAACCCCGATTATTCTACCGAAGCTGGTTAAAGTCGCCTCCACCTCGTTAAGCGCTGGACCATGTTCCGGTTTCAATCGGTGTCGGCGAAATATGCTGCAATGGGGGAAGGGGAGGATTGGAAGGAGTAAAGAACTTCGTAATAGAACAAAAGGGAGCATTTAAGTGCCATTCATCCTTATTTCATCTAGAGCATTTAAGTGCCTTTGAGGGAATTACTGAGGAGCGGACACGGCGACAAACGGGGACATCCTCGACCGGTGATCGGTAACGCGAAACACTTGAACTGCAAGAAGTATCGTTCGACGATATCCCACCTGCAATTGTGTTATTACCTGCCAAATTCCCCGGGCAAACACCCTTCCTCGTCTCCTTTTTATCAGTACTTCAATAGGCACTTCTAGCGTTGGCCACACATTCGTGCTCATGGCTATAGAGCTGCGCTTAATTTGCATTCGTCTTTTGCAGCGATATACTCTATCAAGCATCTAGTAAATACGCCATTGCAATGTGTGGTTTTAATTGATTTGAGGTGGTGGGAGATATTGCGCTTCTCCTATTGTTTTTAAGGATGGGGGGGTACTCTTGAGGTGATCACTTTTGCACTTTCAAGGAACGCCGACATCCAGCAGCTGCAGCATCCGAGCCTATCTTTTTGCCCGTAAGAGGGGCTAGAGGTGCTAATTGCAATAATTAAAAAATATCACGACGGGCGAATAATCTCCAACGAGAATGGGGTGACTCTTCAATGTTTCTCCCTTCCGAAAGAGATCTTCTTGATGATTTATCGGTTGTAAAGTAGTAATTCATTTGTTGAGTTTCTCGCACATTGTTTAGGAATCCAGGGGATGTTTCCTGGAAGAACGTTCATAGAAGCGCTCTTTTTGTGAAGGTAAACGCAAGCGGGATGAACGAAGTTGTTGCTGCGTTCTTAGCACCATTAGCTTCAGTCTTATGGCACCATCTTCCAGCCGGCAACAAGATGTCTTAGGCTCTTTGATGCTATGGAACACCATCCTATATTCCTTATGATGGGGGAGAGTTCTGTTAGTGTTACTGGTTTCATTTATCCTGTTAGTTGTTAAGTAAAACTTCATTGCCTAAGTACTAATTTTAGTGCAAATGCTGTTCGCAGGAGGCGAGGGAGACATGTTCTGAGCAAGCCGTTATTGAGCGAAGACTTCGCTGGAACGGCCATTCTCCAACAGAAGTCATGATTTCATGATAGAGCCAGGTCGGTCGAGCCAGCTCCGAGAATTGGGTCGAGTGATTTGGTGACATCTCCGGCGCTTGCTAAGGTAGTACGTGTGATCCTTCTACTCACCTGAATAGCCTCTTCTTGGAGACGTGAGGTCGGATCCATTTCATCGCTTTCCTATTGAGAGCTACCGATTTCGTCGATTTCAGCGAGCGCCTGTCGTGCTACCTGGACGAATTTAGCCATCATGTATTTCATCTCCGCAGATACTACGTGCTGCATACTTCACGTTTTCTCTCCTCTCATATTTTTTACTCACATATCATTTCTCCATATTTTCGATCTGCTCTTCGAGATGGAATTTGGTTTCATTTTACTCTGTTCGGCTAATTATCCGCATATGTGACATCATTGTCCATCTATGATGGCGGAAAGTTCGTCGTCCATCGTCATGAGATGGCCACATTCGAGAGCCGCAAATGTTAGTGCTGCTCTTATGGGTTCCAATTTGAGGACTGCCCTTTAGTATATCAGCTTGTCTTTGGCCATTTCTTCACGATGTTACTGGACTAAAACCTCTCGCCTTGTTCAAGTTCCCCAGCTACACTCTAACGACACGATCTTTTTGAATCTGATAATGTGCGAAATCACTTATTACTGCTTATGTATTTGTCTTGCACGTTTACTTCGTGCCCATGGCTTGAGGTGATCTGGACCGAGGGGATTCTTCACTGAAAAAGCGCTCTCGCTGATCGGCGTATCGGTTTGCTGATCACTAATGTTTGCCGCTAACTCGCATGTCCTCGCTTCTGGATCATCTCATTATTTTCACTGATCCGGAGCAAGTCGGTTTCTGGTCGCGATCGCTAACTGGGCCAGGACCTCATTTATCGCATGACCATATAGGTTAAAGTAGATATGTTAGCTAGTCGGCCGGCCACTGCTTATTCACTCTGCTCGTGCACTAGGTTCAGCTTACTCCCATATAGCTATGTGTTAAATGTGGTCGCATTGATGATCGAGTCCAAATGAGCTCTTCTTTTATTTGGTTCCGGTTGGAACATGGTGCCTCGCGAGTTACAGCCATAGCTTACTATCGAGCGATTCCAGACCGTCCTATGGGGACCGATAGTGGATGTTGATGAAATGTTCAGGATTCCCTCGGTGGGTTCTCTTTGTTCAAGAAACCCTTTCCTCGTAACCCTCTATGATATCTTCAAGTTTTCAGTGTCATTGAGCTAGCTTCTTGCCGTGTTCGCAGTCGGGTCAAGGTTAGATAGGATTCAGGTCGGCCGTTCCTTGATAAGTAAGTTTAATCCATTTCCATATAGTCGCGGGTTAACGTCGTTAACCACGACAAAGGTTAACCTCGACTCGCTTGAATTCGACGTTCCGATCGTTTATTTTGCCGCTGGCAGCCCTTTATTCTGAACTTTATTTATTCTTTAGCTGTTTATTGATTGTTTTCCTCTTTGCTGTGCTGTGATATTTCTTCCAGTTTACGATCTGAATGGAGTTGCGGAAACACAGCGGCAGTGTTTCTCCTAAAAACGTCCTCAGTTCGCGATCCTTCCCGGTAGTCCGTATGCTTCAAAGGATATGAGATATGACGTGTTGTCGAGCCTTGCAACCTTCAGACTTTGTATGCCTCGTTGTGATGTTGTTGTTGTGTTGATGAACAACATTCGCCGTGATTGTTTTAGTTTCAGCTCTAAACCTCTCTCTCGGAAAGCAAGTGGAGCGCTGTTAAATGCTTTTCCGTAGAGCATAATTCGTATAGTTGGAGGATCGAAATCCACCGTTCGATATTCTCGGCGATGAAGGCGCTCTTCGACAACGGCACCTCAAACCCTTCGGTACGACGACTGGTCGCTCTTGTTAGAGCAAAAACGCAATGCGATGATCCGGCCAATGAAAAGGTTTCTTATGAAATGTGAACTTCGAAACTAAAATAACACTCCAAACATGCAACTAAAGAAACGGAAAGTATGATTGCAGTGATCAGAAATCTTTCTAAGCGAACAGTGATCAACGCTTTTGGAAAAATGTTTCGGATCCGTTAGGCCTCGACTTGTAGATTTGCTCGAGGTCGAAGTGTTCTAGGTACGTAATTAAAATTTAAAGACAATAGGCGTTGAGATGTGGTCAACGGGGAGTTTATTCGACACTCCGATGATCCGTGAAGGAAAAGATTTAATTAAAACTAATTGGAGATTTCAAGCGAAAGCTGTGAGCACATAGTAATTAAACTGAGCAGAATGACAGATCGTTCATTTAAGTGCAATATCAAAACAGTGTTCAGCAATTTCAAGCACAACGTCAGATCTGATTCCAGTTGGCGACTTTCAATTTCGGGCGAAGAAATGCTTTTTAGAGCGCGGTATTCAAGGCTTGAGCAGTGACGTCTTAAAAGCGCTCTTCTATTTGATACCGAATAGCGGGGTTCTTTCAGATCCAAGTAATACCTGATAGATGTGAGGCGGTACTTGCCCAAGAAAGGGATTTTCTCTTGGAGGCGTTTAAATGATCCCGGTAAAATTGCAGCTTTCACTTGAAAATTGCATGTTAATGTGATAAATAATGCGCACAGAAAAAACGTTCGAAACACCTCGAATTATTTATTGACCGGGCGTGGTTGCTCGAGATACATAAATCTTTCTAATTTGAATACTCTCTGGATAGCTTGACCACAGGTTCGTGACCGATTTGTTGCAATCTACGTCGCATGTTCGGATCCGCTGTGCCGTCTTCCTCTCTCTCCCTCCTCCTCCCATTAAGCTTTGACAGCGTAGCTCATCGGATATCTTCGCTCGTCAAGAATTTATGCGTTCTATTTAATTATTTTTACGTCCGCAAGTGAAAAGAAATAAGAAAGTTTGATCGTGAACAGCAAGAAGGCGTTCGCAAAGCTGCAGTTCAGGCGAATGGACATTTGTTGTGTAGGTCGAAACGATTCAACCGCAGCTGAAAAGCTGAATTATCAAGTGCTCCGACGATATGAGCCTGAAGAGCAAATACAGGTCCGTGCAATGTGAGGCTAAGAACAGTGCAGAGCATTGCCTATTGGCGAGCTGATAATGATGTTCATGTTGACTGCGCGAAGGGATAAATAAATGTTTGAGATTGGAAAAGCTGAAGAAATTATGTACTAAAAAATCAGTTCAAAGTTGAAGTGCGATATTCCGGTAACTCGACGTTTCAAACTTTCAACATGGAAGCAGTTGATTTTTCACTAAAATTCATTGTCAAAGCTAACTTTACACTCACATAGATGAATACATCCTCTTTACGATCTAATCTTCTTTTTTTGGAATAAGATTCTGGTGCTTCTACGCTTCAGTTAGAGGGATATTCTTTTATTTGATATAAAAGACTTATAGTTAACTTCATAGGAATGGTTGCAGGATGACCACTGGTCGGAGAAAGCAGTGAAAAGCTTAGTGAAGAAGTTGAAAAAGGCAAAAGCGATCGAAGAGTTGGAAAAGGCAATTTCCACTGAAGATCCATTCACCGACTGCGTTTGCATACCAAGGTGATCTTCCATTTAATTTTCATTGTTTTATCATGTGATTATGTGATACTTGCTTAGAGTACATACTTTGAATAGATGAAAAGGAGAAAAGAAACAAATAGTTCCGACATGTGAACTTTGCGCTTCAAATGCTGTTGCTGCGTAGAGAGTTCAGGTCGGGAGTTCTGAATGGGAAGATGCTCCGGCATCAGCTTATCCACCTTTATATGTCTATCTCTATTCTTTCTCCTTATGCCCATCTCGTCATAGCTGCCCCCTTCCCTCCTCTTCTCCTCCTTCGCAGAATGCAATTTTCATTTAAACTGAAGAGTCACCAGATTCTTCGGTGAGAATTGCCACAGAATTTCAATCCTTACAGGCATTGACGGAAGGTGCCGGGAGCGGCAGAGTTAAATCCGATAATAAAAATGAGACTTGAATTTTTAAAATCGAACTGCAGAAATGGTAGGGGAGAAGTTGAAAAAGCAGTTAGTCATCAAGGGGATGCCGCAATATCTGCGATGTTTGGGAGTGAATGGAAGGAGCTCCATTGTCTTCGTTGTTGTTGCGGTTGTTGACGAAGAACTGAGTGATGGGTCGTTTCAGTTGTATCCTGAATTTCGTTTGTGGAGATATGCTTTGAAAGGCATTTAAGGATTGATGCGCTTATGTGAGGACCAGTGCTTTCTGTTTGAGGTAGTAAGTGGCTGAACTACTCTTTTCGCTTGCAGTTAAAGTGAATGCTTAGTCTCGTTCCCTTACACGCTGTGTTGTAATCTCTTTATGGCATCATGATGAAACAAAAACGGAGGTTGGGCTTCATTTGAGTGAAGAATTAGCTCGAGGTTTCATAGGTGATGAGGTTCATCTTGTTGTTGTTCAGTTTTTAAGTCCTCCATATTCTCAGATCATTGGATGGCCGTCTACAAGTATCGCAGCGGAAATGCTTGCCGCATGTCATTTATTGTCGTATGTGGCGCTATCCGGAAGTTAGTTCCACCCATCAACTTAGATCGGTATCGCATTGCCGATTTCCCTTTAATAAAAAGCTCGACTACGTTTGTGTCAACCCATATCATTACGAGAAAGTCGAAACTCCTGGTAGGCTGTTTCTGTTATTACTGTTGATTATAGTTATTATATACTATTATTACCTATTATTGTTTATTGTTATTGTTTCTTATTATAATAATTCATTTATTTACTGCCACCGATATTCAGTAAAATCCTTAATTATTGCTGTTATTATTCGTTGTTATTTATTTATTATAATTAGTGTTATTTATAATGTTGTTCAGAATTAAGCGTTAATTTTGTAACTGTTGCCGTCTCTAGTTACTCTCATTATTGTCTATGGAACCCATTAATTGCTGTCGTTGTCATCACTCCTGTCGTTACTGAAATGTTCCCCGCGTGCCTAAGGCAACTACAATTCTTTGAACCCGCGGAATTACAGTTTGGTCGTTATCGTCAGAGTGCTGACTGAGTAACTGCGGTCAGATCACTCAAATAAGTTGTTGAAACAATGCGGAAATGAAATATTCAGAATCTTCTCTAGGCTATCGATCGTAAGTAGAATGAATGAGAGATCTCGGAAATTATCTATGATTGCTGCTGAGGTTTCTGCAGCTTAAAAGTTGTATTGGATGACTGTTCAGACAGTGGCTTCATGCGAGAAGCACCCCTGACATTCTTCTATTTTCTCCCCCGACCATCTCCTCTGCCCCTTCCTCCACTACTGTGATATCAGATGGTGCACCATCTCTACTTTCTTAGCCGATATTTGTCATCTCAGTGTATCATCACTGACATTAATGAGCGTAGGAGCATGATGTTTCAGCGTTGCCAGCAATTCTGATTCCACGCAATATGCAGTACAATTCTCGATCGGGTACTGTGAATGGTATCTCAAATACCGGCGATCTCTCAACGGCGCTCAGAAGTGTCAATCCCTCATTGGATACTGATGAGGTTAACTTTTTCTAGCGGAAAAAAATTCTATCGTTTGAAGTCTTTTTCCAGACATCACATTTGACACATGTCAAACGAATACCCTCACCTAAATTCTTGTTGCTGACGCAAAGCCGATTTTATTTGGCGATCTCTTTTCTTCATTTTAGTGGTATTGCTTCTGAATTGGTTGTAACTCAAGCGGCAAAATGGAACTGTGGAGTGGAGCTCTCGTATAAGAAGTTGGTGGTTTTGTTTTCAGGAAAGGATGTGGTTGAACCATTCCAATACAATATCTCTTTTTAATTTGATCGGTTATAGTTCTGAATGTCACTTGAGCCACGACGAATAATTTGCACATATATTTGCAGTTAGCTGGCGATCGTTGTGTGCCGAATCGAACGCTGAGTTATGGAGAAGATGATGCAATGCAGTCAGGACTTAGTTCTCCAACGACTACAACTTTGAATAGTCCCATTACTGGCCTGCCGCTAGGTGTCAGTCCATTAACTCCATTTGGTGGTGCGCTTGACAGTCCTCTTTTTCCTGCCAATACAGAAGGTCGTGTTTTTACTTTATTCGACTGTGAAAGGGTTGCTTTTTGCTGTTGCTTAGAAGAAACAATAAAGGCACCTTTTTAGGAAAAAAGTTCTGTTTCGAATGTTACTTAAAGAAAAGAGGAGAAAGGCTTATTCGATTTTTATTCATCTAGGTTGGCGATGAAAGAGTGGGATGGTTTTGATTTTCAGAAAGATGAGCTTCGCTTGTGTTCCGTTGAATTTCTAATCGCTCTGAGGAGAGAGTTGGGTTGAGAGGGAGAAGGGACGGAGGGAGAGTATAAAGGGGTTATGAATTGTAAGTGATCAACTGTTGTAAGTTTGGTGGTATCAGAGCTAACTGCGTTTTCACTAGTTATTACCAAGCAGTCGGGGTTACTCTATATCTTCTCGTTTGGTTTCTCATACCAGCTTTTAGCTGATCAAATGCAGTGAGGTTATTTTTTCATTTAGATGGGGATGTGATAACAGAAAGCCGAATTTACCCATAGTCTTTCAATTTTGCACCAGTAACAGTTATTTCGAATTCTTTGAAAATTGTATAAGTTTTAGCGGCATCTCCACGTGGCTATCTTAGCGAGGATCTCGAGATGGATGAAACTCAGAGTCCGGCAGATTCGTCACGAGCACTTTCTCCATCTGATTCAGCATCTCTTGGCAGTCCATTCAGCAACCGTATCATACTTTTTGCTCGTTGTTTCCTATTGTTGCTGTTTTCTTTTGGCTTGGTTCAAGTTGTTTATAAGTAAGATGAACGTCGATGAAAAAGACCAGAAAAGAAGGGAGGGCATTACTTCTGATTTATCATAGAATGAAGAGGTGTTAGTTGAGGGAACTTCGCTTTCTGACTGCATCATTGCCTAAGAAATATTTCGACCGCCAACAAGTTTTTATTTATTTATTCATTTGTTTATTTTCTGGTATTATTTACTGTTTCCGACTATTCATCTGAGTAATGGATGAACTGCTCGATCTGCGGTTCAAAGGAAAATGCGGTACTTGAAGTCGATAAGCACTGCTTATTGGGGCGACCTGCACGGATTTCCGTTGTCATTGTCAAACTCTATGAAATTTACGGAAAAATATCCCTTCATAATAAGAGTTACTGATAAAATTGCCGGTGAAATCCTCATTGAATCGTGTGGAGAATTATCGGTACTGCGGTTGCTTCTCTTCTGCAAATTGTGACAGACGGGATTCTTCGTTCTCTCTGAAGTTGACTGCTAGCTGGGGGTCCATCTATACGTTTATCATATCCACTCTTTGTTGCTTTCATTTATTTTCATTGGAAGACTGGTGTTTTTTGCAAAATGTTTGAGTTTTAGTGGGTCTCATAGCAGTGGAGTATTGTGAGCCGCCCTTTTGGTGTTCGGTGTCCTACTACGAGCTGTCACAGCGAGTTGGGGAGACATTCCACGCATCGCAACCATCGTTGGTTGTCGATGGATTTACGGCACCGTCAGATGCCGAGAGATTTTGTTTGGGACAGCTGTCAAATGTCAATCGAACTCCGAGTGTCATGGAAGCCAGAAGGCACATTGGTATGCCCTCGAATGAAGTTATGAATTCGGAAAGAGTAGCCTCGATGTGTGGTGTGTTTTTGCTAGTCTCGAAAACCCTCTAGAGAGTAGGCCATCTGCTAATCAGCGGATGACGCATGGACAACGATTTTCGTTGAAGTTCCGGTCGCATCTCTTCTTGGGTTTCCATATTCAGGTTTAATCGTACAAATTTTGCACGTTTGACCTCATCTTTGGGGGTGATTTCCGGGCATGTAGAAACTAAAATTACATGCCGTATATCTAAGAATTTCTAAAAAACAGCGGCATATTTAGAAACGAAAGGGTTCAGTAGGAAGATATTGCTTGACAGACTCTGCAGTAGGCGAGCGCTTTCCAGGAAAGTGAGCATAAAGGGCATAGAAATTCAAATTTTCCGGTTAGAAATCAGTTTCCGGTTAAAAATTCTCAGTTGAAGGTTAAAACCGCAGCAGTTTTGAATGGAAAGTTGTTATGCATTTCTTATGCATATTGTTTCGTTAGACTTTGCTCCTTTGGCGTGCTCATTTTGCGGTTCATATTCCTCTCTTTTCTCTCCTCTCCTCTCTCCCATCCGTCCACCCGTCTCTGTTTCACTCAGAGGTCGCTCATGATAGTTCGGAATACTTTGTAGATTGTTGGAAAAGTTAGTATATATTGGAGTGTAATACCTTTTTAACTCCTCAGATTTATTTTGCATAATGCTTAGGAACGATTAGAACACAGTGGATGTTTGAATAATTCAGTGAATGTAAGCCTCGCATAGCCAGTGATCGAATTATTTACGACATATCCGTATGATCGACGTTTTGCTTTGTTAGGTGCTATACTTTGTCATATCAGTGAAAACTGTTCATCGACTTTCGTTCGAAGATTTGGCAAGGAATTCCTTATCAACTGATTGCATTGCAGTTGGAAACATCTTCCAGAATTTAGCCAACTGTTTTGCAGGTCGTGGAGCGAGATTCTATTATATCGGTGGAGAGGTGTTCTGCGAATGTCTCAGCGATTCGGCGATATTCGTACAGAGTCCAAACTGTAATCAGCGTCACGGATGGCATCCGGCAACCGTTTGCAAAATACCCCCAAGTTCGTCTTTTTGTTCTCCTTCAGCTGCACTGTATTCATTCCGTTGGGATTATTGCTTCACCAACTCAATTTTACAATGCAGTTCGGTGGTAGATTACTTCAGATCTCTTGTGGCACTCTAGTTAACGGAGGTATTTACTGATGGATATTTGCGTAAGCTTAATGAGCGAACTTGTGATGTGTTATAAGGAGCATAGAGGTATTGAAGAAGTGAAGAAGTATGTATTAAATGACGGGGAAAGGTAACGGAAACTGGGAAGTCGGGAAGGGTCTTGAGCTTGAGCCGAACATGGCGCAGGGAACTTGAACGAAGAGTAGTGTAGTGCACTTTGTGATAGGATGAGCGGATTGCAGGGGTGAGGGAGGATTTGGAGCTGTCACTTTTCTCACAAATTGCAGTAAGTTGAAAAAGCAGCGTGCTCAGGTTTGCTTTAAACGGCTTAGCACAGTTAAGTAATGGCTGTGTTAACGGCTCTCTGGTGTATTTTTCTTGGCAATTTTGATTTTCTTGCTCACGATTCGTGCAGCAGCATAATGGAAATGAAGTTCCAGGGTGAGGAGGGGGGAGGGGGATGAAGAACACATCCGTTTTGGATTTTGCATCTTCAGAAGCCTTGGCGAAGATATTCTCCACTACTCGTTCATCGTTCTCTTATTCTCCTAAGTAAAGCGTTGTTTTGAAGTAAAACTGATGTCGAACGGAATTGGTGTCCATCCATATTTTGCGTCCAGAACAGCTCTTCCCGCACCTCCGAATGTGAGGATGAACTTACACCTTTCGCACGTAGTCTTTTCTCCAATATCCGCAATTTGCTATGTTGAAACAGTGAGTCTTATTTTAGATTGTAACTTGAAAATATTCAACAATGCCGAGTTCGCAGCGCTCCTTGCCGCATCGGTACCTCAGGGCTTCGAAGCTGTCTATGCGTTGACACGTATGTGCACTATTCGAGTCTCGTTCGTGAAGGGTTGGGGTGCTGAATATCGTCGTCAAACAATAACTGCCACTCCATGCTGGGTAGAGGCCTATTTGAATGGACCGCTTCAGTGGCTTGATAGCGTTCTCAAACAAATGGGAAGCCCACCAAACCGGTGTACGAGTTTCTCGTGAAATTGTTTCGCACAGACAGTGAGTAATGCACTAGCAGCTGTCACATTCAACATATACAGATTGATAAATACTACAGCTGTGGACCAAAGGTCAAGCTGAGAGGTGGGTGAGCATTCGGTGACTCTAGTGCGCATTAGACTGACGGGCTTCCTGACCTTTCGTCGGCGTCAGATTGGAAAACCTGTCATGGGAAAGGCAGAGTGGAATAAGGAGGGCACAATACTGTAATGTTTGGTAAGAGCTGATGGAATTCATATTTTGAGTCAATTGTGAAGCTTTGAGCTGTATGAAGTTGTGTGCGCTGAATAGTTGGGCGTCAAGTTTTATATATTTTGTCGTTTTACGAGAAGTATTTTTTGCATGGATTTCTCTTGTCTCCTATAAAGCTGTGTTTCTTTTTCTCTGCCATCATTATTTCCTTCGCATAGGGTATAGTAGAACTAGTATTTGCTTAATTATTCATTTATATGTTTTTTATTTATAAGACCAAAGCAGTGATCAAAATCGGCAGGCATACATATTAGCTATGGAGATGAATTAGGCTCTTCTCTTTATGTGCCCGAGGTCATTATCTGGACAAATCGGAGTTGACATTGTTGTCTCTGGTTCCTTTAAGTTCGGAGAGGAGGAGTGAGAGATATTCAACCAGAAAAGAGTAGTACCGCAGTGAAATTGTGCCTATAAACGAAATCGTTTATCGTTTATTGGTGACGTTCACTGTTGTTCCGCTTTCAGTTTTCTATTTCGTAGTACTGGATAGAGGTCACGAAGTTGGTTCATATTTCGCTTGCCTGTTCCTTTTCCCTTCTTATTCCCTTTTCTTCTCTTCTTAAGTACTGCGTTGAGGGCTCTTCTGCACATGTCTTTATTGAGAGAGGATTATGAATGTGCATGGAATCATTGTTCATTCGTTTTAACGCTATTGCTGGAAGAAATCGATTATTTCAATGCTTTTAAGTTGTTGCCGGTGGTTCAGAAAGTTATTTTTCGACTTTTGTGTCCGCTGGCAGCAATTTGCGATGGATACGTCGGAAATTTCGCAATCTTTGAGATATTCTCTTTCGAGCTCACTTCTTCTTCTAAAATAATTTCGAGGCTTTATTTATTAATACAAATGGGGTTCATTCAACTTCAGTGATATTCTGCAAGCTATTTTTAAGTAGAAGACGTTCCCATAGTATAATTAACAAATGTGTTTGTTAGTGAAGGGATTCTAATTTTCACTAGTCTCATTTCATTAGAATCCTTGCGGTTCTTAAGGAGAACGTTGGGAAGTTATTACAAGGGATGAGATCTTCTTTTGAAAGAAAAAACAATTCCCGAGATGTGTAGTGCTTGTAGTTGTAGTTGACATCAGTTAAGTTGGGCGATGATGCTTTCATTATTTAATTTAATCAGTGCTCTAGAATAACGATAAAAATTGGATTCGACAACGGATGCCCCTAACTTCTTAACCTTCAAGGAACGGCTTAGACTATCCACCGTCAGTAACTTTCTGAATGGAGGTTTGTTGCTTCGTTTTGCTGACTGGTTTCACCCTTTTAAAATTCTTTTTCAGTGGAGTGATAGTGTTCGACTCCGTTAGGGATTTTTTAGTGAGGAGGAGGATGGCTGTTGCAAAAATCTTTTATTAAAGGCTGGGAGGGGTTGAGGAAGGAGAAGAAGGATGATAGATGTCGTAAGGCAGTCGGTGAAGTTTTTCAGTGATTCCCTCAATAAGTTTTTTTTGCACTTATTTCAATTTCGCACCCTCTTTTAGCTTCTTTGATGAATTAACGCTGTAATATGTTTACAGAAAAAGATGAGTTAAGAACGAAGCGTTGGCAGAAGATAGAAATATCTGAAAGAGAGAATTGTAGGTAACGAATTGCGAGTCCCCTCGTCTTCGAGCACTTCGAGGGGTATATTTTTGTTGTACTTCGTTTTATTTCAATATATTTTTAGTCTCTGTTTGGTTTTTTGTAGTTTTTATTGACATGAAACATCTTTAAGCTTAATCTAACTTTTCATTGTCGAGTGCTGAAAGGATGAGAAGCTGAAGGACGATCCAGAAGTGACCCAACCAATATTTTTGTTGAATTTGTCCAAAAAGCGTTTCATTTTTTGTGCGAATGACATTTTTCCGGTATAATTTGAATCGTTGCTGCAACCGTTATGTTTACTGAATTAAACTGCGACATGAAACGATGCGAGATTTTTATTTCGATTGTTTCTGTAGATGTTTTATTACTACTATCAATTGTAGTCTTGCGTTTCATTGCTTGCTTTCTTAGTAATTTCTTTGTGCAAGTTTTGATAGTCTCTTGAATTGTTTTCCCCTTCCTTGTTTTCTTTCAGAAATGCTCGTATTTCCCGAAGGGATTCCCGGTTAGACAATATAGTAGAGAAATATGGTTGTCTCTGATATGATATGATTAATAATGCATCATAAGATGTGCGGCGTTGTTTTTTTAACCTTTTTTTATACTGTAGTTCTGCTTATAAAGCAATTGTCGAGTTGAACGTTAGCAAGTAAACGAAATCCGGGAAGAATAAAACATTAGTTATTCGCAGGAGATATGGATCACGGCCATGGCAACTTCAGTGAACCCCACTCATCGAGGGGCTTACGGCTTTTACAGCCAAAATGTATTCGAATGGTGGGACCGCAGTAATAAATTGTATCTCGGAGTCACATTGCGCAGTAAACTGCAGTAATAAGTCGGTGAACAATGTGCACTGCACCTTTTTAGTTCCATAAGTGATGAGTGCATAGATCACGGCGTTTAGAAAAATAGCAGAACATAGAGGATCACTCTCTTATTGCTATGAAATAGTTCAGAGAAAAACGTAGGACTTTGGAAGGACAGCAGTAGTAGGAGCGAGTGACCGGCGTGACATGTCGATGAGCGGTGAAGGGAAAGCGAAAGAGGAAAGGGTTCAGTAGACAATAGGAATGGATGATTGTTGATCGTTGTCCGCTTGAAAGGTTATCACATGTCCCCGTCACTGCAGTGGTAATCAGCGAAGGCATTTTGTACTTCTTGATAAATGTGCAAAGTGACATCGCGTAATGAATATTCATGTAGGATAATCGTCATACGATTCAATGCTCGCTGAACGTAGTTGTGTAGTAGCAGGCAAATGCAGTAGAAGCTTCCAAAGGCGACGATCTCATGATTTATCTCGTCGCATCTTGTAGGAACTGAATGAAGTGTTCAGTCAGTTCCCATCTCTTGAAAAATGATAGTTTTCCTGCATTCCCCATAGGGTGTTGCAATCTGTGCTCACAGACAGGCATAAAACTAAAGCTAAAAATGGCGAAAAAATGAATTCACCAAGCGAGATGGCTTTTTGGAGCCAATCGTTTCACTTTTCAAAACATTAAGAATTGGCTTTTTCAGTACACTCAGAAATCAGCTTACTTTCGTTCAACCCGTTCATACTCTAAAAACATACTTAACGAGCTTGGGCCAGAGAGGAGAGTTAAGGGTCAGACAATATCAAGGTTGGGCAATTCAGGCATCGGGCAGTTCCAGGTGCAGGCAAAGTTATTACGCGTCGTCAGGGATCCGTAATAACATGTTCCATTTCCGGGAGCCTTCCAAGGAGACGAAAGTGCAGAACGGCCGGGCTAGATTGTCAGAGGGAATTTCTCTAGGGTCATCGAATGGTACAACCTGTTTTGAAGCCTCAGTAGATGGCATTTACATCGAAAATCAAATGAGGACATGGTCAGTCTTGCTTGCGAGTTTGCATACGCATAGTATATCGGCGCAAGTCAAGAAGAAACCCTCACGACGTTTAGTCTAGGGTTCTTGCTTTGCTGCTTCGATGTGACTAGTCTTCCTCTGCCATACCCTTTCTCGTTGATTTATGAACGCAAAGAAGACGGCATCTGAAATTAACGCATATCGTTCAGCAAGTTATTTTCGAGAAGAACCGACAACTGCGTAGCCCACTTAGAAATGCAACAAACTCATATCATATGTAAACGCCAACTCTATGAAAAAACCTTTCGTTCGCCCATGAATAGGAATGTGAAATGTCATACTTAATGACCGAAAGTTCACTGAAATGTTCCGTTTCGAAATACTGCTTCTGACTTCTTTGACATCCAGTCTATTCTATACAAACACACTAAATGAATTTGATCTCTGAAGAATTCCTGACATTACTTCCCCATTACTAGGTTATGGTTAAGTGACCGTCAAATGCAGGTGATAGATAAAAATGCACAGTGAACTTTTGTTTAACTGGACTAATGCCATTTCTACGAGTAAATTATTCCAAACGAGAGAATTTCTATTTCAGTTGTTTGGCTGCTTGGAGTTTCCATTCGCCCATCGCTAAGTTTGCCGCATAACAGCTATCAATGAAACTTTTTAGGATCCGAGACATTTTTCAAGGTGCAATATTGGGCGTTCTCGGGCAACTTCGTATCATCGAAAGTTGCATTGTTCGTCTTTAAGCGCTCTGTTGCACCTCTTAACTAATCTAGGGCATTTTCAACGGAAGACCTATCGAATTGACAGCAGTTTCCGCCGTTGTCCGGATAACTAACCGATTGCCTCTTTTTTGCAAAGGATTCGCAAAACCGATTCGTCGATAGATGAGAAGCATGAGAGGAACGTTGGCATGTGCATCTCTCTTAGCTCTGTTTTACTCCATATACTCCGTTCAAAAAAGAATTAGAAACAAATGATTCGAGTGTTTATTATCGACGTTGAACGTAGAACTGAGAAGATGCAATATTGGATTCTTCGAATGAAAAAACATCCATCATATGCCAATTAAATGATATTCGCTAGCGGTAACTCATATCGAAACTGCTTTGAACTATTAATTCCGGGGGCAAAAAATAATTCATCGGTAATTCCTGTAATATGTATTTCTCAATTCATTCTTAAAAGTTCAGTACTTCTATGTGTAGCTATGAATGAGTTTGATATACTCATTACTAAGTATCGATAGAACTGTATACTCGCAGCAATTCATGCAAGCCTCTATGAAAAAGTTTTCGACAGAGCAAACATGATTGTGGTATTCGTTACCGATGCCTCGTCCGATATATTTGGTTTGTTGCGATGCACAGAATGCACACCACCGATTATGACATCAATAAGGTTTGGTGATTATACCATCAAAGTGCGGAAAGCAGTCAGTCCGCTACCAAGCACGGATAATAGAAATGAAGATCTCGGTGATGTAGATGCCCGGAGCGTGGATGTCGGGAATCCAAATGATAGCACACTATCAGCCAAACCCACTGATTATTAATGCGAAAGGCCGGAAGCTGCATGTGGTCATTTATTTCGAATGTTGGAAGTGACCCTAACGAACGCAGAGAAAAACATCCTCAAACTAAACAGCTGTTTTTCGATTTCAACTGCAACCGCTTCGAAGGAAAGCCTCGCTCTGATAGGGGTGAGAGGGAGATGGGGGAGGGGTGAGGAGAGGGCGGCTGCCGTGTATCTTTTCGCCTTTTCATAACGTCCTGTTTATTATTATTGCTTTTTTGATATTTAGTAAGAGTTATTCCCTATTGAAAAACTTGGAATTTAACATGAAAAAATGATAATAATGTCTGTGATGAAATATTTTATGTTTATCTGCATCTTCGTCTTTACACACATCTGAATTCACTCAAAGGCACGCGACTTTTTATGAGAATGTTGGCCATCCCTCACCGGCATATGTCACGTCAAGCGCACGCAGCTAATTCTTCGAGTTGATTCTTCCAAATTCTTCAGCAGTTTGGACAAGGCTCCAAAGCAATTTAAAAGCAGATAGAAAGGTTTCCACACAATTTATTGCGAGAGCGCAGATAAATTTCAGTTGGAATTTTGAGGTTCATGAATTATGTATGATGAAGCAGAAGATTTACTTTGATCGCAAGAGGCAGTTTCCTCAGCATATCGAATGACATCACCGCAGTGCCGTTTGTGCCAGCCGATCCTAGAAAAGATGGATTCTCTCATTTATTCTCTCACTGAAACGACTATCAAGAAACGACGAACAGTAACTAAGCTACGATTCACTGAGAGAAAATCCATTGATAGAAAATGAGTATAGTAAAAGGATTGCCATCAAGGTGAACTGAACATTAAAATTAAGGGTGTAATTTAGGAACGAGGAAGGCAGTTGGTTAAGTTTGAGGGAGTAACGAAAATAACAATGACGAGAACTCAAACAAGCGAGAGAAGCGCTGTGAGGCGAGAATTCAGCCTCATCGAAAACGTCAGACTAACAGTTTTCCTAGCATTTGGGACATCTGTGAGGCATACATGCTATGCCAGCGAAAACGGGTTTTGATATCTGCAACGAGATCCTACAGCCGGCGAACTTTGACGGCGATGCAGTGAGCTCAAATCTGCAACCATACGACGATCATATTACAAGGTTGCTGTTCAAGTTATATTAGCGGCACAAATTAAAAGTTAGGAGTAGAGGTGAAGAATTTATGCGAAGCTCAAAAAGAGCTCAAATATTACGTGAATATCCGATAACACTCGCAGATAGTTTCGACGATATTCTCTTTATTGAGCTTCTCGAAAAGTGCAAAGTACTTAGTTACTTCACAAGTCTCGTTGAATCATTTCACTTACTTAGCTCACAAAAACGAATGGTGGGAAGTGATTCGATCTTTGTGAATGATTGGACCATTTTTAGTGCTTGACCTGCTGGACACTTTCAACGATTGCGCTTGAATTCGATGTTTTTTTGTTTCCTTCACGATAAAATATAAATGAGATGCAAAGGTTTTCTTCATTTCATTCACAGCGTCAAATTGAACGCTTGAGGTTGAGCCTATATGATTTTCACTCATACAAGTTGCCGATTACTCTAAGCTTCGTGAGGTGAACGGAAGATACAAAATGAGCAGGTTTTAATATATATTCCAGAGAATATATCCAAATATTGTTATCATTCCAGTTGCATAAAAACATGCAGAGAGTCTCTCATCTAAAGAGGAGGAGAAGAGAAGAAATTCTTAGGATAGCGATAGGCAGCAACATGAAGAATTTTCTTACTCATATCTGTAACGCCAATATGTGCTCATCTATTCTTCAGCTTTATAAGCAATCCGCTCACTACAACCAATCCGCTCACTATAAGCAATCCGCTCACTGCAAAGATGACCTGAATTTTGCAAGGTAGTGAACGTGAAAGATTAATTTGCCCAATAAAATCCTACCTGTGTTATGTTGTGAATTTTTGAGTGAGACACTCATGGATACCTCATCTCTATATGAGAATAGGTGATGGACGTTTATACCTGTCCAAATATCTCTCCACCTGTCCGTCTCGTTCACCTTAAAAAAAGAAAGGAAGTTGTGAAGAAGAAACATAACGTATGTGTTCCGTAGAAGAACATTACCGCATACACTGTGCAAAACACCGCTGCATAAAACTAGCAGATCACTTTTGTCTTCTCACGATCGGGTAGCAATGAGCGCATATGTTCCTTGCTTGAAAATTTATGCACATGGGTACTTAAGCATAAAAGAGTATATTACGTCAGGAGTATATTACGTCAATCGAGTCGAGACAATACGCGTCTCTGCCACGACGCTCATTCAGCTAAGCGCCTTCAATACATAAACTAAAAAAAAAATACGGAGCACAGCGAAGGATAGACGAGTTGATACGATACAGAACTCGCATTTTGCCGGATTTTGAAGGTCATCAACAAAACGTATGTGGATTGATGACTGTGGATAATCCAAACGACCGATCGCACTGCACGATGGCTAAGTAGGCTGTGTAAAGCGCAGAAACTAATTCACAACCAATGAGGATGCATGATCGGCAAGAATCCTAACAAATTATTATGTGCATATGCTGTCATGAATGCAACTCTACAAAAAGTGCTACGAAGTGTGATTTGCACAAAAAAGAATGCACAAGCAAGTTTTTCTTGCAAAATGGATGAATCATATGAAAACGAGATTAGTGTCAGCGCTCTAGGCATTCAGACTTCCCCACTTCGGCTAAATATTTCCGGAGTTGAGAGTGCTGTCCAGACAGACAACTGGGCGGACATGAGTGCGCAGACATGTGGGAACGCACGCTGTTTGGTGCAATAATCGACATTGCAGATTTGCAAAACTTGCAAAAGAGTTGTAGCTATATTATTCCAATGCTCCGTTAATATCAATGTGATCGCCCTGTTTTTTGACTAAGTTGCAAGAAGCGGAAGTCATGTGGGCCCTATTGAAATGTATTCGCACTTGTTTGTGATAAATGTGATTACACCTTTTAGTTGCATTCGCGGTCACCGCATATAGACCTTTTTCGAGCTGAATGTAGCGCGCATAGCAGGCGAGAGATTTCGCTGCCGCTGCTGCTGCTGTTGCTGCTTGCTGTGATTGAAACCGACTGGCGATATCGTCTGAGTGCGCTTCCTCGGCCATTGCGAGAGGCCATTAGTTGCGTCATCGTCTAGTTTCTTCTGTCTTTGAGTTCAGCTTTTCTTTTGAGTTAAATTGAAGCAAAAGTTTATCGATGAAGTCCAGGTCATATAGACTAGAATACGCAAGCACACAAACACAGTTAAGGGATCGCAGGAACCCACACGTATTTTTCTGCATCGAATTTGCCTTTTTGGTGCGCTGTGTTGTAAAAAATGATGGACGACACAGATTTGCACACAGAATTCGCATGACTTTACCACATGATCGCTCCATTCTCTCAAGGCATATAGAGGAGAGATGGTTATATGCGATAAGCGGAGATAAAAATATACGTATGCGGTATTCCAAGCTTGTGCTGTGCATTTTAGATAGCGTCGTATAGCTGAGAGGCGTAGCGGTCACAGAAATTTATGAAATTAAGCAAGGAAGTGGGTGGTGCTAAATAAATTTAATGTGTGCCTATAACTCCTAAAAATTAATTCCTAAATGGTCACTGCAGTTGCCTATGCAGTGATGAATAATTTAAGAAATCGATACGAACGAAACGAAGGTTCGATATCCGATAAGGGCCAAGGGAAGTTTTTTAAGAATGAGCTGAGGAGTTTCTCGCTCATTGCGTTGTTCCTTACTTTGGAGTTGTTTTTGAGTGACGATCTGTCATTGTTATATCTTTTTGCAAATTATAATCGCGCCACGTTCATGCATATCTGTCTGTCCACTTTTTCAGTTGGGTGCTAGTCAATACAGCTTGAGTTTCGGAATTTGTTGGAAATACTACGAGCTCTAAAGTTTATTTTCTAGACCATATTCCGTTCTCATTAACAGTTGTAAAGAAATTGTAATTTACACCCGTCAGATAACCGAATAATGAATATCTTCCAGAAGAGATATGCGGTATCCCGGAATACTCAGAACATGAAGGCATTATCAGAACTTTTCAGTTTTTATTGGCCTTTTGAGAAGCTCTTTGTTGGCCTGTTTGGATAAGCTGATTACGGCAGCCATAATGTGCTAATCTCAGCGACGTGCTCCTAAACTTGTTGTATTTCAATATGTTGCACTCTTCTCTCGGCACGGTAAAAGTGTTGTAACTTAAACGGTGTTTTTCGCTTCTGATTTTATAAGTTTCCAAATGCGAGCACTTGATGGCGCGGACTGTACCCTTTCATGAATATTGTTACCTTCATTCAGTGAGGCGCATCAGGTACATCAGCGGTGCGATGAGTAACAGTGTCCTTTGAATGTCACAGATGGAACATTGCTTTCCGAAGGACAACGTTTTTGTTGCGACGCACCGAGTGAATACCGTTTTTGGGCAGTGGTGTTCTAGAATGAAATTGCCGCCGGAGGCTGTGAATTTGAAGAAAAGATCCACTATGTTCCTCACCTCAAAATATATACAGATGTGTGCCTATTGCTGCGAGACTTATCTTACGAACAATTAGGCATTTATAAACTCAGCGATCAATTTTCACTAGTTTACTTGGCAACATATAATTAAGCTTTTTGCGAATTAATTTCTTTTTCATTCTACACTCTCTTTCAGTATCTCGTTGGCTAGTTTACTCTCAAGAATTTATTTGCAGTTTCACTTCTTCTTCGAAGATTTATCATGCTACCTGATTCTTATAGTTCAAAGGTGAAGAAGAACTTCCGGAGATTTCATTCATATTCTTGACGCCCTAATGCATAAACAGTGAATATCCTTATGCGCTATCATTTGCATGTAACTTGCTCATAGCTGAAGTGAACTTGATTCTTGAGAAACGTTTCAACTGCTCGTCGTATTTAGACTATGTTTGGTTATTCGATATTGTCGCTGAAGCGACATAAATTGCCTACTGCTAACAACAGTAAGAACTTCATCCTAATCTGAGTGCAGAATTCGTTCGACTGAACGGTTGAATACGACTTTTGAAAGTATTGGTATTCGAATGACAGCATGTGATTCGCTCAGTTGAAATATCTCGCAGATGACTTCGAACCAACACATTGAAGAGGCGAAATATCGAGAACATTTGGTACCCAATATTTGTCCCGTTATAATTCACCTCATTCACCGTGTGATAATGCTTCGGAATTTCGTAAGAAGTTGTCCTTAAACGTTGGGTCAATTCAGTGATCCGAAAATATACAGGAATATGTGGATATGGCAGGAAAATAAAACAAACATTTTAGAGTTATTTCAAAAGGAATGGAAAAAATGGTGTGCTGAGAATCTCCGTCCAGTGCGCTATGCAACACGCTCTTTACATATAATGTGTAAAGTTCCTGCGCCGCGATCAATTGCCACATTTTCATTTGCCAATTTCTGTTTGTAACACCGATCGTTGCAATGAATAGCGGTTATCGGCGTCGAACTAGCGACAACCGCGCAGCTACTTATATCGAAAGTAATTTGACTTACTCATGTTGACTGTTACTAATTATTTCAGAATTGTTTGTTCTATATTCTGCATTTATGTTCCTCTCACATTCGCGAAACTTCAAAAATCCACCTGATTGTTGCCCTATTGACTGCAGTATATTTATCAAAATACACAACAATACTCAATGCTCTCCCAATATTGTTTTGCACAAGTTCTGCTCAAAAAGAGAAAAATATTGCCTCTCTCTTCGGCAGCCAACTTTATTTTATAAAAACATAATGTGATGAATTTTTATGACTACAGAAATTAATAAATTCAAGTTTGCAGCTATCACCTACAGCTGCGATCAATTAAGAAGGTTTTGAATTTTTTCACTTTGATGGGGTTAGCGGAGGACAGTTAAGAGTATCGAGGATAAGCATGACAGGGAGCTAACTAGCGTTGCGCATCGACTGCCTTCAACGCACATTTAGTGGAGATTTTTTTCGAGTTCAAGTTTAATAAACGCTTTTTGAATGCTTCGCTCCATTGCCCACTCTTGCTTTGCAACCATAAAAGAGAATAAAGCACTTCTTTATCCTCCTTTTACTTTATTTATTGCCCTATAAAACTGCAGATTTCAGGGATTTATCTGATTCTTCAGTCGCATTTCTTCGCTGCACCGTTCATTTCACCACTCTCTTTTTAAATTCAAATTTTAACCTCTCAGTCCTTAGCGTTTTATGAGTCGACCTGGCATTTGGAGTTTGGGGAAAATGCTTCGATCCTCACACCTCCAATATGTAAGTTTTTCTTCTTTTTAAACAATAGTAAACTGCTATTTTCATAGAAGTGCTCCTAAGCACTATCAGTTAAGCAATAAAACGCTGTCAGATAAGCGCCTTTTCAACGATCGCTGGCAAGAACGGGATATACGCAGAGAGTATGCGACCGTTGCGGTACGGAACCTGCGTTCAACGTTCTCTTCCTTCCTATTCACTTGGTGCTTAGAAATATCGAATTATTTAAACTAAACAACATTTGAGTTGAAATATAGCTCAGCGTTATGAATTAGGAGGGACTGCATCGTTTGATGATACCAAAAATAGAAATACTTGGCTTAGAAAATGCTCTGCGGTGTGAAATCCATGCTAACCAAATTCGGCGCAATAGAAACTAACGGTTAAACAGAAGGTTGTAGATATCAAGATTATTGCTAGCGTTTGGTTTGAATTTTTGCGATGCAAGTCTATTTAGTAGAATTGACCAATGATTTAATGTTCTGTCGATTAAGCAATAAAAACTTAACTGTTGCAAACTCGACTATGTTTGAGAAATAAGTGACAGTAACTCGCCATCTGATAGGTTTGCATGAATATCTCGCTAAACCAACTGGGTTGTTCGGCATTGAAAAATGCAAAAAAGAAATATTCGCAACATTGCTGGTTTATTGCCAGCTCGATCGGCAATACAAATCCTCAAGTGAAAAGAAAAAGATTATTTGGCTGCGACTCATCGGTTGAGAAGTGGAACTATCCATGGTAATATTTGAGCGTCAATAACTCATGAGGAATCTAATCTTGTTATACTTAGCACGTTTCATGCTACAATCATTAGTCTGATGTGGGTTGTGTGTTGAAATCATTGGATAGCCACCAATCGAACGAGAGGGGCAGCTGAAAGATACGTACATTTGGATTTCTCATTGACGCATTCGTTGGTTGATATGCTTGCTTCCGCTTTTGCGAGTGAGATGAAAGTGGTGCAGTGAGGCGCGTAACGATGCATCGAAAAAAATGGAAATCTGCTCATCGCATTTCGCATATGTGTTGTTAGCCGCGCCTGATGGATGCGTTTGGGAACTTCCCCATTCTTTTCAGCATTTAAAATTTTCCATTGGTCGTCGTCACGTTCGGTCATTTATGATTATCACTGATTTTGATTATCGTCGTATGAATAAGAAATTCACGAAGCCTACACAAATCTTTGTGACTAATGTAGTTTATTGAAAAGGAAGAAATTTGTATGAGCGTTGAATAACACGAAAGCGTTTGTGACGTTCAATTGTTCGTAGCCTTTTTCGTTGAGCAATAAAGCCATGAGCCGCTCGAATGGTTCTAATCACTGCGGCAAGGCCGTCATCCTGCTGACACACATTGGAGCTAATGAATTTCGCCCTTAATTCATTGCCAGATCGGTTTGCAATGGATCGGAGGCAACACTTGTGATTGGAGATTTATGCGCTTATTTTGATAACCAATATAATTGAATGTGGCGTTGCAGGATTTCAAAAAAGTTTCATTCTCTCTCCCTTCTCTCCATACCCTCTTTCGACACATATCCTCATTTATGCGCAAATATGTCGCCTCTACACTCCATCATCGAAAAAATTCATGGAAACTCATGGAAAACGCTCATATCAGAATGAAAAATATCGAGCGGTGCGGCAATTCCTCACCGTTCGGATGCGAAAGATTGTCGCCAACGAGGAATATGAATATTCATGCTGTGAATGGAGTCTTTTAAGCGTAAGAGGCTGTATTATTCTGAACATAAAGTATTTCATTCGCGCAAATGATCCGAGCACATTCTCCAACTTGCTTCAACTTACTTGATTCATAATGCTCCAAATAATGTTCGAATTGTTTTACCGTTGAGTCTTGTCAGCCAGAGCGAGAACTTCGGATAGAAACCTTCTTTGATGGTCTGCATAGCTTGAGGAGTGTCTGTTAAGCATGATAAGGCATTCTGAATTCGATGGACACAATTAGTGAAAAACTGCATCGCTTCCTCCTTATGTCGTTTTCTTTCCGGCTGTGCAGTTGGTTTCTGAAAATTTTTCGCCATATTATGTTGACTTCATCGAAGAATTATTCAGTTCAGGAAGATAATCGAAAAAGATATTCATGCATATTGGATACTTCAATCTTCCACTTTTGAGGAAGTTTTTCTATAATAAGATGACGGGGTCGAGTGCCTGGGCCGGGTTTGCTGTTGGGCAAGACCCGTCGATGGGAAAATGGGAAGTTTTTGAAATATTTTTCTTCTATTGGTAAGTACCATTACAGACTCTAACTCTTTTCAGTTTTCATTCTGGTCTTCATTTTGATCTTCGTTTTGATGTCCAAATATTGGAAATCCTGAGCTTTCCATACTCGTTCTTTTTCGTGCAGTTGGATGTAGACTGGCTTAGTGAAAAATGTGCACATGCCATTTTTCATACTTAAGGGTAGGTCTCAATGGCTAAAGCTGCAGAAGTGTACATTGTATGAATTAGCAGTACAATACGAGCTCTGTCGAAGTACTGCTATTACTTGTCGAAAGTGCTGCAAGGTCTGATGTAGAAAGAGGGTACATGCTCTTTGCCTTGGAAATATGTAGGTGGTGCAGTCTGTTAGCCATTGGATTGGGTGAAGCAAAATGGCAAGAAGGGAGGACTCGCTCCAATCCGGATGGTGTTTGTGTTTGTACCGGTGTAGGTGGGAGTGGGTTGAAGTTTTTGATTCGGTGCGACTTTTGTTTATAGTGTGTGGTGTGGGGGGAAAGGTATGCAGTGCATATGTGTAAGGTGTGTGCCTACATGGAAAGGAGAGGGGAGAGCGGAGTACTGTGTGATGCGAGTATGTGGTGAGTGGTGCTTCTCTATTTGTTGCCCTACGAAGGGGTGAAGACCCTTACCGGTTCATGTGTGGTGTATAGGGAGGCCAGATTTCCCATGTACGACAGAGCCTAGAAGGAATCGTGTGGAGGTGTGGTAACCCGGCGTCTGGCATCAGTCCTGAACTAAAGTCCAGATAAGCAGTAGAGGTCCTCACGCCTACTGTGTATCTACGCCTTCTGTATTTCCGAGTGCGGAGGCGCGAGTCTTTTATGTATTCCTTCGCCTACTGTACTTACGTGACCCGATGATTGATGTGGTTTGTGAAAAAAGATGCGCGTTCATGGCACAGCTTCGCATGCGTTGTTGTGCGCAACGGTGCTTTCGTTTAGTGAGAAAAAATGATGGCGTAGTGCTTTCCAAATTAGATTTATGGTTCTAGAATGATCAATTCCTCGCGCTTTTGAAGAACATAGAAATTTGATTGGGGAAAATGAGCAGAATACAATTACTGAGGGTAATCACAGACCAATTTGTGACAAATTTCGAGCATGGGCGATTCCTATCGCTCGCCTAATACTTCATGTATCAGCAAATTTGCCACTCGTTATCCTTTACAGATGAACTTCACTCGAGACACGAAATACAATAAAGTTTAATTTCATAACCTTTTTGAAAAATCAAACTTTCCGATGGTATTTGTGAGGGAAACCCACAACGATTTCCTTTGGTGGCAGGTTAGTGAATAAATAATCAACGTTTGCAGAGTGATAGCATCGCGGAGGCCACAGTTTGTGAAACTGAAAAGTTATTGTCAATCGCAGAAGCTCCTTTTATACCGGCGAAAAAGAGAAATGAACAGATAAGAATTGAGGAAATATGTTCGTTCATCGTTGACTGAAGAATATTTACACGGTATTATGGTTTACAGTAGCAAGACAACATTACCCAAGTGAGAGAAGAATATTTAGCGGGCTAGCATGTCATGCGCTTTTTGTAAATCGCTTACTTAAACGATGAGTTGCAGCAATATTCAGGCGAGTGAGAAAGCGCGCCACATAGTCTGGCTTGAGATGCGGGCGTTGCTCATTATCACAAGATTAAAAAACATTACGATGATGGTAGGTGATACATAGCCAGCACGTTGGGCCTTCTCGCAGTTCAGCACACCAACCGATCCATTTCCAAGAGATTTGAATAAATGATAAAATGTGAACAACAAAGCTTCGAGATTTTTATCGACACGATTCAGTCAACAAATCTTCAACAAATCCAAAGTCACATTTTTTGCATCGACCTGATCCCAGTTATCTGGGATCAGGTCGATGCAAAAAATGCGTAAGACGAATAGGTTTGATAAATTTCTTGTCACTTTGGATTGTCGATAAGCCCTTCTGTGATATATAAATTATAAATTATAAGACCAACATATATAAATTCAACCCACGCACGCTACATGCATATGCCCCTCGATCCATACAGTGTGATCCTGATTTTGACGTCGTCGATTTCTGTTTTACAAATGGCCCTGGACTTGACTATTGTCCTCAATATGCACGCTGCATCCTCGTTGCGGAGATGTGTGGAAATCGTTCACAGACGTGAAGGATCAATAAAAATGAAATCGAGGCATCAAAATATGTGGATAGATGTGGGGTTTGCAGGTACGCGTAAATGCATCTAATTTACGTATGATCACCTTCGTGCAAATGTTTCGGCTACCCTTATTAGAAAATATCCAATCATCTGCGGTCACAGTATTGCGGAAACGGTGGATTTAATCTACTACAGCTTCTGCTTACAAATTCTTTGAAAAAGAAATGATTTTTAACCATGAGGGAAGTTCGAAGTGTGTTAGAAGACTGCGGTCGGCGATTGGGCCAATTACGTTTTGCTCTAAATTCTCACTATCCGTTTAGTTAATATCAAACTGCAAACATTTCAGCAACGTGAGGGACAAACACATTTTCTGTGTGAGTCTGAGACATGCAACCACGATTTAGTGAAATTTTACTTGAACATTTATTTTCTAATCGTTTATAATAGAATCACCGGCCTATTTCCACATACAAGCGTGCCAATAATTTAAAAAAAAAGGCTCCGGCCAAATTATGAAAGCATTCTCTATTGTCTTATTGTAGTCGGCTTCTTGAAGTTTATGTTCTGAATGGATTCTGTTGCCGCTGTAAAAGTCTTTCAACGTGATATTTTATCGTTCGTTCACTGCAAGTCATCCTTTGTTTATTTTCGATGAAGCATTCAACAGAAAGTTTATAATTCATATGATCTGCAAGTTGGTTTCATCCACGACGCTGATTAATTCAATGAAAGGATGACTGAAAGAAGCTCCCTAAGGATACATACCTTTACATGTATTCAGATGTGAGCAAACCTCGTTGTCAAAATTTATATACACTTCACAAACATTCAAATGAGCACTTTCAAGTCGTACTGTTGACTTATGCCAACATTTGCATTTATTTAGTCGTTGATCGTAATATTGGCAGAAATGTCTTTCCACACTGAAGGTACGAATTTAGTATTCAGCCGAGTATCGTTATTGTAGGCGAGATGAAATGTACCGATAGTGTAATTCGCAATTGTATTCCATTATAGTGGTACAAATCCATAGACATAGCTAGTAAAAACCCGTAACATTCTATATCTTCGTCGTCATAAGCTTCCTCCCTCTTTCACTAATGGTTTATGGTTGATATTAAAAAGATTGTGCGCGTACATTTAATTTTGTAGATACATTCGTTTCAGCCTCCCCAATCGATTCATCGAATATTCCAAAGGCGAATTCGGGCATATGTATCGCCTTCCTTGCATTTGGCACTTGGCATTTGGTATTAGCCACTGATAAAGTTTTATCAGATTTGATATCAGTATAACATAAATGAATTAGAGTTACAATCGCTTATAAAATGCTAATTGGTTGCTACAAGAGACATTCATAGGCACCTCATTTTTGCGATAACTTTTATAATTGCGCAGCTTGATTGCTCGCCTTTTTTTTTAATGAAATCATCTCCACTGCGAACATTTCTCATGAAATCAACATATGAATGCCATATCCTTGTTTGTCTCATTTTCTCCACCTCAAAATCGCTTACGGAAGAATGCTGTGATCGCTGTTTACATTCCCATTTGCCGTTAGTCACATCAGTTATTCGTACAGAAATCAGTCTTAATATTTTTGTCTTTATTCTTTAACAGTCCAAATTTTTTTGTTAATTGTTGATGACTTTTTTGCATCTATTTGCTATCACTGACGCCATCAGCACATCTGTGCGCATGTAAATTTCAGTTCTGTTGTCGTTTCGGCGACACTTGGGATTACCAAGGTAATGCTGATGATTACGAGTGCTTCTAACAGTTTCCTCTAACCCATCCTTCATGATTTCATAATCTAAGACCTTCATATGTCTCCATCACGCAATATTAGTTTGAAATCACTGTAATGCTTCAGATACTTCATGTTTCCGACGCCACATAAAGTTCTTTGTTTCTTCTTATTCATATATCACAGTTCTTTTGCGACTTACTTTTTCCCACTCTAAATGCCTGGGCTGAAGGAATTGAGCCAGATCTATTAGTGAAACTCAGTGGTTTGATCAAATGCCATCAATATTTTGTGACACTTAGCGCTTCTGTTCTATAGAAAATATCGCTGTGTAATACGCCTCTAGATCGTACATAAATAAGCCCTTTAAAAAATTGCATTAGCAATACTCCTCACATTTGTTTCCGTTATACGTAAATATGCTGTTCGAAATAATTCTCGAAGCACGGAAATGTGATACGTCTAATCAGACATTAGGGCAACGTATTGAAATCATACACCAGCTTTTAGAGATTCTAAAAAGCGCGTGAATGTTCGCAAGAATTGCTTCGTAACCTGTCGAGCTGTGAAACAGTATAACAATGAAACTTTCATTGAAAAATTGTATAAACATATGAATTTCAAGATTACGTACCAATTTGGACGTTATCATGTGAGGCGAATGTACTGATAGATTGGGAAGGCATTTCCTATAATTTCTGCATCATTTATAGAAGCTGTTGATCTAATGGACGAGTTCACCTAAAACTGTTGTTTATGTAGCTCCTATGAGTTTTTGCCACCATCGGTGCAAGCGAAAACTTGGGCCTTCCAAAAATGAGATCATTAAGACGAAATAATGAAATCGAGTCTTATCTAAATTTATTATCTTATGATCCTCTTCTTTAACATTAATATGCAAGTTTAAGGGTCTTCTTCTATTTGGAACTACGCTGAAATCTGCTAGAAAATGCCTTTTTTGTGCGCAGAAAATGTCAGTAGATTCCAGCAATGCAGGTGAGAAGCTGCACACCTTGAAGTAGCTAAGTTGCATGACTATATACTGCAAATTTGGCTTTCCAAAGATCAAAAAGCGGAAGTGATCGCTTTTAATTTGACCACATGGCATACATGCTTATTAAAAGAATGAATAACCCCTTTTATCAATCGCCGATTTCCAAGGAACTCGAATAGTGAGAAGGTGCAGCGTTTAGCACTTTGAGTGATGCCTTTGAGTTTGCAAATTCATCTCTTTTTTTGTTTCATTTTACATGTTGCTCTCCTCTACTGATGCTGATTTTCAATGCCAGCTGAAAGAAATTTTTTATTGTCTAGTCGGTTCAACATGTTGCAATTGGAATTGCTACCGATCAAGAGAACAGTTCATATATACTCTACCCTAAAACTCGTCTCTGAACAGATGAAGTTTGATTCTAATGCCTAGACTCTTTTATCTTTCAGCAAGCGTTACCTTATCGCAATTTGTTGTCGCCGATATAGCTGTGAAATGGTTTGGGTCCAAGCTGAAAAAGTTGAAAATCTCGGGTTGTTTTTGTTCATATGCAGCAAGTCGAAACTGCTAAAGGATATCTATTCAAGTGCAAACTTCGATTCCATTATTAATCTAAATCAAGGTAATACCTTCTAACTGTTGTTTCTGTTTCACTAATGAGCACCTTTCGGGAGCTTTTGAAGCGATTTGCGTCACCATGAAACGGAAAAAATAGTGTCTATGATGAAACGCACCAGTTGTGTTTGCGCAAACATTTTCATGGATGCAAATGCGTTTGCTAATAGCGACCTCATGAAATCGTTCACCGCTTCTTCGTTTCACGCCCACACGTATCTTCGATAACGATGAGAACGAGGTGCCTATAAGAGTGTGATAGAATCACGTTGTTTGCAGAGCTATTCTCTCAAGTAGACCGTTCTGTGTGATATCGAATGTCGAGATCGATCGCAATAGACGGGCGTCTGTGTCTCTTTGTAGTAACACTTCGAACGAGATGTGTCATTCATATCGCGTAAGTGAGAGAAAACTTGCAGTGAAAGAAATTAAAATTAATGAGGATCACTTCCATAGATGTGATAATGCTATGCACAAATGATGATAAAAAGAAATTTGTTTATAGACTCAGAAACATGTGAAAAATAATTGAGAGATGTTTGGCTTTTGGTTAATAGCGAAATGAATATCTCACTTAGCATTCATTGTTTGATCCATCCATAAGCCTGGCTTGTATATTGGCAGACGTACGAAGACGAAAATCGTTGATAATGCGGTCTCCACAAGCACCTTTTACGAGGCCCAGAAACTTATTTTTTATATGTTAAGGTTTATTTATAGAAAGGATATAGTGGTAGACGATATATAAGAACAATTAGGTTGTTCGAAATAAACGTGTCTCGGGTACCTGATGCGAATTTTTCGAAGATTTTGATGTAATAGTGGTGAACTTGTGGGTGCTGCTTCCATATTTATTATTTTTTTACGGTCAGTAATATATGGATAATTCTTGAGACTTTTTCCTCTAACTTTTGCTTATTAACTGAGATTGTAGCGATGAAAAAGCAGTGCACTGTTCGGGCTTACCTTCTTCTCCACTATGATTAGAAGATCCCTCTGATGACTATAATTGCTCTGCAGGACATACATGGGTTTCGTTCCAGTCTGCTCGTAAAGGGAACGCATTCCACAATCAGATGCGTTGAGCACGTCGTCTCTAGTAAAAGCGTTTTAACAGAAAAACTCAGCCTTATAACATTAAAATGCTGTCGTTGTGCAATTAGAGAGATGCTGAGCAGATACCGATGTTTTCCCTAGAGGAAATGAAGTCAAATGACATCCTCAAAAATGTTCGGGCGCCAGATGTCGACGAATGCTCTTATTAAAACTCTTATTGATTACAGCGAAGAGTGCCCGGAATTTATCAACTGGTTTTTCAGGTGTCAGATTCGAAGAAATCCTTAGCAGACATAATCGATCTGGTGCCCTTCGAGAACAAGATAGTTCTTACATTCAGTGAACGCAGCTATGGCCGAAGGACCGTTATCGGTGCTTGCCGCCGGTAGTGTGCTTCCATTCAGTACGGCAGCAACGGGCATTATGCTAAGGTTACCTCGCTATATGCCCCTTAATGAACTGCATATTGAAAGCAGCAAGTCTTTCATTTTACAGGTTATCATTTTCTTGTTTTTGTTCTGCTTTATATTTCAATGTTTCTTTGGGAAATAACCGTCAATATTGTTCCTTTCAATACCTCCATTAGTGAAAACTGTTAAGACATCCATTTCTATTTTTCATAGTAGGTGATCTGGACCTCAATGTTGCGATGTACTTCCCAGTATTCTGAGAAATGCTTTACTTGAGAGATATTTTATTAACGTTGGACTATATCTGGCTGTATTTCTTCTCAGTGAAGCACACTTCTCAGTTCGTACATTCTCGGGACATAGGCATTAAGTCGCTCTTTAAGAAGCATCAATTCAACTTTGATTGGTTCATTCAAATCAGCTTTCAAAGGGAGCATAAACTGAGCATGAAAAAAATGATTGCTTGAAGTGCACAACACAAGTTCCTTTAAAGGAGAAATTGTAACACGCGACGATGTGCTGAGTGAAAATGTTGTAAACATTAAACATCATTTCTAAGTAAGATAACTGCTGATAAGGTAAAGATTCTTTCTCAGAAAGAATTTCATTTCTTTGAGGGAACGAACGGTTGAAGAAAAGACACATCTCATAAAGAGGAGAACAAAAGGGTGCCACGAATTCTATTAGATGCGAAAAATAGCCGACATGAGAGGACCGTTGAAGAATGAGGTCAAATATTTTAATTTTTCTCCCACTAACAGTTCCTTCACTCTCATTCTGAAAATACTGCTGGAAGGTTTCCTTTTGCTAAAATAAAGTTAAGAAACAAATCTGAAGTTGAAGTGAAAGTGAAAGCGAAATTTCTTTTCATGATGCAGCACTCATCGAACCCACACAGTAATGGCATTAATTTTCAGTCCATGTTCCCATTTCTTGTGGCTGGAGCAGGCATGGTTGGGGCAGGACTGTTACTGGATCATGCTGCCTCTTGGAGTCTATTCGAGTCGACACCGGAAACATTTATTCTTGTTCCGGCATTACTTGGCCTCAAAGGAAACCTGGAAATGACTTTAGCGTCAAGGCTGAGTACCATGGTAAGCAAATATTTTGATTGTTCTGATTGCATATGCTGTCCAGACTTTCACAGACCAATTAGAATTGTCAACATGTCTGTTACACTTTCTTGGTTTATATTTTCTCCCTATCTTTTGCAGGAGGTGCTGCGCATTAAAGCAAGTGATGAGCGCTAAAAACACCAAGTCCTTGGTGTACCGGATGACTTTGTGGGTGAGCGAAGGCAGGATGCAGTACTTTTCAACTAGCTAAAATGATGACTGTAAACGGCGTACCGATACCTTACAGAAAAACTACTGATAAAATCTTATGAACACTTATGAAGTCTTGTCGATGTTTTATTGTTAAGCTGAGAACAGGCAAATTTTACCTGATATGTCATAAAATATTGCTTAATCTTAGGTTGATTCACACAAGAACATTATCAGCGAAAGACTGGTAACAGATTCTTGAAGCGAAAAATCGATCAGAACACAGGATAAAGCATATAATCAGCATCGATAGAAACTCGTTTACTCGTTTTTACAGCAACGTCGATACTAGCAAATTCATTTATGCAACAGCCTTCCAGCCTTCCGTTAAAATACGTTAGTTCTGCTTCCGATCGCGTCGAAAATTCTATTTTATTGGAAAACTTGCGAAAATGAAACCAGATGAAGCGTTGAAAGAAAAGGGTTTGAAAGAAAGACGGCGAACGGGTGCATAAGCAAGTTATAAAGCACTGCACATCCCGCGGGTGAAAGTGGTCTGCTACGGTGACGAAAGGGTTTTTTGAAATCTGCTTGTTTTCATGGCATTCAAGGTCCTTCGATGAGATTTTTCGGTATCAAAGAATAAGTGGATCTAACTCAATAGTTACACGCACTTCTGCGCCTGTGACACAGCTTTTGAAGGCGAAGGAGGAAGAGATGAAAATCATTACAACCATTCCCAACCAGCCACAAGCACTCGTCCCTTTTCAAGCCGCTATACTTTTGCCATCCTAATATTCCTTTGAAAGCTCCGATAAGGAGAGATTTCCATGCGATTTTGGAGTGTGGAAGAGAAGAGAAATTACTTCCTGGGAATAGCACGAGGAGACAAAACTTGCTACACTTCGTGCACAATTGCACGAAGTATAGCAAGTTTTGTGATACGATATTAGGAATTCAGTGGTTTCTTTTCACGTTCAAAACGAAGCATTTCGCTCACAAATGCTAGCTTCACTTATTCTGATGTACATATACCTCTGATCACAGCTTGCAAATGTCATATCTTCGATGGTAATGCAGTAGTTTCGGCCTACTCTATGCCTCCCAAACTTTGCTTTCACTTAATCCGCGAAGAAGCATTTGTTGAAGTAGCTCACTGGGTGTCAGTATGAAGAGTCTCCTAGCATTAAGGAATGTTGAATATCTTCATGGAAGCTGTCAGAGGCATATTAGAACAGCAAAAGTATAGAAGCGTGAAATTCGACGAGTGCTCGTGGCTGGTTCAAAATGGTTAACAATGATTTTTTCTCCACCGTCGTTGACGACTCCGGTTGCTTTATTCCAACAAGCTCAGTTCCTTTTCCCGTTGTTGAAATTTCCCGGCTCGGAGCCTTTGTTTTGTTCAATGAGCGAACTCTTTCAGTCAAATATGGGACTGATGAGTACGGGTGCCGAGCAGTTGAAGGTGGCAAGTGTAAACCTGGCGCTAACTCAGGCACAAGCAATTATTGTTTCGTTTGTTGCAGCAGTCTTCACAGTTGTTGTTTCTGCCATTCAAACTGGGCAGGTAAGCAACAAGTTCTGTCCCTCTCGATCTACGCCGTTCGTTCAATTAAGCATGCATAATGCTGCTGTGTTTTAATTGAGCTCAATCTCATGATGGTGACCCCAGCGGCCGGAAACATTGTAGGCTTTGTGGAAAGAAGGTGTGTGGAAGCTACCACCGTGGAATTGGTTCTAAGCTTTGTGCGAGTTTCATTCATGCATCTATTTGCAGCTTTAATAGCATAGCTTATGCAACTATGCCACTGCTTTATCCCTTTGTCCAAAATGATTATCAAGTCTGAATAATGAAGACAAGCTGACAAGAAGCTGAATAAATGCGGTAATGCAGGAGAAAGCATTGCCTACTTCCTTCCTCTCGGAGGATTAAAATATATGTATATGAAATATGAAAGGTTCATGGTTTATTGCTCTTGAACTCTAAAATTTTCCACTCGATTTAATTATTCAACTGAGGTTAAGTAGAGCCAACGTCAATAAAATTACATTTGTATGACATCACTTCATTGCGAGAGCGTAGTTTCTTTCTGACGATGGTACGTAGAAAGAAGAAAAAACGAAGGGAGCAAGACGTGCGTCATATAAGAATAAAAAAAACACAAGCTGATGGTAGACTCGCTGCACAGAGGATGTTTTCATATGAGTTTTATTTCACAGAGGACTGAGTTCGGTAACAGCGGCGCCATTAAGGTATACTCGGAATTTATCCACGGAAATAGGGATAAGCACGTGGTTCAGAAGATGATCCAAAATTAGCGTTAGCATAGAATAAAGCAACATGATTTAATTCATGAACGCCGTTGTGATACTACACAAAACAACTGCACCACCAGACAATTGCTGCATGATGGGGATTTCTGAGAGCACAGATGGCGTGAGTGTTTTCACTACGTGCGTAAGCATTCCACTTGGATTCGAGCTCGAATGTATTGCGTTGAGACATAACTCTGTGATTCGACTACACTATTAAGAAACTGTTCGATAACTGAAGGTGCGCATTTTAGGTTGAATAGAGGATTGGTAAAACCACAATAACCATAATGCACCATTATCTGCCATAAACTTTCCCTTCCATTGTTTCTCCCTTCTTTGATCAGTAATCTTACTTCTTACTTATTCATGAAGTAGGTGAACAATATGTGGATGAATTAGCAATAGATTTTAATTTCCATCTTATGACTTCGTTTTTCTATCGCTATCACACAGTGGTTTTCAACTTGGATAGCTACCAGATTTGCAGTAACAGCGTTTCCTTAAGCATTCTTTCGTATCCTTAGGTAGATTTGAGTTCCGCTATTGAGTTTCCCGCTGAAAGCTACAATCATGTCCTCAGAAAACTGCTTCCAGGCCCATTATTCGACACTCGCACTGTTGGCCGCATCGAGTATTGTGACAGCTGCATTGGCTTCATTCATTCTCGGCCTTATAATGATAATCGTTATAATAGTATCGGTGAAGCTGAATGTCAATCCAGACAATATTGCAACTCCAGTAGCCGCCAGTCTCGGTGACCTTACTACACTCGCACTTCTCGTGTGTTTACGCTTATTTTCCGCTTATCTTAGTGCCATATTATGTAGATGCAATCTGCTGATTTCAAAACAGAATCTTCTTTCGTCTTTATACTAAGGAATGGTAAGTTTGTTCAAATGTTCATGTTGACGGCGATAGCACGTTTAATGAACGAGTGAAGTACTATCGACGAAGCTCAACTGAAAAGATTCGTGAGTGTAACTTTTTCGATAGAAGAGATTCACGAAGCAGGAGCAACAGATGTGTTTCCAACCATCATCAGTTACTGGTGTTTCCAACCTTCATCACTTGCTGTTTTCGGCCCTGTTGTCCTCATTAAATCATCGTCAGAACACGAGAATACAAAGGGACTTTGCTTAGGTCGACGCCACTGAAAGTGCATTTTAGGCTTAGAGAAGTATCGTATATATTGGCGAAATCAGTGTTGCGACAGTTGGTAAGTTTATTAGGAGAATATGAACTGGAATTCATTGCAAAATTTGTGGTGGCTAATTTGGTTCGTACTTTGACAAATTATTGGATGTCTCTGTAGTACAGATACTGATCGGTACGCTGTTCCATTCAATGAAAGGAACCAGTAACGAATGGGTTCTTACGGCAGTTTATGTCCTACTTTTGTTCGCTGCTCCTTTCTGGATCTATCTCTCTTCAAAAGATGAATCTACACTTGTGGTGCTCAAATATGGATGGTGGCCTGTGCTTTGTGCTATGATCATTAGCAGGTAAAACGTTTTTCCGTAGTCTATCAAGTGTTTTTCTGGGTTGTATCTACGGGGCTGCACGTATCTGTCTGCCTTTCGGATAGAAACAATCGACGGCGAAATTTACTAAGTTTATTTCCGCTATATGTGCTTCCCGTTAACCAAATTTCATGGCTTCTTTTTTTAGCTGAAACATCGCCTTATCCAAAATGATTGATTTGAAATATTCAGCTTGTAAGTACATACTAAGTAGTGGATGTCGCATCAACGGTTAAAAGCATAAAAATATTTCAGTGGCGGTGGATTCATACTAAAAGTTGCAATGGCTCGCTATCCAGACATCGCTGTCTTTCAGCCAGTTGTTAACGGTTCATTTTTCATTCGTTCTCCTATCTTTCGTTCCTATTCCTTCAGTGCGAATTTGCACAAGAAAGGAAGCGAATTCTTCCACTGTTCATATGCATCATCTCACTGCTGCGCGATGGCTAATCCACTCGTACGTTGATCAATAACATTTTCTCCTCAGAGAGGCGTTCTGCCTTGGGTTCTTCCGGATAAACTGGATCATAGAAATTTTTAACATCGAATTCCAGTATGGGAAACGAAGAGTAAATAATTCCACAAATGGAAAATAATATTCGCAAAAGGTTAATAGTTCTGTGACTTTTCACTGGATCAATTACGCTACGCTTATTTAAGGCGAATTATGCAGATTCAGTGGAAACATTTCTTACGGAGGATGTGTTATGGCTGAACACTAGTCGTTCACTACAGATCGATTTCTTGAGTACAAGCATTTTATTGAGATTTTCACCTAATTTTTATAGGTCGATGAAGTTCTTTTCTTTCAAAAACAAGTTCATGGTGCTTCTAGGGTGAAAATTGTAATTAACTGATGTTTTCAGGTGTTGGTGGTAATCTAGTTGCCGTACAAGCTAGTCGAATTTCAACCTCTCTATATCAGGCAGCAAAAATCGGCTGTCTTCCCAATGGGCCTCTCTTCCGATTTATTAGTCCTCTGAGGGCATTTTTTTCCTCAGGTTTGTTTGCTTCTGACTTCTACGTTGGCATTTTCAATTTCTCAAACTACTATTATTTGCCTCCACTATTTCTGCATAAATATAAGATTTGCTTTGAGCATAAAAGTAACTTACAATTCGTACATTACCGGAATTGACTGCGGCTAATTTGTTGAATTTGCGCAATGTTGCATAAGTTTGAATGGATGAGAATTTAGTGCAAAACCAAATACTGATTGGTTCTTCTCAGCTTTCATGCATAGAATCAAGTAATGAGTAGAATTATATAGCCATCACTGATTTACGCGTTCATCAAATGCGGACGCCATTTGACATCGAATTTTGTGAACTGACGACGAATTAATAAATGATTTAAATATGAAACAAATTAATTTATCGGATAATCCGATGACGTAAAATAAGGAATGTTTGTTTGGGTGGAACAGTTGAGGCTTGAGCGATGAACTGGTTTTCTGGGATTTTTTTTTAAAGTTTTTCGTTGATTCGCCGAAATTTTCAGAAAATGATTCTGTAGCCGCACGAATTCTTCTACTGATGAGTATTCCGGGTCACCTTATATTCGTTACGACGATTATTTTGATCGGTGGAATAGCTTTTTCCGTTTATTTTATGGTCGCTTATTTAATCGCTGCTGTTGCGCAGGCTAGCATTCAATATATTTTTGGCTACGTTTGTTGCTTTTGAAGTTTATTCGGCTCCAACGCCTAATTTTCGGGGGAAAAGGGAAATGAGAAGCTGGGTGAAGGGGACGGGGAATTGGGAGATTCCTCCGTCCTGATTGCTTGTCTTCCTAATTTGCGAAACTTGCTTTTGCATTCCATGGGATTTTGTTCATACCACCAAAACACTGTCGCCTTTGGCAGCTACGTAATACATACCTTCTATAAGAAAAAACTGATAAAACATGGAATGTGAAGAAGGACCAGCTGAACTCACAAAGAACCTGGAGAAGGCGGTTTATGTTATTGTTGTCGAATTTGTCACCCATCGAACCGTTTCTCTTCGATCAAAGAACCTTTGATTGCTTGATTTTGTTTAAATTGGTGAGCAGACCGTTTTTAACGATCATTTCCTAATGTACTTATGCAAGCTTTCTAGGTGTGCATATTGCTATTTTTGTGTCAATATTTGATTCGTCTTATGTGGAGCTGTAAAGTTGATCCCGACTCGTCGGCAATACCGCTACTTAGCTCCATTGGAGATCTCCTTGGTAAGTACTCCTCATTTTCCACATGATTTGTCTTAACATAAAAATTTCACTACAGGAACACGTGGCCCGCTAAACCGGTGTTAAATGTTTTAGTTGATGTCTGATACAGGTGATCGATATGTGCAGTGCTTTTTCTAGGGAGTGGTAAACGAATAGTAAGTTAATATCGATCTGACTGAACATTTCGAATATTTTTAATCTTGCACCCCATCGTTGTGATGGATACGTTTCCTATACTGGTAATAGTAGTTTACTTGGCAGGAACGGTTTTAAAATTTCGAACATCTCTCCCCTTTCTTCTTCCCTCCAGTTTTGCGGAATCTCATCGTCAGAAGAGCATCATACAGATGTAAATTTTATTTATTTTATCTATCTATATTTATTTATTACTTAAATCTTTATAATGAAGGCACTTGCCTTGGGCAGTAGAATATGAAACACGTTCATTTCAGGTACCGCATTACTAATGGTTGCTTTCATCGTGCTCAGCATATTTCAATACGCAGACTTAAGGTCAACAAAAAATGCTGTGTAAATATCATAAAAGCAGTGAATAATTGTTTTTTGCTCCTTTCCGGTTTCCGGGTCCATCTTCTGGAAAACATATTTCATATTTTGAGGACCTCGAATGTTGACGACAGCTTCTTGTAGCATATCAGCATATGCAAAATATGCCACTCCTATAATTAATATCTCGAAAAGACTTAACTTAGCACTTTCTAATGGATATATTTTCTGGGTTGTACAGATAAAAGGGATAGGCCACCTCTGCTTTTTTTGAAGTGCATATTCGGTGCTCATTTCTGTTATGTCATGAATCAGCACTTTACTGCCTACAAATCTAAATGTCGGGAACTTTCGAGAGCGGAGTTGCATTCTTCGAAGTTTGTTGGAGATATTTTTCAGAAATTTCAGAACATTTAACAAACCTTTGTAACTGGATCATTGTAGAATTATCATTCGTCTCATTGTAATTATGGGAGAAGCAACGTGATGGGGAAGTTGGGATGGGCTTATAGATACGGTCTGTAAGTCATTCAACTGTTCTCGTTGAAAGTTCTCTCTCCTTCATTCACATCATCGGTCAGTACAAACTTATGCTTCCTGAGAAATGCTCGCTTAGGTTACGAGCGAAAAAACAGATTTTATATCAAAGTGAGTGCTTGATTACAAAGTGCCTGACTTGAATATGCTCATGAAGGATGACGCAATTGAAGTTTGCTCGTTTCCCGTGGTCACCATTGCTCTGTGATCACTCCAGTTCCATGCACTTTTAACAAGTTAAAGAACACGTGTCCATTGCAGAACTCCGTAACTGCTACGTCAAAAAAATGAAATCACCTATCTGTAACAATTGTTGTATGAAATGCAAGACTGTTCTCATCATGAGCAAATCGTTCATCGGTGTAAAGTGTCGTTTGATGCTGACAACCGCAGTATAATTTTGTAGCCCCTAGAAATGTAACTGTTCTCTGAGGTTGTAGTTGTTCTCTCGCAGCTGACCAATATATTTCTTTACAAAATTTGTCCCATTTTAATTCGTATTTCTTTGCATCTTCAGTGATTATGAGAACGGCGAGATTTTTGAATTATTTTGGTTTCTTGGTTACTCGTTTAACGAATAAACTTTTTTGATTTCAAACAATTACACAGACATATATTTTAACGCTGAGGGACCTTTGCAGCATATTGTTTTTCAATTTATTAATTCACTTATATGCTATTTTGCTAAATTTCACATCCCGTATTTAGTGTCAGACTCAATAAATATTTTCATAAAAGGAAGTTGGTACTCGTCGAAATTTTTGGAGCGATAAACTCGAAGAACAAAACCGCACCTATCCAAATCCAATTATATATGTTCTTCACTTAATTCTATCCAACATAATATTGGTGTGGCGAGGGACTCCGAATGCTCATCGTACTAGCACAATTATGCATAGAAAATAATTTCCCTCAATTTTTTTTATTCTAATTAAGCAAAACAGTGATGAGCAAAATTAATCGTTTAATTTATCACCATGAATTTCCTATATATAGGATAGAAAATCTGTTCCGTCTTCTGAGAAATACAAAAGGAAGCGATAATGCATATAGACATATCGACTATGAGTTGTTAATCAAAAGCAGTGAAAAGTGCAATTCGATCCACGAAAGTTGAACTCCACTTTCCAGATGAGCGATGATCAGCACCTCTCAGCGCGTCGGAAAATTCGCTCTTGCAGAAACTGTTTTAGAACTCAGACGATGAAAATAATATGCGATTTAAGAAAGGTACATCGGCATGTTTGTCGGCGCTTATCGCGCCAGAGACTTCGCTCATCCTCAACGATGTCGTTCTTATTGAAAATGAGGGTGAAGACTGATGAATTCAACCAATAATCAAAGAATTTTCGAAACGATTCATTAGTATAACTGATGTATTTATTGTTGCAATATGATTACAACTTGTTTTCGCAAAACAGTCACTCAAATAAAATATCTTATTAGAAACATAGCGCAAAATTTCATTCAACGCCATTTGCCGTCGACACCGATCTTCATCTGCATAAATACACTCACATCTTCGTCACTGAGGCAGAGTTGCTATTTTCTGCCACGAGTACACGTTTTACACAATAAGAAGAGACTGGCAAGTTCATTACCAAAACCTGGAATACAAACATTTTTGCTATAAATGAACCTGAAGTAGTTGTATTGAGTTGGAAATAATTGAAATTATCCGATGGGGAAGGATGAAACAGGATTTCGTAGAGGCCTAATCATTAAAATTTATAAAATTTAAAGAAGAAATATGTTCTATCCATGAAGATCTCACCATGGCCTTGGAATCGCCTTGGAATTTTTTTTAAACTATCAGAAAGTGTTAATATTTCCGATTACCGGCACAACTGTAGGCGTTGAATGTTCGATGAGTTAATAGTTGAAATACCAACTCATCAAACAACCAAACTAAGCCCTCTGACCTATACGAAACATTGAGAATTTCTTTCGCAGTTAAAATAATAAATAAATGGAGCGAAATAAAAACAAGCAACGTTTGGGCAGCAGTGAAATACTTCTAAAGTGAACTTGCAGCTACATTCATTTACAACTATTCAACTCGCTCTAATCCGCTCTCCAACACATGGCGGACCATCGTTACCTCCGCACGACCATGGTTAACGTTGTCATGTAGCGAAATAGAGAAGAAAATTCGTAAGAAAAGATCGAAACAATCATTCACAGTAACGAATGAATGCGAAATATATTTTGTGGCTTTGTTTTCCATCACGAGACATTTTTTGCTCGTTGATGGGCTTTACAACGTCGTGCGCGAAAGTGAAAAAAATGTAGTTCACATAAAAGTACCTAATTGATATGACCCTCATCTGCCATTAGCAATAAATTATCCACGACATGCTGATTGGAGAATTGCAAGGACGGTGAACTCTCGAATTTTGAAGAAGTTCGTTGTCTCGTAGAATCATTCTTATATGAGCAATATTTTCAAAATTGGACAGTCACAGGCGTAGTTATATATCTGTAACGACAGGACAGTCTTTTACTAATTTTATTCCTATGCGTGAAATATTTCAGCAAATTTAAAAAGTTGTCCTGAAATATGCTTCATAATTTACCGCTTGCGGATCAAATCAACTGAGCCAAAAAGCAGAAGTGAATCAAAAGATCATATCATTAAGCAGTAAGAAAATTCGCACCCGTATTTCCGGGATTGTTGAAGCCCATTGTAGGCGCATAAAAATTGCCTTCACCATAATTACGAGTGTGAGAACCACCGCCAAAAAGTTGGGCGTTAGCGACGTGTAATACGAAAATGCACAGTAGCGAAGTGATTGGATGCATAATTGCGCCTTTTCGAATTACTTGTTACGTATCCGCTAAAAAATTCATTAATGGTGATGATTATTGACAAAAAGTGCCTAGTCGTTATTCGCACTTCGCATCGATGGAAAACCCTTACAAACAGGAACCGGCAACAAAGGGAAGCATTAAAACGAAACAAAGGAGTATTTCTTTCCGTTTACTTAGAAAGGCGTATATGCGAAATGGCGATGTAGGAACAACGAAAGAAGCATAAGAAAGCATTTTTCAGCAAGAGAATAGACTTAGGGGTCGCATGTGAGTATGCAAAAAGAAGCAATTGCAGGTGAAAACGACTTATTTTAAACAGTGCATTTAACCACAGCAAGTATTACTGTTAGAGCAGAAAGAGGAAACAATGTTCTCTTAGTGCACCAATACGCCTTCAACTACAAGTGCACCAAGGATTCATTGTGGTCACTTGCAACGTTTAATAACCACCCCGCTAATGGATGATAAATTTCGAGCTATAGTGATATCAGAATGATGTTTATCATAGGTTATCGAGTTCTTAAATTAATTATTAAAAGATGCGCTGATATGCACTGAGACCTATGTTACACAGAAAATCGCCATTTGAAATATTGTTTACCATCTTTTTTATGTTGAAGGTTTTTTACTACTGAAGAGAAGTGGTTATTTCATAAATGTACGAGATTTCCGTCTTTAATGCGTTCGCATTCACGACACTTGTTAATGGCGTATCACTCGATCTGACGATTGGAAGCCAAACTGATACAAGGATCTTGATCTAAAAGTGGATTTTTTGTATGACTGTTGTACTTCACTTCTCTAAAAGCGACTAAGATATTATTTTGGGATACTGCGAGCAATAAGTTGATTAGGAAGGAATTTGAAAGAAATTCGGACCAAACGTAACCGAATCTGGCATCAAGTTCGTAATACAACATAGGCGCTCAACTGCTTAGGTTACAATTTCCTATTCCATTCCGTCTTCGTCTCTTTCATAATGAAGCTTATCACCATTCGAAAATGTCAATTGTCGAAATGGGTGGCAATGCTCTCGGGTGTGCGACGTTGTCGTAAAGTTTTTCTGATGAGAATGTTGCTATGCAATAAAACTTCTTTGCCAGCTTGGTGCATTCAAACATTTGAAAGCTCATTCGCTAATAAGCATATGAAGTTCTAAGAATGAGCTAGGCATCTTCTAATAAACCTCAAATGAGCTATCCCCTTCTGCGATCTTAAAATGCTTGTAAAAGCCCGCGAAAGAGTTTACACTGTAGAAGCCTGAAAACAGATTAACGAGCTTCTTAACTCTTCTTCGCCGCTCAGGGTGAACGAGCTCCTGTCGATCGCGTTAGCCGTATTCAAACAAATTTACTTTCCAGTAGTGGAAGAAATTTGGATAATTTGGATGAAGAAATTTGGTGGAAGAAGTTCGTTCAACAGTCTGGATTCTTTTTTCATGTTTTGTGTGATCACCAGCTTGTCGTCAGTGTCGGAAGAGCTGGTTTATATCTTTTGTTGCTTCAGACGCTTGCCAACACCTTATTAACAAACATCATAAGCTAAATGAACATATTAATTTAGGTGCTGGAAACTGTTAAAATTTATTTTGTGGCCAGCTAAACACGAGTGTTTTGGTTGTTGGCGAAAAGTTACCAGCAAAAACTTGCATACTTCATGCGACGGAAGAGATTAGGAATGCATCCAAATATTCTTTGAAAGCACATTTAGGAGCTTCACCTATTATGAAACGACGTTTTTCAAAAACTAATGTGCAAAGAATGCAGGTAAGCTTACTTGCGTTTCGCTTAAAGTATTATTGCGTTGAAGTTGGTTTGCTTTGGAATATGTTGTTCAGACATAATATAACTACTCAATATGACTGAAAGATCAAGAAAAATCACAACTCTTGGAGTCAAAATCATGAAAAAGGAGTTGAATTAAACTAGGAAATTAATAGCTCTTTGCTCGTCTTTCTATGCATTTATATAAATATCCGCGCATCGTATGGAAACGACTTTTAGTCAATTTGTCAACATTCATACAACGCACACAGTATTTCCGATGGCAAAAGAGAAGACCACGAAAAAAGCTGAGGGAAATAATTGATTGGAAAATACTTGAAAGCGCAGAACGGCTTCCTATCTCATCAGCTACCCTCATCACCGTTAAACAAATTAAGAAAAAAAGCCAATTTCAGCTACAACTTGTTAAAATGCCGGATTGATGCTTCGCCCGTTTTACTTTACTTTAATCAATAACATATTTATTACGAGTAAATTTACTTTCATATCGTTTCCACTTCCGCTTACTACGGGAATTTGTAAGTTGCGGTTGGGATTTAGGAACGCCTCTTGCCTTTAAAAAGTTGATGATTCAACATGCTCGTATTCCTCTTTGAAGAAGGGTCGGCTAATTTTGGAGGATTTTGGGGAGATACGGTTAATCTTGGTGGTTTTTTTGAAGTGTGCGAATGGAATCGCACAATGAAAGATTTTTACCGGTTTTATGGGATGTCTACACAAAGACACACTAATAAAATAAACAACGATACGTGACACGGGATGCATAGCAAAATACAGCGGACGAAAGGGCGCGTGCGCGGGCACACAGATACACAAAGCAGACGTGAAAGACCAATGCCATTGCACATCGCATTTATTTGCCTATCAATTAAGGTAACCCCGACTAAATTGCCAAAAACCTTTGTGAAATTTTGTGGAAGCAACTGGCCAGCAGCCATCGATGAGGTTACAAAGAACGGTCAGTATACTTGCGTTGTTTGTCGATCGTGCGGAAAACACTTCGCTCTGCTGATGTCAAAAGTGTGGAAGAAGGTTTGTGAACGTGATTTTTTCCTCTTATTTTATAAAACATCGAAATATAAACTCGAGGTTTCGTTCTTCAGTTTGCCTTCATTCCAATGCTCAATTCTCTTGTTCACTCATTTTGACCAGGATCAGTCCTTGTGGATGAGTAAATTATCAGCATCGCAGAGAAGAGAAGGAGGAAAGAGTAGAAAGAGGACGAAAGGAACAAAAAGGAGTGGAGAGACGGAAAGGAATGGACTGCGGGCTGAATCGACCAATGTGAATGATAATCATGCGATATATTCGAGCACACACAACGCTTAACTCATCGTTTTCACGAATTTCATCTAACTGGGATCTGAATTATACGAAGCTTTGCTGCCTCGACTGTGCACCTCAGATCCATCGCAACTGTTGTTCTGGTAGTAAATGTTTCTAGGGACAAACTGAAATTTCTTCGTTGACTTTAGCTCATTGTAGAGAGGCAAATCAATCGGACTCAGCCACTGTGTAACTGTTAGTTAGATGCAACACAATGAGGTATGGAACATTATGGTCGCTGTTATGTAAAGTCTGGATTATCCGAAACGACGAATTTTTTGTAAAAGTGGAATAGTATATGAAACTTAGCTTCAATACGAACTGATTAAGCACAATAATTGAAAGTGAGCATTCAAATATAACAAATATTCGCTCCCCTCGGCGTGTTCTTTACATACCACTCTGCCATCAATTGCGTTATATTTTCAAAGTGCCAGTCATGTGCTGTATATGCGAAAATAAATACAAGGTCAACTGCAAACATGCGGAATTCGCAAATTAAGTTCCCTCGTTGCCCCATACTCATACGAGCTTGACAGAGAAGTTTGTATGAGGAACGAAATATGCAAATGAGTAGTTAGTCATAAACTTAATTTTCTGGATAACAGGCAATAATTCTGGAGAACTACTGTAACGCATCACAGCGGTAGATGTTACCGTTTCTCACTGGTATTTCCACCCATTCACTGCAAGCATCATGCTGTTAAAAGCTGTTCCTTCTGCCGTAACATCTTCATGACAATGTTGGCACTTCTGGTGGATTCCTAGAGTCGCAGCAAAACGTCGAGGAAGTGATGACTATAAATGTACGTTGATGTATTCACGGACAAATTGGTTGGGGAAAAAGACCAAGACTGTTGGAAATGTTGTTGATAAATAAGAGAAGTCAGCCTTCCTTCATTCGATTAGATGAATTGAAAATAAAGACTAAACTACAGTGGTCCTAATTTTTGGAATACTTTTTCTGCATCAGAAAATGTTTTTTGCAGAAGGCAACTTTGTAAATGGGCGATCAAAGAAAAGCATGTAAACAAATAATTAAAAAAGAACTGCATAAGAGCCAAAAAGAGATCCCAAGTTCATTAAATCCAGCACAACGGCTTTTTTCTTTGAAGAGAAGAAGCTTCGTGGATCAGGCGATTCGCCCGTAGAAGGTCCCCTATACACCGATCGCAATAGGTGATTAACGGTGAGGACCTAAATATTCAGTCGGGTTTCTGCAGCGAAATTCAAAACGATAATATCTAGCTGAGAGCTCAAGAGTGGATATAAACAAAAGTCGAATCGAACACAGGTGATACTCAACTCGAACAGGCATCGAATGCTTAGTTTTCACATGAAACTATCCTTCTGGAGCAATCAATATCTTAAATGATCCCAAAAAACCCTTAAATGCGCAATATTTTTTAAAGTTGAAGAAGAAGACCAGCGAGTTTTGCTGAGACGTGAAAACACAGCGGAAGGGAATAATTTGTGCTACCAAAGATGTTGCTGTACAATTTGTGCAAGGAATGAGAGGCCATAGTAAATCAGAAATGCGAATTTTAAGACACTCTGATAAATCTAAAGGCACTACAACATTGCAAAAGAGGCGTTTGTTTCCGGGAGGTGCCACTTAAACAACGAATCTGAAATTTCCAAGAAAAAGAAAAAACATATCAGTCATAAAATCCGACAAACCGAACCCTACAGCAACTTCCCCAATTGAACTATTGTTCCTTATCATTAGACGTAGGAGGAGATTTTCTGATCACCGCTTGTGGAGTTTAAAAAAATGAATGACTATTAGTAGGCGAATGTCATGTGGACGCAGTTGGGGACTAACAGGCAGCCAGAATTGTTTTCATTCAACGTGAAGCCAACTCAACCCAAATATGTCGGTCACAACCGGTTCCCTTAACAAATCAATTGTGGAACACTCCTAGCAACGATTCTGAAAATTTCCTTGATCCAAAATGGCAATACGAATTAATTGTCACGAACAACATCTCGCTTCAGCTCCCATTAAAGAAAAGACAAGCAAAGTTTCGTCAATATTTTTTCCTTCTCAACAATTGACCATCGGGAACGACGAAAAAGCCTCAGCAGTAGCTGATCAGGAAGCGTGGTGAAGTGTTTGTTTTTCTAGGTGACGCACACGACAGCAAGAAAGTGTCACACGCATGCGATGCAAGAGACTTCTCTTTCTCACGAATCACTCTTCACTTTCATTGAGTTAAAGCCCTGCTTCTATTTAACGAGGAAGCAGTATCTGCCACTAAAGACATCATATAAGTTGAAATTAGTAACGGTGTTTCGAAATTTTACTTCTCAGAGAACTTTGAAAAATCAGCAGCTTCGTGAACAAGGTTAAAGAAATATTTGTAAATTGGAGGAATTTCGGTTTGGAGCATTGAAATTTCCTCAGTTTGTATGCGCTAAACCAATATTGTCTAACATTGTGCTTTATTATTCAGGTCGATTTTATACTATGCTGACTGTTGAATATCTTTGCAAATTTTTAACAGCAAAAGCTGTGCTCGTTTGAGATTTTCACCAGCACTAACGTAAGCAGTTAACTCATCACGCAGTTTGATCGCCCTTTATAGCCAGCCGATGGAAAAATGCATCAGTAAAAGTCACGAATATATTGGTGGTAGTTGAACCTCTCCACTCGCTTCCTTCCCCTCACCGTATCCTAATAAAACGCATCTGTTGGGGCAACCCTTCGAAGGAACTTATGTGTGCTCTATAATATCAAATTAACCTCTCATCATGACCATTACCGCAATTTTTCAAAATTCAGCAATTTTTTCTTACTCAAAAAACATTCCAAATTTAAAAGTGAGAACGGGTTTCAATATATGTAAGCGGTTTGGTTAACGTCTATGAAAACAGTTATCTACGGCATGAACGCTTGAAAAGATGACGCGTTCATAGTGCTCGACGTTAGTTCAAGCACGTGACGATAGTGTAAATGAAAACGTGCAACAACTGAACTTTTTCATAGGGTAATTTCTGCACTTTACGGATTAAAGAAATGCAACACATTTGGTCAGAACACTTACCTCGTAGCCACAAGCTCATGAGCATGAGAAAGAAGGAGAGAGACCCCGCTCGTCTATAGCGAACGACGCCGTCGTGCCCACTTGATGATGAAAACGTCTCAATAAATGTGAAAATACCCACTCTCCAAGTTCGAAGAGAGGCGAATTACATGGCAGGCGACCACAAATGGTTACAAAGCAGGAAACCTACAATGTAAGCAGTCATTTGAAGTGTGCAACCTAGCCAAAAAAGCCAATTCATAAAAACATGCGAAGGAGATTATAAAGAAGATGTGCCATCATGAGCACTAACCTGGTGTTGACATTTAGAAGAGGTAACTGCCTCATGTGCAAATCGCTTGTCCACCGACTCGTGTTCACTCCAAGTTAATCAGACGTACGAGCGACAGCTACAGTCAGAGATGATGGCAACTGTTTTTAAGCCCAATGTCAAAGTCGGCGGTTCCTCATACTCAAAACACTCCAAGAGACAACTAACTCATCGAGACGAAATTTGCGCCTTCGACAACGCAACCTATTAACGCGAATATGAAGTTTATTAACGGCATAAGCCATATACAATGCTGAGCCTTTAGAATGTCTAATGGGTAGGTAATTCTGCACAGTGCCATTAGGAAGTTAAGGACTATTCCATGGTGGTGTTGGCATTAGATGGTATAGATTCATTTTGATGTTTCAGAGTGCTCGCATGGTTGCATCAAAGGAAACGAACATCAACACCCGAAAGTCCCATCGATTCTCATCATCTTCACTGTACCGCAGAAGACTGAGCTTTGGACAGTTATCTTTTGAATGTTACAAAACAATCCACTGCTTTGGCGGAATCCGCAAACGATGCCTTGAAATGAGACTTGAGGTCGTAAATGAATATAAGTAGACCTTCAGAGATGTTAGTGAACACGGCCAAGTGTAATAGTGTAGAAGAATTGCTATAATGGAAACGGGAGACAGCGCTGGACGCTGGCTCAATGGCTGCAGCGTTCTACTTTCACTTACATATCCACATTTGCGTTTCAACGGATGGAGGAGTCTGGCAAGGATTCTTTACTTCGAATACTTTAAACAGGCCCTTGGCAACTTTTCCATCTATCACGATCCTAAACCCTCCGCATCTAAGCAACTCCAAGCCGCGGCTAGTTTTCTAGCTTGAAGCGGTTTGCCGTGTGATCGCTTTGCATCTCTTGATTACCATTCAAGGATTTACGTAGCCCGTTTGCAGGCATTTAGCATCGTTAGGTGAACAGCCCACTTTAGTTTTCTTTGATGCTTTTCTTCGACGATGTCGTTTGTAGCGAATGCTGAGCGCAACCTTTCGCCTGTCATATGCAGCGGTTTTTGCAGTTTGTTGATACTTTCTACCGCTCGATAGGTCGTTGCTACTTTGCTTTCTTTGGCGAGTGTGATGTTCCATGTTTCGCACCCTCAGAGAAGAACGAGGCTGACCGTAAGACTGAAGAGTTCAGCTGTAATGGATATTGTTATCTCTGCATCGTATAGATGTCGTTGAGCTTGATGAAGACTAACCAACCTGAACTTTTTCGTCCGTTTAGCTCCCGACCCAAATCCGCTCATCAGTCAGTCCTACCTACACATAGTGTTCCATGAGTTAGATATTCTCGCTGCAGAGCTTCGAGGGAAACTAAAAACATAATACATCCTTCATCCACTTCGTTTTGCCATTGTGAATGTCAGGCCAACTTTTCTTGGTCCTTTATTTAGCTTGTTCGATTAAAACTGCAACTTTTTAGGTCACTCACTGGTAACGAGCACCATGTTGTTTGCACAGAGAAGCATGTGGGAGTTCTTCTCTTCTGTGCTGAAACCATCTGCAGTTTCTGTTCTTCGCAAGACTCCTTCGAGAGGTGATAAAAAGGATATTGGGGGCAAATATCTTCTTGTTTTGCTCCTCTTCCGACTGACAAGGATACTTCAAAGAAATAGCTATATCTGGCTCGATAGACTGTATTCCTTTCATCCTTCTCCTCACCGTCTCATCCATCATGGACAGCACTTCTCTGATTTCTATCTCAACAGCTATCAGTTGTAGTAGCAACAAATTCATGAAGACTTAAGAATGAGAGAGGATCACTTGTTGAATGTTCGTAATTGAAGCAAATAAAACTTGCACTTTTTATATAACGTCTTTTCACAACAATCACTATCATATATGAGATTTCAGATGTTCGCTTCACATCTCTAAAAGAGACCGACGATCATTGAGAAACGACACCTAATGCAAGTTCGGAAAAGTGATGGGGTTCCGATAATTCTCGAACCATTGCTTTTTTGCATCGCTTACATAGGCCAGTAATGCTAACATACGTCAATCTATTCATCGCATGCATTTCGACTCAAAGATTTATGTCGATTGCACGTCATGTATGAAATTGGTCTTAAAGAAAAGTTCTTGTTTTTGCTCACATTACTAATAATTTCGATAGAATTTTCAGTGCTCTTTAGAATCTGTTGAAAACTCTCCTTCGGACCTTGACTCCTTCCGGTATATCTTCACATTTATTGAGACGTTTTCATCAGCAAGTGAGCAGGACCGCATCGCTCGCTGTGGATGAGCTGGTTCTGAATCCGTCTCTCTCGTGCGCCGGAGCTTGTGAAGTATACCCACACCGTTTTAATCAACGATTTCAAGCAGCAAACGATTGCACTACTGAGTATTTTCCGAGAGTGGTTAAAAATATAATAATGCGGTTTACTGAGACTGTATTTTCGCAGTGCAATTATCTCATGTATTATCTACACTGCAATATCGAGTTGCGTTATGAATTACGTATAATTTTTCTCTCGGCATCACCGGCTAGAATACAAAACTCATTTTTGAAATATAATTCGGTGACTCACCTGACGAGCAATTACCAGTTAAGCTGCCTGAGTGCAACAGACTGGCTTGAATTATGCCCTGAGTGAAGGATAAGTGCAAAAAATAGACATGAACGTTGAAAGGCTACGGCAGAACAAATTGTGTTCACTTGGGACATGACACACCATCAAATATGGGCTGCTAAGCTTCTCTAAATGAAAGAGTACAATCCCATGCATTCACTTTTAGTTTCAGCAGATGCTGTTTCCAGAACTATTGCGACACCATAATACTGCAGATAAAATTTGACATCAAAGAAGATTTTCTCGAATTTGTCAAACTGTATAGTCGACTTCCCCCGTCACAGTTCAGTTCCCACTGAAGTGAAAGTTGGTTTCCGCTATCATAGTTTGAAGCGATTTATGAAAGTTGTCTGCGTTATTTTTTTGTGTAATATTATGAATGACAGGTGTGAGTGATTTTGTAATAGTTACTGTTAGAGGACACGCATTGTGTATACGCTGCGGTGAATCACCAGCACATGCTGAAAAAACGACAGATATACGAATCTGCGAGCATGAATTCACGTAACTCATCACGTCGCTGCTCTTGCAAAAATCTGCTATTACAGGAAAGGATAAGTTCTCAACTGTGATGGATGATGTATAAGCAGATTTTAGCTTAAAAATACGCACTACATACATTGCTTTTACCAGTTGTGGTGGTAACTCACTGAAGTCAATTCAAGACATCGTGATTTAGTTATTACTTTGCCCATCGAAGAGAAATTCTGACTGAATCACGATGGTGATATACGTCACCCACAAAACTCATAATGAATATGAGATTTGATTTTTTTCATAACCATAGATTATGCAAAAATTCAGGTGTTCTGTAGTATTCTGTAAATAGGTCCTTATAACACACCTGAAGTGCCCTTCATACATGTTCACAAATTTGGAGAAAGTACGATTCTTCCCACTGTGCAGGAATTACGTAGTACAGTGTGCCACCGAATATATAACGTTGCATTGATCAACATAGCCTGTGTTTTAAGGTCTACGCTTCGAAAGCAGCGAACTTAAGCCTTCCCCACTGTTTCAGTTGGGAAACATGGCCACTCTGATTGTCCGTCCTTCTTGGGCATCATATTCAGCAGGTTAGTGGAAGAATGCTTTCATAAAAAGCGACAGGAGAAACAGTGAAAACAGGTGAAAAATCCTCAACGCATCGACCGTTCGAACTCAGCATACCTAGTTTTCTGCCGGACTTTTATATCCACTAATCGATCGCATTTCGCCACATTTATCGCGGTCATATGAATGGGAGACGAAAAAACAATTTAGAGCGGCAATAAAGGCGTGGACTAGCCACTCTAATCGTCACACTGATAACCTGTATCATGTGCAGTTTCTCTATGCATATGATGCACATTATTTCAGTCGCAGTACGTTATGCGGAGAACAGGCGATCGCTGTCAGCTGGTTTATCGTCCACATGAAATGCGATGATAGTGTCGAAACATTCTCAGCAAGATTCATAGAAATGAAGCGTGAATTAACCAGCACATGTCTTCAGCATTACGACTGATTTGTTTAGGATGAACGATATTATTGAGGCGCTTATTATACTAAATTAAAAAATCGACCGAACAATATCAAGACAAGAAAATAACAGCAAACAATATGTGCCGTAATTAAAGACTTGCTCGGAAGGTGTTCTAAGCGCTTTAATAATCGAGGTTTGACGATATTTTCGAAAATGTTTGCTAATTTTGGTGCCTTATGCAAAATTTTTGAATCATCTCAGTTTTTACCTGTATTGATTCCGCTGTGATTTGTTACGCCTTATTGCAACTTTGCTGTCCTCTCAATTTTATTGCGCTCTTTAACATCTTGGCTACTTTCTCTATTGTTGCTCCTCCACACATTTTCAAGGTAGCAGCCACTGAGTATTTGTATTCGAACCTTTGTTGATTTGTACATTATTATTAATGATAAGCACGATAAATTTTCGGAGAAGGGCTCCTCCTGCGCTAAGCATTGCCATCATCATAATATCAAGTCTTGATGACAAGACCTCATCATGAGTATCATAAAGTAAGACTCTCATCAACCAAAGCAGGGTGTTACTGGACAAATTAAAATCCAACCTCATTTTATTTGATTAACTCATCCCAGTGATACCTAATGAATGATACAAACAAGTGGAGATAATTTCCAAAAAAGGCGCATGACGTGATACGCTCTTCTGCAATTTCCTCCACGGATTAGCTAGTTTTGGAACTACTAAGAAATAATAAAATGCGTTAAATAATTCATCTATGAACCACTGCTTGCTGCGATACTCGAAAACAGATGAAACTCAAATGATCTAAACGATGGTGTAAAACATTTTCTGTCATTTTTAAAATGCATCTAAGCTTCAGGGAACGTTGATTTTTTGACATTCTTCTCGAACCCTATAGGTCAGTTTGAATATTGATTCTGGCGCTGATCATTAGAGTTTCAATATCTCGTTGGTGATTCTTGTGTTAATCCCCCAGATATATAAACGAACATACATTCGTACATATACATGCACCGCTATAATGCGGTTTGCAGATGTGATGCAAAATTGCATAGGCGCAATATTCAGTTTAAATTCGAGCCAGCAATGCGCATTAGTGTCATAAAGTCAAGCAAAGCTGACGCAGCGATTGGCAAAGAGTATCGAAAAGTTATCAAAAAGTTCTATAGGATGTGAAATCATTGACGGTTTTCCACATCTTTGCAACTAAGTGAATACTTGGCATCATCGACTGAGTTGCGTTGCATACATTTTTGTTGGTGGTGGAAATATCGAGGAGTGAATGCCTATAGGCAACGTGATTGGCAATATGGAGAAATTGAACGATGGAATAAGTGAGGAAGCGTGGAAACTTAAATTTTTGACAACAGCGAACATTACACATCTTTTAGAAAACAGACAATTTCAATGAATTGAGTGCATTTGTTCGTGAAAAAAGCGAACAATGAAGAAATCATTTTCGGTGGCAATCTGATGGCAAGGCTAGGAATATTTCTTCGTTTCTTTGCCAATGAAAAAAGAGATTTTTGTTCTCATATAATGACTGTCGGAATCAACTGAATGAATGATGAACTATTGTCTCATGGAGTTCCCAAGTACAGAATTTGCCAATAACCTTGACAGCATAATTTCCTTTCCGACTATCTACGGTGAAAACCAAGGAATCGAGTGAAAAGAATCGATCCTAAAAGGATTAATTAAAACTCGTTAATTAACGAAAAGGAGGAATATTATGCATAAAATCAATAGTGCGCCTATATTGAACACAAAACCGCGATATCTGTGGTAATAGCAGTATTCGACGCTGAACTTTGGCTCTGTTGTTTGTTTATATAGCTTCGTGAAGTATAGTCGAATTCTGTTAAATTCTTTTTAGGGAAATCGTCATTCGCTTAGGCAAACCGAAGTGAATAGCATTCCAGTGAACAAGCTTTCAGTTATTTTCCGATCAATTTTTGCATTTTTTTTTCGGATAGCAGTCCTCATTTTTCAGTTTTTCTCAAGTTTCATGCAAAGGTGCTTTCTGTTGGCCAGAATTTAGTAGAATTAATGGTCTCATATTCTATTCCAATTTCCAGCAGAACATTCCATCTTTTGAAGGAAATGTAGTGCAAAGTTATATCAATACCTATTCACGCTCGTCATACGATCACATAGCATTTGTGTAGCTGCAAATTTGCTCATTTCATACGCCGACATATATTGGCTCTGATATGTCGTTCTTCTACATGTCAGCACAGATTTTAGGCTGACGTATTTGAACGACATGTTGCGAAGCGAGTCTCCATGGTATATGCCTATATTTGTGTTTCATCATCACAAATTTCTTTCCCAACAACTTGCACCAAATTGTCGGCACTTATATCCGCACCATCATTAGAGAGCCTGTAGCGAAAACAAAACGCGTCCACCAATTTTGCTGTTCTATTGCATCTGGTTATCTCTTTTCGCCCTTGTTTTTAAAAAATACTGTTCGTGTGCCAAGAAACACGTCCTTCTCTAAATATCTCCTCATTCCAAAAGTCGTCGAAAATGAATGTGGGGATTTTTCACTGGGATTTTAAATCGACTTTTGAACCAACAGCAGTCGCAAGGAACTGTTCAGAAAGTACTGAATGTTTTTTAGCGATGCCAAACCCATTCATCACTATAAGCAAAAATGAGAAAGGAATTTCCCTATAGCACACTTAGTTTGTGACAATCAGCCACGCGCAGTTTATTGTCTGAGCAAATTTATTGTGTACTATTGAAGATTAAAAGTCAACAAGCACGTCGAACTGCGAATGCAGTACATAAAATACAATGCAACAAATCCATCAGCAAACCGAAACGAGTCGTATTGCATTCAGCAAACGAATTGAAATTATTAAGTCGGTTGAAATGCGTAGATGCTTGAACTCGTTTCTTTATTTCCTTGAACTGAGAGTGCTTTTACTCTTTAAGCCATCACTTCAAGCCTCATTTCAAGCTCACAAAGAAAGTATAGTTACTTCATCTGAACAACATGGGTATCGCATAGATGCATTATCCCAGTTGTCTCAATGCATATGCAACGTCACATTGCTTCCATGTTAGATCAACATTCAATGAGGGTATATGTAACAGAATCGTTGAGTTCAATCGTTCAAACCAAATCGGCCACTTAGCTGATTCCAGGAGTGCCAATTTTTAAACTGCTGAACACCGAATAATCAAGAAGATTTAAAATTACGCAGATCAGCGCGTTACCGAATAACCCTTAGTGCGAACGGTAACTGATGATCGAAAATAAAAATACGGTAGGGAGGGTTTTCCCATATCATTCAGCAAACCATTTTAGAAAAAAGAAGCCTTTTTAGGAAGTTTTGAAGCATTCGATACGTTTTGGTGGAGCACTGACTCCCATTCTTCTGCAGATTACAAGATTAAATGATCCTTTGAAGCGTCAAATGGTCACTGCACGCGATCAATCAGAAGCATTCAGCTTTCTATTCTGGCAGATTGCCTCTAGTAGCGTTTCCGTTATTTTTATGAAAACGACTCATTTTGGCTCATTTCAACGAAGATTTTTTCGCTTTTTGTGAAAATTAATGCGTTTAATCGTTCCCAGCTATTAAAGTAAGGAAAAGAAGTCAGAACCTCAACATACTCTGGAAGTTTCTTCAAAGGAGCATAAAGTTCACGAATGAGTTTTTCATATGCTAGCTTTTACCTGCATATTATCTAATGCAACGCTTGGAAGTGAAGAAATGATGCAAAAACTATGTGAAAATGAACAGCAACAAGCTGGAACGTTTGTATAGCTAATTCATATCAAAATTTATTCATTACATAACAGCACTGTCAGAAAGTATGTCAAAACGACTCAGCCACCATGCAAAAGGTGAAGGGGTGTATGAATAAACGATATCTGCTGGAGACAGTTTCAGATCTTGAACAGTCCGGTTGCTGGTTTCGAGGCCAGCTGGAAAATAAGGGAGGTTTTTTCTGAAAATGCAAAAGAAAGGTTACCTGGAGAAAAGTTCCATCCGAGGTTTGATGCTACGCACTGATATAAAGGTGCCGAAAAAGAACGTATAATGCTGCCGAAAAAGAACGTATAATGCTCGAATTTTTTTCATTTAGCGATGAGTAGATAAAAAAACTGAAAATAATGAGTTATCAGGTGATGGCCTTGATACAAAAAATAAACTGCAGAAGGCAGAGCCTCCAGTGACATCAGCAAAGATGATGCGCATGGAATGAAAGAGGGGAATGATTCTAGAACCAGGGAAATGGGGAGTTGAGAGAGAGTGGAAGAGGTGCGTAATCAAGTTCAGCTTTCCCTTCATTCTTAGAAACCTACTCGCTTCCGTTTTGGTTATCGTTATTTTGCAAACGCTCTTCGCTTCACCACTGAAGCAGTTGCACTGTCTATGTAACAACCGAATTCCAAGAAAAATTCATAAGCAACCAGATAACGCATAACGCCCTCCTTGTACAAAATAAACTTCCATTATTCCAGCTTCAAGGTATCCAAAACTCCAACAACTGCAGTTATCGCAGTGGAATATTACTCCCATACTTGCTTTTCACGCTGTATAGGAAAGAGTTTCGCCAAGATTCATATCTCATCATTCCAAAACATTCTTCAAACGAAGCTATATGGGCACTTCTACGAGCGCAAAGATTCCGCTGATTCCCAAGTGCCCAACTGAGCTTTTCACTTTTTATCGATACACAATTCACTCATACACAAACCACTTTATTATGCTTTTCTTTCAAAGACATAGTTTTCGACTTTTTTTCGGCTATATTTGGAGGCGTTAGGTCATTTGAGTGGACGTCCCCTTTTGAGCTACACGAATTTCTAACTTTTAAGGAGTTACATCCAAACGTTCAATGTTCATTTTGCACTGTTTCTTCGCCCCCACAATATTATTTTGGTCTCCTTAGAATACTTTGGCACTCCTTAAAGCAAGTTTGTCTGAAATTTTAATCACAGTATTACGGAAAATCGATGCAGTTTAACTGTGATATGAAGATCGGCGGTTTCAAATCCCTAAAGCGTTAACCTCATCCAAAAAATGTTTCACTAAAAATGTCTTCGAAATCGATGTTACTAATTTAGCGACAAACGAATACTCAGTCACCTCATTAAGCAATATAAATGACACAAATGAATAACCACATCCTACTTCCTTTTTCCTTCTCATTCGTCGCTTGAATAAATGACTGTGAAATAAAGACAACTAATTGAAATCCCAGATCGAGATGCTCACAGACATGACATGTGCGAGCCATTAACCAGCTCGATATGTTCGTACAGAGATTCTTATCAAGGAATGCTAATCATGAGGCTCTCGCACTGAAGGAAACCGTTTCGTGGGCTCCGGAAGCCTCTGAATCTCAGTTTAACACATTAAGACCACAGTACTTGTAGATAAAATACTTCCCAGAGCAGACTGAATTTGAATTTTTACACCTGGTCTTCGTGAGGATCATGTCTGGCCATTTGTACTTCTCCCACATGTGTTGGCCATTTTCATTCCGGTCACCTGCGTGTCGACCATTTGTCTCACTCACTCCGCAGCAACTGCGCACTTGATCATCTGCAATGCGACCAACTGCACCACCAATTTTGCTATCCAACTTTTATGCATAAATCGTAGCACAAACTAGCACATCCCTCACACTTCCCTAAACATCAATGAAATCCAACCATTCTTGCGATAAAAACAGTGGACGGTGAAAGCGCACAGTGTAGTTCACCTCTACGAAGTTGCACGAGGCATGCATCACTTAGTGTATTTACTGAAAAGTGGCGACGACATTTATAGTGTGGTTAACTTCATTGGCTGAGATTTGGTAACGACCGAAGCAGTCAAGTGGAAGGAAAAAATTTTGAAGGCATCACTGTGCAAAACAGCAGACCGCTGAAAAAGTTCTACTATTTCATTTGCTGAAACAAATAACAGGATTATTTAGAATAACAGACTCCCATCTCAACTGATTCGACTGTGTGGACATTCTTCTGGAATAATTTAAATGTTTCGATAACGGTTGAGACAAAGTGGAAACCCAACCGATGGAAAATGCATTCACATTCTTGGTGCCTTTAGATGTCTGCAGCTTCTTTCAAAATTCCATGAAGCACATTATAAACATTGCCGTTTCAAATGCATATTTCGTGAATTCAGAGTTGTGGCGAAGACTGTTCTACGCGCACAGGATTACATGTTGCTTTAAACCATTTTCTCCCCAATTTGCCTATAAAATTTAAATATCCCATCCAGCCTCTTTACTCCTAACCAAGTTTTTTTGTTATTGCTGGTTTATTTCTACTATTTTTCTCCCTGTCATTCTGATTTCTGGCACCGCTGTTTCACTAATGTTACTCCCTTGATTTCTGGATCTGACTGCATTCCTGGCACTTTCTTGTTTATATTCTTTTAGTACAGTCATAACTGCAAATTCGTTGCGGAAATGAGTACGCATTGGGCCATCCGCTGAAGAATTGTGAAAAGCGATGAGACTGTCGGACTAGCTGTCGAAACTTGAGTGCTTAGCAAACGACATAAAATCGTAGAAGGTAGGAAATGCTTTCCCGTTGAAGAGAAAAACACGTTTTTGGCGTTTGTTTGGATGGGATATGCGGCTAGTATCAAAGTTTTCGGATTCCGCTGCAACTTTCATGTCATGACGCTAGCATCTTCTCTCTGCTTCACCTCCACTTTGATTGAAGTTTTTACATGACTCGCGCAGTGAATACTTCTATTTCCCCCAGCGAAAGATGCATTTGTCGACTTTTTGGCAGCTTCTCGCTGCTTTATTGTTAATGGGTGGCAAACTTCGGTGTAACTCCTGACTTTGTCGTCTTTATAATCTCTGGCATAATTCGCTGACGCAATCAGCCTGAAGTAATGAACTGCTTCGATCCTTTTGCATTTCCCAATTCCGATTGGTTTATCCCTAATGGAGAGAAAAACTAACGAGAAACCCAAAGAAGGGAGAAAAATGTCAGTTAAATTGACACGACAGGTGCTTTATGTGGTTGCACGCTTCGGACCAATCATGTTCTAAATTGAAAATGAATAATAATGTATTCATAGTTAAACTGATTTACTATACTTGGAAATATTATTACAACCGATGACCGTTTCATATTTCTTCGACCAAACACAAACGAAGACCGAACCGGCAGTAAAATGCACTCCAATCTTTATGCGCCTTAGGGAAATGTAACTTATTTTGATAGCGATAAATTAACTCGAGTGTCAGTATATGAAAAACGTCAAGCAGTGAGATGCACTATATGTGCCAGAAATCTCTTACAATTTAACAACGTTATTCCTCACCCGTGCAAAATAACCCCACCAAAGTTACTTCTGCAAATAAAATAAATCAATACAAAGTAATACTTGATCGCAACATCCGGAGATACCACAACTATGGCTCCAACTCTGCACAAGAACTCACAAGGAGTGCTAAATCACCGCCGACTCACAGCACCGTACCACCTTACCTCTTTGTGGATTGCTGTAAACGAAATGAATGAAATGAACGACCGGTTAAGGTACTGCAGAAGCAGGAGTGTTTCACAGTGGCAAACAATGAGCGGTGGAGCATGATAGAAAGACGCGAAAGATAGTCATCACGCAACGCATGATGACTATCCTTCGCGTCTTGTGGTTGTCAGACACGCACATTTAACTATGGAACCAGCCCCTTGGCTAGCTTTTGCCAAACGACTGAGCTGGCTGACTTTTTGTTCTAAAGATTCACGTTCCAAAGATTTGAAAGGTTCCAGTCGTTCCTGTGAAAACTCAAATAATTAATATTATTCTATTCTTTCTCAGTACTATCTATTGAAAGAGTTGATTCAATGCTTGTCTAAAAAAATTTTAACATGTTTCTCGCTTAAATCCACTTCGCTTTCCTCATAAATTCATAGGGAGTTCAGAACATCACTTTTTTTTCAAGTAATTCTGTCAAAACGAATAAACTAATAGGGCAAACACATATCAGATTTAAAGAAGAAGGGATCAAGTATACAAAAGATAAGAATTACAAGGCAGTAGGCTTCAAGCTTTATAGGCGCGTCTTCCGAGGATGAAAAAAATACTCATCAGAGGAACCAGAAATTGAACTAAAAATATTTAAGGGGCAGCTATGCTGTCTTTAAGAGGATCCGACAAAAATTGCCGTTCCGCTCTACCAAGCCACCCAACTCAGCATCGGGACGAATGCAGTGGAATAAGTCCCGACGGCCATAACAGGAAAAACGGTGAATCGACTCATCGGCATCCTACGGTCAAGAGATGAGCTTAAACTATAACCTTCACCCCAGCGACCTGCTAGAGGACCTACCTGCAACGAGATGGAGTGACTCTGCAAGGATGACCTCAAGAATCACTGGATCAGAGAAGCATTGATCCGCGGCAGACTGACGTGATATCAAGAGGCATTTATTCCTAATGAATGTTCCGTTGACTGAAATAATTAAGTAATTAAATAAAGAAATAAATAAAAACAAGTAGGCTTATACTTTTTGCGCATATAGCCAAGATAAAGGTAGCCTATAAAAAGTTAAACCTGTCTTTGGAACAAAAATTGTTGGTCCACTTGCAAAGCTATCTAGAGTACACTAACTGGCGCAATAGGTTCCTATGCTGATATTGAGCATAAAAAACATCAATAGGTACAAAAACACAAACACTCGCATACCACAAGCAGATTAGCACCGGAATGCGCTTTGCAAGGTTCATTTTGCAAGACTGCATAAAAATAAGAAGTCATGCATCAGCATAATTCCAAATAATGCCAGGAATTAGGTTATAATTTAAAACAGTGAAGGCAAGCAACATGAAAGTTGGCACAGCTTACGCCCTTCAGAAGTTTTGTGGGTCAGAACAAACACAAGAAATATTTAAACCACTTCCCTTCTCCCTTCCCTCCAACATCCTCAATAAAATGAGTATTGGAACATCAATCGAAGCAAATCCGTTGCTCAAGTGTATGTTCAAACTCTAAGCGGTTTTCACCGTAGCAATTTCCCCAACAATCACACGTCAATATCGCGCCAGCAAGCGTGTCTGTGTGTGTCCGTGTCTGCCTGGCTGCTAGTTCAATTCAACAAATTGCATTAGTTTCTGCAACAAAATATTATATTTATAATTTCAACTCGTTTGTCTACTAAAAACCATTCACCCCCCAACGATCCTCGGCATGAGCTTTGGACATTTAAAGTCTGCATAAAATTAGCATATGCAAAATTGGTTTCATAAGTAACCCAGTGAAAGGAAGTTTTTCGCTGAAGGCAGAGCATTCAGTCACTTTGGAGGTTCAAGGGTTTCATTATTGAGTTGCTCTCTAGCGATGTTAAAGTAAAGAGAAGTAGATAGTGCAACCTAGGCGAAGAGAGGATTGAGACAGACGACTGAAGAGGAATGGGGGCTGTGGGATGCACGCGGCCGCCGCTTTGCATTTATAGCTTGTCCATTGATGGTAGACATAATAGCGGCTATCAGTGTCCTTATTGAAGGCAATCGAATTTTCTAATGAACAAATGGAAACGGAAATCCGAATAATGGATTCTCGATGGGTGCAGGACCGATGCAACGAAGCTGGAAACAACCACTTTCTGTTGCTTGCTTTACCTCACAGAACGTTTTGCTACCGTGCTTTCTGACGAAATGATGATAACTGTGTACAATATGTAATGCCTTTACTCCCAACCATTTTATCCTAAAACAATATATGCGCCATTCTGAATTCCCTTGTTTTCTTTGAATTTTTCGAAATGTTTCAGCATCGTTCACATGCTCATAACCAGTATTTATTCGTTTAATACAAATTCTGTCATTACTTTTTTCCCCCATCTTCCTTTTCGGATGTTTTATTCATCAACGAAATATAGGTATTTGATGCTTTACCTTAACTGGGTTGTTTTGAGTGGCCCGGAGAGTTCATATTCATTTGTAATCAAGGCAGCGATATGTACTTGTTGTCCCTATTTATTAATCTGTGCGTACAATTTTCGTCTTATGAATTCCCAGTGTTGCTTTATCAATTTCCAATCGTCATAATTGAACACTAATAAGATTATCAACGTCAGATAGATTTTTTTCTCCATTATCGTGTCCTCAATCAATCAGCGAAAAAGCAAAATTGGGAAAATGCACCAGCAACCACTCAGAGGAGAGAGTGCAGATAATAGACTTCAACGATAGATGAATGCTCGCAGACGACAGGCTGGCAAGCAAAGGGGCATCTCACCCCCAGCTGACATCCCAGTCTCATTTTGGACGGCAGCAGGAAATTGCGAGTTGTGCGATGATGCGCTAGTGATTTTTTTTCGTTGTTGGTGTTATACAAACGGTTAGTGTATATAGCCAGCCCAAATGGCTTGTGTTAACATCATTGACAGGATCTTCGATTTATTTCGCCCACATTTGAGCAACTAAAAGATAAAAATTTCGTTTAGTGTCCTCGCTGAAAATTTTCCTTAACTTATTGGTTAAGTGATGCACAAAGCGGGAAGGAGTGATCAAGCGATCACTACAATGGATGAGGTTTTACAATAGCTCTATCCAGTATTTCCTGGAAAGAATTTATGCTTTTGATTACTTATCTTGAGAAAAGTCTGGACGCATCTAAAAAATAACGTTGTTGGATTTTCCCCTGTCGATATAAATACGTGATGTTCATTTCATTTTCAATCCAGCGTCCGCCAAAATTGTCCCTTTATAAGGTCGCATTCTCTGAAACAATTTTTTTTGGGAAAGGGGGGAAGGGAGAGGGGAGGGTAGGGGAACAATACTGTTTAGTCGCTTTCAAGGAATTACTCATGCAAGAGTTTTTGCTTGTTCTTTGATGATTGATGTTGATACGTTTACTAGTTTTTTTAAAGCAACAATTTCCCTTCATTTCGGAAAAGATTTCTGTGTGTCAGGAAGAAAATTTTGCTTCTTAACCAGCAGAACCGTCATGGAAAAATCCTCGGTAACCATCTTATTTTCACTGAAATTCAGTAATTCATTTCCATAATGTGTAATCTTTTCTTAGTGCAGGGGCAGTGCCAGCGACAGTAAAAGTTCTCGTCAATTTTAAGAGGTTTCGCTTTTTCATTGGTTTTTTCATTTCCCGATCGTTGCTTAAGGTCAAGTACACATTCACGTTTGATGCCTAATGAGCCATAGTTATTGTAAGAGGATGCACCAAAAAATGAGCAAAAAATTGCTCGTTCGTTTTCTTCTCACTCAATACGGCAAAAACTGTAATCTTCCGTGAAGTTCCCTTAAGAAATTCACAGAAGTTCTTAGAAATTTTCATCACATAACGTTCAGTATGAGCGCTCTGAATTTCTTCGAAATCTCTAAGTGTCGTTGTGAACAGGTTTTCACTCCTCCGTCCCCTATTCGTATATATACAAACTGTTTGTTAGTGGATGAAACTGTCCTTAACGATGGGAAATCTATTATTGATGTATTTTTCAGTGCAGAAATCGTTAAACTTTGTATCAGCAGTGCCATTGTTCATTAATTTCTCTTACAAATTGCTAAGCAATAAGACATTATTCTATTCTATCGAATGTTTCGTTAATCGATGATGTGCCATAGACTCAGCGGAGCGATTGGAGGAAGAGAGTGCTGATTGCAGTTATTTAGCAGATCTATGTATCTGTGATTGCCCAGCAACCCTCTCCCTTTTTTCCATCCCCGTCCTTCCATATAATAAAATAATTTGTTGCCTTCTGCAAGAATTGATTATATCTTTACATTATAGTCTGATATCAGCGAATGAGATGCATTGAAGTCGTATTTTAGTGCTGTGATTGAGTAACATTAGCTCAAAGTACATTAAAGAATAAGCATATTCTAAGAAATGTTCGATTAATGTCAATTAATCTTCGAGTTTAGTCGTTCTCCTTCGGGCAAAGCGACTTACCAATCGCACGCCATTGTTTGTCGCTCCGAATTTCGCTTTGCGCATTTTTGTCATTTATAATCTATGGTGGACAAATGCTGTATAACTGTTCTCGAGAAATCTTCGAGAAGTCTTTGCAGTTTTATCGAATCAGGTTTCTTTTATCAAGTTCTTTGCAGCCGTTGGTTATTGTAAAGATTTATCATTGTCATTATCAGCTGGTTATTAAAATTCTTAAAGAGACTAAGTTTTATTTCATTTATCCATAAGCATACTTCGCAGATTGCATTGGTTATTCAAAGCTTACAGATCTTTTCCTTTTTGCGACCAAATTGTGCAAAAGTAACCCAACACGACATCGGAATGTGTTGCATTATTGTATTTGTTTATTTCTCCTTACAATGAACTATAGTTGAATTACGTTCCTCCATCCGCATTTGATGAGATGACAGCACCCAAATTCAACATATAACTTTTTATCAGTTTTAATCCGCAAAGGAGCTACTTTTTATGCTTCATTGATTAGGGAATGAGCAGTAATATAGTTGTTATTTTAAGTGAATTCACAATTACCGAGCTCTGGTTTCGCTTCGTTCCGTAAGCCGCTAGCTTATTCAATGTTATGCTCTAAACAGCTGTCTGTGCAATCACATATTGTGAAAGGTTGTATATCGCAACGATACAAAATACGAAAGCATAGTTCGACACTAAAATATATGATGAAAAAATTCGCGTAATCTATGCGTAAATGAAGTCCCAATTCTCGAATGACTATTGGTATTTTTTGCTCAGCATATGAGATTGTGTTTTTTGCGGTGTTTGGCAGCTTAGGAATCAATATGAATGAATATGTGAGCGTGCTGGGAGGAGGTGCTTTAACGCTATCGGCAAGCGTTGAGAGCCATCAACTGTCATCACCAACGTTCATCAACCCACCGCTTTCCACTCTCATTTCCAACTAATCTCTCTACGAACTCAATCCCAGCCTTCATTTCAATTATTCTTAATTTAGTAGTATCTTTTGGTTGACGATTTAATTAATTTAATTATGGAAATTCGATCATCTCCAAAGGTATCCTCTTTTTTTTGGGAGCACAGCAACCGCTATTTCTGGCATCGCCTCCATAACATTTAAATCAGTTCCCCAACCAAGTTCAATTTCTTTTTCGTCTCCATCGTATTTCGGCATTTTTCTCATTGCAGTGGGAAGTTTTGTTAATTGTGCAAAAATGCCTCATGACAAAATAATGTCCGTTCGAATGCCTTTTGTCTTTTTGTCCACCTATGTGATAATTCCAAACTGCAAGTAAAAAATGAAACTGATACCTCCTCGACGAGCTATCCGCTCTTTAATTGCCATTAGAATGCTTTGCATGCTGCCGATGACCGGTCCTTCGTTTGATGGTTCATGTCGCATTGTGTATGTGATTTTCTAAACGTAATGCCATTGGGACGATATGAATTTTTAATTGTATTTGCCCTCACTTGTCTTTAGTTTAAACTAGCAATTTCCCTGAGGGAGAAGCACTGAGGGGCGATAGATTGTCAATTTCAGTGCAAAGTGCTCCTTCGTAACTGTCAAAGATTTGATTTTTAATGAACGCCGAACTTGGAAATCCTTCAATCGGGAATCGGGTATCGCTGCCTTCAAGCATGATGTGCAAAATAGGAATAACGGCATTAGAAGGCTGAGCAAGCCAAATTTATAAGGAGACCTATCTGCGCATATGGCCCTGCTGGAAAGAAAGGCGAAGTGCTTTGCAGTGCAAAAAGGGGTAAAGGTGTGGTTAATACAATCACTACTGTCATATGTTAGTCACCTTTTTCTTTGTCATGCGCCTTAGAGGAAGTGAGAGTTCTCACCCTCCTCCCATTCCTATTTTATGATGGGATATAATGAACGGAGAGGGCATATTCATAAAAGAGTGCTATGAAAGCTCATTAGAAGACTTTATGTGCTTAGTTTGAAATTTATTCAAAGGTAGACGAAATTCTGAATCAATCCAACTCCTTCACATCGCTTTCATGTGGAATTTATTCCACCTCTTTCTACCTTGCTCATGGTGCTTACTTCAATCTTATCTGACAATTTTCGTTTCCTTCGAATTAAGCGCTCTTATTAAAAGTGTTGTTCCTATATCTAGATTTACCCGCGCATAGCTATCGAGAAAGTAACCGCACTGCTGTCTTGCATTACAGCTTTGTGCAAGCAGTGAATTATCTTGAATGGTGTATAACACATACGTATGCTTTGAGTTTTAAAGGTTTTTGTTGGAGCACAATGTTGGGTTAGAATAATGTCTATTTATTGTACTGAAAAAGATCAGTTGAAATCGATCAGAAATGACCATTTTGACGATAAGAAGTGAGTGAAAGAGCGACTATTTGTTTGTCGGTTAGCAAATCATTCGCTCGGATGCACAATTTTTCATTTGCTCAATTATGTTCTCAATAATCCCTCCGACGCTTGCTCGCATTTCGCTGGCTTTTATGCTGTTGTGCAATACTGAAGTTGCGCGTAGACGATTCTCTTTTATATGCATTCTAATACAGTAGGGCAGCTAGTCGATTTCATCGCCTACAGATTCGTAAATTTCAACTATATCACTTGACGCAGCCCTTTATATTTACGAAACAGTGCCTAGCAATTTTTGTTTACTCGAAAAGCTAAAGAGTTATTGCTAATTCATTTGATTATTGAGTAGGAGTGAATAAAATTCACCGTTATTTATAAATATATGCTATGGAATTTACACCTCAATTAACTCCATTAACATATTCAAGTTAAGCGAGAAATTATTTGTAATGCAATTTCCCTCTTCGCTTAAACAACTTCAGCTTTTCAGTTTGCCTGTATATTCAGCCAAGTTTATTCAATTGACAGACTTTTGTCTATAAGGAAGTTTTCAAGCATCGTTCATATTCGTTGTGTTGTTTCATGCTCATATCGAGCAAACATAAGTTGCTTAAAAACGAATGGATTACGCATTTCAGTCGAGCAGCATCCTGAAAAAATTAAACTTGAAGTGGACTTGAATTGTATCGATTGGAACCGAATTACTTATTTATCACGACAACGTCTCAAATCTCAATTCGTCAGGTGCTATTTGAGGCAACCGATGCATGGTTCTTCTGACTCCTATTTTACTCACTTCTTTGAACGTAACAGTGATCGGCATTTTGTTTACTTATTATTCATTCAAAGTTCGGTTATGCTGTGTGGTTATGGAATTTTCTTTTCAGAGCGCGCCTCAGGTAACTACTACTGCTACCTAGGAAAGTGTAGCTTGCTTTTACTTGGAACTTATCCTCAGCTGATTTTTCTTCCTCATCCGGTGCAGCACAACTGTAAAATGAGTGGATATGATCGCATTTGCCTTAGTTTGTGGGAAGGTAACAGTGCATTATTTTGCATCTTTTGCAGTCGATGTTTTCGAAATTGCTAGGAAATTTTCGTGGTCACCGGAAGCATTCAGTGAGAACTTAAGCAGTCTCAAGTTGCAGGTTCGAACGCACTGTTTTAGGGTTACAGAACAGTGTGAAGCATTGAGACGAAACACCTTTGAACGTGCTATTTCCATCATTATTACGTCTAGTCTTTTCTGAGAACTCAGCCTTCATATTGTCGCCTAGTGAAGTGATATTCAACCAGTTGTCGTTTTGTGCCTGCAGCTATATTTTTCGATTGATTGGGATTCATTTAAAGACCAATCAAGAATTCCTTGAGATGTTTCAGGTCGTTGTGTGCCATCCATCTCATGAATTTTATTTCGTTGACAGAAGTGCAAGAGCCGAACATCGTCAACAAGTTGCGTCGCGTCCCGTATTGAGTGTTTTCAAACCGGATGTGAAGAATGCAAACACCTACAGCAGAAGCATACCACTTATCGTATTTTCAACAGACGCTTCAATGTTAGGTTGGGTTGAGTTCGTCAGTGAGTTTTTGTCATAGCAGCTTTGGGATGATCTTTTCATGTTCTTTAGTAGTACCACACAGAGCAGTAGTACTACAAATTAGTAGTACTACACATATTTGCGATTGTCACTGTTGGTGTAAGTGAAATGGATATTCTCAAAATAAGACTGTGATAACAAGATGGACCTCCCCCCATAAAAGCCGTGTTAGAAGTGAAGTAGTTTCATTTCAACGATTCGGTGAAAATGATCAAGAAGAGGTTCCTCGAAAAACTTAAAGAAGTCAGACCAAACTGTCACTGGTACGCACCTCGGTAGGCCTGCTTTACCTTGTCTTTATAAACTATAGCCGTCGTTTTACCGGATGCTTGTAGCGATAATTGAGCTAAAAAGTAAGCGGGGTTTCGTAACAGTTGTGAGCGTCCTGAGTTTTGGATGTGAGCAATAATATGATCGAGGATGGGTGACGTGTTCGAGCTGAGACGAGGTAGACATATGTTCATTTGATCAGTAGCCTCAATTTGGATCTTCCACAATTTCAGATGTACGCAATGCTTAGTGGGCTGTCAGTTACTAACCACAGCTTTGGAATTACCAGTTAAAAGGGTAGCTTGTAGTGTCTTTTCTGTTGCTCAGGAATCCTTTCAAAAATTTCGATATGTATCCAAGCTCTGTTTCTTGCCGACCTGTAGCACGTCCTTGTTATTATAACGGTAAGTTTTCAACGAGATTTCTACAAAATTACAGAAATTGGAGGATGATGCTTTAGTTCTGGCGATTTATTCCTCTTATCCGAGCGGTTATTTCTAATGAAAACTTCTATCTTTTATTCATGCTTTGTTAAAAAAGAGAATAGGCGCCGGATGAGAAAGGGTAGCACCGTAAGTTTCCAATAACCTTCATTTACTACTTCCATAATATTGCATTAAATTTTGCACTACTTAATCGATTCTAATTTTCTAGTGAATTTTTCCAAAGTCGGGTTTGTGGAAATTAGAGCGGCAGTAGGAAATGACTGTCTCATCGCTGCATTTTTTCTGGTATAAGAGCGTGAAGTTTGCACTATCCAGCGAAATGATCACTGAAGTATAACATCACCACTCTTGATGTTGACTCAAAAAAAGAGTGGCTCTTATCCGCTATGCGCTCAAGTGGACTAGGTTCTATCTGGTGTATCTTTAGTTCTCAAAGAGAGGAGATGTCATCATTTTGGCCCCCATTAATTTCGTCTATGAAAATTGGTGTAGCACCTCAAAGGCATTCGGAAAACGAGATAACATCGCTGTGATTTCTGAATATTAGGATTCTAGCCGTTGAGAAATTATAGAAAGTAATGTCCACATGCGATTTGATTTTGATTATCAGTTGTTCATATGAACGTCAGTTGTGCTAAAAAATGCAGCATGGCTCTGCAAATTTCGCGCTTTTTTGAAGCAAAGTAGCTGCATCCACTCTCTCCATTTTCTGGAGAGGCGTTCAGCTTTTAATCACGTCGCAAAGTGATTAATCAACCTTTCAACCCGAGAAGGATGTAAAACGCTGCTAATATGAGGCAATAACTTAGATGCGCAAAAATGTGGAGCGCTTTTTGTTCGCTGCAAAGCATTGTGTTCAACAAGTTCATCTGTGCTTAGGTATCACACACCCATAGAGCATAACAGTAGCTCACAGCCAGCTAGCTCATCAGTTTTCCAGCAGTGCACATCTTTTTTCAGTCAGGCACGAAGAGTAAATGATGTCATTGCTGTTTCCAGCGGATATTCTAGGCTGAGTATCTTTGGGCCGCCACTATGCTGTTGAATCCTTCTTTCTAATTCTTTTGAACTGCCTGTGCGCATAGTAGACGGCGCTTACTTGATCTCCCTCTTTGTTTCGATAAAGGATCGATACGGTAATGTGGAAGGTAGCTGGTACTTAAAAAAAAGAATTGGGGATGTACCAAGGTACGGGAATTGAACGGAGAAGAAGGATTTAAAAGAATCCATGGGGTTAGCGGTGGCGTATAGTATCCCCGTTTTCATTTTGTGAATAAATTTGCATTTATATCAGCTCATTTCTGCATCTTTTAAATTAAGCGTCTCTGAAATGACCTTATAAAATGAGCTCAGTTCTAAGCACCGAAGTGTTAGAAGAGTGCTCAAGTATTTTCCAACGTTTGAGAGGAGAATATCGGCAGTCTGGTGTGTTCCCCTATTATATCGTTGAGCGGACTCCCTAATTTTCGAATATAGTTGTGGGCAGACTCACAAACCATTATATATGCAAATCGCGTTGCCTGTTATTTGAGAATATCAACACTCAGCGTTTGCACATGTTTTCTTCTACATTCAGGAAGAACGCAATATCTTTATTATTGAAGCATGGATGGCTTTTACAGTGAGGGAATAATTCGTTATTCCTCATCACTCGTGCAGTTGCGGTAGCAGCGGTGAGAGGTAACAATCTACGTCATTATGGTTGTTGCATTAGGTGTGTGAACATCATAAACTTGTAACGCTTCTCAGCAGCCACTCACTTTCTTCATTTCCGTCGTCTTCACGCCTGTCCACCTCTTCCAGAAATTTTCAGAAGGTTATAATTTCAAGGAATCACTGCAAAACTTCACTGCCACAAGCAATCTAACGCGCATGCTACTGTAAATCTAATCTCATAGTTAACCATCTAAAGTTGGATGGTTGCTTTATAATTCAAGCGCATCAGCCTCATGTGAATGAAGGAAGCAATTGGAAGTTTCATTATTTCAGGAAAACATTCGTCTCAGACCGATGTATGGAGTTATTCTTTCAAATAGACAATTCTTGTCATTGTTTCGTTGGGCACTAACCTTTCATGCATTCAAAATTAACGCGAATTTTCCTCTTTGAATTTTAGAATTCTTGTTGCATTCATCTCTTTCATTTTTTGCTCATTCGTTAATCTCATTTTTTGAATGTCAAAGTCAGAATTCCTCCCAAACACAAATTCTCTCACCAACCAAAAACCACTTTGTCTCTTCTCACTATCTTTCGTTACACATCTGCCGATGTAGTTAAGTTATAATAATTATTTTTTTACAAGCTCGTAACTATTGCTTTTTGATGCAATAAAGTCAGTAAAGAGAAAACGTTAGAATTTCTCAATTTATTCTCATGAGCTTCCTTCGCCACCGTAAAGACGAGATGAAATATTTGCAACAGCCGGGGTGCTAATTTTAAATCGGTTACATATGACAATTTACCATTGTGCAAAAATCTGAAGACGTCGTATTGTTATCAGATTGCTTCAGATTGTAAAGTAAGAATGTAAGGGGTGTCTATGTTTCTTTATTTTACCGAATATAAAATTCATTCGTCGAATTTTTTTTTACCGAATTTTACCGAATATAAAATTTTACCGAATAAAATTTCCCAAAAATAAGTGATCAATTCATAGAGAACGGAGGCGAATGGGTACAGCCGATGAGAAACATGCGAGCGATGAGAACTTCTTTGTACTGGATTTCTTATACTTCTTCCTTGGAAGCAAATCGTGCAACGGGTAGCACCCGAACATTTTGCTACAATTTTAAGTCATTCAGCATAAATGCTGCGATCTCCGACTGCCCCGAGAGGTGTTATAACTTTTCATCCCATCTGGGTGTATCTGCTCCATTGGATGCATCTTTAATGACAATCATTGTTGGTTTAGCGGCTTTGAGTGTTTAAAAAAGATTTATTGAATACGGAACGATATGATTAACTGTGTCCTTTCAGTGTACCCGGACTTTTATGTAGCTATAAAAATTAGGAAACAGCTCCTATTGGCTTCTTCAAGTAACGTCACTTCAGAGCAACGAATACAAAAATATTGTAAGCTCGGCATCTAATCCTACTCCCTCCTTTTCTTCTCCACCCAACATTTCATCCTCCAACCGAATATGTTTATATGCGTTTCTTGCGAAATTTGCATTTTCTGAAACTAGATGGACCGATGAGTGGAAAACACACACGCTATCAGGTCCTTTATATATTGAAAAACTCTGTTTACTCAGTTTCTCGTTGAACAGGTTAATCAGGAACTCAGGTCCAGTTTGAGATTTACACAGTGGAAGACTTGCACAGTTTGAGATTTACACAACAGTCTATTCCGATGACGGCAATATTGATGCTGACAATAGAAGTGAGACCGATAATGTAGTTTGTTGCCTTCAAATGAACACACTCATGTTCATCTCTGAGTGTCTCAAGGAATTTACGAATATATAAGCTGCACATTTTGGTTAATAAATGAAAATGTTTTTCTTTACTTCTTTGTCTTCCAATGCACAAGTCTACAGATATCAGCTGCAGAATGTTTATGCTCTCTTGCAGGCAGTTCTCGCTAGAATTCATGTCTTAGAATAAGTTAGTTTATATGTGCCTCACTGTATGCAGTAATTCAATGGCATTTGTTTATCGAATCTCCGACATCTAAAACAACCTCCTCTCACCATTATAATGTGCATTATAGATGACATCGAATAAGGCAACTTGTCGAGAAATCTCTCACTTGTGCAGTATAGCATAAATTAAACCTGCCATTAATAGGTTTAGCAACATCGAGACGAATAGTCATTTCGCTGCTCTAGGTTATTCCCAGCCGGAGATGGTACTCATTAAGATCATTGGATTTTTCGGTAAACTGCTCGAAGCTAGAAACGACGAAATAAGTGCACATCCATATGACTAGTTTTCTATTACTTGTGACTCTACAACCCGTGCTCTTAAATCATCGTAGCCTTGGGAGTCATTTGCTTCACTAGGAACCCGTTTACCTCGCTGATGTATCAATTGTGCACACCTAATCATTTCTTTTCAGCAGACTGTGCATAATATTTCCAACTTAACGCTACGAACAATTATGCTCACCCATAATTCCGTCGCTGTAGATGCCAAATCTTATCGTTTATGAGAATTTACACTTCACAACCATGTGAAACTATCCCCAATTAGAAAGATCGATAATTACATACAAAATTATATTAATATACCGACTTCAGCTCCAACGCTGTTATAGATACAAGCAACTCAGGTAGATCTAGTCCCATTAAGGTATGCAAGTGAAGTTTCAAGGAAACAAACACTTGCTCGCGCAAGATCTTGGAATTTATAGCTAACACATGAAATTTAAATTCGATTGGGTATTTATGGAAGAGTATATATCGCGAATAAACTCATCATCGTCGGTGATTTCATCAAGCAAATATCATCATTCTATAAAGTCATTTGCATCTTTAGCAGAAGACAGATAGGTGTGTCAATTCCTATCGCATTAGTGCAAAAAGAATCGATGCCAACAAACAATTACTTCAACTTTTGCATACAATTATTATTTGTCCTGGCGACGGAAGTGTAGGCAAAATTATATAAAATGTTTCAGCATATGAATTGTTTCGAAATATCTTCATGTTTCAAAAACATTGTTTTAATTTGCATAATTTCTCAACTGTCTTCATGAGTTGTTTGTTAGCTGACAGAGATGAGCGACGATTATGCACCTTGGAAACAGCTGGGGGAAGTCCTTTGACATCCGAAGCATATTTACCTGATCAAAACTAATGTTTAAATTTTTCATGCTTCCATTCATGACGAAGTTGAGACTGAAGGTGCTTCGTGCCTTCAGTTTCACCGAAGAGAACATTTGTATAAGAAAAATGATTTGTTGCATTTATAGTTTCGCTCATGACATTGGCTATTTTGAAATTGCCCTTCGATATATTTGAAACTTTATGTTAGCTGAGGAACTACAGCGAAGCAGATCACATGTGCGGAATAGGCTAGAAGACAGAAAACATAATCTTCTCCTGGACATCCCACTACAAACTCAATCAACATTGACTCCCTCGTAATCATTATCAGGGTCTGAAGCACGACAATAATACCTGTTTCTTTCTTTCGATCTCTTCTTGACGGGAAACCAACCTATACAACCAGCTTGCCTAGTCGATCCTAACAGAAAAGATGATTGCGGCCTTTTTTCCGATGAGAAATGGAGAGATCCGCATGACGTCTTGGCTTGATACATGGAACACCGTGATAAATGAGTTGGCAAGAGTAAGCTTCTTTGACGAATGTCTGCTTTGTCATACGCTATCTTCAGCATGTTGTATACCTTCAAATACTCTCCGACTTTTTTGCATCGAAGGCAGTGAGAATCTTCCACAACAGATGTATCCACGAACGGCTAAATGAAATAAAATGCGACAGCTAATGCCGTAGCAAATGAACTAAAATATTTTACTGTGGTAAATTTTCTAATAAATATTTTCGGAATACATTTAGAAGGTCACATTTCACCTCAAGGCGAATAATTCCCAGCAATTTCTCCGTCTCTACTTCAAAATTCTTCCAGAAGCATAACGAGTAATAGTCATGTCTCGTGCTCTACATAATTATGTGGCTATCTGTCTGTTACTTTCAAATTGCAAGTAATAAGAGATCATAAATAAGGGAGATCTCGGCTTTAAATTCTTCAGTTGTTGACGCTCCAAGCAACAATAAATAAAATCTGAAAAATCGACAACCAACGTAAAATCTCAATTATTGTACACTTTTGCAAATTTGCTTTGCAAGCGAATATTGTGCTGGTGTCATGTCTGTGCGTATTTATAAGTGCATCCGTATGTTTGTTGGGTCATCTGTCTGTTTTTTTGACAGTCTCATTTCGAGCATATTTGAAACTAGAGATGTCAACTTTGCTAGGTTTAATTCCCACTATCAAATTACCTTCAGTAGCGTAATGATGCGTCAGTTTTGAAAGAACTCAAAAATCTGCAGAGGTAAAAATAGTTAGATATATTTTGCATCGCTCCGACTGCAGAAAGAATATTTTTAGGAGGTTTGTATTGGTGTGATTCTTATGGCATTGCTAGGCATATTGAACGTTTTCCCGCTAGTTTCCGAAGCTGGTTGCCCGGAAAGCGGCATATTGCACGGTCTTTCCTGATGCGCTTAGCTAGCTGTTTTCTTGCCTTATTTAGTCTGCATTAAGCTCGGAATTTTTAATGCCGAACACTAAGCACCCGAGTATATATCATAAGTACCGCTTTGAAATATCCTAAGTCTTTGCACCCTCAGTCAACTACGTAGGCGCTCTGTTTCTTTGTTTTCCCACATAACATAAATAAGCGTTACTTTGTGAACGCAGTTGATAAACATCAAAGAGACATATTCATTGACGTCAATTTGCTGCTATACGTCATGTTGATATTCGGTGAAATGAACCACATCTCTGTCCTTGTTTTTTCTGCGTAATGAAACCTTTTCATTGCTTCATTCCGTAGATGGAAAAGACAGAGATTAGAAAGAGCGCCAATCCTGACAGATGATCGAAAATAGGTTTTGGGTAATTTTCCTATCGTGAAGCATCACTTCACACAATACCGCATCGTGGATGCGATTTTTCACAAAGTTTATGAGGAAATGGAACGCGAATTTTGTTGTACGAATAAGGTTTGTAAAAGGAATTGTTGTTCGAAAAACAAAACAAATTCTCACAAAACAAGGAAAACTTTTTCACCAGAGAACTCGAGTCATTCGCTTGCAAAGACCTTACCGGGCCTTTGCCCATGAATGACATGAGCAATCAAAGAAGCAACCTCATGCAAAACTGGTTTCGAGAGTGGTCATCGGTGGAACACTCGAATTAAATTTGGTAATTTGGTAATTGCCCAGGTGATATTCATGGAAATCGTTGCGTTCTCGAAATGCGAAAATATTTTCAACATATTAGTTGATTATTAAAATTGTTATTGCAGTTTTAAGGGGATTCAACGATGGCAACGCAGAGATGAGGTGAAAATAGCTGCGTGCGCGGAAGGATGTGAGCTGCCTGCATAGCAGCAGTGACACACGCTTCATCTCCCAACGCACCTCTACGATCCTTCGCTAGGCCGTTTCGTCGATACTCCAATAAAGAAACGCTCTGAAAGAGCACGTCTACGACCGTCATAAGTAAGTATGGCTTTCTTCCTACATTGTCTCTTTCATTTTGTCCCTTTATTGGGACGTGCAAAGAGTGGTAGATTTTCAGTGGATACTTGAATTCAACGTTGAAAGATACAACTCATGCAGAGGGGCTCTTCGCCTCATAGACCTTCCTGATTGAATTCAAAACCTCACATGCCACAGAAGGTGAACTTCTAGCTTACGCCAATTCTCCTAGTTAGCTTCTCACCATCCGCTATGATAAATAAGAGCTCTCTCAAATTTCCTTAGAGGCCAATAGATACGCCATTGCACGCATATTCTGCAGTGCCTTGAACGTGATCTCCATAGTCTTTGCACGGTCCCTCCACCTATCCTCCACCGTGCATAATTCGCAAAATGTTAGCTTCATGCGCTCTTCGGAAATGCCATTTCGTCAAATCTCACATTGCTCAGATTCAACTTATCTTCCACTTTTAACCATAGACCATTCGGCTCAGCCGTTACAACCGTGGGGTGATCAGTTCGAAGCTTCGTGATTCGTGCAACCAGCAATGCCGTACCCCAAACGTGGTAATGTGGTCATTGGCAATTCTCACAAAAAATGAAGACGCAGTTCTGTTAAAGCCCTTCTCTTGCTCGTTCTTCCTTTATATTTTGGGGAAAAATATGCTATTAACTTCTCGACAACTGTATGTCCTCAATAATGTACGCTAAACGCATTGATGATTGTTAAACTGTAATCAAGAAAGTACAACAAAATTGCCTCATCACTTATTTTATCTATGTTGGGTGGTGCCTTAATTCCAGAACATGACGGAAAATAGAACCATCGACGAGGAACAAACTGGTAGAAATTGTTGTCTTTAAAAGAATTCATAATTGCTATGTACCATATATTTCTACTTGGCAGCTATTGCAAAAAGAGCGGAAATGAAATTTGTCATGTCTTTCTGAGAAAATTGCGATCTTATGTGAGAAAATTACATTTTAGCTATTCTTTAGTTATAAAAATAGGAAAAAAACGGAAAAATTCCATTGAAATGCATACGAAATGCATTTTCTAAAAATATGCCACTGCCGACGGTAAGATGAGGATGGCTGTGTGTGTAGTGATCACTGTTTCCCTGAAGAAATGAAAAATTTTACTGGACGCTCAATAAACGGCAGAGGATGAAATATTGAGCCACTATCATTATTAATCGCCAGATTTTCGAAATAAATCTCCCACTTCTCAAATTTTTTATTCCGAAGCGCAGCTAACCAAGATTATGATGTATAGAGTGCTATGTGTATTCTCACTCGAAATAAGAAACATCAGAGGTGACGGTTTGGCCGAAAGTAGCGAAATGTGGAAGTAACGTGACACTGCGTGAACACTCAACAACGTTGAATTTTTGTTCGTTCGGCAATCGAGCAAACTTGCGGCCTTACAGCTAAAATTTCACTGATACCGTACAGAAACATGATGTACAGAAACATCTGTTGGTTAGCGATCAATATCGATTTCAGCTATCACTGAACTTCAAGGGAGCTGAAAACTGAGACTGAAATGGGGCTCTGTTGGTATGAACAGACTAAAAATTCCAGTTGAAAACTCTCTCAGAAGGATAACCTGCAGTCCTTCTCGATAAATCATTGCAGATTCATACACAGTATTTTAAGAACAAAAGAAATTCGTTCTATGCGAGATCCTCATACATCATAAAAGCAATAAACGGTCGCTTAAGAAGAATAGCACAAGGTGTCCAAAAAATAAGTGTAATCGGCTTTGTAGCAGACAAATGGAGAATGCGCAGACAGATCCCTAGTTGAACTAGGGTTCGGAAAATTTCTTGGACGCGGAAAAACAAAAAGAACCGTATAAAAAGAACTGAAAAGAAAGCTGATAGAAAGCCTGTAGGTTTTTCGGCGTTTATTCTGATTTTTTAATCTCCCCTTCTAGTTTTTACAGGCTGACCCAAAAGTTTCTGCGCAAACTTTAATTCATCATAAAAAGAAAACCATTTAAAAACTTCTGGCTCATTTGGTCTTGGTTCAAAAAGAGCCTTGGGGAATAATTTATAACTTCACGTAGTTTCTATCTGCCTTGATGCAGGCAGCCGGATCGCGAGGTTGTCCACTACTTTTTTTTCAGCATTTCGGCTAAAATTTGGCCATACGCTTGCTGCAGAATTTGCTTCAATGCCACTAGTAGGATATATGTCTTTGGGCATACTTCTATCCGTTAAGTAGGTCGGGCAGAGCAATCAAGATGATTGAAATATGGCGAGTATGAAGACCATTCTTGGACGTGGTGAAATCTAGAAAATGAAATCGGTACAGATCTGAAGTGCTCTTTGCGTAGTGCACCGGTGCACATTGTTGTTAAAACTTCCAGTGGAACTGTTTAATGCCTGAAACAAGAAACTGTCTTCCGAAGGCGTTGGCAATAAACTTCTCTCACCTCTTTTTTGACGAACACTAGAAGGGTGCTACATCGCCTCAATTTCCAGCCAAAATCACATGCAAAGTCCATTTCTACTCCATTCGACTACTCCATTAGCATTCAAAGATTACGTTCCCATGTCCGATTTACGTGGTCGCTACGTGTTTGCCCACTCACAAACATCTCATGAAACAGCATCGTTTTGTCTAAATTTATTTCGAATCGAGCCTTCAGTAACTTGTGCTGTGCATGCTACGTTTTTTCTATATTATCAGCTGAGAAGTGAAATTCATGCAGCTTGTATTTCTTCTTCCAAGGTCATTCTTCAAAAGACGGCTAAAGGATTGGCAAGAGTGCTGATGACTTCCCTGATTGCTGGTTAGTTCGGGATTTTTTCGAATTCTGCCTCCCACTTCACTTTTTCACAGATGTTTGCTCCGATACTGGTTTTAATTTTCATTATTTCTGAGCAGAATTCTAAACTGATCAAAAATTACAGAAATAAGACTTGTGCGCAAAAAAATAGTGCTTTTAGGTACTTTCAACAAGTTCGCGAACTTTGTCGTCCACCACGAAGCGCAATAACTGCCACCTCTTGATTTGATCTGAACCTCTTTTCGCGGAAATTTTTCCAACCAAAGATTTTACCTTCCAAGATTTTTCCTACAGATCATGAACTAGATTAATAAATCTATTCGTAAACTGTGCGTTGAAAGAATTTGTTTAGTGCAGCCGAAAAGTTTATTCGAGATTTTGTAGGAACGTTGTGGTCAGGATTTGCCGGGGTCTTTTGTTAAACATTTGCATGAGGTGAAAACATAATTTATGGAGTGTGGTGTGAAAACTGATCATCGATAATATAAGAGTTTGATTGTTGAGTTCTGATCATGTGATATTTGATTTTATGCAAACCGACAACGTGCAGCAATAAGCTTGTACACAAAGCAAATCATCCCATAAAAGTATTTTTGTTATTTGACGTAAACGCCAAATATATCCTCTTCCATAGTACTTGAGCCATCTGATCCTATGACCTTAGACTGGTCTCTGAACAGCAATGAGAAAGAGGTTGGCCGAAAGCGACAGATTGGACAATTTGGCGTTAGAAGACTTGTTTGTCCCTCATTCGCGAATAGCCTGCTCAAATGGCTGAGCAGTCGTCTTTTTTTCGCTGAATCAAAAGAAGTCAACAAGACAGTAGCAGTAACCTCTTAAAGAACGCTGTCAATCGCAGGAAACGTTCAGTTGAAAGCAAATGCTGGAAGTAAATTCTTCGAACAAATTACTAGAGCCGGCTCACCGAGGCGAATCTTTAGAACGAACTTCGATTATTCTAGTGTTGAAAAAACTAATAGGCGAATTTCGGTCGATAAAGGTCGTCGGAAACTTACTTTGCAATAGAAATGCGATCACTCGACTGCACTTGTTACTAGAGAACTTGCATTTACAATTGAGTTCGTCTTCACACTTCTTGTTGAATGATACTTACACTATGTCTGAATAGACCGCGATGCCAACATTACGTCATTTACTTTGAAAATAAACTGCAGTTAGGTAGGTGAAGAAGTGCATTCAATCGCTGCATCCTTTATTGCTCGATTATTCAACTGCCTACCTTTAGGGATGCCCGACGAGTACTAGGGCCCCTTACACCCTACGAAACTTACTATTCTTATCACCAGAGAGGCGTATTTAGTTTTGCAGTCGCAATCGGATCCACTAGCCGCGCAGAGGATCCATTTGGCGAAATAAATAGAAAAAAAAGAGTTAAGGCGAAAAAAGTAAACGATCAAATAGAGAAGACTAAGAAAATGCTGATCTCCTCTTCAAACGTTGCATTTGGTCCTCTAACTCTATTACCTTCAATCCTCCTCCCCCACCCAGGCAAAAAGTAATGTGTGCTGTGCGTCGATATTCTTAATCACTTCGCGGTCGACATTTTCCTTATTTGCTTAGAGCTGCCAAAACAGTTACGTTCCCTCACCGACTGCTTCAATTTCCTTCACAATTGCGATCTATCTGATTTTTCATGAACCTAAAATATAATATGCTTACAAATTGGCCATATGCTGCCTGAATCTCGTTCATTGTACCACAATATTTCTTTCGTCAGTATATATTAGACTGAATCTGGGAAAAGGGGAGAAAAAAGAGGAGGCAAATAGTTCGTCACCTTCGACTTCTTGCATCTGTCCCGTCGGTAAGGTGAGTGATGAGTTCTCGTCCTCCCCTCTCCCTCGCCGCGTACCTCATCAACTTTTTTCTTTTAAACAGAAGTGAAGTAAAACGTTGTGCTTAATTTGTCGAATTTTGCGTAATTTCTTGCATTTGTCGGGAACTGAGTAATATATGATGCATTTTGAGCATGGAAACAATGAATACTGTGTTCAACAGTGGGATTTCCCATTTTTTCATGCATTGACTGGAATGACCAGGGGAAGGAAGGACAATCAACTATGCAAAGTGTTGTTTCTTTGCTGGTGATGTGAAATATTCTACTGCAGCAGTAGCAAGAGGGTTAGGAGGATGGAGGGGCAAATAGTTTTGGCTCGATAAGAATTAAATGACAATTTGTTCTGATGAACGCAATCTAAAATTTCCTCGAAATGTACTCATTTATGCAAATAAAAAGGCTCCAGTGTTGGCTGCACGCGATTGCTAGTCAAGATAGACCCAATGAGAGAATGTGTTGTCATGGACACTCTATTGTCATCTAGGAAATATGGCATATTTCTTTGTTTTCACTAATATTTGACGCATTATCTATGAAAATATACATAGGAGTGAAGAGAAATGAATAATAAATTCGTGAGCACATCAAGTGGGAACTGAAATCAAAATACAAGTCGTAAGTTTTGTTTGCTCAACTGGTATCGCTTTCGCCTTCTATTATCAACTGTGTTCATGTCAATGCTTGCACTCTTACATTTCATTGCTCAAATGAAATACCGTCTCGTTGCTCCGTTTTCACGCTGAAATCATGTGACGTTTTAGTCATAAATTCTTTACTCTACCTTTTGAACGGCTTTTTCAACTCGACTTTATCGCTATATCATTTTACTCTCTTCTCACTCAACATCTTATTCCCATTCTTCTTTTAAGCTTTCTCTGTTGTTTATTGGAAAAGTCACTGTAATTTTGTGCCGCTCGAGAATATGAGTGACCAGTGAACGTTATCACTTTTGGTGGCTTATTACTTGTGCGTTGCGAGGTTAGATCGATTAGAGTGGATTGTCGTCGATTATCGAAGTTCAATGAATTTCGCTGCAAAATTTTTGCATCACAAATCGACTATTTTCAATAATTTGCTGGCTAAAGATATTTCCTTTAGAAGATCCACGCTTCCTTCACTGAAGCGCAGTGACTGAGGATAAAAAATTCCGGATGTTTTGATGGAGTTTCGTTTGAATATCAACTGTGCAACGGTTTCTGTGAAAAACTTTGCAGTACTGCTTCAATTCGAGAGCTCGAGCAGTGAAAAGCTTTGATTGAGTGGAGAAGTGCTATAAAATGTGTCAAGAAAAATCCATGCTGTTTCAACCAGATCTTTGTTTTTTTTTTTGGGATACCGTGTAAATTTCTCCGATCTCTGCCGTTTGTTTAAAAATTCTACGCGTGAGACGTGATTCTCACATTCCTTCCAGCTCGTCTCTAACGCTGAGCTGATGAATTCATCCAAGACCTCTTATAGGAGAGCATGCATCGTAGTCTACATGCGAGAGATTCACTTCAGCCATTCATCACCGTAACAATAATGCTACAGAGCCAACATGTAGTCTCAATGAAAGATAAAAAATGTGCATATGCGATGTGGAGTAGAAACAATGGCATTTTTACACCTCGATGATTTATAAAATTTTCCAACAATAAACGAAAAGTATTCATATCCTGTTGAGAATCCTCCTCACGGCAAGGTTGAAGCTGGAGTACGAGAGAGAGGGGATTCGGAGCGAAGAAGGGAAAGCGTCATTTTGTAACGCTTCCTTCATGTTTTTCTATCTTTGCGTTAGAAACTAGAAATCTAGGAAACTTCCTCCTCCCCTCCCCTCCCCCGGACAAACACGAAAATCTAAAAATCCAGTAGGTTGGTGAATAGGCGGAATAAACTTACACTAATTTTCAGCTTCCATTTATAGGCATCTTCCGTTCATCGCTTCATTCTTTACTAGTCATTCTTTTAGAAAAACTAACGATTCAATCGTTTTCCTCACTTGTAAGTTATGAATGTGAATTATTTTTGGTATTGTGCGATGAGAAATTTCCAAATTAAGCAGGGAAATTCTCTTCCACGATTAATTTAATTGATAAAAAGTAATTTACCACTACTGTGTAGACAGAAGGTTTGAGTAAACAGTTCGTTATCTGCTTTGTGGATTTTTTTACTGCAAAATGTGATGAGAGAACAGAAATGATCAGTAACAAAAAACTCAAAGCGATGCTTCTGATATTTTTCTGCTTTTTTGCATTTTTATCGAATGACGATATCTATTTCTCTTCGTTGTTTGGAGAATCCTATCGTAATTATTCATTTATTATTTATGACGAATGGGGCATAGATACATTTGCCTCCAAAATGATGGTTTTCATTCGTTAAGTTTTTTCCACCCCCTAGTAGAAGAGGTTTATTGCAATAAAGCACATAATGTGCTTTTTTATTCCCTTCAGCTATGTGCTTCTTATGTAGTGTTTTTCTCTCAACTGCAATAGTGTATTCACGAGTAAATAAAGATGAAAGTTCAGCTAAAAATGAGAGATATTAAGAAGGGAGCGCAACTTAGGTTTCAGATTCGAAATTTGCAGTATTGAATTATACGTTTTTATGCAACGAACCTTTTAATCATATCCGTTCTGTCAACCTGAGCGGTTATGAGGGTTAAGTTAGACTTTTATTTGTGCTTGTGTAAGGCTTCATCGGAAAGTGATGCACGATAAGGCGAATGTGATTACAGCATAGCAGCTTCTCGAACAAAACACGTCACTTAGATAGAGCTTTGTTTAGAGACTTCTTTCTTGGGCTTTCTACTTATTAGCTAGGTTTATCAAGGATTTTTACCGCTTAGATCGTTCTCTTTTCAAATAAGCTTTCGAAATCCGGTAACGATATAAGCCAAGTCAATAAGATTATGCTGAGTAATTTTCACAATTTTGAATTAAATGGACATCAGTATTTCTTCGATTTTCTCTCTTGTGTTGCATTAAAACTGCAATAAAACAAGCCGCTGACGTTCGTGTCGATGCTATTTTCTTTTCGCCTATTGCGTTCCTTCGAGTGTAACCTCCTAGAAACTTGGTGATGTTACGAGTCATTTTTCACGTAACACCGTTCTAGAAATTTTATGTCTCAGGAAAGTGCGACAGAATTTCTTGTTCTTTCTAATGCCGGCTACTTTGTACTGCTGAATAAGCTTATCAGAATTAGATAAGGGGAATTAAACACTATTTTTTCACTCTTTTCTTGAGACACAACAGCCTCATTTCTGATGGCCCTAATCTTAGGCAATTTCTTTAGCCAATGCATCACTGTCAGTGCGGCCAACCAAAGCGAATATATTTCTGCATATCTTGCACTCTCTGCTAAGAGCACATATCCTTACATCCGCCTCCTCTGTAGACTCTTCTTTGCCTTGCTTTCTCTTTCGTCATTTCAGTTAGCCTCAAAAAATATTCTCTTAACGCTTCTTTCGTCACCAACCGATTTCAAAAAATATTAGCGTATGATTTTACTTCCTTTTTTCTTCGTACCTTTCAAGCAATAATCGTTTACGTGGATGTGTTTGCATCCTGAGACCACCACACGGCTCACTTTCTAGCCTGCTGTCTGCAATCTCTGTACGCTCAGCGGCTGGTGCAACGTGTAAAGCAGAGCACGTTGCTCAGCACAGCAAATGTAGTGGCAACGTATCACCGAATGAACATGCTGTGTTACGTGCTTGCACATTGTTGGTGCCGAATCCCGCAAGCGAGTTGATCCATTATCTCACTGTTTTCCTTATTTTTCCAGCACCCATTAAACTTTTTCATTTTCATTTACATTCTCATCATTCAATTTTTATGTACCATTGTGGAAATGAACGAAAGCTAACTTAACTACGCCGCCATCTCCTTCCCACAACTCTGGCAGGTTTCATGCTTTCCTCATGAGGGGACGGCTTACATATATTGGTAGGTCATTGATGAGTTCGTCAGCACTGACTCATAAAAGTCGTTCTAGTCATCTTATCAGTTCACTTAGTCGGAATTGAGCTGAATTTCATAAAATGCTGGAATAATATCCATTCTTTTGTTTCAATTTTGCAGCGCCAACTTTAACCTATTTAATAATTTTCCCGAGATGAGGTCGCCATTGACGAATATTAAAAATCGACGACCTTTTTATGCATTCATTTATGTCTGCTGAACTCATGAAATAATTTCCAGCGTTCCGCTAATGTACAGATCAAGTGAAATCAATTCATTGCCATTTCCACGAACTTTTATTTGCACTTTTACAGAAATCCATGATTTTTGTACCATTATACGATCCAGTATCACCTTGTTCAGTTATCGGATTTGTTGCTTCTTGCGCTTCCGTTGTTCACACAACAATATTTTCTGGAAAATTTGTACATTAATTCCACTTCATCGGCTACTTTTCTCATCACAATAAAACGAGAGTCTTGGGAATCTCCTCACCTTTCTTCACCTTTCGCTCTTGCTTTAATTAGAACAGGTACGACCTCACAAAGTCTTCATAATGCAGCATTGGGAACTGCAACCAACTACATCCATCATCCAATATCCATTACTCCAAACTAACCTGCATCCCCAGTTTCAAACTGGGATAGGTGTATTTTCAGTTTTTTGTCATCACCCACCACTTCCCTACTGTCTCAGACTCACTCTGCTTTCATTCCCCTTCCTCTCTTCTTCCCCTGCATTCCTCTCCTAACTTGATTACATTTTATGATCTCTGATAGTTAATGCGCTGTCATTGACGTAGGGTTCAATGTGACCCCTTGAAATTTTCAGTTAAGGTTTAGCCGTACATTTGCGGTTAGGATATCGGTGTTGTTGCTATCATTTTACGCAAGTAAGCTTCAGTACATGAAAGAAACATCGATTCGTTCACCATATCATATAAACTCTATATTGCTATCGTATTCGAGGTTTTTAATGAATATATTAAGTTCGCGAATATCCGATCAGTTGACTCTTCTTCATTCCCGCCGCGTTATCGTAGCACGTTTCTGTATTAAATGTAATCAGTAATTATTAAAATGACTGCTGCATCGTCACACTCCATTCACACCACCACTTTTCGATGTTTCCGCTTCATGTCTTTCTCATTCACTCAATTTGCTGGCCACGTTATAGCCGTTGAATTACTGAATGTTCGTTCAGTTTTCACCGTTCGCTCCCTTGTCTGCGGCATCCTTTCCCACTCTTCCACTCCTTCCCCTCCCTGTCCACTACGCCGCCTTACTACGGTTTGTCTTCAGTTGTGGCAGTAATGATAGCAGTTCACATCGCTGTCACTCAAAGACGAAACCTAGAGGCGTTTTTAATAAATGAAGAACAGATCGATCGAGGGGAGCCGACGCAGCCGTGAAAGTGTCTGAGGGCATTGGGTTTCTGTGTACATGCATGCTATCTGATTCGATCTCCCTATCTACAGCATTTCAGTCGAATTCTTACACATTTCACCAAGATAAACGCCGGTTAACAGTTCATTGATCATGTCTTGCACTATTTCATACGAGAAGATATTTAAGGATCGAATGAAACGAATCGGAGCGAAACAGAATATTTGTCTTAGGTCAACATAGCAAGCTTTGTCTGTTTCGTCCAATTAAAATGATGTTTTCGCTAGGCATTTCTGCATATAGTATGCAAATGGCTATTGTAAAGAAATTCGATAACAAGAAATTCGTTGAAATTACGCTAAGCGGAATGGCGATACTTTCCGTGCAGAATTATTCAGTATGTGGACAATAAAAGAGGCTGCATGGAGTGATAATACTATATTTCCTTGTACATAAGGCTATACATTTTTGCTTCTTTTTCAAACATAGATTGCTTTACTTTTCCCTCCCGCCCCTTTCCTCTCCCAACTTTTGATGTTATGGCCTCGAATTGGCGCACAGTGAGTCTCTTATAGTTGATATAAGCCAATTTAGTTTGGAAAACTGTCAGCAAATTTGGGACACAGTGGAGGATGAAAACAACGCCGTACATATGTTCCGCCACTTTTCTCGAATATAAACACATTTTGGAATTTGCGAGTGGCATAAACCTTTCGTCTTCCACAAATCTTCATTCTCAAATGTAAGTCTAGCTGGTTGGGCGCACACAATTCGAGCTTATAGACGAAGAGGAGTACAGAATACATTGTCCCCATGGACAATATGCGCTCCAGTGAGAAAACTCACAGAGACGAATTTGCTTCGTAGGATAAATCTTCCTGCAACGTTTTCACTGCAAATTGCAGTTGAATCACAAAGTAATTTCTCAATCGACGGTATCGAAACTTTGCTCACTCGATGTTCCCATTTAAGTGCGACGTTTGAGAAATTTTTTCCTCACATTTTGACACTTCGATGGGAATATCTTTCATTTCTTTTTTGAAGAACTTTATAATTAATCGCAGAGCATTTGTTAGTGCCTCAATTTGCAGTTCCGTGCCTTTCATTTCCTACTCTTTGTTTTCATCCTCACTATCCTTATTTCGCACTTCTCTTTTTTCCACTAATCATCGCTTTCGTTCCACCATTTTTATCCACCCTTTCAGTGCAGACTAATGTCGATTTGTGGGGAATTTTTTGAGCTATTCCTTATTTATTTATTGACGGTGCTCAGCATTTTACAATCACATCTTATCAGATGAAACCCTTGCTTATCAGTGCAAACTGTTCAATTCATCACTTTAAGCTCATCAATTTATCAGTTGAAGCTGATCAATTTGTCAAGGTCGATCATTTGATCACTACAAGCTGTTCAGTTGGAGATGTTTTTCAAGAACTCATTAAGGCAGACAATTTTTTTGTGCTTGCATTATTTCGATAAGAAGGATATGTTTATTTATTGTGGAATTGCGCACTGCCGCTGTTACTGCATCGTGCAATATTACTCCTAGTCGCTCGAGATCACCATGAACTGCCTACATATTGCCTAAGTTCATCAAAACCGCTGTATAATTACTGCATAGCCGCTCATTTCCATCTTTTCCGCTTACTCCTTTCCATTCCTCCACTGTCATCTCACTCCCTGACACCTTTAATGCACACCTGACTGTTTATTGATGTATTTGCATGTTTTAAATACATTCATCATTTATCTAAGATATTATCTCATTGCAACATACCGCAAACTTAAAACATCCTCTCACTACGTTCTTGCAAACGAAAAACATTGTGAGGGGTTTGTTGAAATGCAATGCCAATCGAGAAAGAATTTCGAGATTCTTTTCATTTTCTCTCTTCTCCCCTCTTCTTTTGCCTTCCTTCTTCATTCCTTCTTTTATGAATTCTGTTCGCTGATGCCTGTTGTTCACATTCGTTTGAATTCCCTAACTATCCTCCCATCACTGATACCCATGTTTCTAGAGATTCATCTAATTTATTCAGTTGCATCTTCTGGGATATAGTGAAATAGTCAGGATATTGATGGTGATGAGCAGAAAGCAAAGAAAAGAAGTAGAGATGAAGAAAGGAAACAGGAGGGGGAGTTAGAGAGAAAGGCGTTTGCACGAAGTGCAAGCCTTCTGTGTTACCCTCGAGTTCTTATAAGGAATCCTAAAATGAGAATAGTTTCAAATAAGAAACGCTTATGGAAACCGTAGGAAACATTTGCTGGCGATTCATCCATTATTTCGCTAGTTTTTCGCTCTGATTTCCCCTCTAATGAATCTTCTGGGTGAGGCATATCGCCAATGTTTACATTTTATCACCATTATTTATGTTTCAAAGATCGCCCACCGTTTAGTAAAGTGAACTCGTAAAATACAATTTTTCCAGCGAAATCAGCTTTAAAAATGAGTATTCATACAAAGGGTTTAACCGCTTTGATGGTACAATTCAGCGATTTCTCGTTTTGTTGAAGTGGAGATATCTCATCCATGAGAACAGTCTCGACAGCTTAAGAATATAAAATAGCATTCCAGTTCGAATAGATCGATTTGAGATTTATGTTTGAACGAAGTAAAACTATGTTTCAGGCATTTCCGAGGTATTTAATTTGTTTTCTGACAAAAGGTGTTGTTTTATTTCACAAAGTTTTCTTTGTCTGATGACCAGACATTCAGAAATAAAAGAGCAACGAGCAAGCGCGATCGTTACATTCACGTTGTTCGCTCATTGCGAGCAATCTTTCCCATTAAATCGTTCGTTCCTTCTTAGTAACGTCACTCTCAGTTTACCTGAAATATCTTTCATTCTTCCTCTCCAAACGTCGTAGTAATTTTTTCTTTACATTTCTTTGTACTTGTGGGATAAGATCATCATTAATTCTTATCTATAGAAGGACAGAATCTGTGAACAGCTTATCTTTATTCACCTGCGATTTATCCTGTCTGGGAGTCCAGTGTCTTTCAAGGACGCTTGATGCTCCGAGCATTTGTGCAGCAGAGCCGAACTCAAACAGTCTGTCTGCAAATGTTTTGGGATATATTTAACGAATCAATGTTACCTCAGTAGTCGTGCCAATATACTTCCCTTTTGTAGCGTCCACCTCAGATTCTTTAGGGAATCTTAAGGCTAGCGAGCTTGATTTCTCTATGAGGCTGAAATTTTTAAGCGAACATTTTGGTCCTTTTTGCGCCAATAATTGCAAGCTTTTTTTGACATCAAGTTAGCCTGTCTGTTTTGTTAGAGAGAATGCAGAGGTGTTTTCGCTCGCGTTTGAAATTTTGGTCCTTTTTGCGCCAATAATTGCAAGCTTTTTTTGACATCAAGTTAGCCTGTCTGTTTTGTTAGAGAGAATGCAGAGGTGTTTTCGCTCGCGTTTGAAACTTCAAAAACGCTTCAAAAATCTCTTCATTTTCGAGCACTGAATTCCTCCGGATGAACATCTTTGAAACGAAGTTATCCCACTCTGTTCTGCCTCATTCTGCTGAAATTTCGGTGTGATTTTTATAGACGGAAGGCAACTTCATCTGAAGCGACCAAAAGTCAGCATCACTGGCAGAGCGGATAACGACGCGACCGCCTACAATATGAAGTAAAATGAGATTACAGCATTTAACGTCACGATTTCCACGCCAAGTTATACAAACTCATTTCATCATATTTCGTCTCCTCCACCCTTACTAGAAAACAATATATATCGTTGGAGACTATATATATATAGTCTCCAACGATATATATTGTTTAATTGTATATATATAATTATCGACGAAAGATAATACTACTTTCAAACTATGACGAAGAAATCATCTTAAAGAGAAGAAAAAATGTCAGTGATTTATAAAATTAAAGAAACAATCGTTCAGTCATTTCAGGAACAACGGAGCATAATATATTGCAAGTGAAGTAAAGAAAATGAAGAAAGGAAGTCAGCAGTGTTTAAAAGAATGATGCAAAAAACATTTTCGGATATGAACAACAATGTAAAATGCTTTCATCGATAAGAAGAGCATAAAAAGGTTTATTTCCGGTGCTAGCTCCTATCACGATGTGAAAGACAAGCCTCACATTGATCCACCCGTAAGGGGTGAAAAGCATCTGACTGCGATAATTAACCCATTCGCCGTTCCCGTCCTATCATCTATTCCCCTCTCTCCTCCCCTGGTTCTAGGCGGATCTTCTCCGCGTAAAAGCGTTTAGTGCTTCGAAAATTGCGTTAATTTCCGCACGTATAACAACTGTTTTCACGTCTTTTTTGCATTTAATTTTAAGTGTTCCAGCATAAGGCATTTCGCACCGACCACAGCGCCTTGAGAATGAAATTTTGCAGTGCTTAGATTTCTGTCTCTTCAGCGAGGAATTCTGTGTTGGAACAGTGACGATCGGTAGGATGTCGAATGCATTCGGCTTCAACTAAATTTCGATTCTGTAAACAAATGCATTTTTAGAAGTGGCGGTTGATTGTCTAGGGGAAAAATCAGGACAAAATGAAGTTTCGATTACGACCTGAAAAAAAGTTTTTAAGGGTTTGAACCTTAATTAGCGACTGAAATTTCTCTTTCCGGAAGTCGATCGATCGCTTGGTTATTACTAATAATTATGTAAAGCTTCCAAAGCAAATGTTCCTATGTTTATTAGAATTTTTTTTAGCGGATAATGTAGAAGCTGAAGGAACAATCAATTGAAGAAGGCGCACAGCTGTTCATGATTAGGTCAAAGGTGCACGTACCCTTTCAAGAAAAAGTGACTTGGAAATGTTTCATTTTTGCGATGATGTGAAAAAGTACTTATGTCGTTGCTGCAACCCACCTATCTCTTTTTTAAAACATCTGCCACTAGATCTCCAGTTTATTGCAACTATGCACAAATTGTCGCCTCTTCAGAATTCTCAATCGATCAGTAACATTTTACTTGCCTGAAAATAGATCAAAACGATCTTTTACTTCAAGAAAACCCTGGAAATATGAGAAAAAAAACTTCCTAATTCCAATGATTCAAACGCTATAAAATAAATATTCCTAGTGAGGTAAAGTTGATCTTTTTATGTGAGTAATAGGAAGTGTTGATTGTCGACGTGACTAACTGTGACTGAAACCTATCTGACACTAAATTCTAGCAGTACTTGATGAGGTAGGTAAAGGGTCTGAGTCCGAAATTATGAGTTTTTAACTCAGATCATATCTCGATCAAATCCTTTATCATTCCTCTACCATTATTCTCCGAGGGAAATAGTGTTGATGAAGCACGTGCGAAACTGAAATCCGCAACGATATTTATGTTCAGCAAGTTGCATTCAGTAGTCTCGCTGCCTCAACTCTATTTGAATCTTTTGATTCTTCAGTTCGCACAAAAAATTCTCCAATTCTAAGATTTGTTCATATCAACGAAACACTCGTTACCGACACTAACGAAAACACGCCGCATTCTATGAATTCCCAACATTCTTATTTCCGTGCTAATTTTGCTAATTCGAATTTTCAACTTCAACGGATTCTATTTACCTTCACTAAAACTATTTTGCTATGAAAATTTCACCTAGCACTACATGAATTTACCCGCTCTTACCACCAGTTTTTTCTGCTCGTTATATATATATATATATATATATATATATATATATATATATATATATATATATATATATATATATATATATATATATATATATTGTTTATGTATATATTTATATTTATATTTTTATTTATATTTATATTTATAAATATATTTGTATAAATATGCAAGTATTAATTCATTTAAATGTTGCTCTTAACTGTTCTCCGGATCGGATTTTTGTTTAATTTATTCGCTCAATAAAAATAACGCCGTCAAGAAAGTCAAAAGTATTTCAAAAAGTGGGATTGTATGTTTTTTTTCAATGTTTTAGTGGGAAAGAGTTCCCAAGAAAATTATTGTTTTTGACACTCCTCATCGATTCCCTCTTGATAAACGTACTATATGTGTATTTTCGAAACACGCATATAAATAATAGATAAATAATATTTGCAATTGTTTGCACTTGCCGAGGTTTAAATGTTGAGAAATTGAATGCTTTTCATACAAATCCCTCGAACCAATAATCGCAAACATAGGAAATTGAGTTCTATGGGTGTAACGTCACAGGCAAAGAGTGGGCAATACTTTGAGCTGAGCCCGCCATTCATCAAGCCACATTCAAGACCTCACTCGCAACAGACACTACGCCATCCGTTCCAAACGAATGTTGTTTTCATCGCGTCTGTGCATCGGGCCGTTTATTTCTTTGGCCGTTTTGTCTTCTACTTAAATGATCCAATCAAGTGCATAGTTAAATTAATAGGCGCCCAGCAGTTGGACAATTAATCTTCTGCGATAACACTTCTTGTAGCTGCGATCTGTTAATTTTTCTGATTACTCCTCACTCAGGTAATATTCAGTCAACACCTGTTGTCCAGCTTTTTGCTGCTTTTTAAAACATGAGAGTAAAGTATTTAAAGAAGCGAAAATTTAAGGGGCCAAGGTGGTTTTTAGAGCATTTTTAGAGATTCTGAAATGAACTCACAATTTGAAAGAACATTCGTCATTATTCTCACATATTCCACTTTGGTTTTATGCAGTACATTTGTATTCGAATACTTTGGAGAGTTGAAAGCATCGATTTATTTACAGCTGACGTTTTTGCAGTGTTCGTAGGTTAATGCAATGATTTCTCTGTTTGCTCACCATTTTATTTCACTATTAGTGCAGCAAGCTTCAAGATATTCGAGCTTATGACTGAAAGTGAAGAAGATATTTCGCCTTAAATATGGTGAGGAGCGGCTGCGGAAAATATCCTTTATATCTGGAGGGGAAAATCAAACAGATAAATGCTGGAACGGAGCAGCTACTTCCAAATTTGCTAAATTGCATCCTTTTAAATGAAACGTCCACCTTGATTCCTTTGCCCCTCACTCTTTCCCCCTTTTCTGCGATCTTGTGGCTGCATGGATGCCTGCCAGGCATGCGAGGACCCCCGCATCGCAAACCCTCATCGTTTTCTTTCCCTTCGTTTTCTGTGTGAGTGCGTTTGTTGCAAAGAGAAGGTCGCTTTTTGCTTTGAGTGCACTTCTAACCGAATCAGGTCTTTGAATGAGGGTATTCCGACTATTCATTTTCGAATATAGCGATGTTGTGGCATATTGAAACGATTTTTATCTATTCCCACGTATTTAATGTTGAGTTCGCTAAATTCATTGCAGTGGCGTCGAATCGCTGTTCCCTATTTTACTACGGAGAGGCGCCCTCAAACGGCCGACTGCCACCAACACACTGGCAGGAACGGCGGCCTATTATTGGGGCAAACTGCTATAAGCATAGGTGAGATAGTATTTTGCTTCCTGTAAAACTTTTATGTTTATTACTTAATTAAGACATCTTCGTCTTTATCTTTAAACTTTGTCAGAATTCTTCAAAAGCGCTGTTTTTATACACTGGCGAACCAAACAATGCGTTGTCGAAACGATGGTTCGAGACCTACGAGTATTTTCCTGCCGTCGGAACTGTGGTCAATTTTTGAAAAATAGCAGCAGAGTGCTTCCATTTTCCAAAGACAACATCATTGTGTGTAACACCTGACACGAAGAGATCTAATGCGGCGAAGAGATATTTCGAAGCGATGAAGCTATTTTCCTTCGCTCTTCGGTCACGCAGTGATGTCATTTTTGCAACAGATACATGTGCCGCAAGAATTGTACTTCAGTGGGCCATTGTGCAGTATACCAGCCAGCTCTATAGCATTAAACTTCATTAGATTAGTTAAAATTTACATTAAAAGTAAAGCCCAGTGTAACTTCGCTTTATGGAATATTAATGTGCAAGTGTTAGTGTAACGTTTGTATCCAAAAACTGCTCCACTGTTGTCGCTACAACAAACTTTTCTATTCAGAATTTCCCTGCTTTAAATACTCATGTTCCTTTCAGTAATTGGCTTAGCGAGCGCTTGGTTGCTTTTGATATTGATGTCACTAATGGATGCCCTCTTTGCGTTCCATTTAGCCAAACACCATTATGAAAATAGTTCTTTGTACTTTCCGTTCAAGCAAAAATTCCTGCCTAAGATTGCTCAGTCGATCAATATCAGTCAATCGCTGCGATGCAGAATCGCATATGTAGAAGAAAAAGTAGCCACCGATTCTATTTACATCCTCAAAAAATTGAGCGATTCAGATTGACGGTGCTTTGAAGTTGAAATTTTACCTTGAAATCTAGTTGTGCACACCATTTCTCCAACTTACTTCCTTTGCTTTTTCCAAATTCATTTCCCTTTTAGAAATAGTGATGCGTTTTTCGCGCTCAATCACTGTATAATTTCCCACCTCTATTGCTCTATGAAATTTAAATGGCCAATTTCTCTATCGCCATTCAAATATTTTAGAGCATTAACGAATATACAGGATCCGCATGACGAATCGAGTAGTTGTATCAGTTGCAGTCCTGAGAACAACGACGAATCATTCTGAACTCCAAGTGGACATAAATTTTATGCGTCGAAGTGGAATCCATTTCGAAGGTTCACCTAATCGACGATATAGTGCTGATATCTTGTAGGAATTATTACGCGGTAATGGCTGCCCAGCAGGCTGCGCAACAGCATGCAGTATTGACAGATCGGCAGACGGATTGCACTTTGCCAACGAGTACCTGTTATTTGAATTACCCCTTACCTAGCCCCGTCGTACAGACGACACCAACAAGGCCGGCAGTGGCTGTGACGAGACCTCCCGTCACATTCAACGATGAAGAAGAAGGGATCGATTGTTCTCCTTGTTTTAGCAATGATACCTTCAGGTAAGTCAGCATCTATGACTTTATGTAAAATATTATTTGAATAACTAATGAACTTGCCTCATACCTATAAGTGTTTCATGTTAGAAAATATTCCTAATGGAAGGGTGAGGAAGCCTAGCACCTCACCTCACCAACCCCCCAGTTAGAGGCAGCAAGAGTGGCGTGTAGCATCCTGCTGTGAAACTGCTTGGCTTCGATACAATGCGACGGTGATTTTATTCACTGTGCACGTTAGCACTGCTCCTTCACGCGAGGATTCTCTCTGAAAACGATCTCTTCGAAACGAAACCCTAATGACAGTTTTGGATTTGCTGAAGCTTTTTTACATGTTAACAAAATTCATAAACTAGACCACCGTTTAGTTCGCCACTTTATTTAGTTTTCAAAAGGTGTGGTTCTTTACATCCACTTCGACCTCAAACTACGCCATAGTTAACATTGCGTCTTTGAAACCGTTCAGATTTCATCATACTTCAATGAAGCTAGCAACTGCGAAATTCTTTTCGATCGTGTCGTTAGAAAGCTAGATCAAACAGCCACTCAGCTTGCGAATGTAATGGAGAAGAAGGTGGAGGAGGATGTGGTTAAGAGAACAAATGAAGTAGAAAGAGCTCGACAGCAGAAGCAAGGAGCGCTTTGTGTTGAAGAAAGTAGAGGCACACCAGCGATCAGATCAATCCCTAGCTTATGCGTTCTGAATTGAAGCCTCTAAACTATTACACTTTAACCTAATATCGAGAATATTACGAGGAGGACCGTTAGATTTGCTAATCTTCCGGATTGAAAGCACACTTGTTAGGTTATGTGGTAGCTAAATGAAGCCACCAATCAAATAGATGGAAGTATTCTTGTAAGAAAGTTCCAACAAGCTTACAAAACCGATCTGCTACAATGCCTTTCTGATTGCAACAATGGAAAAGCAGAGTGCATTTGCCGTTCGAAAACACAATACGCATGAAGGAATCTCAGCAAAACTGTTGGATCATTTCTTGCCATTTGCTATAAGAACTTCGCTTAAGTACAAAGCGTGCAGAAGAAAGACAAACACTTTGCTAATATAGCCCTTTAGAAAATAGGAAAAAGAATTGTGCAGACGATTTGATGTGAATTTCGAAGAAATATTATTAGGGAAAAGAAGTTGGAGAGAGAACATCGCCTCAATAATTTCGACAATTTTAGAAGCAAAAAATGAGATAATCTTTTGAGGAAACACAGATTTTTTGGAAATGCAGCAGTCCATTTCTATTGGTGCTTTAAATTAATTATCTGTTTTCGGTTTCCAGGCACATTGCATTTATTTTACAGATCCAGAAATCCAAAAACGGTGCTGTAGTTTGCCGTGTCGTCAATTTCCATAAGCTACATTCCACTTTGCTTATGGGTTTTTTTGGGGTTGTTCCATATTATAGGTCGGTCAATTGCTGCAAAAACAAATATGAAAGACTTGGAATGTTGAACTGTTTTGCTTTGATGCAGGTATTTTTGCGCTTTTTTGGCTTCAGCTGCACATACAACGAAAGCTTGAAGTCTTCTATTTTGCTCTGGTCATGGATGGCGCGGCTTGGGGAAGAGGACCGATCTCTCATCCCTCTTCCACAGTTCTATCTTAAGCTCTGCTGTTTATCTCGTCATCTACATTCGATCACCGATTCAGAATTGAACATCATTATGTGTGCATATGTGGCCAATCCTTGTGCTAATGCGCCTAAAACGGCGGCAAACGGCGAGACAACATCTGATTCGTTCTCGTTATCTATATTCGAGAAGTTCACTAATAATGTTTCAGACGGACATTCCGAATCGTTGTACTTGGCCAAATCTTATCGTTGTGCCTTTGTGGGACCGGCGTTGCGAGCCAGTTACTCACTCAACAAGAAGTCAACACTCCAGCCGGTGCGTGCTGACAGTCACTTCGATTACTGATAATCATTGATCGTGCAAATACTGCAGAATGAGAACCATAATAAAGAAGAAACGATAGAAAGTATCATTATGGAACAGATTTTTGTTGAATAGTTGTAGATGAGAGGAAATGGCGGTTCTGTTTTGTTTTGTTACCTTTTTCTTTTACTTCAGCCTGTCGTCTGCATTGTCTTTTCCACAAATACTTTCTAAATTCTTCGTGAATGCTGACGGCGTCGACTCCTTTTTTCCATGCCTGTCACCAGCCGTTACAGAAACGTATTTGAAGTCGTATGCGCTTGCAGATACAAGATGCAATCATTGGTATTTCAAGCGCTATTGCCTGCATTTAATCAGAATCCTTTCTACCTGTTGTCTACTTGGTCGTCGGGCCCTGAATATCTTACAATCGTTGCATTTTACACATGAAAGCAGAATTTACGTCAACGAGCGTTTGAATCTAGCATTCCATGGCAGCAGCATAATGAGAGCGCCGCAGGAGGGGATTAACGAAAAAAGTGACTGCCACCCACGATAAATTTTATACTCCTCATGGGAAGGTATATGTGCAGCTAAGAGTTGAAAAGAAAAAGTGGTAAGAAATATTAGCCTAGCGAGTCTTTTATTCTTAAGAATTCATTAGCCAAAGAAATAAAGAAGAAGTATCACAGCTTCCTGACGAGTTTTAGTTGATATACAGTTTTCTGGAAGTGTTCATACCTGAAGTGATGGAGAATTTAAAAGCACATATCATGTCAGCTTCCCTTGCCGCATTTCCATTTAAAGCGTAGAATGCTCCTTGTTTTCAAAACTTCAAGTTGAATTTACGTTTTATCATATACATGAGTGCGTAATGATATAGTGGCCGTTGTATGACTAAACTTTGATAATTTCATTTTATTTACACAATGGGAAAAAGGCATTTTCAGCCCAAAGTTTTCTGAACTATTTTTTCTTGTGCTCGGTTTATGGAACGATACTGGTGTTCCGAAATGGCGAACAAGCTCTTCTACCTGTGCTCAAGAAACGAGGATGGAAGTATCTCTTACTTTCTTTCGTTGACGTCGAAGCAAACTATATGATCGTTTATGCATATCAATTCACAAACTTAACCAGCATTCAGGTGAGCAATTTTTTGCATTAATCCACACCACTCATGCATATTACGTTCACGTTTTTTGAGGTATAGGATCTTCAAGAAATTCGTTTTTCTTTTTCAAAACAATTGCATGCTGAGGTCCATTATTCCTTTCTCGACTCCTCCCCTTCCCACTTCTCTCGTTCTGCTCAACATTGATGTATGCGGTTGGTCAGTTGAAAAGTTCAATACTACAATGTTAGTAAATGATTTGATCTGCAACCCGGATTTTCTTCTAAAAGGTCTCGATTCTTTGGTGCGTGGTGGGCTGCATATCCTCGCTCATTTGCCGAGAATGAGCACTCGACCCGATTGCTTTTTATTGTTCCCACTTTTATTTACTTTCTTTTCGGTATATTATTCATTGCTCGTGTTATAAACGTCTGAACAGAATAATTAAGGTGTGGAATAGGTTGGAAAATTATATCTCATTGTAGTCTTTATGATGTTCTAATAGTGGCGTTATTTCCGAATCAGTTCGCTTGAAATATGCGATCTCACAGAGCCACTTTGATGTACTTCTTTGCCGCGATTCAGTTTTACTATGCCAAATCATGCGAAATCCTTTGACAGCAAGTATTCTGTTCTCAATTCGCAAAAGTCTACGAACATGGAGCTTCTCTCATGTTTAGACAGTGATCTAAGAGTATGGCATATTATTTCAAAAGTAACTTACAGAAGTTATTACCATTTAAAGACTAGTAGGACATACTAAATCCTTTATCTTCAACTGGTCATTGAATATAAAAATTTTTTACAAGGAGTCTTCCTAAAGGTCGCCAAATATAGAGCTCTTTTTGTGTTAATCCTAGGTTTTTCTTCACTTGAAAGGGTGTTTGAGCTGTCTTAGGGAACAGCAGATTTTGCAATGATTTGCTAATAGGAGGAGCAAGCATAAGATCTTCCAGCCTAAGACAAGCACAAATTATTACAGCTACTGACATATTAAGGAATAAAATCAGTGTTCTTACTAGATGCGTGCATGGATAAGTGTGCACCTAAGTGCATGCACACACCGATGACTGGAAATAAGATTTTCTTTCCGAACATTTCGATGCGCACGGTCCTTAGTGTTGTATGCTTCCTTTCTTCATTAAAATTCCCACTGAAGTCATGGCTTAGTAGTGCACAGAATAATATTTTCTAGAATGGTGCTGTTAGCTGTTTGCAGCTATTAGATTGTTCAGTCATTCCAATGGTGCTGCTACTATCGTGGCTATTTCTCTCAGTGCGTTACCTCTTAACACATATCATTGGTGTTTGCATTTGCCTCGTTGGTATCGCCGTTCTTATATGGGCCGATGTGCTCGAAGGCAAAGGGCTACCTGGAGGTTGGTTATCACCTACTTACCTTGTGCATACATCTGTAGGTATGCTTGTTTGGAGGTGTTTTGAGGACTAAAACATTCACATTACCCTTCAGAAATTCATGGAATCGTTAATCATCCTCGAAAAAGGATATAACTGAGTGATAAAATTCTTATTAATATGTGTATCATTTTCCCCTTCATTTTAGTTCCTTCATTTTATGGCCCCATAAGAGGCCCCTTTAGGCTCATAGTGGTTTTGATCTAGTAGCGAATGTTACACCGAACAAAAAAGTTCTGCTGCAAAACATTTCATCGCTGTCTGTGCGGCAGATAGTGAAGCAGTGCCTTTCGATGGCACAGTTATTTGTTAAGTTTAACGCTCGCTATGAGTTTTGGGTTTTGCAGCGATGGTAGTTGAGCTGCAAGTTGGTATCCAAATTTCCACTTCTTGCACCTTCATTTACCTTTCCAGGTCGTTTCCACCTTAATGTCTAGAAGGAGTTTAGATGCTTATTATTGAAGGGTCGAATCGAGTGCTAGGCGATATGTTATGCCTGGCGGGTTCAATGTTTTATGCAATCGGAAACGTCGGTGAAGAATTCTTTGTAAAGCAAACCAATCGAACTGAATACCTCGGCATGATGGGACTATTCGGTTCGATTATCTCAGGAATACAATTGTAAGTTTAGAGCGCATAGCCAACTCATCTAAGCATTCGTATAATATAGTAAACGATTTCAAAAAGTCTTAGAAGTTGAAGGAATTTCCGATATACATTTGAATGATCAGCATTAGCAGCTGCACTGCTAATGCATAAAATGTGTGATAATGCTAATAAATTACATAATTGTGGGGTGGTGCCCAAATCCTGAAACACCAAAGTCGCAGCGGACCCCTTGCTTGAACAAAAGAAGTTGCTATGGAATTAATGAATGTGTGATTATGCTGGGAGTCTCAAAAAGAAAGGTAAAATTTCATTCATTGAGAGCAATGAAAGAGTGTCATGATTTGGCCGTCTTTTATTTTCAGAGGCAGAATGTCACGACAAGAATCTGATTGTGTAAATTTTAATAGCAATTCGCTTTTGGTTTCTCGCATGGGAAGTGACACTGAGCCAGCAACGCCTAATTCGGAAATGTTTTCGGAGGAGGGGTTCCTCATCTTGATCCGCTCTTCATTTCCTCAGATTCCCCACCCCCACTCACTGAGTACCAGTTAGTATCCATTGCTTTTTCTTCAGAAAAGAGCAAAGGCACTGTTCTTCTTTGTCATAGTTTAGCGTGCCGGCTATCCTCAAAGCAACTTTTCTGTTGTAGCCGTTCTGAGAATGGCCAGATGGCCGAATGACTGACAAAGAGAGCGAGCAACGACGTTAGGCAACGTTGGTTTGAAGGAGGCCCAACGAATCGGTGATTACAAAATGTTTGATTCGAAAATCACGAAGGTTGAAAGTATGTTGGTTGAGGTCCAAAGCAGTATGTTATCAAGAGGGTGTTGTCACGAGTCGCTGCTCGTCCCTATGTATTGAATGCTGGCATGAAATCATTAAACAATATTTGCCACTTCAATATATGGCGTTTTATAGAGCCGCATTTGAGCACGGCGAATTGGCGAGGGTGCGTTGGTCGGGTGCCATCGTAGCTTTGTACCTCTTGTTTGCTGCCTGCATGTTCCTCTTTTACTCTCTGGTTGCGGTCGTCATGCAGAAGGCCTCTGCCCTTATGTTCAACCTTTCTGTGCTTACTGCCGACTTTTATACTCTCCTCTTTGGACTTTTTCTGTTCAAATATGAGGTAAGGCTTCTCTCTGCTATAATAACGTACAATTACTTTTTTCTTTAACTCAACAGAGAACACTGGCGTACGAGACTGAGTTTTTTCTCATTATCAAGAACTAAACATAAATCTTCTAGGCCTGTTTTCGGTGCCATTGTGGAGGCGCAACGGGCATTTCTAGATCACATTTTTTGAACTTTTCATGATCGCGGCCATTAACATTTTTGCGGACCTTTCAATTTTGCCAAAGCTTACTGCATGGGGGACATTTCCACAAGGAGGTTCGTCTAAACATCACCCACCTAGGAAAGTTCTTCGGATTTTTATTGGCTCAAATAAAAACGAGTGCTCAGAATGTTCGATAAATTTTAAGTGCAGGAAAGGCATTGCTGCTGGGACGATTCATTGATTAGATTTCTGGTGGGACGAACCAGGCCTGTTCGTCCTTGATGGAGGAGTAAGGCGTGCTTTTCAACGTGCACTAATAGATACAAACCCTCGTCGTACTGGGGAAGATTTTCGCTTCTTGTAATTCCCTTAGGTGCAGCTTTCAACAGAGTTCAAAACTGCACTGGGATATATAATTTTTTTGTGGTGACAGAAATTCACAGTTGTCATGAACGCTTCAGAAAACCTCTTGTCCCACGGGAAAAGTTACTACATTTTTGTGATCTTTATCGCAGTCTGTTCTCGCTCAGAACACTTCGATTTATTTATTATATTTGTAATTTGTTATATACAGAGTTATATTTGTGAAATAATTTATTTAGCCTCACAAAAGATACGATTCTCTGAGAGAGTATGACAAGTTGTTGGCTGCCACTCGAACAGTAAAGTTCGAGTTCTGTTTGCGACGACCAAAATGTGGAATGCTGCTGTATTTGGCTAGCATAGTAGCAGCTTTGATGGTGGCATATAGATAAATGCGATCAAGAAAAAAGATTTGAGTTCGTTGGCGAAATGAGGTTTCACCATTTGCAAAGAGTGTTCACCGGATTTCCATTTCTCTTCCAAGAAACGAGGTCGCTGTGTTGTATTCTTACTTTAAAACCGAACCTAATTCGCATATGATATTAGTCTTAGTGCTACAAAGGTTCCTTAAGAATAGATCGCAAGTTGGAGAAATCTGGGATTCATTTTGTTATTTCTACAATGATGGGACTGAAACTTCGAATTCTAAATTATCAGTTTTATTTAATCCACTTAGAAAGAACATTCATTGAAACTTAAGGAAAAAGCCATTTAAGAAATATAAGGAAGAACTGGGGACGGATTTTTTAATGTTTTTGAATTTCATAGTTACGCAAGTTCATACATGTGAATAAAAATGCTAATATGTCCGCACTTACAAAGTCGATAACCAACTTGTTCAGAGGTTCAAAACAAACTGCGGACATCGACACTGGCCAGTGATCACTCATCAGTGACCATCATTTGGTGGTCATTGGTCATTGCCTCATCGAGGCCCACAACACCTCTGTGATGGTATTTTATTTCAGTTTCACGCTCTATATTTTGTGTCGTTCGCCGTTGTGATGAGTGGTTCGATAATCTATTCATTGAGACAAACGGAAAGGCGAGATCCTGATGAACCACGACGGGTTTGTCCCTGCTGCTTCCTGTGCTGCTGCTGCTGCGGCTGTTGCTTTGAACAAAATGGCAGCACCGAAGGCTCTCTTGATGTATGTTCTGATCGATTTTCAGTTTTTACGTCACTTTTACGTGAGGTTCATTCTCAAATCCACAGTAGCGTTTAACAGTTTGAACCTCAGTCAGACAAAGTCATTCAACAAAATAGAGAAATCTGATGCGACAAAAAAAAAATTAGGAGTCATGGGGGAGTTCAGGGTGACTGAGGCTTAGATTTTATGACATCACGTCTCTTGATTTTTTCGTTGCTTTAATGCTCCCTTACATCTTTCGTAACGTCTTCGTACGGTGTCAGTAAAAATTAGAGTCACCTGCATCACTGAATATGTGATGAGAATTAGGTGCCGTAAAAACCCATTCTCATTATTTACTCACGTCTTATAATCTTGCGACTCCTCATATATTCGAAGAAACCTCTTTAAGTAGTTTTCAGGTCTCACCATTACCACCGCAGATAGCGATAAGCACACTGACGAACAGTTCACCCGTGCCAGGCTCAATGCACACGCAATGTGGAAGTGTTCATTATTGCCCAGTTCACGGATGCTCGACGTGTTCGCTTGACCATGCTCACATCACTGCGGAAACACGCTCATAACCTGCCCTTTGATGTGCCCCGAGTTTCCTTTCGAATGTGTTGTCTTTCTTCATTCTCTTCACACGGCAATCGTTCACTTGCTTCGAAAATGTGCGTCATCTTTTCGATAGCGATGATGCACAAACTTCGATATCTTTAATTATCTCCTCTCTCGTTACATATTTATTCGCCTCCTATGAAAGTGGCAAAGAGCGTAGCGCAATCATCGCAGCTAATTCAAATATAGTACTTCACTCGAAGTTATATCTTAAAACCGCGAAAGTAATAAATTCCTGTGGAAGTGAGAACTGTAAGCAGGGCTCTGCTGCGACACAAAAAGTATGTTGCCACTATAGCGATCGCGAAACGAATTCACTAATTCAGTGATTTCGGGAATACTTTCCGAAGGATGTCGTATTACCTTTAGAAATGTTCTGTCGAAAAATTGCGAGTTCGATGAACAACAATACCGCACCTGGTTAATGCAGAACAACTAACCCATGCAAACAGTACGCTCTCTGTGTCTGCCAGATATGAACTATTATAATGCTACACGAATCTCATCAGGCTATATGGGATTGAGTTACGAGGTGAACATTCCCGGATAGAAAAGTTTAATGATGAAGGACCGCCAATGCAGTGAGTGTGAGAGGCGCTCAATTCGTCTAGCTTCAGTGCAACAACCAAATATTATTGGTGAATTTTTCCAAGTAGCCAAGCAGGGTTCTTTTCCGACGTGTGTGCCCCATTTTTAGTTGATTCTTCACCAAAGTAGTGCACGAGCAAAATTTGTTGATTCAATGTGAGCCAGAAAACTATATGAATCGGAACGTGAAATTTCCGCCAAAATTCAGAAGCGGCTTTCATCACTCAGTTTCTCCTTCCAAGTCACTTCATTTGCTAACGGTGGCTGTGTTTAAGCTTGCCGCCTCAGAATTGCATTACAGTTAACGATTACCTTGACATTTATCTTCAAGGGCTGGTTCGGGAGTTGTCTGTGGTGAATCTATCCACAACTCTTGCACGGTTGCCAAGTTCTCGGTGATGAGGCTTCGCTGTAGACTTTTTTGTAGTCGTATCTACATGGCGTTCTGGTTGGAAGATCTCGAAGATCAGTCAGGCTAAAGTATAATTGAATAAATATTTCACATATAGTCTACGACGTTTTGTGCAGACATCAAAGAATAGCGCTGTTAGTTTTGCGAGCAACGAACTTGGCCAAGAGAACACCAGACTTTACCCACCCTCTGATCGTCTCACGCACTTTACCTCGTCAATGCAGCAACTGAATCCTTATTAGCCTTATTTGTATTGAAGTCGTGAGGAGGGGGACTTAATTTAAATAAGGTTACAACAAGATGCTTACGGCGAAAACTTTTACATTAACTAACTTGTGCAAAGAAGTTTGGTGAAGGTTGGCTATTTATAACGTAATGTTGTTGTGACACCACTACGTAGCTATGGCATGATAAATGTGTAAATAAGGTGAGTCAACGAGGGACAACCTCGATAAAATGAGGTGAGTCTGAGTTCAACATCGCAGAAACGGTGACTCAGTCACCGGGAAAAATAGTAGTCAGTTTCTCGACTGCCGTTTTCATGCAATGAAGAACCGATCCGGAGCCGACTTTGGGGACAACACTAGCTTAATTGTTAGCTGGCTGTTTTGTGATTTTGCTTCCTAGGCTCCATCATAGATGCTGAAACCGATGTTAAGTACGGCTGCAGACTATAATTGTAATACGCAACAAAGCAAAAATGTACCTTCATGGCAGTTCCACATTGGTGAAAAGTTATGCTGCGTTGGAGCGATGTCCTACAAAGCTCTACTCTTGTCGAGTTCATCCACTTTCATTGGAGAATATATTTCTCCTTGGTCGTTATGGATGAATCCTGTTCCGCCAGGAATAGGTGTTATGGGCAGGAAGAAAAGAGCTAGATTTTGCAGGATCGATAAACGGGAAAGCTGGACGAGGGCGAAAGGACCAGATCTTTAGAGTTACTGCTGCAAAGAGGGACGGATTTTCGGAAGACCTAAACAAAACTTCGGTAGAAATGCAGAACAGTATTGAAAGTCGCACGTTGAGCGGTAAATCGTCCATTCATTTTAAAATACTTTATGCTTACGCCTTTACTTTATTTCACTTTACTTTTATCAAAAAGCATTCACCATTAACAAATGCTTCTCCACATCGCTTTCACTTTCGTTTGCGAGAAGTTGTAGCATAGCTTGAAGTTTAGTGTTTAGGCTCGTCTCCTATCAATCCGGAGCTCATGAGTCGATCCACGTTTGTTCTCCTTAGAAAAAGCGTCGGAAACTGTTCTTCGTCCGATAAAGGCAGAGCGGCTCATTAAAACATAGCCGGAATCCACTTACAGCCAACCGCGTAGTAAGCAATATGACACTCAGATTAAATCAAGTAAATCTGTATGCCTTCAGCTAACACAGTTTACGATAGCTAAAGCTGAAATTAGCTATGTTAATTCAGCAAGCGTTTATACTCGATAATATTATAAAAGTTTTATGTAAGTGCGGCTGACAGTTATTGACTATCAGTTCTCGATATCGATACTCAGGAGGAATCAAGATATTAACCTCAAGGAATGCAAATTTTGCCGAAGTGATATTCCTTGTACCGATACAGTGATGTGACATTCATTTATGAAATGCGTCGAACTCGAAGACCATTCGCTGACTGCAATAGTTATATCCATGCGACTTCGATAGCATACATTCACATCGGCAGTCACCACAAAGATTATTCGTTTGAAACTATGCAAGGAAACTGTAGAAACCGTTTACAAATCGTGGGATGCACACAATGAGTGTGCTTCGAATACAGTGCTGATCACTGGCAAATTCACATAAGCCAGCATAGAGGCACTCCTCTGCTTGTAGATGCTAATTAGTGAAAACTGGGTGAACGTATGCGGTGGATATGAAATCGATAGTTTTCAATCGTTGGTTCAGATCATATTTGTGCCGTATTGCATGTTTCACATACTTTTCCCATCGCAGCGATCGTAACTTCGGGGACGATTGTGCGAAAAAGAGAATGGACTGGCATGGATGGAGGAGGACAAGTCTGGATGAAAGAAAAATACCTGGAAATTGCTCTAGTAACCTAATGAGTTCTACACGACATTGAGGACAAGAAACCTCATGAATCGCTTCATTCGTCGTTCTCATTTTCCTCGAAGACTGCCACTGCTACTCGAGAATAACAATAGCAAAATACGAGAGTTTTTAAATTAGCCGGAGAACGCATTGCTGCTCCAGTATTAATCACTAGAAAATCAAATACTGTGTACTGTAATATCGCACTTAATATAGCACTAAGTCTAACGTTCCTCTCCACATCCGCGATCATCGCACCAAAAGTAAAGGTTCTCTTAGCGTATGTAATAGTAGCACCAAAAACAATCAACGGCAGTAAATTACCATAGCAGGTAACATTAATGGTTTTAACAGGTTGCACTAGAATACGACTAATGCAACTTCATTCACTTTATTCTCCCAGCAAATGTTTTCTGTTATTTCTATTACTACCCTGTTATTACTAATGAGTGTTCGCGATGCAGACGACACTAAAGCTCATTGTACCATCACTAATTCTACATTTTCCAGCGGAGATATTAGCACTGCCCATTACGTTTTTACCACCACTAGTTACTAATAAAACCCTTACTAATACCACCCGCGACTGACTTTGCCACTTAGCTGCGTCCGAGTGAAGGATTAAACCAGGAACCCAAAAATAAGCCCTTGATTCCCCCACTAAGCCAGGATTTTATTGGGAATCCCGAGCCGGAGGGCATCTCAATCGATGCTACGGATCTTGCGCCTTAAAAACTATTTTGGGTCCAGACAACTCCCTTTGGTGGGCAGCACTCACACCAACAGTAGCAGCCGTACTTTTTATGTGGAGCATTGTTCCCGATACCACACAGAAGACGATGCGATGAATCCGCAAAAATTCATGGCATCTATTCTATAAACAGATTTGTTCGCCATATGCAATTCGACTCCAACACAACCACATCTGGCATCCTCCATCTTGTGCATCATCAAAGCACACAAAAGCTCGTTAGGCTTCTAAAACACTCCGCAAAACAATATTCGTTATGGGGTACAGACTGGCTGTAAAACTTTTCACATCCATCGGAACACATCGATCCCATTGAAGAGAGCATTTCTGATTGAAACCAAATGACTCATAGCCAGCGCGGCTGCATACTATCTATCGAATCACTATAAAAAAAGTTCCGCAACCCTCGAAGTGAAACCTCGTTCGAACGAACTGCGCTCGAATTCGACGCAAAGTACATTAGAAATCATCGACTCTCGTCAGCTTATTTATTCCTTTTAATAACAGACACAAGCATTCCACTGGTTTTTCGAACCTAACAAAATGGTGGAGAAAAGCGAGAACTCATCCCATGGATTCAGTGTAACAGACGGCATCATATGAAAAGGAATATCTATAGAAGCGAATTAAAGGAAAAAAGTAAAAACAAAAGTGATTAATGATCGGAAAGTAAAAACTGAGGTAAAAAACACAATCAGCGCTTTTTTATCAAACAAATATCCAATTCATGAAACCACTCAACAGTGAATATGTACAGCGAAATATTTCAAAAACATTTGAGCGGTTCTCTTCGGAAGTTTCATGTTCCTATGGTTAATGAATGGGGAATATGAATTTTTTGTTTTAAAGCTGAATAAAAGCTTCAAGTTTATGAACAACACCGCCTTTCCCCATGGGAAGATATTCATAAATAACATGATACTCAGCATAGTCATCAGAACTCAGACCCTTCGTGTCGCCCACTCTCTGCTGGTCATTGACAGAAACGGTTCATAACTTACTAATGTGTAAACACTGTTTGCATTACTGATAGAGCTAGAAAAATGTTGGACCTCTGCAAATGATAACGAAAATTTGTCCACCACCAACGAGTCCTTGAACATCGATCCAATACTTTTAATTCCCATGAAACGTAGCGCAAATTCCAATGAGAACAGAACTGCAAATCGAAAGATCGATTACACGGCCACGGGCGATGCTTAGCACACTCAAATGTGGTTCAGCTTCTGTTCACTGTTGTCGGAGCAGTACCTTCCTTCCATCGTTTCCTAACCTATAACTGCAGGTATGTACCACGACGGTTTGTTTTTTATGCGGAAATTCTCAATATAAAGTTCTGAATAAACGCCTCAACGATATTGCTGTTAAGGGTTTCCCTCCCTTCCCTTTCCCAGCTTAAAGAATTCACAACCATTTGAAACTTCCTCGCATCCATCATACTGCAAAAACCGAACTTAACAAAGTGCAAGAACAACGAAAAAAGAGATTCCAACACTAACAAATTAATAAGTAAACAACATGTGTAGTGATTGATATATAGACATTTAATTAACGAATAAATACAACAAATCAGCATTATTCATGCGGATTCAACAACAATCTTAGTTATCCTATGAGCATTTTTTCACCATATACACCTAAGAGACTCTTCAATGTGTAGTCAACAATCCCCTCTTCCATCGTTTCTTGGACGGCACCAGAAACATCCATAAAAACATAAAATCAGACAGAAGCTTTAACGAGTTTATCAACGCATCCCACCTATAAGCGATTGATTCGTTTCGATTTCGCTCTTCATCATTTTTCTCTGTTCTGTTCACAAATTCAGTTCTTTATTTTACTCTGATACATTGCTTCTAATCCTTCAACTAACTCGACGACTTCGTTTGTGCTGAACAACCTCTACGACGCCTTAGGAAGCCTTGAGAAAACTGTGGTACATGAACTGTCGCTGCACTTCAATTTTGCAAGCAACACCAAGCAGCAGCATTAAATGCGTGTAAAATAACATAACAAACGATTTCGCAGAATGCAACGACAATACGCAAAATGGGAATCTCAAATGACCACATTGTCGCTTTGCAGCGATGCCTTTACAAAAAAATTCGCAACGATAAACATACATCACGGAAATGTAATGTGAAAAAAATCAATGGGTTGTACAAAATAGAAAACTTAAAAAACACAAGCATCCTATTTATGACCTTACGACGAATATAGGAAATTACTTATATCTTCCAGGATAAGAAACTAGATCGCTTTTCTCGGCACGGACCTGATTACTTTGGCGTCTCCTATTCTCCTCATCTGCAGAACTGCCTTCGGCATGTCTACTTCCTTGCCAGTGTGACTGTCCTCGCCCTCTTCCTTTACTACGCCAATCTTGATTGCCTTCTCTACGCCAATCACCATCGCTTCCATGATGACTTCTACAGTCACCGCCACGCCACCCACTGTCGCCTCCACCTCGCCAACTATTGCATGGCCTCCTCGAGTCCTCTCGACCGCGCCATCTTTTGCCAGGCGACTCCCCATCTTCTTGAGCACCGCCTCGCCGTCGACTGCAATATAGCGTTAACGTTTTACACTTCCCACGCCTAAAAGAAGTCATTCCTCCTACGCTGCCTTTTAATGGCTTCATCCCTCCCTCACCTTTTCTTTAGAGTCTCTGCCCATCTAGCAACTACTGAAATCTACTTTTGTAACATAAGTCAACGTCTGCAGTGGACTTCACAAACTGATTTTTGACCCAAATATATTCATGCCTTGAAACAACAACCTGCAATCAACTTCAGCAAGACATGAAAGGAATTCCGACGCCAACAGGATTAATTGAGGCATACAGGAGAACTATACAAAAACCGAAACTTCCACTATTTCCAAACTTCAAGGCCTCACTTCCTTTCCTCAAATCGCCTTTCCACTGCATTAAATTCATATCGCTATTAAATTAATTCGTTTAATATAAATGTCAATGCAAGTCAACTGCACGATTAAATACCAATTAATGCGAACAGAAAAAAAAAGAAAACTCGGAGTGCGCGCAAAATACGAAACTAACAGTGCACTGAGTCAATCGACTGCAGCAACATTCCAGGAATATCTCCTATTCTCTTTTTTCTGCGATCTGCCTGTTCTACAGATCTCTGAACTGTAAATCGCTTCGGTTTTATACCTGACTAATTTTCAAACGAACCTGATTCTGAATAAGATATAAGAGCGACTTCCAACCTGCCCAAGATGTTTGCAAAAATAGCGCAGGAGTACTGCAACAGGTGACCTGGACTACCCATCGCAAAAAAACATAACCAATCCAATAAAAACGAAAACGCAGTGCAAATTGAAATCTAAAAAATTCCCCGGAAATTATGATCAGCAAAAGCTGTTTTCTCAACGCTCATATCGTCACAGCAATTGCCGTCAAGCGCCTTGCCAGAAAAACTCGACAGATGCCTACCCCAATAAATCTTTTGGCGGTGCAGAGTGGACAGAGCGTGCAAGCGGTAAAAGAAGGAGCAGACGAAAAATAGTATGAACATGCTTTCCTTTAAGATCTCTCCACTTCCGACCCCTATTTCCCGTTCCCATCTTACTTGTGCTTTTCTTGAGGATATCCTCTGATATTGTAACTGCTCAAAACGAGTTCCCGATAAAATCCTATTTGATAGAGTTAATGTCCGAAAAAAAGGAAAAGTGGAAGGTCGATCAGATCAGCAGAAAATTTCTCAAACTGTTCCAAATCGATGTCAGTGGCATTCTTGTTCCACAGTAGATACAATGTAAATGATACCAATATAACATAGAGATAAGAGACAATCGCAGCTTAACTTTAACAGATAAAAGCAGCAGGTAGGCCAAATCGTATTCACAGATTTATGGTCTTCTTTTTTCAACTTCAGAAAAATAACCAAGCTTTCGAAGAGCCATAAATAATTAAGGAACATATATGTAAGCCGGCAAAAACCAAACATACGAATAATCGTAGTTCCTTTTCGGTCGGCTTGCCCATGGGTAAATAACGATAGGTTTGGGGAATCCATTCGATACCTCTGCGTACAGATCGTCATCCTACAAATAAGAACATTTCCCTAATAATACAATTGCCGTCCCACTTTCCTGAATTGTCTGACTGTCCACTTCAACAACCATCAGACTGCACACAGAGGAAGACTAAATATGGTCATACTACGAAAAACAACAAAGAAAAACAAAGATCGTCAGCACACACAGACAGCGAGTTTCGACAGTTCAACAGACTAAATGAGAATGCCGGCGTGTCTGATATGAGCTTCTGCGTTATACTACGAAGGAGTTCGTGTTGTTCAATTTACTGTCTCCATTAAACCCAAGAGACAGAGAGTGATCTTCAGATTTGCTAAATAGTTCGACATTTGCAACACGCCATGTGATGCGGCATTAGGCATTAAGAACATAAAACTAAGGTAGATAATCTCGAGGATAAAAACCACTAAATATACATTTCAAGTGAGAAACATTGAAAAGCCGCATTCCTGAATCCGTCACAAAAAGGACTGCACTATGAGCAACAAAGTATTATCTAGGCTACATATGAGGGAATCTGAATAGGCCAAATCGATGGGCAAGCAGCACGATTTGATGAAGTCATGTGTAAATCTTGCATCAGGCTGACAGTGCATACAACCCAAATCAATATTCCAATTTCCAAGGTGGACAGGATGAAGTTCTCTGGGCGGATCGAGTTCGCTTCGAAGTTATATTCATAGTTCGGACATAGACTCCTCACTTTTTTTTCAAAGCAGTGATTACAACTCACCACTGTAAAACGATTAGCAAACATTGCATCTAGCTCATGTTCTTTTCGTTCTTCTACGAAATTCGACAAGTCTGGAAAACCGTCACTCTCGGAACAACCTGAAAAAAGATCATAAAGCATGGGATTCTTGATGTTTTTGATCCGCGCGTTAACTTTCCAAGCAATGTCCTGTGCCATATCTTATCCTGTGTATTCAACCAATGTCTATTAACGACGTTTTACCCATCACTGAGGACAGGGAAAACCTCCTTTAAAATAGGTGGATGGCACATCAAGGATGAATGGGAATGGAGGTTGATATCCTTTCCGGTTTTGAAGGCGTTAAAACGGATAAACCCGACCAGGCCAGAGGTAGGAAAAAAACCGGTAGCAAAATCCAATCAAAAACTGCCACTGATAAATTTTATGTGAAGTCCCCCTCCTCCTACTATATCACTAAATGTACTTGCTATTCAGTGCTTAACAACAACATTATTGTGTTTACACTGTCCTGCTGCCGCGGCACAATCGACGATCGCTTGAGAGGGGTCATTTTCCTCGGATTCCTCTGACGAATGAATGACGTCTGGATCGGCCATCGACGCTATAATAATCACCGTTAGAAAACAAACTCACATGCACCAGATGCCCCTGGTGCAGCCGGGAAAGGTCAACTTTCAACTAGATTTGGGAAGTGCCCCGCGACGCAAACGACCGACTGCTTAACAGAACTACAAACTTCTTCAATGTAATGTTTACCTAAGACTCATTGTAGCGAACAGGCGTGTTTATACTTTCAGTCAGGATTCCGCCTCAGAACGAAAATTCCCATTCTTGCGTCACAGATTATTTTTAATGATTCCCTATCTTCCATTACAAAATACATATCAGACATAATTTATCACTTTCTCAATGTCGACAACGCGTTCACCAAATGAACAAGAATTGCTTGCCCTTGAAGGCTGTGAATTTAGTTTAAGTGAAATACTTCCGGCGAATCACTTACTCGTTCGGCATCGCTGCTGCATATATATCGCTTGAAACTTGAATCTTTCCCGTTTAGAGATTAAATTGACCCATGAAAGACACGATGAAAAGCCATAGAAAAGCCATAATGGCCAACAAAACTGACGTGAGAAAAATGCTACGAGGTGAAAAAGCTGCTGACTTCGGAACCAACTGAAGATGCGCCCAACTTTGACTCACTCATTCCATCCTTCCGCAAACACTGCAGCGATCGTTTTCTTACTTCACTATTTTTTATTCAGCGATGTGGTCGAAAGGAATCTTTTTCAATAAAGCGCAAGCAATGGGACTTCGTTTCCCATCCAAAAAATCTCACCGTTTTATTGCGTTCGAAAAAGAAGCTCATCGGAAAAAGCGTACAATGCACGAAACGTCTACATGCTCTTCACGGCACAATACCAGGTCAAGCGTTACTGTACGCCTACTGCAGAGAGAAACAGCAACGATGGTCGGGAAGCGAGACGTGAGAGAAGCAATAATCCTCCGTAACATAAAGGAATCCAAACTTTCTTCATTCCAAGATTCTCATCTCACCCTCCAGGTGCATTCTCATCCCATTCGGTAGAGTCCAAGGGAGGCTCTAGCCTACTGAATTTCTCGAATAACTCACCATCTTCTTTCGCTAACGCTAAACCCTAACTCCCACACCTCTTCCCTTCACCTCGATATACTAAAATCCTCGGAAATGCTTGTTACCTGCTATCATAGCATGCCCACCTACTAACAATACACCGCTGACGCTCAATTCTCCCAGATTCAGTGACCACAATTAGGCGCAATTGCACGCGTCATTCAGCAACTGCACTCCTCTATTTCTTGCCGTTTTCGTTACACTCAGAGGCTCTCATAAAGGCTTCAAACCAAAGACTTTAGTGGGCCAAGCTCATCATTTTCTCACATCTCCTTTCATGCTGCTGTGAATAAATGTGACACTTAAGCGCTTGTGAGCTGTGATGATGAAATGTCAATGCAATTAAATGGACAATAAATAGATTTCTCTATCTTTCCGAAAACAAACGATAAAGCAGAGGAAATTCGGGAGCGAGAATTACTTAACGAACTGCAATAGCGATAGGTGGACGTTGATGTCGACGAGCATCACATAGGCAATGAAGCAGATAAGACGGAATTTGCGAGCAACTTTCCAGCATTCTATACCACTAAGTACTGCACACACAATCGCCATTTATCTATATTACATTGCAAACGATGATGTCCAATATATACTCGTGGTGCGATATGGAAACGATAGGTCAATAACGATCCTGCGCTTACCTCTACTTCTTCAGTTATAATATCAACAGGCAGCACAGCGCCACCAACTACTGACCAAATCCACTACGCTCATCAGCCAACAACGATTTGCCCCCCATCAACGAGAACTATGAGACAACGCTGTCCCGCACTTGGTCCTCTTGGCACACTAAGGAAGTTGGGTTATCGCCAAAATATATTCTACCGTGAACAAGCAATCTGCTCGAAAACAGCTTCTTAAAATAGGCAGCCAATATGGCGATAATGAATAGATAATCATTCCTTGCAGAGGGGAAGTCAACTGAGCTGCCTTGTGGAAGAAGGTGAACCAGGTGAAGGTAGTGAGTTTTGAGTGATGTTAGTGGAAGACTCCTGGCACAGTTGAATCTTTGTTGAATCAGTTGAACTACGGTGTTGTTTCGCACATTTTATCATTCTTTGGCGTTCCATTGAAAGCGTTGGTGAAGTAAACGGAATCGATGCCGTCTGTCGCGTTAACCGCTCCAGCACAGGCTCCTCTCCTTAATGGGTCCCATCACTGCGTTTGTCCATCACTGTGATTTGAATTTGCCTACAGTGCTCTTTTGGTGGCGCTGTTGAATGCTTAGCAACAGCCATTTAACTGTCTTATAGCTGTATGCTATGCAGCTCCTCGGGAATACTATTCATTGTTGCAATGGCGTCATCATTTTCATGCCTTTGAGCGCAGCCAGTGAATTCTTTGGTGCTCTTAGTAAACTTCCTGTGCTTTTCCGGTCTCGGTTCAAAAGAGGTCGTTCTCATTGCAACATCAACTCAGCTAATTTTCATTGTACACTACCAGCAGAGTCATATACCTCCAAGATTATGCCGCTACTGGGGCCAGCAGTTCATAGAAGATTTGTTTTTCGGAGCCTGACTTCAGTGGTTGATGTTGGTGCGAGACAGACGTACAGCAGCTACGGACATCGTTAACTATAGCACGGTTATTTACGCGGTGAAGAATGGAGATAATAACGATCGAAGATTGTATCTTCGTAAGATTCTTAAATGCACATATTTCGCTTAAATGCACTAAAACTAAGGCAGAAATAAAACGACGATTCAATTAATTAATGGTTTAAGGAATTCATTTTCTTAATTCGATGGAACACGTCAAACGTTTATTTAATGTCGATTTCGTCCCACAACTCTCCTTCATTCCAATTTAACTTTGCTTTCATAGCGGTATGGATAGATGAAAACGGTGATTACTGCAAAAGAACCATTAGAGCCCATTTTCGCAACAGTGTTTCAGATTTTAACCTGAAATTTCTCATAATGACACACTAATCACCTTAAAATATGGTACAACATCTATTAGAACAAACTGTAGTTATATATTCCTTTAGGAAAGCCCTCTCCGATGTCACGATGTTCTCGGGACCATAATATAGCCGTGTCTAAGCTGCGAAATGCCCACACTGCAAGTATCAACTAACGTTGTGTGTCGCAACACCGACAGCTAGATGCCGTTGCGATGTTCGTTGATATGTGGTTTTCAGCCCTTCTTCTGATAACAACATTCGGTGCGGTAATTATCGCAGACTGCGGTCCCCGGTAGAAACATAACTGCGGTGAGAATCACCGACAGGCAATAATATTCATGCCCAACTGCTTGATCGGGTGCGAGCCTGTGAAATTGGGTTTATTTTTCGAGTGTTTGATCTCCGTTGAAAATTCGAAATTCCCTTGGAAAAACCTACTAAATTGGCTGTTCAATTTCCGCTGTTGATTAATCGCAGTGAAGAACAATTATGTTGCAACGGGAGATGTCTAATTCGTATGACGTCTGAGAGAGTGATATCTGTGATGTCCGATTTTATTTGCATCGTTTAGGAAATTTATTGAGACGCATCTTATCCGCTCGGAATTGATCATCGCTTCCAGCAGCACATTTGTTGCTTTCTCTCCGGTTCAAAGTGCTTGCAGCGTAGAGAATTTGTTGAAGACTAAAGAAGGCAATGAAAACGTGCCCAACATATAGGTACGACATGATATTTTTCGTTGTAATACAGCTTACTCGTGTGAGGCAAGCATGAGCCTGTTAGATTCCTAGTTTTGCTTTTTCAACTTCACTCTTCGGTTATTTTGCCATACTTGGCTGAATATCCAGGCTTTATCAGTGGAGTACATTAGAGAGGCCAGAGCTCTTACATTAGGAATCGGATTGCAAGTAATAATTGAATTTACGGCAGTAAAAAAAGATGCCTTGAAATTTTTCATGGGACCGTTTACTCTTTGGCTACGAATTTATCTTTAATGATCTTTTTCCGGTAATGTTTCCTCAATAATTTCACTGCTTTGTTTCAAGCCGTTATTCAACAACAGCGTCTAGGTATTGAGTGCTTTTGGCTGTAATTCGGGAGGTATTATAGATGAAGTGTCCAATGCATCACCTCAAAGCTTATTTTGATTCCTTTAAAAATATTGTAACTGCTTTTATGTTTCCCAGATCCCATCTTGTATTTATCAGATGGTGAGCAGGTGTATGATATTGTATAGCTGCCATCAGATTGCTGCGCTCACGAACAGAAACTTATTTCTACAACTTAACATGAACAGAATACTGAAACATCCGTCACTCATAAAAGAATAGAGGCTTTATCTGAAAGAGCGTAACGCATAAGCAAGCATTCATATGCGACGCCAAAATCATTTCACAGGAGTGGGAAAACAAGTACTGCTCCGCTAGACTCTTACGAAACCTCATGTTCGAGTTCTTCAAATTTACTGTGTCTGTGGTGGGCGAGATGATGGAGAGTTGGAGTCGATGGAGTGTTGATAAAAACGACGATGGAACTTTATTGGACTGAGGTAGGGAAGCGCGACACAGCATACCTGCACCACACAGAACCCGCAATGGCTAACATAGGGGTGATCACGTGAAACGTTGCGGTGAAACATGATTGCCGCACTATGCGGTCACGTGATTTTCAACATATCACAGCGCCTCCTTATCACATGGCCACTGTTTGTCGCAATGTTCGATACATGGACGTCGTTTTACGGTACCACCCCAGGTGTGCTGAATCATTTCCGCATAGGCAACAAAATCAGTTTTCAGATTTCTGAACAAACGGGTTTTGCTTGCAGGTGATGCATTTCGCTGATCAACCTGATTATTCAGCAGGGATTCCAACTTGTGCGGCCGCCTCGGATCATGAGAGGGAAATAAACGGAATATATTTTCTGTGGAGAGAAGCGTCGAGAGGGAAACACTAAAGTCGTTTTATAAGATGATTTTTTGGTATATCGACTGCCCGTTTCTAAAAGTTTCCCGGAATTTGAGCAGTGAGAATTCGCCGAAATGTCTTAAGGCAGTTTTTTTGGGCAGTTTCGTTGAATTGTTGTGATTCGATGAAATTATACAAATCTCCTAGCAGCGGATGGTATGTATACGACTTACTGACTCGCTCTTTTGACCATCTTTATTGATTGGAGCAAAAGCATTTTCCACAGTTTCATTGCATAGTATCACTGACGGCTTGTTGAAAAAGGAATTGCAAAGGAAGTGAAAAAACGCGCTAATCATGTTAGCATGATATGGACTTTTTGCGGTTACTGCATATTACTAGCAATTACTTGAGCCATTCATCCGCCATAGAATGATCTGGATAGCGGATCGGCTACAATTTCCTTATATTTAATGATTCACTGAGATTTGTGTACGAGTTGAAACTACTACGAAGAGGCACAAACATCTGCCAATACACATACATGCAGATATGCATATAAGTAACGTCACCTTAGTTCGTTTTCGCAGAAAGCGTAGAAGGATAGCCTTGTTTGCATCACTGCTCATATGGCATTGTGTATTTACCCTACAATTCGCCGATCTCGTTGCTTTCGTTGCGCAATCACTCAAAACAAAAAACGAAACGGGCTATTAAACGATTTTGATAGCATTATGTCGATGTGCACACATATGTGTTGTTACTGCGTTCGGTACTGTCAAGCGGAAATCGATGAAGGCAAATTGATGTAATTTCATTGCTAAAGTTAACGCCACTCGTTGATTTTCCTTATCATTTCATAACATTAATCCATTAAATTTATAAGCAGTGGAAGCTGTCCTACTAGCGATGTCGTTTTCATTTTAGCATCAGTTGAAGCACCAGAGAATTAACGAATCGTTTATCGACTTGTGCGAATGTTTCGATCACTTCATATATGACTGTCTTATTCTGTACATTTTATTTATTGCCAATTATAAACAGGTTGATCAGATGAATGGAATACAAGAGTGCATATCATAGCGGTTCTCTTGGCATGCTTCCACACTTGTCACAAACGTCGTGCGAGCTTTGCAGAAACGTTTTGCGGCGTCGTTGCCCTATGCGTGTTGGAATGGATGTGCCTCTGTTTGTCTCTTCAGTCACTTCAACTCACAAAGGCAAAAGAATTGGTTAGTGCAGTCGATGCTATAGCATAGTCGTCTTAGTGTGATTTCGTCGCATGCGCTGTCAATAGTTGCCAGGATGAGAAGCCCGAATGCCTAGAATGGCTGCCGACAATCTTCTTTCTTGTCTAGACAGCATCCTCTTATGTGCACGGCTCCGATATATTTCTTAATGGTTTTAGCGCTTGATTGCAATATCTCTTCTCGTTTAAGCCATAACAGTTCTTTACGGAATTTCAATTTTCCAAATCCAGAAATGAAGTCCATATATGTCTTATAAATTTCTCTTATTGAGGGAAATAACGAAATTATCATTTATATATGCGAGTTGACCGTTAAACTGCTTTCAGATATTTTTGTGCCTCTACTCATTTAATGGATTTATTTATAGTGGAGAGGAAAATGACTCCAGATAGCATGCACTAAATGCTGTCTGTGTTGCATTCACTTGTTTCAGGTGAATTTTTGCTGCAAAAAATCACAAGAAAACTGCGGGTCGATTGCGAACGGAAGTTTCGAAGCTACCATGTTAATGTTAAGTTGTGCACATAGGCCCATTCGTTTGTGCCTCAGATTTCCATTTTGTAGTGAGAGGGTCGGGAAAAGGATTACACACTTAACACGAAGACAGCATTGGTGAGCTACCAGCGAATATTTCTCTCCAGCGAATCACTCTTAATTATTGTAGACTCAATACGTTTAAAAGCTTCAAGGTGGCATAATCTTTAACTACAGTTCTTCGAGTCGATCCTCATTTACCTACCGCACATGTTTGACTGATTTCATCGATGTAAGTGCTAACCGAAACGTTAAGCAAATCCACATTTTTTGTGCTATGTAGGCCAACCAATAAATGCTAACCCCACGCGAATCACGGTGCACTTTTAATTCCTGTTCACTCCATTAATAGTAGTGATGGGCTAAATATATGTGACGCATAGGTGTCACATACATTTAAAAGTTCAGATTTTTTGTTCGAATGTCGAGCGCAGGGTTCCATTCACGCTCGTTTTTTACAGAAAGTGAATTTTCAGGACAGCACATAAAAATATTTATATCATCGGTTAAATATGGTGGGTTTTGAGGAAAGCAGGTGAGCTCTGAAAACGCATTCTCCAGGTGAGAGCATCATCAAACGAGCAGTCTACATAAGAAAGGCATCTTTTATTCTTGTAAAATTCATCCGTTATAGAAATATTGTCATGATTTCAACGTGTTCTTTCGTCTGCGAATGTGTGGGTCCGATTCTTCATCCTTCTAAGCATTTTCACTAGGTAATTAACATCCGTTCACGAAAATCGTTCGTTCGCAGAAGTTAAAGGAATGCTTGAAAGAATACAGATTTTTTTCGGCACCCATCTTCAAAGAATTTTTCGATTTTTTTTTCGGCGTTAAAGGAATGATGAAGATTTTTCGGCACCTCTCATTCCTGCTTCCTATTTGCGGATATGCAAATAAGCCGAAGAATAGTGCACCTCCATATACACCACTTCAACAGTTGCGATCGTTCATCTGCGTCGTCATCAGTGGCGGTATGCGTTGGTGCTGCTTTACAAATTTGGCTAAAAGTGAGGAGCGAAAAAAGACGGAAAGACAGTGCGACGATCCATCAGGGGTTGCAAGGATTCGGAGACGCAAGAATACATCAGTGTTGAGGTGGCCATTAGAGTCTGTACGACAACCATTGACATCACATGCGCAGAGAGAGTTTTTGACATTTGTCTGCATGGGTCAAGGGTGCTTGGTCACTTTCGCGGGTGCTCACACGACGAGTGTGCCTCTTTCTATCTCTTTCCTTATCACTCGTTAAGATGAACATTGTCGCATTGCTCCATGGTTCCCCCATTATTTCCATCCGGACATCGGCCACTTTACCTGCACGTTTCTCAGAGAGTGATTGCAACGTTGATTATTGAATAAGGCGAGGAAATCGCCGCGAAATTGTAAATTTGATTGGGAGATCACAGACCACAGTGAACATCCACGTAATTTTACGTTCATTTCTCTCTCATCCATCTATCGCAGAGATTGCATTCACATTACCATTTTAGATTGTTTGCGTGCACAACTCCCTAAAATGCATACAAATCTATAATGGCGCAAATGTCTTACTGTACAAATCATCGAGACAAACCTGCAAATCACCGGAGAGGAATTCGACTGCATGGTCTGCGTCGCCACAGTTGCGTTCTGCAATGTTGTTTTCTCTTTTGGAAATTGTTCACGCCTAATTAATCATTTCTCATAGTCTTTACTTTTTCCCCATATATTTTGAAATTTCGGTTTTTTAACCTGCCAGCTTGTTTCAACTGCAGAAGCCTCACATTCAGAATCCATTGCTCAATGAATCTGAGTATCTAATCTACGCGGAAGTCACTTTATTGCCCCCGTCCAGGCGGAAGTGATTAATTTGAAGTTCGAAGTTTTTGCTTACGTGCATGAGAATTTGAAGAGTTCTCATTCATGAAGAATCGAGCAAAATCTTTGAATCTTTGAAATCCGTATCGGGATATGAAATGTTTCAAGAGAGAATCAATTGTTCGAAATCGCTCATGCTTCAACGTGATTTTCCTTTCGAAGAAGTCAGCGGTCAGAAAAGCCTTCCACAGTGTCGCCGCATTGGAGACGTTTCTGGCATGTTTCGGTTAACACTGAATTATGTTGCAAATAAGTGGTGTGGGAAGTTGTCGGGACAAAACACATTTTTTGCTGTTTATTGCTCATTTAGTTGCGTCATATGGTCAAGGTCTCTATAGGCTGTTTGCTTTTTATGGTCGACTTTCTCGACCACATAACACTCACTGCAGTTCCGTCTCCACTCGGGTACGCTCTCTCTATGTATATAGTTGTATCAAACTTTCTCTTCTATGAAGATGCAGATTACGTTCCACCTCGTTGCAGTAAAGACCTCATTTTCTTATTTTTTCAGTAGAAAAGTACTAGAGAGGTGGGGAATATGTGAAAGATTGAAATTGATGGGAGATGGAAGATTTGAAGGATTGGAGGATTAGCCTTTTGAAGCTGCTGCAGGCATATGTGCAAGTGAAAGGCGTTGTGTTGAGGAGGTACCGCAGAGAAGGTTATCTTTGCTCAAGTTGACGGCGAATGGGAGCCAATGAGTTTGTATCGACGAGCTCAATTCAACGCAGTTTTCTTGTCTGCAACCTTTGCGGTTTCCGTCATTAGTGAATTCGAATTCATCGAAAATCGACGTTTCATTTCGCTCTCATCTTATATAATCGAACTGAACTTGATAGGAAAAAAGTTTCGTTGACATTAGCTGCCAAATTTTTCGCCTCTTTGAAGAGATGTAAAGAACGTTCTTCGCGTTAATGATTCGTGACAATCACATTTACGCATTCAGCGATAATTCCCTTAAGAAGTTTCTTTTTTCCACACCTTCCTTTTCAACGAATGTTTTCGAGTAATTTTAATTTCTCAAACACAGACCTCAGTTTCCCGCAATGGGAACTTCTGCATGCCTATCGTCAAGGGAAAGCGTCGTTTTTTCACTCCATCCTTCTTAATAAAACCCCAGATTGTTTTAACAACTTCAATATAGGAGTCGCCTGTACTAAAAGCGGTCTATTGGAATGCCTAATTTTCTTCCATTCATTTAATGTGGTATTTATTGTGTATTTCGAAGAGGAATAGCAGCTATCAAAACTTCAGATTCAGCAGTTTCACCCCTCAAATGGATCCTCATTGATACGTCCCTTATGATAGATGTTTAAAAGAGTGATAAGAAGTGAAATCTCAGGCAGACTTAAGAGATCGAGCGTTGTGCGAGCAGAGAGTACCCAATAAATCGAGGAATATAAAAATCGAGGAATATACGTAAAATTTCAGTGTAGCTATGTGTTGGTATGCCAACAACGTCCATATGCTTCATTATAATGATTTCACTTTAAAGCGCACGCTACAAATATTAAATAACAAAATGTCTCACAAATGACAATCCAGTATAATGATTATCCTAAAGTGGATACCACTTATCATAACCGGTTCATTATTTCTTTCCTATACCAACTGCACTAAGTGGGAATTCGAATTCATAGTCGAATTAACTTTTTACCTCTTCTGTTATCACTCTAAATGCTCAATTCAAAGTACTCTTATTCTTCGCTTTCTACACGTTATCTTCGAGAAAGATACGTTTGCGTATAGGATTTCGTGCCGTTTTGTAAATTTGCGTTCAGAAGTGCACTATGGAGGTCACACATATGTATTTACATGTAAGTCTTAAAGTAAAATTGCTGGGCACTTCCACTCATGCATCACTAAAGCTATACTTACATTAATATTCTGGGTTGATGCATCGAAATCAGGAAGATACCTGTTATTTTGTACAGTTCGCTTTGGTTTGGCTTTCATTTTGCAGTGATCGATCGAAGAATGTGGAATTTGATTGATGGAGCAGAGAAGTTAGGTTGATGAGAAGGCGTGACTGGAGAAGGTCACTTTGCAACGATATATCAGTGTATTATAGAAACGGACTTTAAATATGTAATACCAGCATCAAATGTGTAAATATCAGTCAAAACGCAGAAAAAACATTTCTTAAAGATTTCTGAGAATTGAACGTAGAAATATTACACTCTGGATTTTACGATAAATCAACAGCAGAGACTAGCCGTTCAAAAGCAGCAACCATTGATGTTTCAAAAGTCTTTTCCTCACGAAGTGCCTAAAGATAGAGCTATATAGAGTCATTCTAGTCTGTAATTGTAACGGCGCCACTACTGCACTATTCGAATTGATTTTGAGTGGTAGATGATGCTCCTAAAGAGGCAATCGCTTAGAGACAGCGAATTTTTAAGGATTACGATTTTCTCTTTCGAGTCTGCTTTCTTGTGACCTTTTCCCTTCATTACTTGTCCTATTGCACATCATTGCTAATTGCTTTTTGATCAAACGGATATGTGCTCGTTGTGCGCTGATCGCCTTTGTATAACCGAAATGCTTAAAATAATTATATTAAACATTGCTGTGTGATCGTCATTTCATTGTTCTATTTAGCGCCGATGCACTAATAGTCACTTCGAGTAAAAGAGTTCATTAATTCCCTCTTTGTCCTCTTCCTCAAAAACGGCGTCATTTCTTCATAAGATTTTCCACCTATCACTTATATAATATCGAAAAGAAAACATCACTAATTCTCTTCTTTTCCGTTCTTTAAAGCAAAAATGTCCACTGATTAGTCTTTTTCGCTTGTATCATTATCGTTTCTCTCTTCTGTCGTCGAGCATTCTAAGTCGTCATTTAAATCGATCCCACAGGTTTATATCATTTTGCTTATATCGGTCGATTTCTACAGTGAGAGCTTTGCAAAGTTTAGCTGTTGTTGGTTAAAAGTGCGGTCACGTCATCGATACTTCGATTAAAACAATCATGAGAAGAAGCACTAATTTATTGCTTTCTCCCAATCTACCTTCCCTCTCCACACCCTCCAATTAGTAGCTTTTTTCCATGATTAACCTTGAATTTTGCACGTTAAAGCCTATGAAGGTATTATCTACGCAGACGTCCAACTTCATGCTTTATAAGGCAGAGAGAGATGGAGACAGAGAATGGGAGCATCAGTCGAGAAGGGGCACGCCCAATTCACCGTCCTCATTTCCGCGACAGATGGTAATTAAGTTGTTGCGGTGGTCGCTCATCAACGCTCACCGTCTCGTTCGTTACCAATCGAACGGGCGGTGTCTATTCATTTCCGCTCACCACATTGCGCTGGCATTTCACGTTTCCATTTCGTATCGGTGCACATATGAATTTAACCTTTTTTTGCAGTTGCCTCTCATTATTTAATTTATTGTGTAATGAGTGATTGCGATGAATTTTGCTTTTATTTTTCAACTAAACCTATGGCAAATATCGTCTCTTAATAATTACCTATAGGGGAAAGTGGGAGAAGAAGAAAGCTTTATAGAAATGAAAGTTCACTACCCTCATATGCACAGTGCAGTTCATGCAGCTACTATCATCGCTGGTTGAGTGGCTTGCTTAAGCATTTTCGCACAACCTTCCCCTTAGTTTATCATTCCTTCCATCTGCGGGTCGCTCTCTCTCGTTCGCTCCTTTCTTTTCTCGCCTAGAAATGTAATCATTCAGATTTCCTTGCAGATATTGGCTGCAAGATTGCGGCGATTGCGGCCCACTTATTGCTATCACTTTTTTCCATGCAATTCTCCTCACGTGTTTTTTCCGCGCAGTGATTTACGTCAACGATGCCTGCCATAGGCATATAATCGCTTTTCATTGTGCTATAAGCCTTATAATACATAATGACCACAGAATAAAAAATGTGAGGCTCGATTGCGCCTTGTTACCGTCATAACATACACTTGGCAAATGCATCTTGTTCATACGTTTTCTCTATCCTCAGATATTCGAGTAGTTTTAGTGCTGTACTGTGGAATCGCTGAGTGCCTCACTGAATACACGAAATCATCGAAGTGTTTCTCCAGTGCTGCGAGGTTAAAGGCCCAAACCGCCCACTCTTCAAAAGAATATGCAATATACTTCAGTAAGATTTCACTAACAAACATGAAGAATCTTCTCAGTAAAGTAATTGAAAATAGTTGCTTAGCATTCCTTCAAAGCATCGTTTTAGCCAACATTAGCTAAATTTTCCATTTATCGTTTATTCGAAACAGTGGAAAATTATTGTTTAAAAAATAACCGTCGGCGATGCAATAGATTTGCCTATCGCTTAACGTTGAGAAGAGATGTCTGCGAATGATCAGTTCTTTTTTTGGATAGAACATTGTACCCTTCAAATTTTGAAATGTTTCTGGAGAGATCTCTAGGAGGGAATGCTTCTAGTAGGGTGTCCTTATGAAGGAAATGCGATATTAAACTGGAACATCCCAAATGTCGCTAGGATTGCTCATTTCATATTTGGCTTCCTTTCAGTTTCCGACCTCCTTTTTTGTTTGTATTCTAGTCATTTGCAGCTTCAACCAGCAGTTGATGATTTTAAGTCAAAGGATTTGATATTTTATTCGCAGAGTGGATTCGCGTGCCTGATGAATGAGTCGGTCATTGCTGTTTCTAATATGACGTACCACCTGTTTTATTTGATTCTTATTTTCGAAGCATTGGTGATACTCATGGGTGACCGATTTGGTGTGCTTATATGAGAGGTGAAATGCATTAGCTCGCAGTGAATTGCAGCTGAGGCAACTTTTTTCCAAGTTCCCTTAATAATCAGTTACGAGGGAGTGTGTTCGTTTTTCTTTCCAATTCCTCATCCCACACATATTTACCTCATTATATTTAACTTCTCCTTCGGAAGATAGCGAAATTTCCCTCAAAAGACAATGATTGGATTTTATTTTCGAAGTTTTTATGAATTAGCAGAAAAAAAAACGTTGAAGAAGCCGATGAAATTAGAACTGAGCTTTTTCACTGTCCACTTGATTCACTTTGTCGACTTCCCGTGAGGATGTGAACAATGTATGCATTCAGACATCAAGCTGGACGCTTCAAAAGCAATTGGTAAATGATGAAACAACTCAAATGAAATGTTCGCTTCATTTCTGCAACTTCTTTCATATTCGGAAGCGAAAGTTGGAACTTTCGAAAACTGAATATGGAAACTTTTCAAGTTGAAAGTATTGTATTTCCAGCCGGTGATATTCGCTCGTACAGTTATTGCAATAAATGAGGAACATTCAATCGAAATTTCCATTATGGCGGCGCTCACAGGGTAGTCAGTAGCGGATAACGCATAAGTGGAGAGGCGCTGTCACTTTGTTCTTAAAATGGATATGCTTGAGATGAAGATCTTTCACTATTCCATATATATCTCCTGAGAGTTGTAGTGCTACTTGTCTCTCAAAATGATTCCTTGAATGAATTCGCATATTTCATTATCATAATCCAAGTCAGAGGAGTCTGCATAAGTCGATGTTCCTACTGCATATCGTCTTATGTAATGCGTTCATTAAATACGAGGAAGCATGTAATCGCATGCAAATAAGTGAACGTGATTTGCGTATGCAACAGCATTTTATAAGCAGTGCAGTTTGGCTGCTTCGCCTCATTTAACACAACATACCTTTCTCGTTTCGCTCTTTCGATTGGTCTGCTCCATTTCGTGTCATTCTGCAAATGTTAGTGTGTGGTACCTGCGAGATAAAGAGAGATTCACGGTTACGGCCGTGTCAAAATTCTCTTCGGTATCGAGCAAAGACCATAAAATTCTATCTGCTATCCATCTATTTATGGGGTACCAATACCGATCGCAGTTGTGCTCGACAGTCTGCCATGCATTGCGCCGTCCAGTTCTCTGTTGTTTCCTTTTGCTGGTAACATTTGATTTAACACCAATCTGAATAAGTTTTTATGAGTAGCGAATTAAGAACGCTATTCACAAATTGCGTTTCCAAGTTTGGATACCAACTTGGAAACTTTTCAATCTTCCGTCTATCTCACGTTTCAGGCGAAGGCCTTGTTTTCTTCTTGAGACCACGAGGAGGATGGATCGTCTCTTCGCGAGAGTCCTTCTTTTGATGCGCTGTGATAGTTTTTAATGCTTTACTCTCAAAAACTACTTAGTATATTGATGAACAGAAGGTCATTTCGGTCCATCACATCAATAACTTAAATGGGTTCGTCGCAGTATTGTTATAAGGGAGCACTGTAAAATTTGAGTATGTGCAACAATAGCTTCTTTAGAGGGGGGACATTTGAGGCATTTGTGCGGTTTGAATTCGCCGCACTTTAAATATTCGAGTTTCATTTACGTATAAAGCTTCACTGTCTATGCGAACCACTTCGAAAGTACTTCTTGGCATTCAGAGTATTTTATAGGAAAAAAGCTCTTTTCTACTGAGAATCTTTTCATTTTCGAAGAAGGCTGCCATGGACATCAATAGCAAATAAACGATGAATCAAAACCCACTGAGGCTGTCTAAGGAAAACAAATGAATCACTGCACAATAAAAGAAAAACATTTCCTTGAGGTGCGTTCTATCGTTGCTTTCACTACTATCTTTTTTTATCGATTTTGGAATAAAGAAGCAAAGTGGAAGCGAATTGCACATTCGTCCTTGTTTGAGGAGTTGAAAAGGAGCGCAGGGGAGGAGTGGAGTGCGCATGAGGTATTCCAAGGACCTTTGTCCCAATCTTAGTTGCACTATTTATTCAGAATAAAATCTATTTTGATGGTCGCTTTCACATCATTTTCCATTGAATCGTTATATTTTTAGCGATTAAATTTCATGAGATGCGCTAATGAAGCAGAATAATTTTGGTGCCAAAAAAGCAGAAATCCCATCAGGGAGTTTGTCACTCTCGGGCTTCTGCGTTTCCGCTCAGAAAAGCAATCGATTGTTGAAATATAACGGTGTCAGATCGTTCGATAGATGGCGTTTCTCCTAAATCGGTACGTCGTACGTTTTGAAGCGAAATTTTATAAGTCGCATCCGATAAAGGATAAAGCAAATTTGTGCGAACGAATATTATAGTCGTTTAATAAAGAACGATGATCACGATGATCACTCACATGCGTAATGAAGCATAGAGAGCATAGGAAATGATGTGAGATGATGTCGCTGCTCAAAGTTCATCCCCACTTCTCTTATCGTTTATGAGTTGAATTCTTGGATAGTGAAGTGGGTAAGCACAAGTAGACATGATTGTGTGGCAACTTGAGGGTAGCACAGAGGCCAGACAGTGTATGCAGAAGAGATTCGATAGTTTTGTAAAGGTGCTGCTTGTTTGCCAGTGTTGCCAATCAACTCCGAAAATCGCACTGTGTGCTAAATATGAGATTTGATTCGTGGAATTTTCCTCTCAATCTGTGGATTTATTCCAACGAGAGAAGGCTCGTGATAAGATGCGAATTTTCTTCTTTAGGAATGCAATTTGAAACATAAAAATTGACTGATCGATTTCTCCCACAATAGTCTCATTTGAGCGCCTTCTTTGCATTCGGAAGGCATTAATTGCGTTTGCGGACAGAATTTTCTCCTTAATGACAGTAGTTTTCACTAAAATTTCTTTGCTTATCTATCAGTCGTGTACATGCCGTTGTATTGAAGTGTCTGAGTAGGATGGGGAGAGAAAACGCTATAAGAATCCAAAAAATACACATCAGCAATAGCCACACCCAGTGAAGTTCATATTTCATTGCAAAGAAAGGAAGCATGCCCATTTGTGCCGTGTCCAAGAATAGCCACAATTGCAGCATCTAGCTCTACTACCGGAAGCTATGTCACAAATAAGCCTTCTCGTCTTGCGGAACGGAGTTTTTTGTTTGCTCGTTTGCTTCGTTGATGAGAAGTCACTTTCGCTTTCCGTGCCATCTGTTCGCCCTTTTATTGCCATCGATTTGCGTTTTCGCCATTTCTGCAAACCAACCAAAACCGTTGAATATCGACTCTAATGTTACATTATTGTTGTTTTTCATCGATACCGCAATGAGGGAAGGTATCATTTGAAATTCTGTGCAATCCTCGGAGAAACGAGGTCGAGGACTTCTAACATTTCCCTGAGGACTCGGATACTGAATTAAATTTCATGTTCAAGAGAATAGGAAGGGGAGGGAGGTCTCACCTCCACTTGTAAAATGCGGTAGTCGTTTTTTAGTTTTGCAGCGAGATATCAATTTCTGTGGTGCCTGTGGCATGCGTGCTAAGCTGGCTTTTCTAACCAACGTATTCATCGCTAGAGTTTTCTCCCTTTGACGGTACCTCTGAGTAATATGTTGCCCGACGAATAGCCTTTCGAGGTGATTTTACAGGAGTGTTTCGTGCAAATATTCCACTTACCCATATTTCTAAGTGTCGTATCACCTCCCAAACTTTTCAAAGTGACAGCATTGAGATGTTCCGTTTATCAACACGGTTAATGATTCAACACCTTCGAAGGCACTTGAATGTTTGCATACAACATAACATGTTTAATGCTCATTTTGCTTTGTTTTTTGTCATTTCCGATGACGTCACTAGCAGCATTTGTTTGAGAAGCAATGGAAAAATTCGCAAAACATTTTGCACATATACATTTTCGTTCGCAAATATGAGATAATTAAAAGAGTGCCTTGTCGGTGCTGCATGAGGAGGCGAGCAATTTCAGGAATTGAGGAGGGAACCATCATCTTTCATTGTTCTGAAATTTCTAATATCCTGGATTCGGTCACCTTCGCTCTATTTTTCATCATATCTCCTCGGATCGACAAATAGCCATCAAAAATAAAAATCCAAATTTTCACAATGGAGGTGCGATTTACTGTTCTGTATAAAAAAAAATATATATACGATAACTATTTCCAATGCGAACGCAGCCGTGTTTACGCGATTACAGCTTCCTCGTAACTGCAGCTATGAAAAAGAAAAAATAATAATTCGGAGTTCCATCACCTCGCCTCTCTGTCGATGATAAAGCTGCATAACATAGACGAATAAATAGACATATATTCTGTCGCCATGAATTGGCTACTCATATATAATCGACTTCTTGTGTGAATGCAAAAACTACCAGATTTAGTAGTTTCAGTAATTTAGTAGCTAATATAGTAGCGACCTCTTTTTGTTGTTGCTCTCAGATCTGCTGTTTCGTTAATCAAATGTGGCATTTTAGTAGAAGTATATCTTTTCGTGTATTCCAAACAAACATTTTCCGCACCATCCTACCTTATATGAACTTCGTTTGCTTTATAAGTCAATACTTATTCGATTAGTTACTGCGGCGCTACTGCAATCTTTCACAGGCGCTCATCGCTTCGAGGGACGGTTCCATCTCATTCTCTATGTTTATTTTCATTTCCCCATTTGTTTTTGTTTCTCTCCATAGTCCAATAAGAGAAATTCGATGTGTAAAAATCCGACTCATTTTTAAGCGGAACTTTTCTTTTTCCGGGAATGAAATCATTTCGGATGGAAAATTAACTTACTTCCGCTTTATTGTCTAAGAAATCCCTTATGGCTCAATTATAGGAAAGAATTTCCTGCTTTTACTTTGATAATTTATCAACTGTAAAATTTGCAATGTGTTCTTCTTCGACGAGTCTGATTAATTCTCATCAATCGTCGATGTAACTTTTAGAGCGATTTTTTATGGAAATCGTTGAGAGGCGAACATCTTAACATTCCCAATGAGCAATTCAGCCGATACATTAGGCAGATAGACGAAAAGGTTATTTATGAGAACATAATATGCGAGAACAATACTCGTAATGAGTAATGAGTAATCAAATTACTCGTAATGAGAGTGAAAACGGGAATTGGAGATAATATTACCGTTTGATGAGAGCTCTGCTCATGACACCGTACAAAAAAGGTGTTGAAGGAAGCGGCAACTGAGAGAGAGAGGCGACCGTAACGAAACAATTGACTAGCGTAAATCGTTTTCTACTTGGAAGTCGGTATGCGGGTGAGTGGTGAAGAAACTATACGAATGGATTTAAGGGGAACACCAAATATATTTGATGTCATCACTTTATTGGAATGGGACATTCGAGCAGATGAGTAAAACAGAAATTGCTTGCTGGGGAGGAAACAGTGACGGGGAAAAAGAGTGCCACAAGAATATGAAGCATAGACGCAGTCTTCATCCGGCAGAGATCGAATCCTCGGAGAGAGAGATGATAAGACAACCGAGGAGAAGGATGCGGAAAAAGTAAAAATTTTAGTCGTCGCTAGCGACATCCGTTATTTCATTGCAGTATCCTGCGGCTATCTGTGTCTCTGCCATTTCCCTGCATCCTTCCCTCTTTCCTTCTCTGTTTTTGTCACTTTCTATACGAATCAGTAAAACTTGTCCGAACAATCGCCGTTGCACGTACCAACCGTTTCGGCACCTCTCGCCAAGTAGACCTTTCATTCACGTCCAGTGTCTTTTGAGCAGTAAACGCCCAATAAGAGCGCGGCATCACTTCGTTAGCAGTTGAGTTATTGCGATTGTTTATAGTAAAATACACCTCTTTCCTTTCGGTTTCAAATTTGTCACTCTATTTCGTATCACATCGAATATTGTGCATTATCCCATCATTATCGTTCTCCATAAACAGCCGGTCGATGCAAATTCGTCGAATATGAAAAGCCATATGCGTCGACTCGTCTACTGTACCTTTTGTTGATACGCAATTTGAAAACTGCTGCTCGTTCCCGCCTATTCAATGCTTCCTCGATTCTCTTTTTTTGCTTGGCGGGTCGGTGAAAAAATTCCGCGTCGCTTATATCACCTCTTCAACAGTAACGATTCTGCGATGAGCTCTTTCGCCGCTAATAGAGAAGTAATAAGTGAGATAGTTCAGTGGTCGATAGACGATGTATAAATAATATTCGCCACATCGTTCAATGTCATTCGAAGGGAACTGCAATTCAATATGAGACCTTCGGAACCACAATGCGACAGTGCAACGTAGATTGCAATACATTAAAGAGTTCTCTTCGTCTTTGTGTTTTTACTTCGAAATTTCGAATTTTGAATTTGTTTCATCTCTGCAGTATCCATGAATTGTGATATTCTCTCTGCGGTATCCATGAATTGTGATATTCTATGGAAATATATATGGAAAGAAGGATGAAAACTTGAAGTGATTTAAAAGGTTAGAAATTTCTGCTCAAAATTAAAGATAAAAGTGGAAGAGAGAAAAACCTTGAGGGAAATCTTCGACGATTTGAACGACTCCATTTATGGGATATTCTTTAATGATTTAAATGATTTGTTCAATTTTTATTAGAGTCATTAAAATAAAGACATTCGATAAACTAATTTCCGAGCAAAATGATAGGGTCGATGAAATCGATCAAACTTGTCGATCGATTCAGTGCACTGATTACTTAAAACTTCATAAAAAGGCACGCTCACATCGGTGCTCGCCATCAGTGCTTTCCACTCTGCCAATGTTATCTCTCTCAATTGTTTCAACAGCGGTTTCTAGGTTGCTAAGAGACGATTCTTCTATCGTTTACAGTGCTTAACTTTTATCACTTTCAAATCTCCCTTCTTTGGAATATCCCATTTTGCCTTAGCAATCTGCACACTTCAGCCGACTGAATGTTTCCGTAGATCCGTGTCCTGATTAGTGGTCACTCATTTATCGTTACTGGTCAACGTTTGCGTTCGAAAGCTTCATCTTGTATATGACAACTGGTCGTCAAAAGTCGACGACGAAAGGTCGTTCAACATTTGTTATTTTACAAAGTGCGTCCACTCGAGTGAACTTTTAAACGCTGTGGACGTCACAAGCATGCATGAAAAGACCTGACGGAATAAGCGTTTTTGACATCGCACCCTTCAAGCCGACCGCTTCCATAAATAAATTAATTTTAAAAATCGCCGACAATGCACCTATATTTCAGCTATGATTGCCCTTATAGGAGAAATCCGTTTCTTTCATCTTTTGTCGCGTTAACGGCACTTATATAATTTTCTTTCATATGCATATTGTTTAGCACTTTTGAGTGTTTATAGCTTCATTTAATATTACTAAGTGAGTCCGCAGACACGACATTTATGCAGTGCACTTTGCGCAAATACAATTTTCCATATTCAGGTAATAATTCAGGTAGTACATTATAGTGGACAGGTAGTACAATGAATTCCAATTTAATTAAACCTGTAGGTCCATGTGACTCATTCGACGAATTTTTAATTATGATCTCATTTAAATGAAGCAGTCGGGCGATCACTCAATGGAAAAAATCCATTTTACATATTAACTAACTGATAGCCGCAATTCGACTAGGCTTTTGCGAAATCAATTACGCGATAAGCAGAGTTCGCTGTGTGAACGCGAACGCTTTTGCTGGAGCTCATCGGCACCGCAGTCAAGGATGCGAGCTCGTGCTTCCTCTTTGTGGACTTTTATTCGCAGTGAAATTATTTTCGTCAGTCTTCTTCTAATTTTTCCTTTCATCCTCGACAGTATAATAAATTCGACCATTAAACGGTTCTTTTCTGCGACAGACAAGGGAACAACATCCAGAAATAATTGGTTGCCCAGTTAACACAGTTGAATGAGATGAAAGGCGCTTATTGATTCCAGACAATTCTCAGCGGGTTATACAACATCTTCATTCGAACGGCTTAAAGACCCATCTGTGTGACTTCGGCAGGGAAGTTGCCAGTAGGCACGCTCATGAACAGTGCATGTAATATTTGCAAATTTAACGACTATGATGCTAAATGAATAATAGCGATTGAGATGAGAACGCATCTAATAGAATGGTGATTTGCATCGTATCAAATGTTAATGTAGGTAAATATATTGATGTGTCATATACAATACGGAGCTATATTTCTGAATTAAAATCTACCTCCACGGAAACGTGTCCAGCAACGAGTGAATTTTGTCGAGCTGGTTGATAGATGCAAATATTGATTGGCTCATCAAAGAGTTTACTCGAAAGCAGAAGAGTTTCTTATAGACAGCAGTAGTTAGTGACCAAATCACCACACTTCATTTCCGTATGCAGTTAAGAAATGTCGAGTATCGACGTGTGTTTTGAAGAGTGACCGAAAAGGTGGGAAACACCTGAGAAAGCAAAGATTCCAAGGAAAATCGCAGGATAATTTCCTGTCAGAAGTATGAGTGTTTAGCATAGTTGCACAAAACTAATTTTCTTTTTGAATATTTTAGCTTCCGTGTAAATTTTCCACTTTAATATCGAAGCTGCAGCGTGTCTGAATGGTTGAGGAAAGCATTTGGTCGCTATTGTTCCACTTTGCATTAATTGCAACCGTTGGCTCATTAAGACAAGCGCATTGATATACTCCAATTCGCATTTCATTTACACGTAATGTTGGATGATGCTTACTGCAGTTATCGTGCAGTATAACTGCAGCTAAGAAGGAAATCTATATAAAGAGTTTCCGTACAGCTCCTACACTAACCTACTAAAACATTAGCAGCTCAGTAACAAGGCCTCGTCAAGGCTGTGATTTATCAAGATCGTTTGCAGTATGTGCTGCATTTCAGCACAACAGCTAGTAGAACCTAAAATAGATCTGGTAGAGGTCACCCTAAAAATTCTGAGATATGAGAACTGTTGGAGATAGCATTCATATAGTGATGTTGCTGCCTATTTATTTTTCTTTCTCAGTTTTCTCAGGTCGTTTGCACTGTTATCTCTCAGCGTGGTATGTGAAGTTCCTCTGTGTAGTGGTCATCTCTTTCACAACCCTCTGGCCCTTCATCCTAAACACTGCACTTTTGGTGTTTTGTAAAGCAAATGAGGTCTTTCAACGTTGCTTAAGTTATTGATTCCACCTAGCCTTGTTTTCCACCTGTTGTTTCATCATCGATCTGAGGGTTCTTAGTGCAAAGCTGTTTTTGACTGAAATCTCGTCGCAAGATGCACGGGCTGTGATTGGTTGTGGCTGTGCCAGCAGCGCTCTTATCTCTTGTACTGAGGCGCCATTTTACGCAAACAATCATCTTCAATACGCCGTCAGCAGCAAGTTCTTTTACGCTAGCTTCTCGATGTGGGGGTGGAAGGAAGCAACTAAAATGAACGTCGTTTGGTTGGCTGCTTCGAAGCTAGATGCAAAATCTGTCCATTAAAAATGAAATTGCAAGCAAAAAGTGTAAGCCATCCGCCGTTTGCATAGACTTCAACCACGAAACGAAAATGCGGCACGTTATTTTACGTCCTCTTGCAGTATGACGTTATTTTATTTGAAGCCTAATTTTTTTCATCACCTTCAAGCAACGCCGAGTTTGAGTGGGTCATTCGTTGCTTTCGTGGCTAAAGGCAAGAATTTGTTCTCAACTTGGAACTTGCAGAAAAGCACACTCCTCTGCTGAGCTATTGCAATTGCGGGAAACATTTCCCTGTCGGGTCTTCAGGATTTAGTTTCCTGCCAGCAAGAATTCATCTCTTCAATCGAAGCATCACAGCGCTAGAATCACGCTGCTAAATGACTTTTTGCTTTTATTGCGTATAATTCAGTGCATTTTGCAAATTTCATGCTACCCAGCTAAGTTGTAAACGGAATTCACTTGAAACGTCCCTATTAGTCGGGTTATAAGGATTGAAATCGTCTTCTTTCCTTGATTTTTCCACCGATTTGGTACGATGAGCTGTTTTTTCTTTCTCTTCTTCTCCCAATACATCGTCAAACAAGAGGTTTCACTAATTGCTCGTCGCCAACGGCTTTTTTCTCTGCTTTATTTCGCAATTCTCTTCACATAAGCATCTATAAATTAATGAACAACAGAAAAGTGGGCATTTTTTAACAAATATTCTTTTCGTTAAATGATTTCAACAACAAAAAACCACAAAAAATGAGAAGAAAAGGGTTTGGAGAGGCCCGACGAGGGAGGGGAAAGTTTTAGAGAAGGGCGACGAGGAGGGGGGAAAGTTTTAGAGGGGGCCGACGAGGGAGAGGGGAGTTTAGAGAGGGCCGACGAGGAAGGGGGAAGGTTTAGAGAGGACCGACGAGGAAGGGGGACGGTTTTAGAGAGGGCTGACGAGGGGGGTGAAGGTTTAGAGAGGACGGAGGGGGAGAGGTGTGAACGTGGCCATATTGAGATTACTTTGAATAATGCTCGGGACGAAGTTCACCTCTTGCCTGAGAGGTTCAATTAAAAAATTTAATTCTCTACACTTGAAGCTTTTCATATCTGAAGAAGTCATTTTATTTTTTGTGCAGCTCGACTGACGTTTGCATGTTGGTCACGTCTTGTTGGGCACTCCTTCACTCACTGTTCACATAATACTTGTGGAACAACTCAGTTTTACATTATCACTACCGTTCACTGTTACGCACCATCACCGGCAAGCAGTTCGACGCTCTACCCACAAGACAGAGAGAGAGGGAAATAGAAGGAGAGGGAGAGAAAATGAAAGAGCACGTCGGGATGGTGAATTAGAGAAAGAACGAGAGGACTGACAGGCAGATCAGCTGGCGCGACTTGAAGTCGAGAAAAGAGCTGAAGACGATTAAACACGACGAGAGAGTTCATATTTGGAGGAGAATAAGAGAGAGAAGGAAGTGGAGTGGAGAGAGAGAGGGCGGGGCTGGCCGCTTAAACAAGCGGCTTTCGTCGTGCACAGCGTTTTCGCTTCGGTGTAATTCACGCACGATGCGGTGTGGCGTTGGATTTGTTGCAGGCAGTTTATAGCCGTTTGCTTTTTCGTTAGTTCTTTTGTAGTTTCTGTTATTATTGCGCTGTTGAGGCGTAGCTAGTTAGTCGTTTATATCGAATTATAGCTGAGTTGTCGCTTCATAGTTAGGGTTTTGAATGGGGTTTCCTTCAGAGTAGGTTCTTCTTTCAACTGCTTTACGTTCTCCGCTCATGCATAGCAAAGCATTTGATATTAACCTCGTTTAAGTATTTCCAGAGGGGTCTCTAGTGCGTGAAATTCCGATTACTTCAATATATCCATCGAGAGGGATATTCGTACCGCATGATGGTATCCGCCTCAGGCTATTATTGTGGCGTTTATTCACCTTAACGCAGTTCTCCCATTTATCAAGTGTTCACATCAACCACAAAGACAGTAATTTTTTGGCCCAACAATGATTCTGAATCAATTTGATTCGTTGTCAGTTTAGGCGTCCACCCGAGCTTTCAGGAAATAAGGAAACCACCTCGCTATTACCGCATAAGAAAACTTCTCATCATTCGTAGCGTCGGTAGAATTATTCGTTTAAGGAGCCAAATAATGTAGAGCGACCGATGAAACATGGCAGTGCTTCACGCTATATCATCGAAAGCGTTGGCAAGCCATTGCTTCAACGAGATTCTCAACTCATTTCTCGTTTGAGATGTTAAAATACCAACATCCTACACCATTATAATCTTTTAGACATCAAGAAAAACGACGAGTGGTCATGTTACCGTTTTGCCACACAAAGTGGTCATATTACCGTCACCTTTTGTAGACGTTTTGCTGTATAATTTATGTTTTTTGTTCAACGAGTCTATTAACGACGTTGTATTAAGGGCGATGCATTCAGCGACTATACTGTAAGAAATTGGTAGACGATAGAGCGCAGCTAACATTATAATCGCTATCGTTTCGCTAGGAGAACTGCCCATCAGGCGACTATTATTTCATCTGGTCTGCAGGAGCATATATTGATTGCATAGTTCCTAGAAGGCCCAGGAGAATAGTATTATGGTTTACCGTTCTTAGTTCTTTTTGCCTCTATGAAAGTGTAATGGAAAGAGTATTTTTGTGCGTCTTAGGGATGTGATGTATCTTACAGATAGTGTACATTAAAGTTAGGGGAAGGGGTTGTATTTCCTCATTTATGGTATTCGTGGATAAATGCATGCGCAGTGAAAACATGTCTACACACATGCGACGCAACGGTGGGATACGCACCCACATTAAGCAGTCTATGCTCATTAAATATAACATAATCTGTATATTGCAAACTTTCGAAATGCATTTCTCTAATTAACTCAGTTGAATGAACGAAACTGAAGTGATTATTTCTGATTTTGTTCGCACCACACCATTATACCGTTGTGTTTTCCGTATATGCTTGCGGTGTACTGCCTCAGATGTCGTTACGAGCCTCCTTCTCTTTTGATATTTGCATCTCTCGAGTCATTAAAGTCGGTAATCTTAAAGTAAACTTGGCCAGATTCAAAAAAATTAATAACTGGTTTAGTGGGAAAAATTCAACCAATCGGTTGCTATTTCCTCCCACATGGTCGCCTCAGAAATCTCCCAGAAACAGTTCACACTCCTTAGCGGTTCCCGACTTCCATGGCCACCGTCCTGCTGTCTATATCAACCAACGCCTTTAATGGGGTTTCATGATCGGGCACATGAGCACTTTAACCCGACGCTTGGTTCATCCGACAGCGCCAGTTCTGCTTACCAAAAGTGGCCCAACTTGGAACTCACATTCAATGTCCACGCTTCATTAATGTCATGCAAGCGGAACTTCATACTCATTGAAAGTTTGAGAATAAGTTAAGGTCTCACAAATAATTTATATGAGCTATCGCTTTAGTTGTAATGTAGTTATATAAAATTGGAGTAAATTTTTTGAAGCTAATATCTCAGCAATCTCTTGTAGCCGATGTCGAAATTAAAATAGGGTAATTTTTACCTAAGTGAGTAAAACGACGATAAGAATCGCAAAAACGAAACCAAACGCTATAAAAGAGCGCAACAGATGCGAACGTTTTTATGCGTATTTTGTTGGGTAGACGCTGGCGGATTTGCATGTCAGCTTGTGCACCTGCACGCTTTTCTTTCCTATCTCTATATACGTTCTTTCTTTCTTATATTTCCTCTAGTTGGAATTTTTGTCTGTTATTGCGCTTAAATTGCTAGGCTCTTGGACAGAGTGCTTATGGTTTAGTTTCGTCTACATTCATGAAGCATTCTGTAATCGTAAAGACTTAAACTCCGGGAACGCGCGTTGCCTAAGGATTTAATAGAGGCATCGCTTATTCACTAGTCATCGGAGATGGTGAGTGTTAACAAGCGTTTATAAATGGTGAAGTGCGGTTTCGTTTAGCATGAGCGTTTTTTGGTCACTTTATTGGATGCTGTCGATAGTTGCAACACCTTATAGCGATGATGGTTAAAAATAACGCTGTCGTCGCTAGTGTGAAATGGCTTTTGAATATGCAGCACTAGGATTAAAGAGGCTGTGGCTACCCTGGATCAGAATTTGCTTCAAAAGTTCTATGAGTTATTCTTTCTCTGCCCTCCCTCACCCTTCCCTTTTCTCAGTATGGCTCTCCCATTGTTCATCTCCTACTTTCTTTAGCTGCGCGCCGTCCAGTTTAGGCATATAGGCTTCTGATATGTGTGACTAACTTTTGGTTAACCAGCGACGGGCTATAATCTCAATCGGACGTATTTGAAAATGTTTAAAATGCTTAAATAAGGGGTCCTATACTCATCCTTGAATTAGTGTTTGTCAGTGATTTTTAGGCTGAATTAAAAGGTTTGGCTTCTACTCGAGCACTAGCCTAACCACACTGTTTTTGCTAGAAGGAAAGAAAAAGGTCATGGGTGCAGAAGTAGTGCTCCTAGTCGCCATGCGGGCATTTCATCTCTGGTCGTCGATTATTTCAGTAGTTCATTAGCTGTTTTCAAGTCACTTTAATCCGAAAATTTCTACTTCTTTAAATCCTCATTTAAATTTTGTTACCCAACATTTATATGATTATTTATGCTTTATTGCATTCTTCAATGCCCCTCAGTCGGGATCTTTTTCCGTCCTTTCAGGCCACATCTGGAATCCTTGCGTTTCCGTATTTTTTCTTCGACACGCAATAAGTATTTTTTGTTTGCGTTAATCGAAATTATTCTGCAAAATTGGTTATTCTCAAAGAAGTATCCGTAATGTATCCAGCGATTCGCGTGAGATATTTTTCGGCCGCAATAGATTAAGAGATACTTTTTGAACCTTATTGATAGCATCATTACTTCCTTCCTTTTTAATGACCACAGTTGATGGAACTTTCGCGGTTGGAAAAAATTAACAAAGTGTGTAAGTCTGTGTAAAATAAACCTGAGATATAATCTTACTCTCATGCACATTTTTGTTCATATTCATTGGAAATTTGGATTGTGCCAGATGCGGAAAAACCACATATCCTTAATATATGCTATAGACTAAGCTAATTTTGCAGAATTTAATGTGTGAAGTTGATTCAATAGTGCCTCATTACCTACAAAAAGGGTAAGTGTCTGTTTGTGAACGTTTCTCCAAGTATGTCAGTTGAGTTGAATTTCATTTGGAAGAATATCTTAATAAAAATTGGCTCTTTATGAAATTTATAGCTCTCACTTATTGCAACCATAATGCTTTAAAATATTCCGCACACCATCTTTGAGAACACTGCTGACAGAATTGGCTAACAAACACGGAACTCGATGAACATTTCGGTGGGAATGTTTGAATTTTCGAATGCAGCATTCTAGCAGATTAATTGGAGCATTTTATGTTCGTAAGTGGAAATATTGCTGATCGAATATTGTGACATAGGTCGACAAGAGGTGAGTAAACCCGAAAATATATGAGAATATGATATTCGTCGAGATAGACACATTATTCTTTTATTTTTCACTCTTTCGATTTGGTCATTGAAGTGAATCAGAAAGAATTATTTGTGTAGTGATGAAGTGGCGAGGTCGTTCTCACTCATTTTCGGCCTTTTTCATGGGATTTGTGTATCGCCAATTGCCAATAGATTGGCCTTCCAGAGAGGGTCATTTACTGCTCATAGTATTATAGAAATGATTGCTGCATACCTCATTTTGTTACACTTCTTCTATCGAAAAGTGCGAATATTCCACATAGTAGCGAATATTCGCCAGACGATAGGGACGCTATTACTTTGACTATTATTGCCTCCAGAATATTCCGGTTTTTGACGTATATAATGCGAGTGATTTGTAATCATAGCTGCACATTAAAGTATTCGTATGCCAAAATAAATTCTCGGATGGTTTAGTGGTCTGGTATATCCTTTATTATCGTTGTTCGAACTCAGTGCACTTTTATCCATTCATTAAAAGAATATTCCAGTGATTGGGATATTGATTTCTGGGAACTCAGGTTGAATGATTTTCGATGAGAAAAGAAACAAAGTATTTTTAGAGAAGTGCTCATCACCTTAATATTGTCTATTGAACTTCGCTTCATCTGTGATATTACAGGATGTCTGCTTCCTCGCTACCAATTCTGATGAACTGCTAATATTCAACGAATTCGCTTTCTCTTTCATAATGGTAATTTGGGTTAGCAAACAAGCTTTTTTCCCCCTTTTACTGTGAAGGCAATTTTTCGGGAAATGGCAGCTGTAAATCTTTCTTTGGTTCAGCAAAAAAATCATTTCAATATGCTCCCACCCTCTGATGTAGCGGGAAAATGGGGCAAATTTGGAGAAGCAATGACTCACCACCCCATTATTATAATTTTCCGCCGTCGTAACCGATCGCTTTTGTTTCGCCTTTTCCTCTCGATTTTACTTGGTTGAGCGACAGCTGCCAATTATATTCGATGCCAGTTATGTGGAGCGTTTTCCACGATTTGTCCTTTCGCATGAAATTTTCCGTGAAATTTCTTGAGGGGGTGAAACCTAGACAGTCCTCTCTTAAATAACATCTATGATGGAAGCTTCGCAGCTTATTATTAAAGACTAGTGAAATTAGCAGCAATAGAGAAAATACTCCGGAGGACTTAAGGGGCGAGCTCTTTTTTCGCTAGGTTCTTCGTCGACTCTGATTCAGTGCGGAGGGATTGAAATCGTACCGTCATGTCGCATGCAAAATTTCGTAGAATGTTGGTGTAAGTTAACAGGAATATATATTTTTTTATCTTTTTATGTTTTTGAACACTATCATTCCTCCGGGAAATACTCCTTACATAGCCACCTATTAAAAACTTCCTCCATTTATCTATAATTTCGGCAACAAGTGAAATGGAATAGAATGCATATTCCCTGGAAATTTCGAGTTCAAGCTTTTTAGCTTGGGAGATTTTCTTTTTTTTATATTTGATCTTAACGTCAAGATGAAGTATATCTCGCGTGCAAAAAATCTGCCACATGCGAAAGCATCCGAGAACGACTGCCAGAGGCACCATCGGCTCAACTTGGATATACGCTCCCAAGATTAAAGCAGAACACGAAATCCGAGCTGAATTTTACTTTACTGGCTTCAACGTATACTAAGTGAACAATAGAGAGTGTTTGCGTTCAGTTTGCGACTTGAACTCCTGAGCAGAAAGTCTCAAGTCTTTACCTCGAATATGACTGTTGGTTGCTTAAAATGTGTTGAAGGGTGGAATATTTTCGACACGTTTTTCCAGCACGGAAAACCTGAGATCTTAAGTGGAATATTTCCATCAAAACCGATTTTAAGGTACCTGTCGACGAATGTCATTAAAACAATAAGTCTTCATTTCATTAGGTTTCCAAGCGCCCTCCCCGCTCATTGCCCACAGTCTTAAGTACCTCGTGAGGTTACTTATGGCTGTTGGAGATGGAGTGAAGACTCATTTGCAGACCTACATTAGCCTTAAATGGCTTTTGCAGGTATTTGTTGTGAAAGTAAGAGTGTGGGCATTATGCACTCGTTGCATCCAATTGTGAGAACGTCTTTCAAGCTGAAGGTCGAAGGGGAGGCGAAATATTCATGAGGGGCAGCAGTAGTCTTTCGCTCACGTAACCATGAATTTCAACCACGGACCTGTGCAGTTTTTCTGGCAATTGCTCATGAGCGCTTTATGGTTACTGAAGGATTTCTTTGGAATATTCAAGGAAATTACCACCAAAAGTACATTCTAAACCTCTTTTGATCCTTTAAAGCTATCAGTCTACCGTGACCATTAAACCAGTCTTACTTATACCACGTGACGTTAAAGTGCAACGTAATCTACAATCCATGAAATTTTTGGAGCCCTAAAATATAGCTTAGTAAGGAGAAGCAGTATAAGTTATGACAAAACCAGTCATGGAATAGCATTTTAGTGTAGGCTGTTCTCTGGTGTAGTGGAAAAATGGTGCATCTTTTGAGAAATGGAGACGTCTTTGCATCTTAGCTGCCGTTTTGTTCTTCAGCATTTTTTCAAAGATTATATCTCTGAGTTGCATATCTTTTCAAATTGCTTCCCGTCTCTGAAAAACTACATACTTAGGCATGATTCTTATTGTATTGTCCTTCTCTTAACTCCTGCTGAAATGAAGGTATATTTGTTCCGCCTTTCCCTATAGAGTAACATTAGCATCATCATTGTCCCTCCTCGTCGCTCTTAGGCCCACTTTGCTCAGTCAAAATGCTCATTATTGATTTCATGCTTTAGTGAGGCGACAGGAAATATTACTCTTTTTGCCTCCCACCTCCCCTCCCCCACCCTCCCCTCCAGTGAAGCGACAAAATGCTCACCACCCCCATTGTTGTTGAGAAGAGAAATGCAATGGTCTTTCATATGAAAACGTTAACGTCACATCGATATGCAAAATTCGATATCGCTTTTTACAAATTACAATTGCGAATTTTGGGCCCTTTAGTGTTCGTTTGCACTAAATGCAGTTCCGATGTTGGACTCATTTCTCGCACAATAGAGACCACAAAAAACGATTTCTCCTTCTCTAATGTCTTCATTATACAGCCCATTCGAATATGCAAACAGTGCATTTGCTTCTACATTCGACGAGGACATCAAAGAAAGTGATTCGCGGAGTGGGAAAAACATTTGAAAGAATTAGCAGTGGAATGGGTTGTAACTGATAAATGAAGATTTGTATGGTACCATTAGGGGAAGTTCACATTTTACTTGCATTTAAATTGATTTCATTAATTAAATAGGAGTGCACTGCATGTTAGAGGTAATACCTCACTTTTTCAGTTGTTTGTATTCGAATAGTCTGTGCTAGCGGTTAATGAGGAGACTTTTTGCTAGGGGTTAGTGATGTTAAATTGAAAATGCCCACTGGAGATAGATTCGATAAACAACCAAGTCATCGATATTTGCAGGAATGGATTGCAGTAGAGACATACCGCAAGCACTGTCGAATAGTTAGCTCTATTCTATTCTGTACTGCATCACTAAGTTAATTACACGCCTGCACGTTGTAGCTGATGAATCATTTCAGCTCATCCAAATCTAACCTTGGATTACACCTGTTTTTTGTCATTGCCATATGATTTGCTTCACTTTAAAAGGAAACCGTTTTGCTATGTTCTTCAACGATGATTTTCGGGTTTGCATCTCATTTCTAACGATGAATTATAACATCGGAACATCTTACAGAAATTTATATCAGTTTCTTTCTTTTCCGGGTGCTAAAGCGGCAAATGAAAGGTTTCAGCATTGTGGATTTTTGATCGAAGAGCTGGGGTATGGGTGAGAATGGAGTGAAGCAAAAGTGCACCACATGCGAATTAAACTTGGGACCATTTTATTCTTGAAGCTTCAATTCGATTATATTCCTTAACTCCATCTCCAATTCTCGATCGGTTACGTCCCTAACGCGGCAGCGGAAGAAATCTGGAAGAGGTTGGAATAACACTCGAGAAAACTGCTGATACTTAAATGTTTTCGTCGCCTAACATCCAAAGGCAATGAATGTTTCGCAATGCAAACATCTTTTTTAATTGTATGACTCACACTTACTTAGTTCGATAACGTTTCCGTAATGAACAGCATTCCAGTTTTGCCGTTCTAAAAGAGCTTATACTTCATAGTTGAGGGATGTGGCCGATGGGTTTGTTCTCAAATCGTCAATATTTTATGAAATTTGGCTAATAGTCGAATTTCACAGCACCGGTTTTCAAGGTTTTGTTTCCACCTCAAACTCGTCTTTCTTTTTCCTCTTTCGCCATCAGAAAGCAATAATCCCCGAGGAATTTCCGACCAAATCGAAAGTATAACAAGTTAACTGAGTACCTCTTGAAGTTTTTTCTCATTTCTCGCATTTTATCGACGAGTGTGGAATTTATGTGCTTGGGATCTTCAATGGAAATTACTCAACAGTTTTTCGATAATTTCACTTTGTTAAGCATAAGTCTTGTTTTGTTGTTATGTTTTTAGTATATTCGAAAGACGCTTTGTTGATAATTGGAAGTTTAATATCGGCGAGTTTTTCAGCAAAGCTTACTGTCATGGTTTTCATTGAGTTAATCGTAATTTCCTGAGTCGTGAAGACTTCGATTTATTTAGTTTCTCTCAAAGGTCTCATTAAAATCGATATTCGTTTCTCAGAACAATCTCTCTGAACTGAAATATGCTTTCTCGAAAGCTGCTGTAAATTGGTTCAACATTGCTGCTAATGTTGAACAACCGATCAAATTGCTCAACGTTTCAAATCAGTCCGTTAAAATTAGTCGTTTAAGCTGTTGCAAAGCTGTCAATAAACAAATTATCGATTCAATCATTCCTTCTTTTTCGTACATTCTCGAAATTTTTCCAACCCACCGGAAGCATTCTCGACTGACTGACTCATCCATTTCGAGAGCACCTAGAACATACCGAGATATTCTTGAATTGAACACCTCACTAGTTCCCCACCCTCACCTCTTCTTGCTTCAGCCGATACCTATTGTTTCGAAACGCCGATGGAAGGTATTTATAGTTTACCTCATAAAACGTTCCTCACTTCTGAAACGGTGTTGACTTCATATATTTTCGTGTCGGCGATACCCCATCTCATCTTTCATCGGTTTGTTTGTTGTTTATTTCTATTATCAGCGTGTTTCCGGTGACAGTCCCACTAGATTTATTTTGCTTGCAGCATGGATGAATTGTTAATGTACGCTGCTATGACAGAGCAAAAAACTGTTATTTCATGTTATTAACAGTGAACTGTTAATAAAGTCGAGGAGAGGGGGGTGGCTGATGTGTTGTGAGTGGAGTTCTGATTTATTCATTTGAGATATTTATTACTCGATTTGCACTTATGACTGATACCAAGCGTGCAACGATAACTGATCTTTAATGGTTTCTAGTCTGTGTATTGCTTTCGAATTTTGCTCCTGGATGGGAGTGTCAGCCACACGTCACGAATTTTATGTAATTGTAAGCAGTTAGTGTACTTTATTATAGGATTTTTCCGAATAAGAACTAATATTTCGTTATTTGCTTTGCAAACATCCATTTTTCTTTTAGCATATTCTTAGCCTACGTTGTGTGTTTTCTTCAGTTGACATTATGGCGAATTAAGGTGTTACAGATTTGCTTCCACTATAGGATTAGCAGTTGTTTCTCTCTCATCAATGAATCGAAAATCTAAATTCTTCCCGTTGTCGTTTATCTCACTTCCGGATAATTATTTAAAAAGGACAGAAAGATAAACGAGGATAGGAGAATCGTTTAACTTTTGCTGTATAGTCGAAATTAGCTTTTAAAGGACGGATTTGCATTTTTGAGAATTTCGTTCAAGAAAGAGGATATATTTGATTAAGTAATTCCCAAAACCCGAAAATCCTCAATGGAAGACTAGTTATTTTGTAGAAACCGCCAAAAAGTCGATTCGAAGAATTTCAAGCGGCTGTTTGCAATTTTTGTGTAACCGTTTTATTGATGAGATGGTTGCTACTTAGCGAATGCCTTGCCTTTTCGGTGGATTTTTTGTTTCGACGAACACCATAGAATACGGCCTCATCCGTTCTTATTTCTTTGGTGGGGAAGAAATGAAGCTCAACGTCGCTTTTATAATGAGACGATCACTTAATGGCTGTTTTAATGTTCATGTGTTGAAATGAAATGTGAGGTGTTAATTGTAACCGTTTTGCATGAGGAGCTTATATGCTCGAGGTGGGCAGACTAACCTATAACGTAACCTATGTTAGCGTCTGACTAGAAGAAAATGGCTTTTGGGGGTATGGACAGGAATTAATCGATTTTAAATATTAGGGACGTATAGTTAATTCACTGACGATGAAAGAATGAATGTTTTCTCAGGTATGCGCTCTCGGCAAATAAAATATATTTCTTCTACACGTTTTTGCCCTAAAATCTTATCCATACACTATTATATAGCTCTTTCTTCCACTGGATTCTCGTTCGTTCATTATTTGCAGTGCTCTTTAAAAGCAGTTCGTCTTGTTCACATTCCTGTTTTTTCGATATACGGAAGGAGATTGTGTAAAGCGGATGCGATATATATGATGCGTAGAGTTTTATTTGTTCAGTCTGCGAAGAGATGCTTAAGATTATTTTATATTAACGGCGAACGCTTTGAATGCCGAAGATTGTTTCGGGATTCACTCCTAATTGAACTCGACATAATTTATCTTGTTTTTGGTACATTTTTTTCTTTCAGTGGATTCTTGAGAGGTTCGTAAAGTAATATGTCGTGCATATTAATGTATTATTTCGTTTTTCTGTAGCAGTTTGGAAGTTGATGTATCGAGATTGAATCCTTTACAAGGGACAGTTTATTTCCGCCCGTTGGAAGTGCATCTGAAGCCTGAAAATCCCTCACTTTAGCATCATTTTTCTTCATTTGTTTACATCATATTCATTTCTGAAATGGCGGTTTTGGTAAGTTGGGAATTTCACTGCTTATGATCTGTTTAAGAAATGTTTTCAAGTGCCATTATTTTTTTTGCAACGATCGACTCAAATCTAAGTTCGGGGGCTTGCCAGCTGCAGATCATTTGGAAGTTTTTGGTGTTGCAAGTGATATGAGAAGTTGATGGGTAAGGAGCGTCGCACAGGTTCACGATTGCTCTTAGCATGGAGGTAAAGGACACATCAAGCACCGCTCACTGTTAGACGACAGCTGCGCCGCACTGTGCACCTCTCTGCCTATGCCTCGTTTAAGCTTATGCTATTGATTTGCCTGTTCTATAGAATTACGTCATATCGTATTTTATTTCTGCTGGTAAAGAAGCAGAAGCTTCATCTTCAGTACTAATTTCCTCCACTTGTCTACTCACCTCTATTTCTTGCTTCCTTTTTGTGGTCAAGTGGCTAATTATGACTTGCATATTAGAAATTATGCTGTTAATTTGTGTAAAATGATCACTTCGACATTTGATGGGGATTTAACCGGTCGGTCGTTCCTTTAAATCTATGGGCTGTGGTATTTCGTTGTGTTTAAAAGTTGGTGAACAGGTAAAGCGAGATTGAATACTGAGTTCGAGCTTCGGCTATCAGTCGTCGGCGTTGGCGACCCTCATCCTTTCCATGAATTTTTATGCGCTCTTGCATATTTAATTCACAAAGCCCTTGCTGTTGGTGTATCATTTGTCTATGCGGTTTCTCTCTCTCAACTTAATAATCTCAATTCGTTAGCGAGGATTGCGAAACTTGGTGCTCGCAATGCGCAGAGGGAGTTGATTCACTTGTCACCCTTCGGAATGATTCACAAACTGCTGAAGGGGCGGAGTGCAGTCGGAGCAGACAAAGAATTATTGGCAGATTCTGAGGTTCTTCATGAACGACATTTCGACTAAACACACTTATAAAAACAACTAGTTGTATCGCTTGTGGAGTCGCTTGAACGGATGAGCACATCGTAGGGCTTTGTGAAATGTTCCTCCACTTTTCTTTGTTTTGTAGATAGTTGTTGGCAGTTGTGATGCACTTCGGGTATTGCAGAAGATCGTCCTCGGGGGCTTTGCGGCAGCGCACTCCTGCAATTTCTTTCCTATTCGAATAGTGTATTTCCATTTTCAAGAGCAGTGACGGTGATTTGATGTCTCTCCGGCTCATATATGTGGTGTCTGTGTGTTGGTATCTGCTTGCCTATGTGCCCGTTGGCGCAGTGACTTGAGGGAGGAGCACTGCAGCAAGTTCATTCTCGAGTCGATCGATGCTGCAACGCGCAAATTTTGAGTTTGCTCGAGCAATGACTGATAGTTTTTACAATCCTCAGCTGACTAAGTGGTGTTCGGACGAATTCGCTTCACTCACTCGAACAGAAGTCGACACGGTAGGAAGGGGACCTATTTTCCTCTTTCTTTTTCCCGCTTCCCGCAGTTCCTGCTCCCTCCCCCAATCCTTTCTATCACTGCAGTTTTAGTAGCTTATCAAATGCAGAACACCAAATATCAAAGGTTTTTGGTTTTGCAGAGGCGTTTTGGCGATTTCCGCGTATGCATTTGTGGCTCTGAGTAGAAGTCGTAAGTAGAAATTTTGACAAGCACATGACACTACAACTGCTCCATTTTGGACCATTATTAGTTGTTTAGGTTTAGTCTGAGTACAAAGTCACTCCACCAATTTAATCTGGACTACTGACGATCGGCCAGTAGAACTAACCGATCCAAGATATCCACCATTATAATCAGTCGATGGTCGATCCACCAAATGAATTAGCCGGTGCATAAAAGATACAGTGCTTCTGTTGTTGTTATTCTACACTAGTTTTTGCATTTTACAATAGATTCTTTATGAGGATTTGATTACATCGTGATGTGTACTTTTATGATGTGTTCGTTTATAGCTAAATAAATGCGCTGAAAATATTCGAGTGGGAAGTAAATATATGGAATTTGTTCTCTGAATCGACTTCTGCACTTCAAGAAACATTCCCAGTTCGTCGAATGCTTTCGTTAAGTAATCGGTTGTTTGGAGTGTTGAGAGTAAGCTTACATAGGAAAGCACTCTCCGAACGCAATAATTCCAGTCACTTTAGGAGTCCTCATTTCATTGTCCACGATATGTGTAGATGCGTTTAGAGTCATATTGGAATTGCGGTTCTAGAATTTCGATGTTATACTTTAGTTCCGTTCCCAGTTTTTTTGCAAAATCTGCGAATGCAGCTATCACCTATAACTTATCATTTCCATGTGAGATAGTGATAACGCCATTTAATCATTAATAATGCATACTTCCAGTAAACGGAACATTCATTAATTAGAAATTAATTATTCGTTTCGCAGCTAATGAGATCCTTTGAATTAGCAATGGTTTCCATAGTAGATCGTATTTTATGAAAGTGATTCATTTCAGTGAGGGCGAATCAGAAGATTTCAATCGGCAGTATATTTTAGCCTATAAAGTAGGACGGGATTTGTGTAAAAATCAGCACTGATACACTGATACTCTCAACCGAGAATCGGTGATTTATGATTCAAGAGGTCTCCCTCGAGGAAGTGAAATATCGCCAATATGTGGTTCGTCGATGGTGTAATCGTTCGTGAAAAAAACAGTACAATGTATGCGCATTGCTGTTGACTCATTGAGTTAACTGAAGTGCTGGAATTTGTTCGCAATTATGAAAACACTAAAAAGCAAAGCGCATGTGCGAAAGTGTGAAACAGGGAGTTGGTCGCTTCCTTGGATTTTTTAAACGATTCGTGGATACAAACTCGCCTTTCACTTCCATTTTCGGCATTCTTCTCGTCTTTCTTTACTTTCAGTTCCCCTTCTCCCTCACCCTTTCCTCTTCTTTTCCTATTCTTTCTCTGAAATTTTTTTGTCTTCGGTAACAGTTGTCGCCTGCTTTTGAAAATTATTCTCTTTAGCTTTTTGATCGCTAAAACAAATAGCTTCATCGAGTCCATCAGCAGTTTAGTTATAAAGGCAGATTTGTTCTCGTCATTGCTTCCTTCGTCGTCACTTCGATGTGTTGTGGTCCTGAATTTTATGTTCAGTGGTATATTTGTTGGTGGTCGTGTAATCCTTTAGTCCAGAATAGGTCAGCAATAAAAATCCACCGTTTATCTGTATTTATAAGCCCTAGCACTTATAGCTTTCACAGCTTTCTAAAACGGGTGGTGGTCATTAATTAGATGAGGGGTTTAAAAGAAAGCCGACTGTTCTGCTGTATTCCAGCGGGCCTTTATTCTAGAGGAAAATGAGGATGAAGCTATGCACGGAGAAAACCCACCAGGGGGGTCATGATATTGTGATGGTGTTCATTTTTCCACTTTTCGCATTTTCTACACCTGAGGTTGACTTCTCAACGGAATTTCAGATGTAGTTATTCGAGTGCCTAAGGTAATGTGATTGATTCGTTATGGGCATTCCGATGTGAGGCATATAGTCTACATAAGGCTCGCATTTCAATGATGGTAACGTTGTAGCAGTTGGACGACATTCTTTTAAAGTAAAGAAATCCGGAAGTTGATCACGTTTTAGTTTTCTATTGCGCATGTTATATCTCATCGCAAATGAATTTGTTGGATTTTGCAGTTATTTAGTTCAAATACATTAATTCGATAAAAGCTGATTATTTAGTTTTGGTCGCAAAATTAGAGTTTTATTCCCTCACAGGCCATTTGTTCTCCCTCTGCGCTTTACAGGGATTCGTAAGCTATCTTGGAAGATTTGCTCTCGAGGCTCTCTTCTCCTTATACATATCTGGTGCTGTTTCATTTCCGCACTTAGTGAAACGCAGCGCAACTGGGCGGGGGGAGGAGGAATTAAGGGGAAAGGTCGAGTGGGAATGTGTTTGATAACGGGGTTCGCAAATTGATAAGATGCTTTTTATCTTATATTTATCTTCGGTGTTGTTTCATAAGTTAGTTTTATTAAAATTCGTGAGAGGGACTGCTCGAAATATATCAAACATTGCGGTGAGGAAATAAGAAATAAGATGCATTCATTGTACTTCCAGTGATGTTATTCATTTTATCAGTTTTTCCTTTTGAATTGAAATGTTTGGTCACCGTTTGTTTGATTGACAACAGTGACCGGAAGTCGTCCTCAATTATGCGGCAATATTGTCGTTAGGTATGATTGAGCGCCACAAATAACGTGCACGGATCGTGTCATTCAATAATGGCTCACTCACTATCGAATTGTTGTTACTCAGATTTGTGCATCCTTCTTCAGGTGTCCTCTACCTTACATATATAAAGCCTGGAATACTCTTTTCTCATCGTTTTTTGTTCTTCCTGACTGACTTCGACGATAAATAAGAAGTGCATTCAACAAAACCCCGCTGAGTTTTCTTCTTTAATTGTTTAAGTGCGGAATATGACTGCTGAATGTTTAATGAGTTCAGCTGGAAGTCTCAAGAAGAGCTTTGGATAGTTTTATTAATCGAATCAGGTTGAATGCCGTCATCGAGTATATTCCAGCAGCTTGACGAAGGAAGTTACATCCTCCTTTTTCACATTCATATTGATTACTTTGGCGTTTTGCGAAATCCGAGCATTGCAGCAGTTGAAAAACTTCCAGAAATGCAATTTGCAGTGCAGTTATCCTCAGCAATTTAATCATGTAAAACTGTGAATCTTTGCAGTATGAATTTATGAGCGCGATAGATAGGGGTTTTATATTGTAATAATATTGTGATAGTAAATTGCGAATTGCAGAAACTCTCAGAAAGTGTCGGGGTTCTCAAAGAAAGCTTCGCAGGAAACATTCCCTTGCATCTGAAATAAAATAAACATTCTCCACTCCGGGAATTTTCTATGTCTGAATTCAGGTGGCACCATATATTTGCACTTGTCTATTCATTGAAATTACGAACCACCGAAAGCTTTAGCGACAAATATTCTTTCGTGGAATTTGAAGTATTTCTTCCAAATTGTTCGCTTTTAGATGCGTTATAAAATTTGCTTACCTGATTTGCTTTCCGGTGGATTAGTCGTTAGTGGCGAGCGCTGAGTAGGACAACTTATCAAGCTGAGTAGCACGATCAGCGCTTTTTTGTATTTAGAAGAGTGGATTTGTCTATGTTTGCGTATGCTTCCAATATATAGTCATCGTGATCGCATGATCACTTCCACTTCGAGGAAGTTGCCGTTCTGCTTTATCACTTTATTAATTCCACTGTTCCGCTGATTTAATTTGTTCGGTTGTTCGTCGAGGAATCTCTTATCCGCATTCTTCGATTTATACATTGAAAGAAATGCAGTAGTTTTTGTTTTGCATTTTGCAGGCTGGTTATTGCGATTGCATGAACGACGATCATGGCCGGTATGTTCCATCTGACTGCAGAGCTTTGATTCGCTGTTGATTAATTCGATTTCCGTTGAACTCGATTCGAATTGAACGCAACGAAACTGAGTCATTTAACACCTCAAGTCACTCATATCAGAGGGAAGTTCTCCGTGAAAGTTTTGAAAAGGTTTTTATGTACCAAGCTCCGCACCATCATTTTCCCCGGTTTCCACTGCGAATTTCACCGACTTTTTGCGGTCGTTCATATCATGAGCAGTTGCATTTTGGTAGTTGAATTATTAAATTTGTGAGAGCGTTTATAATTTGAGGCGACGCAGATTTGGTTGCAATGCTACCAGCCGGTCATTCGGTTGGCAGTATCCGTTCGCGACGTCCAGTTGTTTACATCTTCACGGGTGGCAACGAAGATGCGGCGCTCTTTACAGTCAATGGTTTTTCGTTGCTTCTCGATGGCGGTGATCAGCGGCAGATTCCCTATTGGAATCTCATTAGAAATTATGATAAAGGTTTGGCACTGATCAATAGTGACTGATTTTGGGTGGTTCTACTAGGTGTTCGTTTATAATCGATCAGTGATGAGTGTCCTCGATAACTCTTCTCTCATCTTCCATAGAATTTTTTTTTTAGTATTTCCAGCACCACTATTATCGTTGAAAATGTCCTATTTACTTCATTTTCCTCATGTTTCATTAAGTTTTTGGTAGCGAACTCTTGCTTGGAAACATAAAATTAGCTGCAAGTCCTCTCATGCTAATTAGAAAGTGAGTGGAGAAATGGGTGAATGTTCCCCGGGAGTTATCCTTTGAAGGAAATTGTGTAGTAAAACCGGCATCGCAACATCGGACTGCTTAGCCGAGCTTTTTGGTAATGAGCGGAACTTTAAGAGTTTTCAACTCGACAGTCGCAAATGGGATTTGCTTATTCCTTGTCTCCTATGATGAAGTTGGGGGGATTTTAGCGTTTCGTCTACCAAATTGTCTTCCCACAGATGTCCCAAAAATATTCTCTAACGAGGAGTGAAGTTCCTTTTCAATGTTCTATGTGCGTGATTTGATTTTAAAAAGCTCTGAAGTGAAGTCTTTAATTCGACAATGCATTCTTTTGTCTTTTTTGCCTTTTTTGTCTCAAACCATAATTGGAACAGTAAAACTCGAGCTGTAAGAGCCGAGAGTTGTAAGTTCCATAATATTTGGGGGAATACATTCCCGAGAAGGGAACTGCAGTCTTATGATATTATATTTGTTCCATGAACTCGAGTTCAAATATTTTGGGTTGAAATTTATTGAGGGGTATTTATTTCCTTTTGGGGAAAATTTAGGATTGTACAGATCACTTTTGTTTACTTGATTTAGTGCCATATCATATTAGTTTTATATTTTATATATAAGCCTGGCAAGGAATAGTATAAAGCAGATTGTTTCGCACTACTATTTTGTTTAATTTCAGTATCAGCAGTTGTGGCGACACGCATGAGTCCATCAAGTTTAACGGGAATTTCAACAATTTTCGCCCGAAAACTACAAGATGAGGTTCACTGACTTATTATAACATCTCCAATATTCGTCTTTGCTTGCTGAAGATCTCAGCCTCGGATGACTTCCATTTTCCTAACTCATTTCTTCGGCTTACTTTTTCATGTCTGAATTTATTTTACTTAAATTGATGTTGCCATTGATTTTCCTCAAACGATAGAGGATTTTATCGTTCGTGCTCAGATCCATTCTTGATTCTTGGTTTGTGAAACCCTAGAATGTGATTGAAAGCGCTCTTGATGATTGTTAAGTTTTACAGAGGCACTCACTTTTTGCTTCGGGGTAGTTTTTTGGTTGTCGCTCTCTTCTCCTTTCCATCGATCTTTCGGGCTTTCACCGCGACATTGGTTTTTTTCTGCTCACAGCCCCGTTTAATTCGGTATTCTTGCTCAGTACTTTTCTTTTCCTCATCACCTCCATTATGATGTTGTTTTGCCAGTTAATAAGTTAACTTTTTTTATGAGCAGTTCTTCACTTCAAGTTGGCAATGAGGTTTTCCCCACCCAGCATTGACGATTTCGAGATGTCATTAAATGTTAGTATTGACTGCTAGAGGCAGCAAATTTTCGTTCCCAACACATTAGTTTTGATGTGCTGAACGACCTCTGAGTTAGAATCCTCGATGATGTGTGCCTTTTTTTATCGAACCATAAAGTCGGTATTGATCACCGAAGTTTTTGCGCGGAATGCATTTATGCCCTCAAGCGACGACTCTCACTTTTCCCTCTTCTTGGGTTTAATGTTTAGGCGAACCAAAATTGGATGAAGAGTCGCCGGAAAACTTCCGAATATTTTGTTTATTTCGCAGAAAATTTGTTGCATCTTGAATGCACACTTTTCGGCCTTTTTTTTAAACTGATGCCCCTTCACTCTCTCTTCATGCGGCAAGTTGCTTTATTAAGCACTTCTCCTAATATCAAATGACGTTTCCTTACTGTCTACTTGGGAATTTTCAGGTCGGTAATCTTTCCATCAAATTTCCCCTCATGTATGCCATTCTAATCTCTTCTGCATCTTCAACGAAATGGCCATTTATTGAAATTGATTTCAGTGTCATCCGACTATTGGTGCGTTTATTGGGAACTTACCACCGCGAAGTGTGGCTGCTGGCGAGAGTGATATCGCGCATATGGTGAAGAAAATCTACGATGGACTGCATGCGGAGGGGGTGAAAGCAAGTGAAGCGCTTGCCACTCTCAAGATGGAACCCATCACCCTCTACGAGGTTTCGTTGTCTTAAATAAACTTTCTCGGAAGTTGGAGTTTCCACAGTGCGTTTGTATTCGGGAAGTAGTGCTTCAAGAGCTTCTTGCCAGAAGTTGTGCTCTGATTGTTATATTGCTTCAATAAGATTTTTCACTCCTTTAACGAATTTATCGACTATGCTCTGATGAGAAAGCTTTTACGGGCCTTTTTTCTCAAGTTGCCATTATTTCCGGTTCTTGTGACATGTTTAAATTTTCCGTCTATGGAAGCCCTGGCTGCACTTCAGAACTCTTATCTTCATTGGTAGCTGTTATCGGTCAAATTTTGGTTTCTCTTGCCAAAACACCAATATATTTGAATTCTGTTGACTAACTCGCTTTTGCCGCTCAGCCCTTACAGAATCTTATTTTTTCCATTCCTTACTTCCTCCACTAGCATGGAAGGGAAGATTTTCGTAGGCTTTTGGTAGAGAATAAAAGGGGATGGGCTATAAGATGTGAATGATTATTGCACATTTTGCAGGTGATTGGTGAAGGTGCGTTGCGTATGATCGTACTTAACCCGGAGCGTGGCAGTAAGGAGTTGGGCGCTTTGGCAAATGCTATCAAATCCAATGAGAATATCGAAAAACACGCAATAGCGACCTCACTGGCTGCGCTTTTCGTCTGGCATCCAGCAGACACGAATAAGCCCACTATTCGCATTCTCTATCCTGGTTGGTGCTTTGCATTTTTCTCGTTTCTTTGCGACCTATTCTGAACAGTCGTCAGTATTAATTTCCGGGACTTTCCAAAAGTGTTGGCAAGCGTGACCACCGATGCAACTGACATGACTTGTCGTAGTGTTCCATTTCTAGGAAATTATCACCGATAACTTGTCCACAAACATACAGTTAGTACGAAAGATCGCTAAACATGAGGGGTTTACTGGGAAAGATGGAGGGCATTAATGTTAAGTTTTGAAGTGAATTGGTGAGCACTTTAACCGAAGCACAACGAAGTCGATTTTGCAGTTTGAAATATTTTTTATGGAAACTTCTTTGCGTTTCGTTTGCGTTGTAGGAATTTTTCGGACTATGTTTCTTCCCTCAACACAACATTGAAGTGGTTTGTGGATGTTTATTTTCCACTAAAAGAGGAAACAATTGAAGAGATCGTAAGTTGCTTCTCGCTGTCTCCTTCCTTTGCTCATTCTCGTCGTGGAATTCGGTGAGCCGATTTTCGCTGCAGTACCTGCCATCATCACACACAGTGTATGCGGCGGAATCGTTTTTTAAATACTTTATGAGGCGATTTTCCAAAGTCTTATTATTGTGATGAGTGAACATTTGTGATGCATTCGGTGCTGTACTAGGCGTTTATTCAAAAATTTCTTATCTACTTCGAACTCCCGACCGTCACTTTCCCTCATTCTATTTTCCTGTTTCTGCAGCTGTTACTTGACTCCGATTATTGGCAATTCTGGAGGATAAGCTTTTGCAGGTGCATGTCCTCTTGAAAAGCTTTACACTGCTTTGGAGAAGCTAAAAGGCGAGGAATATCTGCGCCATGTGGAATATGCATTTGCCGATCGTGACAAATACAGTGCTACGATAAATGCTAATAATCGTGGTGTGCATCCACCAACAGTCGCATCAAAGGTCGCCAACCAAAAGTCACCGTCGGCTCCAAGACCGCCGACGGCTGGTACTACTACAACAGCTGCTCCGCCGAATGCCGCGACTAAGAAACCAACGAAGCCAGCAAGTATCTTTTCACTTATTAAGCAACGAATTTTTCATTAATATTCACAGTTATGTTACTGCAGTTAGATTTCTGATTGTAAAGAAAAATAGCATATAATTTCGAACGATTTTTATTACTCCCATGCTTTGAAGTTTGCTTTATATGCTGTATTGTAGGTTGCATTATAGTTTCAGATTGTTTCCAATGAAAATGATGACATTTTTAGTTGGCAGCGTAGAAGGGGATTTCTAACGAGTTCACATTATTAGGCGTATTGCGATTTGCTAGGCAGTTGTATTGAATAGATGAGGAAAAAATTCTAAAAGATAATGGATTCTTTGAAGTTTGTGCGAGGCGATGAAGTGGTGATGAGCTGAGCTCGATAAATTGGAGGCCGGTGGTAGTTTTACTGATCAGTTTCTTGTAGTTCACCGAGTTCCCTAAATGCTGTAATTTTTAAAGGCTCTGGCATCGCGATGTTCTAGCACTCTATTCTGCTAATAAACGACAAAAACTATAAAGCATATTTTACTACCTCTTCTAGTGCAGTAGGAATACCTAATTAGTATTGCAATAGGACATTAAGGTCAACTTGCATGTGGCAGATGGTGATGTTTTTGAATGCTCTTGCTTATTCTTTCGGAACTGTATACCTTGAAACACTAACTTTTTGCATCGAATTTGTTTGAAAACAGTGGATTCGAGGGAGGAGGAGGGAGGGGGAGTAATGACGTAGGACTATCCTCGGAGGATGATTCATGATTCATCATCATATGTGGAGGGGCAGCATATTGGAGAAAGCAGAATGGTACCAGGCGAGGATAATAATGCATTTGGCATTTATTTCCGTCGTGTATTAGTTGGTGGAGCAGGAAAATAAATAATTATTTATAGGTGCACCGATATCCTCACGTGCACCCGCTCGCACCACTTTGACAACACATACATCGACCGCAAGCAAAACAACGAAAACTGTGGCGGAGACGTCCGCTAAAAAAGTCGTCAAGTATGTTTTTAGCTGCGATATTTCATCGTTTTGAGAGATTCTCTCTAACTTCCAGTATTTTTTGAATTAATTCATTTCCTTTAGTTGATTGCAGTTAGCGATGTATTCTTTCTTATTTATTGCTTAGTTAGGAATTTGCTTGTTAACGTTGACTTCAAGACGAGCTATGAGCAGACGTCTTGTTGAAGATTTTCGAGATAAGACCTACTTTCATCGGTAATTTATTGATGCTGTGCTTCTGTTCATTCATCGAAATGTCCAATCCACCAACTTTAATATCGAACTATTGAATCTTCGCTGAACGGATGACACTTTTAGCTGAGTGGGTGGGGTGGTTGAAAAAGATATTGGTCTGATAAACGAACGACTGCGATGGACAAAATATGCCCACTGAAATTCATTTTGCAGTCGCTTTATTTCTCACGAATTCACTTACTGATGTGAAAAGTGGTTGACTGGTTTTCGAGTCGGATAATTCTGTGGAGAGCCCTGCCTCATTTCTCGGCTCGTCGAATATATTCAACTTCCGTTTATCCTCTCTGTTTACGTCTTTGCAAAATTTGGAGAGTTTTGATTGGGGAGTGAAACTCTAATACACAGGTTGGCCATGTTCATCCTGTTGAGACGCTGAACACAGTCGTTCTGTTGTTGGACGATTGATTCCGAGAAACTTTTTTGTGCACCACAAGTCTTGTTAGCATCAGGTTTTTACTTCGTGGTTGGATGGTCGTTATAGACCAAGAGAAAAGCGGTGTGCCATAAGAGCTTGAGTGAAGCGTTGGTTCCTTCCTCTGCCTGTCCTCCTCCCACTAACGCCGTTGCACGCAGTTTTGAGGCAAGTATAGTCACACCTCAACCGACCTCCATTTTGGGGATCCGTTTCTGTTTTCATCATAATGCCTCAAGGAAGGGCTGTCTTTTCGTCGTAATGATTATTTGCAGTTCTTTTATCACACCAAAGCTTTTTTGTAAATACCATAGTACTGAAATGACTTATCGCAGTACTGACAATGACTAATTAATCTTTGAAATGAGCGTCAACATGAGAGAAAGAAAATTTATTCGTCGACCGTATATGTGCTTCGATTTTCAGGCAGCCATTAGCTGGTGCAGCCGCGCCTCGTATGAGCGGAACTGCAGCAAAAAAGACTGCACCAATTAAGCCAACGACTACTGGTGGTGCGAAACCGACCAATGACGCCAAACCGACGCCTATACGCAAACCCAGTGGCCCTGCGAATGGCGCAAAAACAAAAGAGGAATCGAACAAAGAAAAATCTACGACTCCGGAGCCCGCCGTCGCACATTTGGCAGCCTCTGCTAATAGCTCATCGAAACCGATAGAGAATGCAGTGTCGCCGCAAAGCGACGTCCAACCACAGCCGGAGGTGGATCGTGAGCCGAAGAAGCATCCTCAACCGCCCGAATCGGAAGTAAGGGAAATTTAGGTTGTTATGTGCCTTATATTTGAACATTATAAGCGATGGAAGGGATTGCGTTTTCAGAAAGTTTCACGTGGTCAGTTTCGTTCAGAACTTTGAGTGAGTTCACATTTTTCCATTACTTAGGCTCAAGAGGCCTCGGTGGGTATTGTAATGGAACTGTTGGCGGGTATTCGAAAAACGGCTTCATCATGGCACCTTAATATAGTAAGGTTTATAACGATGAGTAAGCATCGTAGGGAGACGAACGAAAAAAAAGGATGCCATGGAATGGCTCTTGGTGTCAATTACACCGATATTATTGGGCAGATGTAAGGTGCAAGGTCATATTTTATAGAGGTTTAGGTGGTCTGTTTGCGATCATCACACCACATCATTCAGTTGAGACTAAGAGGTCGAGGTCTAGTGACCAGTAGCCAGTTTGTGGTTCTTGTAACTGTTTGCGCTCGTGATATGGGAATCTCAATATGCAGAAGGGGACGCCGTAGTTCGATTCCTTGCGTAAGGTGCCTTCTACTCATTCATCTCATTGGAAGAGGAAAAGTTTTTGTGATCGCCTATCCATCTTGGATCGATCAGAAAATGGATTTTTCAGACCTTAAAATAATATTTTTGGAACTTTTTTCTTATTCTTTATATGCTTGCAGAAAGTAGTTGCTTATACAGACAAATGCAACTCCCTCTGTTCTGCTGAATGCTGAAAAACACTGAAAGCTTCTTTCCCTCTCATTTTATAGCAATCTTTGAGATTCGGGACTCTCCCATTCATAAATCGTCGCTACGCGGGTAAGATGAATCGTTGCTTAGTGGCCTAGTTAGAGCCAAGCAGTTAGTTGACAATAGTTGCTCCAGAAATCGATAACTCCACCGCCAGACGAGAAACGGTCTACACCGCCTCCGCCTGCGCAGAATCTTGACGAGAATGGTCTTCTGGATGGCATCGAAGAGCCAATGAAATTGCATAAGGTCAGCATGGACACTGGCAAGGGATTGGATGCTGAAGATACTGCCATGCTTAATGCCGCGGTTGCTTTTTCTCTTCTCGAAATTAGCTCTCAGAGAGAGAATATACTAGAAGGGAATGACTGTGGAGAGGGGGGAATGCTTACAGAAAAAAACTGGAGCCGATGTTACCACAGTTCTCTTAAAGGAAATTCTTATACGGAAGTGATAAGGGGAAGGTGGACGTGGCCAGATACGGGAGGGATTGCTTGTTGCATGGCTTTTTCGCACTTCTGTTCATGTCTTATTTTTCGTCTTATTGTGCCTTGCTTCTTATTCTGTTGCTGTTTTTGCCTCTGAGCTCCTTTATGTTCAACTGAGATCTCAATTTGAGTGTTGTTAATGGCTAAAAGAGAGGTGCATGATGATTGTTTTTCAAGAACACGAGACTGTCACCCTTTAATTAATTGACCTAAATTCAGCTCCGAATCGTTTACTCTTTCAGTGAGCTTCAAATCCGCATGCATGTTTGCTTCTGTTCTAAGCTTAAGTTTTTGTGTGATGCCACAGATATCTTCACATCTTATTTATTTGAGTGCTATCGCGAGCTGTTGTTTCAGTTTCAGTAAAAACAGATTCTGGTGCAATTTTTGTTCGGAGAAGTTCTCCCAACCTTTGAGTAGCTCAGAAATTTTCCCGACAAATTTGCTTCTGTCGTTGTTGATCTCTCCCTTTTTTCTATGTATCAGTGGTTTCCTGCTTCTCCTATGAATGTGTTGGTTCTTTTCTAACACATCTGTTTCGATGATTTTGTTCTAACGAAATTTTAGCAATAAGAGTAAATTATATGATGTAGTCGGGTGATGACGGTGATCCGAGTTGTTTGTTTTTTGTATGCAAGAGGGAGAGGTGAGGGGAGGAGGCTCCTCCACACATTTTAGGAAACCTTTATTGCCTAAGTGGTTGCAGCGAATCAGAAAGAAGGAACTAGAAGGGGTGTTTTAGATCTTTAAACTGACTTTATCGTCGTTATGCATGCGATCTTCTCAAATATTTGAATCTATGCAGTAATGTTTTTTACCGGAAAATTACCCTCAAGAAACATTTTCTGTTTCATTTTATGCTTCGTTAAGTATTGGAGTAAGCAAAGACCATTAGGCGAAAGAGCGAAAAACCTTTTCTGTTAATTTGTTTCAAATGAGACTTCTTAGTCCTGAGCATTTCTTTCACAAGCACCAGGAAACTAGGAATTATTTCTCATCTCGCCCTTACATCCGATCTCGAAATGAAAATCTTTCAAGAGGAAGTACCTCTATTCTCCAGAATGTTCATGCTCACTCTACTCGATGAATAGCTTTCCCAGAAAGATGATGCTCACTTTTTGGAGATATTTCTAAGCTTATTTGGGCTCTTAGTACTTCAGGAAGTCTGAAATACGTCAAGGGAAGTGTTTCCTGTCAGGAATTTAGAAAAGTCGCAGTAATTTGTACGCTGCAATTGATGATGTTTCATTTTGTAACCGCCTAACGCCTTATTAATTCGATGGTTGTCTTTTGCGTTTGTGGCATTATTTGCATTGATTTTGTTCATTGTTTCAGGAAGAAACTCAACATGAAACGATAGATAACGCACAAAGTTCGGTAAGCTTTTCCTTACTTGTGTAAGCATTCCGTTTCACAAATTTCGAACAAATCTGAGGTATCCAACCGGGAGGGAAGAGAGGGAATAGGTTGAGGCATTGCTCAGTGATTGTTACTTGATCTGAAGGTTATCACAGCGACGTTCATTCTTTTGCGAAATATAAAGTTTTCTCTCTTATTAGCCTCAGATAAACAAATGCATCGAGGTAATGGTGAAGTCGAGCTGACGCAAATATTTCTTTATAGCCGATGGCATTTTTTGCCTTCGTCATTGTAATTTCTTCTGTGCGGTTACGACCCGAAAATCGGTAAAATGCAATCGACGTTTGGCGGCGTTTTGCTACAGCTATATAGTTCTCAATAAAGAACGAGAGATCCTATAGTAATCAGTCGACTGTACTTGCTTAGCGACGCCTAATAAAAATCGATTATCTGGTTTCTCGCGCCCACCTGGTTGAATCCTCGGATCTTGTGGCACACTAGTGGTTCTGGAAGATTTGTGGGCACAGTTACTATAGAATGAATTGTTCGTTTCTGAACATAAATCCAATCTAGAAATCAGTTGCCGAGGATCAGGACGTTCTGGATATGTCTGCGCATGGAGATGAGGACGGTGCACGAGAAGATGATGTTGCGCATGGGGATGAAGGTGATGCAAAGGGGGATGAAAATATTGCAGCCGGGGATGAAGGTGGGGAAGCAGGTGATGTACACGGGGATGAAGATGGTGCACATCATATTCCCGAAGTAATCGAAGGAGCTGAGGTAAACGTTAGCTGTAAGTTATAAGCAAATGGCAATGCTTGATCGTCAAATGCATCACCTTATTGGCCAGAAGCTTCTTTTTTTGTTTACTGTGCTTGCTTCAGAGGACATTTGACTTCGGGGACAAAAGTTGTATAATTCACTTTCCTCACTCGTTGCGAATTATGAAGGGCTGAGTGCATTTGCTGAACGTTCACTAACTCAGCCACTTTATGCACTTTTTTATTGCATTAATGCTTCATCGCTTATCAAAACACAGTGCACTGATAGATGAAAAGTACTGAAGCAGGCAATGAGGGAATGTTCCAGCAAGATGTGCCTTTGCTCGATTCAACACCCGATATGCCACTTGCGCCACATATTCCTACGGAACATTCACCGGTATTACAGCAAGAACATGGCGACGTTCCACAGACCGGCGAACGTTTAGGTGTTTCGCCAGTCACCGAACAACATAGCCACATCGACGGTTGGTTTTTCTATTGTATTGGATCGTTTTATTTGTTTTTATTGCATAACAGCTTTATGAGGTTCATCGCTAACGTATTTTGCATTTCTTCTCCTATAGCAGCTGTTCTTAAAGTATCAGTTGAGCTGTATCGCCCTTCAGTGAACGCTCCATAGCTATACACGATTAAAATTCGTATTAGATTCTATGTTAGTAATTCATAGAAGTAATAATACTCGGTTTGCTTTGCAGTAATTAGTGGATATTTCCCTTGATAATAAACGGCTCGTGTAAATGTCTGACTAAACAAGAATAGAGCCGGTGGAAGCAATTGTTTCCTTCAGGAATTCGGAAAAATACGTTCAGCTTCCCTAAATTCCAGGGTCATTGTCGATTCATATCTCAGATGAACTTGCCAGCTATATTCTCACTAGTTTCTTTCATTTTGAAACCCTGGAATGAAGAAGGCTGCGTCACATTCGTCACTTACGGCTGTATTCAAAAAAATTTTTGGACATTGTTGTTAGCACTCCCCCCGTTTATGCGCTTAATGGATGATGTAACGTAATGTTTATGATGACTAAACGACTTCCGGAACGATTCACGGTCACTTTTTGTTGCTTTCTTTGATTAGCATATAAATGATAGTCTGATATTGAAGAGCTTCTCGAATCAGGAGCTTGTCCGTTCACAGCTGGACTTGTGTCTGCGATTGTCGATGATGCGTCAGTGGATTCTGCACTTCGAAAGGTCAGGTTTCAGTCATATTTCCTTTGGTTTTTTGAAGCAGTTGGAAATTGAAGTATGTTTTTGGTGTGAAATTAGATCAGTGAATTTGTAATTTTTCCTAATAAATCTATCAGAAGTTCATCCACCGTTATAAATTAGAATGCCATGACATTTCAACAATAAGGGAATGCACCAAAAAATATTCCACGAAAACTAAAGTGTTTTATCGATGAATCCATTCCACAAGGAGAGTTAGATTGCTGCAGACGCCTGTGGCTGAAGTGATGAAAATCCCGTAACCATTCCCAGAGCCAAAGTTTGTGTGGTCAGAGACTTTGTATAATTTATCCTTGCTCAGAAAAGGCTTTAATTATATGAAGAAATTTCTAGATGTCTGCGCCTCCGGCGATGGATTTATTAAAAGGTGATGCAGCAGACGTGTCCCTATCACAGCCGAAACCAACAGACATAGGCATAAAGTTGGCCAATGGCGATGCTGCACATACTGCACCGGTTAGCGATGTTAGCAGTTTACGTCTGAAGTACTTGATTTAGCAGTTCGTTTGTTATAATCTTAAAGAAATTAAACGTAAGGTACGGAACGTTTCATGAGGCTATGATACATATTTGTAGTACCCATATTTCAAAATCTCCATCAACCTTATATGCATTCTTTGATAGTGGAGATGCTCGAAGTGTGACATTAATGCGTTGGAAAATCTCTAGATGATTGGGAATATTCTTAGAGCTGAAAAGTTCGTTTTTTTCAAAGACGCAATTCTGATGCGTCCATGCTCGTAAATACTATTGCACTGTTTGTGTTAATGTTTCGTTTTTCCCCAAAAATTGAGAAATATTAAGAAAACTGCTATTATGATTTGAACAGTGGAAGGGGTTCCATTTGCGCCAAGAGGTGAAATAAAGTGTGAGGGTCGACTATGACGCGTGGCAACTTGCCTCAGAATTTACTGCCCCCTCTTTAAAAGGCTAGAATGTGGAATTTGGAGGTCGCGTATATTAGATTTCAAATGGTATGATCGGAGAGCTCTAACATTGACAGTGTTCTTGCCTCGCACGAGGAAGTGTAAGGTTCTTGTTGCACTCCTGTCAGTGGCAGGTAGTATCAAACTAATCCTTGTGAAGCGGCAGACGCTTAAGTTGAATTTGTCCGCGCCATAAACGAATTAATTAACGTTTAAAAACAGCGATATGCTCTTGTTGACGCGTTGAAATGTAAGTTTACTGTGAGTGACGCAATAAAGTTTCAAAATGTGAGGGAAGGGGAACTGAACACCTTGTGTAGCGGTCTCCGCTCCTGTCGTTTCCCCACCTTCGTGGCCAGGAACCACGAATCCCCCTGTTTCTTGGCTTGGCCATGCCATAGCTGAAGCGTGATTTTTTACTTCCTTCAGGATGGCACTGGTGCTCTCTTCCAAATTCTCTGAACGTCGACGTTTCCACGGAGTTTGGACCTTTCATAAATTTTTTCAAAATTCAGGTATCTGAAAGACCTCATTTATGTGCGTCATCCAGAAGGCACTTTCTTATTGACTTTCATCCTGGATGGATTTTAGTTGTATAAGGTGTACAGTGCTCCGTACTTGAAATGGATTTAGTGCATTAAAAACGTTTGCAGCATTTGACTCAGCGAAGTGTTCCAGCATCGTCGTTACCCGACAGCCTCACTTCACCTGCCTCAGGTGACTCTGTCAACGCTCAGGTAAATGCTTTATATGTTTCGCTTCAAGAAGAATTCGTTACCTCATATTAGATCTGCATTTGGTCCTCGCGTTCACTGCTTCTTAAAAGCTGAACAAGATAACTTAGTGATTGTCGCTTTATCGCTTGTCTGCTCTCAAGTTCTGAGCATTTCACCTCCATGAACCCTCTATCCTCTTTCTTGTTCACGTATGGCCGCAGGGAAGTGCAGATGTGCTTGTGGTGGAGGGAAAGTTTATGGTTTATATATAGGTAGGTAGATATGAAGCATAAACATGAGTTTGCTATGGTTTGACCCCTGCTAGGATGCTTATCACTGAATTTTAAAATCATGATCAGAGACCATATATTCAAGTTCCAGCCGGATGCAGCACTGGATGACGTGATCGAGAGTCTTGCTGGGGAATCGGAACGTGAAGATCATCCAAAGGAAATGATCTCACCAGTCAACGCACATGAAGAAAAGCAGCAAAATGGAGGCCACGATCATATGGCTGTAAGTAGCAATCACGGTAACTTATCCAAACAAGTAGCGGCATTTATGCTTATTTAATTAGGGAATTGAGGTGGAAAATCAATAAGCCACCGAATTCTTAAATAAGTTAAACTATTCTCATTGAAACCAGAACAAATTTGCCGTTACTGTGGTTAAGGCTGTTTCCGATTATTGAATCACTGCTGTCACCAATAATGATTTGTGAGATGTGTTCTCTGTGTGACTTATTTTGGAATACCAGTGAGCATCTTTTAGTTTTTAACGTATTAGAGGCTCTACAAAGTTTGTCAATCATGGCTATTCTACCAGAAATCATGCCAAGTTGTTAGATGTTTCAGGCGCAGCACGCGATGGAAGACGAGGACGCACAGGTGTTGTATATGCCACCGGTGACAGGTGGGCCGCGTATGCGTGCAGCGGCTACGCGACCATCGTTCGGTGGTGCGGTATCGAAGCCGAAGATCTCGCAGCCACTTTACTTTGATGTAGTCTTCGTGCCGCATCAAGGCGCACATCCTGCGCTCGTCGATGAGGCAGCTGCGAAAGCTTTTGCCATCAGTGTTCGCTCTAAGTACGTTTATGTTAAATTTTCTTGTTGAAACGAGGAGAATGAGGTGATAGGGAGGGACAGTTTAAAATGATTTTGGAGGTATGGTCGATCTGTGAAAGTAGTGCGGTGGAAATTCGATGCAGCATTCATAAATGGTTGGTTTGTGCTTGATGAGTAACGAGCTTGGGATTCTATTGGGTACCTCAGTCTAAGTGCCGGTGAAAATGTGGAATTTTTAGCTGTGACGGAGTAAACGGCCGACAGCGGTGAGCTATTGCAGCATTAATGATTACACGCCACTTGGAGTGGAATATGAGATCAGATTTCTCATCACCTTTTTTCGTCTGTGTTTACCTCTATCTTACAGCGTGTTTAGCTTTAACAGATAGTATTTCGCAAGTCACATGTGATTTTATGAATGCAATAAAGACATGCTCAAGTGAGTCGTTATCTAAAAGGTGCCATTCTCTTATCGAAATACTTGAGCTTCACCCGATTCTCCCCTGTTTTCTACAGCTTTAATATAGAACGTGTAGTTTGAACTCGAGTTCCGTCTGTTTTTTGCCGAAGTTTTCATTTCCTATCCTTATGAATATTTATATTTCAAACAACTGTTCAGTTCCGTAACAGCCTAATTCATTTAGCAATCAAATTTTTCTGAAAAACATTGATGATAATGGCAGTTATAACAACCTTAAATAGAGGAATAAGTTCTTTGCTGATCTAGACGTAGCTGTAATACAGCAATGCTTCATAGAGGACCTGCCATATTACACCGAATGAGGTTTCACTGCTCAAACAAAAAAATCAATTTATCTATGCTGCTGCTTTGTTTCTTTGGAGGAAGAAAATATCGTCGTCGCTGTGTTGTGCCCCTTGGAAATGACTTCTCCATATATCGATTGTGGGCGGAAAAATAAATCTGTGTCGCGTGTTTAAACATCTCCCAAAAATTTTGGACTCCTTATCACTCCTAGCGGTTTTCTTCTCCCCAGGAGACAGATTAGTTGAAACGTAATACGCTTTGAAGTTCCACTTCTATTGAAGCAACATGAAATCGTTACAGCCAAATTGCTATCGTTCATCCTTCATTTATTCGTAAAATTACGACTTTATTATTTGTTGTTTTTTAAAGGCGATACGTTCTGAGTGGGAAAGAGTCGATTAAACCGTATATTCTGGACGGTTTTGTTGCTGCAAAGATCGTTTGGAATAAACCAGGTTGGTATGCTCATGAAGACGTTTTCTCATTTGAAGGATTCCTCTCGTTTTTTGGACAGAGGTTTTCCATTTTGTAAATGGCTTCATTGCAGTTCTTGAGTGTTGAAAAATAGGTACGAAAGTTACCGCTGAATCGCTGGGCAATTTTTGTCAGTCTATCTTGCCTTATCGGATAGCTCTCTTCGAGAGTGTGATAATTACTGCAATTGCATAAAAACAGTCGGTCATCGGTTAGAGTCAAAAAATGTGCTCGGTGGCCATCTGCGCTTAAATATTGACAATTTGGAGTAATATTTGTTTGTAGTGCTTAAATTAGCTCATTGCTTTGTTAGAAATTCAAGCAAAGAGATATTTTTCAGAACTGGAAATCGACGTAGTGCCCACACATGATAGCGACGATTTACGGGCGTACAATCAGCTGAAGGTATTGCCTTTATTTGGTCTTATAGGTTTTATAGGTTCCATTTACGAAAGAGTTTTGGAGTTGTATGGTGAAGTGAACAGCAAGAAAGGAGGAGGAGAGTTGGAGAATCGGCTATAGGCGATCTGCTTCACCCCCATGCATTTATTCCAAAAAAGTGAAGTGGTTTGGTTTTTCATCCCAAATCAATTTGGTTGCGATATTTAAGGTGGCGTTTTAAAAACACATGAGAAGCTTTCATTTCTGCTTCTCTCTGGGCGTTTACCTTTTGTTTAATCCCAATATTTATGGAACTGCTGAAATGAAAATGAGGGGGTAGGTGTTACTCGAGGATGGTGCTCCCATTTGAGAAGAGTTTCTAGTTGTAGTTAAGTGTTTGTGTGAAAATGAGGAGCATTTCATTTTTACAGTTTCTCGGGAAGCGGTCTTTTTTCCGAGAGAAGATTTGTCTAGTAATGTCACATCGGGCTACTGCATACGTTTTAGGCAGGCGAGATGTCTGAAGCAGGTGTTAATTTGCGATGTTCGGTGGAACGTTGCACGCTGAGGCTCTCGAGCGGTAACAGTGACGATGTTTGTGCGGCATTCAAATTCGAAATGTAATTCCCGCGATCCGACAGCAAATGCCAACTACTTGACAAATGTAACGCGCTATGCATTTACTTTTTCAGTTATCTGTATTAGGCAGGTTAATATTCCCACTTTGAGGAGGTAGGGCTATGTCGTGGACATTATCCTCATTGTATGGTCGTCATCCACGTTCACGAATGAAGTTGTTAGGCTCGATTAGTTTCAGCATTTCGTTAAAGTGTAGCTCCATTTCATTGAAGGACGAAGGGTTGTTGGGCTTTGGTAACATTTACCCATTCGTCGTAGTGTAACGACTATCGTTTCACTTAGGGCAATATAATTGGAAATCGAGGTTATAATTTTTTGCAAAAAATTCATACCGTCTGACTGATGCATTATCTGGGATGTTTTTGCTATTGCTGTGAGCGTGAACGAGCAAAAATATACTCGTTCGTTTATTTTGAATGCACGTTCAGCGTCAGCAGTCCACTGATTGAAACTGTTTAGGTGCTTTAACTTCAGTTTTTATATTGTAGCGAATGCAACTTTTTTCATGTTACCGCATCGAACAAAGAAACTGCCATTCGAACTTGAGGAGTTTGCAGTTTATCAGTGTTGTGAGCAGTCGATTCCTTTCGTTGCTTTTTCATTTGGCTTAGCAGTCGCGTCCTCTGAATCCTCTTCATGTCGTAATTTTTTCCCACATTTTTGGGGAAAGAGGAGGCAGAGGGACGAGCAAACACGGAACCGAAACATATTTCCCTTTTATCGGAAATCCTTTAAAACATTTTTTAGAGGCGTGTGGTATTTCGTATCTGCGTTATCGTTGAATAGAGCAGCCGTGACTTGAGTATGATCGGCGTGTCGGTCGCTTCCTAAGGAACTTCCATATTTTCCGATTTCTTCGCAGTGTTAATCATCAGTTTTATACGTCGTTATTCCGAAGCGTTTTGTATAATAATTTCAGTTCTGTCTTTAAAACATATGTTTTTTAAAGACCATTTTTGCGTCTCTGCTCTTATCCATTATGTATACGATGATAAATGAGCGGTAAAATTCTCTGCACGTATTTAGAGTTGGAAAACCACCGGGTTCCTTCGTATCAACGGTAAGAGGTTCAGCTTAGATAAAGCGATGAATCAACGTTCGAGTTTTTTGAATTAGTGCTTAAATTAATGTTGATGACCAGCACATGAAAAATTTGTCTTGAGATGACGTAATCGCATGCGGGAGCGATCGGCATCCCGAAAGTACGCCTTCTTATGACGGCGAATTTCTTCATAGATTTCATGATCCGATCAAAAATGTGAAATTTTGCCGTTAGAATGAAACTTTCTGGCTGACTAGTCCTCGAAAAACAATGAGAATTTCTTACCTCAAGAAATTCTTTGATTATATATGAAAACGATGTCTTTCTAAAAAAAAGTAGAAGAAAATTGCTGTTGTTACAGGAAAATGGGTTTCAAACGATGCGTTTGTAGCTGAGAAGTGCTCACTTATCAACGACTGCAATTTGATTTTTACACTCCCGGAAGTGAATTTTGTGTTGTATTTGAGCTTGAATAGGACGTCGTCGACGAGTTCCTTTGTACTTTTCAATCAGCCTTGTTACTCGTCTTTATTTTCGTTAATTTTTAAACGGTTTCTATTCTTGCAGAACTTTTCTGTACTCTTGAAGCGGTCCTAAGCGCTGTTTTTAGTCTCTTCGAACATTGCCTATTGCGTAATTATTGGAGGTCTTCCGTGCACACCACTCGTTCTCGACGAGACGCATTCTGCAGATCGGATGTTAGAGCTGACCATGTCACGGACTGTCAGGGTTGTTTCTCAGGCACATCTAGATCTAGCTTGTGCAAGACTGGTTCAGATAAAAGAGGAAATAAGTAGGTCAATTTCAATCTGTGCTATCCTGACATCGAAGTTAATTTATTTGGCCTGATTTTGAACTATGAGCCTCCATTTAGAAATCGGAAATCGCTTTGGCTGCAAACAAATCAATCCATGCAGTTTGACCGTCCACTAGTCCAAGGCTATTTGGACGTTTTAATCAGAAATGAATCGACGAAGTCGACCGAGCTAACCAAAGTTTTTCTCAGCGATTTAACTTAACAGTTATGAAAATTAGGGCAAGCAACACGATTTGTGTGTATCTGATGGCGTTTTGCTGATTTCTTTGATTCCGATGTATAACTCGTCAGCGATGCTTGCTGAATGAAATGTACTCGAGTGGGCCCTTAAAGTTCATCGATTTGTATGAATAAGTTGCGACATGTTATGGCGAGATCCCTTAATTTATTGGCTTATTCGTTAAGTGAAGCTTCTCGTCAAATATTGTCATCGTTTAGCTTTCAAACGTTTCCAACGTCCGATAAAGTTCATTGTTGGATATCCTTTGAAGCCTTTTCTCAGTGAAGAGCCGAAGAAAGAGAGGCGGCTTGTTGGCGATGCTTGAATTCATGACGTATTCGCAATGTTACTAACCGTAATTGTGCTACATTGGTTGGGAGACAAAGGGGGGTTGTAACGCAATCAGTAAACGAGATAAATAGGGGACCAAACAAGTTGGATAACGTCGAAAATGGGATTAAAAACGTGCGCAATTAAGGTTCAACCAGGCGAGGTGCTCTTTACATCAGATGTTCGCATTTTTAGGTGATGACGATGGAGCTAGCATCGAAGGCCAAATCTGATGCTGAATGTGCAAGGGACACGGTTAATGAAAATTGTAGGCAATGGTTGAAGATCTGTTGGGGGACTGGAGGTGAGCGCGCCCATTTTAGACCTTGCATTAACGAATGATTCTTATGAAAGGGGATGAAATGTCGGAGTGATTAAAACCGTTCAGTCGGACTTTCTATTTTATTAAAAAAAAGCCAGGAATGTCGTTTATATTGCAAACCGTGGTTACGACGACCAACGGTTTGTATAGTATTTTCGATGATAAACTTCCGGCTCTCCAGATAGTAATTTAGACATTGGAGCAGCCGTTGTGATGTCGAAAATCCGTCGGACGACTTTGGGCCTTACGGGGTGTGGTTGCAAAGCAACAGGGCTGAGTGAGGAAGGAAGGTCGTCGGGGTATCCATTCCCACAATAAGTCGTCTGCGACTTGATATCCATCCTGCCGGATTTTATGTCATTGATATTTGTCAACCAATCATTCCCACTCAGAGCATCAATGATGCTGGACGGACGGTTTGTGACCGCTGATTAGACAACTTGGCGTGGTCAGGCTGAGACGTGCCATACAGCACATTCTGGGGGCGAGGGTCGCGGGAAAAGTCCCGGCCATTCTTTTAAGCAGAACGAGGGTAAATCAACTCACTGATATCCAACGAGGAGAGGGCAACACTGAGCCCGCCGAAGTGGAAGCGATATGAAGAACATTTACCGTTAATGTTTAAAACGAATTAGGGGAACTGCAACACCTAATATGCGATACTTTTGTTCTGGGCACTTGAAAGATAAAAAAGGGGACGGGTTGACAAAGACCACCGCCTTTGTGTGCAGCGACTCTTGTGGTGAGCAGAGAGACGGATCACGTATCCCTTCTCACGTTCGTCATCAAGCAGACGGGAAAGTCTGCCTAATAAACAAACAAATGTGCCTCAACAAGCTAGAGCAAGGAGGCAAGAGATCGAGCACGCTCTTGTCGCCGATTTAAAGATGTCTGTGAAGAAGCCAGTTGAGGTAAAGAAAGTGAATTCGAGATGAAAGTAAGAAACCTTTGTTTGAAATGTAAGCTGACCAATGGCAGAAATATTTTACTCTTTACTGCGTACATTGTGGCTATTTAGCCGTATATTGTAGTATGAAAGGTCAAGTTATCAGCGTCAGATCACATCCCTCATCACATGAGTTTGCTCATAATTGCGGCGAATGCTTCATTAATAAGTACGACTCCAGAGGTTGCAATTGATATGTAGCTGCATATCAGGTATAGACCCTCTATCCTTAGCATAAAGTGACCAACGATGGCGAGCAAAAAACTGCCCAATACTGCTGAAAACAGTGAAGTTCAAATCGACACCTGATCAACAGCGTTCTCAGCAAACGGCAGTGAACGCTACTAAAGAATACTTTTGAGAAATACAACATGGAAAGGTTGTGTGTGGATAGGAGCAAGCAAGTTGCATACCGTTATAAAACACATCTCTAATTCATCCATGGCTGTTGTTGCGTTCTGATTACTGCCATCCAGAAGGTATGGAAATGACTAATATATGACCGCTCCTCCCTTTAGAATGACCTCAACGGTGATATGTCGAAAATCACCCAACTTCACTGACAAAGTCAAGTATCTTTGAAACATAACATTTGCGTAAGTTTATTCCAAGATGAGCATTCGGATGACCACTGATCCGAGAATTATGATCACGTTATAGACTGTTTTTACGAACCACATCGATCCCATGATGCTTTTGTCACTTTGCTCTTAGTGCTGGCTTCCAGAGTCCCATAATATCTTCGTGGGAACACTCGCGTTGCTCCTCCAAATATTTCACCCTGCTCTCATTGATGTCACCACTGCAACCACTGAGGATGCATGTGCCGTGCTGCTTCCCGCAACCTCAGCAAAGTGATCAGCTGGTATTTAGCGGAAGCGAATGATATCATCAGAACATCGTTCACAAACTTTTTGGAGTTCTTCTGAATATGCGTCCACCAGTTATGCCTCGCAGTTGTTCCATTCTCCGTCAACGACAACAGCAATGCGTAGTTTCTTGGCCTCAATTCATCCATCCATCCTACACGCATTCCTTTGCCGCCAATAAACTCTGGTTCAAACCGACCACCTTTAGCACTAGAGTTAAGCCATGCACAATTAAGCCGCATATGACTCGTATAAGGCGTCCTGCACAACTGGGCATATGCCACCTAAGAGGAGGAGTCTGTGGTCCCACACATCCTTATCTATGGACACGTGCTGGTGCATCTAATTATTATACGAGAGCCAGTGCAAGGGACAATGGTACAGACACACTGAAGTGGTGGTCACTTTTAGTGTGGAGTCGAATTCGAGAAGTTGGTGAGCAGAAGCTGGGTGCTTTCATCCGATAGGGAATCGATTTAAGAAATTCAAGATATATTCCAGTCCGTATGCTCAATGGGATTCGCTGCACCGTAAGTGGATGGTTCCATTCATAGGTACCTCACGGCGCTAGTGGTCCGCTCATAAATGCATAATTACTTAATAAGCGACATGTATTCATAAGAAATACATGGATGAACTGTGTGCGGATCGAACACGCGCCGCAGTTCAGTTACAGCGTTCAGAGGTGTGCGCTGCTCAAATGTAGCAGAACCACATCTGCTGTCACTAGTTCGCTGAATGCAAAAACGCCAGCACTAACTGAAAGCACTTCGGGAAAGTTCGCACCACCCTGACGCCTACAAAGCTAAAAACGCAACGTTCGAGAATTTTCAAGTTTATCATACACCGCAAAAATTACAAACCGAGCATATATGGGAGTTTGTATCCGAAGTCGTTGGAAGAAAGGAGCTGTTTGAAATCATAACGGCCATCGATATGGTAATACCAACGGTAACCGGTGTGGTAAATATTTAAGGCATGCATAGTGACCGGGAATAAAAAAGAAATTCCCAAGCGGTCGGATTCTGAGTACAATATTGCAATCTGCAAAAAACGTCTCGTAATGCAGGTCGGAGGACGCGGATGGAACGATCCAACTAGAGATGTCCGACTAAACGTGACCAACTACAATCTTAATTATGCAGCTATGCACGTTCGACTTATATGGAGCCGAGGGCACTCATGAAAGGCCAATAAATTTATGATGTCAAAGAATCTGCAGAGTCAACTACCCTAATTCGAGTTTGGCGAATTGGACAGCAAAACCCATTCCGGAAAACATTTCATCTTTTGAAAGTTGGCAGTTGCGTAAAGCATTTAGAAAGTCATAACTCGCGGAGGCTATATTTGAGTAATGAGCTTTCAAAGACCGCACACGGTAGTTGACTTACTTGCAGCAACAGTGCGACCAACTGGACAACGCGCATGTAGTAAGCAAGTGTGGCATAGGGTTCGTTCAAGGATTTGTGAGCGGCCATTTTGAAGACGCCTCCTGAAATGAAACTAGTCTATTTGAAAACAGTATCTCAGCTCAATAAATAATGTTCTTGTGGTGTAAAGTCGGAAGTTTGGCATACGACGTTTGTTCCTAATAGTATTCACGACACGACCAGTCTCATAGTTAACTCGCTATTCACGACTCACTACGGCTGCTCGAATGCGAAGAGGACAAAGAGGTTGTTGATCGGCGGCTCAGTAAATTGCCATAAACATCAGCAGTGACGATCCGAAAGGCTCGCGACTGTTACACTGTAACTTCGACTGTGAAATTGGATTTCGTGCCTTGTTTGTTATCTCGCTGTCGATAGATTAGCGTAACGTCGTTTTAACTGTTGCTGCTAACGCTGTCTTCGTGAGAGAACTGTCCTGTGCAAAGTTGTTTCCTTTCTCCCTCAACTTTTAGGTGCCGATGTGTGCTGCTGTGTATGTGCGTGTGTAATCTGTCGTTATCTTTGAGTACTGATCTTAGGCTCTTTGTTTGCAATGGTACACATGGCCGTTGACGGGCTGAGTGGTGATCGTCTGCTGGTTATGTGCCCGTTTGTCGTCGCTTTATTCAGTGTCTAAATGTCATAGTAAAGGGTTTAATTACCCAAGATTGAGGTTAAGCTGGACAATGGGAGTGGGTAGTTGAGCCGCGACCTGTCTGAAGGTGGAAGATGCGACTAAGCGTTAGGTAGTTAGGCTCGCTTTGAGACGTGTCAGGTGAACGCTGGTTCGGCAGTGAGCAGTAGCGCAAAGATGAAGTGACGTTGCCACCAGAGGACTAGCTGTCTAAGCCGTACAACAACCACCTTCTGACGGTAAACTTATCGCACTTCCGACTGTTGTTTAGGGCGTCAACAAGTGAGCAGAGAAACGGTGAAAAGTGTCATATTCGAAAGGAGAACGGTGAGCTTTATTTGGTCGACGCACGTCGGTTCACATCAACAGTCTGAGCACGGGTGTTGCGATATGAAGTGGCTTCGTTGTTTATTTCTGTGCTATACAATTTATGTCTCCTTGCGAACCTTTGGGGACCCACTAATTTTTATTGGCCTCTCACACTGAGGTCATTACAGAAAGCAGTAGTTTTATCTCAGTGGGAGGTTTACGTAAGGAGCCTAGTTCACCTAAATGACGAAAAGAGGGACAGTTTCCAATACGTGCACACGACCAGCTAAAATCCGCCTTTTCGTTGTCGCGGATGCGTGATCCTGAAGCACTACACTGATAAATACGGAACGAACGCTGTGCTGACGCTAATCCTTGAAGCTTAGGCTCATTTATTGACTATCTAGTGGTCTACATGGACATCCAGGCTGATCCATAAATTTTTAGAGGCGTCGTGCCACTTTGTGGTTAATCTGTCGATATAAAGCTGCGGTTGCGGGTTATTTCACTCAGCTTTGCATGCAGCCGATCAATCATGTGCATCTAAGATTTTGAAATGAATTACCTTTTCGTTTTTTTACGTCTTCTTGCGAAAGGAGCGAACTTTTATGGAGATTTTTATGAGCTGCTGGATCAGTTAAGGTAAGTATATATTATCGTGCATATTTGCTTACTCATCGGCAATTTGACAGAGGGAAATTAAAATAGCGCATATCATCCCAGACTCTCAAGCTTGCTTCCACACGCGTCAAGCTCATTTCTAGTAAAAAAGTGTGCAAATTCTCATGAAACATTCTCATTTCTCTACTTCCATGTTTGCGCATGAAATGTGCTCGCAAATGTTTGGTTAAGAGCGATCTCGAAGTGAATCAAACAGTAAACGAAACGGAAAGAACCAACCGCTACCTCAATGAAGCTCTCGAATGTGCATCTTTTTGCGACTTGCTCAGAGAGTATGTAGCGAAGAATGAATGTGCATAATTTTGCGTCTATGCAAACAAAGAACTTGGATACTATGTATGACTGCACTTTAGGCGTTATTGTGCTGACGTGCCTAGGTGATGCAAATGACTTCAGAACACGCACATATCGGCGTCATGACTCGGCAGTACTATATTCCAGTTTGCTAGTGTTGAACAACTTGATTTTCTGGCATGTTTCCTCACTTATCTGCGCGATTGATCACGGACTGGTCAGAAAAGAAGACCGTGATCACGACGGCGACTGGGGCGATTTGTAATGGGAGTGTCCGCTTGATCAGCGAGAGAATCGCGTCCAGTCCATACCTGTTACAATTGCAAATTACTGTAGACGACGCACCCAAAAGGCAGTTCTAGTGAAGTCCTTTAACCGTTGCATTTCGTCTTCTTAAGAATCACTGATTTCGCCAAAGCGGAACTTGTGCCCAAGAACAAGGAGGAAGCCACTGTCTACATGAATAAACCAAAACGATGAGGGAACCTGGTGTTTCGACAACGGAGGAAATGACTTTGTGATCTCCGCGAAGAAATGTGTTAAAAACGTCGCAGTCCGACTTAAACAGGAGTTTTATCCTTGTTTGGAAGAATTTTATGGATCAAATTCGAAGAATTCGCTTGATTATGTGATGCTTTCAGGTTGTTAACTTTCAGTTCTTTCAAAGTGCATAACTAGCTGACTGTTGCCTCCACCTTTTCATGTGTCGCCACACTTCAGTCGTTTTTCCGCTGTTCTCCTTGAACGTTCGATTCGATATGTCTATTTATAAGACGAAGCAACTATTCGTCAGTAGAGTAGGTAATGGACAGCGATGATACAGTCGTCAGCTCGGCTGCGACCGCACATAGTGGGAATCCTAATTCCACTGGAATGTTCAATTTGCCTCTCTTTCCATACGATCTGGCAACCTTCCACTTGTCTCCGTCTGCGATGACCGTCTTCAGCATTAACGCATCCACCAAGCGGCTGAAAAGGTTGAGGCAAGGGTTGAAATAGACCAATTCATCCCCCCTCCTTCCCTCCTGCTCCGCTGCTGCTAAGAATTTACCATCTGGGCTACAACGTCTTTAGCACGAAACCGCTATCGGAATGGAACATGTCATTGCCTTCTCCAGAATATGAACGATTTCATCCGGAGAAAGATAAGGTCGAAGCAGTATGACTGAAGGGAACATCACCTTGGCTAAGGTGAGGCCGTTGTAAGTCCCAACGTGCGACACGGTCTGCTGCTGTATGTCATAGCGAAGATGAGGGAAAACGAAATTTACCTCTACCGCGCCGACCTCTGCGCGCCTCGTAAAATATCCTTGAAGAGACGGAGATCGCACGGAGTGCAATGCAATATTAATTGAGGGGCCCACAACATGCGGATATTTTAAAAACGGCAGAATGCAAAATGCAAAAAATTCAACGAGTTATATGAACCGACGACAGCAATGGTTATTTCAAGCCCTCCTGCTGTTTTAGTGCTAAGCTCAACATGAGATGCATGGCCGTAACATCAGATGCCTTCTAACCTGCTACCTATACTTAACTGCTCCACGCGCGAGGGAGAAACAAGAACCATATCGCACGCGACCTCGCGCCATGAAGCCGGACCTGTGTGCTCTACTTACCACTCGAGCTCACACAACACCCCTCTCAAATGACCTGTGGTGTCACAGTTGACTTCGCCATAATAAACTAAAGGCAGATTTATTATTTTTCTCCATCTTCATTAAATCACAACCGAAAAAATACCTGTTGAGCGGAGCTCAGCGAAAATAAGGAAGGCAACCATCAAACGAATTCATATATTTGGGTTTACTGAGGCACAGTAACGATCCATATCACAGCATTATTCCATTGGCATAATAATTTCTGCAATGATAATAAACACATCCAACATGCGGCACTTAAAACTAACTAAATATGTAAAACCTTGCTTTCAAATCCAACAAAACTGATGTAAGGCTCACTTCAAGGATTTCCTGCGATACTACACATATTACTGATTGGCAAAAGGCCAAACACCTGGTCGATTGGGAGAATCGACATACTCGAGTTAAGCTAGTTAAGGACACAACCAATCAATTGGAAGGTTGCTCAGGTAATTTACTGTTAAAGTGGATAAATGCACAACTCCCTGGAAGCATCGTTACGTGGTGGGCTTGTCTAGCACGTTGTCCACCCACAACCATTTCCCTCTAACCATCCTCTCCCCCACCACTCTTCAGTAATAAAGGTAACATTTACCTTAGTCAGGCATCTTTTCCGTTAGAATCCCACCACTTGCGCCGCTAAAAGACCTCTAATAACGCGTTTACATCACATATAAAAAGAAAACAACAGTGGGACCGGGAACACAATCAAAAATTAAGAAATCAATGAAAATCCCATATACAAAAACCATTTCGATCACGGAAAAACTGCACGACTCGAAGGTGAAACCTGGAGGAAGCATTAGGTTGTTGGACGCAACCAAACTGAACACAACAACAGCTTGAAGCCATTAGACACTTGTGAAGAACAATCGAATGAACGACTTCTCTCTTTCATGGTACCAACCGCTTGAGGCAATTATTATTTTACCTTAAATTTTATTATTTCATTTTATTTTATTTTACCTTATTTTATCTAATCTTAAATTATTATTCAGAAGCAAATTGTTTACGCGCATCTCGTTCTGATGGACTTTTGGAAGGGGAAATGATCCATAGGACAGTTTAAGGCACATTAAATGATCACCGCAGCGCTTAGTTCGTCCCGTCCACGGATCGCTAAAATGCTTCGCGTCAAATTTATAAACTAGTGCATACACCTCGTCAATAATTTCGTTCTCCTCAAATGCGCCCACATAGATCGCAATATTTGTACGCATTCATCATTGCACTTATAAGCATTAGTAGATCACATACTGAAGGCAGATATCATCTTAAATTCAAATAACATGTGAAATACAATAAAGATATGCTATCAGAACTCAAAGAACAACTCCTGAGCAAGCGCACTTAAATCCCAAGTAGTAAAGGTAAGTGGGTGCAAATAACCAGAAAACTATAGGCCAGTAACGATTACTGTCAGCAAGCGCAACAACTACATCCAACCCCACTTCCACGGCTAGATTTACTGCCACCGGCTTGACGACAACTTTACCGTACGAGGTAAGAAAGACAGAAGAAAGAAAGACAGACAGTGTGCGTGTAGGGACAAGATGGAGTGGTGTTTGATTTCCCGCTGCCAGTTACCTGTCGAAACGGATCCCACGATTCTTACTCCATCTGATCGGCGGAAACAGTTGACGATCTTGTCGTGGTAAAAACGTCGTCTGATAATAGCGTCGATGGGCAACTTCACCAGTGCTTCTCCATAACACCTTTGTTCCAAACGGTGACTATGCTGCGCATAATCTCCCCTTCTTCAAGCACCAAGAAACATAGTACAATCCTACAAGAGATATCACAGTTGAAACACCCTTGTCGATAGCTAGCTTTGTGTCCGACGCTTTTGATGGTCCCTAACAACTGCAACATAATAAATCGACAACAGACAACAAAGTAAAACGGAGAATAATGGCATAACAGGGAGGGGCCTGGATTAGAACCGCAACAACTAGCAAACAGCGTTTAAACACAACACAGCGAACATCACGACCAGAAAATTATAAAATCTGCTTTAGAGGCCTAGTTGAATGTCGAATTGAAACTGAATGCTTTACTCCTCTCTTACTGCATTCGAAGCTGATAGTCGCCATTCTGTGTGACGTACCGCACCCATGGTAATGCCTGATAACCGCTCTTCTCGATTATCTTCAGATACCTCACCTGAAAGAAGCAATTACACAATATTGTTGGACTTCAGTTACTTTCATTTGTGAACCATTTATTAGTGGTGCTGACTGGCCGATAGTTGGCTCCAGTCTTCTATTCGTTCGAAGACACAACACCACTTAACGCAGCCTTTTTTACAAAAAATCATGGTGGGTCTTGCTTCAGCCAACGTCAGTAAGCGTGCTCAACGCGGCTTGAAACATTTTTTAAAAAACGTCACTTAAGTTATGAACAACGGTTTGAAGATTCAAAAACTGTTCGCCATTTATTTATCGGCAAGAAACGAACGCTCACTGGAAATCCACCACTCTAAATTACACCTACAATTATGGCCTATAATTATCTTAATCAAATAATTGCCCCAAAGGATTAAGACGGCGTCACCTGAATAAAAACACCTCGTAAATTCTACTTGCACCGGAAATTTGAAACATTGAGGAAAAGAAAGATTCGTTATCATTTCAAATTTCTTCGATGTCATTTGAAGAAGGGTACGAAGCGAATCCCTCATCCCCGTTGACTTACAAAAGCTTACCAATGGTGTTGGCAGGGCGGCGGTATGAAACACATCAATTTTATTATTGCCACTGTTATTAGTTGTAACAATAACTGTTATTACTTGAGAGGACTGAAAGGAGCGAAAGGGCTGCTAAATGCGGTAAGAGAAGACACTTTCTTGCAAGAAAATAAATGCTGCTTGTTGTCAATGGCGGCTCCCATCACAGCAAACGTCATTATTGCAAATTATAAACAGTCGCGTGTAATAAACATATAGCCTGCAGCTCCCCTTCACCACTACACAATAAGCGCCTTCGAATCTCTATTAAGCGATGCTTTCCGCATCGTTTCATTCGGGAAGCGATGAAGAAAGGTTAAGAAATGATGTTTTAAAACAATCGAAGTAAAAAAAAGAAATACAACAGCCAATGATATCGAAAGACACATGCTGCTTGCTGAACAACTTCACACCTCATCAGCCTAAATGCTCGTGGCAACAAACCAATGGTCACTGGAAATCCACTGCTTTAATCTACTTATGGAATTTTGAGTTACTGTAGGAACTCCAATTTAATTCTTCGAAACGCGCAACACGGGATGCGCACAACGCCCCCAGAAAAATTCGTTTCAAATTCATAACGATGCATACAGTAAACAAGGGAATTGGAGCTTCTATTTTTCAACTCTATCAATGGAATCAGATCCCCTCTCCTTGAAACAACATTCTCATTCAGTGAAAGTGCGATATTAAACGCAAAATATGCCACACACAACAAATAAGCGAATGACTGCAAAACCTGAAGACCACTCGTCGTAAAATAAGGGATTTCAAATTTCACGGTGATCGGTGGTTTCCCTTCATTCTCCTCACTCGAGATCGACGGCAAACTGAAGTGCGCTCGCATAAGATATTCGCGACCACCTGGAAATACAGAAGAAAATACCTAACTAAGAAGACTAATGAAATATGACAACTGGTATACATAACTTCATGCTACCTCTATAATAAATAACTGACAGAAACCAATTAAATTCTCGTTATTCAATAAAGCATTTGCGATGGGATAATTGTGTTATGTTAGTGGTTACGTTGAGCAATTAATTCAAGCCGAATAAGCCGATTCAATTATTCGCCACTGTCTTTTAAATCGAATCTGCATACCCAATATTCTAATTCACACGTTCGTAATTAGACTTCGCTTATTCTAAAACAGCGACCGAAACGAAAGAGGAAGCCAACCTGGGAAACTGCGAATCGTCCAAACGAAAGCGTTCAGTTCGGGGACGTACTTCACCGAGCCAACAGAGGTTTTAAACTTTGGTGAATCGGCATCGCTCGGTACCGGTATTATCACTTCCACATGATTCGCTATCGACTGTTTCTTGAACTGCGATTTCGCCTACAAATCGAATGTATCACCAGTGATGAAGGAGCACGCGACCAATATACAATGCAACCCCTTAATCTATATCGAGATGGGACATTCAATTAGGAAGAGCAAATATTTCCAGAAATCCCGATAACGGACACGGCGAATCTTCTAAAAATCCCTCTGTTGAAAAAAGCAAAAAAAAATGGCTATTAGACGCAATATGATAAAAAGTCAGTGCGAATGCCAGAGAATCTGAAGAGACCTTACTCAAACGCCTGTGTGCTACAAATCCCAAGGGAAAACGAATGTTGAGCAGGGGTAACTCTAAGTTTCACTGAGGTCGTTTTTCATGGCTACATACGAAACAAACCATTATTCCACAACACTTAATTACAGCTTCTTTTCACATTCGCTCGACTATTTTCATAAATGGTCTAGCCGATATCAACGGCGAATATCTACTATGAGCATCAAAAAAGTTTTTAGAGTTCACCTTGACCATATATTCAACTCTGGAGTGCGCGTGCTTCTCTACACATGCCTCCACCCAAATCAACGGTTTTACGGTTGTCGTTAGTCGATAACTCATCAATTCGAATTCGCCATCTGGAGGTACGAAACTGATAGTGCGATCGTTTTCGAACCTGGACAGTCGCACACACTGGTGGAACTTCACATCCTCTAGCTCCACTGCTTTACCTCGCCCACCTCAACAAAGACGCATTATAGTGCATTGAAACAGTTAATCAACAGTCTAAATTCGGCAATCCAGAAGAGTTTTCCTTTTACTGACAAGCCTCGAATATGTGAAGCTCTGACTCCCAACAGGAAATCAAAGCTTAAATTAGAAACTTGCAACTTCCGAACGGGCTGAAGAGATAAGAATAAGGAAAGGCCGAGGACTTAGTCTCTTTATTATCAAAATGTTGGCCTAAATTCACAAATAGTTAGCCACCCTTTTTGCTCCGGATAACAAAAGTTATTACGGCGTACAAATTTAGAGCATCTGCAGTTTAGGCTGCATGCAGCTCCAATAATACACTGCAAAAGCATGCAAGTGTCTACGTGAAAGGGTATGACCGAAGGAGGAGGGGAAAAGGAGAGTGGTGCACTACAAACGTGATGACAGAAGGAATGAACAGATGAAATAATATCTCGAGGCGGGGATACTTGAATACCTCAGTAATGTAGTAATAGAGCAGCATTTATAAACTACTTCGATATAATGTTAAATCATTTCCGTTTCAGTCGAGCCGGCTCACTCGATTCCTACCTGAGTTTTCTCAAAAAAAAAAAAAAACAAAACATATCCTATGATATCGTGGGTATCAGGCTGCCTACGCCACTCCCGTTTTCCGGCCAAGGAAGGCTAACACTGCTCAAAGGGAGAGCACCTCAACGGGAAGGACGAGTGGAGCTTTATTTTTCCCACTCCGATAGAACTATATATGGAGCAATAAAGGTTAAAGGAGATGTAGAAGGCTTACGAGAGCAGGTCTGGAAGAGAACCTTGTCATTGAGGCCAAGACGAAGTTCAGGCATCCCAGACAGCATCACTCGCATTCGAATCGATCCAACTATTTCACTGCGTAACACAGTGCCCATTGCGTTCGCCTAAACGTCCTCGAACACTTCATTTATGCAAAGAGCACACATAATCCTCCGATGTAAAGTATAAAATTCATCTAATCCTGAAGCTCACATATTTTTGTTATCGATATACATACTTAGATGAATAACCCACTGTATTAACTTACTTCGACTCTACGGTGCGACTTTCAACCGCGGCAGGAGGTATGCACGTGAAGCACTTTTAGTGAGAGCAAACAAGATACAAACGAGAGTCGATTCAAGGGCAATATGCACAATGACGATTTTTCGCGAAGCATGCAAAGAATAAAAAATTCAAGCAAAATTTGAGAGGGTGAATAAAATGAATGAACTGTGTATGTGGAAAACACCACTGACGACAAAATAAATCAAACCGGCAGCGTTTTGGCAGACGTCTTTCGAGTAATTTTTGAATGCTAGGAGATGAAAGATAACAAACAATTTGAGGCTTCAAATGTCCGCAAACGGATCCCATGGTTTCCCCATGGCCACAAAAATTCACAGTGAGGTTAAAAAGTGGTTTGCTTATTGACTGCACTGCACATAACTGAGGAAGTTTTAACTAGGAATAAACCAGAAGACTCAGTGAACGGAGATCGTTCCATCTATACGCAAAAACAGTTGTTTACTCATAAGACATATCGCCAACTAAAGTCTGCAGGCTTCTCGGCTCATAACTTTACCTTCAACAACTGTCGCATATTGGATTTCATTTTAATTTGCCCAAATTACTCTAAACATTAGCTTACTTCCCAGACTTTATGCACCAAAGGCCATAGCAAAACACAACAAAGGTCCGAGCAAAGAACAAGTTGCTGCGAAATAGCCGTCGGGGATACTGACTTAAACACATATTTTTGAACTAATGCAAGAATGGTAAAAAATGAAAAGCAGAAATAACCCGCCGATCTCTATAATGCACAGATGACATCCATCAAAAAATTCTCACTTCCCTTCCGCTCGACCGCAGTTATTCCTTCCGATCCCTTTCACTTTCTTCTGTAATCATCTATATTGCGCTCATTTCGTTTCAATCAAAACAACTTTTTAGCTGTTATGAGGCATAACGTCACAAAAAAAACCAAGGAAAAGAAACTCCTACCAGCATATTAACTGACTCGATAACATCAAGAAACACTTCATTCTTGCGATATTTTAGGCCATCAGAGCGCCACGAAACTGCATTCGTTACAGCCATTGGGGGACGAGGTGCAATATCAAGTGTGTATCGTTCCTGCGTTATGTACCTTAAACAGTATATTAAAAATGCATCGCTCAAATTTGCCTCAATTTTCACTCTGGGCTCGAAAATTTCTAGAGGACACCAACGAGTCTGCATGAAACTTGCTTCGGTTCGGTTAAAAGGGCGGCCTGCTAATCTCAACCACTTACGAAGTCGTAAGAGCAGACTCTTGCCGACTGATGTCCTAGTTTCAAATAAGCAACTTTTCTTGCAGCTTTATTCATGCAAAGCATACTCTCAGCCGCATCAGCAAGTTCAAACATCAAACAGCCAAAGCACTCTATAATTTCATATGTGCAGCAGTCTTCCAATCAACACCCTCGCCAAGTAAAACACCTTCATTCGATACCTATCCCTCCTATCGCATACTGTCACAATAGTTGTTCTTTACAACCTCTCCATGACATACGTGACAAACAGACAAAACTGCAGTGAACTCAACTCTGAATTCTTTTATCATAAAAAAACAAACTGAAACATGATGCATGAAAGTACGAGGCAAAAACTGCGAAACGAGGTTTGCGATCGATGAAGTTCGAATTCAGAATGCAGTACATAGCTCGTGATTCCTCCTTACCCCTTCCTTCATCCTCGCCGATGAAAATGTAAACTTTGATGTAAGAGCACAATATTTTCGAGGCCTCAGCAAACTCAAATTTCGCTTTTGAGCGAGCAGTGAAACTCTGGATGCTTCTAAAACTGAAATTTAAATTTTACAGAGTCAACTACACCGTACGAACACTTGAAGAATTGGATGAGAAGCTGTGCTTCGTCCCATTTCGCCCTCATCATCATTCCCATCTCCCTCCCAACAACTCCCTCGCCCTCCTCATTAATGATGCGTTTACCTCCACTTTAGCAATCTAATTAATCACCCACTTTAATGAACTCCGTACAGAATTATATGGTAAACACCACAATAAAACAAATCAGCAAGCCTTAAAATAAAAAGAGAGCTTGCCGTATCCAAATACAGACGAAAAAGTTGCAACTCCATCAAAATGCAGCTCCACAATTTCGAGATCTAAACATGAGAACTCACTCTTGAAGGATGCGGCTTTCAGTTGTCTGTGGATAGCCAAAATCCATCATCTCATCGAGTAATTCATAAATCACAACAAAATTGTCTCTAACTGATTCCTCCTCCAAATCCTGCAAAATATCTTTAAAGTGTCCCTCAACTTACCAATTATAACGTGTACTTTCAGTTCAATTCCCTGCTAATTGTATATAAGCAAATTGAGAAGATTAAAAGCTTTAAAGGCCTGTAATCATGATAACTAAATAACACAAAACCTTCGGTAGTACATACCATTCAAAAATTGTTGCGCAGCACTCATTTCTTTTCGTGGAAATACGACTGATGATAGACGTCGTAAAACTAAAACAACTGCGCCAATGCTTAAATTTATCTGGTTAGTGGTGACTGCAGTCACAGCTACGGCCAGAATTTCACTTTTTGAGAAAGCAAGCGGATGAAGAGGATTCTACTTCTTAAGCGGCGAGGAAGGAGGAGAGAGATTCCACTTATTCAGATAGAAGAGATTCCGTTTCCTGGATGAGAGAGAGAAAAAGAAGACTTTCCAACGAGACTTAGACTAAACACACGACATTCGAGTGGACTAAGAAAGCCGAAACCTAAGCGAGGTAATCTAAGCGAATATGCCAAAACCAGGCTAAAATCACCCATTGCTCCCCTTCCGTGCACCGCTGTTTTCGTTTTTTTAAGCGTTATATTTCCCTTCTTAACCCTTCTACTTAACATTATTTTATGGGATTTAAGCACTCTCGCATTTATCAACTAACCTTGAAATATTCGCTGAACACTTGAATACATTTGTAGAGAAAAGCGACCATCATCGCAACGTTGATATTCTTCTTCGCCACAGACACCACTGCAATAAAGGCTAACAGTTATGGGAACCGGCAGCCGTCGTGGCCGTTCTCAGCACTACAACACGACCGCTGAGTCGTGGCTTCGCCGTGCTTGACGCACATCTCCCCAGAAAATTCGCTTATATGAGGCTTCCTTTAGCAAAACAAATTTCCCAAACGGGAATTGGGGTTGGGTCGCAACGACTCTAGCTGAAGCACCGTGCCAGCAAAACGCCTAACATCGAAAGTGTATGTAACATCCAAAAAAAACGGTCAATAAAACGCTTACAACCCATTAATACAGTGCAAGATCTCGACAACGTGGATAAATTAACCGCTTCCTCCTTGGCAGAAATATTACAGCAAAACCAATGCGAAATCCTGTTAGACTTCATCGATTGCGCAGAACGGCTATCAGAACGATAATGATAGAGAGGGATGGAAGCACTTTTCTAGCCAAACAACGAATCTTTTGCAGCTGTGCTCATTTAAAAATCTCCTTTATCAATTACGAACTCATTTAAATGAGCTTTATTCTGAAAGCTCTGAATTTGCCCGTAATTCCGAGATAATGCTTTTTAAGCTAAAATATTTTTTCTGTTATGTTCGAAAATCCTGAAAATTCCTCCATTTGACGAGTTTACAATGTTGCCTTACATCAGCTTCTATGATTTCAGTCTCTTCTTTCTCAACTATTTTACCTGGAACCTTTACCTATATTTCCCCCAATAAGGGAAGTACAAACTGTGCTGAAGCACAACATTTATCTAAGCTACGAAAAAAAAGAAGGCCCATAAAACGACGTACAGAAGATATTCATATGTTTTACGTAAACGAAGCTGATCTCATTCTTTTGCAGCACAGGTGACATCTGCCCTTCATCTTCCTTCTCCATTAAAAGTGGCATAAATGAATCGATGGCCGACATTTCCACATCACCTCGATAGTTTCGTGACATTATTACCTTCAACATTGCAACCTTCACCTCTCAATAAACGACTATCAGTCCTTCAGATGTTTTAAACTACAAACGTCTCAGTGACTTCACCTGCATATAAGGCATATAAAACATATGTGGCATATAACAGCATATAAAAGTAGCAGCCATTTCACTGATCATTCGCCTGGCTGAGCACTTTACCAACTGCAACATCTATATTGGGCATTTACCAAGAGGTCAGCAACTTATAAACAAACAGCACCTGGATAGTTTACCATGAAGCACTTCGCTATTCATCCACTTATCTGCTCAATTCGATTTCCGATTCGTTCTCATGACCAATCTCGCTGATATTGTCTGAGTGATCAGCCAAACATATTTGTGGAAAGATTTAACGAAGATGTAGGTGAAACAAATCTAACGAAGAGCCAAAACGAGTTAAAGCATCTATCGCCTCATAAATCCTCCTTCGAGTACGCAAATAAACGCGACGGATGTGCAATTCTCAATGAAGCTGCAATTCCTTTGAATTCGCATAAAACAAGCAACGTGCAGCCGTGTGAAATTTGTACTACAGTTGCGGGCAACCTGCACTAGGAATACACTAAACACATTGCATGTAGTGGGAAATTTGCTATCGACCGCAGACTGCGTTGAAAACTTCAAAGTTCTTAAACGAAAGCATTTCCACATACTGCCTATGACCTCTCAAATTAGAAACCTTCAATAGTCACCAAGCACACGTCCAATCATGGCAGCGTACCGCCGACATACAAACTAGAAACATATTGATGCAACGAATAAACAGAGCAAAAGAACTCACATTCCCCTTTAGATCGAGGATGAAAATGGCCGAACAAGACATGACGCCAATGATCGAATATCAATAGAGCGCCTCTGTTTTACAGTAATCCTGAAACACCTGAATAAGCAGAAGTATGCGTTGCCACATATAATCACACATCAAAGACTGCTTCCAATATCAATTTCATAACGGTTTATGACCATTCCGTGCGGCCATTCAGCGTGCGACGATGATAACCATAAAGACGAAAGCGAAAGCAGAGTGCTGTCTTATCCACGTCTTGTGACTGTCAGTTATGATGGCATAGTCTGCTCAAAGTGATACGACGATGAGCCACGACGAATGAATCTCTGACAAATTTGAGGTGTAAGCTGCATAGAAGACAGTAAGGGATTTACAATGTCTATCACAAATGTATGTCGAGAGAAACGCTCCTCCTTGACGTCCTCAACGACGACGCACATCCCGTTTATCTCTATTATGCTTCCAGAACAAAGACGTCCGGAAACTATGATAAAGATAACGCTTTAAAAATTACAGCTCTTATTGTCAAATAATTTACTGCTGATTTCAACGCGATATATAAACGACAGAGTGACCGACTACCTCAACATTCTCTATTAACTTCCCTCTGTCCCACCCTCCCCTTCCCCCAACGACTGGTGTTTTCTTTGCCACTGATGACGCTCCTAAGACCTGAAATAACAACCGACCAATGCAGACTTCCCCTCGATTCCAATTAATTTTCCCGGCGGCGCATGTGCACTCTTTGGTTTATAGTGTTGCACTCTAAAACAGCGCTTGCTACAAGTAAAAAAGCATTGTGAAAAGCAAATTAAAGAAGGTATTACAGTATAGTCTACACTATTGGAAATTACTGTATGAGATGCAATGCAGTAAGGTGTTTGCCACACACTGATAAGACGGTGCAATTCAAAATAGAATATTCTGAATCGCAGTTTCCCTTGCCGAATCGCCGAGTCTAATGAGCTGCACGTGAAATGACTGGCCACAGCACAGCACACATAACAACGTCGACCAATAAACAATGCAACGATCTTTGAAGGAAACAGTGAAGAAAGTTTTTTTGATGGCTTAGGGGTTGAAAAAGTTGAAGTTGGCATGCTATGGACGGCTCTCGCAATTCGGCTTATCGGGCAGCGCTGAGAGTTTGAGCTAGCGGAAAATAACGAAACGTGCACTATGGCATGCAGATTTTTCTTGAATCTATCGCTCGCATTTGAACAGCTGCTCTGATTCGTTTCAGTGATCATCCAAGTGGAGAATGTCACTAATATTCAAAGAAATGGTGATCATCAAGAAGTGAAATGTCGCGATATTTGTAGAGAGAGTCGTAAAATTATCGCCTCTATCAAAGTCCTCAAAAAAATGAAACGAAACCCACGTTCGAGCTAACAAATTTCCTCCATTTCTACACATAGAAGAGCTAAAATGAGCTAACAAAATGCGATACACCTACCTCCCCTAATAGATCCGCCGCCCGGATGAACCCTTTCAACAACTGACCGCAGATGAACGCTCAAATCAGAGATGCGACCGATCATTTGCATAGAAATTAAATCGGGAGACAATCTAATTGCCAAATTAAATGAAACCACCAGCCAATGACACGGCCCTATGAGTGTGGGAAGATATTTTGTGGAGAGGAAATGCGAACTACAACGTAACTTCTTATGTACCACATCTCGACTCAATAATAACCTCGAAATTTTATAAAGAGAGAAAATTCGATGGGCAATTTTGAAGAAGAAAATAATCGCGTCCGGTTATTGCTGCGAAGCTTTCCGTGCCGTAACTTTCATTCCACACTCGTGGAAACTTTGCAACGCGACCAATGACAACTGCAAACTATAGTACAACATCGGATGGCATAACGGGATCACTCACTATTCGTTTGCAGGAGTTTTTGTTGGAAAAAAGGCACCGAATCGGTGGGAAATAGTTGGTGTAAGGTTAAAAGTATTTATTCAGTACTATTCACTGTGGGAGATGAGATGAAGAGGGGGAGAACGAGTTGCGATGGTAGCAAGCCGTGAGTTTTTCAAAGCTCAGCGTGGGATTGGTGTTCCTTTGAAGTTTCCTAAAATCAAATATTCCCCATCATCGACTTCCTATTGTCAGATCAATGAACGAATCGATCATGTGATCGATCAGAATCGCCGACTTTTCTTAGCGACAATATGTTCCCGCACAGCTGTTATTGATTCTTTTCAACCACAGACGAGATGGGACTCCACTTGAGAAGGATTATAATGAATTCAACAATAATCTGGCAAACACATCAGAGAGCCGAGGAATATGCGGGAATCGCCAAGTTGTGCAGTAAAATAGAGCGATTTGAAGCTGATTCGAAAAGCTTATCATTGCCGCATTGCCGCACAGTGCAGCACAACGGTGCCACAAAACGAATGCGCACGTGCAACCACAACACAAACCCCACAAAAGCAAACAAGCTCTATGCGGCTGCGTAACGGACCGATTTCAGCGTCATCCCAGCAACTCGAATAGACGTCCAACGATCGCTCACCTTCCAGGTAAGCCATTGTCGGCGTCCCTATTTCAATCACCTTCATTAGAGTGCACATACTCGGGACTCTCTGAAGTGATGCAAACGAAGCAAGCTTAACTCTAAGTTGGCTGATGACTACGTGGAGCACCTCTCACAGCGTCGAAATCCGCAATTTCTTCAACCGTTACGATCTTTCAAATCACTCTAGCCATGAACGGAAATTCCGAATAACTACGATATATTTGGACATCTGCGCCAGGCCTACCATCATCATTTTCTTGATAATAGGAACTGCGCATAAACGACGTTTTTTTTTGCTACGCAAAGATTTTCCAACGGTCTAGGTTATGGATGTGAGCACCCCACAAGTGAGCTGTCTTCCATTACAGTTTTGAAACAGCATATCAGATTAAGGGGAGGAGCAACTATGGGAGAACAAATCAACTGACCATCGCAGGAGGAAAACTGAGTTTCACGCACGCATATGAAACGACCTCAATTTCGTTAGGCTTGACGTCGTTTCGATTTTTGCCATCTATGTGAACAAATAACGTATGAAAAGATGAGCAATTTGTCTCTCATATTCGAAGCATTAACCCTCGAGTGGCGGCACATGATTCACAAGCCTAATGCCGCCACTTGATGTATTGCAGTTTCCATTCTCAACCAACTGCATACGATGCAATCACCGCTAACTATAGTAATGTACTTGCGAACACAGCACAGATAAACGGCAATCGAGTAGTTTTACCAGATTCTACAACGACTGTTAATTCCTTGTAAAATAATGTTTCCTCTATTTCATTAACCTCTCTCCCCATACATATAGTTTTGGATGACGATATCTTAAAGAAAGCCACACGGATGAAGTTAATTGTAAGGCCAGCAGATCCACTTAACTTCCGAGATTACTGAGTATCAATCCGGAAACATTAAGGAGGGAAGAAGGAGGATAGAAGATGCAATGAGGTCAGACGTAGTTAGGGTGTTAGCGCTGAAATTGGGGTGTTCGAAGCAGTGTGATAATTGTAGCACCGGTCATGCAAGTCATAAAATGACGCCGAATTCAACCGTTGCATGAAATTTCCGTCCCAAAACATCTCTAAACCACTCTGAAAAATAGAAAGAACAACACGATTCTCGAAGATATGGGAGTGATGTGGGAGTAATCCCCGCATAGAACGTTTGTTTACGGCACCTCAATGAAGCGAATCAAACACCTCAGATAGCTCACCACAAGTCAGCATGCAACTTTTCTCATCACACACAAATCTCCTTTTCAATATAAGCGTTCTATTTCCACACACTCACTACAAGTATAAACCAACGGTATCGAGCACACAATCATATATATATCCATGCATGTGAACACATAAAACGTGAAGAGGTCGGGAAAGTGGGATGTTCGGGATGCGTTGTTCGGACGCACCCAAAAGAGTACATAAGCAAAACGCATGAGGAGAAATTCAAGTGAACTCATCCGGTTCGGTGATAAACTTCATTCACGAATAAAACATTGAAGTTCTCTGAGAATTCCCTCTGCATAACGGTTAGTTCCAACATAATTCTGAGATACTCAATTTGTGACGCCATCACATGCAACATTTAAAATCCAACGAAGCATAACAACGGTTCGACGACACACAAAGGGGTAATGTGAGAAAACAAAAAACGAGAGAGAATGCCGGCAAATATAAAGGAAAAGAAAGAACTGATTCATATTTGGTGTTTTTTGTCGATTACCACAGCGAACTCTTAAGAATTAGCCTATGAAGAGCACAGATACACTCACCGATCGCATTCGAGTCGCTGCAAAACCATTCAGGCTCAATAAGAGGTTCCCCGAATTCGGTTTATATCACCCAATAAAAAAGAATATTTCTTAACGAATCTCCCACTGCCTCATTCATTCCTTCACCTTATCAAATTTTCACTCGTTATTACACTGTTCTCCCATATCTCGATACCTAAATAGTATTACTACTCAATAGGTGCAGAAATGGCTCCCTTCTATGTTCGACGAAATAACTGAACTATACCCAATGTAAGATTGTTTAAAGAACCATATGCTGAACATATGGAAACCTTCATAATCTCATAATGACTTCCATTACTAGGGAAGAATTGGAGAACATATGATGATGGTTCCGTTGGGGAAAAGTAAAATAAACTCTGAAAAACAGACAATAACGATAAAACTTTTTACCACACAAAACAATACACAACGCATTTTGCGGAATGCAATCATCAAGGCAATAAAAACAAAAGCAGAATAGCCTAGAAAATGTACCCACTATCATGAAACGTCTTATTCCCGGTGGTCCCCTAATCGCCCATCAAATTCATAAATCACTCATACTTTGGCCTAATCTAAGGGACTTTCTAACAAGGAACGGTGAAAATGCCAATCATCTTCAAACTATTCAAAAAATAAATTCATTAGAAAAGTAGCGCTGACATACACGACTTCGCTGAGCGAAATTCTTGTTCACCCATGTTCCACACACCGATCAAACGCGACCAACCCTCCTCCCCTTTAAGGCACCTCCACTTCCCCTCCAACTACCATATGATCATCACTTCATTCCAACCTCGACGAAACAATCGGCGCTTGCCAGTCTATTGGTTAATTTCTAAAATATTCAAATGAACCAAACTATACGAGCATAATCGCAATCGCAAACATTCATGCTCACTCCTCATGCAATGCACTCCTCAACAATCAAGCGGTTAACGCAACAAAACATCGGAACTTATGCACAGACACTCACATAACAAAACCATAAAGAAGCAAATTTCGTTCTTAGCGAACTATTTGACCATATCTGGCAGTGGGAAACCCAGTAGGATAATTTCAATTAAAAAACCCGGTTGACCAATAATTTCTCAAAAATATCTTTGAAGAGAGAGAGAGGGACAGAAACGGGAAAAAACGCTGATAGTTCCATCGATTTTCCGCACATTTCGAAGGGTCTCTTCTCGAAAATTTTCAATTCCCATAGGTGAGATGTAATTGTTGAGTGTAATAATGACACTCATGTTAATATTTATTTATAGAATCAAATAGCTATTAAAAAGAACTCCAAATTTCTACGTCCTATACAAGAGTTTTGAAATATATATTATAACAAACGAACGACTAAAAAAGTTGAAGTTCCGCCAATAAACAGCGTTGCATCAGTGCTGAAATTAGCAAATTCGAGATGCTGCAAATATATCGTGTCTCAAATACGCTTCAACAATGCTCTCTGCTACCTGAAATCTCCACCTCCCTCGCCACTGAAGGAAACATTGCATTCGAACCATTTCCGAAACCGATCGATCGAGAGCGCAACTGGAGATAAACGAGAAAGCCCTTATGCAAATACTAACAAATCTGGATGTGTTGTAGTGTTATGATTGAGCCTAATAGCGGAAATGTTGAACACAATTTCCGATCGACTGTGTTCTCGAAATCCAAGCAAATGAAGGTCCACTTGGGCATAATTAGTTGTCTTCGTAGATTCACTGCATTCATTTTTGGCCTTCTGGTGGCGAGACGTTGTGATCCTTGCTGATGCCTTAAAATTCTTCCTACTTATCGATGTTTTATTTCAGTGAGGAGCGAGGTGGAGATTTCAGATAGCAGAGAGCATATTTGAGACACGATATATTTGCAGCATTTCGAATTTGCTAATTTCAGCATTGACGAACCGCCCTTTATTGGCATAACTCGAACTTCTTTAGTCGTTCGTTTATTACAATAGTTTTTTTCCTCTTTCTTTCGAAACTTTTATAGGACATACAAATTCAGAGTTCTTTTTAATGGATACTGGAGGAATCACTTTTAATTTGCCGTAAAAAGAAAGTTCCACGCATGCTGCAGAACGCAGTTTACTTCGACAATCCCTTGAACTATATGAATTTTTATTGCAAAGTGCTTCGACCTCAATCAATCGAACCTATCTGTGATCTCGTTCTCACTGGTTGCGTACGAAGAACTTTGCTATTCGATAGGCCGATCGGACGATTCTTTCTCGACGGTGCAGATGGCAGCTGCCCGAGATCCAAATGTATTGACAAACAAACTGGCAGAATGAGTGGGCCTGTGAGGATTTCTGAAAAAAATTATAAATTCTCTTCATAAGAAGTGACTAAAGATTTGAGACAATTATTTGCGACAATCTAAAGAACTGTTCAGAAATACTCCATTTCCATAATGAAGAGATTCACTTATTTTGCTGCAGGTGATATCCGTTATGCTTTCGTCCACAGAATAATAACCATCTATATGTAAATCAAAAACAAATCGGTGCTCGCTAACTCATTTACCCCTCCCCCCCCCCCCCCCTCTTTCCGCTTGAATAAGATAGACAAAAAACTCTTCAACTTAGACTTTTTAAACTGAAATCAGGGTCTTATCCGACCCACAGTCGCAAGTTTCCTCCACCTAACCTCTTCTGCCGCCTTGAGAAAGAAGAGGAAAGTTCGAGGCAGACAGGCGGCCTGCTTTTAGCGCTTGCGCAACCAGCTGCGTTGTTGAAAGTCCCTACAAAATCGCGACAGCTACCTCGGTACGCTTTGCCATTTGCTACTATCTGCTATTCGGCATCACTTCAAGGCAAAATGAAGTAACACAGCGCCTCGAGAAAAATCAGTCCACTTGGCAACATACACGGGAAACCCTTTACACATCTGGTGAAAGGTGGTACGCATGAGGGAGGGGGTGATGTTTCACTGACCCGTGAGAACACCCAGGGAAAAAACAGAAAAAGAAAACAGCAAAACAGTCAAAGATGCTTTTGAAGTTGCAGTTTTCACACGATTTCAACAAACCGAACATTTCCCTGTACATCAATACGTGGGAAAAGACATGTGCTTAAACATCTGCACAGAACTGGAGGACCGGACATCCGCATTGAAATTCTCTTCAAGCGGACAGGGAGGCGAAATGCAGCTATGATTGCAGTACTACGTCCCGACGGAGCGCATAAAAACTAGTTTGATGTGATGAGTTGCTACAGAGCTCTTGATGAAAGAGATTATGAGATATCTGAAAAGATAGAAGGCTCTATAAAATGCACCTTTAAGAAGAGGTCTCTTATTCTCGTTCAAGTCGAGAAGCGATTCTATTAAATGCTTCAAGCCTGCACTCCAGTGAACACTTATCGGTCCGTGCTTCCCCTGCAATTCCTCTTTCAACTCAACACTCTCTCATTTCGAAGTTCACTGCACCCAAAAGAAAAAACATGGGAAGTTGTAAAGAAAGATAAAACAATAGAAACGCTTATATCAGACCCAAGTGAGAACCAACTGACTGAAAGTTCGAATATTTCATTTGCAACAGTCGGGTGGAAGGCAACGCGAATGGAAGTGGAGAAGGAGATCAAGCGAATTAGAATCTTTGCTTTTTGGTTCTATGAGATTATTTCTGCAGCCGCTGGTCGTTTGACCGGTGGCAGCCATTAATTATGGAAGGCGTATTCGACTGTGTTCTGATCTTATTTCCAAACTTACTGAATCTCTAAAGCGACATAAAAACTTCTCGCATCAATGGCGCCATTTCCTCCACGTCCTCCCTTTCCTCCTAATGTAGACATCAGACGTTTCCTCCACCTAAACTTTGAAAAAATGGGTGCTGGGATGATGAGAAAGAACCGGAGAGGGGATTCTGAAGCGTTCGAACGCACTGAAAACATTTAACCACAAAAAGAGACTTTCAAATCAACAGAAAGGTAAGGCTGAATCCTCACACAGTAATAATCATATTTTGAAACTAGAAAGTTCGGTTGAAATGACAACTTCGTGACTATATTAATGAACAATAAAAACAATTCTTTTCGGAAAATGCACTGACTGAGGAGTAGCAGCTTTGGCCGTCATTCCTGTAAGCACTTATGATTCCACTGGTATGTACAAGTTCCGAAAAGTCACAAAAGTCAAGAGGTGTTTACCTTTGTGATTTTCATCACTATTGACGGGAGGTTTTCGCCATCGAATGCTCTTTGCAGTTCGCACAGTTCATAAAGGACACAACCCAACGCCCAAAGATCACTCTTCTGGTTATAGGCTCTGCCTAAAGTTTTCTATTCATAACAATATATCTGGACGGAACTTGCTTCTATGTTTTGAAAAACCTGAAAGGTATGTTGTGGCTTTAAACAAACTACTCGCAATCTACTCATAACGACTACTTCTCAGGCAACTAATTATGGACAAAGTGGAAAATGGGTCTTTTCGAAAATAAGCTAAAAACAAAAATCCATGATATACGTGAGTCAACGGCGGGTATGCCACGAACACTTTGCTCAAAGAGGGTTGCGAGAGGCATTGAATCGACGTCGAGTTCGCCCCCCTTCTTTGGATCTGGATGCTCGAGGATGACTGCCATGCTTGATGGATCCTAAGTTTAACGGATTCTTCGATGAGATGCTAAATTTACATTGCTGACGACGATCAGATTCCGATGATTAATAAAATCCATTAAATAAATAACATGAAAAGTCGGAACAGTACTTAATAATGAAAGCAGCGTGAAAAAGAGGAGACGAAAGATCAGTCACAACGCAGAAAGGGAGAGAAATGAGGGTGCTGGAAAAAAATAGCTTGGATAAACTTTAGGTACATCGTTGTGAATGACAAAAATGAAACCTTCACAAATCTCCGGTGAAAGATAGTTCGGTGTGCCGACAACAGTCGACGCCAAACTTCTCGTGCTCAATTCTTTACTGATCCCAAAATCACTCAGCTTTACGATGGTCCTCTTCTTATTGAGAAGAATATTCTGCGTCTTCAAGTCGCGATGCAAAATTTGCTTCGAGTGCATATATTCCAAACCGACTGAAACCTAAAGACTAAAACAATATTTGCACATTCTTTGAAGTGATGTTTGCATTTCTGATGTCACATACTCCCACATCCCTCACCCACCACATACAGACTGATTACACAGATGTTTCAATGAACCGCCTAGTGAAATCAGGTGAGGCTCCAACAACACATTTATTGCTTGCTTGTTTACTTGTTTCACTTACTGAATGAAGAAGCAAATCAAACTTGCTCGTAATTCATAAAGAAGAAGGCGGAACAGAATGATACTCCTATGCTGTGATCTCGGGTTGCAAGCCGAATTCGCTCGATTATAAACTCAAATTCCACGTACGTAGGTAATCTTCCACAAGACAAACTGCATACAACCCCAACTCACATTGCACCGACCGTTATGCAAAGCAAGCCTTCAAAGACATAAACGGTACCATCAACGTGAATCATTATATTCAAAATAATACAGTGGTCAGCGAAGTTCGCATTCCTAACAGATATATAACGGCTAGATTTATTGAGATTTTGAGGAATGTTGCTGGGAGCCTCCCAAATTGATATTCAAGAAAAGAATAAATCGAAAGCATCGACAGTCATACTCGCTGAAAGTATCGTTTCTTTGTAAAACAAGGTCGATTCGCAGGAAAGAGTTGGAAGGAAGGAAAAGCACGGAGCAAAAGAGGAAGGTGACTGCTACAGCCACGAAAACAAAGTGCTTCTAGCGCAATTATTAAATATGCTATCCTCATATTTAAACAATCTATAACATATATATTTCTTAGCAATGCTGCTGAAGTGCGAATTCTATAGTTCCGAAGTTCCGGAATGAAGAGAACCCTCTTCACTTAAGCTACCTCCCCACATCAATAAACGCGTTGGCAAAACGGAACGAAAAAATAAACCCAAGAGAGAATTAACAGTACGGCATACCTGGGTGAAATAATTAAGCACCTGTTGTTCCGAGAAGAATACTCCTTTCTGGTCGGAAATCATTTTGTCCATTGTGCCCCCCTCAGCATATTGCATTACTATCGACAACGCATTTTCCGTCTGCAACGACGACGCTCTTTAACAGACGAGACTTCCTTCTTCGTTTGAAGGCTCAATACTGACTTCAACTAAAGCTTTCTCCCATAAATGACTACAAAATGGCATCGAAATAAGGGTGGCAATAAGAGTGAGGCGAAAATTGCGACAAAAATGGCAACAAAGAGAATTGGGAGCTGCAATAAAGTAAAATAACGATTGCAGAGATGACAACATTGCCTTAAACCGAATCTCTCCGAGAAAAACGTTTCTCCATCGAGACGAATAAAAGAAGAAATATCAAATCTATGAGAGTAAGTGAAAGTATGAGAGTCTTCTGAAGGATCACCAAACAAAAACGAACCTTGAATGACTCATAGTATCCAATAATATGTGGATGATGCAGACGCTGTAGCAGCGTTACTTCACCTTCAAATTGCATTAATTCGAATTAATTAATTGAAAAAACAGTACTCCTATAAATGAAGTGTTAAGATTAATCTGAAAATTGCTTCAACCCACAAATTTAACGAATAATATGCGAAAGAACGTCACTGAGAAATGAACAAACTGAAAGGATACAATTCAATGCAGAATTCGTACTATTTCTTCTATCCGAACAAAAATATTTCCACTCGAATTATTAATTACCTATGAGAGAGACGCCAATTCGAAAAGAAATATAAAGATGAAATTCAGTAAGCGTAATCCTGAATCGGTTGGAATTTCTCATCGTAGAATGCCACCCGTGCTAGTTTATATCTACAGATGTGGATGGGGGAGAAAGGAGAAAAATCGAAGTAAAGGGAGGAGGTAGGCAATGAGCTGCCCTATTCTCCACAAAACTCATCATGACACTAGCAAGTGGAAAAGACAATTAAATGGCACCTTTAAATCGCATCCCAAACCGTCCACAAGACACTTCAAGAACTGTTACTCCTTCTTATACCATTCAAATACCTTTCTGAATCGAATGCTGTACTCATTAGAGTGCGATGAAAAATTATCGTCTTGAAGGAAAATAGGAAAAGTGAAGGCTGATATCAACGCCGCACGAATGAGATACGCCTCTTTGCACCCCTTTTACTTCCTCAATCAGTTTCATAGTCGGGCAACAAAAAACACTATTTAATGCATCCAACAGATCGTAGAAATCTTCGAGAGAGGAACCGTCGTTGTTAATGGTTTGAGATGTAAGAGGAGGATACGACTCGTGCGAATTTTCGTCCCCTCTGAATATTTATCACCGTTTTTAGGCTGAGAGGACAACACGGAAAACCTCATAAAGGTAAGCATCCTCACCACCGCCCGGAAAACTGCACCTCCGATGGCTTCAGATGCTGCACGCTCTAAGCCGCCTTCAAATGCGAATTTCGAGAATATGCGAAGGGGGCAAATCGTCGCGAAAGCTTTTCGCCATTCCGAAATCGTAAACGAAAGCTGAGCACCTCAATGTTACCGGTAAGGAAAAGCTGAGAAGATCGCTCACCCATGATGGCGGTCTCCTCCTCTGCCGTAAGTCCATCGAGAGAAACGGTCTTCACGATTACTGTCTGCCTGAAGACGTCATCCTTCCGGCGACACAACCAACAAACACCGTGAGCGCCACGACCAACCACTGCTATCTTCTCGTAATCATCCATTCATGTGAGTGAATTTGTCTTATCGAGCCTATGCGAAGAATTATGCATATAACCACAAATAAACATTGATAAGGCATATCCCCGACGCTAATTTAGGAATAACTCTGCTAATTGAAGCCTTTACAAGCACATTTCCGAGTTTTTAGAAGAGCCACCTATTCCTGACATGTGATATAAACCCAACTAATAATTGCCTTGCTTATTTCATGCTTATAAGAGATCACTTAAGCGAATTCCGAGGCCGATCACAACAACAAAAGAGGTCTTTCCGAAGGAAAAGGGATGGCGAGCGCAGAAAGGAAATGACCGGAGGAGCTACGACACATGACGAAAATAATCTAAAATGTCTTCGACGATCAACTAGGTGATAGCGGCCGAACTGTCAGCAATAATGTGAGCCGGGTTATAAACCACGAACCTCCAAAGAGGATTCTGAAAAAAAGTTAGTTGAAAATGGCGAATGCAAGGTGGGTGGAGGATCATTAAAACAAGTCTCGAAGAACGGCCGCTCCTCCAGCAATCGCTGTTGGATCATAATCGCAACGAGCAGCTATATAAAAAAACGAGCAAAACAACTTTCTAAATTCGGAAAGGTTCTGCCATCCGGAGGAGGGGCTATTTCATCCGAGAATCCCGAACTTCGAGAGGAGGAGCTCTTTCATCCGAGAATCCCGAACTTCGAGAGGAGGAGCTCTTTCATCCGAGAATCCCGAACTTCGAGAGGAGGAGCTCTTTCATCCGAGAATCCCGAACTTCGGGAGGACTTTCATCCGAGAATCCCGAACTTCGGAGGAGGGGCCCTTTCATCCGAGAATCCCGAACTTTGGTGAGATGAGTTACAATGAACGTAGAGAAGAACTTCAGCCTTCTCGAAACGTTGAAACCGGGTCGTTTTTTTCGAACTTCGTGAAGGCTGCCAATGTGGAAGTGGGAGAAAGGGTTCGTTGAGAAGGGAACGACGAATCTGCTATCGGCAAATTTTGAGGAAGGCATTCGCGGACATTTGACGGATTCTCCCTGATTGGCATCGATTTCCGACATTTGACCACTGGCAACTTGTCAAGTCATCGTTCGCCGCGAGTGCGCCCAGCCCAGTTACGATATTTCTATTTCGGCCAGTGTCGAAGCTCCGGGTGGAGCTCCTGTGGGGGGAGGGGATTTGCGTCTGGCTCTTCGTTGGTGCTTCGAGATTGCAGAGCTGAAGTCCTCTCGAGGATCGGCTTCACTCTCTTTACCGTTGTCGGTTTCCGGCTTCCTCAAAAATGCCAAGAAAGCACTATCGGAGACCCGATGCGTCAATGAAGTGCACCTCTCCCTCTCCCATCGAACTTTGCCTCTGCACAACGGACGTTGAAAATAACAAAACTCGAAGCATATAGAAGATGTCTAAAGACAAAAGTTAATGCGAACGATTATTGCAACAGTTGCCCCTCGTTGAGGATTCTTCTGTTAATATTGGATTCTTCCTGATCCTATAGGAAAAACTCCACGCTCCCGAGGACATTTCGAAGGATGGAAGCGAGAATGCTGTGGGCTAGATTCTTCCAGATCTGCTTACGATTCGGTTGTAGAGGTTCTACCTCGTGTTCGAATTACTTCTTACGGTCTCAAGTTTTGCTCCTTCACTGCGGAAGTTGATGTTCCCAGTTCACCAGCATCACTCTCCGTGCGGGTACCCCACTGGTTTATGTCGCGTCTCTGTGAGGGATGTTAGAAGCGTGAACTCTGAGGTCGCGAACTGAAAAAATTCCCCTTTAGGTGATAAGGCAACTATTGCTTCAGAAATAAGAGTTGATCGTAGAAGGAGATGTCGAGATGATATCGATACAGTGGGAACGAACCGCTTGCCATGTAACGATTTTGTGCATGAGCTGATGGGAGCCAATGCAGCAGCCATAGTGTTACTATGGATAATGGCCTTCGTCGCGAAACGCTCACTGTTGTACGCTGAGGAGGTCATACACGGACAGCCGGTCCCCACTTGAATAGTTCTTGTATTGCATGGATAAAGTGGTGGTGATGAGGTTCTGTCTCGTGGTATAGTGGCATGTTGCTATTGGCTGTACGTAAGGAGTTAATAAAGTTTCGTTAGGAAATAAGGCGCTGCTCACAAGGAGCCGAGTATCCAGAAAGGAGTTCGGGACGCGTTACAGCCGGAGTAGTCGGATATGCAGGATAATACAAATTTCGAGAAAGACCCACTCCCCGGGACTCCTTTGCATTTTTCGGGGATTCCGAGAACTTAAACCCTCCCGCCTGGATCCTCGCCACAATGATATGTTGCTACACCCGGGCGGAGGTAAGTTCACATGGCGGAGCCTTTTCCAAACATCAACTGATAGGCTGACTCAGTGATGCGTATTGCAAAAATTGAAAGATGTTAACAAATATTTCTTCTCTACAAGAATAACCAACAAAGTCAACTTCATCTGCGGGGTTATATAATCATTAGTGAAATAGTCGTCACTAGGTAGGGCCCTTATCTCTCTCAACTTTTCCGGTGATCCACAGCCATCGGTTGAACATCGTCGTTCTAGTCATCATTATAGCCGATATCGAAATGAACTTCCTCGCATCGCTATTGAGGTTTAATGATACAATGCACGAAATGAGGACAAAGAAATAACACTATTCTTTCACAGAGTTCATTTTCATCGTACAGATAGCACAAGCAGTTAATCCGATCGTTAAGATGGAAGAGAAACAGATGCCCAATCATATCCATCAAAGAAAACGTCGCTAACAAATCCAACTAACTCAACTCGTTTCTACTCCATCCGAAATAAACAAATAGAATGGGGAGTAAATCCCATTTAGCACTGATATCCCCTCTTCACGTTTATCCATTTCCACCTATCCATTGTCGTATTTGCCTTCGAGAGTCGCAAGTGGGATAGCCGCATAGAGATTACGCTCACAAAGAGAACTGCCTATTGTATAAATTAATATAAAAGAGCATGAGGATGAGGCACTACTAGAGGGAAATGAGAGATTTCTCACACGAAAAACGAACTCCCATAATTCGACGAATATAGATGGCTAAAAATGCACTCTGAACGACGATCGGCACAAACGAACACGACGGGTTGAATCAGTGCGAAGATCGCGCTTTGGTATTTCGCTGTTGTTTCACTTCCGTCAATAGTCACATTGCGTTTCCACTACCCCTTCGAAATCTCCCTATACTACCACAGAGAGTGGGTCTTCCCATAAACGGGTGGAAAGGCCAGCTAGGAGAATGGAAGAGACAAAAAAACGGGTCGAATTCATCTTCCACCCATCTAAACGTCACTCAAAATGCGTAACAGAAATACATCACAGAAGAAGAATAGCATTAGAAATAACAACGAGTTTCAATAACCACAAGAAGTAATTATTAATCTTCCAGAAAAACCAAGTAACAACCTCCGAAGCTCAAAAATTCATGGAGAACGATCGAGAGACATCACCTTTGCCCTTCCGACAACATCCAACAAATAAACCTCCTCTATCACAACATATAAATAGATGAACAGACACGTAGATACCAACATGTTCAGAGTACCCAACATAGCAAGAAATCTTAATGATCACTTTATCCATAGTACTTTCCCCTCTATAAAGCCCTCGAGTGCATTTTGAACTCGTCCTAAAATTCGCAAAAATGACGAGGAAATAAAATTCTGGATTTATCACTTCCTGCTACTTATTTTCGAAAATCACAAACTGAAACACTCAATTCCACCCACCTTTCCCCTCCTTGCCAACTCTTATCTACACAAACTATTCCAGCTCTCTCGAATACACTCGTCAGGGAAAGCCATCACTGCCGAAGTGTGAGGCTTCTGAAACAGAGAATGGATTGCGTCAAGCCTTCTTAAACTATGTCCAGAAGGACTTTTCTGCAAAGATGGCTCAGCCAAAGGTAATGAACTGCAGTGTAGCTCGCAAGGAACCCTCACTTCTGACGTATTCGACGGATTATATAAGCTAGTCAATATCGCCCCTCCATCCCCCCTCCCCTCCCCTCTCATTTACAAACAGAAACCTCTTCATGAAATATTTCAAAATATCTATTTCTATGAGAATCCGCTCGTTACTATACACTCACCACCAGTTTATTCACAAAAGAACTTGCACAATAAGGCTCGGAAAATATGATAAGAGCACATGTGGAAACAAGGAGAATGGTGCAGCAAAATGCTCAACAAGCACCTGCGACACGGTATAACTGCTGTGTGAGAATGGACTCGAGGTGCTCGAGCTGCTCGCTCGCATAGACGCCATGCGCATAACTCCCTTCTTTAGCCGTGTATGACAGCAATCTGAATCCAAAATTGGTCAATTACTCCATCAACCTTCATACGCAACAACATAACAATCACAAGGATCAATCGCCCCTCTGTAGATATCCCTCTCTCTTACCTTGTTCCCCTCACTTCCACCCTTCTCCTAAACGAATCGTGACACAGCTAACCGTCCCTTTTTTTTGAAAGAACAAACTTTGAACTAAAACTGAATAAATAAATTTGTATGATTCGTTCTATTTTGCTATTCTTAACATGTCAATGAATGAATAAGTGTTCGTTTAGAGTCGAAGTGAGTGAAATGATGGAAAAGAAAACAGCGCAAAGGTGCGCACGTGGGGGACTACGTGCAAAACTTGCTTACGGATCAGAACTATTAACGTTGAGAGCCTCAAGATGCCGAGGATTACCTCTTGTTGTCGGTAAATGAAACTAGCACCTGTATAAGAGCCGCTTCGAAAAATGAACGCCCACCTCAGTAAAATTGTTTATTCTCATTTGAAGCGGTCGCTGCTAGAGCGCTCAAAATGATCATCAATCTCCTACCTCGGATCGAAAATTATTCCACTTATTTCATTGCGATAAGTTTATTTTCGCAACACATGACGACTTCATTAAACATGTCCCCTCAGTCCTCAACACTCTTCCCACATTTATGAGAACTTCCAGCCTTCGAGGTATACTTCACGACATATAATACGCAAACTTTTGCACTTTGTGCACTCATTCTCGTACTTTTCTTAATGATGTGACACCAACGACATCACTTCGTCCAATGAGCGCACTTCGCATAGGTGTTAGTATGTTCGTGACGCTTTTTTTGATTCCTCTTTGTCTAATGTCTATCCAAATCGAGCTTTATCGAATTTCTTGAAGCATGTCTTGTATGACCACTTTTATTCAGTGACGTTTCTAAATGAAACGACGAGCAACGACTTCGCCAAGTCAACACCACAAACGAGTTTCAACGAAATGATCCATACAAAAAGCACAGTATGTGCCGTAAATTCGGTGAAGCACATCGCTATCATAATTCATCGAACAAACGGGGAAAATAACTGGATGTCGAGAGTTGAAGCCGAAATTCAAAGCACTCCTTCACTGTTCAGCTTTTATATTTCGTCCTCATAATCTGCCCGTTTTTCGAACCCGCCATGTGAATAATGACGACAAAGCAAGAGCGTTCCACAGAACCACGCAGGGATTCGTAGAACGTCAATCTCTCGAAGAATAAATGTTGTAAAGACGCACAATAACGAAGTCTGTACTTAGTCGTATGTCCATCAGTCATTTCTCTCTCTTTCCGCTTCTCTCCCGACACACAACAGCTGAATATGTAATTTAAGTGAAAGCGATCCAGATAACATCAAAAAGACTTACTCTGTTAGCATTGAAGCGATAAGATGCTTTACATTAATAATTGTCTTCACAGATGTTATATTTCTGAGCATATCAACGAGAACAGTACGCGTGTGAGCCCACGCCCGATCCCACTCGTTAAAATGCGTTCTCGCATTCAGCCAATATCCAAGCGTTTTGTGAACCAAGTCGGCGATCAGCTCATCGCCTTCCTGCAATCGATTTCTGAACAATGGAATGACACTTAACTAGGCATATTGAATGACGAATATGAAGTGGGCGAGAAACCCGGTGGTTAGTGCATTTTCTGCAACACCTACTCACTGCTTTCGAGGAAGTTAGAAAGCACTCAACCAATGACTAAATCTCTTCAATAACGTATCATCAGAGGCAATGTTAACTACGTTGCGTTATGTTCAAAACTTCTAAATGCAAGTTTTTTCCCACTCTTTTAATAGTTCGCTGAAAATACGAACATTTCAACCTTAGAGAAATGTGCAAATTTGATTTTTGAAGGTTTGAGCCTATATGAGACCGGCCATGATCTTCGAAGGTTTATAATGAATCCAAGGTTTACAACTGCCTCTTTTCTTATTTCTCCTTCGATGCTTGACGCCAGAAAACAGAAGAAGTCACTATGAACAAACACAAAATTAGTGTCCTCTCTCTCCCTTAGTGGTAATTATTCTTTGGAGAGAGGAGGGATTTGCGCTCTTGAGCGATGCATCCAACAACGCCGCTCCTCAGAAAGCATACCATCACTGGGAAATATGAAAGTAATACCTCATATCCATTGTTGGATCGCCATTGTTGCAGTTTCACAAGAGCGATCGCAAACGCATTTATGGACTGGAATACGCACAACGGACGCTTCGAAGTAGAAATTTGAATGAGCACAGCACTGAGATCCTTAAAGCCTTCGTTCAAAACCTCCTTCATTCTCTCTGGGCAATTCTTGTCAAAATCGCTGAAATGTGTGAATGAGGGAACAGAGGATGAGAATAGGAGAGGGGGATGGGAGAGCTGTGTGAAAGATAAGGTGAATTTTCTGGTTTAAGAGGTTGCGGGAGATCTGAATACATAAATTCAAAAGGAATCTGAATGACTTTCCAAAGTATCGCAAGCGGACAACCGTCTAATTTGTGCCAGGTGAAATAATCATCTATAACTTTTAAAGAGACCTTAATGGAAAAACTACCAACCTGTAATCCGAAGATGCTAGTTTTTGTACGGTTTCCCCCACCTCCCTCTTTCTTTCTCCGTCCTATCCTCACTGATCTCTTGAACGAACGCACTGTTCCTTCCTTTCAGAAGCCATTTCGGGTGAGCACTTCGAACATTCTGATGAAGTGCGTATCCCCATGCAAGGATGAAGTACTTTCAACCATGACAATCCGCTCCTTTTTTCAATTTTTGAAATATTTTTTTATACGTAAATATTTTATCAAAGAGCCTATCTGAGAGCTCAGCAAAATTCGCTAAAGAAGTTTCAGAATCCAAAGTATCGATGAATTCAATATCGCCCGCCAGCTAGAGAGAGACTCGATTAGGTTATTCGCTAAGAAAAATCATTTTCCGCATTTTTTCCGATATTTCAACCGTTGAAATTTATTGAATATTTTATTCTTTGAGAATAAGGAAAGCATGCAAATTTTTATAAAAAAAAAAAACTCCATAGAACGGCTGAAAGAATAGAAGAGATACATAAGAGGGAACTTCTTCCACTAGTGAAAGAGCGCACAATCACACCTGACAACGTCGGCAAATCTCTTCAAGCGTTCCTCCCATTCGACAGATTTCGCTGTCAATGAACGAATCCGTTTTAGCGTAGTGTTTCCACCGAATGATTTCGTCGTGAGCAGTGAGAAATTCGACTGCAAATTATGACCGATCGAACGAGCAACGCTTTCATCACGAGCGCTTTCGTCATCAAATTCATCACAATACGTAAATTTTGATGATGTTCACAGATTCTTCTGATATGAGAACGACACCTGACCTATTGTTTAAAAATCTGAATAATTTCATTGAAGCTCTCTGCAGTAGCAACTTCGAAGCTGCTTTAGGGTAGGTGATACGCTGAACTTGAAGCACAGTGTGATTAACGCAGAGAAGGAGAAATATTCTGAAGAACACAGTGAGCACTGCTTGAAAAGGCTTCTTCTCAATATCTCACGATCGATTCATTGAACGACGGGGATATGAGGAAATTCGAGTCGGAAGCCTGCTGTTTCCCGCGAAGAGTGAAAACTCATCCATTATTAAGAGGCCTATCCAAGGAATCGGTTCCTTCTTTTACCGTAACGAAACTAGTTCACTGAACAGAAATCGAATCTGTTCTTCAGGCAATATGTCGTACCCGACAATTGAAACAAAAGTCGATGTTAGCCCTAGTGACAAATGTCACTGAGCTCAAGTTTAGCGCATGACCATAAGAAGGAGGCGGTTAATTCCAGCCGCGATTGAGTGAGCAGCTCCAACCTAACGGCGATCCGGTTTGATCCAAATTCATATGGACATGGGTTAAAAGTGATTCTATCTACGATTTGGACTGGAATAAAATGTATTTTGTTGAAAGATGATGAGAAGAGTGAAAAAACGGAGTGAAAATTGCAAGAAAGGTTTAAAAAGAACGAAGAGCTTGCCATATTTTCGAGAATTCGCTTTCTGCGTCGGTGAAACTCATGTGATGCTGCTAGACTCAGATCGAAGCTGACGCTCGTTTCCGGATCCATCTCGACTTTCGTTTTCTCCTTAACTTCACCGACCATTCTATTGCACACACCTACCGATTAGAGGCGATCAATGAAACACAAACAACAATCTGAAAAGTGCTGAAGTATTTCATTATTGATGAAGTTAAACTCGAGCTGAAATTTATAAAATTAGCATAAAAGAGATATGGACCATTCCGCGACAACGAAGATCGACCACACGTTTCATATCCGGGGAACTTGCAGTGAGCAGAAAAAAGTGAAGAAGCTTGATCTCCCGGACGCCGACTAAGCGGGTGGACAATCGGACTTGTCGTTTTAAGCCAACGATGCAGGTTGTCGAGCAAGTTGACGACGCGCAGCGACAAAGAGAGGAGGAGAGGCGGATATGTGGTAAAAATGACGCAGCGACCGGAAAGAGAAGTTAACTTAGCCTACCTATACGAATGAAACAACTGCTCACACTACTGCTAAGTTTCATCGATGAGGTTTCTGAGAATGAAAGATAATGGCATTGTTGTCAAAGCAGTTTTGACTCCGGTTCTCATTTCGGAGAATTTTTCAAGCTAGCATAATCGAAAAGCTCACTGGTTGCGATTCATCGATGCCATAGAATTCTAGAACCGACTACTTTTCGCAGACTCTAATCTAAAAAACCCGAGTCCGTGAAGACGAATCAAAAATCACTGCTCGAGCCGAATATGAGTACCTCAAAGCGGCTAACGCTGCATGTCCACATGGACGTTTGCTTTGAGCAGTGGCAATAAGATGACTATGACCGCCTAACCGACAATGAAAGGTGTCCACTCTCCGCTTGTCGTTGATTTATATCTTATATAGGTAAGTATAAACTTTGGAATACGGAAGTATTCTTCAAGTAAATACCAATGAAGAGGACGTCTACTGAAGTAATTCTTTCATTTCTCTCCGAAACAACCGATGAGGCATTCAACCTTCTAATTGCTTCTACTCCCTATTATACAACTTCCGCTAACCAACATGTAACCATTTACTTAAACGATCCCACCACCCAGGTGTGAATTCTGCTCAAGAATCCGTTACCAGACTGAGCCGCGTTTAAGGAACTCGGGGCGTTGACGGCCAATGGACCGGCTATGTGCTATACCTGTGCTTCAGCGGCGCACCCACCCACTGTGCAGAGAGAGCTTCGTTCGGTGATGACGGGGACATTTAGAGGAGAGCGGATGATATAACATTCTTTGTGGACATTACTTGAGGGATGTGTGGGCCCTTTGATATTTGTGGTAGGAAGGTACGGAAGACATTAGGAGAGCAGTAGCGAGTAGCAAGAAGCCGTCGAACGAGAACCAATAGCCGTTCGCAAAAGAGAGTCGTCTTCGTTGGGCACCATTAAACGAGCGGTGCCTCGCGAACTTGATGTGAGAAGAAGGCAGCAGCCCTCCAGAAGTCAAGCGCGAGGTCGGTGAATGAACTGCCTCAGTGATTATCTAAAAAGTCCAAAGTTGCGGCAGCTGCAAACCTCTCCTCATTGAGAGCTCAGATCCATTCGAAGTCTAAAAGCATTCTTCCAAATATGACGACAACGCCGAGAGTTCTGGTGCGAATATTCTACAGCACTAGAAAATGAAGTTTATTTTGGCTCTTCCTACCGGCACTTATCGCCATCGAACCGACCCACACATCCACGGCCATAACGCTCCCGCAAGATAACGGAACTGAGCGCTGGCTTCGTTACTTCTTCCCTCAGGCCGCTGTTTGAAGAGTGAACTGGAATATGTTTTTTAGCACATTTTCAGCCTCAACTCTATGGGAACTCTCGGCTATAGTGACTGGTGGCTAAAGCTCCTTAATTTTGTTTAAGGCACCCGCGACAAATCTCTTGGGAGTGAGGTCACGCTCTTATGATATCTGAGGTGACAGTCTCACCTCCCACACACTGCCCACAGAGCAGCGCCGAAGGTCTACGGCGAAGATCAGCAAATTAATCTCAGTACCCTCCACCGAATATTTCTTGCGCTCTTTTTCTCAATGCTGTAGTACACTCGATCTGTTGAACTGTGACCTCCGCACCTGCAACCGTCCTTCACCCTTTGCATGATGTTTCACCACTTTTTTTCGCATTTCCCTTCATAAATCTCAAGATTTTGCGTTCAGCGTTTTCGCTTGTGTGACTAGGCAAGTACGTGGCCGGCATTTTCTTCGCTGTGACTCTAAGATAGCGCTCGCCCGTGAGACATGGCTGCGCCGAGGTAGAGAGGTAGGGCGACATTCCGACCCTTTAGAATTTTCGGAATGGCCTTAAGCTGCATCCCCAGGGGATTTCAAGAAGACTCTGGAGCTCGGGAATCATCACATGAACTCCCGATCCCATCCACGCCTAATGTTTCACGCTGAAACTACGACGAACACTTCCGGGCCACTCAAGAGTTAGTAAAACTTGTCTCCGCTTTATCGCGCACGACTGTTCCCTTGCAACTGCTGCAACCAGACTTTGCGCGAGCTTTCACGCAAAGTGTGGCTTGCAAACACGCAGCTGCCACCGCGGCAATGTTCAGCTTGACGGAGACCTATTCATAAAATCAGTTAATAGAAGTGCTTCAACACCCCTTCCCCGGTATCTATAAAAAGTAATATAACACATGAGGATGGCCTTTGCACGTCGATATCGAAATGGTTTATGTACGAATACACAACACACCCGACGCAACAAAGTCTATAGAGACTGCAAGACCATGCAACAACGGTGAACAAAACCAATGAGACCCGTATGAGAGGTGATGGACAAACGCGAATGTGCAGATACTGGCTGGTGGAGGATACGTAGTACTATCACCGTCACTCATCCCCCTCCCTCCACTCAGTCTCAATCATGGAAGTCCTTTAAAAGAACTTTCTCCTGCACCTTAAAAAATGAATACACGACCTACAAAAGACAAGAAAAAACCTCATTTGAGCTTCAAATAGCCGCTTACTCCACTGCGGGAAAGGAAAAACAAGCAAAAATTCACATGAACATAAATGGTCAGGACACTTCAAAATTCTCACAAACAAACACCAAATTACACTCAACCAGCAAGCAGCGGTCAGCATACACTCCTTGAAAAAACCAATGAATTGCATCCATCGCAATATTTGAGCTAAAATACATAAGCAACTGTGAGAAGAGATGAAAATCGACGGCAGTTGACGGTAATCTCGAGAAGTGAAGATGGAATCGAGGCACGTCTCCCCACACACTAGTGAACACATCCGCGTTGTCGAATCGCCGCACATAAGTCCCATATCACCGTACCTTACTTCTTCGCCTGCCTTCTCTTACGCTTCAGTCTGCGCATACGCTTCTTACGCCACTGAAATTAGTTCCATGACTGTAACCACCGACGCATTTATATTTAACGTAATTATCTCTGGAATCGGTTCTAGATATGGTAACCGATATGCACTTTGAATCAACAAACGAACCACTGAACGAAGACAGATGTATCTTCGAAGAGATCACCTAAAGCGTTATTTAGAGAAATCAATGAATATGGCAGTAAGCTGCAACGAACGTCGCCGACACACGTTGTAAACATCAGCCTCTATATTAGTACCTGAACGCCATCACTTACTCACCTCCTAAAGTTTTCAAGACTAAATGGATAATGTTCTCTCTGAAACAGTCGAACTTCGGGTAAAGAATTTCTTTGGGATGAGTTGAAAGAGTTCTTAAAACATCACGTCACTCCGCTAAGTATCCAGTCTAGTAGACACGAAAACGAGATAATCCACACCACCTCATGGCACCCGGCTCGAACTTACTTGCACCACAGTCTGCTTAGAGCGTGCAGCATAGCTCAAGAGGGACATGCCGACTGAGCGAATGATAAAGCGGCGGAAAATAAATGCATACAAAAGGTTAACATCAAGTTCCGTCGCAAGTTCTCATCTGGCTCCGGTCTCACGTCGACGCTCGAACTCCGAAGTAACATAGATGAGGGGTTCGAGAAAATTTCAGCAGCCTGTCATATCGTATTCTTTTCTTCCTTCATATGAGGGTTGAATATGAAGAACTCAAAACTTGCACCATTTCACAGTGCACTCATTCGCCGTCTCATTTGCATGTGTGTGTTTATTGAGCGGATGGGTTATTAAAGCAACTTTACCTTATCACGCATTTTGAAAGGAGACGCCCGCGACTGTTTCCGGTTCTTTTGCGGTCAACGAATCGCAGTCACAAAGACCTGAAATAAGAAAACCCCTTCAGACTGACCACAACCACAAAAATATTCCTCCTAAAAACACTTCGACCGATGGTAAACAAAGCGAAAACGGCATCGCTTCACTCCAATAATGGCACTCAGTGCGGAACATAGCTAGGGAAAATGCCTCACTTAGAGCTTCAAAGACGACCTAACAATTACAATATACGACTACCCGATACCCGACTGGTTCGTTGATGAAAAAACTGTTAATTCCTGGACTATACGGTCGATGCAGCCCGATCCGGAGCTGAATTTTTGAGGGTCGCTGGATCAACGGTGTCAATCCGCGCGACCTCGGGTGATGAGGATGACAACAAGCACGACGAAACCCTCCCCCAATACTTACAAGCCTTCGACATCACAAATCTGAAACGAAAAAAAAAACACCCCACCGCTCTCTCACCTCAGAAATCGCACAACGAATCGCCTCGGCAATAGAAAGTGCGATGCGTATAAAGACGCCGAAACGCAGCGTCTCTAAACGCGGCAATTCAAAATTGACATATACGGTATTGGCAGCTTGCCAAGTCAGATTGTCAATGAATCTTTGTTGATCTCCACTATAGTTATTGTTGAATAGTTATTTGCGGTTATTTTAAAACGTTTCTTATATATTTGAATGTGAAATGTTTCATATTTTATGTGAAGATAGGACGATACGGGAGGATCTCCGTAGAGAAGTGAGCAGTGTGCTGTTGCAGCGCTATATCACCTCGAGCTCGCCTTCCGTCCTCGATCGCCACGTATTGTGTCGGCTCGATTCGCCGGGATGGGCATTACCCTCTCTATGAGGTGTATTTGTGCTATGTTTGGATTCAGTGCCTTCACGGAGGCGATCTGCTAAAGAAGGGGGACGAGGGAATAGCCCCCACCACGCGTCCACAGAAACCATCGGTTATTTGTATAATTTTGTCTGCTATATCGGAAAAATCCATCGACGACTTTCTGATCGAACGTAAAGTTACTCGAGTAGATTCGTTCTGAAGGCGATCAGCGCTCAGAGGTAGGATGAGTGCCGCTTCCCTTCCCCACGCATATGGTACTTTATTCTCAGAATACCATTTTCATTTCGTCACCCTCTATGAAAAGTTGGCTCCAATTCTGTCTTGTTGCTTTTGGAGACTAGCATCTCGTCTTAACGGGAGATTATTGCGAGGTAACGTGCTTTCTGACGTTGTTTAGTAATGTCGAATCCTAGAATCACATTTCCAGGTGCTTCTTCCAGCTGAGGTTTGCATAAAAGGTCCTATACCTCTAGCATCCATTCCGTGCCCTCTTTAAGCGGATACGTCCGCAGTTTCCCGCAATCGTTCCACCTGTCGTTACGCTCCCCCTTTCTGCGTCTGAAATTAGACTTCGCCTAACCATGTAAAGGTTGAAATAAAGTTGTGCATTTCTCGTTCCCTGTGCTTTAATTGAATAGCAGTAGTTCTCGTCTAGTATATAGGGTGCTTCTTTAGCATATTGGATGATTTTGAGCAGCTGGTTGAATGTTTAGTGTCAATAATTCAGTGCTGTACTGCGGGATCATTCATCGAGCTCATTATAGACTATAAGAATACTTATACGGATAGGAGTATCGTATTAAATTCCGCTGCTTCGGTTAGTTGATTCTCCATTTGCCAGTTGAATATTGCATGGAGCGTTGCCTGAAATTTGACTGAGATATGGGAAAGCGATAAGAAATGAAAGGATTGAAGCGATCTTCCGAAACTAAGCAAAAACGGTGTAGAAAGGACGATTCATTGTTTTGGTATATGGTATCGTCGAATCAGCGTTATTTCGTCGGAATATTGCGATTGTATCGATAGGATTTCAGATGCTTTCACGTATCACTTTCATACGTTGAGCTTCACAGCGACAATTTCTTCGCTCGTCGAAAACTTGTTTTATTTTCTTTCGGTAGTGTTTTTGTATCCAGCAGGCATTTCCGTATTCAGTCACAACTCAACTTGAGGTCACAACTCCTCAACCTAAGTGCGGCATTCTCGCACATTCCTCAACCTTAATAGTTCGATTGCAGCCATTCGTGTGTCCATCTGATCCGACATCTTCGTTGTTTTCTCGTAAGCAAGCACCAGCATAAATCTTCTCATTTTCTGAGTACTCACATTCTACGATAGAAGATTTTTGTTGAGAAGAAGCGTTCAAAGAAAGCTTCGATCGAATTAATGAGGCATTCTGAGCACCTACTATGACTTTTGCATAACTATCCAGTAGCTAGGTGCAGTTCCTTTGAAGGCGGTGTGGGTTAGCCAGCGAATGATGTGCCGTTTAACGAAACGCCGATGTGAGAGAGTCTGAACGTCAGAGAGGCGCTTTCACTGCAACTCGTCCGAAACGAAGGAAACAAGGGCCATCTATGCAGACTTTTCTCACACATATCGAGATGATGTCTATGCGTTTGCGCTGCATTTTCTATCTGCCGGATAGGCTTATATCATTGACTGTGAAAATTGTAATAACGACGTCTTGTGAGTAAAATATCTTATCGTAGAGTGACTGTAAAATTCCATTTTTATATTGGCTGATCGTCCAAATTAAGGTTGCCATTAAAGTCGCGTTGACCTCCCGCTGCAACCACTTCGAGACAGCCTAAAAACTAATTTTCAGTGAGAATGCTCGCAACCGGTCGGTCATACGAGAGAAGGCGTCACTTCCTTTTTTCAATACTGATGCAACCGGTTGGTGTTGTGAGCGCATCTCTTAACGTTTCAAATCTTTTTGTTTATGATGCCCATGTGAATTGTTCACTCCAATTTAGAATCGTGAGCACTATTGCTTATTTCAGAAGCGTTTTCTTGACATATTCTCTCCCGAAATTTGTGAAGTTAATTAACTCTGGATTTCCGGCTCATTTTCCAGTGACACAATGGCTGATCCTCCTCCATCGTACAGTGAAACAGTTGGAGGACCGATGAGAGCGTCCGCGATACCCACAATGGCGCCTTCAGCTGCGCCGGTACATGTAAACGTTGTTCAGGCGCGGACTTCACTCTATGGGCCGAATCCAGTGGAAATGGACTGCCCTTATTGTCAGGTGATTATTTGCCGTTGCTACAGCACTATTATAAGAGTGGTTCGTGGTGGAGCAGGGAGGAAGTTGTTGAGTGCACAAGCGATCGATCACCGGCTCTCGAATATTCACCGCCCCATCGGTGCCGTAATCTCAACTAGTCACTTCTGCTATTTTTTTATTCTCTCTCATTTGCTTTGAATATGGAAGCTTTTTAGCTGCTTACTTTTCTGATAGTAATGTATGTTAGCTGTTTTGCCACTGTGCATAATCTTGAATCACCCATCTGTAGCGTTTGCTTTTTTTGGGATTGACTCAGAACTAAGTTCTCACATGCTAGGAAACTTTATATTTTCCAGAAAAACTCTGGAAAGCCTCCTTCCCGTTTCCTCCTGAGACGCAAGTTCTTTATTTTAGTTCGCCATCAGTTTATCTTTAATAAACGCGTTATGGATAGCTATATTTCTACTATCATTGAGTCAAATAGTTCACCAGTCTTTGAGTTAATAATCTACCTGTCAGCTCTCTCACATTCAAATACCAAACTTCTGAGTTGCCTAGATTATTATTTGTTGTTTGTTTACGTATCAATCAAGTTTTCCTGTTTGTAACGACCAGAGGAGGCTACCATGAGCGGTCGCAGCCTCGAGATTGTGACTACGTTGGGTTGCTCTAAATCTTCATTGGTCTCAGTTTAGAAAGTCGATGTTTAAAAAATAGACACCACAGTATATATATATATATATATATATATATATATATATATATATATATATATGAGTTTATGTGAGAATAACGACGAGACATCAAATAAAACAAGTGAAAAAACACAAGAGCAGTTACCTTGACCAATCAACTTGATGAATTCTGAACCAATAACGACGCTTAATAATACATTCATATTTCGCCTCATATGAGCGTTTATGTATTTAGACGCGCGTTTGCATTTTAACGTGAGATATATTTCAGTCGCATATAGTGACATCGACGGAACGTGTCGCCGGTGCATTACCGTGGATTATAATGGGTGTTTGTTTCCTGCTTGGATTCTTTCTGCTTGTGCCATGGTGTATTTGCTTCATTCCGTTTTGTGTGGACGGCTGTCTCGACGTGCTCCATTCATGCCCGATCTGCAAAAGGACGCTTGGGAGGCATAATAAGATTTAGGTGGGAAGCAACTCAACCACTCGATGCTATGCGCAGATATGCTGTCTTAGAGTGGGTAAAGAGGCGGAATTGTTATAATTGGAGCACTATTTAGTTATGACCAGCTTTTTACTTTTCATGAGTAATTGTCAGGAAATGATTACGTCTAAGTTATTTGCAGCGAGATGATAATGTAGTGACGAAATTTATAGCGCTCCAATTACACTCACATTCATCTGAGCGTATTAACGATGACTGCTTCTCCACGTCGAAGAAAATATTCGAGGGGAGCATCACTCTTCGAATTAGCGATTTGTCTGCTGTATATATCTTCTCGTGTGGTGAAGAAATCGGCTATAAGGAACGGTCTGAGTGTTCAGAATTGTTGAGCGAAATTTGAGCTAGGTGAGGCTCGGAATGTGATAACAGGCATGACAAAAGAGCTGGAAGTATGGGTATGTCGAAGGAGCTAGAAACAGGGACATAACTGTTTTCAACGAGGTCACTGGTAGATAATTGTGACATAGCGGTCGAGGTGTTTCATTGACAAGCGTTGTTGCCATACTTCGTTACTCGTTGCCACACGTACCACCTACCATCATCGCACCACAGTGAATCAAAAATACCCAGTAATCTGTTCGATGCGCATAATATTGATATTTTTGGTGTTTTCTTGGGGATTCTTTATTAATTTATATTCTTCGATATGGTATTATACTTTGATGCAGTTAATGATATATTCGATGCCTTAACTTATTGCCTTTATCAACTACGAGACAACTAAAAGGCGGTATTTGAGGTGCTGAATAATAGAGGAAAAATCGGCTTTGCGGCCAAAATTTGAGGTTATCGATGACTGAGAAAAAAGTTGCAAACTTCCCACCCGCAATCCACCCTTTAGTTGTCTTCATTTATAAAGTGTGCCATACATCCATCGTTACAGCTTAAGGCAATCGCTCACGTCCACTTGTCTGGTATATTTTCGTTCTTGAGCCAAGAGGAGGTGATCTAATGTTGATCTAAGCTTCTTGGCTTTCTTGCTGTCATTATGCTCATGTGTCGTTTATGATATTATTTCAAAGGCGTAGCATATCAATATTTTTCATCGTTTCGCGTCTTTCGATATTTCTTGGTAATAGTTGTGTTCCATGTAGCGGAAAGAGGGAGGAAAGGTTCATCTACGGCTTCGACAACAGTAACTTTGTGAAAAGCATAAAGGTGTAGCGAGCAGGCAGTAAGAAAGGTGAGCTTTTCATTTTGCCCGGAAATAAGAGTTGTGCATTAGCGCCGTTGGCTGTGAGCTAGTGAACATGCAGTTATGCTGAAAGTAAAGATCGCTTATTCTGTTTTGTGGAATTTGCGATCGGATTGCTGTAATTTCGAGGGATTCACTGTTGATTTTTATCTAGAGGATGTTCGCATTCTTTGAACTGAATGTTCTTTCATCATTTCCCACGTTTTGGGATTCGTTTTATTTCGCGCTGTTGAGGGTGAATATTAACGTCGTTTGCATCATCTGCTAAGAAATTCGTGGATTAGCACTGTTTGAATGGAGAATAATAATGGGTAGCAAAATGAGCTCCTAAGAATTGAACTGATTTTCGGATGCTGTCATGAATTGTATATGAAGTTTTAATGACACCTGTGGCTAGGCGGACGTCTTGTAGCTGCAAAAAGCGTCCTTAGGTTAAAGATCATGAGGTCTCCGCAGAGCAAAGCTTCTTCAAAACGAATGGACGGAGGTCAGCCACTCATAAAATGCACTTCGCATTTTTAAAGCATATTGCAGTGTTAGTGAGCATTGTTTTTAGCCGGAGAAGGTCTCGAATTCGCTGCCCAAATTGGTTCATCGTAGCGGCGACGCGACCAACGACCATCCTCAATAGCTTGAGATCCACAACTAAACCAAATTTGTTTGTATAAAACGGCGTGAAAGAATTGAAGTTAAGCGGGAGGCGAACGCATTAATTTCGTAGTTGGCGGATTTTGCAATTGCAGAATTGTATCCTTATGCAATTTTTCATGTATGTTGATGGGAAGGGAGGGGAAGGAGGGTGAGGGAGATATCGATGTGCCCTCTCCTATTTGCCTATGCAGATTACATCCGTGATTGTGGCGTCGAATGTGTCTCTTCTTGCAAGTAGTGACGCATTAACGCTGAATTCGGGCCGTAGTTCAAAAATGCTCTTAATGTTTTTTCGATTTATGTTACTTATTCCCAAATTGCTTCCTACATTTGTCTATATGTTTATAAGTTAGCACGTCTACCCTTTGTAATGTTTCATCCCGTGTCAGCGTGGTGTTTCTCGAGTATAATCGATCTGTCTGATGTGTTATTGTTGGAAGTTGCTCGATTTGTTGCACACATAATAGGTATTGGTTTCCTCTTTGATCTAACATCTGATATAATCGATGTAAATTGATTTTATTGCAGTTTGGCAATTTATGCAGCAGTAATCTTTCAGGTTTTTGAAAGCTTTTAAGACTTTGCAGGGAAACACATTTTGCAGATTGTAACCTATGGAGGTTACCTTTTGCAATAGGTGACAATCAGCTGGTAGAACGTTACATTCATAAATCGCTAGTGAAGAGCGCTATTGTAATGAGCCGTTAGATTTGAAAAATACGACAGTCCACCTTTCTCAAAGGTGGCAATAATGGAGAAGAGTGGGTAAATTCTTGAGGTGTTGGTATGATTGGGTCCAAGGAAAGCATGAAGAATTACGTGAATTTATTTGCCACTTCGGAATGCAGTCTTGTTTAATGTGATAATAGCGTTAAGTGATCGTTTGTCTTTGTTTAATAGGTAATAAACAGCGTCCAGTGAAACTAGCAGGAGATTTCCCAGTCTGTGATGATAGAAATTCGACCCCCTCCGCTTCTATTCATTTCACCGCTCGATCCCTCTTTGTTGTGTGGAGGGCCTACTACTACCAAAAGAGGCATCGGGGAGTTGATTAACGCCATATCTACTGCAGAGAAGTTATGAAAAATAGGTTCATTGCACGCTTATTTTCACTTATACGTGAATGTTGTGAGACGTAGGTGTTTTCATAATGAGAGATTAAGGAAAGGTGTGTTTTTCTTTTGCGATGCATTGGTGCCTGATATGTTGACGATGTTTTGGGACGGGAAGGAAGAGCATACGTCATCAGTGGAATGCTTCATCAGCAAGAAGAGGATTTCGAGGGCAAGGAGGGAGGGTCAGCCAGCAACAAAGAAGCTAGCAAAGCGCCGCTGCTGTTGTTTGTCACCAGGCTACTTTAGATCTTGAAGTGGTGGTGCATTACATTATAATATGAGATTATCTTTGTGAGCAACTGCTCGCAGTTTTGCATCCGAATTCTATAACTGCCTTTTTTAATGTAGCTGTCAAACATTTATGGAGGTTTGCGGAATAACGTTGTTGGGAGTTTCATTTCACGTTATATGGCATATGGTTGATGCTATGCCTTGTGTAACACTCATACTCTTCAGGTAGTACTAGTATATGGTCTTATTTTCGGCGCTGTCAATTGTAGCACTGAGTGCGAAAGATTTCGAATCTCATATTAGACGGACGCCATTAATCGCTTTTATTTAGAGGTCGCGAGATTTCACGAGTTTTTTCGTTTCTCATTGGATTTGAATCTGTTTTTATTGCGGATTTGAATCTGCAGATAAAGATACAGCAATCAGAATTTCTGTGTCGTTCGTTCGGCATTGAGAATGCAGTTATACCTCTAACAGAATGGGAAATATGCACTTTCCGGTGCATCAGTTGTGTAAACACACATCATTGATCCTCTCCGACAGTTTTGCGACTTCAATGAGCTCAAAGTTTGCACAACCAAAATGCTCTGTGTGGGGATCTTCCGGTTTAGAGTTTAACGGCAAGTGGTCCACTTTTAACGATACGCAAGCTTTCGGAGGGATCGTCGCGTGCATTGCAAGTTGCAAATCGAAATGAACCATCCATATCCTCAGGTGGGTTCTTCTTCGAGTGCACTTAAATACTTTGGAGCGGAGACGGATGATGCACAAGCAACTAATGTTATTGTCCATATCCATTGAAAAACTGCACTATTCAACTATGAGGGAAGGAGGGAGATGTTTGGTTCAGTCTTTCCATATAGAGAATGCGTAAAACATTCAAAGAAGGCAGTTTTGCTCAGTTCATCAAAGAAGGTAAATAATTCTTTCATCAATTCGATCGTCGTCGTCTATGTTCATTTTAAGAGAAACACGCAATAGGCAATGCATTTTATCTCATAGGGCAAATTTCATCGAGCAGTCACTTAACCGTCGAATTCCCGAAAGAGAAACGTTTTAAGGGCGCTGCAGCGATCGCACCATTTAGTTCTAAACTATCTGTTGATTTTTGTCCCTAATTGTCGTTCTTTTTTGGACAGCAGACAGCGTAGAGCCTTTCGGAAAATATTTTTCGTTCCCGAGTTCCGCTGATTTTGATGCCAGACTCGATGAAGTGAACAGGTGATATGCATATGAATTTTTCAAGAACTTTGAGAAGTAGAGGTTGTCGAATGTAGATCCTTCTGTAGTTGTTGGAATGAATATATACGAGACCATCTCTCGGCAACACCTGATGCTCCATCAAGCAACTGCGTTCACCTGTGAAGGTTATTTGCTGACCGAATCTCTGCTCGCTGTCTCGAATTGTTCTTTTTCGATTGTGTTGAGTAGCCATCAGTTCCAGTTCAGGAAACTGTGTTGCAGCACGATGTTCCGCATAATTTCCGGTTTCGTGCTATAAGAATCTGGAACCTTTCCCTGCTGCTATCCTTAATACACCTCATCATAGAGCTTTTGAGCAACGGTTGAGTCATTTTTCTGCGCACTATTGCTATTTCTGTGTTTCAGTTATCAGTTCTCTTAAATTTCAGCAAATAAGTAAATAAATAAAATAAATAACTGAACAAAGAAATAAATATTCATTTTGTTCGATTCCGCTTCTGTTGAGTTTCATAAAAGCTCTCTCCGCTGTATATTGTGGACGTATTTCATTTTCATTTAGGGAATGGGCTTAAAATTTGCTTTCGGATGCTTTAAGGAGTCATGTTCACAAGCATCGGGCAATGGAACTGCGGATTTCATAAAGGACATGTGAAAGGACATCCTTTAACATCGTTCCTACACCATTAACTTGGAACAACCATTTTTTTGTTATTGTTATGGAACCGACCTTGTAATTAATGATAGTGAGGTATGGCCATCAATTAGAGGCGAAAAGAATGTTGATTGCTCGCTCCGAGAAATCTCCTTTTAAGGATTGTTCCATAATATTATATGAAGAAAGAATTTGTTAATAACCGGGAATGGTCTCATTTTAGTGATCGTGCAAAATTACTCGTTTATTTTACATATATTTGATTCAACAATTGCTTCGTAATTTCTATTCATGTGACGAAAATCGAAGAATCTATTGATTTCCAGGAATGCAACAAGCGAATTGTCGCAGACTGGTGGAGCTGGATCGATACACAATGATGCACCATCATCGCCACATGGACTATGCACTTCCTTGAGAGGATTTTTGCCGAATAGTGCGCTTCTTTTTTGAGACACTCCGACCATATAAAGGATGTTTTGAATTTGCTCTTCGCTGACCTGGCTTGCGTCACCTCGTCGAGCTTGCACTGTACTGTATAGATCATTGCCTCAGACTCCGATCTATCAGATTTATCCCATCCTCGTACGATGTATAATTAGTTCAAGCCATTCAACGTGATCAGTATAACCACTCACCATTTGTAATAATCCTTAGGAGTCTTTAAGATGAAGGATTCCTTAAGACCGCTAGATAAATATAACTGCTTTACTTGAAACGTCAAATCACGTTACTCGAAACAGTCAAGTTCACTCTTGTAGAAGGATGGTCTTAATTAGCAGATGAATCTGAATTATTTATGAACTCTGAAAAAGGAAACTCCCATCTTTGTGCCGTCAGCACTCCACACAAGATACCCTTCAATTGATAATTGGAAGAACGTGCATCGTGCATATGGTACAATACAGGTTCTATCATTGTACAACTATTTTTATATACTTAAATACGCGGAGAAGGAATATAAGCCATAGAAAGAATTTCACTTCATTGAAAGCGAGTCACTTTTACAAATGAACTTGAAAGAAGGAATAAATGGGATTTTCGCGGTTTGAAGGTATATAGTTGAAGCTGGAATCGCTACGAAATCTAAACAACGACCACGTCCTAAAGATTATTTCTGATGGGTATTTCGAACTCACCTTCAATAAAGTTGATCTATATTTTCGGCAACGAGCTTAAAGTGCTCCGATAGCGCTAAGTTGCTTCTCAGTAGTGCTCCGATAGTGTTGATGAAAAACTTGAGGTTTCGGTAGATCCCGTGCCTCAGCGTTGAAAATTAGGAAACCTTCTCATAGTGAAGATATTAGACCGATTTCAGAAAACACATGCTCAATAGTATTCGACTTTGTTACACAAAAGATATCCATCGGAAATATTTCAGCATTCCATGGATGGGTAAATTACTTTTAATGCTACAACACATGAGGCGTTTAATATTGCAGTAAAATAGATTCACTGCGATACCAAAATAACAGAATAATTAGCACAGATAAGGTCAGGATCACATAGCACCTTTAAACCTTTAGAACCTCGGACGTATTTTCAGCTCATTTTCATTCTGAGAAGTTTGTCTGGATGAGGGCTGTCCAAGGCTCCTTACACTGTTAGAAATGCAACGGAGGCTTCCATTACATGGAATTCTGGTGCTTTAACTTCACAGTAGGTGAGACCGTTCATATAAATATTCAACAGCGATAGAATAGTATCTAATAATATGCTTTTTGCTGTGTTCCACCTCTGACCAAATGAGCGTTGTCCCAGAATGTGGTTTGCGAAGTTCAGGAAATTTGGCCTCACTATGACTGATATGGAATTTGATGGTTCGGAAGGAAGTTCGTTTCGGACGATCAGCTGCAAGAATATCAATCATATCACGTGGTTTCTTAGCTTTCTCTAGCTCTTTTTTTTTCGTAGTTTGCAACTGTCAGTCGAACAAACGGACAGATATGACAACTCTATAATGTGGCGTATAAAAAGTTGGCGACAGTTGCGGCTCCGACAAAGTGAATCAGATACCACAAAACGGCTAACTTCAATTCTTTTATTGACGCATAATTCAACTGAACGATAGAGGTGATATCATATGGAATACGTTTATTAGCAACGTTCCAGTGAGAAAGTTATTCCCGAATTTATAGAGAAAATGCTTTCAAATTTTGTCTTTTATTCTTTGTTTGAAAGGGTTATTCGACGAGATTTGTCAGCGAATGCGAAAAGCAGTAGCCTTGATTGGAATCATCGTTAACAGACCACCTCCTAGTCACTTGCCTCAAAAAACTTCCAACATAAAAATGAAGCTGTGGGAAATTCCCTCAACAGCAGACACACATTACGGCTCCACCCACTCGTGTGAAGCCGTGCTTGAGAATGTGCAGAAATGTTCTTGTACGTGAGTGCTCAAAGGTGTGCAGATATGAATTAAGTGCTTTTGCCGAGTCGCCTGTAAGTCCCGATCCAGGCTTTACAATTTGGACAGCGGTGCTCGACGTCTTTGAACGTGTCGACGCAGAACGGTACCCAGAGGAAGAAGAGCGGCAATACGAAGATGCCCGAGATAAGGATCACCAGGAAACTGACCCATGTGAAAAACCCGTTCACAAAACGTAGTTCTGTCTCGCCATGTGCCTGCAAGAGAGAATTTTGACAATATTCGGTATTCGAAAGAAAGAATACAAAATTACGCATCACGTAAAGTCACCTTATCAAGGGAAACTGCCATTAACTGAGAGGTCGAAAGCCTCGATCTGCACCAAGAAAAACTAAAAATTTCCAGTTATTTTCAGCGAACTTACTCGCCTACTGACTGATTTTGTCATCGTTTACATGTGTGGAACTTTGAGAAGATATGTGAAACCACGAAGATCAACGCTGACACTCTGATTCAGTGAGTGCCGAACTTTTAGAGGCTTTAACGAGGAGTCCACTCCTACCTCTCTTTGTTGCTTCGTTGTGGGGACATATTCCCACCTTGAGGTACCTTCACTTAATAATTTGACTGGAGATGTGCGAGATTCTACGCATATAATTCTACCCGTACTTTCCACCTCTGCATGTTGTTTACCAGATCTTGCTCGATCCTTCTTGTGACCACGTTCTCATTGAAACATCGAAGTGAGAAAATCAGTCCCTAATATATCGAACTACTTGTCAACTGTGCATTGGTATATCACCGCAAAGATGAGAGAAGTTCCACAGCTGATGAAGTAAAAGCCCCAAATAAAAAAGTTTCTGCTGAATATACTGCAGTTGTTTTAATAGTAATGGCAAATAAGAGAATAAAACCAAAGGAATGGAGGAAACAATTTTACTTAAGGTGATAGTTGTCCGAAAGATAACACCAAAAAGCACATAAGTTAAAAATCGTTATGTGTCATATTGGCACATCACTGTAACACATCAGAAGTAAGGAATGCAGCGAAGTAGCCAATTTCTCGAAACACCACTTCTCGGCATTCACGCGCTTGAGTGCCGCTTAAACGCTCTCGAACTCCGGAGAGACATTTATATATATTTTGAGATAGAACGTTTTGAATTAACTTTAAACAGTTACTTGAGTTATGTAAGCTTGAAATTTCGAAGTAACTCTTTACTCTAGACTGCGACTAATTAACGTATGAATAAGTTGGCAATTGAGCTGAGATGTCAACAAATGCTTCGATGAATCCTCCGCTATGGACTTCAATAATGCTCGTGCTACTAATTTCTCATCGACATCTCAAGCTTAATTTCTCAATTGTAAATATTACTTCCATGTTTCTCTAATATTTACCTGCAGCTGAATGATTTTTCAGCTTTTCTGTTTGCAGTTGTCGAAATTCACAAAATTTATGGTTGACTGTGTAATCGTGTTCGATTCAAGCGAAGAGGACGTTGGAAAAGAAAGTGAGAAAAGACTATTAGTCCACGATTTGCGCTTAGAATTCCACCCCTGCTAACGCCTCCACGACGAAACTCTCCCAAAATTTCATCCTTCGCCTAAAGGGATGAATAGCTGAGCCTTCCTTCTTCTACTCGGCAACAGTAATTACAATCATTAATCGAATCAGCTGTCATCGTGTTCGAAAACTGTCCATCCATCACCCTCCACGAGTTAAGCAAAAGTTTCATTATATCAGATGGATTTTTGCCCACTTTGAAGTGACTGAATATAAGAAAACATGCGAATAATTTCAGATTGCTTCTGGTGCTGCTACGGATATATTTTCGATAAGCCAGATAAAGTGAAATTTAATTCAAAAAGTCAACTCACTGCTATCAGAATGCTTTTTTGACTTATCTGCGCTTCGCTGCTTTTGAGATAAACTGATATGAGCCAAATTTAGCTCTAATCGGAAGATATGAAAATCTCATATTCGAGCTTCGGAAATGACAAAATACAATAATAACAGCAATAAAATGCACTCATTTTCCGATCCACTTCCGAAGCCAAACGGTTGGCGTCAAAGGTGATTAAAGAATGCTCGCTAATTCTCTCAGGCGACTGGCCGGTTGCTCGCTAAAGTCATTTAGAAAAAACAATGAATAAAAGTAATTATTATTCCATTTCTGAAAGTAAAACGATGGTAATTCCACTGTTGAAATTCCCAAGAAAAAATTTGGAGGACGACTTCATTGATGTTTAATTCAATGGGTCATAAAGGAGAACATCATAGTGAACGAAATTGGCTAAATCGTCGATATTCGTCGAATTATTTAGTGCAGTTTTTTGTTTCATGAAGGTGCACGACAAGCAGACACACATCACGGAACGAGCCATATAAGCAAAGACGCATATCGCCATAGTAAGCTGCATAGGAGGTGATGGCAGTATCACCACTTCTCAACGAATACCTCACTTTGCGCAGTAAGGCGATCACCTACTGACCCTCGCAGAGTCTATAAAAGAAGCGTTTGGATTCTTCAAAGCGATTCTTTTTGAATGTTCTGATTGACGAGTCGACGTCAGGTTGGCGGCGTCGGTTTCACCGCTTATCTGTGCAACTTCAGTCAACGCAAAGACACGATTTCTAAATGCGGAGCTGCGTTCTGAAGCTGGCAGGAAGTGGTGACGTTTTCAGCAGTCACCTCCAAGCAGCGGAAAAGCACCACTCGACCAGATGGAATTCACAGGACACCGCAAAACTTCGCACTTTTATATATATATAATCTTTCAATTAGTTTTTTTTCACCATTTCGCAAGGGAAGACATCCTCATCCGTTCCGAAATAATGGAGACGGAGAAGAGAACATTATAGAGCTGATTAATGGCGTCAAAGCGAGCGACCGTGATTAAACAAAACGGCTTTTTATCACCTGAATCAATGAGGAGATGTGACTTGCCGCGCATACATGAAGAACTTTTTCCACTACAGAGAGAACTTATTTCCCCTCCACCCACCTCGTACATTGCGTTCATTCCAGCTGTTGCATCTTCCTATGTACTTCAATATGTTTGCCAGGAAGTTCTTTCTTGCAGATGAGGGTATACAGCGGCGCATTGCAGCAGAAAATGCGGTCGGGATGATTTGCACAATCTCGCCCTGCTCTAGAAACGGGGTCATGGAGGCTGATTCGTACTTGGCCGTGGAATCGTAAATGGCTGTGGCGTCCGCAGGTGAAGGCAATGGGTCACTGATTCGAGAGGTGAATAAAAATTAAGTCCCCAGTGCACAAAAAAGTCTAATTTCAGTATAGTCGTAGTATAGTCGTATTCGTAGAAACAGCTTTCTGGAGCCATTTTCAAGGTTATTTCGGGCGCCGCACATCTTTTTCGTAAACCATGCAATTAATTAATATAACGACTGAGCGCAGCAAACCATGACGATAATCTTCATGCAAGGAGAAAATTGAGGTGATGTAACACCCTGCTTTGCTGCTTTCAGCGGCAATACTAGAAGACCGATATTGATGCAGAGCGAAGTGAGCCAGGCTACCATGCGAGAAAGAGTATTATATTGTTCTATACCCATTGCTCCCTTCGGTGAACCATTCTGTTCGGCAGTCGTAACATTTGTCCTTAGAAGGCGGAAAGAAATTGTAGCTTAAGACTCATGAACTGTTAGTAATTTGATTCAATGTGGACTTGTCAAAATCCTCACTTGCTGGGATGAAGTCTATACTTAACTTCCCTCTGGCACTCTATCTCTGAGGAGAACGGAGAAGCGTCCTTAATCCTTGCGGTCCCGATGTGATTTCCCTTTTCTTAACGAGAAAAACCTTGCCTTTCCGCTGTCTTCTCAGAACCCCGAGATCCCTATCTGCATTAATAACTTTTGTTGCAGTTTTATTTGGAACAAGGAGACTCTCAATCTACTCAGATCGCCGACATCGAAACCGAGCGAAACACTGATTTATCATCGTTGGTATATCACTTTAATAGTGGAAATACCACTGACGGAACCTCTAACAATTAAATGACTCTCATGAGAGAATAAAAATATTTGTGGGTACTAAGTTTCCCTTTTGACCATACAACACGATAGGTTCACTTCGCAAGGAGTGTGTGGACGTTAACGATTTTTGACTGAGCACTCTCATGACCTCCGAAATAGCTCTCTGGCCATTCTCATGCCATATTATACCTTCTTTGTTAAAATAGCACTGCCCACAGGTGTTCTTTAAATCTCATCGGTGATCGTGATGCCGATGCGTAAGTGACACTGATCCACTTACAAGGACAGTAGAATTGCAAAGTTACCTTGCAACGAGGACAGTCGAGAAGTTGTGGTCGATCGGAAAGATACTTTTTCGCGTTAACCATCATGCTTGGTGTATGGCTTGCCGAACGATGTATGGGGATGGGTATAGATTTGGATCTTTCGAGAGTCGCCATCGTATCGGATGTACTAAGAGTTGGAGGAGAACAGCTTAAAGCACCAATGCACACAACCTGGATGGCTTTAACTATGATCGCAACGATGCATTAGCTGTGCTCGACACTTGTGAAGATGCGTTTGTGTGTTTGCTTTAGGTTGCTCCTCACTTGTTATCGAAGCTCCACTCGAGTACCCACTGACTTAGTTGCTTCAAGAACGCTCTACACTTTATCGATTTTATGCAATACTATTAGAATATAGAAAATCTCTGCGGTGTATCTCTTGCTCGTAGTATCCGAATGCAGACCACAATGACGATGGTTGTTGCAAGCACGTGCGCACTCAGGATTCATGGGGAAGGTGAAGGAATCGTTGAAGGCAGGCAGGGAATGAGGGTACAGGGAGGGAGTGTGATGCCAGAGAAAGAAATTAATCCCGTCAATCGCTTTTGCTAACGTAGTGAAAAAAACGACGTTTCAGAAGAGAAGGCAACTTTGTCGGCTGAACTGAAATAACTTTCAGTTTCGATAACGTCGATGAGTTGTTATCTAGCTCGAGCTCTGTAAAATTTCGCACAGCGGGAAAGCGCGCCACGACGGGATTTATTTTGCAATATGCGTATTTTAAACGAACGACCACCGCATTAAACGCAATATGCATTAAACAAACATCAGTCCGCTATAAAAGGTTCGTTTTTATGAACGAACCAGTCATGAAGGCTACTCAGAAGATCCTAAGATTCATGAAGGCTACTAAGAAGATCCTAAAATTCATGAAGGCTACTCAGAAGATCCTAAAATTCTCTGCATACTTGAATGTCTGCCACTCCTTGGAAACTGATGGTTCAATTAACATATCGTAGAGTGCAACATCAGATGGCGTAGCTCATGCAAGTGAACGTTGTCAGCGACTGTGGATCACCAACTGGGACTACATGGCAGACTCAAACACTTACGGACACACCACACTCACATACACGCATAGATATGAAGCCACCAAAAAACATTCCAAGTGCCCATCCGCAAAGGCGCAAAAGGTGATATCTGCCGCAGAATGAGGTGGCTAGTTTTAGCTGTAAGCTGAAAAAGAATACCCTCTCGATTGCGATAGTGTGGGATTTCCTGGCTTAGTTCAGTGCATTTCTGCCGGCAATTGAAAGAAAAATAAACTCAACGAAGTGGCGATTCTCAAGTAGACGGCATTATTGAGTGAATCTCCGCTGCACTTTTTTCTACTTCGAGGAAAAAATAGAACTGTTGTGCGAATAAAAGTAAAACTAAGTTCCGGCGACTGTTTAATTTTCATCATTTGTTCATTTCTCAAATCGCTTTCCAGCACACTTTTCTTTTAATATGACATTCATCTTCACCTAATTTCTACAGACTCAAAGGCTATACACCCTTTGAAGAAATAAAAATCCGCAATAAAGAATCGAAGCGAAATGAAAACCTCATAAACGATCGACTAAATTTGTCCAGTTTATTCTTCATTTTTTGTTAATATGCTCATAAAATTTCTAGAAAGATGATAGCCAGAAGGAGCGATTTTATCGCCACCGTAATATCGATGGATCAGTCTCTCTCTCCGTCAGCAAACGATGCGCAGTGAACGAAAACAATGAGGATGCAAGCGTCATGAAAATGCCGAATAGCATTGCTTTGTATGGTTTGCCGTCTCACCCTATATACTAATATACAAAACAGACTTCATTCCATTTACGATGAGTTGAGCTTGAGGGTTTGAAAGAATTTGAAGGAGAAATAGCAAATCTCGTATGAAGCTTCGTTATTCGATAGCTCGACTGCGACGAGCCTGCTCAGTCGAAGCGAGGAACTTCATGCTGCAGCGAACATATCTCAAATGTTTCAGCTCTTTTCATAGAGAACGACGTTATAAGATGGAAAGCATCTAAGTAAAGCAGATAGCCTCCTTGAACGCGCATGAAAATCTCGTGGAACCGGCCCTGAGGTGATCGTGCATATATGTTCCGCGACTTGCAGCCATCATTGCATTGGGGCAATTGTCACCATTACAAATGCAGCTTGAACACTCCGAACCACATCGATAAAGCTGAGGCAAATTGAGAGAATACCAAAAAGCATGTGCAAAAAATTTTCCATATAAGGATATAAGGAATGCCCTGAGCGGGGCCTTAGACTTTATTCTTATGAGCATCTCGTTTCCCTTCAGAGAACGTCCGTGGCCATGAGATCCTCAAAAAGTTGTCACACGAGGGATCATTTTCTAACGAGGAAAATGAAGACAAAGACATGAAAGGGATACTGCGAGAGGCAACTTGCAATGAGACAACCCAAAATGGCGATCCATTATGACCCGTTCACCGTCTGCTTTTGACCGCTAAGGTACGTTACCGATATTCCTGCGCCGCTCACTTGGATGCTACCTTCAAGATTTGGATGCAGAAGCACATTCTCTACCTCAACGAATATATGCTAGAAGGAGGAATGAGACTTAGATGATTTCATTACTGTTTATCTCTCCTCTCTCTTCGTCCCCACATTTTGGAAGTGGAAATCCGTTGCACCGTTGTTGAGGAAAACTCCCATGACGGCAGTAAAAAGCCAATATTCCAGTTTGTGCTGTTCGTTTCGAAGTGATCATTCGAATTGCGATGATCGTGAAACGGTCTCCTTTGTAAGCACACGAAATATTGCTTCATTCCAGGTCGATCCACGATCGCGCAGCTTATCTCTTGCTAAAGCGAGAAGATGCCTACGTTAAGTGCAACAGTTAAGGTCGAACAGTCTTTTACCCCACCTCTCACTGTAATCGTAAAACTCGAGAAGCTCGACGTCATAGGTCATTGTAGGTGCGGTCAGCGCGATTTTCTATTGACGGAATTCTGTAAGCAGGAAATACAATTCGTTCTTCCCTACTTGGGAATTCGCATTCCGACGCGACGATTTTCACTTTCGCTCTCTTATCGATAGATAAAATTAATGGCATATATTAGGCCTCTTTGTTGGTAATTTCAAAATTTCCGTTGGCGTGAAGGCGAAGTCGATGCGGTACCCGATCAATCGAAACCCTAAGCGTAAGCATTACCAGTGAAAGATATCAAGTGAGTGAGATCAATTCCCGACGGGGATATATTCGAAAGCGGGAAGCGGACTTCTCCCTCTCACAGATGATCGCATCGATGACGTTGCCGCGTACGCATTACAATTGCATAATCAATTACGATCGTTTCACTCAACGTAATCTATGAGAAGTTAACGATGGAATCTGATAATATCCTAATCAATATGGTGATATTTGTTAAGTAAACTCGAAAATATACAGTGGAACATTTCTCAATATACCAATGAAGGGGATAATCGTAGAAGAGCCACGAAGCATGATGTGATAGCAACTCTTGCGAATATAGTCTTTACCTTCATTCGGACCCAAGCCTCAAACTATCAAAGCCGTTTCACCCGTTCACTTCAAATCCCTTCCGTTTCTTCATCTCATCGAAACTTCACCTTGAAATATGTCTCGCTGATTCTTAGTTCCACTCAAATGCCGCTAAAAATTATTCCGCTGCAATTTTGCGCTTATGATTTTAAATTGAGTGCATTTCAACTGTAAAATATGCGTATTTGAAAGAACCGAGACAAGAGGTTGGTTAATTCTCATTATTAGTGGGAGGAGGTCGTGCGAGGGACGGGACGGTGGTTCTTTCTTGCTGATCGTGGCACTTCGTTTAACTTCCTCTACGCACTTCTGTTGTTATCTCTTCTTTTGTGGACAATACCTATTGTTGTGGAAATTGTCGCCTAATGACACCGCACTTTGGCAACTAATCGGGAAATTTCTCGAGCAAAACCTCTTAGTCATGAAAAGCGATGTTATCCGACTTGCCCAAGTGGAGGTGTTGAAGCTGAGAGTTGACGGTCCATTTGTTGGATGCTTCGCTGCTGTCGGTGTGCTTGTTTAGGTGTTCATCGAGATCCTCCACTCGTTCTAGGTGTGTGTTGTTGCGCTTTCCAACGAGTTTTGACGGTGCCGAGTCGATGTTTCAAGTGGATGCTCATTTATCCCACTTTCTGATTTCTATGACCTCCCGAGCCATGATTTTAGCAATTTCGGGCGAGGAATAATGGAGACACTTGTTATTAAAGAGGGAATTTTCCAAAACGCCCATCTCATTCGACTCGTTCAAATAGAATTCAGTAAAGCGCGGCTATTTCTATCCCACTTCTGATGAATGAACAAATCACCGCATCATTTGAGGGGTTTTCTACGATTTCCGATACGACGATCAATTTCGCTTCATTTCCACATCGCCACCGAATATTTTAATTACCCGACTTGGATAATCCGTCAGTGGGACTGCACTGATTGTGCTTGATGTGATAGGTTTAGCGCAAATGAGGCGACTTTGGAAACGAAAAATTTGCCACGAGTGATCCACTCGCTGAGTTGTGGGTGCTGGTGAAATCCGACTTTTGTAAGGAACGCGGCATTGCGGGGTTGTTGGTGATTCTCGGGAGAAGCGCTTTTCATAATAAGTGAGCTGCCTCATATCACTCGCATAGCCATCCGGTTTCCCACTCTTGCATTGGCTCTGTTTTGAGCAGTTCCCCTCAAGCTTTAGTTTAATTTTGACTTGACGAGTAGGCAAAACACACGAGAGAAAAAGCAAGAAGAGAAGACCGTCAGGAAGCAACATAGAGAGTTGAACGTACAACACGGAAGGAATAAGGAAATTGATGAAATCTACGGGGAAATATGACTTCCCAGCATTAGATAATGCATCTGCAGTAAGGCTATAGAGGCCATACACTGCTGTAACCTCAAATTCAACAACTGCAGTTAAATCGTGGAGGGCGATGTAAAACTGTTCGAAATAGCTGCATTGGCGTTTTAATTTGAAAGGTAAATGCTACTGCGGGACACTAAATACCCGTCGACGGATGATTGTTCCCTTATTGCCTCATACATCTCCTCATGCATATTTTTTGTGCGTCCGGTCATTTTGATTCGCCGTATCGCTTAATTATTCTCTTCGCTTATGTTGGAGGTAACAATGGTGAAGGAGAGGAAGTTTTACGATATACTCGGCGTGGAGCCTTCAGCAACGGAAAGCGAGCTGAAGAAGGCCTATCGGAAGCTGGCGCTGAAATACCATCCGGATAAGAATCCGAATGAGGGTGAACGGTTCAAGCTGATCTCGCAGGCGTATGAGGTGCCTATTCAACTAGTTCTTTAAAGAAGTATTGCGGTCAAATGATCAGTTAATTCTCTTGCTCACTTTAAAAGGGTCAAGTTCGCGTTCATTAACGGATTTCGAATGTGGTCACCGAAATGTTTGCAAAGAAAAGCGTTGACCTTCGATGAATCAACATTCGTAATTAGTTGAGCCGCACGAAAAATCTCATTTAAAGATTTGTGATTAAATCTTTGGCGAGGAAATTGTTGAAGTATAACCTCGAGATGCAAGCGGGACAGAGGGCAGTGAAAGTCGATGCTTTAGTGTCTAATTTTTCGCCGCACATTTCAAGTACATCAAACACACAGAGCCATATAGAGGGGGATATTACGAAGATAAAGTTGCTGAGGCGAATTTGTGTTCGCTGTGTTTCGCAGGGTTTCTGGATGAATGGAGGCAGTGGTTGCCGTCAGAGTAGGATGGAGGAGTGTGGGAAGTTCAGAGCACTTGATCGGTTGCTAGTGGAATGAATAATCGAGGATTTTTTTTTATTAAAATGTCTATAATTTTTTGCATTATTTGGAAGTTCAGAGAGGGATTTCTGTGTAAAATAAAAGATTTTTAGCAGAGAAAATGAGAATGGCATGACATTCTCTTTGTGGAAGCATGACACCTTTAGGGTGCCAAACCGATCCTGTTGTCTCTTCTTTTTTTGCCATTATTTGCTCACGTGATTCGATGCTGCAGGTGTTATCTGATCCGAAGAAGAGGCAGATTTACGATGAGGGTGGTGAAGAGGCTCTTAGCGGTGCAGGTGGTGGTGAAAGCTTCCATAACCCGATGGACATCTTTGATATGTTCTTTGGAGGTAGTTATTACCCATCTATTTCACAGACCTTAGCATTGTTTTCAATCTTCTTTTATCGCTTAAGTTTTATTTTGCTTTTCATGTTAATTTATTCTTTCAGCCGTCTGTGTCAGGGATCGATATTTGAGCTATGATAGCATTCGTTTGCTAACGCTGAGTAGGTGGAGGTGGAGGGGGGGGGGGGGGAAGAAATAAGTTGTGAACGTGAGGTAGCTGTTGATGGCGGCGGTCCCGGTATGTGAATTCAGATCTCCAAAATGTTGAATGGACGAAATGTTCTTTAGTGCGGATTTATTGATGTGAATTTTACGCCTGATGGATTAGCCATTAGGAAGTGGTTTTGGACTAGATTACTGCGAAGCGTCTAGTTGATACACTGGAAGCAAAACGTCTTGCTGCCGTCTTCTTTCTTTTCTGAGCATCGAGATCATCCGCATCCGTTTCCCACCTCATCCTTTTCATCTGCACGAGATTTCCTTCATCCGGTTATTTATTAAAGGATATGGCACCAGGATCTGAGATTTCAGCTGAAAGGTTGAAATATTGGTGTTTGGGAAAATAAACGGTGTGCGGAGGATATGGTTGTACTGGTGAGCTCCTCGGTGGTTGGTTGTTGAAGTATTTGAATAGGTGATCCATATTTTGAAAGAAAGAAGTACACTTTCGGCATCTTCAAGCTAGAGAACTTGGACAAGTCACATTGGCGCCGATCGAAGCTTTTAATTTTAGCATTCAGTTATAAGGTGGCGTCGCCCTTCTTTACGTTTTTTTTACTGTTTATGAGGGATCGAGTGGAAGTGGAGATGGAAACATGGAATAAAGCTTTTTCGCGTGTTTTTGGATCGTTATATAAGCAGTATTTCTGTGTAGGAAGGGAATCTTCATGATTTCCTCTCGCTCCTCCACCTCCTCTCCTGCAGTTTCCTCTTCATCTCTCTCCCTTCTTCGAGATTGTGGCCGACCACTTGAATGTGATCATATTTTAAGGGAATATGATTTTAGCGAAGGTTTTCAGTTGCACTCTACATCGCAAACATAGCTGAACTCCGTTTCCTTCGTTCTCTGCTTTGTGCACGTGATCTAAGAAGGCGTCTTTTGTGACTGCTGCTACAAAATTTATTAAGTAACATGAAACTTCCTGAACATACGAAACTTCCTGAACATCCAGTGAATCCTTCTGCGGTAGGTTAGTGCTTATGTTCACTGAAGTAAATGTTGCTATAGCGTGGAAAGACCGAATTCGCTTTGAAGCGCAGGGAGGGCAAAAAAAATTTCTAAGGTCCTTTTATCCACGTCTTAAGTTTACTTGGACTTTTTCCTTTATACCGAAAAATCGCTTTTCATCGTCTGTTTCTGCTTTTTTGAACGTATGAAAGATTCCATCAGTCACTGAGAAGCATTGTTTGTGATAAAACCTAAAGGATCAGAATCCAAGCGATTCAAGCATGACTCTGACCTGATCTTTATAAATCATATCTGACTTCAGGGCATTTTCGAAGTGGTGGTTCAAGGGGTGAGCGTAAAGTTCGCGACATGATCCACCAGCTACCGGTGACACTGGAGCAGCTCTACAATGGCGCAGTAAAGAAGTTGAAAGTGTCTCGCCATGTCGTCTGTGCAAAGTGTGAGGGAGCTGGTGGCGCCAAGGTATTTCACGTTTATCTATCGTATTTCAGGTTGTCGCAAGCGTTTCTTGTGCTTCATTGTTTATTGCATTTTATTTTATTTCTTACTTGAGGGAACTTTGTATATTCTATCTTCATCAAAAAATAATTCAGAAAGAGTATATTTTAAAATTATTTCTTAGAATATGGACGCGAAGGGAAGGTTGACAGTTGGTAGTTAGTGAGAGTGTGATAGAAACGGGATGGATTGGCGTATATTCTCGGAAATTCGATGCAGAAGGGGGGTTTAGATGCGCGTAAGATGCTTTGTAGCCGCGTTATTGCTGCTCTGATGCTGTATTTGCAATTATAACGCCTTTTCATCACAGATTGGCAGCTAGGAAAGATATGGTGTGGAATGCATCCTCATCTCTTGTTTCCACTTTTTCTCTGCTTTGCGCAAGTTTCCAAAGGTTCCGTGACTGAACCATGCGAGCTGAAACATGATATGGACGTTTTTAGCTGTTGGGTGTGTATGTTGTTTAGATGTTACTGTGTTTGAGGTGGCTGGAAAGTTAAGGTGAATAGAGGAAAGCTGTTGAGGTCGATGTCGCACTAATGTGCTTCTTAGGTGACGGTCGTTGAAAATGCAATATTTCTGGCAACTTAAGGTTCATTGTTGTCCACTTTTTCCTAGTTTCTTCAAGTCCGAAGAAATTCTGACGGTACCGAGATGGCCGATAGATTTGAGAGCGGAAATGTTGGGGCGTATAGGTGCTGAGAATATGTTTTTGTAATACTCTTCACTTGAAATTTGCAGAAAAAAAGGTTAAAATAAATGAAAGTTTTCGCTTCCATCGTTTCCAGGACATCAAATTTAGGAATTCCGATATCCAGAAGCATGGCAGTTTTGTGCGTTTGCACAACCGAGAACTGCTGGATGTTGCTTTTTTGCTTTGTAATACTTGCCGAACATGTATAATTTGATTACCTTGATAGTGTAAGCTTCCAGACTGTTGCAGTTGTGCTTGTTTGCTTATATTTTTACAAAGACAGCTTAGATACGGAGTGTTGCTGTGTATGCTCTTTTGCTAGAGAGGGAACCCATTCTCGTCGTGCCTTCTGAGCGCTCTCAAAGCCCAAATTCGATGAGGCGTGGGCTTTTTTCGACTGTAATCCACCGTAGTGACTCGTGGAAATTATTTCACTGCAGTAGGATTGAATTTCAATAGTTGCGCCACAGATAAATGGGCATTTTTTGTGTGGTATAATGGCAACGTCATTCTTAAGCCAGAAATGGGTGACAATCGATACTGAGATGGGCGATGCGAGCATTTTCCACTTCACTGCGCTGTGGAAGCTGCGAAAGGCAAATTTTGAAGTGAATGAAGCAGCCGATCAGCTAGAGAAAATACTGCTCGTGCACTATTCACGAACGTTTATCCCCGATGTCGGCAGGTGACCCACTGGACTGGGGAAAGAGTCGATGAGAAAACCGAATTCGAAATATTCCATACGACTTCCCGCCGTTTTGTTTGCTTAGGTTTACCACAAGCCGGTTTAAATATTTCGCCGTAAGGAGGGGAAGTTGGCTTCAGAGATCGGCTTCCATCTCTGTCCATTTATTCTGCAGTGGAATGTTTCTGAATAGACTTTTGTGTAATGAAGCTGTTGTTTCAGGGAAGTGTGATGCAATGTTCGAATTGTAAAGGTCGTGGTGTGCAGATCCATGTGATGCAAATTGCTCCCGGGATGGTACAACAAACGCAGTCGACTTGTAGTGTCTGCAAGGGAGAGGGCGAGGTGATTCCCGAAAAGGACCGATGTAAACAGTGCAATGGACAGAAAAAGGTGACGGCTTTGTGTTGCTGTCTTATTTTTTAGCCTAGGAATGAAAGGGAAAAACGAGAAAGTGGTAATTTTTGAAATACGATGAGGGAAGAGAGGTGGATGCTAGCGTATTCGTTGTAAAGAGATTGGCAGTAGTTTTGCAAAAAAATTGGGCCTTCTTGCGTTAAATTGAAAAAGTTAACTCATTCCAGCTTCCATAGAATTTGACGTGAAGGTTTATTTAACATTCGGAGAGCCTCAGAAATTCAGCGATTTCGTGCGTTTTCTAATTAATTGAAACTTGGAAGTTCAGTTCATAAATGAGATGAATTCCTTTGTAGTGTTTGGTGACATTTACGGAAGCAGTTGTTTCAGGTTCGCAACGAAACAATACTGGAAGTGCACATCGACAAAGGCATGAAAGATGGACAGAAGATTGTTTTTTCAGGACAGGGTGACCAAGAGGTGAGTCCGTCCTTTGATTTCGATGTGCGGTCATTCTTCTTCCTCACTATTCTCCTTTCTTCCTTTCATCGCATTTGTTCGAATGCCTCGCTGTTACGTGTTTTAGAATTTCGGGGAAGAGAAAGGTAGTGGATTGTCTTCGTTTTTGAAATACTTTAAGGTAATGTTTCATTTATGGTCACTCGAAGCCTGCGTCAGATGTAACAAAGAGGAATCCTCTGGTCACGAATTTCTCTGGCCTCAATAGTTTAAGGCCGATGTGGTTGATAATTTGTTTCGATCACGTCGGCAATGGTATATGGAACTCAAGGCGAACTCCTTAAGGACTCATTCGAAAGCTTGGGCTCAGAAATTGAAGGGGCTCAGTTCGCGATTAAGTTACGTTGTTCAAGTTTTATTTGTCGCCGAAACAAGTTCCACCGGCGAGTGCAGTTATTGCTTAGATGGCGTTGAATGACTGTTGATGTTAGTTGGAAGAAGTAGAAGTTGATGCACTCAGATAGTCGTCGTTGCTCAGAGGGATGGGAGGAAATTGCAGTAGATCGTTTATGTGCAAACCGATTGTTCAAAGAGTAGCAGTATTCTTTATTTCGTGACAAAAAACAAGCGAAGCGATTGCATATTTACTCATTCATTGAAGAACCATAAGAAAGAGCGTTGATAATTCCAATCACAAAAGATCGAAGGGAATTTAACCGTTTGCAGATAACTGCAGTTGCAGCAGAATGCACAATGCTCTAAACGTCGCATAGAACTTCGTTGAACTTCTTGTGAGAGAGGACAGATTTGGAATGAGATGAGCTCGGAAATGAATTAAATACACTGATTGCGATATAAGCGAATGATTTCATCTCCAGGTGGGCATAACGCCGGGTGATGTCGTCATAATATTGGACGAGCAGCCGCATCAGACATTCGTGCGGAAAGGTGCAAATCTGGTGATGCAGATTGACCTGAATTTGGTGGAAGCGCTTTGTGGTTGCACGAAATATGTGATGACCCTTGACAATCGCTATCTCATCTTCTCGCTTTTACCAGGTTATTTATTTTCATAATTGTCCAGGTTTTATTCGGGCATGAAGTTAAAACAGTGCGTACCACTGCGCAGTTTATGTAGAATGTGAGGAGAGGGTCCGGTATTGTGGGGCAGGTGTCTTTAGGTGAGGGAGAAGCTTTCTTATTTTTCTTTAACAGTTGGAGAGGATGGCTCAGAGGAAGGAAAGAGCAAGGGAATTAAAAGATTGTCTCGGAGATGATACCTGTATTGTTTCGGAAAATCGTGCTGCCTTAATTTTCTCTTAACACCTTTGCTGATCTCGAGCAAAGTAAGCTGTTTCAGGTGAGGTGGTGAAACATGGTGACATCCGAACAATTATGAGCGAGGGTATGCCTCGATATAAAAATCCCTTTGAGAAGGGTGATCTGTTGGTGCAGTTCGCGATCCATTTCCCGAAGTCGATATCACCGAACAAGATTGAGCAGCTGAAGTCCCTTTTGCCGGATCGCGTCGAGCCTATCATTCCTGATGATGCGGAAGAGGTCGATCTAGAAATCATCACAGAGCGAGCCAGCCGTCATTCATCGTCTTACGACGATCAGCCGGGCCCACAGGGTGTCAGGTGCCAGGCGCAGTGAGCCTTCCCGGTAACATTGTATTTCCTGCTTGGGTACCATACTTCTGTCTAACGTGAGGATTGCAGAGGGCTTGCTTGTGTAGTGATCGATCATTGATTGGAAGGGGATGCGGAGTGGGATGCTTATGTGAAGAAATTGCTGTTCGTGGTGGGCTACTGCAAAATGTAGTTCTACAAGGAATTTTGAGAGAAGCTTTGCCATAAATCGCATATTCGCTTCTTGTGCCTGAAATGAGACGCAGATCACCGAGGTGGAGTTTTTAAGTCGGTTTACTTGGCGAGTTTTCATTTGTATTTGGAAAATTTGTTGTTTTGTGAATGGAGGACGAGTTTTTGCATTAATTAACAAATGAGTGATTATTCGTTTATCATATCTCGATGTTTTGGGAAGAATTATTATGAAATTGATGTTGAGGTGGGCGTAAGGTAGTCCAGCCTTGATGGTAAGAAGTTTTTTTTCTGCTTTTCATCAAGAAAAACCAGACCCGCCAGAGTTCTGTTTAAGTGAAGGAGATGGATGGAGAGGAAGGGTGAATCTGTAGGTTCAGCAAAAAGCGGGGTATTCCTTTTATAGGTTAAAATGCGAATGGAATCTTCGATATTCATTTGTTGTCTTTCCAGATCCAAAATTCATTCATTTCGTGAAAATGGAGAAGAAGGGATACGTTATGATGCTTACGTGTGGAAGGGTCTCGTCCCATTGCTCGGGGATGGATTTGCTTGTTGGCCCTGGTTGAAGGGGATTATCCCCTTCAACCGGGGCCTCTGTTTTCTAAGAGAACATCAGCTGAATCTTTCAATTCTTCTGCCTAAGTTATTTTCATGAAATGTAAGGACGGGGAGTAACCTTATCAAATGGTAGAAATAGCTAATTATCCTGATGAAATTGTATCTCATTTACGAAAATTTCACTCTGATATTTCTATATGAAGTCAGTTGATCCGGTTTGCGGTCTTTGTTGCTCCATCTCGATTGTCGCAGTTTTACTTCGAAGTATTTTGCAAAGCTGCTGCGTGGAAATAAACGCTTTGGACGGGCAGCTTTGTTATGATTTGAGAATGATTTATAATTATCGAAATGAATGAATTGTTTTTGTCTTTTTTGTTTTATTTGAAAACGCAGGGAAATGAACCAACAGAAGGAGGGGGTCGGAGGTAGTGTTCTTGCCTCGTTTGTTGGCTTCAAGGTGTGGTGTGTTGTGTGGGTCGATATAAATGTGTTAAGGCTTTGGGCCTTTTCCCCACTTTCGCCATGAATCCTGCGTTGAGTACGCTTGGGTATTGCGACATCCTAGGATATGGCTTCGCGTTCGAAATGTTCAGCGGAAAGATGATAGACTGGCATGAATTAGATCGCAAGATGGAGTGGCTGGTAACCCCGTGGTGAAGAGAATCTGGCGCTGTTTTCCGATACTCTGCGTGGATAATAGTTGGGTCTGAGGCGGGGACGGAAAAGGGCGGAGGGAGGTGCATCGCATTGTGTTGCATTAGACCTTTCAAAAGGCGATCATTGAATGCACCATTCGCGACCATCACTCAACATGTGATCTGCTCTCAGCCACTTCAAACTACGGCATTTTGTATTGGATGACACGATCACATCACGGCGATTTGAGTGGGATTTGGGCGATGCGTTCTGTTGACCATCATTTCCTGAAGTAGCCTCTTTTCCGGACACGGTGGCGTGAAGCTCTGACGCGACCCCAACGTTAAACTCGAATGAAAAGTGGCTCCTCTGGGTGTTGCACCTTCTCTCTCTGCCCATTTCTCTAATGAATCCATTCGGGCGCCTTACTATGTTTCGTATTTCTTTTCGGTTCTTATGTGCTGAAAGGCGAGCATATCTAAAAGCTGCGATGGTTCTATTCAGCATCTGTGGTCTCAATTTAAAAAAAGTGGGAGAATCTTCGATGCAATCCACCTGTAGGCACCTCTCGAAAGCGACAAAGCCATGTGATCCATCAAAGTGCGAAAAGGCCGTAGTCAACTGTGTTTATAGAATAGTCAGCATCAGAACGCATGAGGTGGACACAACGAAAACATTGCAAATCGAGTTTCTCAGTGGATATAATGTGGGAACTTCACCGCATATGAAACCGCTCGTGACGAAAGGTTTCGTATGATGTTGAACTCGAGACTCGAATAATCGTCCAACTTCACGTTGCAAGGTTGCCGGCAAGGCTGATGCTGGAGCAACGTGTGTTAACCCTTCCATCCTCCCATCCCCCACTTCGGTTCGAATGAGGTGTCTTGCTTTAAAATAGCACCTATGTGAAGGGTTTCAAAAGAAACGGCGACGAATATGATGGTGAATAAGAAATAAACTTAGAAGTTTGTTGCTGCTTAAGCATCGGTCGGATCTCCGACAATTTCCACGGATCTAAATTCTTTATAGCATATTTGCTAACAGTCTATCGTTAGCGGGATGTTAAAGAAATTGTAGAGGTGACGATAATGTCTGCTGATTTGTCAGTCTTATCAAGCTAACAGTGCACACATCACTTAAACTACCGTGTCCCCTCGAATAAAAACCCCTCAGCGTCTCGTTCTTTTCCTATATTCCGGGTAGGAATCTGTTTATCCTCAGGAAAGCAGGAACTTGAAAGCTTTGACGATGCATTAATGTAGGAAATACTGTGCATTCTATGCGACAATAGATTTCTCACGAGCACAATGGCGTAATTTTGCGACGAGTTGAAGGGGTTTATGAGGGGAAGAGCGTGGTCCACAGACATGTGCTATGCCACCCAACCTCTCGATATTTAGACCCTAACCGGAAGAGTGTGTGTGATGGCCTACATCCTCTTCTCTTCAAAGAATATTTGGATAGGACGAAACCGGAAAGAGGTATCCACGCTGACAAGTTTTTCTTTGAGACACAAATAAACAGTTTATGAGAGAGCATTAAATGCTTCAACAAAAGCGCGAGAGACGAAAGGATGAGAGGAAAAGAGAGACTTGAATGATGAGAGGTGGTAATGAGAACAACACAAGTGCAATCCAGAAATGCGCTACTGGGTGAGAGTCGATGAGGAATTTGAAGATACAGAGTGATCCACAGAAATGAAGTGATAAGGCGGATAACGACCTGCCAGGTGGCGGTACTTGAGTGGCGAGTAAGAGCAATTCGATAACACAGAATGCGATCCCAAGTGAGAGTGAAACGATAAGTGAGGCTTCCACGTCCCGATACTCTCTCTGCGACCATCCATCAAATGGTAAAGTTGAGAGAACGTTCTCCGGCTGAAATCACTCGATTTTTCGAGTTCTGTAATGATGGAAAACGAATGCAAGGGGAGGGAGGTAATTGGATGAAATTACCCACTGCACCATAGCACTTAGTGACTAGCGAGTCAGAGCTCGGACCCGGCTCTAGGAGGACTTGTGGGGAAGACTGCTAGTAGGCCTGCTGATTGCAAGTTCCAAAATGGGCGTACTCCATAGAACATTAAAATGCGTGAGGCGGCATATTCGGGTGAACTTCATTGTCCGGAAAGATCTCCATATCTTGACGTCGCTCTATTTTTGTGTGGCGAGAAGCCGGCACTTTCCGGATCCACTATACGACGATGCCGAATAGCGGCAATCCGAGCTCCACAATAATGGGACAGTTATATCGGTTTCAGGTAATGTGAAATTACAGCAATGAACTTGGAAATGAACAACTTACCGTGTCCCATAGAGCGAGCATTAAAAGAACACCGTGAGCTGTGAGTGAGATAAAATATGCTGAGAGACAATCCATAAATACCGCATTGGTTGAGGAATAATAGTACAAAGGCTGGCTGCTTGCACTGAGGCCTTGTTGCCGTTACTATGGAGACCCGATATGACTCCTCCATGGCGAGCTCTTTGCGTTATGCGTGACCATTATCTTATTTTACATTCAGAGGTTATCCTCGTAGCGGCGATACCGATCGCTAGTGTACGCTAAGCTGGTTGAATGAATTTAATGACGATGTGGAGTGGGATCCTTTTTGGACTCTCTCCTGAAAAGTCGCAGTTAGATTCGCCGAATATACTGGGGAATACTCCATTTGCAGCAGCACGGATTGCACCGGTCATCGCGTTGTTCCACATCACTTCCTTCAATTGTTCACCTCAGATCGCTTTTATTTGCTCATATTAGTGGTCGGAGGAATGACTCTAACGACCGGCTTCCTCCAACCACCGGCTTATTTTCCTCCACGACCGGCTTATTTTCCTCCAACGACCGGCTTCCTCCAACGACCGGCTTCCTTTCCTCCAACGACCGGCTTATTTCCTTATTTTCCTCCAACGACCGGCTTATTTTCCTCCGACGACCGGACGACCGGCTTCCTCCAACGACCGGCTTATCCTCCAACGACCGGCTTATTTTCCTCCAACGACCGGCTTATTTCCTCCAACGACCGGCTCCTCCGACCGGCTTCCTTTTCCTCCAACGACCGGCTTATTTTCCTCGACGGCTTACAACGGCTTCCTCCAACGACCGGCTTATTTTCCTCCAACGACCGGCTTATTTTCATCCGACGACCGGCTTCCTCTAACGACCGGCTTATTTTCCTCCAACGACCGGCTTCCTCCAACGACCGGCTCCTATTTTCCTCCAACGACCGGCTTATTCTCCTCCAACGGCCGGCTTCCTCCAGCCACCGGCTCCTATTTTCCTCCTACCACCGGCTTATTTTCCTCCTACCGGCTTACTTCCTATAGATTCCGATGAGAAAACGCTCCAATCTGATGGAAACTACTGCTCCCCGCTATACACCACCACCTTTTACTTTATAATATTTCATGTTAGCAATAAAATATATTTTTATGTAACTAATTTTATGCTGTACTATATGTAAGTAGGTGAGGATTTCAAAGCTAGATACAGTAGGTGAGTTTCGGTCGAAACCATTTCAAGTGCAGTGAGAGATTGCAGCACAATGTCTTCTTTCCAGCTTTCGGCGCTGGCGATATCCTCGATGGACTATCGGCCTTTCATGGATATTGGTTGATTTCGTATGCCGAGGTGGTCTTGTGAACGTGGAAGTGATCCTGTCATTGTTGGTCGTTGAAGCAAGTGCTATGGGACTGGACGGTTTAAGTTGATCTCTCGTATTCGGTGCTCTTTGAGGTTTCTTGCGATGGAATATTACTCGTGATTGTCGCCTCGCCGTTGTTTACGTTGATAGAACGTTTTTTGATTATTTCTTCCGACGCTAGTAAGAAAAACCTTCTTTCCAGGCTCCTCGAAGGGTCAATTTCCATCTTTGTTTGCCCCATTCCTCGCAATTGCTGTTGCTCAATGAGTGGAGAAGTCACCACTCCGCACACGGCATAGGTCAGGCCGCAATTAAAGTGCTTGTTTCACTTGATTGCCGGGCTGATAGAATGTCAATCCCCTCCCTTTCTCCCTCCAAGTCCTTCCGATATTATTTGAGAAGTTCATTGGTTTGGAGCAGCACGGCGGTTCTTACACATCATCTGTAGTTTTTCGTTGACTAATAATGCCTCGTCGTTCATTTATGCAGTGAACTGAATTTTGGTTTATGGAACCATGAGGTTCCTTCACTATAAACTTCTTATTGAATATGTTTGTTGATATTTGCGAATATGTGAGGTTGGAGTCGTATAAACGAGGGATATGATAATGCGTTTTCCGAGGGTTGTCGGAGGTGTGAGAAGCAGAAATGACCACAAAGCGACGCAATCATGGACGTAACAAGAAGGGTCGAGGTCATGTTCGCCCTATTCGATGCACGAACTGCGGACGGTGTGCACCCAAAGATAAGGCGATCAAGAAGTTCGTTGTGAGGAATATTGTTGAAGCGGCAGCTGTGAGGGATATTTCAGATGCATCTGCATATGAGTGTATGTTTGTTTTGCTACTTAATTTTTTATTGCTGAAGCGTTACGAATGAGATATTTTCGAATTATTTGCAAAGCTTAGAAGAGAAGGTAGGATTGGGGGTGAGGGGGGGAGGGGAGGATGGGGAGGTGGGAATGGTGACTATTCAGAAAAGCCCAAGTCATGTGGACTTCCCAGCTTTAAACAGAGGGTTAGCCGTTTTCTGATAAGTTTTACAAATTAAACGGAAAGGTATGGGGGAGCAGATTCAGCACGATGTGCACTTTGGCATTCGGCCTACCACGATAATTGTCTTCATGGGTTCTCAACGAGTAATGAGACACACATATTGGCGCACCCATATTTCGATGCCAAATGTCCTTTTTAATGCTCAAACAATAGAGGGGTATGTCGGGTCGGAGAGTGGATTTGTCGGTTGAAAATGGCGGCAGGTGAACATTTTTGTAATTTCAATGCTTGTGAGCAGAAGATTCTTTAATTAATCTCGCATTAATGAGTGCGATATTCAGTTATGGTTGTCAAATCTATATAAGCTAGGCAGGGGAGGGAATAGAATACACTTTGCATTCAAGCTGTCCTTAAAGCGTAACGATGGCGTTCGTCGCTTTATGAATGACCAAATGTATTACGCGATCAGGTTTCCTCATAGTATCATTTTTTGGCTATCAAAGAAGAAATTAAATCTTGGAAGTTCTCTCAAGGCATTTGATCTGTTCGCAGTTTGAGGCATCTTACTGTGAAATTCGCCATCATCTATATGAAAGAGTGAATGGAGAGAGGGGGAATAAAATTTGAATTGGTGAAGTTTTCGCGAAGACGCAGTTGCAGCTGGCAGTAATTCTTGAATTTAAACGTCCGCACTAACTTTCTTGTGGATCCTTATTGTCAAGTAGCCTCATCCTATGCTCTTTTAGAGCATATTGTTGTTGCATCTGGTTGCACGCCAATCTCTAGTCTCCCTATTTCCGAAGGCGAGTAGCGCTGTCATTTCTCTCATTCGGCCTCATTAGTAGGACTACTGGTGAAGCATGTCTAGCCACTACTTTAGAGTCACCATTCTGGTTAAACCACTACCGCATTAAACAGGAGCAGATTCCTTTGATTTCCATTCAGTTCAATATTCGGCAAAGAACGTTCAATCTTCAGGTTCCCTCTCATTATCTGTTCATGCTTGTTTTTTCATTCTCACTTCATTTCTGGGCTGTCACATTGTGTAAAGGGAAAGACGATTCGCTTCAATAAGGAGATGTCTTTCACGCCTATGGTGAGATGATTTTCTTGTGGGACGAACTCTCAGATTGAATGAGACGGCATTGATAGAATCATATGAATCATCACAGTTGTTTCATTGACGAACCAAATGGAAAAGAGGCGTCACGAATTTTGCAAGTTATGTATTTCTCGTTTCACAGACTATCGGTTGCTGGCCAGAATCAAATTTTCGCCTGAAGATGCTAAGAGTTCCATAGGAAGTATTAGGCAGTGTTTCATGAATTTTCTGGATATCGATACAGCTGATTGATTTGGTAGGTTCAGTTTAGAAAGTAGATGTTGTATTGACATCCCTGATACATTGTGCTGCTTCATTTGCTCCGAACTGCTGTGCGTGCAACTCTTTGCGTTATCCATATTTTTAGCTTATTGAGAACTGCAATTTCTTTGATTCCTTTAGACTCGTTCATTTAAATTCCGTTCCTTTTGCATGTCCTTTCACTGTGCTCTCTCCTCCATCTTTCACTAGTCAGAAACGACTCTGCTCTCTCTTCTAATGAAATTGCCTCTTCCACCCATTCCAGGATTTGAAAAGCATCCCTCTCCTCATTGCATTGCACCCTTTTTCCTATTCCAGCATAGGGAAGTCACCTTTCATCCTTTTTCTCCTTTCCATATTGAGCGACCTTCTCCTCATTGCAGTCACTCTCCGCACTTCCACCGCTCCGAAATCATTCTCCTCCGTTTTCCAGCACTCAGAAGTTTTCAAGTCACTCGCATTAGTCCATTTGGGGGTGTTTGAGTCCTGTCAGCAGCCCGTGTGAATATTTTTGCAATTATAGCTTTTCTTTTAGCCTATCCGCTACCGAAACTCTACCACAAGTTACACTACTGTGTGTCATGTGCGATCCACAGCAAAGTGGTCCGTAATCGATCCAGGGAAGCGCGCAAGGACCGCAATCCGCCGCCGAGGTTCGGACAGCGTGGGGGACCTCAAGGTGATCGTTTTCCGCGGCCAGGGGCACCTGTGCGACCCTAAGATGGCCAAATGCATCTCTGCAATGAATTGTTTTTGTTGAGGTTTATGCCAGAAATAAACTTGTCCTCCGTTTTTATAGGTTCATACACATGAGGTGTACAATAATTGGTCGGGTGGTGGCAGTATGCTGTCGCTAGTGACACCGGATAGCGGATACGGGGTTTATCTTGTAGCAGGGGAAGAGTTGAGAGAAATTTGTGGTAATTAACTTCGATGAGCACGAGACGCCGATTAACGCATAAATACTTCGATGTGCTCGTTTGGAGTACGCCGAAGTACTTGCGCGCCCAAGTGCAGGGCATATTGTTGTTTGAATGCTCCTTCCCGGTGAGGATTACCATAGATGCATGTTGGGTCAGTCATATGGATGTCGATAGGAATAACAACTGTTGTAGATAGCGTCCCACATGACTGTCCCCAGTGAAATCTATCTGCAGATCGGTTATGCTAATTCCAGTAACCCCGTAATGTCAGATGTACGTTGATCGTCTACTCGTATTGGGTCGTTTCACCCGCTGAAATGAGCGCCGTTGTCACAAGGTGGGATTCACGAAAGTTAGAGTTTGCCGCGTCATATGGAAATTGCGTGAGAACGAGTGTGTCACTAGGTCCTGCCGTGAATAGCAAAATCTTTGGTCTCAAAATTCTGATCCAAGTATTCAACGAATCCCTCGGCCATGTCAAAGACAAAAGATTTCAATGGACCCACTTCTAAAGTTCTGGGGAGCCGATGCATCGAATATTTTCATAATGGTCGAGGGGATGCTTGAATAGGGGAGAAATCCATATGGAAAGATAATAGTTCTCAGGATCAAGCTGGTATATTTCGGACGGAGTAGAAGAAGTTGGATCTGTGTGACTTCATATTTGTGAGGAACTTGAGATTTAAGTCCGAAGTCTCGCGAATAACGGTTGGTTCGGGGATTAGGGTTTCTGAGAGCGTTTATACTCGAAACAAGTTCGGTTCTAGGACATGGTTGAGGGCACAAAGGCACAATCTTATGTGGGCATTGCAAACTTGCATTTCTAATGCAATGCGAATATGATGGGCAACGTTAACAGCGGCTACTATGCAAATTGTCCAGTTGCCTGGAAAACCACGCTGAGCTTATCCTGGTGATGGGGACTCCCATCGGTGTTCTTCCAACGTCTAACAACCAATTATCTTTAGCTATTTCCACGCAGCTACTTCCAGACGCCACTACAGACAAGCCTTTTAATCTCCCGACTTTCAAGTTGTCACTTGATTCGGAAATCGAAACACATAATCGACATAAGTTTGCCGAAATCCGTGGTCAGATGTTTACCCACGATGTCATTTGCCATGGACCACTGTTGAATGTGCATTATGGTCCACGTTATTCACCTCTTGGTGACATTAATGTCAAGGAGCTCAACTAACATTGATCTATTTAATGTCAAAAACCGTCTCCGAGACTTTCCGATTTAGGCATTTCACAGAGGGAAAACACTTCTCCAAACACTTTAAAGATGTGCGCTGCAAATGGTGAGATCAATTTAACAAAGCACATCTATATTCGTGACCACATCAACATCACTGCTGATACGACTTCAAGAAGCAGTTGAAGGAATTCCTGGAAATTCCGGAAAAATATAGCACAACGATGAAGTACATGTAGTTGCATCGGCAATACTAAAAGGGACAAGAAGAGGTACAGACAGAATCGAAGCAAAGTCGAGAATGTGAAATCCCTCAAGGTAAACAAGTAAACGAAACCTGTGCCAGAGAATATTGCAGTGGGTCAGCTGCATAAGCCAGCCTCTTCGTGGAGCTCCTCAGCACAACTTTTCAGCCCTCTCATACGTCTAAATATTGAGCAACGTGGAGATGTATCGAGACAAATGAACTTCTCCCCCTCTCATTTGAAAGATCGCTGCAATGGTGTCACTGACGGCGATACGCATTGTCAGTGATTCTATGGAATTTAAACCTACAGCTTGGAAGCTTCTCGGGAGAGGGAGAAACTCATCGAGGAGTACTCTCATATGAGTTTGCAACTTATTCCTTCCTTACAACCAAATATTGCTGAATGGACTGCCATCACTGCTACATTCCCCATTGAGTGCTATCAAAAAACACAAAGGCGACAAGTACAATGCGTTAAAGGAAGTATTGGCATAACAACACATGACTAGAGCATTGAAAAGAGCACAATAAAGCATCCGAATGAACCCACCATCCTCTCCACTTTCATACTTTTATTGACCGATTACCACGGTCCATTCCACTGTTTTTGCTGCCGATCACTACGGATCGAGGACGCGAAAACACTGCAAGCGGTCTTCAAGCCAATTAAATTACAAGTATATCTAGGCAAATTAGTTAATATCTTTCGGTTGTTTATTTCACAACTATATAAAATGAAGAAATATAACTCAGAAATAGCACAAATCGCGCTTTTTAGATACTCTATTGGTTATTCTACGCAACAACGCTATGAAATTCATGACAAAGTGGAATGAAAGATGTGTGAGGCGTCAAATTTCATCTTATCCCCATATTGCGTTGAAAGATAAGTGGAAAAACTTCTGCGGATCTCCGATCAACTAGCACTCTTCGAATAGTTTTAAAGCAGTCGAAGAGCATTCTTTCGACAAACTCCGAATTGATAAGATAGTGATAAAGTGATAACATAAAGGCACGAAATAATTCAAAACAACAAAAAGAATAGCGAAAAATGACGGTTTTCATAGGAGAAAAATACGCACCACATCCTGGGGAATAACACTCTTCCATATTTAAGAATCGTATGTGTCCAAAAGATCTTTTCCCTTCCGAAAGAAATAACCACTAAAGAGGTTTTCTTCATACAATTTCACACTTATATGCCATAGAGCTCTCAGTAAGTGCCTATTTCTTCAGTATTTGTTGCACCATATCCCCAAACATAAGTGATCGCCAATAAAAACAACACCAATAAAAGAGGCCGACGCATCAAATGCACACTGATAAGAGCAGAACTAACTCTACCGACACACAACAATATAATAAAATTGATTATGCAGAAAAAGGTGAATAAATGTATGAGAAGGTAGAAATTCACAGAAAGTTCAAGTAACGAACCCATCAGAAGGCTCGTGAGATTGAAGCGTCGAGCTCTCGAATCCGACATTCAACCGCATATCAAAATTACATCCATAGACATCACATAACAATTTTCTCGTCGCTAATCTGTAGAGGTCACAGTCACAAACTTCCGATGACAAAACAGCCATGCTGGTAATTTTTCAGCGCGCAGCTATTTCGGTGAAGGCTGCTCATTACCTCAATAAGTGTGAAGATCGGAGCTTATGACTAGCGACCAGCAGAATTATATTTCATTACCACCAAGGAAATCCGAGTTAAGTCACAATGGTCTTATGTATTTAAGATAATCATTCACTTGTTTCATTTTACATCTTCACAAACTACCTGGCTTAAACCTTTTCGCAGGTAACCATATAAACGGTGGAAGTTGAGTATTCGATAACTCAGCGATCACCATAAAACAATAGAGATTATAGCACCTTGTTATTGCATGATCAAACATTCAGTCCAGATCAGCGCTGGCGACAAGCACACTCTATTTAGCCGAATATAGGCTCAAATGGCATACCGAGAACAAAGGGTGTCGAAAATCTACTATTTCGCGATAAAATAAACCGTCGTCTCACCGAGGAACATTTCTTGCAGCACCCTTCAAAGTACAGTCACATTTGTTGTCAGTTCTCTCAATAAACGACCACACAAATATCGACCTCCCATCAACACCGGTACTAGTAAATATTGTTAAAGAGCAAGATCGGCTAAAATAATGAATTCTTTTAATCTAGCGCGAAAGGAACAACCGATTCAATCCATATTACGAATTCGAGCGCAAATATCTGCCGTGAACGAGGAGCACGAGCCTCGACCGCCAAGATCGCCTGTCTTTTCGTTGCCCTCGGAAATCGCGTCGAAACACGCCTAAACAAACATCTATTTTCAAATAGCCATTCCATTCTAAGAACAATCGCAAACTTCTCCGATTGCAGTGTAGAAATAAAGCTTAGTCAAATAAGGCGTAACTAGGTGAAAGGGAAAGGCGGAGATAGAGCGTCAGATTTTACGAGTCTTCGCAACCGCCCTATTCGATCCACACATTCACTGAAGTAGCAAGAAAGGGGAGGTATGAGGATCCGTAAAATCAACAACACTTCCGGCTCATCCCATCCATTCCCTGACCCCTGACGTGGCTTTACCGTTACCAACATACGTACAGCAAATTTCAATAAAAAGAATACAAATCGAATTCGAGTGAAAACCAAAATCTTATAGTGTAAATTCAATAAAAGACAGTGGAAAAGAACCGTTTCAATTTTCCTGGCATGCTCCGACAATCCCATATAACGAAGCATCATCACTGCCGATAGTAGCAAGGCCGTAGGATTAGCCTTATCCTGAAACGTCACTAATTAATCGAACTCGACCGCTTTTTGAGTTCATTAATAATCCCCTAACTGCTGTGCAATAAAAGTTTGTTCATTTACGGCATTGAAGGCCAATAAAGGAGACTATCTTCGACGCTTAGACAACAACAAACAACAAGATGCGTCCTTTAAGGACCCCTTCTCTTACTTATAACCTTCCCATCCTTACTGCGCGTACAAACCTAAGAGGTATGGAGAAGTTCAAGTTGCCGTGCTTTTAAAATGAAAATCACCAAAGTTTTATTAAAACCACGGTGCATATGATCACTTTCCATGGGAACTATTTTCTCTTCATAATTCAGAACACATGGCTCCGTGTAGAGAAGGCGCATAAGCCCTCCCAATTATAAGGAGGAATGCGCGAAGTCATCCCGCAGAACGCGGTAACTTCCCGTGAAGCGAACCTGTCCAGCAATATCCGGTGCAGTGCCATGCACAGATTCGAACACCGCCGCTTCTTTACCAATATTACCCGATGGCGTAACACCCAATCCACCGATCAGACCGGCACATAAATCCGACAAAATATCGCCATAGAGGTTCGGCATTACCAAAACATCGTATTGGTTCGGATCTTGAACCATCTAAACCCAAACCGTTATAACAAAGTAGACAAAGCATTAAACCCATACTGGCAGCAGCAATAAACTGCACAAATGTGCATTTTACACCGACATAAGGAGTTTTAGGCGTGTAACCTTTCCCACCTTCAAAAGACATCTAAAGATCAGAAATTATTTCTTGAGACGGGATGTTAAATATCCTAATCAGAATCGAGGTGAAGGAAAAGCGTGTAAAAGAAAGAAAATTCTCTCATGAGCGAACCATGCTGTCAGGAAGACGCCCTGAACAGCAGAACTGGCCAACTTTTAGGGTCCCAATTCGTACTGCTTGATGGCACTAGTTGCACCCCCACCGTCTTGATTCAGCCTCCCCCTCTCCTTTCCATTCAGATACTATTTCCTGGTTGTGGTTTCATATAGATAATAATGAACCGACAATTTTCACTGATATGTTTTCATATTTCGTCCCCTCCCTACCTCAGACAGTTCCGCGCATTTTAATTTGCCACCACGGGCCGCAATACAGAGTTAGTAAAAGCTTCATTATGATATACGCACACAAATGGAGGCAATCTGAGCCGAAAAAGGCGCAGTTCCCTGAAACGTTCTTTAATCTTTATTTTCCACTTCTGAAAACAACGACTTTCTGGCAAACACTGCACGTGCTTTCTAGGAAATGATGAATTACACTCTAGCGTTCTATCCGGCCATTTGAAAGAATTTCGAAAGTTTAATTGTCGGATAAATCGATTTGCTCGATGTTCCTAGCCTCCTCCATTTCCGATTTTTCTTAGAGCTTCCCACACAGTCACAATATCAAAGGAAGCCTTAAATCAAAGCAACTGACATTAAGACAGACAGTATCGAGGTACGCCTCCTTGAAATTGATATCCGGGTAATTTGGTGCTTCTTGACGGCACATATTCAGGAATAAGCCATCCGACATGCGCATGATATTCGCTTTGTGCACCGCCGTCACCGTCTTGCGACCGTTCCCACGCGCGTACTCAAATGCAAAGATAGCGATACGACGTGAGGCCTCCTCGGTGATCAGCTTTATGCTCTGCACCACCCCGTCGACTATCTGGAAAGGATTTTTTCACGATTGCCAACGCGCCGATTTACTGGAAAAAAGACTGCAGCATACTGAGTTAAGCACTTCAGTCTTATAACTGTTCGGCAGCCACTTCTACCCCCCATTTTTTCTCTAATCTCACAGCTTAAAAAATCGTAATGCTAAATATCGCGAAGTCCAATTCACTCGGGCTCACTTGGACTCGAAAAGGCCTCCTCCTCTCCTCTCTGAAGCTAAGTGGGTCAGTACTGTAATGCATTGAAACGCGGTTAGAAATAAGGAATACCCGCTGGAAGTACTACGCTTCTTATGACTAGTGCGAAGTTGTCGACATTCCATAATAACACAATATATTTTGGTCCGCTTAACCTAAAACCCTCTTCAAAATAAGATGAAGGGGAAGAAAAACTGAAACAAAGAAAGACAAGCGAGGAAAAAACTATCCACATTCGACGGCAAACATAGAATTGACGAAGAGCCATTCCTTCTCTCCCCATTAACACTGCTATTCCCCGGCCCAAAATTCACCACATCTTAGCAAGCATAATCAGAACAGATTCAGTGAACATGAGATCCAATAAAGCAGCTTCTCGAATGGAAATATGTCTGATGGATGTTTCGTGAAAAGTCAGTAAAGAGGAGGCAATAGTTCGTTAGAAACTACAACCCCACGTCGACAAAACAACGTCACCACATGGAAAGAACCCTTCGAATCAGACTCATAGCCAAGATTAGAAAGTTCATTCGAAGATAGAACAATAAACCTCGTGTTCTATTCCGGAATATTCGCCTTCAGTATTCTCCCTTATCGTTACGACATCAACATTGTCGTACAATGTTTTATGACCAGCAAGGGATCGACATGGTCGCACATTTGCATACAAATTGAATTCTCTAAAACAAAAACACATATAATGGGTAATCTTCGAGAGGTGGATCAGCGAACATTTTGTCCTCTAAGGAATCCGGATGCCAAGATTTTTCTGTAAAATAGACTATCTATCTTGCATTAACTAGGCAGAGAAGAATGTAATCATAGATTCGGATTGCAATTCCAAAATGGGTTAGTACCTGCCGACCAATACGCACACGAATAGCTTCAATCGTGTACTTATTTGAAGTTCCTTACAGATTCCCCCGATTTAATGTGCCATTCTCAACAAAGTGATTTAATGAAAGCAATAGAAGATAAGCACTGTAATTAAGAGTGGCACATAACCGACACGTTTACGCTTGAACTGCTTGCTGTTTCAAGAAATACTCAATTAAAGTGTCACACGAATTGAATTTTAGCGTAGACTAAAATAATTCAAAGGCTCAGCTTGTCGATATCGGCGGACAGCTGAAAATTTGCACAATTTTTTTGTAGACTCAAATTAATAGAGAAAAAGTGCGGTTAGGAACACTCCTAAAGGCAACATACCTCCTCACAGCGAGATTGAGAGATCGATGCCCTTTACCGATCGGTGTTTCCAGAGGACCTTTCAGGCCGACTTTGTTCGCATGCATCAGATCGATACACCTGAGAAACACTTCGGTCACGAAAAGTTAACAGGTGGGCAAGCAGATCGCAACGTCGCTACCAACTCACTAGCGAATGAAGCTCTTTCTCCTTGCTCACAGCTCAAATTGCATATGTTCCGCATAAGCAAATTTTCAGCACTGCAGCCATCAAACCGGCCGCTTGCAGCAGTACTCCGATGCGATAACGTAATGCCCCTATTAATGTTTCCCAGAGAAGATATATCAAGCGAATTATCGATATTAAAAAATTGTTGTTCGCCGCCGAACACATCAACTTTCAGATGTAAATTTCGAGACCCCAACGGAAGAGGGATCAACTTAAAGCGGACATCGTATCTCGATGAAACCTTATTGCCCTCTTAGACAGTCACGCGGACCAACAGATATGTCAGAAGTGTCGTTTTCGCAAAAACCAAACTGCAAAACTAAGCATGAGAACTACCATCGTGCCATTCGCACAATATTCATTTCTAACCCTTCCGTAGAAAACTTCGAAGCACCTTGCATAGACAAATATTCCTCTCAAGCTTCGTCAATTCAGCTACGAGTTCTTGCTGCCTACCCCCATCCCGTCCTCACCCCCACCACCTCTCTTCACATCTCATCGAAACTCGCAATAGGTGAATAATGCTAGGATGCTTCTTTCCGGTTTATTGGAGAGAAGCGGTGCGCGGATCTTCGAATGCCGATATACATACGACCTTTTGCCTCTCAGCCTCTTCCATCTCAACGCCCTATAAAGTCAGTACTGGAAAACTGAAACAAAAGCCATTTCTAGTTTCAATGCCTATAAGCATTCAGTGCATTTTTTCTCATATGATGAAAACCTGAATACTTTGTAGGTATTCGAAAAATACCATCGCGTCCCTTCACAGGTGTCACATCTACCGGATCCCATTCAATGGGAGTGTTTGCTGCTTCTAAAATCTTCTGAACAGCGGTCGATATTTCCGGTCCTATGCCATCACCTGAAAAAGAAGAACCACTTGATACTTAAAAGGGAATTTCATTCGTTGGCAAAAAAAAAATGTTAAGCGATAATTGCACGGGTAAGCTGGGCACATGATATATATTCCCGAACGTGTTCCCTGGATGCGATTTCCATCCGGAAATGAAAGTCGACAAAAATGAATGAAGTAATCCAGAAGAGCAGTTTGCTCATCCGGTGAAATCTATTTCATATCCATTGACTCTCTAAAATGTTTTACAATGAAGTTTATCAAAAAAACAAGAAGTGAAATATTCGACTAAGAAGGAAAATATTAACGCAATATCGGATATTGGCAGGACCGGAAAAACTTCTTCCGGAAATCTGCACCATGTTCCGGCACAAACCGCCTAGCTAATCATGTTTTGATAACGTAACTATCGGGTAATGAAACTTCCACAGTTTAGCATCCTAATAGGGCCGATGATTAAATAATTTCTGTACTCTTTTAAACAACGTTTTCAGGTTAGGCGGCGACTAATCACATACGAACAGCATTCAACTGACAAACATAAATATCTCATATGGCCGCTTATCTAGTTTCTCAGACCCCACCTTCAGCACACCTGAGGTCACCACTTTATAACTTCTTCAAGAACAGTTGGCTTAGAATCGTGGCACTAGCCGTTATTTTATGAGCGCTCTCAAGCTCACACTAAATGCACATTATGTATCGGCAGATGGATCCTCATTCGTGCAGCTGACGGAGAATTCCGTACTCGAACTCACAAGGAAAGCGAGAAGGGAAACCAGTGAAGTAGAGGTGTTAGTGAAATGAAGCGATAAGTAAGGACTACGGAAGCTGTACCAGGTATGAGGGTAACGCGACGGATTTCCGTAGACATCGATCGCACAATGCTCGACTTCACGTGTGAGCCACCTTTTAGACATTGTTTGAGCATAGCGAACACTCGACGCATATAGATCGTTTCCCTGAAGATAATTTAACTATGCCATCATCGTGCTCGCAGAAAATAAAGAGAGAAACGTCGGAAGTGGGGGAAATACTTCAGGAAATCCAAAATTTGAAGCGGAGAAGCGAGCCCACAAAGATAACGCGATATGTGAATTTGCATCCTCTTCAATTCAACAATCACTTCCACAATTTAGCAAATTGAGAAGAAAATAGACGAAACAACGCCTCGATATATTCGCCGATTTGGCGATCCATATGGATTTGCAAATGAGCCGTTTTTACGCGATCGGATGGAAATCCCACTGAGGCGGAACATATGTAAACTCTCTCTTCTCAAATTGAATTCCTTGCCGAGAAATTTGCCCTATTACCGTCGGTGAGTGAAGTCATTGCTGTCGTTCTTAAGTTTGAAACTCTCAAATAGAGAGAACAAAAGCAGATACACATCAACACAAAGCAGAGATATCTATAGAAAGCATCCAAGACGAATGCTGTGACACCACATCCTCGAGCCAGATGTGACCTCAGCCTCGCGCAAACAAGAGAGAGATGCATTCCAGCAACGCGGTGCAGCGCACGAGCCTGTCGAAGAGCACTTAGCTCCAATCGTTGGCCGGATTGCCACTGCGGTTGTAACAATTGGCACGTCACCGTGCGTTCGCCGAATATATCATGTGATAGGAGTGAGAGTAGTGGTTATTTGAGGAGTCGATAGTTTCCTATTGAGGAGTCGATAGTTTCCTATTGAGGAGTCGATAGTTTCCTATTGAGGAGTCGATAGTTTCCTATTGAGGAGTCGATAGTTTCCTATTGAGGAGTCGATAGCTTCCTATTGAGGAGTCGATAGTTTCCTACTAACGAGAACTTATACCTATGAGGAGCGGCAAGTTTAGAACGTAAAGAATCTTAGCAAACTATGAGGGAGGAAATTTCGCATTCCAAACGACTTTCTCAGGAAACGCTACAGAGCCGAACACACCGAGGAAGCAACGTTTGCATGCGTCAGTCTGCCAGAGTTTAGCTGCTCGCAGCGTCAGAACCTCAACTTCGCGTACTATTACCTGCAGCAAGGTGTACCCCCCACTAAGTCAACTTCTTAAAGCAACAATTCTTTGTGTTTTCATATATTCGCCTCTTGTGGCACACTTCTCTTTAAATTTGCTTCAATAGTTCGAGCACACTCTGAAGCTCCGGGAGGCGCCTCGCTTACGAGCACACTCTGAAGCTCCGGGAGGCGCCTCGCTTACGAGCACACTCTGAAGCTCCAGGAGGACGCCTCGCTTACGAGCACACTCTGAAGCTCCGGGAGGCGCCTCGCTTACGAGCACACTCTGAAGCTCCGGGAGGCGCCTCGCTTACGAGCACACTCTGAAGCTCCGGGAGGCGCCTACTGCTTGTCGTTAGTGAGCAGCTTCATTGCAAATGAGAGGACGGCAACGGGGCTTCTATTCGTGCAACGATGTATCGCACTGCAAATATTTAGACCGTAAACACTGCAATTCTTCGAAAAATTGACACACATCCTTTAGGCAATATTACCGTAAAAACTGAAGGTCGGGTTTATCGACTTCTTTTTGCTACAAGTAACTCTTAGAGGTTCAGGAAGTACTGAAGTAACTCCTAAAGGTTCAGGAAGTACTGAAGTAACCAGGAAGTACTGAAGTAACTCCTAAAGGTTCAGGAAGTACTGAAGTAACTCCTAAAGGTTCAGGAAGTACTGAAGTAACTCCTAAAGGTTCAGGAAGTACTGAAGTAACTCCTAAAGGTTCAGGAAGTACTGAAGTAACTCCTAGAAGTTCAGGAAGTACTGAAGATGAAAAAATAGAAAACCAACTTGGCATTAAGAAAACTAGCCCCCTCTCTAAGTGACACCCGGGCAAGTGCTTCATCGAATACACAATGCTGCTCGTCGGCAAATGGTTCGAGCGTTTCGCGTATGGATCGGCTGAGGTCGTTATCTTGAGATGCCGGCGCGATCGTCTATACTCGTCAAGGCTCATCATGTCCAAAATATTTTAAGTACTCATACGTAGAGCGATATACGTAGGGCTTAAAAAAACTCACCTGAAGGCATCAACTCAACGTTTTACTGAAATTCTGGTACCTAGGCTAATCAAATTGCTCGAAGAGGCTCCGCGTTTCGCTGCCCCAATCGGAGTCTTTGTTCGGAATAGAGAGTCGCTAACAGAGGTGAGAACCGTTTTGTGAATAGAATTCACGCGTTCGAGGTTAGACATCGTTGCGGCAATTCCATAAGGCCGATTCGAGCAGTTTTATTTTCCTTTATGCTCACCGTCACTATTGACTGCTAACTTTCCTACTTTTATTTTAGTATTGTGTTGCCGTGATGATTGAAGCTCTATTGAAGACTTCTGTGCAGGTAGACCGACTTAACTTGATGCACCTGAGGTTACAAGTTGAACTTGATGCAGGAAGTTTGTTCGATTCGAAGGAGGATGATGGATGTCGACGAAGAAGTTGTCGATGAGACACAACTCAGCAATAAAGAGGAGGGCAACGTTGACTGGAAGAAGGCTTTACCGGAGAATGCTGGCGGTGTGTGTGACATATCGAATCAGGCTTGTTGGACTCTTTCCAGCTGCAAAACTGGTATGCCTTTTTTAGGTTTTCTTTGCTCGTCGATACCCTTATGAGGGATGGGAGGAGTTGCCAAAGTCGCATAAACGAATTGCCCAAATGCCAAGTAATCATTGGTGTCTTCTCAAAATATCTCGATAAGCAAAATATCTTCGTTTTCGTGAAGTATACAGCGATTTGAGATCTTCCGCATCTATCCCCTCATGCTCCAGTAAAAGATCTGAATTGTATCGGCTTATCTTGATCGCATTTATGTAATACTGATGGATTTTTCATCCTAAAATTACCCCCATTCGTACCATATTGAAGTTTTTATGTTATTAGATACTTTGGCTGTAGCAAATTGATATGATCGAATCGTTGTTTCGTAGGTATTCTCCATAGTCCGGAGAGCGAAGGAGGAGTGCTTTAAGAGCATTTATGAGTGAAACGATTGGAATTAGTGCCGTTAAATTTTCAGTGGAATCAGCGCGTAACGTGCCTTGTCCTCCATCTCGTTGATGCATTTTTCCGGAGAAATATTACTTGCCAATTTCGTTCCATCCGAAGTGCACTTCTATCTGTTTCTCGCCATCTGAGTCTCAAACGATAGTGTCACTCTGACGTTTTTGGGGAGCCATTTCTATTTAAAGTTGTGACCGTGAGAAAACTTTTATTTGTTACTTTGTCTCTTTATTTCGCACATATCCGCCTTCTCTTCTTTTGATAAAGCCACTTGGAGGGGGGCTGTTGAATTAGTTTGAAACGTGTCTCGTTATTCTTGAGAAGACTTCCGGAGCTTCCAGAAATCCTCTCTTTCTGGAGTCGGACGTAGATGGGGAGCAAGGAGTGAATAAAGAGGAAAGCTGAGTTTCTCTGCTTTCTTAAGTCGCAGATTTGCATCTACTGAAAAATGAATCAGTCGCCTTGATCTCACAGAAAACAGTATTAATTATTAGCTGGGAGTGGTACGTCTGTTGTGATCAGATCAGTTTCGTGATCGCAGTGATCGTGGTAGCCTTCCTTTATGTGACAAGTTGTACTCTCATAGCAGTTTGATCTTCATGTGACGTCTCTCCCGTGTGTGCTATGACCTCCCTATGCTTTTAGGGCTGTAGCCGAATACATAAATAGGCGAATGCCTTGCTTGCTAGACATTGCGTGTGTTCAGCAGTACTCGTCGTGGATGTCTTCTTTTTTTGTTGCATGCTGAGGACCGCTGAACATACCCAAGCAAGACCTCAGCCTGTTTATATATTTCGCTATGCGCCTAAAAGCATGAAGATGTCATAATCCACGCGAGAGATCGACCACCTCGAGATCAAACTACTATGAGAGTGCAAATTGTCACATAAAGGAAGGCTACGATGATCATTGCGATCGTGAAACTGATCTGATTACACCATCAGGTTACTTTTTACATTAATTCTATTTTCTCTAATATAATTAGATGCAATAGTAATTTTATGAGAAATCGTTAACAGATGGCTTCGGTATCCATCAGTTGCTTGAAGAGAACGTTGATCAATATTGGCAATCGGATGGACCGCAACCACATACCGTTACCATAGAATTTCCAAAGAAGACCGACATCTCATTTCTATTGCTATATCTCGACTATAAGACCGATGAATCGTATACACCAAGCAAGTTGGACTTTTCTTCGTTGATGTTTCTAGTGCGGCTATACATCCGATAGAAGCAAAGTGCGCTTATAATGCATTCAAACGGCTGACGTTGAGTAGTGTATGGAGGGAGTTGAACGAGGGGAAATTGTGAACTGAGAGAAGGGGAGCAGTTTCAGAGAACAGTAAATGTTTATTTATATATATATATTTTTTTGGAGGGGGGAGGTATTCGGTCTCACAAATATTATCGGTTTATGGGCTTCTTATTGTAGCGAATTACGTTGCTTCGGTTAAGACAACATCTGAGGAGTAATAATACTTACATGGTAATATATATATGCCCTCATTTTCTCCTACTCGAGCAAAAGTCCTTTGAAAAATTGCGCAAATTATCCTTTCCGTTCGTCTTTAGTCAGTTTGAATTTTAGCAATGCGGAACCATCAGCTGTGAATTGTGAATATCACTTGCCAATTTAGTTCATGGCAATAGGGGGCTTTTATATGCCTGTCAATTCCAACTGTGGCATGAAATATACAAAATGTTCACTTGCAGTTATCCCCTATGATGTTGTGCAACTCGGAGAGGAAGAGATAAGGGGTTGTTGCATCGTTCATAATGAACAAGTAGATTCTTTACTAAGAAGAATAGAACAAAGGAAGGTGGGATTATGTTGTTGGAAATGAGAATAAAATTGGTCGTACACACCCAGTAACGAATGGGTAAAAGTGTCGAAAAATCGGTTCGCCGCCAGATTCCTTTCGGAGGAAGAAATTTGAAGGCTTCACCGGCTTCACGAACAGACCGTCTTTCATTTGGAAGAGGGAAAGTTACAGCAAACGCCAAAATCGGTGAATCGTTCGCACCGATTTTGAAGATCCTCTGAGCGGTCGAAGCATTTTCCATCCCTCCACTATTTCATTTTCTGAAGTTTTTCCAGTGTTAACGACACTCATTATCCGCCTCTTAAGCGCTGCTTCAAGCGTCCTAGCAATTTCTTATCATGAATCACATGTGCTGTATCTATATCCCTTCGATCGGAAAGGTAAAAATGTTTCCTATAGTTATTTAAATCAAATGCATCCAATTCATTCAAGCTGGTCTACAGGGTAGTCGTTCATTTGGGTTCATCCATTCTGGATATGGACGAAGGTCTCGCAGTAATGTTTTCGGAACCAGTCGGTTGGCAGGTTCGTTCTGTGTTGGTTTCGCCTACATATACTTCATAATTCATGGGCATACGTCTAGATGGGAGGGAGCAGTCGCGTTTTCGGGAACGGTAAGGAAACTTTGTGTCAGTGGTATTTCAATGCGATCGATTTAGATGGTGGCAGGTTTGAGATTTGTGGACGAGGATGAGATTACTGATGCGGAAAAGATTCGGAGCAGTCGAAGGAAGCAGGAAAAATTTGTTGATGGGAGTTGAGAACATTATTTCTTTATTTGCTGGATGAGAATTACTAGAATTCTAGGAGATTTTATCTCAAGCCTGTGAGGAGAGGAGATTAGCGGGCGGTAATTCTGAACCCTGGATCCATCTCCATTTAGATTACTTTGCCATATAGACAAAGCAAGGAAGTGTACCGAAGTCGTAAGCGTTGTCGTTCAATGAAGATTTTGGAGGTGATAGATGTGCGTAGCAATGGAAGACCAGCACGAGCATTTGTCTTGCAATTGCATGTTGTTCAGAACCATCAGAATGGAAGGGATACCCATATTAGGTAAGCAGTTTATTGTTTTCTTATTTGTCTTTATTTATTTGTGCAGAAGAAAGACTTCGTAGACCCACATCACCATATCACTAGGAGAAGGGAATCCTGAGTCGTTTTTATACCTAAGTGCATCCATGCTGATGATTTACCGAGGTGTCAGTTAGAAATCTAGATGGAACATTCGATAACTTGCCGTTGCATAGACGAATTGAAGGGGAACCCGTCATCGCATCCTGAAATCGCATCTACAGACTGCATATTGGCGATGTGAAAAGTTGTGGTACTTTCGGGAGTGAAGCCTTGTTCACGTGGAATGACATTTTGTTGTATTATTTATTTCAATAAAAGGATTGGGTAATTTCGCACCACAAGATCTTGAATTATTTTGTATAATAGCGTAAGATTAGGCGCATTTGCCAGTTTTGAAGGTCGCACACCCCTTTCGATAGTGAAGCATCTGATCGACAAGATCTGATCGATGAAAATGTAGGATTAAGTTGGGTTATGCTTGGTGCTGATGGAGTTGAATTATTTTTTGAAAGGAAAGACGGGTCACTAGAGACGGTAAAACTCTAATAACATGGCCTTAACGGCAGCGAACTGCGCACAAACATTACGGACCCAAAGTGAACAAGAGAGAATTTGAAAGAGGAAAGATTCGTCGGAGATTCAGTCAGATAGCCGACATTTGAGAGGAATGATCGCTTACGGCAGTTTAAATCATAATTCGACATCCTTAACGTTAAAATCCGACTGGGATCAATAAATACGCCTTCCAGACAGATGAAAGTTGTGGGCCCAGCACGAACGAGGTTTGACACCGACGTAAGATCGTTGCTTGCAACTGGCGTTGATGCAAGCAATATCCCCGCTGCTTTCACCTCCTCGAGAATGGCCTTCTTCTCAAGTGTGCGGTAGTCTTTGGATTCACGTTTTTGTACGTCTTCGTGTTCCCGATCGCCTTTTATTGTTGATCGTCGACAGTTCTCGACTGTGTCCATGCGTTCCACGTTCACTGTGTAAATATTGTTATTACCTCCGAGGCCATAATCATAGACGCAAAGAGAAGGTCACTGGATGCATCCAAGTAGCTTTTGACTGAATTCGTTTAGAAGTTTGACACCGAGGTTTTCAATTTACTGCGAAGTTCAGCAGTTGTAAAGAATGGCGATTGTGCATTGTGCATCAGCATTGCAATCTTGTTTTCTCGCATAATATCGTTGCTGGTATGAGAACAGTTACGGGTTACGTGCAGGAGCGCCCTTTTGCGCTGAACATCGCTTGCTCTATTCGATTGTGGCCCGTATATCATTTCGTTTTCAGAAGTACTTCCCGTCGAGTTTCTGCTTTCTTCAGAGGAGGTTACAGCGATGTTGCTGCGGACCATCGATAATCAGTTATATTACTGTTTCATGTTCATTAACGCTCTTACTGTCAATTTCTATGTTCTGTCAGTTTCGTGGTGCTGTTTGTCGATATAGTGGTATGTTTGTATGTACTTATTATTTCTACGGATATAAGAAGCAAAAAAGAGATGTATGTCAAAGTGAAACGACTGATACGGGTCATACAGGAGGGTTTTTAGGAGGGTCTTCTGGTTACCTACTGCTTTTTCCTCGAACATTTTGACAAAAATCCGCTCATAGATGCGAGGGAATCGGGCAGATTAGAGCCCATTCGAGCGGCGTAACCAGAAGAGAGTATCATGGAAACTCCTACTCCTGAAGAATTTTTCATCGTATTGTCCAGAGAGAAGAGACAATAGAACAAGAGCAAAGAAAGAAGTTAAGGATGTAGGTTCACGGGGGAAAAGTGCATCGACGCTTTGCTCCATCGCCGATTCACCTTCATTATCGTTGGCGATCCTGAAGTTTTTTTCAACAGTGAGATTGACTCTTCGAATCATATAATCTTGTATACAGGTTGCAAATCTTTTACCAGCTAATTGTGTGACAACTTAACACTCGAAGTGGACAACTTACACGAAACTCTTCATTGAATCATCGACCATCTATGTTCATATGGCACCTATTTTGACATTAGCTGAGGAGAAATATCCTCAGAAATGTGGCATATAAACAGCGAAAAGTTGAGATTCGAACGTAGGGTTGGTCTTGTAGATTGCGTCGACATAAGTGATACGTTAAAAGTATATCCCCTCTTGGGAACTTCGATTCCCATACAAAGCGATCACTGATCAGTGCTCATAACCTCCAGCATATCCACAAATGTTAGCAGACTAATTAGCCTTTCATTATCGGTTCGATGATGTAAATGGTGGTATATGAGAGGGTGTGGAAGAGACTCGCATATTCAGGGTGTGATCGCCAAAATGTATGAAATTGAGGAAAAGATGATCTGCTAAGCAAAAGAGCAGCCTTTTAAGGCGAACAAATGCACAAAAGGAGAAAAGGAAATGTGGTACTTGGTGGGGCTAATGATGAACATGCTGACCTTAATTAACCGGGGAGGACTGAATTGTTCCCGAAATTTTTTCGGGTATTCAATGAGTTGAGCTAATGTGATATGTACGTTTATTAGGCGCGGCTAGTTGTTTTCGATCTGAGAAGGTGCTAAATCGAATTTGTGAAGAAAACACTTCCCATCCTCTGGGAAAGTTGCTTTCTATGTCCTCCATCGTTGCTGAAAAAGCCATCCAGATAAGTGCTGAAAGTTATCGCTCAGTGAGTGCTCCATTATCGGTTTGAGAGGTGATGAAATGATTATGAGAGGAGTTCGCTTCTGAATCGTATTTTTGCTCTTATGCTGAACATGGTACCATTTAGCTTCCTAAGAGAATCCCTACTATGTGGGAGTTGATTTATTGTGTGAACGATAGGTTGCCGAGGAAAGCATCTTCATGCGTGAGGATTCTGATTCCGCGGTGAGCGAGATCGCAGTATATTTGCTGCTAATTTCACAATGAGGCGTAGGGTTTTGAGAGGCGGATATCAACGAGATGTGAAACGACGTCGGTACGATAAATAAATATTATAGTTTAAAATGATATCAGATAGGTTTCGTCTGTCTGAAATGATAAGCGCTATCCAGCAATAATTCCAAGAGTTGCGAGCCGTGATCTTTGAATCGAAGTTCGTTCGGCGATGAAGTGGGATTTCCCACTGTCCGAAAATTACAGGTAAACTGTGCACTGCCAGTTAAAATATATGGAACATTCGCTACGAATTGTCACCTAGTTTCTGAGTGATCGTCACCGTTGTACTTGTCCCCATAAGTTGGTCTAACTTTCCGCAAAGTTCCCCAGAAGTGCCACCAGTGCGGTCAAAGTTACCGTCATCAATCATTCGAACGTCGACTCGTTAAGGCTGTTGAGAAATCCTCTTTCAAGGTAATTGACTTGGAGCTATTTCCTGTTCTCCTCTGGAGGACGGTGTATTCGTCGGCGCCACTTGCAATGGAGAATCTGAGAGTTTTCAGCACTTAGTGAGTATGAGCTCTCCCTCTTCCCCTCCTCCCACTCTCCCTCACAAACGTCTCTCTAGATCATCGCTTCTATCATCGCTTCCGCTCATTATTTTGCGCTCTTTCTCGGCACAAACAATTCACTGCTGCCTTCTTTAGACTTCAAATAGCAGTGGGAAAAGAAAGAAACTATCCTTACTCGTAAGTTACAAGTTTATTTATCACCGCCTTCAACCACATTTCACCCATCGTTCACTCCGGCAAATTTGGCTGTTAATTTTCGGAGGCCGTACAGGTCGCTTCATTCGTCAATTGTCGGTGAGGAAGTGAGATGCAATTCCCAGTTTGCAAACTCCCACGATTAATGGTTAATTAACTAACAGATTCTTTGCCATCTGCCCTAGAGGTCTCCTCCATCATTGCTCGCTCCCCGCCATTGTATCAACGAGAGCGAGAAACTGAAACAAACACGATGAATTCGGAACCAAATTTCCGGATTCCGGTTGATTACTTCGCATTCGAATGACGAATACGGATGATCAGTTTCAGGGATGAGGAAAGTTCCACGTTCGGGGTTCTCGGGGAGACTCATCTTTCTTCGGAGCAAGGATTTTCCCTACTCGCGCATAATTTTTCTCGATCACTTTGCGACCTGCCATTTACGGTTTCTCCGATGTCGTCTTTACGGAATAATCTCGCCAATAAAGGATCCTCAATTTCACGTAAAGCCGTCACTGCCAGCGTGGCACTTAGTGAGCAGAAGAATTCTGAGGTTTTGAAAGTTGAGAAGCCTATATCCTGCATTAGTGTTCCCAACCATTTTTCCTCATTTGCGCAATTAGTCGGCAACAACGGATAGGGGGAGAGGGATACACGGTTGAGAAGAGCGGTGCTTTCCGGTTTAGTGAATCCGGATGCTGAGATGTAAAAGAACCGGATAGAACTTCATTGGCGGGTCCCGTTTGTTTTCGGTGATCTTTGATGCTCTCAGAAGTGAAGTTTCTCTTTCTCATCCGAGACATTGTTCACGCCGTCGTGTCCTCACGCAACTCAGTGCGTCGCTGTCATTGTCGAGTTGCGTGCAGCCGTTTGCATGTTGTGTCCAGTTCCCGTGATTTCGTTGTCATGCTCTCCATCTTGCGGTGTTTTGTGGAGGAGTTTGCTGGAGCCGGTTATGGAGCGGAAACGATCGAAGCCCCTAGTAATGAAGTCGGATCTTTATGCTATACGCTATAGTTAATTGGCATATAGTTTGCAAGCTTATTTGCCATCGTTGAGTTACATTTTACAGTTACTTTCGTATTGTTTATGTGTTAGTATTGTAATTTCATTTCTCATTTATGGTAGCTGTGAGGCCACCAAAGTGGGGAGATGTTTTACTTGCCAATTCCGCCCCTCGAAGAAATGCCTCTTCTCTGTCGCGCTACCCTTCCACTCCCAAACCGGATCAGTCAGTTCTTGTGTAAGAACTCACGAGTTTCCCACGAATATATTGCTTTGAATACTTTCTTGTCTCGTGGTAATTTACGACAACGTCGGCGCAATGAGTGGAGTGCAAAAGCGTTTACCGCCCCAACATTTATGGCCCCCACTTTCCCCCTTGCATATGAGGACGGCCAATTTATCGCAACTATTATTGCGACTTAACTTAATCTCTCAAGTAGGTCTTGCTCTCATAATCGGCTCATTCATTAGTGTATGTCGTTATGGGTTCTTTGTTCTTTGAGAAATGAAAAACACCTTTATTAACGTTTAGTGTATTTCAGATTTAATGAGCACTCAAATTCCCACATATATTTTCAGATAGGTATAATGTTAAGTGGATATGAAGAGGAATGTGGTGAGGGCAGCAGTAAAGAGGCTGTGGAATTGCGCTCTCGTTCGCAGAGAATCGGTAATGGAACTCGTTTATCTCGATCCGATGAGGGCAAACAAAACGATAAGGCAATTTTTCAACTTATTGCATTTGATTTGCTCATGTTTCGATGAAATAATCGTCAGAGATTGAGAAGAGAGAACGCTGCGGAAATTCACAAAACCACTACGACACTTCAGTGTTGCGAAATGGGCTAAGAGGTGTGGGAAATGCTTAGCAACTTCTAGAATGACACTGCATCATTTATTAGGGAAGATTGATTGTGACGAGATTCCAGGATACTATCCGATTTTCGCGGCAGTATATCGTATCACTGCCCTTGCAACTTGAATTGAACGCCCGTCAACGTGATAATTTAGTTGCCGTAAACGAGGGCAGCGCATAGGATTTCTTAGCTGAAAGATGACTATGATTTGAAATGGTTATAGGGCGGTAGAGATGTCGCTGTGAAATAAAGAAGAAATCTCTGCGGATCGGGGCATTCCAGCGTTTGTTGAATTGAGCTCATATCTCTAATATTAGAGGGTAGGGAGCAAAGAGAGCAGCTTTATTCCTTCAGTGTGCAGATTCTAGTTCATTGCTTGCTTCGAAAGGTTTATTTAATATTTAAGACGTCGAAGTGGGCGTCGGATACGTCTGCCTCTGCTAACTGCATCACAATTTAAATATTATTCCACATCATTCACTAAAAGTGATTTGCTACTTTGTCGAATTCTATGCGATGTTGGATGAACGTTTCACCGTGGAATCAATTTTGATTATTTAGTTTTTTTTCTATGGGAAATGCGATGCTGCGATGATCGTTCTTATTCTCACTTCGAAGTAGATTTAGCAGTTTCGTTCAGATAATCATCGAAAAGAAAGTGAAGCCTGGCGACAGCCTCAACAAGATTGCATTGCAATATTCGGTCCCTGTAAGTTTCTATTCCTCGTTGATCCAGAAGGCTTCTTTGTTGTATTTCCACTCCCCCTTCTCAGTACTTCCTTCGCCGTCACATCTCTTCGATCTCAATTTAGGTAAAGAGCAAAATGTGTGTAGTATGGGAAGTGTCGTAGTATTTGTAACAAAAGGATGGGACGAAGGAAACGGATGTAGTTAGCAACTTTCGTTTCACTGGGAACTGTATGAATCCTACTTTTGTGGTGGGAAACTTACCAACAGAGCAGTTAGAAATCTGAACGTTATGCATGGATAACGGTGGCAGCTATGAATGCCGCTCCCACAAGTCACCTCATTAATGCTTTTCGTCTCATTTTACATATGGATGACACATGAAAAATATGGTGTTTGGTTGAGTTTCCATCCTATATCGACATTTCTCAGACTGAAATTATATCCGAAGTAAGCATGGGAATATTTTATAAAATGACATCTTTTGCCGTTGTGGGGTCTCAAATGAATTCTTTCAAAGAATGACATCTGTCGCTCATTTGCATATTTCAACTCGAAATTACAGTCGTTTGTATAGCTGACAGATTCAAAGTAATGGTCGGATGGTTGCATCTCACATTCAAAGCGCCAAGGGAGGTTGCGTAGTAGGCACTAGGGCACATGTTCTCATTCCATTAGTCCCGCATCAGAAGGAAGTTTCAGTGATTGTGATGAATTTGCTGTTTAAGTTATTATAAATTCGAGATTAACCCACTATATTATTAGACATGATCGCCACTGTGAATCCTATCCGAAAGTGATGAGTGTTCAAGTGCTTGAGCGGTTAGAAAATTGGATCACTCGCTGCTCTAAGGCGTCAAGTTGGACAGGTGGCCGGTGAGTGGATTTCGGTTTTTTTTAATATGTAAGCATGTCTCATGGGATGGTGCTTCCAGGTTTCGGAACTTAAGAGGACGAATAATCTAGTGGCGGAGCAAGACCTCTTCGCATTGCCGGTTGTTCGTATTCCAATAAGTCGATTAAGGAAGGAACTGAACCTTGAGCATGAACGTGAGCTTCTTAAAAACGATAGTCCGATTGAGGATCTCGATGTGAACGATACTCGAGATGACAGGTCGTTAACCTTCGTGCTTCTTTCATTGTTGTGTTATCCTTCGGGAAGGAGCAGCTAGCTTTAAGCGATTTCCGCATTTTTAAGCTCCAAAGTTTATAGATTGTATAGTTTATTTGGGTTTTTATGATAAATAAACTATCCGTTATCCATTGAGTTTTATTTCTCTCGGTAATTATCCTATTGAAAGTTAATGCAGTGTGCTAAACTTTTAGGCCATTGCTGGATGGCGAGACAGGAATAGGTAGAAGCGTAGAAGAGCTTTTCGAAAAAGCAGATGCTTCACTGGCACAGGTTCGAGAGGCGATACCGACTACATCAGGGGTCGAGGGCGCGTTCCATTTTGTTGATGCACGCTCCCCTGATCATTCACATAAGGTGAGCAAGAGTGAACTATTTAACGGTGCTTGCTTGTTGGTGGAGTATTTTGATCAAGAAAGTCGGCTGGAGCATTCACATGTGCTCTTCGTTGTGTGGACACTTGTTGTGCAGTGGCTTTTATGTTTGTTGGCGTGAACATTTAATGAATTTAAAAGTAGGTTTGCGTGATCATGCCTTTATATAAATTGCGGTGAACAGATGGGATTGGACGGCGTTGAATCGACGGTGAATTTGGAAACAACATCATTCAGTAAAAATAGATGAATTTTTGTGCTTTTATATTGCGAAGGAATTGTTGAAGTAACCTCTTAAGATGAGGTTACTAGGAGAGAGTGATTTTGAACGAGAACACGTAGGAAAGTGGGAGGAGGTGCACCGGTGGCTTAGGTTTGGAGGGAGTCGTCAGGCTAAACGAACTCTTCAACATGTTTCAGGGGTTGTGGTTGATAATTGTGGCTGTAATTATGATGTTCCTTATAATACCGCTGGTGTTGACGTTCTTCGAAGAAAAGGGTGAACTGTTCGATGAATACGAGAATGTTGGGCATGTGCCTCATCGAAAGACCGTTATCGTGTCGTAATTTGTATGTTGACTTCATATTTTATGATTGGTGTCGAGTTGCGAGTGAGATGAAGCTCGATGTTCATCTACGAGGGAGTGTATTTGCTGAGAGGCGAATTCACTGATTTATAGGAGGATAATATTGGCAATATGAAATATCGAAGTAGGCAAAGAATTTAGATTTGTACTGTTTGGATATGGCAATAAATTCGAGAAATATGTGATATTGTTTGAATTTAAATAAGATGCGAATACTTTCAGTGTTACGAAAATTAAGGTTTTTCTCATAGCGGGAACAGCATTTACTATAGAATGGCATAGCACGAGAAGCTACGCACGATACAGCATGTTCACTATTCGAAAGCCATGTTCTGCAAAGGTACTGTGAAATGCATCAGCCACTTGTGAAGCGACATGGAGAATGCCCTCAGAATGTGCTATTCACCGAGCGCTGATTCGCACGTTTACTTTGAGGATGTTAAATGTACAATAAACGAGAGTTTATAGGAAATGAAGGAAAGGATGAATGTTGAAGGTGAGACTTCAGTGGTTAGACAGTTCGTATAACATTTGTTGGTTTTTTCATGAAATTGTTTGAACGTGATATTTGTTCATGTACCGTCTAAGTGAATTACCGTTAAGCGCTGATGAGAGTCGAATGGCGATGTGTGAAGCTTATCCCAGGGAGGGTCATGCTGGTGAATCTTCCAACTGATGATCCACGCACATTTATCGAAACTGTGGGCAGTAAAGTCGGAATATTTGGCGTGAGGACACTAAAGAGGCAGGCAAAGTAAGATAATAAAACTGCCAAAAATCGCTGGAACTACCTCTTGACTTTGCAAGTTTTCTCGAAAATAGATTAACGGTCTTGAAGAAATGAAGGCAGGTAACGATCTGACGTCTCAAAATGTGTGCAGAGAATTTGTTCGGGACGTGATGAAGAGACAGTCCAATTTTAGGCTTTGCTGTGAATGTTTTACAAAGATGTCGGTGTACCTCATTGCTTCATCTTTTGGTGTACTCTTTGCCATAATATCATCCTCTGTTTGCTGCGACTTATGGTCATCAAAAGAGTGTAGTAGCAAGGTCTTTGTGAGTGACCGCGTTTTTGAAAGGAAATAAATGAGTTCTCTAAGTTATATTATAATGTTTTCAGTGTGGAACGCTGGAGATAGGTGCGGGAGGTAGGTATTGAGTCGACAGAGTGCTAAAAACTAGTGTCTCTTCTTCGTCTGTGCGATCGTTTTACAACATTTCATAATTCTCCTCGTGGCATATAAGGTATTTAGGAATTTTTTTCCATTCCTTTTTTTTTCTTCCACTTATTTAAGCGTGCCTCTTCGTTCAGCTATCTCTATGATATTTGGCGAGTTCTCTTTTTCCAATTTTCTATTTTTTAAATGCTGGCCAGTGCCTAATAAGTTGCCTCCATGGAAGTTTGTTTTTTATTTTCTTGATCATCTTTTGAGACCAATTATGAGATCATTTTCGAGATCACAATTGCTCTTCTACAATGTCACAGCTGCTTCAGAATTTCCCAGTGAGAACTTTTGCCGTTTCGAAACCCGCAATGAGGAATTTTTTGTGGATTACCGGATTTTGTGAGGTGAAGAATGTTGGTGCAGTGGGCGACTTATTTCTAGCATAATCGAGGAAGGCGCAGGAAAAATCCGACCACAACGGATAATTTTGGCTTTTTCCTAGCATTTCTAACGAAAAATTCTCAATGAAACGATGACTCACAACAGTGGGTTGTCTTTCCAATCGGGCATCAGAAATTCCTCGAAATACGCCACATCTCGCTCTTGGTTATTCATTGTTGAGAAGGATGAACTTCGTTGTGGGCAGGCTAGGATTTCCCCTCTTTGAATAGTGGACGTTGCCGAATGGCATAAGCGCTTACTAGGCGATTTTCCTCATTTCGCATAAGCTGCAGAAACATTTCGACCAATGATTTCAGTTCGTCGGCCGATCAAAATTTGCGGCGATGGGCTTTAGTCAGTGCACTCAAAACCGAAAGAGTACTGTTGTCTTCATCATAATATGCAGCTTTTCCTCACATTTCCGACCATCGCACTTGTAAGCCACTAATATCCAAACTGTGCAACAGGATTTTCGCAAGCGAACCCCAGTCGATGCATTCCAAAAATGCTCCCTTGGAATTCGCGCACCTCCGCTTCATATATAAACGTATCAGATTGCCAGGCAAGCTTCTCCGTATATCTCCATCTGTGAATTGTTTTACGTGTGGTGGAGAGGGAGAACGCTTCACTTAACTTCCTTTTATTTCCGTTGCTGAAAGTAGAGGCCGGGAAGTTCGGGAATGAGCAGATTTGGTATTGTTATTGAAATGGCAGCGGCGTAACGCCTTTCCATTTCTTTCTTCTAGGCTATTTGCTAAGAAGTTCACTTGTTCCTGAATGCGATGCTACCTTACTTCTGGTTTTCTTGAGACGGTAGGAGGGGAGATCAATGAAACCGCCTTCTTCTATTCATCAACGTGAAATCTTTATTCTCTCTCCCAAACTCGGAGATATATAATATTGCGTAATGGAGGCTTAACGTGGAGTTGTGATGTGTGTGGCTGTGCCGAGTATTTATCCAGTTTTGCAACGAAATGTACAATGCAGAGACTGTCACTTCACCGGATGCGAATCCTTCTTTCTGAAACTTCCCGGAGTAAATCAGTTGTTCACTCCATAAATCTCGGAAACGACTATTTTCCTCTCGTTCTTTGTTGTTAGAATTTTTTTCTGCATTCATACTTCATTATTTGTATTTATGAAATAAAATTGTGCAGTATGTGTATAATAGAGGTAAACAGAGTGCACGCAATAGCACTATCCGTCCAAAGAAAAGTGGCCTGCTTGCTCTCTGAGCAGGACATTCCGGCGAAGCCAAAACCATCGCCAGATCTGAGAAAAATTTCCAGTACATTAGTTGGGCAACGTGTCCTCTCGAGTGAGTGTGCTTCCGCTTGTGTATGAATGTGATCTTGGTTCGTTAAACGTGAAATATGCCAGCGGCGATAAACGAATTTCATTCGCAGCGTCAACGATAAGTGAAGTTTATGCATAGTAGAGAAGTGATCAAAAAGTGAAACCAAGTTAATATTCAAGAGCAGGCCGTCCACGTAGGTCATCAACGGATTACTGGAGAGTAAGAGAAGGAAAGAAATCAATTCCGATGGGCGCCACCACAAAAAATTCTGCGGCTGGAAAGTCTTAAGGGAAAAGATTCCAAGGTCTGCAACCGATAATTTCGAGAACTCTCCACCCTCACATATTGGAAATCTCCACTTCAATGCACTGATATACCAGCTTCATCCGTAAAGCACCATAACGTGGCCGAGACCCTTGTCTTGAAAGCGCGAATGAAATAAGCAAGGCGAGTCGTAGCCGACATTAAATGCAAGCACTTAGTGGAAATTGACACAATTTGATTGCTACATATACAAAACAAATATAAAAACAACACGACAACACAACGTTAAACCATTGATGCACATCGTGAATATCCCAAAGGAAAGAAAAGTAAAACCAACGTAGCGGCGAGCGATATTCTTAGAATAAACCCCTAAATGAAAGATGAGCGATCGTCGGACGGCAAGTTCAGACGGAGATTACACGAAGAACTAGAGGAATATGAATGTACTAATGTGAGCAATTTGCTCAAAAAACTAGCACAATAAAATTGGCGTGCACAGCTTTCAAAGCCTACCTCAACGCAATTTATGGATTCCTCAACATCCATCCACGTGAGACTAAGGTTCTGAGTGGCCAAAACATGAGCCAGACAACAATTAAGTGATAATTTTATTAATAGCTAACTATTTTAGCCAGGAAGTAGAGGAACAACGGCACGACAACTGACAAGCACGTAGTAGTACGTTTAAGGACATAGTAACGTCGAAATGAGTAAAAAGCTGGAGAACTGTTACATGCGGAATACTTTTTTTACACATAAACACTATAGTCACACCAATAAAAACAGCACTCGAACTTTCTGTTCAAAAGCACTTCATTAGCGTTCAAATCCGTCTGAGCGGAAGAGTGTACTTCAGTTAAACATTCCTAGGGAAGGACTACCTACTCAATTTGCACCACTTTCTAGGTCTTTGTTCGAGTTATACATACAAATCAAAGGATAGCGAACTCCGATACATCTCTACATTTATCCGCAGTAAGCAAATTGATGAGTCGTCTGCACCGTTTTTCTTTTGTTCTGTTGAGTGATGTAGAATTCATGCCTGCATTTAATGCCCATCGTCAACCCCTCTCCTCCGTCTTTGCCGTCCATCATCTATGTATCGAGAACAGATATGTCTTTCAAATAGCTTACGCTAAACTGCCAATATGCTTAGTATCCATGTTGGAATAGTCCCTCGGACAGAAGATGCATGCCAGTTAAATGCTTCACTCGTCACAAATAACCACTTGTTGTTCTCAATTATCGGAGGCGTAAAAGTTTGTGACCTATTAACCGCATATGCTGAGGGAACCTCTAATGATGACCTCTTACACTAAAATGTTAGTTGCAGTAAGTCTTTACTAGGATGAACTCTCCTCTCAAATACTCACAAGATAAGGAAGATTGAGGAAAATGCTTGGTAGCCCATGACCATACAGTAGGCAATCTTGCACAACTTCACAACTAGAAGAACCGCAATCCTCACATCGAAAAAACGTCTTTCATTTGCAACGTAGAAATACTTCGAGAAGTGAAGAATGAAACGCGTTTTTTTTCGCAAGAGGCAAGAATAGCGGAAAAAGATAATTCGAGCATTCCATACTTGTTGGGCTTAATGGACCTGAGGTTATACTGCACCAGCCGCCTGTCTTGACCTTTGTCGTGCGATTTTACCCCACTCCACACAATATTTTTGGGTACAGTGAGTCGGCTTCTTGAGATGTTTCACAGTTCCCACGTCACAGCACAGCATCGTAATGCTCGTCTCGATCAACACTAATCGCACTTTCACATCGCCGCTTTTGAAACGTCGCACCTATAAACGCCGCGATATCAGCAGTTTTATCTCGTTTCAAACAAAAAACACCCTCATGCTTTCTACCACATTCGACTACTGTGAACCTGAGTTTCAAACGGTGAAAAACCATCTAAGGGTGGAACGGTGAACTCGAGTAACTGACAACTAAGTGGATAACTGTGTGAATGCAAATAATTGAAGATGGTGCTATGGAAATTGGCTTAAACTGATACCCACTAAGCAACAGCCGATCGCATAACTGAGACTTCAACAAGTGTTTGACGCAAATCTATCTCAGCCAAATGAGATGGTAGGACTGAGAAAACAGGCTGAAGGGGAATTCTTACAGGTAAAAACTACACAAGAATAGGACCTAGAAGCAGAAGGGATAAAAGTGGAGTGTGCCACAGATGCAAAAGTGCTGTAATCGCTTAAAAGAAATAATCTATAAGTGCAAATTGCAGTTGAATTAAAAAACAAAAATACTTCAAAAAACTCTGAAAATGACGTTTAATAATATAATGGAAGCAAAATCAATGGTCATGTGCTGACCTTTACTCGTCGAAGAGCAAGCGAGTCGGCAAAACAACGAATTCAAAGCCGTGGATTGGAACAATTAGCAGCAGCAAATTCTGCGAACACAAAGACAAGAGCAAATTAACGAATCCGTTCTTATATGGAAAAACAGTAAAATAGGAACCGAACGGATGAAAAGAAGAAGATATGAGCAAACCACATATTCGACGGCCCTCCATTCGTAGGAATCATCGCTACTCAAGTGGCTCACGTAAGAGCCATCCAGACGGTAACACGAGGTACTCGTCGTATTTTTAACAATCTCGCAACCATCGCTCCCGATAACACGCACACGACCATCGGTATCGTAGCTTCAAAAATTCCAACACGCCGAATTAGAACAAAAGCCAACATTTCTGACGAGTCAAATTGGAGTTGTGGTCTTTTCAGGGATGTTCCTTTTACTGCCAATCTCTGCTGCCTCTATTTGAACTGCACCTCAACAGTCAGTAAGACCGCTTCTTTTCGTCGGTGACATACAACATCGGACATGTCATACTTCGGTCGTGGGTTTCCGCACCACGCAGCACTATTCACATGACCGAAAATTCTTCGCGCAGCAGCCAACTGCCTACCGCTATGTAACTCCCCTGCAAGGGAGCCGCATTTTTCGAAATCAATTCTTATCACTTCTCCCTTGTAACTAAAAAGGACAGTAAGAATGTTTCACGAATATCACCAACGATGTCACGTCAAATACTGCCTCATTAAACCTTTTACGCAGACAGCGATGGCATTCCACTACAGCATGGAAACAGGTGGTGTTCCAAGACAGAAAATTGAGCCAGATCGGTAAGATCCAGAAAACGGTCCTCAGCCGTTAACTGTCGCTGAAGTAATGACAGGTCCTGCACGTGGCAGGACTCATCATTCCTTCAGTAACAATTAATGGCATCTGAAAGCACACAGACAGCTCATATTTGCGCATTTGCCCGGGATGGATCGCGTTTTCTCGTTTGAGTGCAACTTTTTACTCAAAACAGTGTTTAGAACCTAATTCTGAACTGAAGATGAAAGAGAGATAACTCAACTTCGGACTTTTCCGCCTTAGACAGTCAATAATTTTGTGGCCCATATCGTATCCAACTGAGCAAAATCAGTGAACGATGAAAAAAAAGAACAATGTAAACTAAATGAATAAGCACACTAAAGTGTTTACATTTCAGCGCGGAGAAGGCCGTTCCGATCTTTGATCACTTCGATCCTTCTTCCATGCGGAGTGACCAGAGTGACCTCTCCTGAATGTCTATATATCTCGAGTTGTCCATTGAGAAAGTGCCGCACCAACAGCAAGCCATTATCTATCTGTACAGTTGTCGCTCCCGCCTGACCGTAATAGTTGACCTGTATATCAAATCCGTGAATAAATTAAACAAAATCGAAATTTTAAACATTCGTCAGATATATTCGATGAACATATGAATGTAATAAATCAAAAGACCGTATAAAGTAATGCTGAGGAAAAACCAATTCAAGAGAGCCAAAATGGAAACATCAACACGTCGTAAATATCTGGAGAATTATACCTGGACGGCAGTGGCAATCAGGTCTCCAGGTACCAAATGTTACCTAAACGCAAAAATGGCCACAACTGAATCCTTGCTTACAGACTGGAACGATGAGAAAAAAACCTTAACCGGTATGCGCCTAAAAAGACATTCTGTCGAAACTAAGCACCTGATATTTGTTGGATGGATGTAACCATCGAGTATCCGTGTTGCTGTATTCGTAGTAATTACAGCCACAATGTGTTCGCGTATATACGGTGAAGTCACCCTCACTGCTTTCATATAACGAGGCGCGGCCGACGATGTTTTCCTCCATACGTGTCAGCAACTGAACTCATTAGAATACCACAAAAAACTAAAATCAAAAAAGCACAAAAAATACAATGGCAAATTTTACATCTCCCTGCGACTGGCCGAATTCTATCGTTGTAGGCCGTTTATGGACAACGACTATTCATATCCCATCCGTCGCAGCCAGTAAGCGAATTTTTTTCCGACCCGAGTCAAAGTGATGAAGAGAACCTTTCGAAGCCAGCAAATGACCAGAAGTCAGCGTAGGCGCAGTGGGATATATTTTGCTAGCGTTTGTAGGATATTGTGTTCTCTTGAAGTTGGTCCAATAAAACAACACTTAAAACATGGGCAGCGTTCCACATCGTCTCTTCGCTTTTAACTCTCCCTTCCCATCATCGAAGAATTCAACGTGAGTTTAATTAAAGAGTTCACGCCTGAGGCTAAACGAATGCAAAATGAACTAAAACTACACAATTCCAGCTCAACTTGATTCGGTCATCAGCACCATTTATACTCCCGCATCACACACTAACAGATGAGAGTGATAATACAAACAAAACGTCAACTCAGCTCATAACGCCAATGGCAGTAATGGAAAAACGTGACATGGAAGGTGGAGCTGGTCCGTGAAGTGCGTATTTCTTTTTTTGACAACTTCTGCTTTTAGAAATAAAAGCCTTTCCTGTGCGACACTTGAACTTTGATACCTGAGCAACAAAAACGCAAACCAACCATGTCCATATTCGGCCCATTCTGAGGCTCTGGAATGCTGGCCCTATTGTTTCTGAACGAAGGTGGGGAGAAGAATGCAGTCGTTAGAGGCTCGTTCCAATGTACTGACTTCGCATTATTTTGTCCACGTAACGGACTACTTGACCCAGGACTCCACTCCATCGGCATTGTCCCTTCACCACTATCCGTCGTTGTATCTGTGCTCCCCTCATTCAATGTCAACAATGCCTGCGCGTCGTCTGGTATCACATTCTCCTGAAAATCTTTATTCCAGGTGACCGATTAATGAATCGAGAAAGCCACAACTACGGGAAGACCCCACGTTCAAGCTACAACTCAAAGACAAATAAATTCGAGCTGGAATTGCTTTTAGTCTGCACTATGCAAAGCGCAAAATTCGATTTGCATGTGTTTATTTATTTGGAACTTCCGAGGCATAAAAACACGTGTACAACAAGTGAGAAAGGAAGAGGAGTACATAACCGAGGAGTGCAACTGAGAGGATGGTTCAGGTGAACAGACATACAGCAGGTGGAAGCAGCAACTGTGTGGCGACCGGACCGACTCGGTCGCTGTTTGAAATGTGAGGTGTGTGCATAAATCACACTGGCAGGAGGTCGATTTTAGCCTGTTACAACACGAAACTCGAAACTGTGCAGAACATTGTTTGCACTTTCTTGGCTGGCTTAAAGTGATGCAGATATCGACTAGGGGATGGGACAAACTGAAATCTTCCTGAAGAGGGAATGCGACAAAATGGGTGGAATTTTTTTTAATGGTTTAAGAAGAAAAGCGGCCCGTGTAACTAGTGAGTAAAGAGTCTTTGTGTCCTAACTAACCGAGACGAATCATCGAGTCGGATGGGAAAAAACTCCACGCTATCAACATCTTCATTTTCATTCAATTCACTGCACCCACATTTCCGCCGAGGACAGGTATCCACTAGCGTTGCTATACGCTGAACCATCCCTTGAGAAAAAACATCCAAAAAAGCCCGGCTTGACGTTTTTAACGTTAAACAATGGATTCAGTAAGGTACACCTATAAGCATTTTACCTTGCCGGTTCTTTTGTTCCCTGCATTTCGCGGCTGGCGCACATTAACCGTCATTCCACCAATTCTCTTCATTCCCATGCTAACTGGAGGCTTATTGGATGCGCGCTCCACTGCCTCCTGGGCCATCGTTTCTTCTGCAAATCGACCGCGGCGTTTTGCCTGCTCAACCTACAAAATTGCATTTAGCTGACAGATAAACATCTAAACAACGAATAAAAATTTGAAGCATAAAAGCTTTGCTCTATAGAGATTCTAGCTGAACCGCTTTTCTAAGAGCAATGGGGTTTCCGAAGGGAATTAGCCTCCACTGAATACTCAAAATGGCAGATATTCTATTCAGACGTACCATGACTTGCCTTCCAGTAAACCACTTCGTGCCTGAAGAGCTACTGAATCAACAGTTATGAAGGAATGAAATGATATTTTCTACAAGATCAAATTATCGTTAATCTACCAACCAAAAAGCCACCTTTCTCCGCCGCCCTGTAACCATGTAAAAATTAATCCATGAGAATTCCGCAGCATTCCATGCAAGTTTCACAGCAGTGAATGAAAAAATCACTCGGTAATGAATTAATCGTCTCTGCGTTGCCGATTTGGGAATTAAAATTAATGCACGGACAAATACATATGCAAAAACAACGTGTCCTCATCGTAGATCTCGTAAAAAATTAAAAAGAAATGAATCCTTAATGGAGACATCCGCCTACATCCGTTTTTGTGCAAACGCGAAAGCTTTAACAACCGCTAAAGAAAACGAGGAAACCTGGCAATCGCATATCCTCTATGACGAATTCCATGGCTTAGCTTAGTTTACTGTTGCAGTTGCACTTCACTATGTCGTCCTTCCACTCACATTCAAACTGTCACATCAAATGAATTCTACACTCATAAATAAGTACCGAAAGCATTTTGAACCGTTTCTCGATGCGCTCTTTCTCGGCTGTTATCTCCTCGATCCTCTTATCTTTTTCCTTTATAGTCGCCTCGAGCTTCCTCATCTGTGACCTCAGATCGATTTTTTGTCGTTCCAAGTCACGTTTCGATGCTTTTAGCTCATCCATCTAAACACCTCCTTACTGCAATATATCCTTCTTAGCTGTCCAAAGCTCCGGACTAAAGAGATCAATTGGTGAAGTTGATGAGAGAAACGAATGAAAACAAATAAAGTACGAAGGCACCCCAATTTCCTCTCCTCGCAACCTTCTCTGCAAACATAAAGACCAAACAATGCAGCGACAAATAAGCTGTGCTATCGAATTACCTTTTTTCTTGCTGAGTACGAAATATTTCCTATTCAATAGCTTACCTTCTCAGCAGAATTTCTTAAACGATGAAGACGACTTACTTGTTCTCTGCAAATTTTTACAATTGTACTCTCGTCATCTTGCTTTGAACGTTGCTTCCTCGTCAGTAAATTATTCTCTCTTTTCAGCTTCTCGAAATCGGCACTTCTCAAAGCTTCCCTCTCTTGCAGCATTGCCAAATTCTCGGCTCGCATCTTATCGCGTTCTTCAAGCCTCTTAATCGTTGCCTTCAGATCGTCCACTATGCGATGTAAATCTCTATTTTCGTCGATGACTGCATCCCATACTTCCTCGATCTATAGAAAACATGTCCTCTTTCAAAGAAAATCAGCTCATAACACTACTGCATCGACACTAAGCCACATGCTAACTCTTCTATATTGATAGAGCCAGAAAAAGGGGGAACGGCTGAGTGGAGGGAGATCAATGGCTAACACATATTACCAAACAACACCCCCTCACTTGTACCCCTCCTCACATAACAAAAAGAATTTGCTAAATCGGATCAAATCAAGACTTCCGTAACTGCAACTTTGGCAAGTAACACTGAGAGGAAAAAGTGGCTTCGTGACCCTATTTTTTCTAGGCGACAAACGGTGTCCCAAGAAAGAGCCAACATAGATGAGGTTGCGAAAAGAAGGGAAACCCAGTTTTATAAACAAATAGTTCTGTCGCAATGTTAAAAAATGACTGTGAAGTTCTCTCTGCAGATCTCTCCCGCAATATACTTATGATCCCTCTCGCCTCAACACTTCATAGGCAGATAAATAAAATGACTGAATGATTAAATCATAAGCAGATACCTCGGCAATTCTACAACGGTGCTCTTCGCTGACTATATCTAAATGTGCAATCAGATCCCGCAACTGCTTGGCCAAGTTACGAATCTCTGCACCCGCAATGCTGTCTACAGACGGCAGAGGGGGAACCTCGATTTTCGGAACCTGCAATCTACCACCTCTGTATTGAAACAAATGCCTTGGCTCGCATAGGGACAAATTATATCGGATGGTTTTTGAAACTTCTTGCAATAAACCGATAAGTTTCATTAGCCGATAAAAAAACTAAGGAAAAAACAACGACTATGAGTTTTTTTGACGTCTCGACACTTCTAAGCATCCTAAAATCAACCATATGTGCGTTCCTTCTGAGTGATTCTGCGGCAAGAAAACTGCTTCGTGATGAAGTCGACCGGCTACAGAAGAAGTCAACTATGTCAGTTCTCAGCCGTCTATAAATGTGGAGAACTCGAAAAACAGATCACTGATGTAGAGGAGACGAGACGTCGCATATCAACTAGCAGCACCACTGAATACGTCAAATACCATCAATCTAGACACAAATGCGCATGCGCAAACAATACGAAAAGACAATGTTTACTCATTTCTGGAAACATGCACACTGTAGGTAAAAACCTTCTCTATCAACACACCTCACAAGAAGTTCTCGAGGTGGATGGGGAGGAGAGGCTCTAGGAAAAGGCAAAAGATAACAGCTTTGGAAGGGAGAGAAACATTGACCCTCACCAGGAAGCTCTAAAAAACGGAAGTTAAATCATCGCTGCGTGCACGTGAAAATGCCAACTTTTACAGATGATTCCGTCTGTCCAAAATCGTTTAAAGCAAGAAAGATTAGGCGGCATTTTATACCATTAAAACGGAAGAAAAAGCACTCCTCATATCCTCCGAACTTCTTCGCTGAAACAAAAAGATCAGAAACCAACCTCTCTCCACTACCGAACGCTTAAATCGTAAATTCTTTTAATAAATGATGTCTTTAAATAAAAATCTTGAACATACAACCTACGGTTCGACTTCATGTATAGCATATGATGCTTTAAACCCTCCACCGGTTACTAGCATCTAATATGACGTCGGGATGGTTGTGCTCATCTCCTTCCTCATGTAACTGTCAACTACCCCATCTCTCATAGTGTAATATTCTCACCTCTCATCTAGTCGCAAAAGCTAATCCAGCAGATTTCAGAGAGCCTCAAAGCGAAATGCTTTAGCCGCTTCACTTAATCATTCTGAATTATCGAAATGCCGCACATATATTTATAAAGGACCATCTGAAAGTGGAACTAAATCAATAAGCGGCTCTACAGGTGGTGTTAATGAGTACAGATAAAATGAAGAATGAAAGGAAAAATAAGTATTGGTTGCAGATATGAAACAAAATATAATAAACCTGATTTGGCACAATTATCGGCTTCCCCATATGTTTAGTTCTGTCAAGAACCTCTCTCATTAGACGTCCACCAGGTGACTCCTCACCCGAACACTCCTCCAATAAAGGAGTCGAGTGCGAATGTAAAAGACGCGATCGTCGTGCGCCTCTTTCACTATCAAAGCGAACTCTTGTTGGCGCTTCCTCTCCACATGATGCACTTTCTGTATTTCTAGATCCTCCAGAGGTTGAATCAGATGTTGCTCGAGATGGAGGTAAGGTACGACCACGACGTGCGGAATGCTGGAACCAACATTATTAAAGAAATTCAACGCCTGTTAGCAGAAAATGATAGCAAAGTGCAAGATGTGAGGCAACGACGACGGTCCTCACTTCAGAAATCTTTCAAGCACCTGAAGATCACTGAACAGAAGTCACTGCAAAATTTATATAAATGAAACAAAAGGCTTTCAGAAAATGCCTCAAATGTGACGGCATCAGTGACCGTCGCGAGTATCACAAAGGCCGATTGAGACATACACTCAAAACCGCAATTTTCAGAAAAAGTGAATATAGCAAATACAAGATTTTTTTGCCACAATAGGCGACGGCACAATACAAATTCTTGTGACAAAAACCCGGTGCACTGACGACAAGTATAACTGCGAATTAAGCTAATGGTAGACGCAATTCCCTTCCTTCTCTCCTCGGGTCCTTTACCAGCCAAAAATGTTTGGAGAATATCAAATTGTGCGAATGACCGAATGGAAAACACGAAGGATGATGAGGCGTTTAAGCGACATACTAGGGAAGCTGCGCATTACGACTATATCTTTTTAACAATATAAGAAAAAGCAAGCATTCATTTCTAGGAAATATGCGCAGCTAAAAGGGAAGGGGATTGCTTTTGGCTTTTTTTCTTCCGACGTTTAGCAACGAAACACCTCATAAAATGTCGACATATCAAGAATCCGCTCCAAAGATCCCCGCAAAAATTTCATTTCTTCCTTCATTACGAATTTCTCCAATCGCAACCACTTCCCAATGCTGCTTAATTCAATCACAGATATGAATTATATCCCAGTTCGCTGAAAAACTGAACGGTTTACCTTCTGGAAAATCGATGGGAACACCGATCTCATCGGACGCAGTGCCATCGACGACGCTGATGAGGCTAAAAATGCATTCATTGAAATGACAGGTCCAATCCTCACAGCTGTATCACTTGAGGTTTGTAAGAGTCCATTCATCGTTGCGTCTGCTATGTTTTTGGAAACATGCAATCAAATTCAGAGTCTATTGAAACGTTTGTGTAAATGTTTGAGGCACTTACATGGGAAATCATTTAATTATCGCATATTAAACGTAGGCAAAGCTTTAAGACCCATGCACCTCCGCTGTGGACGTTACAAACTCGTCGAAGCGGTGATTTCAATTACAAGAAACGTATTCCTCTCCTACCTTAACGTAAAATGTATCCTCCCAATATCTTGTTACACGACATAAGAACACCAGCGATCAATGAAGCAGTATCGGATTTCAAAACGAAACAAAGCCTCAAGGGCTGCTGGTAGTCCATTTTGGAAGAACTATCTGTTCGTTATGAAGCTCGAAGATAAAACAAAAGGCTATCAAAACAGAGCAAAAGATGATCAAATAACTCTTCTTCAACACAGAACTTTTCTAAGATGCACAGAGGGCCTGACGTTAAGAAGGAATGGGAGGGGGAAGGGCAACCGGCTGCCGATAGCATCGTCCCTTTCGTCTCCCCTTTAAGAGATTACACAAGTCCGACTGTTTAAACACTATCAAAATGGCTTCCTTCTCATGCTCAATAAAGAGTGTAAACGATAATGCATTAATTCCGAAAATTAAAAGCAGCAAATCAGCAGAAACTTAAGTGGGACTAAATTCAGCTCAAGCCGATACCTTAAGGAAATGAAATCAATGATAAAATGAGCAGGAAATATCTGGAAAAAGCTGCTTTATGGCGAGAGACATATGTAAACGTGCAGATACATAAAAGGTGACCAAGCAAGAAAGTTGTATCTTTTAAGCCGGCCCACAAATACGAAATTGCCATCATCGCTGAGCATTCTCATTCTCTCAACTAAATGCCAAGGGTCCTTTATAACTCCTACCTACCACCACAGATGCTCCAATCAATCATTTGTTCCCACGAATTATTTCATTCAAGTAATTCATCGTTTTGTGAGAAACATTAACGAAATCATCCATGTTTTTTGCATAGCTTTTAGCTGCTCTGATACGTGTTTGATTAGTCTCTCCTTCACGATCGAGCAAGAAATAATATACCGGCTCACCACTACTTCGATGCCTCCTTTCTGCATTCATTTGTTGGATCCTTAAACGAGTCTCTTCTAGAGGACCCGTTTCCTTATATTCCATCGCCTTTGGTGTTGACCTCTCTCCGTCCGACGGCGTTGTCGACGAAATTCCACTACTTGGCGTTATAGTCTGCGAAGGAAACTCCTTAAAAACAATTTCATTCTTCAACCTCGTCTATTGGTCACCAGTAATACTGAATCTTTACTTTAGAATTTGTAGAGCAGATGCCACAAATATTTTGGAAAATAGCGATGAGCGAATTTCTCAGCCGCAATATCGGGTAAGCGCTCTTTAAACTAGGATCCATACCTTCTAAACTCGACGGTACCCGTTGGAAATTCAAGCAGAACACCCTAGACTTTCAACTGCAGTGTAGGGAAGTAAAACGTGGCTGAAATACCTGGGGGAAAACTCTAAATTACGCCGCCAGTGAAGGACACATATTAAACTAAACTCTGGAAAGGATGCGTGTTTAATTTACTTTATATGCATAAATGAATGTAAAAGATGAAACGATGAAGGAGATGTTCAAGCGATAGTAGAGGACAGTTGAAAATTGGAAAAACGTTTTTCTTTTCATGAATTAGAATCAATGAGCAAAACAGTGACCCTTTCTCAACAGAAACTTTTTCATACATTTACGTATTTGGGTTCAAACCCACGTCAGGCAGAAAACCTTCGCCGCTCATCCAAATAAAACTTGAAATTCGACGAAATTAGCTCACATTGTTCTTAGCAGCCTCTTTCCCGAAATCCCTAATAACACGACGCCAGTGCTTCGAGCGAGTACCATCAGTACTATGGGAGATACTGCTGACCGTCCTTTGTTCTCTTTCCGGTAGGTCAATACCGTTCACTTGCGCTTCGATACGCTCAAATTCAGCGGTCGAATTGCCCACTGATAAGTGAGTATCGTTCGCTACTGAAGAAAATCCCATTTTTTGCGAAGAACTTTCAGCACCTAATTGAAATAACTGCATTCGAATATGATCATAACGGGAGTATTCTATTCACCACACACTGCCAAACCCAAGGTTCCAGCGTTTATTGGTATCGAAGCCGGATGGCAACCTTTCAACTACACAATAAAAGAGATCCATCTCGATGTGTACGCAAAGACGTTTCTACAGGTTTCAGGTGGTGACTTGTTAGCAACTGCTCCAATGTTCCATCGACGCGCTTAAAGTGATGCAGTATCCCACTTGTCATTAATTCCATTTATCAGACCGAAAAATTTCACCATTCCCGACATCTACAAATCATTCTTAACGACGTAACTCTGCCACTTGATGAGGGAAGCAGGATTTTTCGACCTCGGCACTACGCCTTCTTAACGTGAACGATAATAAAACCGCCACCCTTGATATATGTCTGACTCCAAGAATAAACACTCTAAATCGACTGAGTACAGTGGATCAAGAAAAGGAAGCAGATAACTCCTTAACTCCGAGTGCTATCTACTTTCTTCTTTATAATCTGATGTCTTTCATTCTTCAGATTTTACACCTGCAGGTTCCTCAGAATCCAGCCCCTTATTATTCTCTACCACAACTTTTAAAGGCATCTAAAAATAAGTGAAAACACACCTGCAATAATCAGTAGCTATGAGGACCAAAGATAAAATCAATGTGCAAAAGAATTCCTCTTTCTCTCTCACCAAGAATGAAAACAGAAATCACAGAAACTTTCCATCGAAGGATCTGAAACTTCTTGGGGACTCCATCCCCTCCGAAGTCTGAACTACTAATATCACCCACTGACCTTTACCTTTCAGGATTTGTACAGCCTGCGTAGAGGATGCTTCATCTTCCTTTTCTTCACTTTTAGTAACGTCAACAATAACTGACGGACTGCGATCACCGGTAGAGAAAACTCTCGAATGATCGTCACCTATAAAAATATTTCAGTTGAACGAAAAATTCAGTCCCGCATGCAGCAACCGAGCCTGCGATCGTTGTATCTTCAGCCTCGAAAGCGTCTTCATCTGCCCCGTCAGTTTCCTTCAACCTCGCCTTCCCTCAATCATATTCACATGTCCCTGCACTGCGCCATTATGCACAAAAAGATGTGCAGCAGAGCGAAAAGGCACCATATCAAAATGAACATTCATATCACCGCCGAATCTACCATCTTTTAAGCATCAGACTGCTGATTGCGATTACGCCTATATTCATTTCATTTCAAATGATATAATCGCACCGCAGTACAAATGAAAATGGCAGTGTCGGATCAAAGTCATAAAATAATGTCATTTACAGATATTAAAGCCAAAAAATGTGGACATTTGCTGTCCCACCTTCACGATCCCTCAATTGCATAAGCATAAAACGATCATATATATTCAGATACAACCACGCCTATCAACTTCAACATTAGCAAAGAGTTCGGTTCGTAAATATTGGGCAGAAAATATACTCAAAACAATAATTACCTTGAATACTGTGGCACCAAATAAGACCCTCTTTAGTGAGTGAATCTGAACGATGTGAGAGTGGACAAAAATAACCACAAAAAAACTCAATCGAATACTATTAAAGCAATATTTCTGACGCCTAAGGAAGAGCCATTTAAGTATGGTGCCATCAAAAGTCAACGCTTTCTCTCGAACTTTTCGATTCACCTTTAACAAGCTAAAAGCAAAACTGCAAAACAGCGTCCTAACATCGCAGGCACACACATCACCGCTATATTTGCATACTGCTTCTACGGCGCAAATGGAATAACTGGAACACGACACCTCAAGCCATTTGCTTCCACTTCCACCTGAAGGCAACACCAACTATTTAAAAAGATATGTCACCAATTCTTCGCCTCTAATCTCCTCCCTCATTGCATATTTCAAAGAAATTTCGACTAACCGTTTATCTGTAAGTCCACAGGCGATTTTCTATTACGCTGAGCGGATTCCGGGTAATCACTAACATCGTATTCAACCGAATGACTGCGGTCATTTTCCTGCGAAGATAAAGCCGAAACTGCAACAGCCGCCAAACTGTGCAACGCAAATTACTGCAGTAAAAACAATTGAGAATTGATGCCGATCAGAGAAATCTTGCGCTGCAGGAGTGCTCAAACAACTAAACTTTTCCTACTGCGAACCTATCCCTCAGGTTTCCTTTGAATAGTGACGGCACATTTTATTGCAATGCTTTCCTCCAAAACTCCGTCAAACAAAGCAATGAGGACAAGTGGTCATCCTATCATGTACAAACATATCCACAGCCCCACTCTGGTGATATTAATTAGAAATACCAATAAACTGACATAACACATGCATGCACGCAATGCGCACATACCGCGCCATCATAGTGCTCTCATTTCTTTAAAAGCACGCGTTCTAAGTATGATGTCAGACGAAATCTCTAAAAGATACTCGAAATGCCTTGTAATTTTTCAGCCCTCTTAAGTTCGTCTTGCCTTACAGCAGTGCTCGAATATTAGTGAAAGAGACGATCCAGTATACGCCTAGAACAAAGATCGCATTTTCGTTTTTTGGGTGGGAATTAGTCAGAAGATACAATTCGAAAGGAAAAGATAGGAAGGAGACTCCACGGCTTTATCTTCCCCTATTTAACTACAAAATTGCAGTATCCTTAATTACTCAATGTTTGCCAAAAATGATTGAAAGGGTGATGGCACATTTTTTTGCATAAAAATTCGACGTTTTACAAGGCAATTCAATGGCTGTTCTTTAGAAGCAAACGTTCTCTACAACGATTTCAAATTCAATACGAATCTGTAATGCAGAAGGAGCTTCGATTTTCTGAAGCAAATTAGGGCGTATCTCCCAAGGGAAGGGCAACCGTTAAAAGAACTGGAGGTATAAATGTGAACATTTTTCATTTATGTTGACAAAAAACAACAGCAGCGTAGAGCCAATATTAGGCCCAAACAATTTATGTATACGAACCGGATGAAATAACTAACTCCTAGTGCGCTCTTTTAAATGGGCACCGCAAATTTTTTAAAACCCTCTGAAAAGGAGAATAATAAAACCTCGGATCCCAGCTGTCGGACTGCCATGCCCACCGTCAGTTGTTACATCTTGATCTGCTGATGCCCAAAGACGAGTATCTTCTGTGAGTACAGGACTTAGTAACACCAGAGGATCTTCTGGGCAACCACTATCGGTAGTGCCTGTCAAGGGGCGGCTTGAGCTCGGACGCTGCTCCTGAAGCTTGCAAGTGTTCTCCATAAAATATATGAAGAAATTTCAATGACAGAACACGAACAATGGTTCTACAGCTTCTACGAGACGATAACAAACGACAAGGAGGTGACTTCAGAAAATGAGTCCTGAAAAATACGCAAGCCTATGAATACCAGTCAAATGGATGGCAGGGAAAGAAGAAGAGAGAGATGAGGAAGGATCAGGGGTCACCTTTGTTGATTCCACTCAACCATTACGATATAATGTTAATATGAACAATCGCCGCTAGCATTCAAGCAGTTTCAATGCACTATAATGCCGAAAAGAGATTGAAGCTTGAACTAATTCCACTGTTTCTTAGGTCACATTGAAGATGTTTCGATGTGCTGGTCAACTCGCCGACAACGAAAATGAAACGATAAGCAGACGCATATTTTGTCATCATCGCAGATCACAGAAACGATCACTTTATGATATCGCAAAATGAAAAAATAATTTAAATAATAATTCCGCTCTAAGATAATTGACAAAGGCTTATGATTTATTTCTATGCCAGCAGAAACTTTCAGGCTGAAGAGGTACCACAGGGCGCAGAGTGATGAGCAACGTATATGCCCTGACTTTATACGGTGCAATCTCCAAATAACGTGAACGTTCTCATACTCCACTGCAATACATTTAAATCTTATAACTTAGAATGGACGCTCATTCGCCTGCAGTTTTGCTGAAAATCGTACGACGGTACAACATCAGCTTTCAGCAACGTCGGTATATCAGACGACTCTAAACCTAGGACATTACCTGAGACGTGATCTGGGATGAACTTGAATCACTACGTTTGCATCCACCAGTCGGTCGCTCATTTATGTCGAAATCGTCTCCTCGCGATTGATGCCGACCTGCAAGCAGCCATTCAATCAAAAAAGATGAGAGAACATCGAATCATATGTCGGATATCGTGTCAAAGCATTTATAGGAGGATATGGGCACTAAATCTGCAAAGCAATCATTGCAGCTTAAAACAAACAATTCGGAATTCGAAAGTAGCGAGCTGATATTACAAATTCATTCAACAATCACATCAGTCAATAACTTTAAAGCTCCAAACCAGTCGATCTGTCTCTAAAATTGAACGTATCGTCATTACCCAACCCTGCGGTACATATGTTCCGAAATGAAAATATCCTTCGTCGAAAGAAAACAGAACTGCTAAGCCCCTTCCTCGTTATCAACAAGTATTAGTGACAAGGTATGGAGGTATACTGAAAGCACCTTAATATATCCTCTCCGATTTCAAAGCACTTTGGAATGAAAGGCAACAGATAAAATTAAGCTACTATGGCTAGCAGCAAGTTGCACAATGTCGCAGCCTGAATCATCCACAATCCTTTCTTTGCGAATCACAAACGCTGATAAAGGCGAAACTGGGAAGTTTAAAATCGATGGCACAAACCTAACACACCTCAAATCTATCTTCACCCACTGGTTCATCCACTAATTAACTCTTTCGATTTCTTCTACGAAAATAAGTAGCAGCAACATGCGCACCAAAAACTTCTCACTTCTAGTTGCTGGCAAACGTGAATACCATCTCGTCCCACCCTTCTGAGGCGATGCATTCTCCATAAGGTTGCCTTTTATTCCTTGTCTGAGGCGATGCCTTTTATTCCTTTGTCTTCATGAATGCATTTCCCTTGATGCCACACCAACTTGTATGCCGGGCAAATATCGACACGTTACGAGATGGGAGTCAAACATTACATAGAGGACAATGACGCATCGCAAGAATTCTTCATCGAGTGAAGAGACGTCAAATCAAAACGCCAAACTTGAAGGATTTCCAAGCATCACGATGATAAAACTCATGAAACTATGATCAAATTTCACATACTCTCATCTTGCAAATCTCAATACTACTCAGTTGCAGCTCTCGACCGATTAATTTGAGAACGAAAACAATACTCGGACAACAAGAAAAAGAAATCCCCTAGAATATCTATGCATACGAAATCGAAGTCCTTCCGTACGCTTCCTTTATTAGATATTTGTTCAACCTAATTTAAATGTTCGAAAATCTCGTAAGGTTTAAGCACAGAAATAGATTCCGCCCAACCAATTCGAAAAAGGATGGCTGAAAACTCTTCCGAAAAAACAAAACGCACCATTGTTAGTTCCGGAACCCACGTCGAGGTCAGGTGAAAGAGGTGGCGAAATGACACGAACATCATCAGCAGCATAGGAGTTCTGCGATCGAGATGGCGCTCTTAACTGTGGATAGTGTATTTTATTCTGAAAACATTGCAGTAATACCCGGTTTGAATAATTCTCTTTGTCAATGATTAGTTACAATATTCGTCATTGACTGAAGTGTTGCCGAATGGACTGAAGTGTCGCGTCAAACGGCGAACAGTCAGAACAAAATCCCAGCGGAATAAACAAGAAGATTTTGCTGGGATTTTGTGAGAAAGGAAACATAGAATCCCCACTTTGTTGTGAGAGGATTCTATGTCTCCTCGCTCGTTGTCATTCATCGTATGTGTATTTAACTCTCGATGGCTCTCACTCGCTGTCTCTCCCGGGGAACCGCTTCTCCTCTCGGCTGCGAACCCCTTTTCTACTGCACGTATCTGGAAGGTCCTCTCGCTAGAGCCAGTGAGAAATGCGTAAAGCATTCAGCAAATGACTGATGCGACTGCAGTGCACAGCGATTAAAGAGAGAGCGGAGAAACGTACATCGACCAGCAAAGTGCAACCCTCTTCAATCAGTTTTTATATCTCTCAGTCATAAAATAGAGCGCCTAGGAATGAAGACCCTAAAAACAGTGCTAAGTGATGATAAACAGAAAATATGGTTTCCCTTTCTAAAAGAGGAATTGAATTCGAGAAAGTTGGATAAAACTACTGATCGTCTGCGCGCATCTCGCGTTCATTATGAAAAAATTCGTTTGCAACTATTGAATTGGAATTTGAAATCAATAAAGATCTTTCCGCTCTTTGCGATAAAAGAAGAGCCATGTCAATGTAAACAGCACGAAATAGATTAATGCAATGAAAAAACGGGATCCAGTAGCAGATGACGTGCTTATCATACAGCAGAGATAAGGCGCTCCGTCTTCGACTCCGTTTTCTTTAGGTGCAATATTTCCTTAAGACAGCACATTCTGTTAAAATCATTCACCATTATGGCATGTTGAATATCACAAAGATTCACTTATTAAAGGCAATAGGAAACGTGTAAAAGAACAGGAAATACACACCTAAAGAGTTGGTGAGATGGGCGCTTTTTGCAATCGCCGTCACAGCAATATATGTCAAGATGATCAACAAGCATTTCATTTGACCTAGACTAGCACACACAGATTTCTCCGCTCAATCGCTCACAAAACGTGATCTGCATCGTTGCAGAACGGTTTACTTCTTGGAAATGGTCAAATCAATGTGACGCTGATAATAGAGATCGCCATGTGCAATCCATTATAACCACCAGTCTATGCATCAAATTTTAGTGGCTTCTGAAACAAAACCACACGATGAACGATCAAACGACAAAAGAACCGTAGTGAATGTAGATAAGCATGCAAATGCATAACACACAACATATACAAACGAGAAAATAACGAACCATAAGACGCCCCGTCACACCTTCACCTTTACGAAGGAATGGCTTTCTCGGTTTATCATTTGTCATTTCATTGTATGCACACATCCATCGACCACCAGACAAGAATCACATTCACGGCGGGCTGCAATCATATTGTGCTGATAGCATAAATAGTCACGCCACATTCCAATATCCCAAAATTCAACTTTTATAATCGTTAAGAAATTAGCAATTGCTCCCTTCTCTCTCTTTATGCTTCTTGTGGTCAAGCAAATTCGAGTTTACTCTTCAAGGATTAGGTTGCCGGCAGTACCAGTGCAACTGCATCTTATCTCTCAGCCCGATGTCGTCGCTGAAAGTAATTCCGATCATTGCTTTGCAGAAATAGGGGAAAAAAACCAACGGCGAGATGTGGAGAGCTTTGAGGAGCACGACAGATATGGAGGAACTTCCAGGAATTCGGGGAATACATAAAGGTATTCGATGCCGATGTGAGATGCGAAATCGTGGAAGAAGCTTGAGAGAATAATGTTGCTCCAACATCCCCTCTAATTTTATGCGGATAAACAACCCACTATAAACAAAAACTATGAACAAGAAAAAAATGTCAACAACAAGGAGTGAAAGAACCATTCCAATAGTATTCTAACAAATAACAATTCATACCTTAAAAGGATTTTTCTCAAGATTTACGGTAAATGTGAGGACGGAGAAACCAACCTTTCGTGGATTATAGCACTCCCAGCCGACTCCGACAAGGCTCCCTTCGGTTAACTGCTGAAATTTGACTTTACGAATACACAACAAAAGCACAAGCACATATTATATGGTTGCGAATATTGAATTGCAAACTGAATTGGCATCCGATCGGTCGGCTATCTGTTGAGTTAATAAGAAAATCTGCATATTCAGCTAGACTTGAAACATGACAGAAACAAGTGAGCGCAATAGTGAAACACAGTTGACACATTGCACTCCAAGCCGAATATATCGAACGGACAGCCAAATTGAACGACGCAAAAAGGTACTGGATATGAATCACTCGACACACGGCAATGTAAAAGCATCACAAACACATTAGGAGAAGAGAATAATTCAGACTGAATTGCCTTTCGAGGGAGTAAATTAAGATGACAGAAAGTGAGAAGGCGTCAATTCTGTCCGACAGATGTCGCCGAGGAGAGTCGAATAAGCTTCATCGGAAATGAAGCGCGGTTGCGATCACCAAAAACGAGATGGCAAATCATTATATCCGATCCAAAAAAACCTCAATAACCAGCCGTAGAGAGGAGGATGTCAAGGGAAGCGGATCTGATGACAATACTAGTTTCAGGAAAGACAACAACGTGATACATCTGATACAACGTTGCACCATTCTATCATCCTTATCGGCGTCTTCTCCCTTTCATACCTAACAGCAAACACCGAGAATCTTTCATAGAAAAAGGTTTTTCAGGGGGGAGAATAGGAGCAAAAGAATTCGAGCCAACTTCAATCTCCACGAGAATTGCTAGCGGAGAGCAATCTCACTAATGATCATTAAACTTCGGCCACATTTTCCCCACAAAATTGATCTGCTTCGCATTAAAAAAAAACCTGCCATATAATATGCACATTCTCAGTCACTCATTCATTGTACACTGTTGCAGGCATGCTGACCGGTCGGTTGCGGGTGGGTAGGTGTTATGAGCTTGAGTTGTGGTGTTTTTTCCGTTCTTTATTGTGAGACGTCCTGAAGTTCGGGCCGTGAGCGTTTTTGGTGTACACCTTTCGTGGGGAATGTTGTGGTTGCATGGCCCCATTAAAGAACCGTGTCTATGCTTGTTTTTTACGAACAAGAAAACTCCAAACGACGACACTGTTGAACAGAACGAGGGCACCTCAATTACGAACCGCAAACGGAGTTGCAAATGGCCGCACTCCTGCACCTAGTGGACCTACTTGCTGCGTTAGGCGTATTATTGCACGACATCTCTCGTATGCCGAATTTTGCGGCGCTTATGCTTCTTTCCATTGCATTATGCCCGAAGCATCGTAGGGAAGCCATGTATATTTGCAATTTGCGTGCCTCAAGACACATCTGCTCAGTGCCACGACATTTGCGCTCTTGGGAACTACGCCTGTTTATGCAATCAACGGTTTAAGACTTACTTTGACATTAAGGCTTAGGTTATATTTTAATATCGCACTATGACACTTCTACACGACATTCTAGCATCGACAGACATTTCAGCACTCCACCTATCAGGATAAAGAACTGCCACCATCTAGCGGCGCAATTGTCGCGTGCTCAGCACTCTTGAGCTCTGCAAAGGCATACGACATGATGTGCCTGCTAGACAACGTTGCTTATCAAACGTGATATGAAAGCCTCAACCAATGAAGAGACACTTTGAACAACAGCACGTCGTGCACTTACACTGAAGCAGCAACAAACGTAGCCTTAGCGCTTCGAAGGCCCGAGAGCATGACGCTGAAGAAGACTTAAATGGTTTTTCGCTGCAACACATTTGACGATCCCGCGGTGAACAGTTTGCGCAGGCTGAGGCGCACATTTGAAAAATGACCCTCCGCGCGCGCCACTCGTTTCTCCCATTTAGCTCGCGCTTGCAGGACATGTTGCGTTATTTCTTCACTTTCTTCGAAGTTGTTCGATTTGTCGTTTAGAGGAGAGGGTGGAGTGATGGAGGGGAGGGAGGGATGGGGGGTGACCTGCTCGGTGAAGCGATGGTTCCGCGCAGCTTTAGTAAGGCCAGTAGAGCTGTGACGTTGATGAGGATCGTTTAGAAGCTATTTGGAAGCTGCACATGGAATGGCCACAGTGCACCGGGTATATGAAGATGTCGGGTCGACACTATTGGGTTCTGATCACAATCTTTTAATGTGTTTCGATAGGATAATGGAATTATTTTTTGGCGATTCTTCAAATGCTGAAGGTGGGTTAGATGTGGTTCGTGAAGCAGCAGATCGGCTGCACTCGCTCTATACGCATCGACTTGGGCGTGCTCATTTCTGAGTAACTTTTGAGGATATTAGCGTTCCTTCGCGTCGGCCAGATTAGTAGACTGAGTTCGGCGTTTCTACCTCTCTCTCTCTCTAATACGCATACAACAAACAATGTTGCCTAATTTCGCAATGTTTCTAGCATCGTTGCACGCATATCTTTATCACATCTCTACAAAGAGTGCATTGCAGTGATTGTCTCTTTAAATTTAAGCTCCATTGTAAATGGGTTTAGCGCACTTTGACGCATATAATCTGCGTCCGCTTCACTGAATCTCTTCCACTAAATTTGAAAGTGGTGATCGTATTGCTGAGTGCAGAGTCATAGCACAAGACGGGACCATTGGCATCGTTTCGTTCGAGTCGAAAGCATCAAAGTAATACTTTAAATGGCGCCCAGTTGAAAGCATCAAATGATTAATAATTAAAAGTGCACCAGCAGGCGCTGCAATTAAGTTTCAAAGCGAGAGATTGCCATCTATTCGCTTATATGAAGAATACGTGTTCGAATTGTTCGTTGCAAGGCACCCATCTCAGAACCTTTCAGTTCGCATACCGCAATGAAGGATTGCTTGTAGGACGTTCGCCCATATCAGTCTTCTGCAAGAATAATAATTTTATGCATCGTCAACTTCAGATTTCTAGCCCTAAAAAATCTCAATGAAGAGCACATTCTAAGGGGTTGCTGAGCAAACTATTTAGCATCTTTTATTGTCCATAGTGGCATAAATTGTGAGCAACTCCCTTATGGGATTCTGCTTAGGACATCTGCTCACAAAACACTGCAAAGACATGAGCTGGATACGTCTGTTTCAGTGGAACTCACTTGCCTTGAAAGCATTTCTTCTTGTTCATTTCCTGGCAGTCGTCCGGCCGCTGTTTGTGACAGCCGCTTCCCTTCCTGCCTTGGTTGATGCCCTTTACACGTACCATTTGCTTGTCAATGGGCGAAACAATAGATGTGTTGATATCGCAGTCGAAAAGCAATAGGTTGAGGTACATAACGATAAGGGTAGACGGCGCTGGTATTAGCGCATCGCCCTCAGCACGTTAGCGCGTTGGTCCCATCAGCATTGCGCTTTCGAATTGTTTTTGCTAGATGCCATGGTTTGGAAGTTATGTGGCATTTGCCTCAGAAAGAGTGTGCAGCAATGGTTTATTTGGCATGCAAGTAGGAAACGATGGTGGAAGTACCCATCATCAAGTTTACGGCTATACATCTATACCCCTAAGAATTACATAACGCTGTGGTTGGTTCCCGAATCGTTCCGTCAGTTTGTCTTTGTAGTCAGTTGGCGCAGTCATTCGTATCGCACACTTTATATATTTCAATACAGAACATTCATCATTGTTGGTGTTTTTCGCATCGAGTCATGATTCCTTCTCCACACCGTCTATCTCGATTATATGCCCCAACATTGCTCGCCTCATTGTTCAGCATTAGGAACTGCTTTACGCATTTTTAGATCTCATATTTTGTACATACAGAAGTCTCGGTAGCTGATAGCCGTGGAGAGGCTATCAGGTACCGCTTGTATCAGTGGTATGCAAATATTCGCTTTCGGAGCGTGAATGATGTATATAGATGCTGTGTTTATACGAGAAAAGGCGTTAAATATCTCAATAAAAGAGGTGAAATGACTTTTATCGATTCAGCGGGTGGGTAATGGTTTTTGATGGGCACATAAGAAAAGGAGTGAATTCTGAGGCTGCTTTGGCTAGCTGAAGGCGTTCTTCACTGAGAGTCTTTGTCCTTCACGAAAGTTTTTCCTTTGTAGAACTAGGATATTCATTCAGATTTCTTCACTTTCTGCTGCATGTGTTATTTTGCTTCTTTATTCGAGGTTTTGGCCCCTTTTTATGCATAGGCAAAGTGGCCACAATTTTTCTCATCTCCTCTTCTTTCTATTGACGTAAGATGCGATCTTTGATTGCAACTTGTTTATGTGCAAACGTAGCAACCTCAACGCAGTCGAGCTCTCCAATTACCCGTCGATTCAAAGGAATGATGGAATCCCTGTGAATGCGTTTTCACACAAAGCTAGTCGAGTCAACGTATTTTCTCCTAGTAAAGTTCCCCGATTGAAATGATTCAGTGATTTATTCGGTTGAAATCGATCCTTTCAAAACGCGCAAATGTTTAGTCGTCTTTGAAGTGCTAGCGGCGAAATTGGAGAGAGCTCACTCCGGATATTCCATGATCGCAACTTGTATGTTTGGCGAGTTAAAATTCTCCACCGAATGAGAGGATGCAGTCGCTCGTGCCCGTAGACGCATGTAGATCTGACACCACCGTAATGGTGTTTCAGCAGCCATTTACAGAACTTTATAGTGAAGTTAGTATACGAAGGGGAATGATAGCGGTAACGACGTCTATAAAATGGTAATGACGATGACAATCATCGCATGCCCGCTTTAAGTACCCTAAGAGTATATAGATCGAGAGCCTCTTTACCTAGTAGAAATGCTAACGATGGCTATGCTGTTGTCAGCAGATAGCGTTTTTCGTCAAATATCAAGTAACCGTTCAGCAACACGAGGCTCATTTCGGCTATTTTAAGCGAGGAACCCCGTTCTCGGTTAGGATACCAACTCGCGGATGGTATCGCTGCAATATCTTCCCTTATTGTGATGTTTTATCGCAGAAACCTCATGTAGTTCTTAGAGTTCATAGATGTGTTGCAGAAGCCGTTATCTCAGTTTCAATACGACGTGGGTGTTGAACAGGAACTAATGAGCGCGGAAGCGGTAGAATATCCACCCGGTTGTCGGCCGATATCACTAACTTCTAACAACCACGAATTGATTCAACGTCTCACAGTAAGTAATCTTGTCTTATTTGGGAATATTTTCTAGAGGATATTGCTGATTATTTTCGGCCACTTGAGTTGCTTCGAGATGAAGGGATTGTGTTGAGAAGTTTTAATCCCTGCAATATGTTGGTGATAAGTTTATGGAATACGATCGGTAATTCCGCACTGATAGCTGCATGAGTTTTTTCACTATCAGCTCTCTCAGATAGCCGAAGTTTGAGAGTTTGTTTCGTTTCGATAGATTTGAGTCGAGGGACAAGTTTGATCATCTTGCCTTCATCTCAGACAGGAGGTGTGCTTCTTACTTTCTTCGTTATCGGGGCAACGACAACGTTGGTCTTTTTAGGCAAAATCAAGGGAATGTGTGGGTGCGTATAATGCCACATTCTGGAATGCACTTTGAGACGCAGCGAGTGAAATATCTTTTGTTCCAAAAAGCGTAGCTGAAACAACTGTGGAGTTATCTTCACGAATCCCTCGCGAAAAGATGGCTGGAAAAGGCGCCAGTCGACGCAGTTGTGCTAGCAAGCCATGACAATGCAGACGCAGTTATCAGACTCAGTATTGCGAGGAGATGAACGACAGTCTGTATTATTCTGATGCCTACTGATGCTTAATAGCATCTAATCTAGGTATAACGTGATCTGATAGTAGAGCTGGCAGGTTCTTCTAACATTTCTCGCCTAGAGGTTCCTGATGACTTTGCAGGCTGGCTTCCGGCCCATTTTTTGTTTTCGTCAGTGCTTATTCAGATTATTAACTTATTTTTTCAGGCACTGAGTGCAGCGTTAAAAGAGGTTGATACAAACGAGAACACTGCATTGCCCGGTCGGTATGCAAGCCTTGTGGAACACCTCAGCAAAAGTCAGCTGTTGAACAACCCGTGCAGAGAGGTGCAAATATTGCTTTCCTGCTGCATCGCGGATTTGATGCGAATATTTGCACCCGAATCACCGATCGGGGATCCGCACTTGCTTAAGGTTACTTCTCCCTTTGACTATTCTTACTTTTCCATGTCGATCTTGATTGCCAAAATGTTTGAGGCGCTATTTCGAGGCAGAAAAAGGGACTATTCGTGCTTATGAGGCTCTCTGTCGTGCTTATGTTCGTTAAGGCCAGGAGTCAAAAAATTTGCATTGTCTGTCATATCATCTGGTCATATATGCTCTCGCATTGTTAATTTTCACGTATGCTGAGGCACCATCAGGTTCGCTACTGAATGTGGGGATCAAAGGATGAACATTTGTATCTCTCGTTACTTCTAGGTGCGTTGTATATTGGTAGCGGCAATTGTCATTCACCTATGCTACATTTTGCGTCCTTTAGGAAGTGTTAATATTCCTCGTTCGAAACCTCGATGGACTCGCTGATCCGAGCAGCCCGCTGTATCCTCGATATGTTTATTTACTTGAAGTAAGTTCTTACTTCTTAAAGTAATGCGAATTCTTGATATGCGAGGAAGTAGAGGGAAACAGAGTTGCGGTGATTTGATAGCGCAATGCAGCATTCTGTTATTTTATAAGCGTTTATACATTTGATGGATTCTGCCATATATTCCCATTGATTTAATATGTTGGGGAGCATTCTCGGCAGCAATTAACAGGTGATGTTTGACGCCTTTCAAAAACCGCAGATTGCTGCATTGGGATCGGAAATTGTCCCAGATGACCTCTGGCAAGAAGCACCACCGCACAGTTATTTTGCGCTTGTAATTTTACCCGTTAGTAGCTCGTGAGTTGTGGTTTGTCTTCGGTTGTGGCGGTCGCTTTGAGATTAGATGAGGCTTTTAGGAGCAGTAATTTATCTCAATTTTAGTTACTGGTTGAGGTCAGTTTAACGCAGTTACGTTGCTAGGCATCGTTTATGTTCGGCATACTGTATGGTGTTGAATGAGACAATGCGCAGTGCGTTCTTCCATATTGATTTCCCCTCTCACTTTGGTCATCTCGTTTGAAATTGATTGCAGTCGTTCTGTAAAGTGTGATTGCAGGTTTGCTTGATGTTGAAATTAGAGATGGCGTAGTATTATTTATTGGGATGATAAATTGAGTCTTATATGTGATGTGGTTCGCCCATTCAGGCACGTGCTGTAAGATTTTCTGGTGGAAGGTATGAAGTGAGAGGAAGAAAAGAAATAATTTTACCCTAAGGTTCAAGTAAAAGCTCATTCGAAGCTGATCGATTTCGGGCGTGTGCAGTAATGTGCATTGCAGAATCTGGCTGTAACCGAAACGTTGCAATTGGCTATTCATTTGGGAGATGACGCGCAGCAGGTTCTGCGGCAGTTGATAAAGACGGGTTTTGGCGCAATGAATGATAAGAACAGCGAGGAGATCAATTTGAGGGGCTTTTTATCGGCGATGTGCTCGAAACTAGTGCAGAGCGTCGATCAGGTCTCGAATAGCGTGCTTGATGCGATCCTGTACTTTCTTGTACCACCGCAGAAGGTTTGTTTGTGATTTTTGTTCAGTGGTGGGGTTCTGTGTCGGCGGATAAGAGCTTAAGCATTGGTTATATGTGACATCTGTTTATCATAATATGGTCATATAAGCCGAAACTACATTGCTGTGATGAGCTAATGCTATTAAGTTAATTTTATTGTGGTAGGCGTTGTGCGTGGTTTTTCTAGTGAAAGTTCACTGCTTTTAAAAATAAAACGCACCACTCGTCTCTTCTATGCGGCCGACCTACAAATAGTGGCCGTATGCTCGTAATTTAATAGGAGATAGCTACGCAGATACCGAAGTTGATTTTCACTGAGATCGAGTTCGATTTTGTTGAATGCAGTCACATCGAATGCAAACTTCCAAAGATTATGGCTTTTAGTGTGTGCTTGTGTATGGTATAATACTTGTGGTGATAATGGCATGTTGTAATAAAAGAAATGGCTAACATGTGCTTCTGAGGCTTTGCTTGCAACGATCGCTTCCTACGCTGATCGCTTTTGTGTTCACGTTGTGTTTAAGGTTGATCTTTTTCGTACTTAAACTTCGATTAGGGTTTTATTGAGTGTGTGTCATTGAAGCGTTTTCTTCTTCACCTCAGTAGTTGTCAGATAGAGCGACGCCCAAGGAAGTGGTACAGTGGTCAGTTCTCGCGTTTGAGGTGATCAGCATATTTAGCAGTGCTTATTGAATTATTTGCTTTCATACAAATATCTCACGCTAATGCGTGAGAGGATGCTGTTGGTGCAAAGTGTTACTGCAAGCTGTTGTCGACTGCGCTCAGGTTTTTGTAATTTTCACGCTCGGCTCATTAGTGAACTCAATGAAATACGTCGCTTTTATATTTTTTTGAAAATCGTACTTGAAGGCAATCGCCACCTGTGTAATACGTATCCTTGTCCCGTCTTCTCATAAGAGGATAGTCGTTCCCCTGTCCTGTGTAATGCACATCTGAGGAATGCGATTTTGGCGAGCAACCGCGAATTCGTTCCGTGATAACTTCGCGGATTTCGTTGAGAAAATTACGGTAAGAATGTACTAAAGAGTACAATATATCGTTATCCCGTGTTGGATCGGTCAGTGTCTCACGGATGCGGGATGGGACTTGTTCATCATACGCCTGCTGTCTGCGGGGTTAATTTACATCGAAAGCACACGCTATTTTTTTCATTACTGCAGCATGAATTGAATGAGATTCGTTAGGCGGCTATATTTGCAGGTGAACAATCGGGAATCGTATCGCATGGCTCGCGATCTCATCATAAACAGCCGTGATTCGGTTGAGCCATCAATCCAGTTGGTGAGTATCTATTAGATTTGTGCGCTCATTGAGGCTTAAGAGTAGAATTCTGCTTGAGAGGGTGCTTGTTTCGCCATTTTAATATCTGACTATCTCCGAACAATAAGTTTGCATGGATCTGGTATGATTTTATGCTTGGTCAATCAAAAGTTGTCAGATTTTGGTTCTGCTTATTTTTCATTCGTTGTTTAAAAATCTATATCAACAAATTTAGTAGCCTAGCAATCGCTGTTTACCTTCCGATGTGGTATTTGTTTTTGCAGCTCTTAAGTCACGCCATTCGGTCAGGCGAGCTATTGGATTGCGATCTTATAACGCATAAGAAGATATTTAATGTTATATATGAACTACACGAATTTGAACCAGATATTATATATCCGGTGTTGCCACTTTTGGTGACTTATCTTAGCGTAAGTCTGCATTTTCCTTTCTAATCTTTTGAGAGCCGATACGTTGCAGTTAACTTTTTTTTGCAAATTGGTGGGAGAAATTCTTTCGTCTTTTTTTAGGTAAGTGGATTATCCAGAGCATTCTTTCAAGAGTTATGGCTGTGATCGTTATTTTGGTTATTTTCGTAGTAAAATCTGGCAAATTTCTTCTGCTCGATCAAGGGATCACAGAGAAATGAAGCGTATGTGAATATAGTAACGTGTATCTCTTGCGATCTAGCAGCATAATTTTGTTCAGAATAAGCATGGTCATCGTTGCTGGAATTCTTTATCCGAGTTACACATGAAAATGCAAATCATCGAGCCTCTTTTGCATCATTCTGAAGAAAAAACCATTTGCAACTCTTGATTATAAGGGAAAAAGTGGGCTGGAATACAGGATGATATGGATAAAACCATGCTTGTAATCTAAGAAGTCACAACTGTCCGCTTCTGAGGGGTATATTTCGAATCGAAAGCGAATGGTTGATCATTAGTGCTTTTTTATTCTCGTTGGGAGATGATGATAGCAACTTCTCGCCAAGCTTTCTTAGCTAGCTATTGCATCAGGACGTTGAAACAGTATGTTAGGGAATTATAATTCTGTTGTTCTATAAATCAAAGTCACTGCCCTAGTTATCAAAGCATGCAAAGGTATTCAAACTTCATCAGTGAATCCTGCAAATCTTTTGCTAAGACAATCGAGGTTTTAATGCACGAAGGGTTCTTTATAGGTGGCCGAAGTAGATAAACGACGAGATACAACAGTCTTCTTTGGTAACCTCTTGTCTTCTGAGCGGTCAAAATTGGCCGATGTGATGCCTCAGTTGTGGGAAGAGTTCAAGTCGAGGTTCAGTGACGTTGATCGCGATATTCGAATCATATGCGTGAAAAAGGCTGAAGACCTATTGGTCTTTCATCCAGAATATGCCGGACAAGTTACGGGTGTGTTGTTTTTTAATTTACTTGTTATATAGAGGTGACGTGCAATGGTTTTATTGTGAGAGAATTCAGAAAGAGGTATGATATGAGATATTATGCGTCCGCAACATTAAGCTCCTTTTGCCTCGTTCTTGCCTTTGCTTTCGCCATACTTGTTTTCAGATTGGCCTTTTTTCCCTCTCCGATGAGTGTTTTTTTAGAGAGGGGGTGGGGGAGGAAGGGGAATAATAAATGGGTAATGTTTCTAGAAGATGTGAGAGAGAAAAATGTTCTTTGCTTATATGTGTTGAAGTGAATTGAGAGTGTTCAGCGTTGATGGGAGCTGGAATTTTTTTCTTTGGTGCAGATATGCGTTCAGATACAATTGACGTAGGGACGTTCAGGTGGAGGGAGCATAAATCCATGCGAATGCTTACTAGTAAGCTTTGTTACAGGAACGAGGAAGGTTGAGTTTTAGGTGTTTGAAAGATGATGCAGTGGTGTACTCCTCGTTTATTTGTTGCATTAAATATGTTGAATGGTGGTGGGCCTTAATTTTTCTATTTAATAAGAACGACACCGACTGTTTATGTTAATAAGAAGTTGTATTCTCGAATCGTCGTTTTAAAATTCGGTTCAAAGCAAAACTTCAATCGTTTTCTCATTGCTTTTGAAGTAATGAAAAGACGAATTCGATGAGTGTTGTGAAATATGCATAAATAATGCAGAATTGGTGATGGCTCGATGTCGAGATTTGGATGAGACTGTACGATTAGAGACGGTGCGGATGGTAAAGAGCGTTGCGAGGAGGAAGTTTTCCGCCGTGAGTGAAAAACTGCTTGCGTGCGTTGCGGAGAGAATTCGTGATAAAAAGGTTGTTGTTTTCAGTGATTTGATTGCTGTTAAGGGTAGTGTTGGGGAAGAAGCGGTTTGGCTCAGGGGAGAAGTTTAACCTTAGCGGTTTTAAAACTTTCAGAGGGGCACTTTTGGTGACGTGTGTGCAGCATTTTAAAGCAAATTGAGGAAACATTTTTGATTGCTAATAGATTTCAAGCCTTTTTGGTTCATCACTGGTCAAAGTACATATTAAAAAATTGGTTGTTAGAGCTTCTTTTTAGAGAGAAATTTAGATTTCATATAATGACCCATCGAAAACCGAACGTTCCGTGGAGAAAGCAATTTTTCCGTATCGTCGCCATAAAGCGATCAAGGAATTTCGTGATCGATCGAAAATTTCGAGAAGCTTTGATCGTTTTTTGCTATCCGACCGAGTTTTACAGTTGACAAGCAAGTTGAGATGAAGGATTTGCTCTTTTCTGTATCGCAGCCCTTTGCTTAATGTTGTTGCAAGCGGTTATATGCTTCTTTAAATCTCAAATAGGTGAACTTTCCTCGTATTTCGTTCTTCGATCATTCGCCACGATGAAAAAAAAAATTGATTGAGGTTTGTCTTAGCCATTCTCGCCTCTTCAGCTTCTGATTGTGTGACGTTGCTAATGCATTTCATTTCATGTGAAATTTGAAGGCCAAAAGGCGAATACACGTTAGATGGTACACATGCTACTCAAGTGCATCGTCGAAGTTTAAAGATATCGTGTATGTCATGTAACCACTAATGAACCCGGTGTTTTCGTTTATTCGAAATAAAGTGCTCTGCGTCGTTCGTTTGCTTCAGTTTCCAAATGAAGCTTTCAGACGGATGTGAGGCATGAGACAGTGATAAGTCTATCAGCACTTTTCCGCGCGATCTATACTGATGAACGATTTGCTGAATCGGAGCGAGCATCAGTTTTGGTCATATTCAATGCAATTTTCGTCTTATACTGCCAGCCGCTGCAGCAAGATAGGCGAGGCTTCTCTTTCGCTTTTGTTGCAGTCTCTTACTTTGTTCTTCTCTTCATTGATGCGTTTGGTTAATAAGATGAAAAAGTGAGGTTTGCACCTACTGTTCTTATGGCTGTTTCTTATCGAAAGTTGATAGTTTAAAGTGACTGGAATGCGGTTCTTATTTGGTATATCTTAGGTATGAACCGAATTTTTTAATCTGCTGGTTCCACTTTGGGATCACTGACATCTCTGATATCTACATGAGGTGGTAGGATTATGTGCGGAATGTTTAGAAAGTTGTTGGATGAGCAAGCACAAGCTTTGAATGCGTCATCCATTTGATAGGCATTTGGAGTAGAGAAGAAATTTGTAACCAGTCATTCGAGCCTCTTCAGTGGTCCTTGCTAAGGGAGTGAGATGACTTGTTTAAATAGTAGAGGGGAGCAGATAACGACATTAACTGAGTACCGCTATTTCCGGATAACGTCAGTTCTCTACATATCGTTCTTTGTTTAAGTGCGCAAATCAAGTCGGTTACTGGCTGTGTGATCATGCTTTCAGCATATCATGCCTTAATTGAAGCACTGAGATGAATCCGCTTTCATTTTGGCATTTGTGGCATGACGATTATACAACAGGAATTTTTCTTTGAAAAGGGTAATTAGGGATATAGTTGTTGATATTTTTATGCTTAAGTCGTCCAGGCTTTGAGTGATTTTAATGAGAGAGAGAAGGGCAGCTTCATGTTTTTTTGCTAATGGGGAGGCGTATATTATTTGATAAGTTGGGTTTGACAATTGCCGATGGAATTTTTGATCAAATTTCATCGCGATTTTGTTATTGAACTCCCAAATATGTATATACGTGATATTTCTCAGGAATGCAACCGCGGCTTAGCCGATGTTCCAGCCGATGGTTAAAAAATATTACAAATGTGTTCAATCGTCCTGCTCATCGGCATGTTTCAGGGTGTTGATCGAGAAGATATTCGTTTCGAATTTGGTTTCTTTCAAGGTTCCTGTGTCGCTGAGGATGCAAACTTTGATCGATACATACTTATGTGTTGGAATTTTCGGTGCCAGGTGAGTGCTTGTTTTCTATTTTGTTCAAACCTTTTTTTACTTTATGATATTCTCTCAGAATGATTTTTAGTTAAATTGGTCGTTGGGTTATTTGGTGATTGCACATTCAAGCAAAAGCTAATGAATGCATCCAATAGCAGGCTAATGAATCGCAGAATTGTGCTGCCATGACAATAAAAAGATGTCTCATTTTATTTCCTTATGGGAGATCATTTGTACTTTCTGCCTTTCTCATATTTTGCAGTATTCTCATAAATACTCTGTTTTGCATTCTGCTTCTACTGCATACGCTAAAAAGCCATGGAATCTGTAGAAGTTGATTTTAATATCCGACGGGAGGGAGAGTTGTTTTATTTGCATTAGGCGGTTAACTTCTGGAAATTATCATTTTAAGTTTAATTTATTAATTTATTAAATATTCATAAAGAAGCCGTTCAAAATTTTAAAAAAAGCAATAACCATTAGCGACGTCACTTGCCTGGTTATGATATTTCAGCTGTGCAGAACAATGATGAACATAAGAGAGATCTAATTTACAGGGCATACGATGAAATCATATCAAGACAGTCGCGTATGCGTCGTCAGTGTCGTCGGCTTCTTGAGTTAATCGATTCAGGTAACGTTGAAGAGACCATGGCGAAAATCGATTCACGAATCCAAGCTTTAGCTGAATTCAGTGCAGAACCAGCTAAGACTACGCAATCCTTTAGGTTAGTTTTTTCTCCCATGCTTTAAAAAATTTCTTTTCTGGACGTTTTATATGTAGCGGTTGCGGTGAGAAAGTAGAGGGAGATTACTACCTTGGTTTCTTTCGGGGCTTAGATGTCGCTTAAAAGTAGTTGTTGATGAAATATCCTCTGCTGGTATGGTGAGGAAAACGGATGGTGGCAATCTTTGTTTCTGCCCTCGAACCAATTTTACACTAGGTTGGAGTTCTTTTTTGTATGGAGTGTTGTTTTGGGCGAGAGAGGTGTCTGGATAACGGGTTATTTCCTCAGTATTGAATGAATCTAGGCGCGACCTCCATGTTCATGTTTTCGGGTTTATTGCCGCCATCTTGGATTTGCTCATGTCTACGAATAGGTATATAGCAAGCACCATCATCCAAAAATCAAATAGATCTCATTTCTAGTTTATAAGAGCGAAGAAAACCCTGTTGCGAGCTCTGCCAGTTGGTTCTATACAGGCCCACTATCTTCATGTTATCATTTCATTTGGCTGGAGCAAGTAAGAATCTCTGAGATCTTCTACCAATGCTTTTAAGTTTACAGGGTTTTTGCACAGTTCCTTGCAAGGGATAATCGGTCATCGCAGCTGTTGAAGTATGTTCTCGGTGATTCGTATACGTGCAGCAAAATCGAAGGTTGCCTGGTAAGGATTGCTTGTGTTTCTCATTAGCAAAGCAGCGTTAACTCTGACGCGTTATGCTTATTACCCGTTCATCATTTGGACATCGGACACTTCTAACACATATGATACTTCCATCCGAAAACATTTCTGCGTTGTTCATGAATAGTTTGAATTGAGGTTGCACTGGTGCGTTGTTTATCCTTTGATATCCTTAAAAGCCGTCATTTCTTCATCAATATGAACCATCCATTTTCTGAGCGTTCAGCCGATATGCTCATTCATAGAGAGGATTTTTAGAGAGGAAGGCTTGTGAGAGTAAATTAGCAGTAAGTATAAATGTGTTTTATAAAAAAAGAATTTCACTCTGCGTGGAACACATAAGATTTGCCAGCACGGGCAGCCCTAACGAACTTTGAATGGTCAGAGTGGAGACTTTATTGTGAAGTTTTTACGGCTTATTATCATATGATGTTATTTTGCTCTTGCTAATTCATGCTTACTAGCATAAACCTTCCTCTTCAGAAATTTCCCATTATTTCTGAGATAGAACCTTAGAACGGTCGACGTGTGATAAAATTTTGGGTGATTAACCTAGCAGTTAGGACGTCTCGGGTCGAAGTTTCCTAATTTTTCTTTTTTAGAAGTTTTTCTGCTCATACTTATAGCGAATGGAAAAGAAGCTGCACTAGTGTTTTGGGTTCGCAGTGTATTAGGAATGCTGCAGTAGTGCGCTTCTTTATAACTGCTTTTATGAAGAAGCAATTATTTTATAGTTAAGTGCAGCGCTTTGTCGTTACGTTGCCAGATTTCCCAGTGGAGAGATGGTGATACTCTTTAAGCTTTCCATCCTCCTTAAGTTCTGGATTCGTTACAGTTTTACAAACCATTATTTAATCGTCTAGGATGCAGATATGTAATTGTAAACAAGTGTGTATAGTTATAGTTTAGTTATATAAAATGATAAGCAGAGTCGTTAGGTATGGACCCAAAATTTTGAGAAAGCTGAGCTAAGGTGCTTTGTTCATGTGGATTGTATATTATTGTGTTTATATGGGTTGCATATTATTCCTCTTTATTTACTACAGACGGAACTATTGTCACGAATGCGTGATCAAGAGGATATTCCCAAAGAGGATGTGAGTAACGTGCAGAGTGTGCTGGAGCGAGCTGCACCTTTGCAGATCGACGCGGAAGCAGTGAGGGAACTCATGCAGAAGATTCACGCCATGATGCAAAAGGCATTCCTCTTTGGTGATGCCACTATTCTAAAGAACATCGGCAGACTCAATAGCCTCCTACGGGTTCGTTCACCCGTGTACTTTGCGCCTTAACATTTATTTATAACTCATAGACGTTGATATTTATTGGGATATGATGGTATGCAGGAGCTTGTAGGTGATTACTCTGAGACGTTTCCCTGATTTTTTGAGCTTCCTTAGACCATATTTTGAGTTCACATAAAACTGACTGTTTGCCAGTAGCAGTGAGATATTCTGGGCTTGGTGTGAAACGTTCCACGTAATTGGCAATTTCACGCTAATGATGTGAAAGGAAAATGAGCCACAGAGCTCGTTAATCAGATACCCTTCGATCTCATCTGATAGCGAACTTTGCAGTTCGTCTAGCTGATCAAATCGAGAGCTGAAGCGTGTGCCATCTGCAGAGAATTGTTTTCATTACTGTGACTTTATCGCTGTTTCCGCAACATTGTCCTTTCCACATATACTATTTCTGCCATCGCAGCTGAACAGTTGTGATGATATTTCGATTTGAATAATATTCTTTCTGTGGAATATCAGAAGGAGGTAGAATGTATAAGCAGACTTACGTTTACTGCATTCAGCTCGTGTAATGGAAGATTGTGGTGCATCCATCTCACCAGTACATATTTATTTAAGTTTAATCATAGCTCCTAGTAAGCCTTTGTGTCGCAGTTTTGCTCTGAGAAACAGTGATAAGCACTGGTAGTACTGACACTGTAATTGTAATGCAGTAATAATGGCGGTTGATAGCGTGGCACGCTGTATTGATTTTGATTTAAGGTTTCAGAAAGGTTGCCTTGGGCATCATCAAGGATATCTCTTTCCAGCGCTGTCCCTGTTTTGTGGATGTTGTTGAAGGATGAGACAGACAGTCATTTGATTGAACTCATATGAGATTTCCTCACTACTCTTCTGGATTTTCTTTATTTCTTTGGATTTAACAAACTCGAGATCATCAAAAAATACTGTCGCCGTGATGGACTCCTGTTTTGGTTGATTTTCTCGTCCATTTTAATGTCTGTATGCGCGCCGCTGTTTTTAAGTGATCAAGAAATTATGAAGAAGCCACCACTCCTCTATTCGCCTATTATTCTGCCGTCACCAGTAGTGATGTATAGTAATTTAAAATTGCGTTACCCCAGGGGACGTTGGAACGTAGTGGCAATGAGTGTTCGCAGCGATGAATGTAATAATTTCGTTTCTTTGTTAGGTGATGGTGGACAACTATCCGAAATGCTTTTTTGGCGAGACAGTGATGAAACTACTCGCCAAACTGTTGGATTTCGAAGACAAGGCGACGAGTACGTTTGTATTCTACTACTGAATCAAGGCCACTGAATGAACTTCGGCGCATTCGCATCAGCCCTTAGTTGGAGGATTGTATGGCTCTGAGTGCTCCGTTAGCATCTCCTTCGAAAACCTCTGCCAGCCAATATTTATGGACTAGCTATCGAGAAATACAGTTGTATTTCTTAGTCCTGAATATTTATCGCTTACTTCACCATCAAGTATTTTGTATGCTTGGGAGGGTTACATCGCGCCCATCTCTTCCGTTGAGGCGCCTACCGCAGTTTGCTTTTTTCTGCCATCTTTGGCTGATAACAGAGTCCTCAGACTTCTTTGTTTTTGTGTTGCATGTGCATAAAAACGTTGCAACTTTCGTGACATACGTTATTATTTGTTGGCGTCATAACGTTGTGGTCACTGTTAGTATAACGCGCGCGCTATGTTACATTAGAAGGCACTATGGTGATGCAGAATTGCGTTTTCGATTATAAGGGTTCTTTCACAATCCGAAAGCGGAAGGAAACCGCTCACCTTTTAAAATCTTCGAATATGGCTGGCACAAAGGTGATGATGATAATGCTTTTGCACTGTTCTCCTAATATTTGCTCTATTTTGCGCTTATAAAAGAAATGAGAAGACTGTTCGGCGCGCAGTAATGTTGTGGAGTTGAAAAAACGCATCAGAATTGCTCTAGTACGAGTTGGATAGTCGACGGTTGAACTAGCCAACATTCCTCGCCATTTCAGAGCTTTTGCGATTTTTGCAGCTGAAAATACATTGAAAGTGATAAAGTTGGCGTCACCTCGAGTGAAGGAGGATAGCGATGAGGAGGAGAAGAGAGCGCATTCGGCGTTGCTTGAGATGTGCAATTCCATCGCTAGAGAGGGGAATCCTCGAGCAGCGAAACTTGCTGTCCGATGTGTTGTCGCAATGCTGAACGAAAGTGATGGCCGCATAAATGTCGATGAGATCGTTGAGGTTAATTTTTTTAACCACTAAAATGAGGAAGCGGATGTTTTTAACTAAGTTAGAAGGGTGTTTCATAGGTAACTTTTTTAACTAAGTTAGAAGGGTGTTTCATAGGTAAATGTTTAGATTATCAAATACTTTACGTGATGATTTTGCTTATCACTGCAATGATTGTCTTTATTTTAAATTGCCCGCCGGAAGAAAATATGCCTTTTCTGATAAACGGGGCAAGATTGGAGAACGATTTTTTCTGTAGTTGACGTATAGAAAGGTCGTCCGGAGTATGGACTGTATGTTTGCTCGCACAGCAATAATACTTCTGCAGTGCACGTCGGCATCTGAAGAATCTTTGTCTGTTAGCAAGTTTTAAAGTTCACCTGAAACGGGGTGATGGCATTCAGCATATCATGAGAGAGATTGCTCAGCGCATTAAATTGTTGCCTTACCGTCTCGCAAGAATTGTCTCCATTTTGTTCGTGCGCCTAATGGATGAAAAGTGACAGATAAATGTGTTGTCTCTCTCGTTTGTGGAAAGGAACAACGGTCCTAATAATGGTGGTGAAGGCCATCTTTTTAGATCAGTTTGATTGATGGGTGAATTATATGAGCATCCACTAGAAGTAGTCGATAAAGGTCACAAAGAAAATAAATGGTAAAAAGAACATCACAGCTCTTTTTCTCGGAACTTCGACTGCATTTTTTACCCATAAATCGCTGCTATCAAAAATCTCTTTCGTACATCCTGATGATGAACGTAGGGGTCTTACAGGTGGAAATTTGCTGCTTTCTGAGGCGGTTAGCATTTTGAGTCTTAGCCAGAAATAAATTTAGGATTGAGCAGTGTGGCATTACTTGAAGGCATTTTCAGTTGGAGTTGTATCATTCCATATTGCAGAAGACATAAATACTTTTTGAATTTGAATAGGATTTGCATATTCAGTGCAGGTTTATAGCGGCACATTTTTCTTTTTTTGAATCAAATATCAGACGTGAAATGTCGGTTTGTAATGTTTGTCGGAGATTTTCAGGATTCGATAGCACACCTCGACTTGGATGACCGGTTATGTGCTACCGCATTCAGAGCGCTCGGCTCCGCAGTGGAAGCTTATCCCGAAACGTACAAAGCGCGGTTTGAGAGTCTGATCATGGTTAGCTGCTTTGATTGAAAATGATACAAGTCACATCCGATAGCAGTAACTAGCTTCCAGAGATTTTCATGAAGATATGATGGGATATGTGGTATAAATGTGATCTACGAGAATGTAGTGAACTTTGTGGTCGATAAGAGGAAAGGTGAATGAAGTATAGCCGCAGGCTGCTTTCGCGCACTTCTCACAGAGTATCTAAAGTGAAAGGCACCTCACTGTGGCAGTTATAATGCTACTGATCAAGTGGAGATGAGATGTAGCACCTAAATATATATATATCTTCAAGTAATCGTCCAACGCTGTGAAAAGGTGCTTCCATATTTTGCGTGCGCTTTCTTTTGTTTATCTCGCTATGACTGCACTAAAAGCGAGTTCATTAGAATGGACCTTATTGAGAGAAATGAAAATGAAAATTTATTTGTCTTACAGAAAAGGGTTGCTGAAATAGTGTTGAGCGAGGATGTCGATGAGGTTATTTCGGCAGAAGAAAGTGGTTCTAACGTTGAAGGCGGGTTGGATACGGAAGGAAAGAAGGCGTTGTATGATCGCGAGAGCTCGAAGCACGGCGTCGGCGACAAGTGCGTAACAAAAGTAAGCTGTTGCTGATTAGGTCGATGACGAATGAAGAGTGACAAGAAAGGGTAGATTGTAAATTCGAGTTTCTAACTTCCTCTGTGAAGGCGGAACACTGTGACATCGTCCATTTCTTCAATTCTGATTTATTCTACCTGACGTTATCTCTTTCACTAATTATTCCACCACTCTGATTGTTGTGGTTTCCGCTGTTCTTCGAAGACTTGTTTTACTTTGCTTGAAGATTCGAAGACGCTTCAGTGTTGCTTTCCTGTAATTTTATTGTAGTTAATGGGACTGAAGTTCATGTGCGTTTTCCTGGTGGCGCAAGCGACTCATTTGGATAAGACCGTCGAATCGCTGGCATCTCGCAGCCTAAAAATGATGTCGACGTTTGTGAAGAGTGCGGGCGACATATTCGCGAGTCCAACCAGGTTTGTTTTCTTCAGTACTGCGCTTTTTTGTTTTCCTTCCGCAAATTGTATGTTACCGAGCTGTAGCTTTTGATTTTTAAATTTGGAGTAAATAGAAATGCAAAAGCATGAAAGCAAATGTTGGATAATTAATCCGTCGACTTCAGAGGTCCCAAATGGAGAGGAATCAGTGAGTAGGTGAAAAACGATCAGTCTAAAGTGGACGGTTTTACATTTTGAACGCCTTTTTCTGAGAGTGGTTGTCTTGCTTGGCAGATTTGAGCGATAGAATCTTGCTTTAGTCCCGCTGAAATGAGGGTTGGTGCAATTTTGAAAGAACTCAGTGTTTGTTTGTGATCATTAACGTGATTTTGCATTCAACAGTGATATGGAAAAAGCGCAGTTGCGAGCGATGGCCGGCTGTTGCATGCTGAAATTAGCGTCTTGTCGCTACTATGGGAAACTGGTCACGGTGGATGAGTTTGTCACGCTGTCGTCACTTGTTTATGTAAGTTTTCATCGCAGCCATTCAAAAGGAGTGTTTAGAGATTCCATTAGAGATTCCTTATGGAATGAATACATAGTCCGCGAACTGATTTTAGCAACGCGAGTGGGTGCAAGGTTGCTCTGTAGCATATTTAAGGTTTTCTCGCAACGGGACCTAACGATGACGAAACTTACTCTGTTTAACAACGTCGAGAAGGGAATGGAACGAAGAGTGATTTATTCGATGTGGTTTGTGTATGATGTGATCGGTGGGATATTGCGAAATTTGCAGGATGATGTGGATTTCGTTCGTTGGCGATTTGTGTCCCGTTTATTGAAGCATCTCGAATCGATGAAGTTGTCCATAGAATACATGGGACTGTTGTCTCTGGCCGCCCTCGTTGATGATAAAGAATTTAAAGCAAGAGTGAGAGTCATCCTCGAAAAGAGTATCACTGTAAGACGCAAGTTTCTGAGTCGGCCGGAAACACAAGGTTAGTAATTAATAGCTTATGAGGCTGCTTCATATGGCGTTCATCAGTTCATCTGATTAGGGTGAACGGTGAGATGGCCAGAAGTATGCAAATAGTAGTACTCAGAAGTAGAAGTGAAGTTTATCGGATGTAAGTATCAAAGGATTACGATCCATTATTGTTCTTGCTACTTTGTTTTGCAGCCATTCGTACAGTTTCATTTTTCCTCGCCATCTCGGTGTTACAACCGCTGATCTCTGACTATGTCGTTGCTTTGAATTGTTGCCTTTGAATCGTTGAGTCATTGCCTCTGAAACCTCATGCTTGCATTATTTCAAACTGAGATTCTCTGGTTTAGTGATAAATTATCGTAGTGGGGTCGCTTCAGAAAATTCTTATTCATGTGAATGAATTGAACTCGATGCAGTGTTGCCTAGTTTAATGTCTCGACTGCCTGTATTATAGATTTTACCTAAATATGGTTTTTTGTATCGTTATTCCTGTTGTTTTTTATTCATAACTCTCCTTGGTAACTTTACTACAACGGCGAAGCTTACTGTATGAAATGCAATTCTTTCAGTCGTGTGAGAGAGAATGATTGAGGTGATTTCTGTGATTTTTTTCTGCTTCAGAAGCCACTTAATATGTGAAGTTGACCCAGCGCGTGTGTCTTTTTGTTAAAATATAGTTAAAATGCTATACTCAAATGCAAGAATGGATAGAGTAGATGGTGGAGTCTAACGTCTTGCTTCCTTCCTCATTATTATTGTTGAAAGCATCACTTTAGGAGTAGGAAGATTAGAGGAGTGCTGGAAATAATACAGATACGGACGAGCAGTAAATAAGTGATACTTAAAAGTTAATCGTTGCAGCATATGCTCCTTATCATCAGCCAGAGTACTGCATAGCATATGCGGTATATGTTTTATCGAAATTCAGTTCGTTCACTACGTACACCGATGAGGCGACTTTATCCACTTTGCGCGGGTATCATTTTCATTTCTCTTCAGTTCTTTATTTTTCCTAGTGAACGAAATCAAGTCGAAAAGTGGAGTAGTAATTCCAAGGGGCTCAGTTTGATTCTTTTGAATGCATGTTTTGCAAGAAATAGGCTCGTTTTCGTTAGAAAACTGGATTGTCTGGGAAGCTTGTGTTAACGACTCGCATTTTCTTGTCGGTCTTATTTTTTGGACATATGGGAGCATGTTGCTGGTCATCTGTTCATGCATAGACGGACTGCATTAGTGATGTGCCTATCGAAGCTAGCGACAGAATAACTTATGATTATTGCTCTCCTGTGTATTTCTCCTCTGAAACGCTAATCGTACGGGGTAAAACAGTTAAATATTTTTGGGTGATGAAGAATTTTTTACCTTATTATTTATCTACATTCTTTTACATTGTTAGGTTTATTTGCATTAGAGGATTTAGTGATCCACTTCTATTTATATTCATTAATGATCTGCCTTTTGTTTTTCAGGTGTCTCTGGTTTTTGATGGAGTTTTTCCAGAGCAACAAAGATCCAAAAAATATGGAATTCATTCGCGCTATGTTGCAGGTAAGTTAAAAATTTCAAAGGTGAGGAGGTTACGTTGAGCGGAGCGTTACCGGGCACATCCGTTGTCGTGAATCTCTTCTTTTTATGCGTAATCGCTTTTGCCACTGTTCAAACATTCTAGATGTTTAGATGATATCTATGCAGATGTGCATATAACTGGCGCTTGGGAATATTTCATTTATGAAGGGAAGGAAGGCATTATTGCAGCTTTGTGTTTAAGAGTAATGATCGCCGGAACTAAACGTTTTGTAGGAGAACAATTAGTAAAAAGTTTTTTTCGAATCTGTGTCTTGAGTAATACTAAAAGGGAAACTGCCATATGATTTTTCGTTTATTTGGAGATCTCTTGACGAATGAGGATAACTTTAGGTGAGCCGCAGTCAAGCAAACTCATGTAGTCAGAGAGCTTATGATCGGACTTCTACATTTGTTTTCCTTATACAAGGATTGGTGAGATATAGCAATGTACGCTCAGTATATATAACGATTGACTTTGAAGGCCATCACTGCAATATTTTACTCATTTTAGGAAATAAAATACTGTGGTGATGCGACGATGCAGGGAGGTCAGGGAGATGTGGAAGAACAAGACAAGGTTACACCTTTTTGTTCAATCGCTGTTCAACTGTTTCAAAAAGAGTTTTTTTTGGGTGTATCTTTATGGTCAGTTTAGTGTGAAAACATCAGTTGGAGGCGGAGAGGAGGAGGGAGAGGATTGTTCCTTATGGAAACTTTGTGCAGGTCTGGGAATAATCAGGTCTCTGATGTCGTTGGGGGTTCCCATGCTCAAAGAAGCAGTCAAAAATTCATTGTTGTCTAGAAAACAAAGTGTTTTTGACACTTTTATTTCCTTGGCGCCTTATCTATGGATGAGATATGTTACGGTACAGATCTGTACAAATTATGCACACTATCGATTTGCACGATGTGAAGCTCTCCACCAAATTTCACCTCGTTAAGGAGCAGGAGAGGGAAAATTTGCAAAGCGAAAGCTCTAGAATTGCGCAGAGTGCAGCACTTTTATCTCTGTGATTTGTGAGCTTTTAGTAATACTCAATTGGAATATGACTGATGTCACCACTGAAGTGCTACTTCCTTTATGTTTGCAACAAAAAGAAATTGTTTCTGACATTGTTATTGCTCGTAATATCGTTGTTTTTACTTTCTTTCACAATGTTTCGTTATGCTGTAAAATTTATCACGTCCACTTATTGTCGAAGTTTGCACTGTGAAATCTCTTTGCTAAACAAATGCTTCAGAAGATGTGGGCACTTTGTGATGTTGGCATTTTGATGTTATCTTATCGAACAAAGCTCAATGTGGGCAGTGGAACGGAAAAGCGTCCATTGCTGAGCAAACGGTTCTTCGTTCGTTATCAGTCGAAGGTTTGTGGAAATTGTTTTATGTTAATGCCAACTTGTTGGTTGCATCTGCCCAAGCATTTGTACTTTGCGGGTTGTAGGTTCAGTCAAGAGTTTAATCACCGATTCCTGTGCCAGTTTTGGATATAACAGGTCTGCTTTTGAGAATTTGTATGCTGAAAAATTCGCACTCTTCATTTATTAACCACGTAAACATTTAACCACATGTAATACTATTTTTTGCTTGATTTTTTAGAATTATTCTTTGTTTAGCTAATTCGTTAGTGATCGTAGTGTTACGCGATAGGTGTGGTAGAGACGACAGGGCGGCCACAGTCACTCACTTGCAAGCCGATCTAGGGATGGCTGACGAACTTACTTCGGTGTCAGGGAAATAAAAATGGATTTGAAGTTGTAAGTCGTTTCGCTTTGTCATTCAAAAGTGAAAAGATTTCCCACTAGGTGCTGGAAAATCTTTAATGTTATTTTCCAGAAGGGTATAGAAATCTATGTGCCAGAGTCGATGATTGAAGAAGAAAAACGTGGCATGAAACAGAGTCGAGCGCATGGTGAGGGTAATATGATGAGTATGAGATTCGACAAATCAAGATCGCGATTAGCGAAAAGTGGAGTTAAGAAGACTCGACTTGCTAAAGGGTATTTTTTAAACCGTTCATTTGAGGTAACTAAACAAAGCTTTCGTTGCAGTTAGAAATAGAGATGTTTCTTATATATTTGTGGTTTTTTTTTCGCATCTAGATAATATAAATCGTATTGAGATACGATAGTCGTATAATACTTGAGGTTGTTGTGGTATGAAAATATTCATGCTCCCACTATGGTGAAACAGACAATCCACTTGAACTGCGTAATTAAAAGTGGTGTGATTTTTCAGAGATGAGGACGATCGCGGCGACGGTAACGATACTGAAATATTGGAAGGCGATATTTTGAAAGAATTTGAAAAGGGGCTGAAAGCGGATGAGCCAAATCGCCCGACTGATAAGTCGGTTGGTGCGGACAAAATGACGGATGGACTTAGCAAAAACACCGATTCACCCGTCGCGGCAGCACTTTTTACGGGCATCACCAAAGACTTAGAAGGAGGGTCGGATGGAAAGGTTAGTGGTTACCAACCTTATTTTCTGCATAAGGATGGGCTTCCCTCCTCTTATTCAGGTGTGGTATTCCTTGAAATCTGCATCTCACCGGGCGTTTCGGTTTTTTGTACTTTCGCCCCATATAACTTTTGCCAGGATCACTGAAACATAGCGATTTCCTCTTGCTTTGCTGAAATTATGCTTTCTTTTCCTTGTTAGATGGTCTGCTATCTGTAAGGAAAGGGTAGGACGTCAAGTGTAGTACAGTTAAGCTGTCGATGATGACTTGTGTCATGCTAATCATGAATGGAGCATCGGTTGGCTCCAGTTCCCATGTTGTAAAAGAAAAGTCTGAGACAGTTTTGCCAATTATAAGTTGCCATTCGCGCTTAAACTTCTTCGTGGAAAACGCAAGTGAATGGTTATTCATCGTAACCTTAGTTAGGAAGTTGAGCGTCGGACTGCGTTCAGTTCAGAGTTTTCAGGCGACTCGAAGGATGGTGGTTCGTTCCACAGCCTCAAATAAGGCCAAGCAGCAGCCTGAACTCTCGAATGGGTTCATTTCTGTGATCGAGGAGGAGGTGTGGAGTCTCTTTTACTTCCACTTGTTTATGTCCGTTTTGTGGCTGAGTAATTCTGAATGAAATTTTAAAAGTTTGCTTGCCATTGTAAATGTGGAAAGAATAGGGGTACATCAATTTTTTTTTCGAAACTCGAGTTAAGTTTTCTTTCTGTGATTTTGTCTCTTCGGATGCGGCGTAGGGCAACTTCTAATTTATCATTATGTCTTAGGGCAGGATAGGGCACACCTCAGCGGTTCGCATGAAGAAAATGAACGATGAGCAGGCCTCCGTCACCGAACTGGCATTGAGTTTCTTCTCGAATTTGTCAACAGTGTTTGAGTTAGAACTATCGTCCACAACTGACATTTGCTGGTGCAGTCCATCTATCATTAATCTTAATATGGCCGAACTTGGTGGTGACGACCTTCTGTCTGCTGAATTTGTCGTTGCTGAAACTTGAATGGGTCTAACCGTAACCGATTTGGCTCATGTGCATGGGTACAGCGATAAAGTAAATATATTTGAGCATAGAAGTCATAGCATAATCAAAGTTTCAACTGTAATGAACGCATAGAAGGCGATGAAGTTGCCTTCTTGTTGGCAACAAAACTTTCGAAAGTGTTGTTGCAGCATGCGTTTTTTATCGAATAAATTCTTTAAGTCACTTGATGCAGGCGCCTTCTCGCAGTCCTTCAAAATCACCATGTAAAGCTTCCTCGATCGAAAGTACCGCGTCGACATCGCAGGGGGCCGTTGCTGGCTCGAGCCGGTCTCCGGCACGAAGGGGCGAGCGTACTGGAAAGTCGAGCGTGGACCTGAGGGATGCAGTCGCTAATATTTCGCCGATTTTGCCTCATGGAAAGGCGACTAGGCCAACGGCTAGTTCATTTTCGATAATGTATAGTTTCTACAATTTTTTCATTCAATTCGCAAAAAGTATTCCTGTTGAGTTTGGCTATGTCTTATTCTTGTCTACATTTCCTTTTCAGGCCCCCCTTCCTCTCTATATTGCGGTGAATATCTGATCTACTTTTGATTTCGCCGGATCAATAGATCCGCCAGTAGATCAGTAGATCCACCTCAGTGTTGTTTCTCTTAGCATTTTTCCTATTGGTAAGGTCATCTAAGTGAAGCCGAAGTGGGTCAACGAAACGAAGGTGGGTGTGGGCAAGGAGAGATGTGAGCGATTTGTTTCTTTATCTTTCGTGATGCAAGCCGATTCTGTTAGTTTTCATAAATTTAGTTGGTGCCGCAATACGATGTTTTCCGTGCTGGCCAAGTTTTGATTGCTGGAGAAGTGACGAAGCATTTGGAGGGTAAAAATTAATTGCAGCTATTTGGTTTCAGAAAAGGATATTTAAGAAACATGCGATCTCGGCCGCCTTCGTCAGTTCAACTCCGATAGCGGGACTGGTGAGCAGGAAGCGGTCACAACCACAACACAGGATGGGAGAGATAAGAGAAGAGGAAATGGAACGATCTCCATCTAAGCGACGCAAAACCGACGAAGAAGATCGCCAGGCCGAATGGCTTGCTGGGAACACCACTCAGCGGTACGTGACTGAAAGTGTAGAGGAGAGAAGGATTCACTTCGTCTCTTTTGCATCACTTTTTATTATCGTAGCTTCCATGTTTGCTTATGTGAGTGACGGTATCGGAAAGCGTTTTCCTGCATTCATTCACCACGAAGCTTTTTCTCGTTTCCTCATCTTAACGATCACATGAAGGGAAGGCGGAAGGCGTGTAGCTCTTTAGCCCCGTGTTAAAATTGGGGTTACATAACGTTATTTTTTGATTTCACACTTGCAAACGATGTCTTATCATTGATTAATTTCTTTCGTTTCCTAACAGTAGGCTGCACTAAAAGATGTACAGATGGGACATTGATAGTTTCGGCTGACTGAAAGCAGAACCAAATTCAAATTTGAGACGTCCCTACTGTCATTTCCATTGCATTGGCGCTGCGTTGTATCTTCTTTAGCGACGTAAGCCTCTATAGGGAAAGCCAGCAGCACAACGTTGTTTCCGTATGTTACTGCCAATCTTATTCTTGAATGAAACATTTTTCTTCATCAGTGCGTTTCATTGTACGGGAAAATTCAGGCCAAGAAGGGATGCTCCATCTCATTCCTCTTCACGTCTCCTATCCCGCATCTTTGAAAATGAAACGCTTGCTGACAAATCAGTGAAAATAAACGTAGGTGATTCGCCTAGAATTACGCTTCACATTCAGTTTTTCAAGTTACGCCATTAGTTGTGCGAGAGTAGGGATTTTTTTCTTCCTTAACATTGGATATAATTTGTGATAGCAAGTAGGTAGCAGTGCCGGTGGTAACTGAGGTAGCACCGCTTGTGGGTTGATTGTAGTTGTGGAATGGGATCTGAAAACTTGGACCACCGGACATTCTGCGCTGTTTATTTCCTGAAAACCGACGTTTGGCAAGTTAAACTCTACAACATGTAAGAATCACCCGGCCAGTTTCGCAGTCGACACGCTAACATTATCAGTCAAAATTTGAGCTCCAGTCACTTTACTTTCTTGGATACTTTGTCTCCCCTCGAGATGTTCTCCATTTTTCAGTTTACGTCGCGGTACAGTTGCGGCGAGGCAGTATTCTCCCGAACTACCATCCCCGAAAAAGATGTCACCGCAGAAAGCATCTAATGTAATCGTCTCGAATGTGGCGAGCTCGAAGAAAAAGCAAACCGGTCAAAATGGTGATGTCACTAGTCCTATCACGACCAGTCTAAAAAGGTCGAGGTGCACCCGAAGAATGCAGGAGCGAGACCTAAGAAAAGACCAGTTAGGTTAGGAGCGGTGATCTCAGTTAATTCTAAAAGGTCATCCGCGGGCACTGCAACAAAAGCGAAGATGAATGAGACGCTGAAAGATGAGGATGAATCTGTCGATTTGTTCAGTAGCATCCAGACGAAAGCGGATAAGACAGCTAAAACACAGCGTATTATGAAAGCTTCCGGGCGTGGTCAGCAAAAGAAAGCTGAAGAAGAGGAGATCAAGGCTATCGGTAATGCACAAGAGGCAGTCGCACAAGCAGCTGATGAAACTACCAGCACGCCGACTAGTAGCCTCGAGTTGGAAGAAGAGTCTGACCCGGAAGAGGTTGTGGGAAACCCTCTGCGAGTTTCGGGATCGGAACGTTCGAAAGAAGTGATAAGCCCGAAACGTGGTAGCAGTGGGAGAGGAAAGAATGCCTCGGTATCACCTGTGAAAATCACAGCAAATGGATCGAGGAGGGCTGCATCAGAGCTTCAGAGGAGCAGTGCAGTGAAGGGCAGTGGTAGTTCAGTGACCGTGGCAAAAAAGTCGGCGAGTTCGCGGAAGCAGACGAAGTCGCCCGTGAAGGTAAGAGGTCGAGGCTTTGTCATTTAGGGGCGATTACCGTGAGGGGTATAATTTTTGGAACGGTTACTTAAGTTGGGTGCAGTGGATAGGAGTTTAAAAGGGAAGTGAAAGGAAGCTTTCTTGATAAGGATGCCGTGAAGGGTTTAGAAAGCATGCCCACGTCGGAAATTTTTCTTGATTGTCTTGAAGGATTTCTTCGGTTTCTTGACCGCCTTCTTTCGATGTACCTAATATTAGTGCGAGCAGCGTTTGATAATGTGGATATCGCGTTCGTTATCCAAATGAGGGCTGCTGTTTTCGAGCTGTTCCCATATTGGTTTCTACATTGGCTTCTCTCGGTCTTGCTTGAAAGGATTTCCATGTATTTAAGTCCTGAAACTGTGCTTTTCCTTTTCTTCTTCATACGAGTTGCGTCGTTAAGCTTTAATGTAACGTTCGATGTTGACCATAGGGATGGACGTTTGAAACGATATCAGAACTTTCTGTTCAAATGAAAACTTCGCAAGGACAGGAAGTAGTCTGGAAAGCGTTAAATTTTGTACCTGACAGAGTTCTGATCATTCACATGTCGTACTCGTGACTTTGTTTATTTTTTCGCATGGTGAAATATTGAAGTAGTCGCGAATCTATGAAAGTTTTTGGAGGTGATTAACTTAATGAGGCATTGCTGGGACAAGGTTGTGGTTATAGTTTTGTTTCGATTAGTTGCACTATGTCCTTCCACGCTTCTCACAGCAGAACATTTTCTTCTGTGAAAAAACGTGTGGTGAGCAGAGATGGCCAGGTATTGCACTCAATTTTAGGTCCATGATTCGTGCACAAGGACCTGGAGATTTTGCGGGTGTTAAATCCAAACCCCGCGGTTGAGGCTTATGAAGGTTACAAAATCCACTTTGTGCATGAGGTGGATGAGGCTATAAAGAGCACCAAACGCATGAAAATAAGTGTTTTTCTGCATCAGAAATGAAACGTTTTCAGTCCAACAGGTATTTCGACAGTACGGGAATCCACTAGCTGGAGCCAGTTCGAACAAATTCGCGGAATTTTGTCGTCGTTCAAAAGCTCTACTTTTTTCCATGTGCACGTGTCCAGCGCACTCGCCTCGCCTCTCATCTTCCCTCCATTTTCCTAATCTTCAGGCGTGCCATCTATCTTTTTCAACTAGACTCAGTGGATTTTGAGAAATCGTAAACATCCTGAATCGGTGGAGCTTAAAGTAGCAGTCGCTTTCTTCGGTGGGTGAGGCGTGAGCTGCACGTTTTGCAAGATGGAGATATCTTGGTCTTCATCTCTGCCTTCTAAATATTGATGGAGTTGCAGGGGAAGCCTGTTGCTGATGAGTCTCATAAACCGATGGTCAGGAGCCGAGGGAGAAATGATGCCGCGGAGCTGATGAAGAAACCACAAAGGACACGCAAGGGGAAGGATAAGAGATGAGCGAGGATTTGTCACGGAAGCCAGTTGCCTCGATGTGTGCGTAACCTGTTGATCTCTGTCAACATATTGCGTATATGTTCTTGAACATTTCTTGATGTTAAATGAACCGATCAATTATCGAAACTCGTTAGTTCGTTTCAGCAGAAGCTATGAGAAGGGGAATGAAACTGATTGAAGTGCCAAAAAGGGGGTCTATGATTGGAACGGGAGAAGCTTTTGCTTTCCTTTTCTTCTTCCATCTCTTTCATTCTTTATAGGGTCTTCAAAGTTTTTATCCTATATTTTATTCAGTTAATAATTTTGCGTAGGTAATTAATTTTAGTGGGTACATATTTTGGGCGAGGAGAGGATTGTCATCGACGAGGGTAAGGAGAGAGAGGATTGCTATTTGTGAAAAATGCTATTTTCTATATTTGACGCGTTTTTCGTTGCATCTCCACCTTTCGGTGGATTGTTTGGTGATGTGGCGTTGCAGTTTGACCCGTTGAATTTGTGCGCACAATTGTATTATGGTTTTTTTTTTCCAACATTGCATTCGATGTAATTAATGTATGATAATTATGTGCATATTGGAATTCTGATCATGCGTGGAGGCTTCCTCGCCATCATTGCACATTGCTCACATCTGACGCACTCACAATCGTCTAGTTTCGCTTCGGTCATATCACATGTGGCACTGCCTATAGCCACATAGCTTTGCACTTTCCGCTTGCACTTGGCTGTGAAATTATTATTTGCCTCCAACTAGAGAGATTCCACAGTTTACTTTCCCGACGACATGGGGGAAGTGGGAAAAAATGTGAGAAAGTATGTTAATGCCTAGGTGAGATGCCTTTTGCCAAGGGTAGGCGAACATCGGTGGAGTGTGTTGGATGCGGGTCGCGCTCGCATCTCAATGAACTTGCGATTTTGTTGAATGAAGTTCGAATTTGATCGAGATACTTAATGAATTTTGGATGGTTCGTTGCATTTATTTATAAATCGTTCATTTGGCTGGTCGACTCGTTTCATTTGTATGATTGCTTCGATGCGGAATTCTATACGTATTTGTGCCGCTCGGAACTTCCGTGAATTATGTATCGTTTATGAAGTTTCTTTGAAAATAAGCTGCCATTTCCGGAGGTCACGTCTAAGCACCTAAAGCAGCTGGGCGCTTGCTAAAGACATGGTTGTCGTTTCGTTGTCGCTCAAAAGGGTTCAAATGGCGAAGTCGTCATCGTTGACGATCGCGAAAAACGCTTGCTGAATTTGCGCCACCATTTCCGCGATACGGACTTTGATGTTCACCGTCCTCCACCTCAGACCATGGAAGCCACAGGACTTCCTGTGCGGTCTAGTGCCCGGGCCAGGACGACGCCTCTGCGCCCTGATTTCCAAAATTTGCATTCGGATGAAGCGGTACGATGATTAGAACTATGGTTCACCTGTAGCGAGTAAATAAATGGGGACACAGCGATATGTCGCAGATTTCAAAAGAGATGTGGATCCTGCTCTCGGCGAACGAAATTTACGGCGAAATACCTGCTTTTTGACACGCAAAAATGCCTCTATTCTCTCAGCATATGCGGTGCGGCGGGGGTCAATCGTTTGTCTGCAGAAAACCATCAAGTTCCGCTCGCACCTCAATTGATCGAGAGAAAATTTTTATGTGACTTCAATTCGGCAACAAAGCACTATATTCATCGGCGAAGACCGCACATCTTATTGTTGGCTTAACGTCTTTGCTACGACGACACGGACGCAAGTGAGCTACATGATTCAAATCTTGGATACCTTGGCAGCCACAACGACAGGACAATTTCACTCGCTTTTCCGAGAACCGCTTCGTGCTTGGTCTCAAAAATGGTCTCGATTATTGCCAACCATCTCGCCTTCTCCTTCCCTCCCCACCACTGGATCCTAAATCTTTTTTTAAATTCAAAGGACCTTTAAGAATCCGATTTCTAAATCTTGGTCCCAAAGGAGTTGTTTCCGCTGGGGTTGTTTAGACTTACAACCGCTCGAATCCGGCAACTCACATCCGCAAATCTAACAGTAGCTCACATGGCAAATTCGCTCTTCAGCGGCACCTGGCCCAGCGAGGGCCGAAACCAAAATTACAAACGCGCGGTTGAATGGAAACAATCATGAAAAAGAGATCGGATCTTTATCCGCAAAAAGTAGCTAATGCAGTAGGTCGTTGCTAGAGCAAAATGGAGGTCTTCCTCTTTCAACTCTTGCTGCTGTGTTCTAAACTACCGAAAGGAGGAGCGACCCCACACTACTAAGCAGCAATCATTCTAAGACATTCAAGACAGCCCGACATCCCAACGAGGTGGTCAGAAGGCCGGGAACACTATCGAGGGCCTGATGTACGACTAGGGGGAGCCCCGCGTGGTGTAGCTTGTATACAAAATAGGATAACGACTATGAACGATTGCAGGGATGTGGCAGTGAGGAAATGACATCTAGATAACACGCAGCGACATGCGCCAACCTTGAAACTTCTTGGTCTCAACTGCAGAAAACTGATGGAGGCAAATAACAGACATTTGCCATAACGTTTCTCTCCATCCTTTAGATAATCGTTTTGATTTACAAGAAAAATCATCTTGACTTACGGCTTTGGCAGTGGAGATTTTACCCTGGAATTTATGGAAGATATGCATAGGATGCATCCCCATACAAAGTCGATGATCACAGTTGTTACAGAGAAAGAATAGGTGGGATTTGAACCGAAACAAAAAACTACGGATGTTACATCCCCCCTCCCCTCCCCTACCCTCTCCGTCTTTGCTCGAATATTTTCAATTGCTCTTCCCCTTTCTTTATTCCACAGCATCATATCCCTATACCTGAAAAAATGTAATGAGATGAGAAGAGAAACACAACACACAAGAAGACAAGTCTAGAATCAAACGAATCACGACAGGAATTGCAACATAATTAATGCGGCGGGATTTCCGAGTTATTCGTTTAGAGAGTCCATGTCTGGCATGATGGTTATTCAAAGTCTTCCAATCAACGCTTTTGCCATTAATGTGCCCATTTGAGCTGGTGATGCCGAGACCTGCAATTACTTTATTCGCAATTAATCTTCGAAATTGCTATTTAATGACAGTCTCCAGCACTTAACCTTTGTTTTTAAACAGTAGGCTGTACGAGTTCAACAATAAATGTGAATGTTTTCACGTCAACGACGGAAGCTCAGTGGGGCAGCAACATTATCACGCACCAGTTGCCGAACCTATAGAAGCGCTCGCAAGCTTCTCGAATTTGCTTGAGTACCACATCAAACTAGGGTTGCGCAAACCTGACAAAGAACGCTGCTCGCACGACTTCTATCTAAAAAATGTAGTCTCATTTGTTTTTTTAACATTTTTCTCACTTTGAGGAAAGGAAAGGGGTAACGAGTGGAATGAACGGATCAACGAAACTTCCGCTCGCCATAATCGGGCGATCATGGTGACTAATATGATTTTTGAATGCTTCAGTAAACCTACGGCTATATTGATTCTGTGAACTCGGGAAACTCGCATAAAGCTCCCCTTCCTTTCCCTCTCACAGCCGCCCCAGAGATGAGAAAAATTCATTTCACCATCCATGCATCTGCAGGCCGCATATTGCATCAGACTGCCATAGTCTTCTTGTTGAGGACCTCAATAGAAAACATTTGCAATGAACGACTTCATGCGCTCTAGACAGTTCACAGTTCCACAGATGAAATGATCGGCGGCTTCGTCCTCTCTTACTCTCACTAGGTCCTCACTTGAACTCTCCACTTTCTGAGGAAATCATTTAGAAACAAAGCTCGGGGACTTTCTTGAAATGCACTTACATGAACGCCTGCCTTTTTCAGTGCTTCGATTTTATCGGCGGCTGATCCTTTACCACCGGAAATTATAGCACCCGCATGACCCATTCGACGGCCGGGTGGAGCCGTTACACCGGCAATGAAAGCAACTACTGGCTTCGAGTCAGTTCCCTTAAAATATAACGCCTCACTATCACAAAAGAAAAATGGACTGAAAACATGAAGCAGCTGGAATTAAATACTCTCGCGAAGATGATCGATTAGTTTTTAACAGCAAAAGCAAATTGGTGACACTCATTTCGCATAATTAACGTAAAATTATGCAAGAATCAAGACGCACCGAATTATGCTCGATAAGATATTCAGCAGCCCTTTCCTCTGCCTGACCGCCGATTTCACCAATCAGTATGATACCTTTAATTAGTTCATTCATTAACTCATCCGTTCTTTTCTATAACAACACAATAATACGATGGAAACCGCAGCAAAACCCACAGAGTGGAAAAGGCACTTGTAAAGTAAAGGTTACAATTTTCAACTATACGAACGACTGGAGATTTGAACGATCAGAGAGCATATAAAGCCACAGTTGTTCTGAAAGCCGTCTAAACGAGAAGATAGAATACGCCGTTTCAATTCAGAAACAAATGTGCAGTCATAACACCATTAGAGCAAGTCTACTCACTCCTAGTGATTGTCTCAAAAATCCTAAGCTCATCCACCCAAATATAAATTCTTACATTAGTTCACTGGATCGATTTAAAATGCTACGCACATCAATCACGGAAATTGACACCCTACCTTTAGTATGTGGATCCTTGAGGAAAATATCGAGGCAGTCGATGAAATTTGTCCCGTTAAAAGGATCACCTCCAATACCAACACACAGCGTCTGTCCTAAGCCAACAAGCGTCGTCTGATGGACGGCCTCATATGTGAGGGTGCCCGAACGCGACACTACTCCAATGATGCCCTTCTGGTGGATATGCCCAGGCATAATCCCGATTTTGCATTCTTCCGGCTAAACAAAGAACAATTCGGCTCTTCGTACGCCACGAAATGCAACACAAAGCGCTTTTTTTGAGAACGTCTGCACGAAATATGGAAATGATAATTTACCTGGAATCACTTATTATCGATAAAGCACAGCGGCGATTTGCAAAATCCATTTTACGACGGAGTGGAGAGGAACTACAGGAAAAAGCAAACATGAAACTCAGTGCGAAACCTTCGTTTCGAACAAAGAAAACAAAACTGCTCCAAGAAGTCCGAAATGCCCGTTTTCCTGCATCTTCTAACATCAGTGGACTCCAAAGTTCTTATCATGTTATGCTAAAAACGCAAATTCTAGATCCAGTTATGCCCCGAACGTTAAAAAAAAAAACGCAAATTCCAGATCGGAGGGAATATTGAAGTTTGTTGCTAACATAAGGATTTCATTGTAAAGTCCTGGTTATAAGCTCCTGAATAAAACGCCCCCCCCCCCCTAAAATTATGGAACCGCCATAAGCCTCTTCCGATCATAGTCCGCATCTCCCACTTATAAATATCGCCATTCGGCTTGAACAAAAGTCGCAGCTTTTACTTCTTTCTGGTCGTCTACAACGACCTTCAGCTGCATTATATTTCTGCACTTTCTGCCTCAATCTCTTATATTTGTGAAGAGAAAACTTGAAATTTCATCTCCATGTCTTAAAGAACTAAGAAAGTTGTAAGCCTCACACCTCCACGTATCTCCTTCTTTCCTCTCTCCTCATTTCCTCTACTTTTTTAGGCCGTCGGCATATTGTTCACACAGGCGAGCTGGCCTTCTCCTCCGTCCATTAATGCAGCCCTCACTCTACCGACGAGGTTAAAAAAGCAAAGTGAGACGCTAAAAAGTATACCACTTTTCCAATGAAGGGCTCTTATTTCCGAAAACCGATATGCAGATCCCAAATACTGAAAGCGGCAGGCAGATGGCTTCCTCGTGCTATCATTCCGGGCGTTTCCCAACTGCGCATTATATTTTATTACGCGACTGAACTGTATATCAGTATTAACGAGATAGTAGGCAATCAAGTAGTTACGCTTAATGGGAACTACAGGAAGACACAACAAACATCCCCGTTCTTTAAGCTAAAATATCGGGGGATGTATAACATTTCCCTTACAAACGCAGACGATATCGCACACGTCTCTCCTACTGACCGCATCTCGGTGCAGAAATTAATCGCGAAACCAACTAGTCGCTGCCGTAATCAACCTTCAGCATCGGTTTGGGCTTCCAGATCGAAAAACAATGCCACATTGCTCAGATGCCAAGGAGCCCAATTTTTCCCCTCTCTTTCAGAGGCTGTACCGTTCCTCACCAATTAATCGAAATATCTGCTTCTAAGTTAGCAGACATACCTTCAAAAAAGCAAATGCAAAAGAAAAATCGAATCCACTCACGGCGATGATACCTGGGCAATTCGGACCCAAAAGTCGAGTTTTGTTCTGCCTAAGAAGTCTATTTTTGACACGGACCATATCCTGCTGTGGAATACCCTCTGTTATGCAGACCACTAAAGGAATCTCCGCATCAACCGCCTCGTTGATGGCTGCAGCTGCAAACGGTGCCGGGACGTAGATCACGGATGCATCTGCCCCAGTCGCCTCACGTGCCTAAAAATCCGTAATGCAACGAAATTAGGATAAGAAGCCCTCTCTTCTACTGTTTCGTTTCGGTCTACAAGGCTGAAATTAGTCAACGTCGGTAATAGGCTTCCTTCAATTGCAAATATCTTTCCGTTTGAATGAGATCATCTTCTTCAAAGGCGCGCGTTTCGACTGCTTTTCTATTCAGTGGCAATGGCTGAATGAGGTCGGTCCACTCTTGCGCGTTCACGCCAGAATCATGCACAGCATATCCGCAACATTCCCATTTATTGCATTTAAAATATTCACGCATCATTCACATGATAATAACTTGATCAATTATACTACTCTGAAATGCCCAAAGAGTCAAGACCTCAGTTAAAAACATCCGCATCGAGCAACAAACCCTTTTATGTTTTACCTAAAAGTCCTTCAAACATTCCTCCTCTCCCTTCCCTTCTCTCCTTTTTAAGAAGCAAAGTCACCCACGTCACAAAGGTGATTAAAATGTCAACGGATCCGTGGTTGCACTTTTAATTTCAACATATAACATCAACTTAGCACGGCTTCAGAATCAGAAAAAAAGAAAATGGAATTCCTTCCCATTTTCTTTCCACACTTAAACATTTTTTATCTCTTTTGAAGACTCAGCTTTTCCCCACATCAAAATATACTGACATAAAATAATAATAACTCGTGATTCAAACGACTACTGCAATGTCCTGAACTGCAGCTTCAGAAGTAGCAAAAAGGTGTTAACAATATCAGAAAGCAACCTCTTTAACTGTAGCAAAGATCGGCCTTCCAAGATGCGTCGTACCCGCCTTAGCTGGTGAAACGCCAGCAACAACGTTCGTTTTATAATCGATCATTTGCTGCCCGTGAAATGTGCCCTAAAGTTATTGAAATCTCAAACGACAATGCCCAACTCAAAACATTTGAAATAAGGTCAAACATTCGAAAAGAGGAACCTACTAGATTACATGGAAAACACTGAATGAATAAGTTGCGATTAATCTGTATCGGAAAAAGTGCGTAGGAAAGGAATCGACGGCACTAAATGGGTTCACGAACGAGCTGCTAAGCCAGCTAAATACAACCCTTCCTGCCCATTAGGGCACCAGTATGAAATCATCATAAGACCATACCTGCTTCCCGGTGAATCCTTGAATGATCACCTTCGTGTTGCTGTTGATCTTGAGTGCATTTCGAGTATTCATATAAAATCGTGCAGACTCTGAATTAATCAAGTTAAAGATAGAAAATGAAGGCAAATGGAACTCATATTCCTAATAACGATAATCGCAAGAGGAAGAAAACAACAACAAAGGTCAGAATGGAGAAGAAGAGAACGGAAAGGAGGGAGAAGATCGCTGTCACACATTATGATTTCAGTTGTCGGCATTGCGCAAATATATAAATACTGCCATTCAAGGAAAAGTGAATATCCACTTCTTTCCAGATAAAAGCCGAGTTTATGAACTGTTCATTTTTCCTCCCCGTACCTCGAAAGCTTCGGTTTAAATTCAAATTGAAGACGTTTCGAGGTGATCTTATCATAAAAATTAACTGATGAGCGATTCGTGGTTAACTTGCAGCAATTGGAAAATAACTGCTTGAAAGGAGAGCAATATCAGCGGCTCACGATGGCCGATGATGTGGTTGCCACTTTGCGATCACGATTATCGATGGCTATGGAGTATCGGCGTTTTGAATTTTTCCGAAAATCTTCGAATTCCATTCTCTCTAGTGATCCAAGATCTTTCGTCTTTAATGTAAAACGGATATGAAAAATTGCTGCGGCTTGAAACATATTTCTGAACAATGAATATATATGCCGAGTTAGCAGAAGAGGCCCAGGAGCGGACCTAAGTATATGATCATTAAATTCCAGCATTCAATAGTAACTAAATAAAATATCCCTCTCTCTCTCGCATGAACCGAGCAGCAATAAAATTTAAATTCTAACCTCTGGAAGGTGAAACGCCAGTGAAAGCCCTCAACACAATACTACGAACAGCCGACATTATCCTGCCCTGAAATAACACACATCTAAACGTGGAATGAATCAGCGAAGTAAGAGCGAAAACGGACAAGTGCTAATCACTATCTTTCTTGTGAAAGATCACCCTCTTAGCGAACTTTCAACCATTCCACCGACCCGCTTCACTATCGACACTCTGAAGCTGTCGCCTTCGATAGCAGCAGCCATATCTCTAAGAAGCAAAAATCACCCATAATCTCTTAACATAAAAGCATGAATTCCGACTGCTCACAGCGTGAAAATATGGACTGAGGGAAAGAAAGTGAAGTTTTCGAGAGAAAACAACTGCAAACGCATTAAGCGAAACGAAGACCATTTCGAGTAGAATGAGGGAGGTCCGGAAATTCGGTGAAACAACTGAGTTCTTTAGCATAAACGGGAAAGTAAAGACCAACTCTGAAGCGATCACTACCTCCCGAAAAATGCGAACAAATGCACGAAAATGGGTAAATGGGAATCGAGCACACTCGCATCTTTACGTCACACCTAAAGAGCAAAGTACACAGTGCGACATTAAAGGTACATAGGCATAGAGAAATATCAAGAAAACCATTCCATCTATGACCACCAATAATCAAGTAAGCACTTCAACTCACAAAATAAACTCTTTTGGATGCGCCCTCTTTCCCCTCACAAAACGATACTTTCAGGTGAAAAACCCTTCAAAATCACACCATTTCTTCCGGCGAATCGAAAAAATTGTCTCACAATGAAGGCTAAAGACAGAAGGTCGGCATCCAGCTAGGTGATTCTAATTTCACAAGAGATGAAATCATTTCCGAATCCTATCGAAATTCAAAGTGTTAACGAGGGCAAACTTCTCGAGACTTGCTCCGCTATTTACTTCACTTTAATTTCACCCACACAGAATATAATACACGAGATACACTCTTAAGCGACTCTTACATGTCGATAATAATATATCGACTTCGACTTCACCGCCAGTATGCCGAACGACAATTGCCTGAGCTTGATTTGAACTAGGCTCACCAATCTCCTCCCTCCTCTCCTCCCCCTCCTAGGTGACCACAGAAAGTCTACATCTATGAGTGTTCCAGAGATATCGCTACCATCCTAAAAGAAAGTATCCACGGATGAAAACGCTAACTACAAGTGCGCCGAATGAGAATGACAGTGATCTTTGCTCGGTTAACGATAGCTTATCAGCAATACAAGCACAGATGAGTAAAGCGTTAGCCCTTACCAAGGCTCCTATGGATAACGTAGAGAGACGATTAATAAAAGTGAACGGCTCTTTGAAACAAAGTAGTTTTTTTTTCTGGAGTGGAGTGAATCTATTTATGAGAAGAAGAGGCTATTTTACAAGTGAAGCCTCGATGAATATCATCAATTAAGAGCAAATGCCACATCTTCGTTCGCAAACTGACACATTTATCCGAACAAACAGAGAATGTTCGGCTAACAATGCATCACAGTGTCACAATTAACTGCCCAATGACACCATCGATTTATTATTGAGAAACACTCGGAGAGATAGGAGCTACCATTTGAAAGCAGCTGATTGATGGGACCGTCACGCTGTTTGTTCTTTGCTCCTCAGACTTTTATCACACTCCTATAACAGTATCCATCGAGCACCTATTTATGGTCGGTCGATGCGATACTACTCGGCTTCCACGGAGATTCTCGTTACTGTTTCGATCTCTTCATGAAGTTGCTTGTGACCGACTGACGGAGAGCCCTTCTTCCTTGTCTACAGATGCCGAATTAGCTGCTGAATCCATCCTCCTTTTGTCGTTCTATATTCCTCATTTCTTACCGTCCTTTTCGATACTCTTTTCTTTTTGAAAGCATCATAACGCTTTTCTGGCGTCTTCATTACACACTTTTATGTGACTTTTTGAGTCCATCTTACATTTATTTGCTTCGATTTTCCAGCCTTGCTTTTAACTTTGAACCTGATTTTCGGAAAACGAAAGTGACCTCTGAGACACAGGAGCTCGATAGGTGACCTCAGGTAAACGCTCATCTGATGCATCCATTAACGGTGGCTCTCGTTTCGTCCTCTCACACTTCCTTCACATCATTAACAAGTGCACAACATTCATCAACTTCCATAGCTTTTCCTCTATAGTACCCTCCACAGTTTTCGTTATCAACGTTTGAAAATATGTCTTCGATAGATCGATGATAGCACGCACCCTCCACGACTGTGAATTCTCCTCCTGGCTGAAGACGATCGTCAAAAAGTCTTTCTCATCGGAACAAATTTGAAACATCGTCGATTTGGGTGATTCGTTCGACCGTTTGCGGACGAAAGTGATAGAAATAAGATTTAAAGTCAAAGAAATAGACAAGAAAATCAATGAGAAGGTTACTGGGAGATCACTCATCAACTTTGAAAGACGAAAGGCAAAACCCGAAAAACGAGCTCCATGAAAGTACCTCACAAAAATCACCTAATATCTTCCGAACAAAACGAAAAGTTTGACCATCAAAGCAGCCAATGATCAAATTAGTTATTAGAAAAGCACTTCAACCGCCGAAGGTTAAATCGCCGCTATCAAGACGGACGACCACCCAATTTCTACAAAGTGAAAGAACCGACTCCTAATGCTGAAATATTTCTTTGGTATGCCTGGAGTAATTCAAATCCACAACTCTTTTTCTATTATCCACAACGTTATCACTGCGAACAATGGCTTTGCCTACTTGTCCATCCCGTCTATAAATCTTATTTTTTGTGCTCTCTTCATCAATCGGCTGAACCAATCCAGCAGAATGAATTCTGAAAGAAAAAACGATTTCAGAGACATTTATTAGAGATCTTAATGGGTTATTATCGCTATACCTAAATGAACATCACTGTAGCCTTTCATATTTCACTCCTCAAATTAGCGTCTAAATTATTCTCATTTTATTCTTTTAATCTGCATATATGCAGCAAGTGTTCTGCCCGAATCGAAGTCAGCTCAACGGAAGAGAATTCACAAATATCGAAAAATGATAAGCACCCTGCATCTATGAGCTCTCAGTTCAGTGTATCGAGACCGACCACAAATCAAATGCACCTTGCAATCATTTCAACTCACCTCTACACTATTAATCAAACATCGACAAGCAATTACTACCGACCTATTTTTTATCACAACTGATTTCCAATCAGCTACTAGTGAACATTCACTACTTCAGACTCCAATAATTTGGGCAAATAACTTCGTAAGACGGAGGAAAACACTTCAGTAATCCCAAATGATCAGTTCTCTCCGAAGACATCGCAAATATATATCATACACGAAACGGGCCGGCATTTGCGTATTTTCGAGGATCTCTTGAATATCCCAACAAATTATTTGATATCTCGAATTTGCTGAAATGTCTTTTTTAATTTATAACGGAATAAGATACCTCTCTTCCTAGAGTAAAGATTTTTGACGTGACAGTGTAAATTGGCTAATACCGGTCACGCCAAACTTTTCGAGAAAAATCAGTGTTCGTGAATATTTTCCAGGAGTCTGATCTCAGAAATCCGGTTAACCGGTCGTGTTGAACGGGGTATTCCATAAGAGACTGGTAGTAAGGAATCACGGTTCTTTAAGGACGGAACATTGTGCAAGCAGACCTAACAGCTTTCAAAGATTTTTCAACAGCTAGGGTACACTACAACCTCCGGTCGAGTCCATGGTCGACTATAATAAGGTCACGGATATCTCCACTTGTGCACCTCCTGATCTGGGAAAACATTGACATCGAAAGTTCATACGAACGATATGACATTTCCCATGGGAAATATTTAAATGATAAAATTCCGAGCAATTGCTTAGTATGTTATGGTACTTCTGCATGTCTTGAATTGAGAACATTATCAAAAATATAGTTGGTACATAAGAAAAAGTGGAGGCACCTTCTTATGGGATACCATAAAGAAGTGATGTGGACACGAGTAACTATCTGTATCCTTAAGTGAAAACTTTGTTCACATAACAATGCCTCGGAGCTATAAAAAACAGCCGACAATGCTATATTGTTTCATTATGAGGGAAACTTTCCATGACAACCCACACTAAGACCTTCAAAGAATTAGGATCTTAAATTTTATATTCAACGCAGTCACCCAGCGCCCTAAGCAGGGGAATTTGCCGCTGTGGATTGAACTGGAAGACGCTGAACTCCGCGGGTTTAGTGGCTGTTTCTCCTCTATTAGCACGACCATGACTGTTCCCTCGGACACTTCAGAAAGAAGGAGATCAAAGTGATCTTGTTGTTGAAATGAATGAATGAGAGAATAAAGAAATAATGAATTAACAAACAAACAAATAAGCAAATAAACGAATAATATTACTGCTGCTGAGGGAATGAAAGGTTAGCGAGGAGAACGATATTTGAGTGCAACGGTGCTGAAGGTTAATTCAAACAGAAGTGGACGACAAAGCAGTCGCACCAGACGCGTAGTCTCGATCAATGAAAAATGCTTCGGAAAAGCAGAAACGGCGCGAGGAACCTCAATCGCGTCATTGAAGCGCAGATACCCGATAAGATGCATAGGAAACACGGCTTGAGGGTATATTTGCACACGTGTAGACAGATAAGACGACGAAGAAACAGGGAAGTCTTGCAGTCGCAGAGAGTGTGCGGAACGATGTTAGCTCACCTCTGCTGATCAAAGATCACTCGCTTCACTACAGTCCCTGCTAATGGACATACTCATAACCCGTCAACAACGCATAACTGCAATGTGCCCCAGATAAGCAATTTCCTTGGTTTCCATTATTCGCGAATGTTACTATGTGTGCACTATTTCGTCCAAGAATTTTTCAAAGCTTCGAGCATGAGCAGCTGTGAGAACTAAAAAACTGTCGAGATATCGATGTTGAGCTAAAGAATCGCTTGTTGGAGCAAAAGGCCCACATAGCTGCCCAATCGACTTGGTCCCTCTTACAGCTGTGCCCCTCTCTCAACTTTGGCTCCATTAGTTCAACGGTCGAATCCTTTTCAAAATAATCAAACCCTAAAAACTCCATTTAACCTATAAATTTAATAACGTCGTCCAACAGTTACTATATTGCTCGACTCGTACTGCTGGATTAAAAATGTCGGTGAAAGCAACGATGGGAAGAGGAATTCTTGGCGATCCTCAGGAACCGGCAGCTAACCGAGGCGAAGAAATAAAACTGTTAAAAGCAAGGGAGAAATTCAAAGAGACGAAAAGAGGAACCAAACAATTTTTCTCGATAATCAAGAAAAGTTATTCCGTTAATCTAAACTCCTCCAACGACGCAACTCAGAACCGAGCTAAACAAGCCAAGTGCTGGGCGAAGCTAATCGAAAGTAATCCCGCTGATCCACTCTGAGATTTCATTCACCTTCGATGCTGCGGGTACGGAAAATGAACATTTTTTAAGCATGTTCAACTCCACAGCAGTTCTCGTGTAGCTGAATATGGCAAAATTTATTTCATTACTCAATTCATATCGGCCAATTCAATGGGATCTAATCGATTTCACCTCGTTCAACAAGAACAACCCCAGGTGGCCGAAGAGAAAAAATGGCAAATGGGTTTGAAGAAAAGATAAATAGAGCATAAGAAGACGAGTGGATGGAACCACAACCAACAACCACACCATCGTAAAGTTCATTCCTATACAGCGATGAACAGCCCAAATCATTTATATTCATCCGAACTACTCAGTGATCACCTCACCTTCCGAGCAAGCGACTGCATGATGCAACGACCACAATAGTCAACTAACTACCCAACCACTTATCTCAACCTTGCTAACCGACCCATTTTATGCGAATTCTAAACCACATATTTCCATATTAAATCAACACCAAAGTAGGAAAATACAAGTATATATAAGTATATTATACGCATATTTTCGTACAAATATATGTATAACTAAATAAATAAGTATATTCGTATATATATATATAAAACACAAACACGTTACTACACACTGATAACATTAAACTGACTTACGTACACACCACTCCGCAGTGGTTGGGTACATATTTGGGAAAATATGCGAAAATCACATTAAAGTGGTAAACATTCGTCGTGTCAATCAACGAATTACAACGCGGCATTATATTAACCTCCCAACCGCCCGCCGTCCACTGAAAAACCGCAAAGCGTCGATTTCTACATATAAGCCAATACGCGGAGTGATTCATAACAAATTATGATAGAGCGAAAAAGATTATTTGCCGATCGGCGATGTGGTCGACTATCAGCGAATACCGCCGATTCACTCGGTCAACAAAGAAGCAAACAAACGTCTTCTATAGCAACAAATACATCGATCGCTTCATTCAACTCGAATCGTTCTCTTTTTCAAATCACTAAGAGATATTGATTAGACATTAATTACTTGATCTCGGAAAGCAATCATCCGACGAGAAAGTGCAGATTGTGCCAATAATGCTGGCTCACAATTAGCGCTCTTCCGCAAGCAATGCAAGCAGGCATTTCCACAAAACAATTAAATACTTTCGAATGTCGTTTCCAATCCTGGCTGCCTAATGGCAAGAGAATCATGTAGATATTGTTGGATCATGTAGATATTTCGGCAAATTTCATTCAAGAGAATCATGGATCAATCCTGGCTGCCTAATGTTCATTACGGATCATGTAGATATTTCTGTTGCAAGAGAATCGTCTTTCAGCTATCTGATTGCTACAACGATTACATAAATTTCTATTCCTTCTAAACTATCGAAATTCCTTTCAAAAATGCGAACAATAGCGAAGAAATTCATCGCAGCACATCCTTAAAAATCACATATATTTCGTGGATGGAATTTCAATGATTCCGTAGTTGCAGGAAGAAAAAAAAGATAAACAAAATACGACGGACGCATAAGAGGTGTAAAAATGAGAAGTCGATACAAAAAGCATTTCAGCGCAGCCATTTAATGAATAAAAGTTCTAACGCAAATGAAAGGACCCTCAGATGTGAACTGATGGATGGATGAGATCCACAAATCACCGGATGGAGGTTTACAAAACTGCATCAATAATAACATGACGGCGACTATTCCAAACTCGAATGCACTCTCAATTAAGGAAAGTATTACGGGTATCAGAACTGTGATGAGAATGAAATCTATGAAAGAACCTCACTCGAACGACCATAAATAAAAATATATCTTCAAACGCGATTCGTGAAAACCCAACGACGTTCCAACAGAGCACTGAGGGCCTCTTATACATTTAGTCACCAACATCGATTAGGAACCGCTTTTGCTAAGTGACTATCAAAAAATACTGACTGCGATGAATGAGATCGATTTTGCCGATTTCACCTTTCCCTGTTTGTTTCTTTCCCACGGATCGACCCGTGGCCAATGAAGACGTGATAAATAAGCCCCCCTAGGTTGTATTGTAGCACTGCATATGCACGCGATAAGAAAGAATGAAATTTCGCTCATTTTCACAGAAGAGACTACGCTTAAGTTGGGACTGGAAGTCAAACTCAAATAAAACGCTTGCTCAGTCTACACTAAGGATTAGGGTGTACAAAGTCGGCATGAGTTCGTCTTACGGAAAATTAAATTGGAATAGAAGCACTAGTTGAGGTCACAAGTGTTAGGCTTAGCGTATTGGCGTTCGTTGGTTTCAGGTCAAGCTAAAGAAGAGAGTGAGGGTGCAGGATGATGTATATGCAGAAACTAGCCAATATATATATATAGCTAAAATAGTGGTACATCCGACTTTGCAAAGACACGACAGAAATGCAACTCAGTGTAGTGATGGTGCAGATAAGCGTTATGCAGATGTGGCAAAGCACGCGCAGCTAATAAACCCACGATGAAAGCATGCTTGGTGGTAGGCACTCAACTCGCCCGTGCTCTATCCCTCTTGTCTGTACCACTCACTGTTCGTTGGCTCAGTTCAACAAACGAATTGCTCGTTCGCTATCCAAACTGTCTGATCATCATCATTGTTGGAAAAACCAGGGAATCCTATTCATCTAAATGCCTAGTCGTTTAAATTTGTACTTCAAATTCTTTGCTTTCCCCACCTCCTCTTCATATCATAGTATTCCCTTCCGTATCAGCAGAAGAAGGAAGGTCTTCTGGGAGATATATTTTATAGGAACTACCGATGACGAACAGAATTGTTTTCTGAAAACGACAGAAATAAATGTGGATATTGCAGCGAAACACGATGAAGAGAAGGGGAAGTGAATGACCCAAAATGGAAGATAACATGGCTGAATTACACGGCTGAAGTTAAGTGAGCAAATAACAGCAAAGTTTCTCACATATCATCTCAACATGAGCATCACTGACGGCTTTCTGTGTTCGGTGGCTGAGGGCTTAGCACAGCACCAATGAAGAGATCGAACACTTCTACATCGAGACAATGACTGATCGATTCGATGAAATAAATAATAAACGTCAAAGTCTCAAGTGCAGGAAGTATCATCCTAAACAGAACACAACACCTTCAGTGTCTTATCATAGGGCCAACCTTAATTATTACTCAGACTTTTATGATAGGCTCTATACCAACAAGTGGTGGAATTTAGGCAACAAATGTTCTATAGAAGCGTCCGCAGTATCTCTACCCACTGACGTATCCTCCGGGAAGTTGCAGATCCTTAATCCATTCACCTTGGTTTTTCCACTTGTTATTGAACAAACGACAACTTACTCGATGACAGTTGGGAACTGAACAAACAACCTGTGTTACTGGCGAACTATCTTGACCTAGGTAAAATGAAAATCCCCTGGGAAGCAAAGCAAGCCGCTGCTGATTCACCCTATTTGTGAGAAACAATTTCAATAAATGTGAATTTACATTCTGGATTGCCTCAAGGATACTACGAAAGCACGTTTCCGATGTCTTTTGTATCCAATTAAGAAAGACACTTCAGATCAGCAGTTACAGAGAAGAGCACGTTTCACTTCCTCTCTTGCGACTATTTCCGAACGATTAAAGATAAATAACCTCACTATCGCTCCTACTTGTCTACCTACAAGAAAAACAATGTCGAATAAAATAAAGCTCTTAAGTGAAGGTAATTTTGAAATTTCCAATGCATTTTTTTCCAGAAAGTGAAAATGATTCTCTCATAAGTATTGCAGGAATCTTCAAATGACCGCCATTTCAGTGCTAATGAGAGACAGCGAAAAGTTTGAGCCACTGAGAACTCAACGTTATCACATAACGATCGGCAACAAAATCGCTGCAGAATGGCGAGAATATTGAGTAGAAACTATGAGAAGTGGAATGAACTGAAAGAGGCGCGTGATGAAGAAAGTTGCAAAGAAGTCTACAAAACGACGCTCAGTCACTACCCCAGATCGCAGCACGACTAGTGTCAACGGCTGATTCTCCTTTATCGCATTAGGTTAGATAAGGCATCTTCCCCGGTCCCTCCCTCTATACCTCATGAAATCTCCTTCAAACATCGGGAAATCCTCGAATTAAATATTGTGTAATAACTTCATCGAATTTTAAGAGTTTAAAACGTATAAAGTATCAGCCACCCTAGGAAACTATTCTAGAAATGAAGAACAACATAACTGAGGTGGAATTCCCACGTTGTTTGCAGCAATAAAAGCAGACAGCATCGACTGAATGCTGCACGAGGTGCTAAAAATCTGAAAGTCTCATTAGAGCGGCAAGCAATATCTAAAAATTGTGCGCATATTTGTCGATAAATCACCTACACATCTGCATCGTCTTGCACAGATTTCAGTGGCAATCACTGATCCCTTAAGCACTCCGTGCATGAAGCTTCTAATGTCAGCTTTCGCACTCGTGATGCATAATAAAAACAACAAACACACTCACTCTGGAACAGCGATCCACGTAGACCAATCGGATAAATGCGAACTATCCGGAGAGAAGCGAAAGATATAAAAGGCTTCAGGCAGGTCGCAGCAAACTGTAAAGCGAATTTCAGTGAAGCATATATCAATGAGAAAGCACAAACTGCAACGACTTTGTGCAGCAATCTCCTCAACTTAAATGTCTCCTCGAAAAATGGGAATCTCATTCGACAATCGTTAAATCGACCCGTTACGAACTGCGCTAAAAACATCAAAACAAAACGTTCATTAATACATTTATAATAATATCGAAAGTTTTATGAGACGATGAAACATTGTGAAGTTCGCTACTGCCACTATCACGACGTGATGAGTAACCACGATCTGCGACGGCTCTATTTTCCTTAGCTGCTAACCGTTCGACTCGCTTGTCTATTATCAATGTGTTATTCATTTTTAACGAATGCTTTATCGATTCAGGCAAAACTTCAATACCGGAACTTGTAAGACTTCAGTTCTCTCCTATTATGAATGCCTCTTGAGAGGAATTCCCTCCCTTTCCATTTCACTAGGTCACCTGAAATGAAAAAAGTACCCCTCAGGACTCCATGGCAATTTACCATTAACAACCCACAAGAGAAGCCGGCAGAATAAAATATACGACGAAATGAGCAGACTCTACCGCAAGAAAAGAGACATTAATGCAAACAATCGTCAATGACGCTTTGAAAGAAGAAGCAACGGAATACGTGACTCTCAGAAGAGCGACTTCAAGTACCGCAAAACATTTTTAGGAATCAAGAGGATGCTGGAAACATTGCGTAGCGGGTTTGATCTGAAAGAGACGACAGCCAATGGGGAATAATCAACGTTCGATATTAAGCTTAATACAGGTGCTTGTCAAGAGCTATGGTGCGAGCAGTTAGTCAATATAAAGTCAGTAAACGATTCTGGGAGATAAAAAGAGACAGCAAGACGCCCTCAAATCGAAGAAATAAATCAATGTTTGCGTAAGCGGCTGTAAATTATCAACTGTGCCTTCGAAAACCTTTTGAAGTGGAAGGGAGCAGCTGCCTTTAGCAATAAAGAGAAACTAAATATGGGCAGACCTAAAGTGTTGAGACCTGAATAATGTTTTGAGGCAGCGAGCAACCTATCCCCCACATATCACATTTTGCATAGGAGGCTGTCACCAAGTACGTTTTTATTTCACATTTATCGATCCAAAGTGCTCGCTTCTGATTGACAGGTGAGCCTCTATGATCAAATCACTCCCGTCATTAATTAATTTAAACACAAAGCACGTCAAGATTGATGCGCTCCACGTAAGGCATGTTCAGCAAACAAATCAACGGCACGCAAAATAAATAACTAAATAAACGACCTGTAAATCTTCGATTAGAGTGGCCTTCTTTGTGAGAGATAAAACAGCTCTCTGAAAGAGTATCAGGTACCGATGCGACAGTTCGATCGCAGGATGTTCTCTTTGATGAGCTAAAGATACAACAACACAAAATTACGTAACTCCCTTAACTGTAGCACCAAGACCCTTTTCAGGGTGCTCCACTAGTGAGGTATGATAAGCAAGTTAAACTAAAACGAGGTTAAGTCTCCTTGTTTCCCTTGTTACAACACTGCGAGTGGCTTTTACGTAGTGGATGAAGTCTAATCCCGAAGAGGGAAGAGGCCTTCTTCTGTTTTTCTCTCAATATTGGAATTTTTTTCGATCCTTCACCCTCAAAAGTATCGTGCAACGCCTCGTTCCCCCTCTTCTGTTCGGTAGTCGTAACCATGTTGTGCATCCAGATATGCCCAAATATACAATTAAAATCTATCGCCTACTGCGCGGATGATGGAAAAATGCGATGCGCAGATAGAGAACAACCTCTATTTTAGAGATATCGATTTCCAATAAAGCCACGCAAAAGGCAAGATACACGTGCAAGTTCACTGAAGCCGCGATCGCCGGCGCTGATGCATAGACGGGCCTATTAGCTAGCCGGGATATCCCTTTGGCCCCACTCTTCTGAAATTCTGTCATAGGTGAATTCTGAACGTTTCGAAAAATACTGAAGTGACTGTCAAATCGGCGAGAATTTGCCGATTTGACAATGGCTTAACTGCCCTTCTTGGCCAATTTCGTTCGACTTCCCCAATAAAACAAAACTATCGCTAATATTGAAATTATTAACAAAAATTTCATCATCAAAATAGTACTGCGAAGACGTTAAACGTTAAACAGAAATGAAGAGAAAATCGGTCGTCGAGCACTCACTCAGAGAAAAGTTCATTTACTGAAAATTCGACGCGTTTCCCCTCCCCTCACCCCCTCTCCGCTCCTCCCCATTCACACTCGCTCCTTAAAACCTCATCTGCGAAGATATCGCCGATCGAAACGAAGCTTCTCCTTCAGCTCACACCGCCGAACGCAGCAATGCACCAATAAAACAATAAACATGTGTTATCAGCCTGACATCACAATACAACAGGACCGAATAACTGAAGAGAGGTGTTCCCCGTTGAGCAATTCATAGAGCGAACTGTGTACCGCACAGCCCTACAAATGAGCGAAAAACGCGCTGACGGCAGTGTATCACAGAGAAACGCACTCGAAGTGGAACTGAGATACGACTTATTAAGTTCGATGAGAGGAGTAGCAATTATAAATTTTCAAGAAAAATAGAGCAATTTCGGCGATTTCTGAATATAACGATAAGAGAGGCCGATCAAGCGAAATCACTTGCCACAATAGTTGCTTCCTGCTTCCGCAAGAAAACCAACCAATTGCCTGGATCACCAGCAATCAATAAACAATACACAATAGGGCACGTAGGTTTGAACAATTCCTACGGCTCATATGAAAAAAATTAGCCTTTATGACAGTCAGTTCTTAAAGAGTGAAAATTGGTAGGTGTGGAGAGGTGAACTGTTTCGAATGTTTTAATATGCATAACTCCATTCAAAGATGATGAACTAACATAAAGGATAGATAGAGGAAGCCATCAGACGACAGGCAATATGACTGTTAGGTTTTCCTGGAAGGAGGTAAAAGCATCGGCGGTTTCCCTTCCGAGTTCAGGTATTCCACTAACAGGTACACCAAACAAACCGATACGTACACAGCGATGACCGTCACAACACGTTGAACGGATATAAACCCTTAAATAAGCACAATGGCAAGACTTTTATGGTTCTTTCCTCGAGAAAGTGGACGATTTCTAGTAGATGCGTAGAACGATTGGATTATTGGTCTTATAGTGAAGTCACACCTGGGGGCAGCTATAGCGATTGAGAATGTTGTAGAGAAGGTGAAATGAGTGGGTAAAAGAAAAGTACTTTCAGAATGAGAGCTTCTCAGGAGTTTCTACCGCTACACGTCGACAGAGTGAACGCAACGATTAATTACTTTAAAGAAACAAAGTAAGTACCCGCGGGTCGTTCCATGTGGAATACGATCTTCAATGCATCCGGTAACAATAAATTAGAAAGGCAGTTCAATCGGGATCCTTATTCGTCGGGAAAACGAGAAATCTACGACGATCTTCGTCAGTAATTCAGACTAGCAGCGTATCTCTCTATAGAGGTATCACTGAGCTCATAGAATGGCAGCTATAATTTAAGCAATTAATTTTCTGCCCTACTGACTGCCGCACTCCGATCGTTCGAGTATTTCGGCGAGTAAAATTCACAAACGCTTATCGAAATAATGCAAATCAAGAGCGCTCCTATAATGCCTCACAATCGAAGTTTCTAAGCGATGCAAAGATGATGCTGATGGAATTGGCCACTGCCGTCATCTATGCACGAGATAATCACTCAAAATCAACTGGCCTTAAGTCCTAAAGATACGGACGACGAGAGGAGGGACGAGAGAAAACGAAAGAAATGGAACAACGAGCCCTTGAACGTGTGAGCTTCTGCCATTCGATGGACGCACTGTCAGTTATGCGACGACACGTGTTCGAGGCTCTTTCTCTCCCCTCCCTTCTCGACCTCCACCGCATCCACACGTGTTCCAGACGATTTACACCCCTGGCCACAAGAGTCAGTCATCTGCGCGAGTAACTCGTCTATAATATCCCAGGTAGCTTCCGGCTCCTATCTTTATTAAAGTTAAATGGCAATAATTAAGCTGTTCCGTGCATAAAGCATTCCTCACTTCAAGCAATATTGCTCGTAATCCCGTTGAGCTTGACTGTCTGCTTCATCTGCTTGTTTATGGCCTAGTAGTGTGGCTATAGAATTCAACAATGCAGCTTATTGGAGAAACCTCAGAAACAGCGTCGAAATATTCAGTGGCTACTTTAATGTGTAGAGGAAATATTTCTGCAAGTCACAAGAGTTCAGCTACAACAAATTGATGCGACAGCAGAGAGGACAAATTTGAGCCGCAACCTTTTCTCGCCTAACGAGTCTCGCTCGAGCTCCTCGCTCGAACTTTTTGCGGGGGCGAGTTCGCGAGGAAGGCGTCAACTTTCTTCTCACACCAATTTTGCAACAAAGAACACATCTTCACTTCACGACAAGAAAGATAATTTAACGCATCGTTCTACTGCGGAGAGCAAATTGAACACCACACACCACAAGAAACGTGCCGTGGATTACGCCGCTGGCGACAAGCCACCAACGAACAGCGCACTCTATGATCGCTGTTTCGTGGCACTAAATCACCCCTCTTGTGATGGTCGAATGAAAGTCGACGAATCGAAAGATGCCCTCTCCGACACCTCACTCTTGATTTTTGACATTGTGCTGGTGCAACTCGGCTTAAGTCTATTCGAAGAAGCCAATAGTGCCCTCATGTGGATGATGGCCGATCCTCCATGGCTCGCCATTTCGGGATGAAGATGCTGCCGCAATAAGAATTCCCAGCTTGAAGAGGAATGAGAATTCTGGGATCAGCAACTCATGAAAGAGAATTTGAGAAGTATGTAATCTATTTCAACGAACACCCTAACATGCCATAGCGTTAATTGAATTTTTTACAAGTAAAGTGGAAATAGGTGTATGATCATTTCTTAGTTCTGGCTGCAAACAAGACAATTTTGAACTCTCTACTAGTTGGGAAGGAAGGAAGATCCAAGAATAAACCTTCTCTCCTTAAAAGTTATGTTCTCGAGGAAACAATCCACCTTTCAGGTCACCTCCTATCAGCTGCCATTTGCTATCAATATGCTGAATAAATTGCATGATGTAATATCGCCACCTCGGAAGCTCCATTAACCCATCCAAAAAAATTCGATATCCAGAACAATTGCTTTCCATCCAGGAAGCGATTCGCTGAGTGGATTTTTGTTTTGTGTTGCTCAGATGTTTGATGTATGTGGATGATGGGGAAGTGTTGTTCGGTTTGCTTGAACGCAGTGGACGTTTGTGGTGACGCGTATCGTCGTAAGGGAAATATTTCTGTGTGCCGATTATCGGAGCAACCCTTTGGTTGAATCTCTCTTGTGTGATCCTCGCAAATAATTCAGATTTCTTGGATGTACGGCGAAAAATTAGGAGATTTCAACTGAAGGTGGGATATTGGGAATGCGGGTTCCCGCTAATATTTCTCAGTGATAATTGCCACTCGCAAAGACTTTCATTGCTGAAATGGCATTGTGAGGCTAATAAGGCCGAGCAGGGGGTATGTTATCCATTGACGCAATAGTCGACGCTCATCGTTCACTAAATGAGGCACTCATCTTGTGAATTTGGAGGATGGGAATTGCGTTGAGATCGAGCATTTTGCTGCATTTCTTAGCGCCTATAGAAAGTGGCAGTTGTCATAAATGCTCGTGAGGTGTTGATCGTTAGCATTTGATGGAGGATCGAGTATTGGCTATGATCGACTCGAGAACGGCTTAGCGGAAATCGGAGATAGTTAGGTGTCATCTATGGTCGACGTAACGTCTCTTCGATCATATGCGGATTGGTTCTTCGTGTCGCATAGTTCTGCGAATAGTCGCATAGTTATTCATATCGTCGAACATATGGCGGTTACCGCTTTAACTAATTTTACAACTTACCAAAGCTTGTTCTACGATATTCTCAACACTATTTCTCCCACTAGAACAGCCCGTAAATACTCAGCTCATTGGTAAATAGCTTGCGTCTGCCTAAGAGTCATTCGGGAATACCGGTGGATACATGCGGTAGCAGGGTTCGCTAGAATTGGAGACGTTACTATATTCGAGGCAGCCGAAGTTTGTCCTCTTTTCCACCAAACTGCTTTAATCTGCCTCTTTGAAGTTATGATGTCGAGAATCTCCGCACTCTACTCTAGCTGCTCCTATACCGTTTAGAGGAATGAAAGTCAAGGCGCTTGTGCACCTTATGGGGAGGTATTTCCGGTTTTTGGCGTTCGAAACATAACCAAAGCCATTTTTTATTTATTTACCTCATGCTGCAGCATCACCTTCTGCCGAATTTTGCGTTGCTAATCGTCCAATTGGTCCTTCTAAAAGGTACGGCACCCTGAAGTAACACAAAGCGGTTGCGTATGTGAAAATGTGGAGGGACAATACTTGAGACGAAGGAATGGGCCACGCTTGTCGGAGAAAATGTGAATAAGCCAAGTGGAAAGAGGGATAGCCTTGAGTCGGTGGTGCACATGGCATCTTTCATTCATTTAGCCCATCGTTCAACCTAAGCTTGGCAGCATTTCTGCATTCGTCATCTCGGCTTCATTCCCTCGTTTCTGTACCCTCCTTCTCTCTCATTGATTCCTGATCCCGTGCCAGGATTCACTAATGACTGCTCTTCAGTGAGAGTTATTTCGATCGTCATGAGAGTGTCTTTTTTCCAGTTTATCCTTTTATTTATTCGAGTTTCTTCTTATCTTCTTTCCCGTACGGGAAGATTGTTTCCCAATTCGCGTTGTTTGCATAGCCACCACTATCGTCGTCGTTATTGTGTAATATTCTAAAACGTCCGGGGGGGAAAAGATGGCTTTGCCACGGCGGTCGCCCGACTTTCATTTGTAGTTCCTGTACCCTCCTTGGTAGATGCGATCCTCAGTACGAGAAATCGTTTTTGAGAAGAATCTTCGGAGAAGTCATTTTTTTGCTTCCGAGAAACGGGATAAGAAAAAACTGTGTTATCACTACAAGTGAATTTCCCATTGGTCTTTTTAAAATGCGATGGCGACCGTTGCTCAACGAATCGTGATTAAATGCACTCCCTTCTTGAGATTACAACTTAGAGGATCGGATTTATCCACTTCGACGAATGTGAGTAACTCTTTCGTAAAGGTAAATATTCTCTTTGCAGCCTCATAATCTGTGCTATTAAAAGCTCGATTGCAACGTTGTGCACAATTTTCGACTCTCGTTCCGCACGGGCGTCTCGACGAGTGGAATCCTTTTAGCACTTGAATAACATCACTAGAAGTTCGCGATGTCGGGCGCTCTCTCGAGATCATTTGATCAGACATCCGGTGCTCTGGTTGCGTATAAACCGAGGCAAGCTTTGCAATATAAATTGATCTGTTCTTTGCAATTTTTCACGATTCTTTTTCCACAAATCATCACCTCCATTCTGTGACAATGAAATGTTATCGCAAAGATGTGCCCCATAGACAAAAAAGTACGATTGAAAGGGGCACTCATGGAATACATTATGACTATCTCTACATGATAGTCGCAGTTTGGCCTAAAGATTGGCTGAAAACAACGATGAGGTAGGCCGATGAGAGATGAAGCGATAGTGAGCAGTTTGTGCAGTTGTTCTCTTCGCAGCTCTCAGAATTCTGACCTTTTCCACGTACGTTTCCTCGGAAGTTTTCCGCTCAATTAATTTCTAGGTCTTCATATTCAATGTCCGAAAATATATTTGCACTACCTCCAGTGAAATATTAAAAAATCTTAGCTGTTGAAGCATAAATCTTTCCATTAAGAAAAACACTGAGGGTTTTTTTCAGCAATTTCCTTGCCAATATGTACTCATCCCATAAAGGTATTCTGATTTGCCTAGGAATTTCTCTATATTTGAGTGATAATAGAAGGGATAGAGAGGGACAGGTACATGTGCACGTGAATAGAATAGCAAAGAGAGAAATCGATGTCTTTATTTCAGTTTGTTGTCGTTGTTGCTTCCTTCAAGCAGTGCTCCATTGCCGGCTGTAAGATTGGCACCGAATACCAATTTAAATGTTCCACCTTTGCGAGCATGGTTCGACAGCGGTACCTCTTCCTATCCGAACGGCTATTTTGGCACTTCCTTTCGACAGAAGGATTGCTTTCATAGGTATTCTCTCCCATTCACTTTTTATGCCTTTTTTTCCATCAACGCAACTAAATTCTTCTTGAAGACTGGTAGAATGGCAGTGAAGGAAGGAGGAGCTCTCTAAAGAGAAGCAAGCGTCATATTGGCTTTTGAGTCCATTTTTAGACTTCAGCAAATAGTTTTACCTCTTTTCTATGGCAAAAAAACAAATAGAACCGCAAATCTTCGTTGTTTGTTAGCGATGAAAAATCGGAAGTGTTGTGTTAATGGACGAGAAAGATTCGTCGTATACGGACGTCTCACTTTCCTCCTCCAACTTCGATCAGTTGGAGTTTTGCTCATCTTAATTTTTCTTCGCATAGCTTCACGAAGATTTTCCACCCCGCATTTACGGCTCTCAATGAAAAATTGCTTAGGAATATTTCTATTGCAATTCATTTAAGTTTCGGTAGAAGTAAATTATAGATATGGCATTCCCCGTCGAGCTTAAAGGAGAAATATGGCATTGGGGAAACCCGTTGAGCTTAAAGGAGAAATATGGCATTGGGGAAACCCCGAGCTTAAAGGAGAAATATGGCATTGGGGAAACCCCGAGCTTAAAGGAGAAATATGGCATTGGGGAAACCCGTCGAGCTTAAAGGAGAAATATGGCATTGGGGAAACCCGAGCTTAAAGGAGAAATATGGCATTGGGGAAACCCGTTGAGCTTGAAATATGGCATTGGGGAAACCCGCATTGGGGAAACCCGTTGAGCTTGAAATATGGCATTGGGGAAACCCGTTGAGCTTGAAGGAGAAATATGGCATTGGGGAAACCCGTTGAGCTTAAGGAGAAATATGGCATTGGGGAAACCCGTTGAGCTTAAAGGAGAAATATGGCATTGGGGAAACCCGTTGAGCTTGAAAAATATGGCTTTGGGGAAACCCGTTGAGCTTAAAAGAAAAATATGGCATTGGGGAAACCCGTCTCGTTCGAAAGTTCACAAAATTAGCAATTAATAAATATGCTGTTTATTTGCAATTATGAATAGAAGCAGTTCCCGTTGGACTATTTTCACACCACTTTTCTTCTTTTTCTCTGATCTTTTGGCCGTGATTAGCATCGAAATTTGAGTGGATATAGTCAAAGCATCAATTATCTTTACTTCTAGTCTTCGTCTTGCGAGCAAATATGAAGACTGTATTGGTGCTGTGGATGTAATTGCTCATTCGGATACAATCAAGAAGCTTCTTCTATCACCGTTCAATGCTACACAACCACTAAATATGGTGGTACATCGCATTGGCAAAACGCTTCTCATCGATAATTGTGAATATCTCAGGACGGTTCGTTTTATTATGCATAAACCGGTTGTTTACTCCAGGGGAATGGGTAAAGAGATCGGTTGAGAGGTTTTAAGAGGAGCATAGAGGATCGGTGTGTATATTTGATGATGGATTTGCTTCGACAGAAACAGATCGCCTCTATCCCAAACAATTTCTATTCATCGCTCAAATCTGATCGATGCACTTGCTTTAGCTTTATTATGCGTACTGTGTAGAACAATAGGTGATATCCGCTTGTGTTTGTTTGATGATTCGTTTTCTATTTTTGATGGCATTCAGAAAGCGATACTTTAACTCGGATCGTATATTAGATTTGTGATTTTCATTAAGAAGTCGTATTGTGTAGACTCCCTTATCAAGAGCTCGAATTGAGGTTCTTTTTTGTATCTCGCTGCTTTCATACCCATCTCTAACCTGGTACTATGTGATCTTTTTGCCCATATACACATATTTATCTCTACTTCTCAGTGTTACATTTTGTCTTCGGTAGTTGCTGAAGTTGAGTCATAGAATCTGAGAGGAGAAGAGCAGGGAGTAGAACTTTTAGCAGAAGGTGAACCCATATACTGTTATCGAAGTTGATCTCATGTTTTACATGCATTCCACGACTGTGTTGATCAGATTTGATACTGTCGGGTCACAAAAAACAATCTTTTGGCAGTTTCTTCCAGTCGGTTGGATCATCTTAATTTTTTAAGGATGAGGAGGGGGTAGGGGCTAATACGCTAGTTCATTTGAATTAAGGGCCTTGAGGGGGACTAGTGAGAGACGCTCACTCATGTGGGTTAAGCGTTGGTTCTCCCGCTCAGAATGCGATGTACTTACTGCGTTTGTTTGAGTTTCTGAAGAGCAACACTTACTGTTACTTGTACTGCCGAACATTGTGTGGTGTCGTGACAAGGTTGGGCGTTGTGGATGGGACTCTCAATGCTGCACGTTGAGGTGGGCATTTCGCTAGTGTGGAAAGTTTCCTGTAACCGCTGGGCACTTCATTAGCTTCTTCTTGGACCGACGTTTTGAAGCAGAGGTAGATTTATTCTCTCAACAGCAGTGTCTTCTTTTGCGGTTGGTGGTCACTTATAGAAGAAAAGGTGAAGTCGGGACGCTGCATGATATGCCTCTCTTTCGTCACTTGAAGAAATGAGGCTGTGATATGGGGATTTAAGTACTGAAAAGGTTTCGGTTTTTAGACATATCCGAGCGGTTATAACTCTTCACCGGTGGCCGATTTCTTGAAGTTGAAATGCTCGCAGCGTACGGGATTAACAGAGATGGCAAGTAATCGTCAGCTTGCCACCAATGACATCATCACTCGCATGGGTGAGAGAATGATCACCGAGAATCTTTATTCACACAGGTTTTTTCTTTACTTCATCTTCAAAGTCACACTTTTCCAGTGATCCCACTAATTGGTGAAAGCCTTTCAGATCACTGGATCGACGAATTTGGACGTTTTTGACGATCGGTTTTCCTGAAATTGTAGATTTGATGAGTTTTTATTTTCAAATTTATTTAGCTAATTGATTGTTGTGGAAAATTTTTGCTAGAAATTCCTCTGTCTAGTCGTCCGTGAATGTATATTCATCGACAGAGTTAAAAGTGGGGAGGGGAGGATGAATTTGCTGACAACAGCTACTTCGAATGTTCCATATTTGGATGAATTTTGGTTTCAGTTTGGCGATTATGGATCACCCAACCGAATGGAATTCGATGGGTTCACTATCTGATTCGCAAACAGCGAAAATGAGTCTCAACAGTGAGGTTTTTCTGTGATTTTTCAATCTAAAGGACGATTCTCTTGTTCTGTCGTTTGATTATCACGTCGAAATGGCCACAAATCGTTTTTTAGTGTTTGTTTCTTAGTGGAATTGTTTGGCGGCGTTCAGCGCATTATAAGATTACATTACTGCGGCATTGTTGTTGGCTGATTTTGCGGTTTATCTACGAATCATTTGGTACATTTGAAGAGAATTATATCGTCTATCCTCAGTTTTGGGAGGCTGCAGTGCATAAGTCTAAAATAAAACACAGAGGAGGGGATTCGATGGAATTTTTCCTACGCACTAGTGATGCTTTGTGCGAGCATTATGCTGAATGTTAAAAATGCTTTCTAAGAAAAATATATCTTTTAAAGGTTTCAACGCTATTAAAGCAGCTGAAAATATGAAACATCTCGATTTAACGGAGGTTAAAATGTATCTATTTTTGAAGCAAAAATAGCGCATTCGTCTTGGTGCCCGCAGTTTATTGCCGTTTTTCAGAAACTCCTGAAAAGGCGAGCAAACCCATGACCGGTGAAGAATCAGGATTCAACGATCCTCTCGAAGATTATGGGATTACCGGATTTCAAGATGCAGATAAGGTTTTGTTCTGTTCCACTTTCTGGTAGTGTTTGTGTTGTAATGTTTACGATGAATGGAAGAAAGTCGTGCTTAGTTGTTAGATCGGTATGAAGAATTATCCGTGATGGAGGAGCTGTGGAGTAAAATATCGGCCGTATTGTTTAATTTAGGGATGCAATTTATTTTTTAATTGGAATGAAGGTAAGTAAGTAAGTAAGTAAATGAAGAATAGTATCACTTTTCTCCCTAAGTAAAAATTTTACTATTGTTAGTGCAACTAAGCGGTTTTAAAGTAGGAAACCTGAAAAGGACATTGGGGATTTGTTCATTTGTGCCACTCATTTTGATGTATCGGCGTTTCATTGTCAGCTGATGACCTTTTTATTTGCAGATAGATATCGAAATTGAAGGACGTATTTGGAAATTCGTCAATCTCAAAATGCTCGTCGATGTAAATATACCGATTTTCGGCTGTAACTCGAATCCCTGTGTGACGATTTATGCGAAGTAAATTTTACCCACCTTTCCGCGTCACTGTAGAAGAGAATAAGTGGTAAGGGGCAAATTGAGACCGAGGAAGGTGGTGTTTGCTGTCCATCTTAAAATTCATAGGTGGTATTCCGAATTTTTGCAATAACAGCTTCGAGCTTTGGGGCAAATTCCTTGCTGGCTTCCACACATCTTTTAAAATTGTTTTGTGTTATGTTATTTATGGCTTGCTTAAGTAATTGATGATAGTTATTTGGAGTTCTAATGTAGATGTAACTGAAAATCGATGAAAGTAATCCAAAGGTCGGCAGAGATGGATGATTATCAGTATGCAATTTTGATAGTGTGCGGAAGGTTCACAGTTGCAACGCTTTACTGGGGTACTTGGTGTTTCCCTTTAATGCAAGATTTGAGTGGAATATTCATTGAAAGTGTGAGGAATATTTTCATTCGAATGAACTGAGAGAGAGGAATTTTAACACTTCGTGTTCCAAGCGGCTCGTCTTGTTTGTTAGTAAAGGCTGTAGGCGAGAAGTTTTCTGTGAATTCGAGTCCGAGCTCGAGGTGTTTTTGCGTAGCGAAATTGTTTAAGAGATATGCGCCAGCGTCCCATATCGTGTCTTACGGGTATTGATCTCTACCTCGATCAGTGTATGTGCAATGTTCCGGAGGCTTTGTTGTGTTGGCATATGTCGGGATACGTTAAAGTAAGTTTTTTTAGGATCCATTTCGTAAATCCTATTTCTTGTTTATGCAGGTGTTCATCAATCCTTGTTGCTCGTTGCTCGTTGTTTATGAAAGAGCGATGCGTGTAGGGATCGAATTTGGTGTAGCCGATCGCAAATCAAATGAGAGCGGCCTTCGATGGATCTGTTTGCTAGTTTGCTGTATGTAGAAGAATCTTATTTATGTCCATCTGCTCTCTTCAAGTAGTGTGCGCATTGCCGACGTTCCTTACTGATGAATGAATTTAAAGAAAGGTGATATATGCCTATATCTTTTCGTCCAATTATTTCGCTTATCAGAGTTTTTTCTCTTATTGGTGATTATCTGTTAACGTACTGCTGGAGTAACGAAACAGTAACGTGGACATGAGTGCTTCGAGATGAGAAGATAAGGTGAAATGGCATCTCACTGCTTTGATTGAATGAAAGTTTGCTGCGGCTGTGAAATTTCTTCGCCGCTCACTGTTCCTTACTGCGATGAAGTCATGCAATTTAAAAGGAAACGGATTCTACACAATGTTCGAGCGCTGCGAGGTTGTGAAGTCGCCTTCACTTCTTCATACCTCGTCTAGATTTTTCAGTAGAATCCGCCTTTTTGAGCAGAGGAATTGAAGGCGTAGGTAGTGCGTTAGTCGAGCATTTCGTCGATGAGTTGAGAGTTTAGGTATAAATGCATGGTTGCATCCTTCCTAATTTTGGTGCGTTTCTTCACTTTCGTGTTTCACCCACATCCCTCTATCTGTTGCCTTCATTTGACCTCTGAAAAAAATCAAAACTCCACCGTCGGTGACTGAGGTGATTAGCCTCATTCAACGCGTGTCTCGTCCATTTTTGTTTCAGATGTTCTTTCCCAGTTCGACATATTGAGAGTCGTCTTAAAAGAAGTTATTACAGGAGTATGAAGTTATTCGAACGGAGGATATTCCTAAACTGGAAAGCTCTAAATTCGATCCTGATATATTGCGTAATATTGCTGGTAATCTTGTTGAATTTTTACAAGAACACGCCACCAAGGAAGGTCACACTTATTGGCTTTCAAGAGGTGCTACTTCAGCTTCTTTAATTGTTGCCTGAGCATCCATGAAACAACTAACAGCTTATGTCCTCGTCAAAGATACTTTGATTCTCGAGCAGTTACAATATAAGCTGCAATTTGGTGCCACACTTTCAACAGCGCTTTGAATATTATTTGAAATGGGTTTTATCGGTGCTCATATGGTATAGCATTAATATTTCTTCTGCAGATAGTGGAGAAGAGGGTGGAGGAATGCTTCGGTTGTGGGATCTGACTCCTCTCTGTGCGGACCTCTTGGAGGATGAAATTTCGAATCCTTATACACTTTCCGTGGCCGTTCTCATTTACAAGGTTCACTTCAGTTTCATGCTTTGTAGCTTATCTTGAGCCCCCTAGCTAGTTTATGTTTATGTGGCAGGTTTATGTTTATGTGCGTAGGTGTAGCAGAAGTAGCAATCCCATAGCTTGTTTCTAGAATGACTTACACATTGCAGATAAGGGGGTAGTTGTGAGTGATCATCAGTGAAGCAAGCAAGTGCATACAAACAGATCGATATTAACGGGAAAGGTCTTAAGGCAGTTAATAAGATGTAGCCTCTTTCTTTAAAAAGAGCCACATAATGAAGGTCTGTGGAGTGGGAAGGAACGTGAATATATAAGTCGAGTTTATAACACAATGTTGAGTCTGTTTGTTGTACAAGCTCGCTTATTCATCAGTGCTACTGCGAGACAATAAACGCAAGTACTTTATGCAGTTGAAGGATGAATGCTGGCTCTATGATTTGAGCGCCGATCATTTGTTGAGGCGATTCCTTTTGTTGTGTTTAGGGTGCTGGTTTCGAACATATAGGATTGAACTTGATTCCATTGGCAATATTCGTGAAAAACTGCTAGTTTCTTACTGAATAACGGGACCTATAAGCTTTAAGATGAGCTTCCAAAATTTCATGGACTCTCTCTTGTTCTCGAATTTACTTTCCACCTTTTCGTCTTTTCTTCTTTTCTTTCCCTTCTCGCCACTCCTACCATTTCCTCCCATTTCCATGGTTCTTGACTCTCTTCGAGGCCATATTCTGAACACTCTCTTTGAGATTATTGCTTAGAAAATTTTAGGTTGCACGTAATTTAATGCGGCGATCAGCGAAAACTCGTCCGAAACGTATTGCGAATGCAGTATATCGTTTGTTACACGTTTGCTTGGCTATTGTCGACCGAAATAAATATCCTCAGGTGAGTCTTCTTATACTATTCAGCTTTTTATTGCTCTCCGGTAGCCATTCTATTTAACTCCGTTTCATTCGGAGAGTGAGCGAACTCTTCCTACTTTATGTTCCTCTTGTAGTATATATGTGTGGTAGACTTAGTTAAAGTCCTAACACTTGAATGCAGTCTAAATCCTCAGAAACGAATATACTACATTATGTACGAAGTGTACTTTTTTGGAGGGAGAGAAGGGGCTGCATCCAAAATGAGTATCTCTGCGGTATGGCCAGTGGACTCAAAAAACAAAGCATTAAAATGGAAAGTGTTGCAACGACCGGCGGTCCTCTTGACAGGTCCCCTCTCTTTACTTCCCGATCTTAGGAGGAGGAAGTTTGGGATCAGTGAGTCCAAAAATAAAACCAATAAACCAGAGTTTGTTAGCAAGCTAATTCTTAACATAAGTAACGGCTGGCAAGGCGATCACAGCAAAATTTCGCTTTATTAAAGTTTCTGTATGGAAGAGTGAGGTGTGTGTCGCGGCTAATGAATATAATATTGCAAAGAACATGTGTAAATTGGTCGACCTATAGTTCTTTCGGTTTCCGGATCTAATCGAGGGAGAAGTTATAGATTTCCGAAGACTTTTGGAGCTTATTGATTGAGGGTACTCATAATTTCCGAAATTTTTTATCAGTTATTGCTTCAAAGGATCTTTTGAGAACAGTGGACCGTATGCGCAACATTGAAGGTTTATGCTGAACTTATAGTGGACGTAGTGGGGGAAAATGCGTTATGGAAAGGATTTCACAGTGTATCGTGTTGAAATATATTTCATTTTAAATCGTACGAGAGCCGTTAATGTCGTAGTCAAGTGAGTGCACGCATATTTTCTAGATTGTGGCGTGTGCACGTTACCTACTTGCCAACTTGTATCTGTCCTATGGTCACGATGCACTAAAGCGAAGTGATGAGGAAGAGGCCGAAATCGAGAAGAATGAGCCCACCTGGGCATATGATGATAAATGGCAAAGAGAGTATGGCGAAACTTACGAACATTATGCGGCTATTTCGGTTATTTTTCGACTATGCTTAAGTTTAGCATGCATTCAAGATCTTCATTAGGCTCATTTCAGCTGTAGGGGCATTGTGCTTATTGAGGAGTAGAACGCACAAATAGTGGCTATGAGGGGAGGAGGAAGCGAACATATAGTTATTTGTGTTGTTATTCGCAGTAAACGACGATATTTGTGAACGTAACGTTATTTCCCAATTTTTATCACCAAACTGATCAATAATCATATCAGTATCGATTTTGTTTTTATCACATTTGTGCTTACAGAGGAAAATATAATCGAACTTAGAGGTTATTTCATAGAGCGGAATACTTCCAGCGAGGTGCATCGAAGGCTGTGTGTAGTTTTTCAGATGGAATCTTGACGATAGCCTAAATAAGTGGTCGTCGATTTGAAGCCGATGTACGCTAAACTTGATTTCTTTCATTAAGAGACGGTAGATGAAACACTTCAATGTTTCTTTCAAAGAAGGAATTTATAGATTGAATCTTTGAAAAAGAGGAGCTTCCAAGAGAGTAACGGTAAAAAACCACCGCCGAAGTTACGACCATTACCAAATTGCTCGTCTATCGTCGATTGTTACAAGCAGGCATTGGAGCACTGCTATGAGGTGAATATTTGCTAATCGAGTGATTGTTTCGATAGGAGAGTCTTCTCTGAAGGGTACTTTATAATGTCGAATATACAAAAACAAGTACCTAGCAATATTCATTAACGGAAAGTCATAGTACATTACACCTTTCACAGTGTAGTCGACCATCACACAGCTGATAGCCATAAGTGGTTAGAAGGGGGCGGTGAGAGAATTAGATGATTTCTTAAATGTGCATGTTTCCTCCTAGATCGAATAAAGTTGTTACTGACTCTTTAAGAGAACAGTTGGAAAATAGACTCGTCACGTCAGATTTTCTTCGTTTATCCTCTTGTGTGATATGAGTACCACCCGTGGAGTGTTCACGAAAGGTGAAATAATTCAACATTTCTCCAAATTTGAAGATCGGTAAAATTAGTGGTGCACTTTTGGGGCTAAAAGACCAGGTCAGGTGGATTTGCAGTGTCTGCTGGGGAGTGTTGCGTTTGTGCTGTTTTCCTCACATCACGTTAGCGGAGAAAATTTATCTCTTTAGGAGTTGAGTTGGATCATGGTATGACGATGCCACTGCTGCTTATCCGTTTCGTTGATGGACATTGTTTTTTGTCCAAAATTGATGGGAGACAATGTTTACTTTATATGAGTTAATAGTGGAGCCGCTTGACAGACTACGAGATATTTCAAGTTATGTACATCGGGCTGCTCCTGAAATATAGCGGTTTCCGAGAAGGGAGGCATATTTAAAGTTGAAAGCAAGTGCCGGAAATAACTGAATGTTTACATATTGATTGCTAATCTCTATGCCTCATGGAGTGATAGGAGGATTGATTGATGCTCAGAAGTGGTCAGATGATCTGAGTTGCTGGTGGTCAGATGGAAGTTAGCTGAGTGAAGCGGTTTGCCTGCCAGTATGTAGTGTTTAAATCCCTCATTGCAGGGTTTGTTATGTATGGATATGTTTGATGAGTTAGAGCAGAGTCGAGAGCACAAGAATCGAATGTCGTTCACCGGTGATCGCGTGAAGCTCGCTGATACTTGTGGTTAGTTGACCATGCGGTTCATTTAACGGCTCTGTTCTCATTTCAATCTTTGATTTCCATCCCTCCCCTCCTCCTTCCATCAGTCTATTCATTCACCGCGTTCTCCAGCCTATCAGCACTCGTGTTTTCTCTAGTATCTGTTTATTGAGTTTTTTTTACAACCTTTTCGTCGTATGTAATTGGGCTGGCAATTGCTAGACATAGCTGAATCGATGGCTTTATGACACCAACAACAGCCTTTATGCGCCCAAACGATTGAGCAATTCGTTTCAGTTTATTTCGTACGTTTACGACGTCCTTGCGATATTAGTTTTTTTCGATTGGCAGTTGATGAGAGAATGGAAAAAGAAGAGGAGGACTTTTTGAGCTAAGAAGAAGATAAATTCTCTTGTTATGGAAAATGTTCCTCGAAAAAGATGAGCGAGAAAGGAGTTCATTTGTCGTTTTATATTATTTGAAAGCCTTAGAACGATCATTAGTATCAGATGAAAGAAAGCGATTGCAGAGGAGATCGGTGAGATGCTAAGAAGGGACGTACGGTCAATACTTCTAATTCGAGCTGCCACTGCATACAATTTACTCGCAGACAATGCTTTCGTTCTCGAACGTTATGGACGTTCTGTACGATTTGCTCGTGTCGGATTCTACTGCTGCTGTGAGTTTTACTTTGACCATCGGAATAGCTATGCTCTGAACCGAAGAGAGAGTGTAACGGGATCGGTTATATTTTAGAAACTTCTCTCCACTCTTAGTGGTAAAGTCTGCTTGCCTCCAAATCTTCTTTTTCTGCTGATGTTTGTTATTAGTAAGAAGCTGTTCACTCTAGTGTGCTTTCACTATAGCTTCTTTCTCTGATAGATAGTAAGTCTCAGAAAGCGTCAAGGAATCGATTAGTGAAGGAGTTTGCTCTTCAGATGCTTGCTCTATGTACAGATTCTTTAGTTGCCTCTATTTGTTTTTGTTTTTCAGGTTTCAGGTAATCATAAGTTTATGGGACTTCGACTCTTTTGGGAAGAGAGGAGGAGAAAGGTAAAGGTAACGGAGCTGGAACTTATTTATGGTGGTGTGATTGTCAGATTTTACTGTTAAAGGTGAACTTTGATTGATGCGATTGCAGTAGCAGTGAAGATGATGAATAAGGATTGCAAGCGAAGCAAAGATGACTCAAAGGGAAAGAATGCGGCAAGAAATTATGCAACGGCTTGTTCTCTTATACCAGTTATGTATTCGCAGTGCGGCGGTGCACTTGCCTACCTGGCTATGTCGACTACGCAGGTCAGGGAACAGGCGGAAGTGAGTTTCACTTCAGTTTGCTCTCCTTTCAGAACTTGGGACTTTTGTGTTTGTTGTAATTGCGTGCTAATTTTTTGAAGTAATTTAGAATCGAATCCATTTATGAATCGTTGACAGTTTTTGCCTTTTATTCTGGGATGCAGAGCAGTTTTTGCAGGAAGATGCAGTGAAATGCTATCGAGATGCCGAGATAGAAAAGATGGCGAGAGCTCGCTTACCTAAGGGCGTAGGTGAGCGGATATTAGTTTTTTGGCTGATTACCTTCATGTTCTGCACAGATAAACCTTGGTCATACGTAGCCACTGACCTTCATACCTCTTCAGGCCATATATTCATTATTGCGCAAGTTAGTAGAGTTCCATTTTTCTGCACAGGCGGTAAACGAAAGTCTTGAAAGAACTAGTTGTTACTTTCAAAGAGGGCTGTTGTATGTGAGAGAATTTTAAGTTAAAGTAGAGGTGCTTTTCGCACTTGGGATTCTGATTTCGCCCATTGAGTCACTTCATTAGTGTTTGAGGCGATTTGCTGCATCGATGTCATTGCACCGAAAGCTAGTTTGGATGAATAGGGAACGAGATTTCTCGGTGATATAGGTCTATCTCCAGCTGCCAGCTGAATGAATGCAACGCTTGCAACCTGTTCATTCCATCAAGCCTCTTATTTTTCTCGTTTCAGCACCTCACATATAATTTTTACTTAATTATGGCTGATTTTGAGGTGAAAGAAGTGAATAGTTGGTAGCAAAGTGAATGAGTATAGGAGGAGTACTCGGGAAATCGAAGTAGAAGAAAATGCTCTATAGAAGAGAAATTACGAAACAGTGTGAGAAATTGCGAATCGTTTTGGAAAATTCCTCTGAAAGGAAGATTCCCGGACAGTGAAAGGTGGTATAGTTGGTGAAGTGGGAGGTGCACTTTTCAAGCACTTTTTGATGGGAAGTTCTTCATTGAAATTGTGGAAGTAGAAGAGTAGGGTTGTCTCTTCAAGCAAAAGCGTTAGCTATATTGAGAACAGAAGGAGGTGTAACCCATAGAGGCAACAAGAGTTTCATTGAAACATCGATGAGCGCAATGCTATTTGCAGACAAGGATTATGGATGGATGTTTCCGTCGAAATACACACAATCTGTGAATAAATTACTGCATATTAGCGAACGCTTATATGAGACTGCAATCGGCAAAGCTAAAAAAAATGGTTGGCATCGTTCGAAGCGCTTTTTTGTAATTCTGCATCCACCGAATTGCTTATTTAACTTACTTGAGGTTCTGTTTTGAGACTCTTAATGATAGGCGGTGGAATATTCTTGCATTGCTGCAGTCATGTAATTGGTATCTTTGGTACAACGTATTGTAATTTACTGCAGAGTTTAGTGATAATGACTGATGGTGGTATTTCCTGCATGTGAAAGTTCGAATTCGGAGGACCTTCAGACTTTTCGGGAGGACCTATTTTATCTACATTTGCTTTTATCTTTTCAGTAATATGAGATGTGAAGCGATGATTGCATTTTTTCTGAAATCTTTTGGTGGTATAGATTCTGTATAACTCTTGGATTACTTCTTTTCTTTCTGAAGGTGTAGCCGTAGCTTTCAACAAAACCTCATTCGTATATCCGTGAATTCTGCAGACTTTGTCCAATAGATCCTGAGCTGCTTGAGCCAGTGGATAATGTAGTCTCGATTTTTCTTCTCTGGAAGGGAAGTGGGGGAGGAGGGAGGAAAGCATTTGAAGAAATAACAGTTCGCTCGCAAAATAAAATTGGCATCAGATGAAAATTTCAATAAATTTCCAGCACCACTGTCGCTGTTCCCACCAACGGCCTCTGCGATCCTGCAATTACCGGAACTGGCAAAACGCTGTGGAGGTGTAAGTAACCTATTAGGTATGCGTGCAATCGCTCAACTACAATCCTTCCTCGCCAAAGTTGCACCGTCTGATGCGGATACTGAAATCGCTAAAGGTATCTCTTATCACCGCAATATGACCTTGATGTTTAAACTATTATTCACTCTATCATACAGATTTGAGAGCAGATGTTCATTTTTCTTGAGAAAGTGCGTCATCTTTTGAAAAGATAAGAACTATAGAATTGATTTCCATTGTCGACGTTTTTTCGGATATAACTCCGAAGATTTCTGTGCATATTTTATAGGCTTTTCATTGAAATTTGTGCTATAGTGATATCTAAATATAAGTGCGAAAATGTTTTATCATTGCCTAAATTGAGGGATGGATTTTATGCTGTGTGAGACTATAAGAGAGAGGGAATCGACAGGTTTGCTCGGCAACATTTCTCCGTTCTGTTATCGAAGCAAATAACGAGGTGTCAATAATTCCAGCGGCGCTTGCGCAATTCTTGGCAGTGGAGCATGGTGTGCAGTCGGCAGTGGCGATGACAACTGAAGCTGTCTGCAGGAAAATATTTGCAATCGCAAAGAATTACTTCACCCAGGTTATTTTGCATCATTGCAAAGCTCTCCATTCATATTTACAGCTCGGAGTTTTATTGCACTACTATGCGCCATAGTCGTTGTGTTTAATGTGTCGAAGTTTAATGTGGAACTCATTTTACTATATGAGCGGTCGGCCGACGCCTCAGTAAAGTAATATCGCTTCGAAGTACAGATAAAAAGAGCTTTAGTATTGAGCTGTTCTTTTTCACTTTCCTTCCTCGGAAGAAGTCCCCACTCCCGTGCTGTAAATCCTGAATATTTCGATGTTGTGCAGTTGCAGTGCTCATTGTTCGCTCCTGATTTCCCTCAGAATTCTAATCTTTAAAGTTTCATCAAAAAGATTGATTGGGGAGTCCTTTATATCGTTTCACATCCTTTGATTTCATGAATAACTCACTTGTAATGCCATCATGACAGTCGATGTAATTGACACAAGGTTAAATTGACGTTGATAGGTAGCAGCTAAAATTTGGTCTGCTTTTCGTGCTTCTGTGGTTACTTGAAAATGGCTAAATTCAGGTGAAGAGGCTCCAGGAAAGGTGTAACCAGCACGTATTACCATATTTCATGTATTATATATATGTGGTTTCAGGCACATGCCATGTTTGGTATTTCGGGTGATCGTTTCAATGAGGCACGAATGTTGGGGAACTTAGGTCAGCTGCATTATCTTCTCATGAACTGTGTGGCTGTGACAACCGATTCGAGCTCTGAATCACTCTGCCGCAAGGAAAGACTAATTGCAGTCGATGTGCGTTCTTCTCATGTCATTTGAGCGAAAAGGGGTGAATGGAGAATGACACATTCCTCAGTAAATACTTCGTTGTTTCTCGTGGGTGTGGATGAGAAGTAAACACCTGTAGAATTAATCCCACCTTAGAGGAAGAAAGAAGAGGCTAACACTTAAAAGTGACAGGATTAAGGAGTTGTGTTGTCGTTATATGGAGAGGTTGAAGTTGAGGTTCTTTACTTCATTTTTTAGAATTTATGCCAATATTCTTCTTGATTGAAATAATGAAAAATTCGCTCACATATCCACAAGACGAATTCAAAACGTAATGAAATCACGAGGTCGATAAAGGGGAACAAAATGGAGGGTTAATATTTAGGAGTACCTTTCCTTTCGCTCGTCATGTCTATATTTATATTGTTGTTTAAGGCAAGAGGTTATTATGAGCGAGCGTACGAGCTAGCATGTGCGAATAGGAGTTCAGGTGATGCTGAATTCTACGAGTTCATCTGCAAGGATTTTGGCAATACATGTTGTCTTTATGCACGTGTGCTGCAAGAGCGAATGCTCGAATCAAATAATTTTGTTAAGTTGAGCATTCTCTTATTTCTTATTTGGCTCTGATGTGTATCTATTCGAATTTTGACCTATGCAGGTAGTGACTCTAAGTTATCTATGGCAGATAATTTCTACACATATGGAAAAGGGAGATGAAGTAACAGTGAGATTTTAGATAAGTGGTTTTGGTTTGCTTTTGTTGAAGTGATTTTCGGCTCATGATGGCATTATTTTCCCCGCTTTGAAACAGTCGGCTGTCACAACTGCCACATAGGGTTTTGAAGAGAAACTTATTCACTTACGCTTATATTTAGGTCAGGGAAGGCCTATTAGACACGATGTTATCAGTTAATCCGTTTTCATGTCTAACGATAAGATCGCTTAATTTCTCAAGGAATGATATTGCTGGAAATACGTTTTTCACATTTTACCCTCGAAATTTGAGTTATTTCGATGAGAAATTCAGTTTTTGTGATCACTTTATCCTTTTTAGCCTTGTTGATGTTGTGCTGTAAGGGGCATCTTGCTGTAATTTAGGTGGCAAGAGAATGTGAGGACTACATTGCGCGGGCGATCGCCGTATACGACGATGCTATATCGTGGGAGGGCTGTCGGGAAAAAATGCGATGCTTCTTCATCAGAAAAAATATCGAGGCGCTCTATCGTTGCGCGCTTATCAATTCCAGGTTTTGCGTAAGTGCATATTTCCTATTTTGGAACTTGTCTAACTTCCTTCGCTTGCTGTTGCCATAAGCTGGCCGTTGCTTGAGCGCACGTTAGCGCTGTTTTTAATTCGTTGTGTCACATCCTACATCGATGTCTCTTGGATAGTAGCCACACTTCCAGTGGAGTACATGTAGATTCTGATACTGCTGCTAGAATCCGTCAGCAGCGGGTCGCAGAAATGACAAAAATGGTCGATATTGAATTGCCCAAGTGGGAGTAGTGATTACTTTGTTGACGAGTACTTTACGGTAACTGCAGTTATCATGAGGTATTTTTTTATTCGAAATTATCGATGTTTCCTGCAGCCTCAGTATCCATCTAAAGCGCTTTTGGGAATTAGAGATTTTCTGGAAACTGAAGAACGATCCATTGAGGGTAATACGCAAGACACATCGTATTTCGTGGCCTCTTTGGTGGGGTATGTGAGCAGCGTTGTTCAGAGGCATTCCGTCCCACATATGGCGTATACGGGAAGTACTGTCACTAGGTTTTTCGAGCAACTGATGAATTAATGACCACATTTCTCGAGTTTTGCTACGTTATGGCTGAAATCGATTTGCGAATTTGAGCCGGTTAACGACCACTTGTTTGTTCTTCGATCGTTAATGCTTAGAGGCGAACTCAAAAACTTAAACGTCCAGTAGTAAGGTTAAAGTCAGTATTGTCGGTGGCAAAAAGATATTAGAGTCTTTAAGATACTAGAGTTTGATGTATTTAAGCAAATCGAACAAGGAAGTGCACAAGAAAATGAGAGACAGTTGTTGACAAAGCGAGCACTCCTCATCATCGATCTTGCACAAAGGATTCTCAAGCAGTCCTCAATTGAGGAAATATCGATACGTGAATGTGCAATCGCAATGAGAGCATATCTCTTTCTTCATGCCGTGGAAGATGTTCACAAGAACGGTTCCATTTCACATCCGATTCACTTTTTTCAGTATTTTGCAAATAACCTTCCATTGTCGCTTATAAAGTGAAGCGACCTTTCCCGAAGAATTATTAATATTAGCAGTGGCAAAGCCTAATACATTCTATCAGCGGACTCGCTGTTAGTTTGATAGCTTATGTCTTGATGATCGAAATCATTTGGTTAAGAGCGATCTCGTTTCCGACTTCATATTCTTCTTGCAGGTAATCAAATTTATTTCACTGCGAAGTATATTTGAGATATGGGAAGTGATATCTGAGATGGGAATCGAATGCCATAGGGCAGGATATTTCTTTCTTTAACTTTTCACATCACCAACTAGCTCTTATTTAGCTGAATCACATCATTTCAGTTTATTATTTAGGAGCCGCGATTGATGCCTCTATTTCTTTCTTTTTTGTTGTGTTAACTGTTAAGACTTATTGAGCTATGAAATGCCTGATAGTTACCAATTTTTGTGAGAATTTCGAGAGTATTCCAAATGGTGCTATATCTGTAGATTTCACTTCACGATAGCTCACAAATCTCCAAGTCAGGTCCCACGCTGCCTTCTTAGCTTGTGTGGTTTGTGAATTGCTGCTTCAGTTTTTGTTTATCTTTTTATCGTCCCGGTGGTTCGATCTACTTTTAAAGAGATTCGTTTGAACAATGGCGTGCACTGGTTGGCTTGCTGATCGATTGGCTTTCGATCACCGCACAAATGGCAACTGTGGCCAGTAGTGATGTGAATATATGGATTCTGAGATTTTCCTCATTGTATCGTTAATTTGAGATGATTACTGGAAACCCAAATACTATTTTTCAGATACAAAAACGACTCCAGGCTTTTCCGACAGCTTAAATATATTGAAGCAGACGTTGAAGCCAATGATTCCATACCTGAAGGCATTCCACAAGAAAACCTCGACGAGTTTCTTCAAGGACTACTATGTAATGATTTTGTCTCCGTCTTTTAAATATACATGTGAAGAAAATATTCGCCGATCTACCGGTCTTTTGCGGAGCTTTTTTCATATTATTCTTATTCGTTTGGAAAATTTTTCCCTTAAATCTATTTTTTATTTCGATATTTCTTCTCGTCGTAAGTATTGAGTGGTTTTCTCCTAATTAAAATGTTTCGTCGAAGGTTTCAGTTGTTTTTAGCAGAGGACTGAAGTGTTACAGAAATATTTCAGAAATTGCTGAATAAAACTTCTTAGAGCTTTAGGAGAGAAGTGCTTTCAATGGCATTAATGTGGGTGGAATTAGTGTAGCATAATTGTCACGTATATTAATGCAAATATTGACTGCGAATTGATGGAGCGTTCAGAAATTACCGAAATCGTGAAGAGAAATTTTGTTCTTACTTAGTGACAGAAATTGTCACTTTTGATACGAAACACCGTTTTTAAGGAGTCGTTTTTCATCCTATGGCTATATAAAAGCGGACTCTCTGTCCGCAGAAGTCATTGTCTCGTGGCTTTTTTTTGAATAAGAGGGCGTGTATATGTGTGCGAGAGGGAGGGGGAGGGGGAAAGAAGCACGGGGATGAATTTGAGGTTTTGTTTGATTTTAGGAAAAGTTGGTTCCTGGTGATGACGATTTATACGGCTATGTGCTATCAAAATTAGTCGACATATCCCGCGATACCGCAAAAGCGGCATGTCATGTGAGTTGTTTTGATCGTCAGTTGTGTGCTGCGCTAAGTCGAATTAAATTGGCGGATATGTTGGCAAATCCGCTATTTCCCCTCCTCACTCTAAATATGAGCCTTTGCTCTCGTTTTCATTTTGGATGCTTGTACTGCAATTACGAAATGTGTGTTACCTGAGATAACATGTTGGGAAAAGGAGAGTAAAGTGTTTGCTTCGTCTGAAGTGTTGCTTCCATCGGACATAGTCACCGTATTAAAAGCGCTGATGTTGCATTTGGTGTGTTTTTGATCTCTTCCCTCCATAGGGCCATAATTCGTCTATGGGTAATGTGTGGGACCTTCGGTGTCTTCGCCCTTGAAGTTCGTCATTTCTTCTTCTGCTTTCACGCACTTCAGACGATGACGGAGTCGTCACAGGAGAGAAACCTCCAGCCGTTATTGCTGAAGGAACGCACGAGGGAAGGAGATTTCAAATATATGGACACAGGGCTGAGCTCGCCCCACCTTCGGAAGCTCGAGGGTCTTCATTTACGCCCTTATCTAGTTTGTGCTCTGTGTTGTCCTTTGCAGCATAGGGGGAAGAAGTGGCTTAATATGAGCGGTGGTAATATCTTTGCGTCTTGTTGCGTCCCCTGTCTCTTCCGCCTTCGAAATGGGAGAGGATTTAGAGAGTAGTGTATGTCTACAGCATATAACTATAAAAGTTGTTGAAGACCTTTGTTTCTGCTACATTCAGGGTATTTTCTTCATCACACTTCTAGTTGTTCTCGTGAAAAATTTTTATGGTTGAATCACTCGCTTTTATCAGATTATGAGCTTACTTGAATTGCTTTTTTATATTGGCCAGTTTCATTTTATTTCAGTGAAAGTACGTGCTGAAGTTGTGAGGTGAGAAATTGCCATTTGGCCGATAAAGTGGTCAGTGCTCAGTTGAATTATAAACATGGGAAAGGCCTTCGATGTCGGTGAAGTTGTACCATTTTTTAGAGTGCCGTCGAACTGCATCTCGAAACAGCTCAACAGTGGAAAGATTTTTATCGGTCGTTGCTGTTTAGTCACAATAGCGGCATCTACGAATCACTGGCAACCGTCCTAAAAGCATTGGTGGGCGCGATTGAGGCGCAACTTTTTTGAGTCAGCCGTCGACTCGCGACTACAATCTTCCAAAAAAACCACTATGATGTAATTGCTCTTTCATTTCTTGTTTCTTTTTGGCTGTATTCACTTTGTTGGTCTCGTGATACTTCGGCTTCTCGGTTCGTTTCTACATGGATCGGTAACATTAACGGGCAGTGATTGGTCGTCGAAATGTCGATCCATAAGTAACAAGTAAATTGAGCATGCTTCTTTTAGCATATGTTGAATAACCCATGGAGATATGGATGTATAGAAAGTGGGAAAATTAAAGTTAAAGGGAGAAAAAATTTGCCGCTTGGAGGATGGGAGAGAGACGGCAAGGGTGCTGAATTTACGAACTTCTCTCTGAGAAAAAAATCGCGGAATAGGAACGTTCATTATGGAGTAGGAACTGACTTGAACGAAGGAGTTTCGTGAATTCAGCACCTTGGGTTGTAGATGTGGAGGAAGCTGAAGTCGGCCTGGATGGGAAAGAATGACGGTTGTGGCCTAGTGATCCCATCAAACAAGGTTCCGGCCGTTGATGTAGATTCGATCCATTGTTTCCTCAATTTTCGTTCTGTTCAGTCGTTGTTCTGTTCAGCTGAAAGTATGCGCCCGAACATTACTCGATGAATGCCTGACCGAAGAGGGTAAAAGGAGAGGGCAGGATGGGAAGGAACCCGATGGGCGTTTTTTGTTGTTTATCCGAACTTCGAATTTTGGTGAATTTGCGGAGTTTGTGTTCGTGCAGCCATAAAATGTTGCTCCAATGTTGTGTTAATAAGTTGCTGTGAAAAGCACCTTCGAGTTGCCGAGAGATGGATGATACAACAAAATTTCTATGATCCTCTTACATTACTATTTCTTAAATCCGTGCTTCACTGTAGTGATATTTATTGCGTGCTTGGAACTGTTGATCTTTCATTTTGTTATTCGCGGGTATCATTATGTCGTTTATTGACATCAACATTACTTGTTGTATTCGTTAATCAATGTTAATAAATCATCCTCCTTGGAATTTGTTGTAGACGTTGAGGAGTATAGAAACCGCCTCGTTTTTTCAATTCATATAGTGAAGTAATAAAATGAAGCTGAAGTTGGCGTAGTGATCGGTGATGTGAGATTCACAATTATTAGCTGAAGGGAAGTAGGACTGAAGGGGGAGGAAAGCGAACATGACATCGTAGTTGGGTGAAGGAAAGTACTTTTGAGTGTCGCCTTAGAGGAGTGCTCGGCTTTCGAAACAAAGTAGTTGAGGAAGGTATGTCAGTGTGTGGCGTTCAATATGACTTCAGTGCAGACTCATGCTCCAACCTAGAGTGCAGCTGAGGATGGTATCCGTTGAACTGTAAGGTGATTTTTGCTCACTGTGCAATGAGTTATGGACGAAGCGTTGGGATGGTGGCATTTATTGAAGTATTGGGAGTGCGCGGAGAACGCGAAGTCGAAGGGGTGGGTGCCGGAGAACGCGAACTTGAAGGGATGGGTGCTGTACATGAAACAGGGGATATGAGGTGGTGTTTTACGTTTCGGTGCAGCGCCCATAATATATAAAGAACATTCAAAAGCCGTTGACATATTTGCATAATTGAGAGCACTGTGGGGTATGAAGTGAGCGTCATCTTGGCCGGAATTCTGAGGCTCATTGTTGCTAGGCTCTGATAGCGAACGGTAGGTTTTTCAGTGATCTTATGTGTGCGCATTGATTCGACTGCTGTTGTTGGATGCTTGCTAGTGCACATTAGTAGAGTGCGATCACTGGATGCTATCAAAAAGTGGGTTCCATTGATTCGCTCAAATATCGTCCCCTTTAACTTGTTATTCCCTCATTTAATGCGGTTATTTTGCAACTAGCTGCGCTTATCATCTTCAATTTCCTCGATTGCGTTTCCTAATTTCCTGAGCAATAGATCAGTGGACTAGTGGAATTGTTGATATAAATGTAACTCAGAGGCGGACAAGGAATGAACAACGTCGACCTCGACTACAGGCTGGCGAATAGATTGTGGTGGTAGGGAATTGTGAGTGATGCCGCGTTTATGTAAACTAAAAGATAAAAGCACGCTAAGGTGTGGCTTAGAAAATTAATCACAGCTAGGTAAGAGCCGCATCAACACTATTCCAAAATGTCAGTCCTGGGATCGTAATTCGGATGCGTCGCTCTTTCAGCATCCATGTGAGAAATTTTTCATCCTTCGGATGTTTCGAGCGCAACTTCTATTCACTGCTTCGCGCAGCACAAGCGTTTTCACATCTACCAGGCCATTGGTGTTGTGAGGCAAATGAGGCACCTATCGTTTTCACTCCTCACCAATATTGTCGAATGAGCTCCTCTTTCTTAAATGCGTTCATTCTGTACATATTACTTAGCAGTAGCCACTGTATTAATTGTAGATTGTAGAGGAAATATTCCCATAATTCTTAAGCGCTCCATTCACCATATGGAACGACGTTGCTGACACAGATCTACTCTTAGTTCACATTCCTGTTTTACTCTTCAAGTACACAAAGGTTGGCTGTTTGCTCGAAAACTATCTTTGTGGATTTAGGCCCTTCGTCAAATTTGTTTCCATTTCATTTTTTACACCGTTGAAGAGGTTGTGGCCCTCTCGTAGGTCGGTTGGATTTAACTTATCCACGTCGCTTGCTTATTTCGGTTTAAAGAGTGGTCTTTCGCTTTATTCTACAAAAATCTCATAGAAGACTTTATTTCCGCTCGAGTGTTTTATTAGACGTTATAAGTGATCGAGTAATGTCTATCATAGTCATAGAAGAGGTTAAAGTTGGTGTCAGTAGAGTTGAGAAACGTTTTCTCTGGCTTCACAAATCTTAAGACAGCATAAATTCTCATTCGACACTTCGAAGGCGTGGAAACCATAGAGTGTTTCGGCGAACATATGAAGCGAACGGAAGTGTGCTCCTTACTGCCGTAGAGCAGCAATTTCCGCTCAGTCTTTAGGTATGAAGATATAAATATAAAATTAGGTAAGCCCTCTATCTATCGAAACTTCATAGACATATTCGATTATTTGCTGCGAAATGTATCCAAAATCACCTACTTCTTAATGCATATTTGCTATATTGCTTTCTTCTCTATCCTTTATTCCACTATCGATAATGCAGTAATAGAGCGATGAAATATGTCTTTGCATTAGTAAAGTGGTTAATTTTATTGAATCTCAAATCTAACGGAGCGCACATAGCGTTGTGCTTTGAGGAGACGGGACTATTCTTTGAGGTTCTCGTGCAGTAAGCAACGTTTTTAACGGCGCAAATGGGATTTTTTTCAGGTAAGTCGAGTCGTGCGACGATTCGTACGATGAACGTTGTTTCATCGGAGCATCGCATTGAGATTCCTCGCTACCGTGAGACTTATTCGCCCGTGTCGCATGCTAAGGTTCACACCACTGACGAACTTGAGGTATTCACTTGTTACTAGATATAGAGGCAATTGCAATCAGGCGAGAATTGTATAAACTCTCTTAGTTCTAAGCTTCTAAACGGGATCCAGTCATTCCGTGAGTCTAAGGGAGAGAGATGGGGTACGGAAGAGAAGGGGAGTATATGGATCTGCATGTTAGTATACACTCGACAGTGGGCGAGTTCGCGCATCATTAACAAGCCTGACGACGTGAAATACAAAAAGCGAATCAAATATAACGTAAGTGAGCAAGCTGCTTGAACATTTAGGAAATCACAGTCGGCATTTATTGTATAGATGGGAGGTTGAATCACATATAGGTTGAATCACATGCCATCATCCTCAAGTTCCCAAAGAAGTTTAGCAGTTATTTCTGTGTGAGCGGAATTTAAATGGTCCCATTTTCAAGATCGTTGAACTGTGGGATTTCATGATGAGCACGTTTGACTGGGAAGAAGCCAAAAATTCGATGCTGCTGAAAAATCTTTCTGAGAAAGTCTGAATGATTTTCCTCCAAAACTTCCGAAAGTGATAATTTTTCTCAATTACGGCTCATAGCATTAGAAATGGCAATGACAGCGGATTATGTATCGAGTGAATTCGATATCAACGAGTTTTTACGGCGAACTTCGAATACCGACCATCGGAACGGTCGATCAGACTTGAGCAAGTCACCGAACATGTGAACGAGTAGTGTTCGTTGATGGTGCCGATGCGATAAATTTGTTCACGTTTTAAATGAACTACAAAAATGTCCGAGTGAAATATGGTTGCAAAAATAAGCCAACAATGAGATATGCTTAATAATATTTCTTGTCGAAGCCGGTCCTTTTACAAAGCACCAGTCAAAGTTTCCTCTTCGGATAACGCCTCATCGGGTAACAATGCAGTTGACTTAAAGAAGCTTCATGATGTGTCTTTAAGCGCCAAGAAAGTGTATGGATGAAGGGGCCGTAGGGGAGATTGAGATGGGAAGGTGTGATGTATTCTGATTTTCCATCCTCGAACAGACATATATGTTTATACGCAGAACAATGACGGTATTATAGCTGACTCTTTACAGAGCTTAGAGGAGTGCGCAGAATCCAGTTTCTTTCAAGTGCAGCTTCGTGAGGACGGCTACTTTTGCAAGAAAAGTATTATCAAGCGTCTCGGGGTTGCCTCTGAGTTACTTGCAGGACTACTTGTCGACACATACCAGGGAAATATGAATATGTAAGGGTCACAAGCAGCGTGTATGCAGTACCAGTTCTCTATTCACTTTCACTTGTTATCAACCGGTCGACGCTTGAGCAAACGAAGTTGATTTTGTGATCGGGAGATCCCCATCATTCAGCCTTTTCCCCATCATCTCTCAGTGCAGGTTTTCAGCGATGCTTCTGATAAGTCGGCGTGAGTGTAGTAGCAGAGCTCATGTGTTATGGCTTCATAATTTTTCGGCATTGTAAAACTAGGTTTATTCTAGAATGACGAATTCAAACTTCAGTATGCTTAGAGCATGATTTGTAGAGTGAGGTGCTCGAACTTTTGGACAGTCTAGCTACAGCGTTATCTTGTGCGTGCAATCTCAGTTCGCCGGAGGTTATCGAAAAATATCGGTTCATGGAGCAATTCAGGTGGCGCATTAAAAGCACTATTGCTTCATTAAAGGAGCTTATTCGTGGTATACAAGACCAGTTCAGCGACGTCGTGTTTGGGTTTGTTTTCGCAACAAAATGCTTTCGAGACTGTATCCAGTCCTGAGCCAACACGACTGAGTCTTCCACCTAAACTAAACATAGTGGGGAAATTATTGAAAGCTCGGATCCTTGTGGGAATGAGGAGAAAAAAGTAAAATAGATAACAGATACCGTGCATTTCGTGTGAATCACGATAAATTATACATCTTCGGTTTTCACGAGCCTTTATCTTTCTGTTTCGCAAGGCTCTCGTTTTGTCTTCCTTCTCGACAGCTTCTATCTTTCAATACTGAAGTTAGAGTTACACAACTTACGGGGATTTCTACATTTATTTCACATTGATTCATAGATTCGGATGCGAGTAAAAAACATTTGAAGGTGCCCGGAAACTTCTATGCAGTTTCGCAGTGGCTCGATTTTCTTCTACACTGGTAGTCAGAGAACAACGGATCGTGTTTGCGAGTTTTTTTATGGGGGGGTTGGGGCAGTTAAAATAAGGAAGCATTCTTCTGCATATTTTTGATAATATTTTCTGATCGCTTGTGGAAGTAGCTGATCAGATTGGGGACTTAGAACTCTTCCCCACAAGTTAACATTGCAGTCATAGTAATCAACACAAATAAGATCTCCGAAAATTTGGAAAAACCTGAATTAATTTCGCTAATAAAGCTTCTGGCTTCGTTTTTAAGGCTTCGTTCTGGCTTCGTTTTTAAGACGATGTCATCAAACAAGAGCATGCTCTTTGTAGTTATTTCGATATGATTCAAGGCCATTCTCGGATATCATCAGCTAGCTGTGTTCCCTGGAAGAACACAGTCTTTAAAGTATACTAAATTGAAATTAGATCACCATCCAGCATTGTGTTGATGGCATTATCTCCTGTCAGCTCGCATTGTTCGCATTGCCTGGTGTTTAACCCCTGCAGTTAGCACAGATTCTAAACTTCATTGACGTCTTTTGCCATAACCTAAAAAAATACTTTTTAGGTTTGAGTAATATGCACTTCGCTTATTACAGGTACGATTTGTTGACTGATTTATTCACACAATCGGAGCGAATTAACGCAAAAGTAGCGAGCGCAAGTACGTTAAGAGCTGCAAAAAAAGTGTCGACAGCAGCTCGCTCATGCGGCTCGTTGTCGGATGGGGCGTCGACGAGCAACGAGACCGGAAGTCGTATGCATGCTGGACGTTGCAGATATGACTACAGACCACTTGTAGATGTGGATGTTAAATATCATTCGTTGGCAGAAAGTTCAAGAACCTACTACGGAAACTCCTTCTGTGACACGAAGAGACAGCCGTCGAATATGGGTGATGCGGATATCTTCACATATTGGCCACGACAGTCGCCAGTTTCATGTCAACGACGATATGTCACGTCATCCTGGTCCAAGCTTCCCAGTACACGAATATAACATCTTTCACGTCAAAGTCCTGTGAATAGTGCATCGTATTTATAAAGTTAAAAAAGTGATGCATTTAGAGTAAAATGTGCTCTTGTCACATCTGTAGCAGCAGTACCTTGGAATGACCACTGGTTTGATGCTGGCTGATTCGGGATGGTCAGTTGGCCGTGGCATCATGTTTGACCATTGCCTCACCCGAGCCATGGTATGAAATAAGCTTGCAAGCTTTGTCAATAGCTAGTTACAACTGCTGCTATATAACCTTGAGGTTATATAGCAGGGTCACAAAGTTTTCCCTACGACATCAAGGCGGGGGAGGCTTATGTAATGCTCCTTTATCGCGTCAGGAATGAGCTTTATAATTGTAGGGTTTTCTATTTGCAACGTTTGCGTGTTCACCTTCTTTCAACTATCCGCCCTTTTCCAAAACTCAGGTTGATGGAAGGCGGTCGAACGGGAATTGTGTGCAGCACACTTTTTGTGAACGTTCGAAGTTCCCCGCAAACAACGTTATCAGTGCTTCCGAGTGGAATTTCCCTTTATTTTGCAGTTTTACGCAAAAAATATTTTCTTCACTACTGCCACATTTCCGAGTCTTTCGGCTTTGCATAAAGTTGGGGATCTTCGAATGAACAGTATTTATCGCAGTGTTTCTTTGAGTTTTGTGATCATTTCAAAGAAGAAATGATGAAGTGAAAGAGACACAACATTTCTTATCTGGAGCATTTTCAACGAAAACATCTCATTTATTTCGAAATTTCCTTACTTTAGAGACCGGAGTGAACGAGGGCAGCAACTCATCCTCCAGTCGCATATGTATAATCATTATATGTACTGGGACATTCATTATATGTGGTCTGTAAACAAAGTTATTGTTAAAGCACATCCAAGTTGCACCGAATTTCATGAAAATTATTGCAGGAACCTCTATGGATATAAAAGTAACTGCCATAGTATCCGATGGCTTTGCAGAGAAGGTGCGTCGAGAAATGACTAACGTTCACTTTATTTTCCGGACTATATCCAGCATCACCTATAAATCCCGTCTGCTCCTTTAATCTATCTCTTACCTTTGCGCTGCTGCGACTTTAAGCATTGAATGGGAGTAATGTGAATCTGAACGATTGCATGTTTGTTTCCAACTAATCTCATAGCATATGCTAGTGTAATTTTTGTCAGAGGTTATTTGCAGTAGTTGCGATTTCGTTTCGCTGCTAACGGTCGCACTGTCCCCGAGGTTACGACCTTAATCTGTCGTTATTTCCCTCAGCAGTTTCGACGACTGAAGCTTGCAAATTATCTTCTGTATCAGGTTAAATATCCCTTCACGATTCCAACCGTTCGCACCACTCAGTTTTTGAACTAAATATTCGGATGCCATAGCTGATGAATGAAGGCTTTGTTTTCAGCCGATCTGCTGGCTAACCTCTGTTCGATCGTACAGCATTCAACATAAAATGTAAAAAAAAGATCATGTTGAAGGAGTTATGCGGACATGAGAACGTTTCAGGAGCGGTGCTTTCCACATCTTTGCATGGAATTCTCGAATGGTGCGAGTGGGGAGCTTACACCTTTTTAAACCCAACAATTATCTCAATATTCGAGTTTGCATGGGGAAACTATTTGTAGATCCGCGAATGACAAGATTTTAGAAACACAGTAGACCAGGTTCCACGCTAAACCAATATGTTGAGTACATATGCAACCAGTATGTGATCTTGCCCGTTTGAGGCAATATTTCCAACTCCACCAGAAGATGTTTTTGTTCCGGTCCTTTTGTTCTCAAGAGCCCTGGTTCCGGACAAATACTCGCATAAGAACTAAGTAGAGAGTTTTTAAGGTTCATAAGCACAAACAGGTTGAACCACATCCGAAGTCGCAAGCCCTAGGGAAGCGGGGCGCCAGAAACTTCGAGGTTTCCAGAATGATAGCGCTCTTTGAAGGCATTACAAACGACGGGTTATGATTGAGACCAGCGCTGTGGGACTGAGGATCGCCGATTCAACAAATCTCAGGAGACCTCAAATCCAATCTAGTATAAAAGTTATGACAGCTACTCGTTATCTGTAAAGGCTTGACAAAGGTTCCTTGCAATGTGATGCCAAACCCTAGAAGGTCAGTTTTTTACCACTGCAACATTGTTGGATACTTTCTTCGATCGACTTCATATATTATTGGTTCAGACGAATAAGATCGCATGAGAACACCTCATTTATTGCGGGTAATGCGAAGTCAGATTTGCAGGTAGCAATCGACGGCGCTGAAGCACATAACTTTGTTGAGACATGCAGATATAACATGACCGCAAAGGACAGCGGAATGACCGCCTCTGTTCATCAATCTATCTGCTCTCCTTAATCATATTCATAAATCTTTGTGCCTTCTTATAATTACTTTACTTCATTATGACTGATACACTTGAAGAGTCATTTTTACCAATTTTACCAACTGTCAGTCATTATATCAAAAACAGTAATCAGCAAAAGTTAATGTGATGATTAAACGACCAATAATGCGCGTTTCTAGAGAGACGTGCAGATATTCAGCCTCTCCCGCAACCGTACGAAGGAGGAATCCGTCGGCGCAGTGTTACTGAAGTTCATCATATCGCTCATGTCGTCACTGCTATCATCATGCTGAAATTTGAAATATTCGAATTTCATGACCTGAAATTCCATTTTCAAATCCGCTTATTTCCCACTTCCATTTCTAGCATTTGGCAGATATTCATCCTTCACGATACATGTGTAGTTCTGCGTATTTGCTCGCTCGGATATTAATTTTCACGCGGCTACTTGAGAGATGCTCAGCTGGTCTTTCTCATTCCCCTTTCTTATCTTCTCTAGGCCAGATTTTGCAGTGTAACTGGCTGCTCATGATGCAGAATTGTTAGGGACGCATTTCATGCGAACTGCCTAGGCACATATTTACGCCATTCGATTGGGTGTGAAATTACCATGGAATTATACTTTTCTTCTTATTCCCATGTTTCATTATCAATTTCTTCAGAAACGGCATCTCATTTATTGAATAAAGGACAAAGAGAATACAGTCCACTCGTTACCTCGTCAGAACTCAATACCCCATAGGCTTCCTCTTAATGATGAGTTTTTTCAGCCTTAGGGTGGTAAGGTGGCTTCACTGATCAGATTTCATCGTAGCTTCGAGGGCCGCTTTCATTTGCCAGTATTTTTCCACTCATCTCTTGAAGTTGCTGATATTTTGAAAAGTTATTAGGATCATTAAGATACCTCATGGAGTGTTCGCATTTGATTCTCCTCATGTTTTCTGTAGAGTTCAATCAAGTTGCTGATCTTCTTTTGCTCATCAGCAGTCAAATTACGAACGAAACTGTTGCCAACATATAGTTTGTCCGCCTGAAACCACAGCGGTTTAATATCCAAAGCGATATTCATGTGTTCGTAAAAGTTATATGATGTTTGTTTGGTGAAGACATTAGCCGAATTTTGAGTAACTTGTTTTTATTCTTTCTGTCCTGATCCGTTATTCCCTTAACAGACGGAAGGCGTAATGATTGGTAAAACTCTACCCAGTGTGGCAAACGGTTAATTAAGGCCGAATTTGGCCAAAGCATTGGCAGTATCATTTCCTTGAAAAAATTTCAACCAGATCATAAGAGTGTGAACTGGAAATAGTTGAACTCAAGTAATTCTAAGCAGTTTGCTCCAAAAATCTTCGGCGCGGACACAAATGGCAAAATCCCAACACTCTGTCAAGGATAAACCTGAACAACACAGATACTTATATGTGACGCAATCACACTCAAGCCTTGCTTATTTGAGGGCGTTGTGTCTAATTGACGTGTGTCTAATTGAGTTATGTCCAAGATATTGTTACGGATGGCTCTCATTGCCGGTAAAGCAATGAAATAATAAGTTGAGAGTGTGCTTACTAATGCCACACAGCCGTCAAGATAAACCACCGGAACATTGCAGAACGATGGACGTTGCGGACGATACGGTGGTGAGTCCACACCACCTTTACTCACTATTTCTTCTTGCGTTTGCACAACCTGCAAAAGAGGCCGTCGATTTGGGCCGCTCACTTATGTTTCACATATTTCGCTTTATTTATATCGAATATTTTATTACATTTTCAAGACCATCAATCCTTTTGGCCGAGTATTTAGGCATCTTTTTATTTAGCAATTTGTTTCGATCGTTGTCTCCGGATTTAGCCGTGGTCCGTATTAGCTAAAGATACGGCACTAGGTGTGTATTCTAACACTGATTTGGACGTCAGGGCTCGGCAAAAATATTTTTATAGTCCGGAATGCTCTGGATTGTAACGGAAACGTGTCAGTTGGAACTCGGAACTTGAGATCTAATTACTGCTCCTATCCTTAAAGCATTCCGTTCCAGAGGTAACAGCGTTTACTTACCTGAAATTCCAAAAGTACGGGATGATCTCATGCTTTTCGAAATTAAATTTTCTTTGCTATCCACTGCAATAATGTTTGATTGACAAACTGCCACTAAAGATCAAGTAAATAAGTTACAAAATAAAATTCCGGTAATGGAAGTTATTCTTTCTTCATTAAGGAGTCGGGGAAATGTACTGTGATAATGAGACACCTTTTTTCATTAAATTCACCTCTGCTTAGAGAGAATTCTTGGTGATGAAGGTACCTCGATGTGGGCGGCATTGGTTCGAAAAGGAGAACGGTTAAAACAGCATTTGAAAAGAAACTTGCATGATACATTTCAAACTGAATGCCCGCACTACCTTCGTTAAAGTGCCTTCGCGAGCGTTTTTCGAAAATGTGCAAAATCTGATTGAGAACAATCAGTGATTTAGCCGTCGGCTTTTAATAAGGTAACCTACTGAAACGATATCAAATGACTCTGCAAAAGGGCACACGTCTTCCTCAATTCAGCAAATCCATTTCGAAACTCCTAGGAAGTCACTGTTTCGACCTAAACGGCCAAACCTTTGTGTTATATTGGATCTTTAGACATACTGAGCTTTAAATAGATGCCACTGATTAGAACGGAAACTGTTAAAGGCTTGAAGAGAGACTGCAAAATTACTTCTTCGTAATCCGCCAGCTGCCTTTGATATCCTAAGAACTCTAATTGCTGAGCCAGCGTGAGTGGGGATAATTTTTTTCCGTCAATGTAGAGATCGATTCCCTGAAATTTTGCAGTCATACATTCCGTGGAAACTTGTTTAAAAGGCTACAATCCCTCGTTAAATCAATCAAATGTATCATAAAGACAAATCTTGGTAATAATCCAAGGTTTCTATTGCTACCATTTCAGAAAGCTTCAAAGGGATGGGATTTTTTGCCAACATAAGTTCTTTATGGCGTAGATGTCTATCCGCGGTTCAGTAGATAACGAGATAATCTCAAAGAGATTGATGTGGTGAGCGGAAAAATAAATCTTGAAAAGCGTCTTCTGAATAGCATACAGAATGCCGTTTGAGAGTGGGCTTGTTTTGAGATTTCGCTCTAAAAAATTGCATAATGAAGAAAATTGAAATAGAGTAGAACCGTGACGAGACATGACCGAGGTTTACAAACGTGTTCGTCGAACGAGGAGATTTCTCGAACGAAACAAACCACGATGAATAACCTGAAAGTAAATAATTTCAATGGAATATCTGAATATTTGTAATAATGCATTACGAGTGAATGCTCAAAGACTGTATGAGAATGAGCTGATAAGTTTCTTTTCCTCACTAACTGATCGAACGCAGATTAACAACTAACACGATGAACTGCAACGAAATAAGAAAAAAACTTATTAGGTTTTCATGCTTAACGAGTAGTTTTCCATAAGCCGACATACAACAAGAAATAAAGCAACCGCGTTTTATTTTAGAATGATTACCTGCCAAGCGGAAGGCTGAAATTGTTTCATATTTAATAGGTCTTACTTCATATTTCGACTGATTAAGAGGAAAATTCCGCATTCTGTTTCTCAGTTAGTTTCGATCGCATCAATTCAAAAGCCATTAAAAAGAGGCATTGTTAACTTTTAGTATGGATTTTGTTGAGAAATTAACCGACCACAAGGGTTACCACTTCTATAATATTTCCGGCGAAATGTAAATCAGCAATAAATCGATGAATTATGATACGAATGATTCACTCGGTTTGAGATTTGAAATGAATACTGCCAGAAAGAAGCAATTTTATGGTTTAGCGAAAGTGTACTGCTCTCAGACCTTCTAAAATGGCGTCTATTACATAAATTATTTCTAATCTAGTTTATTCGTTCAAAGAAACTCTTTTACCACCTGAGGAATCGATGCATATCACGTTCGTTGCTTCTCAAATGAGAATGTACTGCAATGCCTAAAACAATATTCGTTAGCTCACATGCACACTGAGACATTAATTGAAGCGTCTTGAAACATATCTTTGCGACTAACCTGATGAGGGCAAACAAGTGAGAAACACTTCGGGGAGGTTCACAACACAGCACGTTTTTTTATACCTTCGTATGTCAGCTCAAGCTAAAAGTAATGACAGAATTTTTGATATGTTTAATGCGAAATGAATAGATACTTCAACAGCGGATCGAGAAAATTGTGACAATTAGGTGTTAGCAACTCTTGAGGGAGATGATAATAGGAAGGGGAAATAAATGATATTAGTTATGGCATAGTGTAGAGTATATCTGTCATACTTCGTAGTCATAGCCTCTGTGATCTCGCTAACTGTAGCTTCTATGGAAATATGCAAGTACACACGAATATAATGATGCTCTAAAGCGCTCCGACAGGAATTTTGCATAATCGCATAAAGTGGATTTGGTCGGCTGAGAGATTACTCAGTGGTCCACCCCGTGGGAAAACGTATTGGTGACGTTTTCTCAGGCTTTCTAGATGTTTGTGCCAGTAGTCCATAGTCTACTGCCTTCGAAAGTATATTTCTCATTCGTTAAACCATTTCCATATAGGTATAATTTATTCAAGCGCAGGCAGTAACAAGCAGCCGTGAGACCGTTTCTTCGCATCTCACTTGTGAGAAGCATCACACTTAATAACTGAATCAACAGTGGTACTCTCTGCTGGAACTCGATTCCAACACTTAAAGAGCATTTTTCGAGTGACCGCAAACGACGATGGCACGTTTGTTGATTGGACACTAAAGGATCTACTTACGGCTTATGTACCAGTCGATCTCTGCTCATTATCGAAGAGTGAAGCAACAACAGAGATATTAAAATTCCCAATTCCACGCCCCCACAGGTACAGAACAGTCACGAGTGCGACCCTTCTGCACTGACAACGACGATTCAATGGAGACGAGGGAGTCCATGGCTTTTGGCCATGAGAGTGAGATTATCCGAAGGATGTGCAGTACAAAAGGAAAGTGCACGCAGTTCGTTCCAGCTCTGCATAATGAAAAAAAGACATCGTGAGCGTTTTAATTCTTCATAAGTACTAACTATATGTCATGTGTTGTGCATGTTTTTATGACTGCTGTTGGATTATACTCGGATGGTGATCTGGTTGTATCTATAGTAAGGCGAAATGGGGATTGCTCCTGACTCCCCTTTCAAATCTCCTGTACTTCTCGCAAGTTTAAACATCATCAGCAATAAGAGAAGTGCAATAATGTTTCTAAATCTCTCTACTGTACTGCATCTCTAGGCAATATTCTAAAAATGCGATTCATCCAAAAAGCGTCACTATTACAAAGAACGACCATTACCACAATTTTTGCTCCATAGCATAGTAAATATGCGACGTACCGGCACAAACGTTTTGATATCGATGGATCGTAGCGCGTAATGTGCAGTCTCACAACCAGAGGAGCAGAAGGACGGCAGAAAGTGCTAGGCGATTGTGGCTTTTAATTGAAGGTCTTTCTAGAGAGAGAAATCTTTGCTTGAGCTTTCAAACATGACAAGTAGTGATGAGACGGAGTTCCTTCACACTATTCACCGACGCACTATTTCCATAAATGCCTAAGCATGGCAGTTGGGTTTTCATCACTTCAGTTTTTGCATCTCATTCATTTGTTCAGTTAGCTTCACAAGTTATCCACATAGAAGTAATTAAATGACTCGATTGCTCAAATTAATTCTTTCATGAATGTTTGCCTTTTTATAAACCGTTTGGCATAAAACAGAGATCCGACGTGAGCACGCTTTCGGCTAATTCGGATGTCTATAAATCCTTGAGGCTAAGATGTGATATAAGAGATCATCATCGTAGAGTGTACACCACATTAGCCACGTTTCGTGGTTCCAGCTTCACTTGAAACGGTCAGAGAGATGCAGCGAGGGGATCTTGTCAAAATGTCCTCCGCAAAAAACCCCTCCTAAAATGAGCAGATTTCACAACTGATTACTTAGCGTAACAATGATCGATGAATGAATAACGACCATTGCAAGAAGCTTTTTGATGCGAGTCGCATACAAATTATCTATTTGAAACCTAATTCGCCAACAATTTCTTGACGTTGCGGATTTAAGAGGAAACCGGATCTCTAACAAGAATTTCCACAAATACCGCTGTCATTAAGCAAATCAAATCATGAAAGTTGAATCCGGCACGAAGAGCGGAAAATATGGAAGTTAAGTGGACCAAAGCAAACAATTTAATGCGAGTAAAACCACACAGGGGAAATTGGTCATTCGAGTTAACCTTTACTTTTAGTTGCAGCGGACGTTAGTTTCTCTACTGGGTTACAACTACTGGGACCAACTCATCATTCACCATAATGTTGAGAATATTCCCTCACAGAAATTCCCAGTAGAGCAGCTGACTCAGTAACAGAACGATTCAACAGGGAATGAGTGCTACAATCGAGTGCGATAGCTTAAAATTGCAACCTACGGAACAACGCAAATCACCAACATCTTATAGCTTATGTAATTCGAACACCACTTTCGAGGTTGAAGCCTTCTAGAGCTAACAGAAATGCGCTTCCCCGTTCAGTTCATCTGATCAACTAGCTTTATACGTCATCAGCGAATGACAAGATATAGGAAATAACGCTGTTGATCCTAAATGAAGCGCACAAGTGTTTTGCAAAAGACATGCTACTACCTGACCCGATTGATATTCTCATCTTTTGTCTTGAAAGAGCGGGTTGGAAAGCACCACCTATGGTGTTTATTTTATCGCCGAGTTTCGTGTGCCTTATATCAGACGTTGAAACACAAATACCTCCAATCAGAGGTGCTTTCAGAAGTACCAATCTGTAAAAAGCAATCTTCCACAGAAAACTGACGACAGCGACTAGACCGACCAAAAGCCGCTGTCAGACATGAGGACCTGTTTTATAAGTGCTATTATTTACTAGTAGTCTATGAATGAGGTCGATAAGATGAGAAAAACGCGGTGGTAAATATCGTGGCAACTCTTCGGGTAGGACTTTCTACTCTTAAACAGCCAATTTACTGAACGATGGCTTGTCAAGACAAAATAATATATGCGCAAGTCTCGCACAGGCATGTAGCATTTCAGCCTGTCGGTGAGCGTCGGATAAAATAGAGGAAATAATGTGGGGGAATGAGTTAAGCATAAAACTCAGAGAAACAGGGCTCAAAAACTCATGAACCATGTCCCACCGTCTGGAAGTATCAAACCCTCCCCATGCGTCCCCTTCTTAAAGCCCCTGATCTTTGCCTCGAAAGCACACTGGATATGTTATGTGCTCTTTCGTAAAGTGAGTCCAGGGAACTAATGCAGTATGCTGAAATACAGTAATATCGAGGAACTGATCAATTCCTCTAACCATGGCCTACACAGTCGATAAATTTCTTTGAAAATGTCTTTTCGTCTCGCTCTCTTTTTGCACCTCTTACCCTTCTGCGTACCACCAGTAAGTCCTCTCTTAGTTTCCTCTAGAATATATGAGGTTTTCGAAACTTTCAGCATCACAAGCCCTTAATGTTAGGAACGTGGAAGAGCGGTAAGTTTAGCTCACTCTTCCCATTTCCCCTACGCGTTTCATTTCACAGGAATGGCCAAAACATCTGTAGTATTCTACTGTGCTCGTATGACCATTGCAGCACTACTGCTCTTTCAATTCGCTGCCGAAAATTGTGAGCGATCGGTGTTTAATTCCCGTCGCGCTTTATCTGAGAACTCAAACAAACATGTTTTCCCTAAAGCGACATCCGACCAGAAACCATAATCTCCTAACGCTTCCTCTCATCGCTTCATGTTGTCGTACCACATGCGGATTCGCTAGTCACTCGATCTAATCTACCTAATCCAGCAGTGCCATCGTTGAAAAACATCCAGATATAATCACGTCCACTCTTCTGTGACTGGGAAACACAATCTCTGAACATACGAACAAGATGTGTCACCAGTTTCTGTGACTCGTTAATGGCAACTTTTGATCTTGTGGATAGTACAGATGATTTAAATAGAGGAAGAGGAACGACTTTTGTTTCGGTTTTCTGAGTGCTGAGTGAAATCACCTTTCAAAGTATACAACAGAAGAGTGAGAGGCGATCATTTGCCCTCAGAGAATATGCAGTGCCTAAAGTTGAATATGTGAAAAATGAAGGGGAATGCCTCACCTCAATGTATTCTATGTTTTTGTTCCATGCGTTTCCGTTGTGGCCTGCTGCTTCAGTCATTTATACTAAGACTGCTTGCGTGCCAGTCAATCCACGCATCGAACACTTGCGCCTTCGGTTATTTCAACAACGGTTTTTTTGCGCACCTAATCGGTCGTCGGGTTTGTGGGATGCTTCAGATGGACAGTGCCTGGAGGTTTAGGCCTCGGAGGTTTATATCAGTAATAAACAAAGCGCCGTTAGCAAGAAGATTTTGAATTTTACTGAAAGCTTTAGGTAACTCATGCATATTCTCCTAAAGTCTCGAAGGACCCTATGGTCTCAGATTATTGTTTCCTAAGGAAAACCGAACGTCTAAGGAAAAGCTTCTGCCGATTCAAGCTCTCTAATTCTTTAGTTTGCCTGTCCATTTGCGCCTGTTTATTCTCCAATTTCTGTTTCGCTTCACCTGCACACTCGTTTGGTTCCCTGTTTTTTCACATCTGCTCTAACGATGTTAGTGCAAATTCTTAAAGGGAAATGCGAGGAGTTTGTTCCAAAGCGATTTTTTTCGAAAAACAGGTGAGAAGGCAAATTCCTGAGAGATTTCAGGGATTGACAGACTCAGTTAAATCGAGCCAGCTCAACGCCATTCCGCCACAGCAGGAGAATGATAATGTTGTACTCACGTGGGCTGTATGAAACGACTATGGAACGCAGTACAGCCAAATGCTGTACGATGTCTCTGTTGAACGCGGAGGTCACGCTAAACTGATAACAATAACTTTCCGACCGATAAGCCTAAAAAGCCAGCCACTGTCAATCATACCAATCAAGCGCAACTATCAGACTATCTCTGTGACACACAATTTTTGGGAGCATGTCTAGTTTATTGGGTCGAATATGGCTTCCTCTTTTTCCACTTTGGATGACCCACCTGATCGAAGATCAAGCTCAAAGTAATGGTCATTTCTGAGCATACGTTGGCAATGAAGTAGTAGCTTGGGAGCATTAATGTTGAGATACCTCCTTCGATTTCAGTCAACAACCAATTGAGTAGTCCTAAACATTCAGAAGGTTCAAAGGCTGCCTCTAAGCACTCCGGCCACTTCCGAAAGAACGGGCAAATTGGGTTTATTTGCAGTGTAGAAGTTGACTATTATGTCGGTCGACCAGGATGCTGTTGCTATTTTGCGGGCCGACAGGAACAGTGTTCAATTTTCCCGAAATGGGAAAAATATATGGAATAAATCGTTGCTTTCATATAGTGGCAAAAAGAGTGAACAAACTGCGTGTTGAAATCTTCGCCTTACTTATTCCCTTTCTGCCTCCAATTTAAAGGACGCGAACGTGCCTTTCGTTGCTGTATGAACTCATCACGATCGGTTTCCTTGTTATCTCTCCAATTGCGTAATGGCCGTAATAAACTACTTCATCATGGAAAAATGAACACAGCACTCAGCAATCACCTCTACTGTTTATTACACATTTCCCGAGGATTCCATCCAGGATAGGATAAAACTGATTGGAAAAGTCAAGCTCCACTGAGGAGAAAGAAAGGTTTCTTATTACCACGAGATCTGCGAAGTCGTGTAGGCTTACCATCGAAGCTATCACTTCTGAGCTGCGTGTAGATTTTGTATGCACATATCCAGTTTCGTAGACCAGATGAAAAATTACAAATTGTTGGTCACTTGTTGGTGCATTGAGTTCACTACATAAAAAACCGAACTTGCACAGTAAATTCAGCAAGAAACCTCCGCAATTACATGTTCCATAGTCACTCATTATGACAGTTGACGCTGAAAAAGAACTGTGTGAGCGTCCGTTGTGCCATCGTAGTGCACAAGAGGAAGGCTGCCTCTTCTGAAAGCTTCGTCATTTCGTTCCCAATATTTTTGCAAGAGTTCCATCTATCTCATTTCATTTACTGCGAAGCAGTTTTACTTTTATTCTCATTTTGAGATCCTTAAGTAGGGAAAAGTACAAAAAGGTTAATGGATAAGAATATATCGGCAAAACGAACAGTAAAAACAACAACAGTAGAAAGGTGTGATGATCGCAGAGTATTTCCAGCAAACAGACCAGGGTCCAGTGTGAATTATCAGCTGTAATCTGACGACCATAAACAAATCGTAATGACGTTACTCCTTTATTTTTCACGTCATTTGACTTGGTTAACTGTACTTGAAGATGAGTGATGCATTTTTTTCTCATTTCTTTAAACTTTACTTTGATTCAAAGATATTTAGGAGGGAAGCGATAACAGCGATAAACAGAGTAAGGCGGGCAGCATTGATAAGACCGAGTCGACGCGATTATCAGCGTCAAGAAGTGCTGAGACGAAGCGATCTCCTTCAGAGGAAAATCTGGCAGAGAGTGTCAAAGAATGTGAGCGTTCACTTCGAAAGAGAAAATCCATAGAGAGTGTCGTTCAGCGGAAACGACCGCATTCAAGAAGACACTCGGTAGTAAAAGCTATGGAACAGGAACTGCCACTCTCAAAGAATGAGAGAAAACGACAGCTCTCGAAACTAAAATCACTAGAGGGATTGAGGGACGGAGAAATGGGCTACCTGGAAAGAAGTCTGTGGAACGACTGCTGGGAAGAGGACGGTATTCAGTGAAAAGAACGCGGTAGACCAGTTGGGCAGGAAAGAGGAGAACAAGGTTTGGTTTTAAATGAGTCCTATATCTTCACCTAGAAGCCATTTCCGAAAACATCCACTCTAGATGTTACCGGTTTCATAGCATTCCTCTTAGCTAGGTAAGTCGCCGCTAGCATACTTACTGCTGTTTCCTTCAACACGTTTAGCTTACAAAGACGGCAAATGTGCAGAACTTCCAGAATGAATAAAATGATGCTCTCCACTGACTCCTGAAAAACGCAAACTCTCACAGATCAGAAGAGGTCCTCTAGATATGGGAACATTTTCTGTGTTCTGCGAATACCGCCTCTGCAAGAATCTCACTTTCATTCTGTCCGCTTACGGAACGTAAAAATCTTCGAAAAATTATGAGTTTTTTATTCAATAAATTCATGTTTAATATAAGGATTAAATAATTCGCATTTCTTTTGCTCAACAACAATGTGGAGAAAATTGAATTATTAAAATGACGAGAATTAGGAGCGATCTAAGAAAAATTTTGTGGGGATGACTATCCTCTAACATCCTCCATCGGAAACAGCGAGAACGTAGTCCTGGTGGGACTGAGGTGAGATCCATATGGGGTTTTATTAGGAAGAATCTTGCTTTCACCCTGTTCTTTTTCGCCTTTACGCAATGAATCTATAGATTCCGCTGCTCATCAAACACTTCTTGCAACCGTTTGTCTTGAACTACTCCAAGCGATTGCTATAACCCGACTTGCATCTTCTTCATGGTGTCAAAACGTTTTTACTTCAGCCTTAGTCTCGTTTCTAAAAGCAAAAGAAACCGGATTACATTACGTTTTGACGAATGGGGACTATATTCGGTAGATTACTTCTCAAATGGTGATCCGATGAAAAACAGGAGGAAACCTCCTGCACTTCGACTTTTTCAATTGGGAGCGGGAGTGAAGAGAGTTAGTCGCGCCCGGGGCATCGATCCTATAAACTCCCACAAGCTTTTAAAGATAAAAGTCGCACTTGACACAACTTTACAGATTGACATGTGAAGGCCTACTGCGCTGATCTCAGTGCGACTAACACATTGACCTTCGGACTGAGCTTATAAGCATTAGGTCAGCGGCTCACATCAACAATCGCACCAGACCGTGTGTTAAGTGCTGTTGATATGCAGGACGCTCCAATCTCATTTTGCTGATTTCCTGTATTTTAATCTTTCGATACAGCCGCTGAAATTAATATAATGAGTGACGAAATATTTAGTTCAACGTTTCGAACAAAAGAGGGAGTCCTCATATGTTTGTAACACCTAAAGATTGGCGCCCTTTATAGCTACAGAAAGCGTTCACTAACACAGGCGGCGATTTAATGGCACTAATGACGAACACTTCTATAAATGCACTTTCCTGAAGACGGTTGATGGCATTGTATATACGCGTGGTGCATGAATACAGGAAAAAGAATCCTGCAGCTTCAATCGATTCCGCTTCTTACTTGGAATCTGCAACCGTTTCTTAGATTTAGTGAACGTAACATACCGGTTCGTTCCGTACCTTTCTTTCTGGAAAGGACCTTAACACCTGAGTTCTTTTTGAAACTCATGGCTGCAACTGAGGTGCCGAGGTCATTTCGTGAAGTCATTTTAAACAGTGGAACGAACCCTAATGCTACTGTTCACCGAATGTAAAAAGAGAGCTCCATAACAAACTCCAGGAGAACACTAAAACATCAAACCGATCATTGAAATCTGTTTATTAACCAACAGATATATCTCTAACGGCGATGCCAAGATAACGTTCATTAAAAAAGGCGTTTAATACGCTGCAACCTCGATGCCCTCTAACAAAGAAAATTCTTTCTTCGCTCCCACTGCTTCATAGCGTTAACTTCGCCCGTCGTATGTTTTTACCCAACGAGAAGTTGAATTTTTATATACGATGCATTCTATTCATAGCATTCAAACAGGTCGTTTGTACACGCTGTAGAATGTTCACACTGGGCAATGCACGGTCACAAGAGTTGAATATCTGGAAAGAAGATGAGTCTCATTATAATAGCTTCTTAGTTTTTTATCTCCATTCATATAATCTCCCTTTCACCCAAAATGCATTTGGTGATTTCTTAGTCATCCAGATGCAGGCAGTTTCACAATTTCAGTCCTTTAATTTGAACTGCTTCAGTCTAACGGAAAATATGAGCTTGAAATAGATGACAACCCTACCAACTCCAAAAACTGCATATGGTGTATTCGGTCACCTTGCAACGCACTTACGGGAACGGTTCCTAGCTGCTCCACCTACTCATGGTGAGATGAACGCTCAACAAATCAACCTGTTCCACCCGTCGACTACGTTCGATCGCTTCACATTCTTCAACAGGTAATGTCAAATCCTCGAGCAACAACGAACGTCACTACCCTACTGATGAGGTTTTCTGAGTATAGGCCATAGAATCTTCCCTATGGATGGAATGGGAGATCCTTCTTTTGTTTCATGTTGCATAAGTTCAGTGCGTGATCAAATGCTCGACTTACTAGCAAAGTTTGGTTACTTGATCGTCGGATATTGCAAGGGAGTTGCGGGAATCGTTTCCGATATATTGTGCGGTAAAAGTGTACAAGAATGAAGAAGACTAAAGTTCTGTGCGGTAAAAGTGTACAAGAATGAAGAAGACTAAAGTTCTAGGCGTAGGTGTTTCGGATGCCAAATAATTCATAATGAACTTCTTTAGATGGTCCCTACGACAATTTGTTCCCGAAGGGTGAGTCAGGAGTGAACAGACGTGACTCGCCATCATTGCAAGAGGAGAAGGTCACCAAGAAAAGCAAATGTGGAAAAAGAAAATAATCTCTGCGTATATGAAAAAACCCTTCCAAAATGACCCTAATTCGAGCTCAAAATAAAGAGATTGAACAACTTACTGGGTTTGCATGGAAATGCAGTGTAATGGAAGCGAGCATAGCGCTGATGCCCGAACTGAAGCAGCAAACTTACACTCATCGTAACTGCTTGGAAGTGAGCAAATCTTCGCGATTTACTCCTACTTCTGGAGTGAAAAAATTGCTTGCAGGGTTTCCATTTGTATAGGTTGGGCGCGCTCAGTTTTCATTTGGTATAAACGAAGGTTATGCACAACGGAAGTGCTTCTTTAAGGCAGAAGGAGCATAAAACGGCAGAATTCAGTATTTCAATTAAAAATAACGAATACCTGTGGGAGAAGCAGTAAAGTATCGTTTTATTTCATGTTAAGAGATGCTGTTGCCCTCATGTCGTGTATTCACACAGGGGGTTCTGCCGAGTAAGCTGTTTTGAAGATGTTGGAGAGATCGGAATCGTGCCTGTTGCCCATACAACATTCATATATTCAAAGTCTACGTTACAGTGGTTTTGTGTGTGAAGTGTTGCAAGCAAATGAGATGGACTCAGCACCCCCACGATGTTTAGCGTCGCAAAAAGTGCAGTCGCGGCATAACCTGAAATTAATCTTTTAAGTGTTATATCCGTATACAAAACATAGATGAAGATCTGAACATTTTCATCAGTTGTAGACTTGCTGACCGCGAGATGATTCCTTTCAAAAAGGCGAGAAAGATGCGTCATTTGAGAAGTCAGGGGGAGCAGTGCGGCATTCTGTTTGGGAAGTAAAGCAAGCGTTGACAGCGAGAAATGAAATGTAAATGTTGATGTATCAGCGATATAAGAAAGAAATGGGATATGAATGTTGAGACAATGGATTTCAGATGTTGAGAATGTATCACAACATCTTTCACAAAAATTACATCAAGCTGTAAAACTGCAACATTGTAAGGTAAGGCTTAAAAATATAACAGCAGCGCGAGGCAAGCGGACAGTACTGCAACTATGATCGGTTTGTTCCGGTTTGATCCAAGTGAGCCGACCGCTTATCATCAACTTAGTACTTCTATATTTAAATTGCCGATAGGCATTAAACATGCGGAAAGGTTATAAATTGCCAACATCAAATAAAAAGTAGTTGATGTTTCCAAATATCTAACAGAAGATGTTACGTTAGCAGGTGCAAAAATTACGTTCCTTACTCATCATCTATAGAGATTTAAATGTTTTCTACGTCCACGTCCTCAAAATCAGGTGGTTCCATACGCAAGACAGTATGAGGACCATTCAGTAATAGAGGTCATACCGACCTGCAGCACCATCTCATGAGTTGGTGCTTTCGATCAGAATATACAAACACACACAGCCAACATACATCAGCACAATGTCATCATAATATGCTTGGTAACCAGGAAATGAAAAAAATAGAGTAAAAAAGGCATTAATGTGATATCGAAAAACAGAATGAACACCGAAAGAAAACGTGCACAATTACCCAAGAGCTTAGAAATTACAGTGACTCATGCTTAGCACATAGTGTTGTAAGCTTGGCGAGACAACTTGCGATTACAGAGAATGAGAGTTAGCCGTTGAAAGATGTTTGGTTCATTGATGATTGGATGTATTCCATGAAATAACATAGAAAAGGTGAGCGAATCAATCAACCGAAGTGCTATTTTTGTTCTTCGAGCTTATCGTAGAATCAGTACCAATAATGAGCAACTCTGCCCTTCAATAATGGACTCATCGCTTGTTCAGAATGAAAAAATGTTCTAACCTTCTTTTTCCTCCGAATCGATAATCTTTGCATAAATCTGTAACACCATTTGATGAGATGAGAGTTACACGTGCATATACCACCTGTATATACTCTTCCAGACTGTTCCCAACAGATACCTTGATGGAGGCAGATGGAAACAGAAAAAAACTCTAAAAAGCTCCTTTTTCAACAAGTTTGGTGAGAGATTTTATGACTAATTATTGAGAGATTTACGGTAATAATGATGCAGAGGTGAATTATGCGTCATCTACTTGTTCACATTATTGCGACATAAATAGCCGAAAATCGCACCACGGTTCATTTTCGATTTCTCTTTACTTTGCTGTGACTTAGACTTCAGTATAAGGCGTATTTTCAAACGTAATGGCGTTTCTGCTCCAATCTTCTTAGTTAACGGAATACAGTGATTATTTCCTCTAGAGGAGTCTCCTTAAGCTTGTGCCGACCTCTTGAACCTTAAAAGATATCACTAGTCCTTGTTGTGGAATACCGAATAATTATGAAGCAGGTTCAAGAAAGCGTACTTTAAAAGCAAAGAATGGTCGAGATGTGGAAGTTAATGGTTGGTGCTAAGTTCGGCAGAGAACAAGCTGGAAAAGGTTATGAGGAATCACTCACTGGGAACGACTAGACCCTTTTATTTCTTCATGGATTTTCATATTTGAAAATCGATTTGGAATACAAGTAAGGCAACTGGTGAACGAAGAATCAAGTCGGCCACCTTACCGGATGTTTGTTCCCCAAGTGCACCACTGTGCTGTTAAGAACCATTTTTATATGACCGTCTAAGAAGTGTTTATGAGGACATTACTAGGCTTACATTGGTAGCTTTAAGAGCACTATGTATCTCTCACTATTTGTGTAGCAATACTGACCTTAGTGCCACCAATAGCTCAGAGTGAAGGATCTGAGAGGATTCAAGAAAGGGAAGGGACGAAAAGGCATTGAAGAGGCGGATATAACAGAAACTGTTGATTTAAAAGCTTGCATGTTTCAAAAAAAAACTCATAAATTACTCATTAATTTTGCAGCATTCACCGCAACCAGCAACAGCAATGAATCATCCGATAAGGTAAGCACACCTTAAATCCTGTTTCTCTATCTGAATAAAAGTTAAAGCCTCTCAACTAGATGGTAGTTTGCAGATGATGAGGACGTCGCTGCATTAAATCGTCAACATAAGTGTCAAGTATTATGAGTTCCTGCTGCTTTAGCAGGTAATATTTAAACCACAAACATATGAGATATAGTGAATAAAATCATCAATAATTTCAGCACTCTTCTCTCCGCCATATTTCTACTGCAAACCATAGATGCGCTCTTATACTACGTTGCGGATGAACTTCGTGAATGCGTTGCCTCAGTAAGTTTTGTGCAAATTCAGGCCCTAACACGTCCAGTAACATAGATAACTGCAAAATAGGCGGAAGGATTTAAAAATTTAAGAGCTGTCTTCTCTAGGCAGTGAATGGAATAAGGAACGATTCCTGCGTTACCTTTTTGGTCTTAACTTCGCAACTTCCATGTATTCCTGAGACTGTGTATATTTATCTACTTGTGTTATTGATTTTCCTTTCTGTCCGATCAAGATGAGAAAGAGCACATGCTTCACGTGACCAGGTGAATAACCCTTCCACTAGATATTTAAAATCTCTCAGAAGAAATGCTTGACGCTATATGGACTTTTCCAGATGAAGGATACGTTCGTCTCAAACTTATTTCAAAACCTCAACTGTTATTAGCTTCTTGCGGCGTTTTTGTGTTAACTCACAGTTCCGACCCACCGATTAATCCTAAACAGTGTATGTGGTGGGTGGTTTGTTGTTCCCTAACGCTCCTTGAGGTGAGAAAAATCACGGCACAGGGTGATTTAAACCGCACTTCACAGCTCATTTATGAAGCTTCGACGTCTATGACTTCCAGCATTAGTCTTCGTATGCCCAGTAACAGTCAGCTACTGCACTGCAGTTATAGCACGTTTGATTACTTCACGCAGTCTACATTCGACTGTCCATTTGCATTTACATACAGCTCTCTGCCCAAATTATTAACGCTCTAAGAAGGGCTATTGCGAAGAAGAGGTCCGCAATGCGAAATAAAACCTCCTTGAAATCGAAAGCATCCCACCCTAGCGATTAGAAGTCTCATCTCTTTGGAAGAAATGGTCCTCCATTCAAACATCATATCTTGCTGAGATCATACCTTATGTGAAATTGCCTTTCGAATCAAAATTCATATTTTTCTCACCCTTTTAATTAGGCAACCGACAGGGTCAGCGTGGCCTTACTGTAATCTGAAATCTCAAAGAAGGTTTGTTTCAGGGTGACGCACTATACATCAACGGCGTTCTTCAACGTAATCTCACTGAGGAGGAAAAGGCAGCACTGGATGTGTTTATGGGCGAATATAAAAATTACACTTTTGTACGAACCCAGCTATATTATCTTTACTCATTCATTACGGGGCTAAACAACTGCACGTTTTCATTTATTCAACTTGGTGCCAGTTTCTATGCAGCTGTAAACAGGTATTTAGGAAGCACAAGCACCAACTAGTTGGACTCAGTCTGTGACACCTCACGAGCTATTGGTTAAAAACTATGGGCATAGATGACCCCGAAATATTCTTATAAATTCATATGCACTTCAGCCAGTCAGTTCAATTAAATCCTAAACAACCGCTATTAAGAAAAAAATGTAATTTTTAAATATCGGTCAGTGAGGCCCTCCATTACCTCTTCATCACTTTATCGACTGATCTTGGTAATAGTTAACCGGTGATTTAAACGCAATCATGTTTGTCCAGACCATGAGAGCAAACCCCCCTTCAAAGGCAGAAGATGCATCCACCAAACACCCTGTGAAGAAAAATACAGCGGATGAAATACTGCTTAATTTGAGTGCGTAAACGGCCTCATCAACTCTGTGTAAACATGACTTAATTATTTCAGCAATTGGAACAATACTTCCGTTCGCCAAATCGTCTGAAAGTACAGTTCCCGACTCGTCCACCTGCACCCCCATTTTGCAGCAATGTGACCGGTTATTACTTGGACGGTTGCGTGGTCATGGTAATTGCTTTATTTCGCATTAATATCGTCCCTCATGTGTTCGACAAAACAAATTCAAACAAACTGCACATTTTATTAGATAACAGTTTCTTCAGCATGGAATTCAACAAGTGAGCAATAGCGAACCTTTTTTGCATCCTGCCAACAGACCCAGCAGTCTCATGGACGAAAATGAATCACAAGAACAGGTCCAGTAACGCGATTTTACATTTTCGCACAACCAAGTCTACCGTTTTTGTCGTTTCAACAGCGACACAGAATGTAAGTCTGTTATTGCAGGATGCAGAGATTAAAGACCTCCTTGAGAATTTACAAATCTCCTTCGATTCAGTGGACCAAAAGATTCACTAGTGGCAAGGATAGATTGTCTAATGGCCCACATTCTATTTCTGAAAATTCATAATGCTATCACTATGACCTCTCGGGTTGAAGCCAACGATTAACCATCAAATGCACACGGACACTGGAATTGAAAAGATTTTTCAATAACTCAGTCTGTCATTGCAAATTCGTGAAAGCGTTTCATTTTTTCGTAGAGCCGTCAATTTTCTAGAAAACGCGCTCTTAGCCACCGACGAGTACTTTGAACATTGAATTCTACTGCCACTCTTTCCATTTGAGAATACAAAAAGGGCGCACCGTGCAAATCTTTCCTAATGAGTCTCTCCAGCAATTCAACTAACAGAAATCATTCTATTTTTCAAAAAACCCGCTCTCATACATCTAGCCGCTTACTCGTATTCGTTACAGAATATCTGCGTTAAATTAAACGAATATTCGTTTAGAGCGATCTGTACCACTGAAAAATTGAAAATACTTTGGATCCGGTTTCAGGGTAAAAGGCTCTTCATTAACAACGTCTATGTTCGTGAAATATCAGAGGAAGAGGAGAGACGACTTGACGAATTCGATAAACAGTACAGAGAATATATGAATCATGTCGAGCAGGTATTTCGATATCTAGTTCAGAGGGCTTACGTCCGAAAGAGATCCACTTGAACGTGTATTCGTTTTCCTTCCAGCCCATATTTTCCACCAGTCTACGGTTCCTTTTTCCGGTTTAAGTATCTTAATTCTACAAAGTTCTCCTCCCCAAGTTTTGAACAACTCCAGCTAGTAACAGCATCATTGACCAAAATTCCCCTCGACTCGTTTTTGAAATATTTTATTCACGCTCATGCCGCGAACAAAACAGTTCCAAACATACAGGCTAGAAAAAGTGAAGCCATCAAACCTGTGTAGGATAGTCTATAAAAAATCCCACAATGTGCTAACATAAAAAACATAATAATTACACTACGTGGAGCAACGATGGTTCGCCAAGGCAGTGTTGGTAGGAGAGAAAACGAAATATGGCTCATTGGCTCGCAGAGCGAAAAAAGTCGGTGATTAATTCCTTGTACAAGTTACAAAATCCAAGATGTAAGAATTACCTGTCCGAATTGGCGTGCCGGCCGGAAGTCATGTACAATTCATTGTGCATTGATCTCCAAATCGTCAAGGAATATAATTTTTCAGATGAACTTTAGCTCCTTCATCATTCTTCAGGCCGCCATCCTCTTTCTTCCAGAGAACCACAAAGGAATATAATCGATGATTACTGCTTTGATGGATGAATCTTCATCCATCTCCTCCTAGTTCTCTGGAGGCATTAGATACCAAAATGATTAATCCGCGCCGCTTTAAGTAACAACTATTTTTGACACATATTTTCAGGTGAACCGGCAATTTGTTAACGACGATGATAGTGCAGAGACATCAACAACAAGCTCATCAGATCCAACAATGCCATCAGTAGCACTACCTGAAGATCCACGAATCTGCATATCATTATAATACACGTTGAGCTCAAGTGTTTTCGTTCACTTTGTGATGCATTTGATTTTCGGAAAGATGTACGACAACTTGACTTCAAGTAAACTCTGCAACCCCCTCGGCTCGAATCCTCGGGAACATACGTAACTGCTCGGCCTCGAAACCTGTTGTTCGCGATAAGCTGAAAAACGAACTTGTCCAATTTGTTCACAAATTCCTTTCTGCTGTGATTACTGAAATAGATAACCAAAATAATTAAGTATGTGCAATATAACACATATTGGATAAGTTGCAGTCGAAGATTATTGCCTTTGCAATATATTTTCTTCATGTCGAGGAAAAGAAGGAATGTAGGCGACAGGTGGTTTCTCGGCGTGGACAAAGCGTAAGGCGCATAAAGGATTGATTATCAAAGTCTGAAGTGTGTGGGGCGATCGAAGCGTCAATTTGAGACGAGCAAATTAAGAAGTTGGGAAATGGCACAAGTACTAGTCAGGTTTCTCAGTTATTCAATACTGGACGCCTGGAGCATTCTCGCACACAAATACTGAAATTTCAGTACTGAAGGGAACAGAGCTGGTGGCAGGGTTTGGAAAGAGCTCATAGCAGACATTTCCAAGCTCATACGCTAGATGCTGCTTACTGATAAACTCCTAAAAACTTGGCTGTAGGAAAAATACATAAGCGGTCAACACCTCGTTTTCGTTGTAATACGTGACTGTGATCCATAAGAGCATCTACTGCAGTGAACAAAACGAGTTGAGGCTTCACGTGTAGATAACCGGAAAGGAAATACAACGATCTTCCGTTTATTAACAGAAAGAAGAAAGAGAATTGAGAGTCACGATGCGTTGCGAATAAAAATTATAAGCGGAGGGACCTGATAAAATAACAACAATATAAAAACAGCATATTGGAGGAACTGGTGATGATTTATGTGGGCTGCATCAAGTATTAAAGATACCGCATTTAGTTGAAGCCATCTTACAGGTCGCGATACTTCTATTAGATGCGACGTCACTTCTAACAGCAATAACTTAAAGCGTAAACGAACGCATGGATACTACAAGTCAATAAAACGAAAATAAATAGAGCTAGGATCGATCTTATTAAGAGATGAGTGTTAGCATATGATAATACGACTGCTAAACATTAACGCTAATAACAAACAAGAGCGAGGAATGAATAAAGGAGAATAACTTCAGCTCAATAGATCATGAGAAAAATGATAGATTGGAGACAACTCGTCGTGTATCGCTTTTACAAGTTCACCGTTTGTATCGCTCCTTCAGAAATGTTGAAGAATACAAAAATAAGCTCGTTAGAAGGTCGCTTGCTCGGGCATTCTGCTACGAGGTCGTTCAAAGGAAAGTGGCTGAGATAACTGCGTACGTGCTTGTTTACCACGATTCGGTTTTCCTTCACATTCACTCATCAGGTGCAGCACTCCGGGCATTGACTCTCAGTCAATTCTGGAAGTTACTGTCAATGATACATGACCGTCAAAAAATAATCACTGTGTTCACATACAACGGCCGCTGTTCTGAAGATCCATGAGAAATAGATGAGAAATACTATTTATGAGATGACATCCATGAGTTTATTTCGGAGCTGACAGCATTTTTAATAAACTATAGGAGACAAAAGTGTCAGCTGATATTACCGCTTCTCATTTGATATTCATTTCAGAATCACGGCTGCTCGATTTATTTCTCGATTCGTTACTTGCTATGCTATCTGCCTTCGAAGTTTCCCGACGTTCCAATTACAATGAAGGAAGATGGAGGTGTCGCAATTCGACGTTTCAACTTCAAGGACGTGTTGCATGGAAGCGTGCACTAACCCTTGAAGTGGGAGCTATTTTGTGCTGATTCTGACTACTATAAAATTTTCAGTTTAATTGTTGCTTGATGGCTTTCACATAGTGTTATCTCTAGACTGGATAAATTTATCTAGTCCATTCATAGGTCACCTGTTTGCGACCAATGTGCCATATATTATTGTTAAAAGTGAACGTGTGCTCTAACCAAGGCGCATTGCTTGTTTCTCCAGCTCGCTTGAGGCGTTCCCTCGTTAGTTGGACCAATGTTATCGAATAATGCCACAGTCTATATAGAATGTATATTCGGTTTTCTTCTCACCAACATTCTGAATATCGTAAAGATGCACGCATAAGCCAAAACTTTCACACAGTGGTGAATTCGGCATTCACCTTGGAATAATGATAAATTCATCCCTTTCTACACCCCTCCCACTCCACCCCATCCCAAACAGTTACACAGATTTTCAAGATTGTAGCTCGATCAAAGACAATTCGAACTCTTAGACATTGAGACAACACATAAGCGTTTCACTGATTCGTTAAAAGCTTACTGCTCCGCCAGTGAGGGTGCAACCGACAAGCGCACCACATCCAAATTCAGCCTAGAAGCATTCTCAATAGTCACAAAATCGTCACCAAAGTTGCAAACAATTTGTAAATACTTCCGAGAAGTGACTGATATTTTCCGGAAATAACACATCAACAGGAAGCTGCATGCACGAAATGTATGCATTTCTTACCGCGTTATCCTTTTTTCACTGAGACGGTCCTGCCTTGCAGAATTTATTCGCTGACTTTTCTATAGTGTTTTCAAAAGAGGAGACGGATTTCGTCCAGAATTCTACTTTAGAACCAATGACCGGCTGGTCATCAGTGAACGTGACTGCGGAGTCTGCGAGGAATGCCACTGATGATTGCTTATCTCACCTACCCCCGGCTTGACACCTCAGTTCTCCATAAAGCACACCGCCAGCATCATCTCTGTCACCTTCACCGCATTTTCGAACGAATTATCTGCTTCGGCAACTTTCTTTCCTTCCGAAATCGTCGCTATTACTTCTTTACTAATGAGGCCTTCTGCAGCTAATGCTCAGAATTTACGACCGACTAGTCTGATCTCTTCGATATGCAAGGTATTGGAGATTGTTGTGAATTGCAATCTCTTTGTGAAGGACAAATTATCTAATAAACAACAACCAAATTAGGCTTACCCGTGAGCATTATTGCCGATCCATCAGCCACTTTGCATTTAACAGTGGATTCATGCACTCAGTTAAGGAATACGAAGTGGTACAGATACACAGTACGACGAATATAATTAAAGAATCCAAGAATACTGATTATGTGAAGGTATCCGACATTATTTGCCGTAGCAAACTTCCGCACAAATTACATACGTATGTTGCTCGCGATTATCTACTGAAGTGGTTGGGACGTTTCTTGTGAATCGGTATTTCACGGTAAAATTAGGGGGCTCATTTTCCAGCTAACTTCATTCAATCAGCACTGTCATCCAGCGGAGTGTAAGTACTCGTCAAGTCGGAAACTTACTAAGTTTTGGAAATTAGTCATGGATGATCTAAAAATATCTTGCTTTCTCACTTCTGATAGGTTAACTTTGCTTCATTTTCTTATGTTGTTGCCTCTATCTGCGTGTTCTCATTGAATGCATAATTTACCCATGCTCTTTACTTGAATTACTTCGCGGTTTTTATGAATACATGCTTCATTGTTTTGTTTTTTTTATTGCTGTGTACATATTCCAACGCTTACGGCGGTTTCCTTTTTCCCAAAGTTCGATTAGTGATTTCCTTCCCGCTCCGAGAAATGCCACCATTGAGGTAGCATCGTCTGGAAAATTGATATGATGCCTACAGTTAAATTCGTTGATGAAGCATTATTTATGGGTTTGCTATTCACAGTGACGGACGTACACATGAGAACGTAAAGGATGTTGCAGTCACTAATAGGGAACCAATTTTACCCTGCCTTCCCAAATACCAATGCAGCTGCATTTCCGGTTTATTGTTAGAAACGTATGAGCAAGACCATTTACCATTCGAACTCATGAGGCCATTTGTAAATCGAAAAATGAGATACTTCTCGCGACCACACGAATAGTGAGTACACTTTCTGGTCTTTCATTTAGAGCACACTAAGCAAAAGAAAGGGGGCGATAAAAGTGATTAGGCTGTCGATGAAGAACAGTGAAATTGAAAGCAAGAAAAATTGGTTTGCCAGCACTTGATCTTCGAAGTTGAGATCACTGACATCAGCCATTTGGCATACAAAACCAATCATTTCATTTCGATTTTTTCAAGACAACATTTGCAAAGAAGGAGAATGCAAATTTATTGATAGCATACAGTTGTGATGGATATCTCTGAAACGCATTTGAGATGACAGAAAAAGTTCCATCGAATGTATTAGAGTTCCATACATATTCGTGGATCTTTAGGCGGAGATGCTGGAGCTACAGTTGGAGCTTTCGAGTTCGCTGATGACTTCATCTCATCGTAGTAGCCATATTCGTCCTGCGAATATGCCTCAAAATAAGTTCAAAAATTAAGTTACAAGTCGTTAGCTAGTGCGGGTGGAATGGCCATTTGGCCTCGAATGTCACGAGATGTTAGTAAGACGAGAAGATTTGCAGGAAAACGCAATAATGATTACGTGCTTTAATGATTTTAACGGCTTATTTGAAGAAGGAGGATGACAGTCAACGCATTAAAAGCCATAAGAAGACATTTGCAGCTAAGCATCATATGGAAAGGTTGTTATTTTGGGTTTGGCAATCAATGTGTAAAATAGGCTCTCGGATTTTGCGTCATTTCCAGACGGCGTTTCAAAAAGATAAGTTCTGTTTGTTGGAATTTGTGGCTTGCAGATAGAGTGAACGACCCATGTTTTTCACTCTGCAAGGAACGCGAAGCAAGAAAAGCAATGTTGCTATGAAAATGAAAAGGGAAAATCCAGAACTACGGAGTCATCCCTGAGCGACTCTGTGTAACCCACTTTAAGGGTGAATTCGATAATTTTGTTTCCTCTATCAAGTAATTTGATATTTCAGTAGTTCAAAGACGAATAAGGACGAACGTTTGACGTTAATGCAAATAACTAAATGGTAGTTCCAAACTTGGGAAAGTGATGTTTTTTAGTTAAAATGCCAAGGCCGAAAAGAGTAATCCTAGTTTGGTGGAGAGTTTGAATAGGAAAGAAAGCGAATATTCTTCTTGGTCGATCTCTTCTAGAAGAAAATCATTCAAGTTACCCATCTAATCACCTGTTCGAAATAATCCATATATTCATGGTACTGCTTCTCGAAAGCTTCAAGTCTTCGCGCTTCATCCTTCGATATGTCGCGGATGTATCGATCATTTATGAAGAGCATTTTATCCTGAATTAAACTGACCCCTTCTGATTTATTTACAATAATAGGTTTGTTAATGTCTTTTAATAACAGCATAGCTCAAATCACTTCGTGTAGAAATGTTCGGTGACGATATTCAATTGATACTTGCCTGCGTGCCCAAGCGCATTCGGAAAATGTAACAATGTTGTAAGTTAGTCAAGATGGTAAGACACTGCGCAAACCAAAATAGAACGACATGCGCTTTTTGTGGACTCGTCCCTTGAAATAACCGAAAGTAATGCATTTTCCCAAGTGATCGTTTTATAAGTTAAGAGGTTTCGTTTTCTAATCCTTCCTTGACCTCACACAGCGTGGCTGCAGGAAACTAAGTTTTTCATAACTGTGCATTGGTTCAGACTTCTCGTTTAGCCTGCTGAAATAAGCTACTGCAACTGCTACCGCGTAAAAATGGCTCTGCTACATTTTCACTGAACGCGTTCAAAACGTCAGAAATAGAAACAGAGACGTACCACGATCGTACATCCCTTCAAATAATAAACTGTTATGTTGTTGCAAAACGTGGGTGTTGTTGGAGGAATTGGAAGTAGCGTACTCGCATTTTCAGGTCTCGGCTTCTCGTTGTCGCATTTTTCCACTTGCTGGAGAGATTCAACTGTGAAAATTAGAGGCAATGGAACTTCCTCAAGAAAGGGTGTACCATTTGAGAGCAATACATTAATCTAATATCCTCGTACAGATAATCGAGCACGTAACTTTCTAGAAATTCACTACTGCTTTCAGCACATTTGAGCCTGTCTCAGTAAGGCAGTGAAAGTCTGCCGTTTCCACATTTCCGAAACTAAAATATTGGTCGAGGACCATCGAAAGCCACAAGTGATCCACCTGCAGTTATCGCTGATGAAAGCAGCGAGCTATAGAATATAAGCCGAATACTGCGAGTTCATCAAAGTTTTGAAAAAAAATGTGGACGGAAAGATTGCTAAATGCACAGACTGAGGTTGACTCCGATAGAAAAATGCCACATCCCTCAGCTTGCCATTTGAAAGAAGATCTTTGCCGTTACTCGTTTCTTTGCACAGTTAATTTGTATCCAATTAAACAATGTTTCCTTCATGCATTCTTCTCCTTGTTTCCAAGGCCGAATATGGTTGCGTGAATGAGATGAAATCTTGAGCCACGGCAATCCCACAATAATATAACGAGATCAGCTGAAATTTGTTTTCATCCCACATGAGTTGCCATTTTTGATGTATGTTTTTGAAAATGCGACCTGTCGAGTGTCTCGAGGAAGCAAAAAGACGCTTTTGAGAACTAAGTCCAGCCACTCATCATGCGAGATTCATTTGACATGCTTCTTACCGTCAGGATGTTCAATTTGTCGATGTTTGTACTTCCTAGATACGATTCCACTGATAAAAGCACTACGGTGAACAAATCAAAAAGTGGAGGGCGGTTAGCCTAATAATGAACAAAGGTAACAATGTTGATTTCATACTGCAGTGTAGTTATCGTACTCGTTCATGTAAGCGTGCACTACTTGGTTTTCTAATTGAGTTAGGTTACGTTGACGAACGCCGTTGATGTAAAGAACGCCATCCTGAAATAAACCTTTATCAGTGTTGCTAGCGTCAAACAGGAGCTATGAATGGGTTCATGTAGAAACGCGAGTCATTTATGCTTCTTGCAGTAGGAAGACCGACTGCCAGTAGAAAGGCTCTTGAATTAGGTACCATCTTAAATGAATAGATGGCCACTCCCATGGAAGTTATAAAAAACTGAGTGTGGTCTCCTTACCAAAGAAACGACCTGGTCTGACTTCGAGAATAACACCTGAGGCTTATTAATAGTGACCTGTTTGAAAGCACAACTGATGTCGGAAGTCGATAGCCATGCAAGTTGACAAAAGAAGTTTAGTGGGCTTATGTGCTCCAGATATGGCATGATGTGCTTCGAATGTACACAGTTCTAAGGAGCTTCTGAGAAGCTCTCACCCAATAGTCATCACATATACTGATTACTTCTCAAGTTCACTCTATAAGTCAGGTATGTAGTGGGCAATTAGAAAAGTCGCTAATATCGAGTAGAGATCATTCAGGCAATGAATTAAACGTTAGAAGGGATTAAACTCGTTGAACTAAATTCTCCACATGCAGACGCTGGTGAAACACAATTTTTGGTATTTGTTTTAACGAAAGGGGTTTTGGTATTTGTTTTAACCAAGTGGGAAACCTCCACCTCTCAGAGGAAGAGGGTTCCCACTTGGTTGAATCAAACCTAGTGTATCTTAATTTATTCCGGTCAAGCGCGGAAAAAAGCCGGGGACATGCCGCAGACACATGAACGCACTCAAAAAACACGGAACTTGTGAACACGCAAAGCCTTTCTTCTACTGACGGAAGAATCCCATCCACTTCGAAGCGATCGAATCGCGATTGGCAAAAGTAGAGGCACGCCAGAGAAATAGGACAGCGATGGGTCATGGTTGGCTCCACGCAGGAATTTCGCATGCAGGAATGGGGTTGACCAGAGTTCTCAGAGAATCGTGATCAAGATGTTCGGGGACACACCAAAAGGACCAAATCCGAAAACTGATAGTTCATAAGTCGCTCGGCAAAGAAAACTTAGAGGCCGACAAGCTGCAGAAGGAATCGATTGCGCTTCCGGCAGGTAAAACTACTGCAATCCCTCAATTCAGCTCTTAATTTTAAGACTCTTGGGCAGTTTTCGTTTGCACTCAGCAACTGTTTTTCACCACTGAGGGTTCATGCAATCGGCGAGCGAACCCTTCAAAGGCATTCCTAAAAAGTGGTCATTCTGCATATCGAAAGTATGCCAAACATTTCACAGTTCACGGCATTCCTTTTCTACAGAAAAATACAGAACATCGCTGCGAATGGCTGGGTGTAACAATTCCCAGTTCAGGTGCTTACACCTATCCGTCAGTATTAGCGATCTTCTATTCTGGCCTCCTGATATCTCCCACTGTACTTAGCCATAGAAAGATAATATGAAGATCATCTCAGCCCATGATCGTTTTCAATAATAAACTCTAAACCTTATTCGCAGTAAAACTTACTGAGACAACGCAGATACCAGATGACGTTGTAATATAGTATGCCAGAGCGTTTATCGTCTCCACTAGAAATATGAAGGATAGAACTGTGCTGAAATTTTCAGCGAAGTTGTTTATTATATTTCACGGCATGCAGCTTAAGTGGCTTATGTTAAAGGAACAGTAATTGATAGTATTTGACAGCTGAAGTGCATAACATCTCATAATCTCCTAAAATATGTTATTTTCTCTACTTCTTTCCACTGAATCTTTCAATTTCTTGAGCCATTATGAGGCCTCTCGTTGATGTGGTAACACTAGCTTGCGTAAAACGCTGCAGATTTGATCATTCACTCTCAATATAGAGAAAACGAGATTCCTGCTTGTAATTTATGGGATCGCTACAATCACCGATGAAGCACTGCAGCACAAGTGTTAAATAAGTCTTCAGCATTTCATCCATACTTCTGTGATACTGTAATTTCCACACCACATTTCTTCGGTACTGTTAAGTGTTCAACATAAAGCTTTGTGAATCGACGTCTGCCTTTAATAGTGAAATGAAAAAGAAGGTTTGTTATTTTCTAAACAGATCACAAAAACGCTAGTTGAAGCATAATGAGGTTCCCAACGACTCATCGTTTTCAAGATTTCATACTGCGTCGATGAAGGTCTTAGAATATTAGCGGTGGCTACAGGTCGAAGGGAGTGACGCGTAAGCAAAAACGCGAAATACGGTTCGGCCAGTACCGAAACCAACGGCAAGGTGAAGCGCGACATCACATCACAGAATATCTTCGAAGGCATCATCTTCGTTCCCTTTCGCTCACACACTTTTTCAGGAAATAAGATAATTGTGACGTGCACCTTTAAGTAGAGGTAAAACTCGCCGATTTTGTTTGATACTAGTGCTGATGATTCAATGCGGCGATGTTCTCATCATCTGCAAGCTACCATCTAGTTGAGATACTTTAACTCCAATTCAGATGAAGGAATAGGATTTCACGTATGCTTACCTTATCGGATGATTCATTGTTGTTGCTGGTTGCGGTGAATGCTGCAAAATTATTGAGTAATTTGTGAGTTTTTTTTGGAAACACGCCAGCTTTTGAATCCATATCCGCCTCTTCAATGCCTTTTCGTCCCCTCCCTTTCTAGAATCCTCTCAGATCCTTCACTCTGAGCTATTGGTGGCACTAAGGTCAGTATTGCTACACAAATAGTGAGAGATACATAGTGTCTTAAAGCTACCAATATAAGCCTAGTAATGTCCTCATAAACACTTCTTAGACGGTCACATAAAAATGGTTCTTAACAGCACAGTGGTGCACTTGAGGAACAAACATTCAGTAAGGTACCCGACTTGTTTCTTCGCTCAAATACTTGTATTTCAAATGGATCTTCAAATATGAAAATCCATGAAGAAATAAAAGGGCCTAGTCGTTCTCAGTGAGTGATTCCTCATAACCTTCTCCAGCTTGTTCTCTGCCGAACTTTGCTCCAACCATTAACTTCCACATCTCGACCATTCTTTGCTTTTAAAGTACGATTTCTTGAACCAGCTTCATAATTATTCGGTATTCCACAACAAGGACTAGTGATATCTTTTAAGGTGCAAGAGGTTGGCACAAGCTTAAGGAGACTCCTCCAGAGGAAATAATCACTGTATTCCGTTAACTAAGAAGATTGGAGCAGAAACGTCGTTACGTTTGAAAATACGCCTTATATTGAAGTCTAAGTCACAGCAAAGTAAAGAGAAATCGAAAATGAACCGTGGTGCGATTTTCGGCTATTTATGCTGCAGTAACTTGGCTAAACGTGCTACGTGCAATTTGCTTTCACATCATTATATCCCGATTAGCTATAAAATCTTTCAACGAACTCATTAAAAAATGAGAACTTTTTGTTTGCTTTCTTCTGCCTGTTCGAGCAGTGCGGTCTTTGCTCTATTTATGTTTGCACTGTGAGGTGATCATCTATGGACATTAATGCACCCATAACCATGAATATGATTTGCTGCGCTCAATTCACATGAAAACAAGCCTTGAAAAACAGGTTGTCGGGGAAAGACGGTGTCAAAATTTCGACATATTGAACTCGTGGATCAACCGATGAGTCACTGCAAAGGTGCAGTTAAATTCCTGGGTAATGGTGTTGAATGAGCTTTCAAAAAATGTTTCATTTGATTGGCTTCCTTTTTTCACTTTATGAGTTGTGAGCTTATTGAATGTGTGTTGAGTCGATTCTTCCCATGTTCAAACCATCTGCCTGACGAATCGTCTTAGAATTTGTAAATGAAAAGAGTATTACATGAATAGCAGAAACGAGAAACCTGTTTCTCTGGAAAACAGTAGTCTTATATGCATCGAATATTCCGAAAAAAAAAACCGGCGATACTGACGGCTCCAACTGAACAAGGATTCATGAATTGACAGTGGTGGGAAGCGAGGAAAAATAAAATGCACGAGTTAAACTTCCGCAGTCCTCGCACTCTCAACGATACACTCGCTCACTTGACGCCTAGCGCTTCTGCTCATCGCTCTTGTGCTGCTCATCATAGAGACGACAGCGACTGGCGCGGATCCCTGTCCAGCTACTACGCAGATTTTCCGCCATTAGTGTATTTCAGCACTGATAGCGACCTGAGAGGAAAACGATGATTCAGTGAGCAGAACATGGCTTACGAATGTTTTTGCACGTTTTCCCATCCGCGACCAACGACACCGAAAATATGAAAACCCGTTTTGAGGATTTCATAGAATTTATATATTTGCTAAAAACTGATAACGTCATGCTCGTGTTTATGTATGCGTGCCATGTCTATTTGTTTGTTTCTCCAGGACCTTTGATTTTGGCGAGTATAATATCAATCATAACTGATCCCTTGTCCAGTTTCTCTCAACAGGCCGATCATTGCAAAAATCATTGATATATAACGTGCTATGCAAATCAATTTCCTCTTGCAGTTCTTCCCGAAAACGGTTTGTTTTGGTTGTGGAATAGCTAGAGCAATGAAATTATTTGGAACAATTTTAATATGCGAGCCCAAATTATCTCAGTATGTTCGTTCGGGCAACCTACGAGCATAGTTGCAAAGGCACACAATATGCTTGTTTCGCTGGTGCATATTCCCGCTTATTGTAATGTTATTTCAAGGGTAAATCGATCACTTTGTTGGGAAAATGCATTACTTTCGGTTATTTCAAGGGACGAGTCCACAAAAAGCGCATGTCGTTCTATTTTGGTTTGCGCAGTGTCTTACCATCTTGACTAACTTACAACATTGTTACATTTTCCGAATGCGCTTGGGCACGCAGGCAAGTATCAATTGAATATCGTCACCGAACCTTTCTACACGAAGTGATTTGAGCTATGCTGTTATTAAAAGACATTAACAAACCTATTATTGTAAATAAATCAGAAAGGGTCTATTTAATTCAGGGCAAAATGCTCTTCATAAATGATCGACACATCCGCGACATATCGACATGAAGAAAATATATTGCAAAGGCAATAATCTTCGACTGCAACTTATCCAATATGTGTTATATTGCACATACTTAATTATTTTGTTTATCTATTTCGGTAATCACAGCAGAAAGGAATTTGTGAACAAATTGGACAAGTTCGTTTTTCAGCTTATAGCGAACAACAGGTTCCGAGGCCGAGCAGTTACGTGTGGTCCCGAGGATTCGAGCCGAGGGGGTTGCAGAGTTTACTTGAAGTAAAGTTGTCGTACATCTTTCTGAGAATCAAATGCATCACAAAGTGAACGAAAACACTTGAGCTCAACGTGTATTATAATGATATGCAGATTCGTGGATCTTCAGGTAGTGCTACTGATGGCATTGTTGGATCTGATGAGCTTGTTGTTGATGTCTCTGCACTATCATCGTCGTTAACAAATTGCGGGTCCACCTGAAAACATGTGTCAAAAATAGTTGTTACTTAAAGCGGCGCGGATTAATCATTTTGGTATTTAATGCCTCCAGAGAACTAGGAGGAGATGGATGAAGATTCATCCATCAAAGCAGTAATCATCGATTATATTCCTTTATGGTTCTCTGGAAGAAAGAGGATGGCGGCCTGAAGAATGATGAAGGAGCTAAAGTTCATCTGAAAAATTATATTCTTTGACGATTTTGAGATCAATGCACAATGAATTGTACATGACTTCCGGCCGGCACGCTAATTCGGACAGGTAACTTCTACATCCTGAATTTTGTGACTTGCACAAGGAATTAATGACCAACTTTTTTCGCTCTGCGAGCCCAATGGTTTTCATGAAGGAAAAGGGGAACCCATGTTTCGTTTTCTCCCATAACAACACAGCCTTGGCGAACCCATGTTTCGTTTTTTCTCCTACCAAGACTGCCTTGGCGAACCATCGTAGCTTCACGTAGTGTAATTATTATGTTTTTTTATGTTAGCACATTGTGGGATTTCTTATAAACTCTCCTGCACAGGTTTCATGGCTTCATTTTTTCTAGCCGGTATGCTTGGAACTCCTTTGTTCACGGCATGAGCGTGAATAAAGTATTTCAAAAACGAGTCAATGAGAATTTCGGTCGATAAAGCTGTTACTAGCTGGAGTTGTTCGAAACTTGGGGAGGAGAACTTTGTAGAATTAAGATACTTAAACCGGAAAAAGGAACCGTAGACTGGTGGAAAATATGGGCTGGAAGGAAAACGAATACACGTTCAAGTGGATCTCTTTCGGACGTAAGCCCTCTGAACTAGATATCGAAATACCTGCTCGATATGATTCATATATTCTCTGTACTGTTTATCGAATTCGTCAAGTCGTCTCTCCTCTTCCTCTGATATTTCACGAACATAGACGTTGTTAATGAAGAGCCTTTTACCCTGAAACCGGATCCAAAGTATTTTCAATTTTTCAGTGGTACAGATCGCTCTAAACGAATATTCAGTTAATTTAACGCAGATATTCTGTAACGAATACGAGTAAGCGGCTAGATGTATGAGAGCGGGTTTTTTGAAAAATAGAATGATTTCTGTTAGTTGAATTGCTGGAGAGACTCATTAGGAAAGATTTGCACGGTGCGCCCTTTTTGTATTCTCAAATGGAAAGAGTGGCAGTAGAATTCAATGTTCAAAGTACTCGTCGGTGGCTAAGAGCGCGTTTTCTAGAAAATTGACGGCTCTACGAAAAAATGAAACGCTTTCACGAATTTGCAATGACAGACTGAGTTATTGAAAAATCTTTTCAATTCCAGTGTCCATGTGCATTTGATGGTTAATCGTTGGCTTCAACCCGAGAGGTCATAGTGATAGCATTATGAATTTTCAGAAATAGAATGTGGGCCATTAGACAATCTGTCCTTGCCACTAGTGAATCTTTTGGTCCACTGAATCGAAGGAGATTTGTAAATTCTCAAGGAGGTCTTTAATCTCTGCATCCTGCAATAACAGACTTACATTCTGTGTCGCTGTTGAAACGACAAAAACGGTAGACTTGGTTGTGCGAAAATGTAAAATCGCGTTACTGGACCTGTTCTTGTGATTAATTTTCGTCCATGAGACTGCTGGGTCTGTTGGCAGGGTGCAAAAAAGGTTCGCTATTGCTCACTTGTTGAATTCCATGCTGAAGAAACTCTTATCTAATAAAATGTGCAATTTGTTTGAATTTGTTTTGTCGAACACACGAGGGACGATATAAACGAGAAATAAAGCAGTTACCATGACCACGCAACCGTCTAAGTAATAACCGGTGACATTGCTGCAAAACGGGGGTGCAGGTGGACGAGTCGGGAACTGTTCTCTCAGACGGTTTGGTGAACGGAAGTATTGTTCCAATTGCTGGAATAATTAAGCCATGTTTACACAGATTTAATGAAGCCGTTCACGCACTTAATTAAGCAGTGTTTCTTCCGCTGTATTTTTCTTCACAGGGTGTTGGTGGATGCATACTTCTGCTTCTGAAGGAGGGTTTGCTCTCATGGTCTGGGCAAGCATGATTGCGTTTAAATCACCGGTTAACAATTGCCAGGATCAGTCGATAAAATGATGAAGAGGTAATGCAGGGCCTCACTGACCGATGTTTAAAAATTACGTTTTTTTCTTAATAGCGGTTGTTTAGGATTTAATTGAACTGACTGGCTGAAGTGCATATGAATTTATAAGAATATTTGGGGTCATTTACGGATCCCTCAGAAAGTCAGTAAGCCCAGAGTTTTTAACCAATGACTCGTGAGGTGTCACAGACTGAGTCCAACTGGTTGGTGCTTGTGCTTCCTAAATACCTATTTACAACTGCATAGAAACTGGCACCAAGTTGAATAAATGAAAACATGAAAGTTGTTTCGTCCAATAATGAGTAAAGATAATATAGCTGGGTTCGTACAAAAGTGTAATTTTTATATTCGCCCATAAACACATTCAGTGCTGCCTTTTCTGCATCAGTGAGGTTACGTTGAAGAACGCCGTTGATGTATAGTGCGTCACCCTGAAACAAACCTTCTGTGAGATTTCAGATTACAGTAACGCCACGCTGACCCTGTCGGTGGCCTAATTAAAAGGGTGAGAAAAATATGAACTTTGATTCGAAAGGCAATTTCACATAAGGTATGATCTCAGCAAGATATGATGTTTGAATGGAGGACCATTCCTTCCAAAGAGATGAGACTTCTAATCGCTAGGGTGGGATGCCTTCGATTTCAAGGAGGTTTTATTTCGCATTGCTTACCTCTTCTTCGCAATAGCCCTTCTTAGAGCGTTATTAATTTGGGCAGAGAGCTCTATGTAAATACAAATGGACAGTCGAATGTAGACTGCGTGAAGTAATCAAACGTGCTATAACTGCAGTGCAGTAGCTGACTGTTACTGGGCATACGAAGACTAATGCTGGAAGTCATAGACGTCGAAGCTTCATAAATGAGCTGTGAAGTGCGGTTTAAATCACCCTGTGCCGTGATTTTTCTCACCTCAAGGAGCGTTAGGGAACAACAATCCACCCACCACATACACTGTTTAGGATTAGTCGGTGGGTCGGAACTGTGAGTTAACACAAAAACGCCGCAAGAAGCTAATAACAGTTGAGGTTTTGAAATAAGTTTGAGACGAACGTATCCTTCATCTGGAAAAGTCCATATAGCGTCAAGCATTTCTTCTGAGAGATTTTAGATATCTAGTGAAAGGGTTATTCACTTGGTCACGTAAAGCATGTGCTCTTTCTCATCTTGATTGAACAGAAAACAAAATCAATAACACAAGTAAATAAATATACAGAGTCTCAGGAATACAAGGAAGTTGCAAAGTTGAGACCAAAAAGGTAACGCAGGAATCGTTTCTTATTCCATTCACTGCCTAGAGAAGAAAGCTCTTAAATTTTTAAATCCTTCCGCCTATTTGGCCGTTTTCTATGTTACTGGACGTGTTAGGGCCTGAATTTGCACAAAACTTACTGAGGCAACGCATTCACGAAGTTCATCCGCAACGTAGTATAAGAGCGCATCTATGGTTTGCAGTAGAAATATGGCGGAGAGAAGAGTGCTGAAATTATTGATGATTTTATTCACTATATCTCATATGTTTGTGGTTTAAATATTACCTGCTAAAGCAGCAGGAACTCATAATACTTGACACTTATGTTGACGATTTAATGCAGCGACGTCCTCATCATCTGCAAACTACCATCTAGTTGAGAGGCTTTAACTTTTATTCAGATAGAGAAACAGGATTTAAGGTGTGCTTACCTTATCGGATGATTCATTGCTGTTGCTGGTTGCGGTGAATGCTGCAAAATTAATGAGCAATTTATGAGTTTTTTTTTTTGAAACATGCAAGCTTTTAAATCAACAGTTTCTGTTATATCCGCCTCTTCAATGCCTTTTCGTCCTTCCCTTTCTAGAATCCTCTCAGATCCTTCGCTCTGAGCTATTGGTGGCACTAAGGTCAGTATTGCTACACAAATAGTGAGAGATACATAGTGCTCTTAAAGCTACCAATGTAAGCCTAGTAATGTCCTCATAAACACTTCTTAGACGGTCATATAAAAATGGTTCTTAACAGCACAGTGGTGCACTTGGGGAACAAACATCCGGTAAGGTGGCCGACTTGATTCTTCGTTCACCAGTTGCCTTACTTGTATTCCAAATCGATTTTCAAATATGAAAATCCATGAAGAAATAAAAGGGTCTAGTCGTTCCCAGTGAGTGATTCCTCATAACCTTTTCCAGCTTGTTCTCTGCCGAACTTAGCACCAACCATTAACTTCCACATCTCGACCATTCTTTGCTTTTAAAGTACGCTTTCTTGAACCTGCTTCATAATTATTCGGTATTCCACAACAAGGACTAGTGATATCTTTTAAGGTGCAAGAGGTTGGCACAAGCTTAAGGAGACTCCTCCAGAGGAAATAATCACTGTATTCCGTTAACTAAGAAGATTGGAGCAGAAACGTCGGTACGTTTGAAAATACGCCTTATATTGAAGTCTAAGTCACAGCAAAGTAAAGAGAAATCGGAAATGAATCGTGGTGCGATTTTCGGCTATTTATGTCGCAATAATGTGAACAAGTAGATGACGCATAATTCACCTCTGTGTCATTATTACCGTAAATCTCTCAATAATTAGTCATAAAATCTCTCACCAAACTTGTTGAAAAAGGAGCTTTTTAGAGTTTTTTTTTCTTTCCATCTGCCTCCATCAAGGTATCTGTTGGGAACAGTCTGGAAGAGTATATACAGGTGGTATATGCACGTGTAACTCTCATCTCATCAAATGGTGTTACAGATTTATGCAAAGATTATCGATTCGGAGGAAAAAGAAGGTTAGAACATTTTTTCATTCTGAACAAGCGATGAGTCCATTATTGAAGGGCAGAGTTGCTCATTATTGGTACTGATTCTACGATAAGCTCGAAGAACAAAAATAGCACTTCGGTTGATTGATTCGCTCACCTTTTCTATGTTATTTCATGGAATACATCCAATCATCAATGAACCAAACATCTTTCAACGGCTAACTCTCATTCTCTGTAATCGCAAGTTGTCTCGCCAAGCTTACAACACTATGTGCTAAGCATGAGTCACTGTAATTTCTAAGCTCTTGGGTAGTTGTGCACGTTTTCTTTCGGTGTTCATTCTGTTTTTCGATATCACATTAATGCCTTTTTTACTCTATTTTTTTCATTTCCTGGTTACCAAGCATATTATGATGACATTGTGCTGATGTATGTTGGCTGTGTGTGTTTGTATATTCTGATCGAAAGCACCAACTCATGAGATGGTGCTGCAGGTCGGTATGACCTCTATTACTGAATGGTCCTCATACTGTCTTGCGTATGGAACCACCTGATTTTGAGGACGTGGACGTAGAAAACATTTAAATCTCTATAGATGATGAGTAAGGAACGTAATTTTTGCACCTGCTAACGTAACATCTTCTGTTAGATATTTGGAAACATCAACTGCTTTTTATTTGATATTGGCGATATATAACCTTTCCGCATATTTAATGCCTATCGGCAATTTAAATATAGAAGTACTAAGTTGATGATAAGCAGTCGGCTCACTTGGATCAAACCGGAACAAACCGATCATAGTTGCAGTACTGTCCGCTTGCCTCGCGCTGCTGTTATATTTTTAAGCCTTACCTTACAATGTTGCAGTTTCACAGCTTGATGTAATTTTTGTGAAAGATGTTGTGATACATTCTCAACATCTGAAATCCATTGTCTCAACATTCATATCCCATTTCTTTCTTATATCGCTGATACATCAACATTTACATTTCATTTCTCGCTGTCAACGCTTGCCTTACTTCCCAAACAGAATGCCGCACTGCTCCCCCTGACTTCTCAAATGACGCATCTTTCTCGCCTTTTTGAAAGGAATCATCTCGCGGTCAGCAAGTCTACAACTGATGAAAATGTTCAGATCTTCATCTATGTTTTACATACGGATATAGCGCTTAAAAGACTAATTTCAGGTTATGCCGCGACTGCACTTTTGGCGACGCTGAACATCGTGGGGGTGCTGAGTCCATCTCATTTGCTTGCAACACTTCACACACAAAACCACTGTAACGTAGACTTTGAATATATGAATGTTGTATGGGCAACAGGCTCGATTCCGATCTCTCCAACATCTTCAAAACAGCTTACTCGGCAGAACCCCCTGCGTGAATGCACGACATGAGGGCAACAGCATCTCTTTACATGAAATAAAACGATGCTTTACTGCTTCTCCCAACAGGTATTCGTTATTTTTAATTGAAATACTGAATTCTGCCGTTTTATGCTCCTTCTGCCTTAAAGAAGCACTTCCGTTGTGCATAACCTTCGTTTATACCAATTGAAAACTGAGCGCGCCCAACCTATACAAATGGAAACCCTGCAAGCAATTTTTTCACTCCAGAAGTAGGAGTAAATCGCGAAGATTTGCTCACTTCCAAGCAGTTACGATGAGTGTAAGTTTGCTGCTTCAGTTCGGGCATCAGCGCTATGCTCGCTTCCATTACACTGCATTTCCATGCAAACCCAGTAAGCTGTTCAATCTCTTTACTTTGAGCTCGAATTAGGGTCATTTTGGAAGGGTTTTTTCATTTACGCAGAGATTATTTTCTTCTTCCACATTTGCTTTTCTTGGTGACCTTCTCCTCTTGCAATGATGGCGAGTCACGTCTGTTCACTCCTGACTCACCCTTCGAGAACAAATTGTCGTAGGGATCATCTAAAGAAGTTCATTATGAATTATTTGGCATCCGAAACACCTACGCCTAGAACTTTAGTCTTCTTCATTCTTGTACACTTTTACCGCACAGAACTTTAGTCTTCTTCATTCTTGTACACTTTTACCGCACAATATATCGGAAACGATTCCCGCAACTCCCTTGCAATATCCGACGATCAAGTAACCAAACTTTGCTAGTAAGTCGAGCATTTGATCACGCACTGAACTTATGCAACATGAAACAAAAGAAGGATCTCCCATTCCATCCATAGGGAAGATTCTATGGCCTATACTCAGAAAACCTCATCAGTAGGGTAGTGACGTTCGTTGTTGCTCGAGGATTTGACATTACCTGTTGAAGAATGTGAAGCGATCGAACGTAGTCGACGGGTGGAACAGGTTGATTTGTTGAGCGTTCATCTCACCATGAGTAGGTGGAGCAGCTAGGAACCGTTCCCGTAAGTGCGTTGCAAGGTGACCGAATACACCATATGCAGTTTTTGGAGTTGGTAGGGTTGTCATCTATTTCAAGCTCATATTTTCCGTTAGACTGAAGCAGTTCAAATTAAAGGACTGAAATTGTGAAACTGCCTGCATCTGGATGACTAAGAAATCACCAAATGCATTTTGGGTGAAAGGGAGATTATATGAATGGAGATAAAAAACTAAGAAGCTATTATAATGAGACTCATCTTCTTTCCAGATATTCAACTCTTGTGACCGTGCATTGCCCAGTGTGAACATTCTACAGCGTGTACAAACGACCTGTTTGAATGCTATGAATAGAATGCATCGTATATAAAAATTCAACTTCTCGTTGGGTAAAAACATACGACGGGCGAAGTTAACGCTATGAAGCAGTGGGAGCGAAGAAAGAATTTTCTTTGTTAGAGGGCATCGAGGTTGCAGCGTATTAAACGCCTTTTTTAATGAACGTTATCTTGGCATCGCCGTTAGAGATATATCTGTTGGTTAATAAACAGATTTCAATGATCGGTTTGATGTTTTAGTGTTCTCCTGGAGTTTGTTATGGAGCTCTCTTTTTACATTCGGTGAACAGTAGCATTAGGGTTCGTTCCACTGTTTAAAATGACTTCACGAAATGACCTCGGCACCTCAGTTGCAGCCATGAGTTTCAAAAAGAACTCAGGTGTTAAGGTCCTTTCCTGAAAGAAAGGTACGGAACGAACCGGTATGTTACGTTCACTAAATCTAAGAAACGGTTGCAGATTCCAGGTAAGAAGCGGAATCGATTGAAGCTGCAGGATTCTTTTTCCTGTATCCATGCACCACGCGTATATACAATGCCATCAACCGTCTTCAGGAAAGTGCATTTATAGAAGTGTTCGTCATTAGTGCCATTAAATCGCCGCCTGTGTTAGTGAACGCTTTCTGTAGCTATAAAGGGCGCCCGCGTTTAGGTGTTACAAACATATGAGGACTCCCTCGTTTGTTCGAAACGTTGAACTAAATATTTCGTCACTCGTTATATTAATTTAAACCGCTGTATCGGAGGATTAAAATACAGGAAATCAGCAAAATGAGATTGGAGCGTCCTGCATAGCAACAGCACTTAACACACGGTCTGGTGCGGTTGTTGATGTGAGCCGCTGACCTAGTGCTTATAAGCTCAGTCCGAAGGTCAATGTGTTAGTCGCACTGACGTCAGCGCCGTAGGCCTTCACATGTCATTCTGTAAAGTTGTGTCAAGTGCGACTTTTATCTTTAAAAGCTTGTGGGAGTTTATAGGATCGATGCCCCGGGCGCGACTAACTCTCTTCACTCCCGCTCCCAATTGAAAAAGTCGAAGTGCAGGAGGTTTCCTCCTGTTTTTCATCGGATCACCATTTGAGAAGTAATCTACCGAATATAGTCCCCATTCGTCAAAACGTAATGTAATCCGGTTTCTTTTGCTTTTAGAAACGAGACTAAGGCTGAAGTAAAACCGTTTTGACACCATGAAGAAGATGCAAGTCGGGTTATAGCGATCGCTTGGAGTAGTTCAGGACAAACGGTTACAGGAAGTGTTTGATGAGCAGCGGAATCTATAGATTCATTGCGTAAAGGCGAAAAAGAACAGGGTGAAAGCAAGATTCTTCCTAATAAAACCCCTTATGGATCTCACCTCAATCATACCAGGACTATGTTCTCGCTGTTTCCGATGGAGGATGTTAAAGGCCAGTCATCCCCACAAAGATTTTTCTTAGATCGCTCCTAATTCTCGTCATTTTAATCCTTCAGTTTCCTCCACATTGTTATTGAGCAAAAGATATGCAAGTTGTTTATCCCACATATTAAACATCCTTGAATTTATTGAATAAAAAAACTGCATAATTTTTCGAAGATTTTTACTTTCGTAAGCGGACAGAATGAATGCGAGATTCTTGTAGAGGCGATATTCGCAGAACACAGAAAATGTTCCCAGACCTAGAGGACTTCTTCCGATCTGTGAAAGTTTGCGTTTTTCAGAAAGCAGTGGAGAGCATCATTTTATTCATTCTGGAAGTTCTGCACATTTGCCGTTTTTGAAAGCTAAACCTGTTGAAGGAAATAGCAGTAAGTATGCTAGCTGCGACTTACCTAGCTAAGAGGAATGCTATGAAACCGGTAACATCTAGAGTGAATGTTTTCGGAAATGGCCTCTAGATGAAGATATAGAACTCATTCAAGAGCAAACCTTGTTCTCCTCTTTCCTGTTCAACTGGTCTGGCCGCGTTTTTTTCACTGAATACCGTCCTCTTCCCAGCAGTCGTTCCACAGACTTCTTTCCAGGTAGCCCATTTCTCCGTCCCTCAATCCCTCTAGTGATTTTAGTTTCGAGAGCTGTCGTTTTCTCTCATTCTTTGAGGGTGGCAGTTCTTGTTCCATAGCTTTTACTACCGAGTGTCTTCTTGAATGCGGTCGTTTCCGCTGAACGACACTCTCTATGGATTTTCTCTTCGGAAGTGAACGCTCACGTTCTTTGACACTCTCTGCCAGATTTTCCTCCGAAGGAGATCGCTTCTTCTCAGCACTTCTTGACGCTGATATTCGCGTCGACTCGGTCTTATCAATGCTGTCCGCCTTACTCTGTTTATCGCTGTTATCGTTTTCCTCCGAACTATCTGTGAATCAAAACCAAGTTTAAAGAAATGAGAAAAAAATGCATCACTCTTCTTCAAGTACAGTTAACCAAGTCAGATGATGTGAAAAATAAAGGAGTAACGTCATCACGATTTGTTTATGGTAGTCAGATTATAGCTGATAATTCACACTGGACCCCCTGCTATGTTTGCTGGAAATACTCTGCGATCATCACACCTTTCTACTGTTGTTGTTTTTACTGTTCGTTTTGCCGATATATTCTTATCCATTAACCTTTTTGTACTTTTCCCTACTTAAGGATCTCAAAATGAGAATAAAAGTAAAACTGCTTCGCAGTAAATGAAATGAGATAGATGGAACTCTTGCAAAAATATTGGGAACGAAATGACGTAGCTTTCAGAAGAGGCAGCCTTCCTCTTGTGCACTACGATGGCACAACGGACGCTCACACAGTTCTTTTTCAGCGTCAACTGTCATAATGAGTGACTATGGAACATGTAATTGCGGAGGTTTCTTGCTGAATCTACTGTGCAAGTTGGGTTTTTATGTAGTGAACTCAATGCACCAACAAGTGACCAACAATTTGTAATTTTTCATCTGATCTACGAAACTGGATATGTGCATACAAAATCTACACGCAGCTCAGAAAAGATGGGAATTCGTGAGAAATCAGCGTCGAACGTCCAGCAAACAGTAATTGTCTTTGTACACAAAATTAGGCTGGACCGAATACCTTTGACCGGTCAAATTGTTGATGATTACACTGAGCAGTGATGAAGCTTTAGATGAGTAAAGTTGGCATGAAAGGTTTTTAAATTCCCATGAAGCATTTGGAGAGAAGAGGCAGGAAGGTTTTATGGAACATTCGGTAATTATTCTCTAAAATGTTCGGTTATTCGTTGGACGGCACCTATTATTCGAGCTCCCGACTTCTAAGCTCTAGTGCTCGTGGGAACATTTTGGATTTGTAGGCCTCAACCTTTGAATGCGATAGAGACAACAAGACTGAACCTCTGGAGGTTTTTACAAATTTGTTAGTTCACTGTTCAAATTTTATGCATAAAACTGATATTAAAGGAAACTGCCTCATAGTTAACTTCATAAGCAGAATAAAAGTAGTGCTGTTTTGTTCAAAAAATGTGTTTCTTCCAAGGAATTTGATTGTGAAAGAAGAGGAGGTGAGACTATCATTGGTTTCTGGCGTTGCCATTACGAGCATTTGAACGCCTCAGCTTCCTGTCCCATCCTTTCGCAATTTAGACGTGTCTCGGCTGCAAGAATATCGAAGGTGCTGAATTTTGGAAGGGATTTTTTTGTTCTCGACATTCTTTCCTAAAATCTCTGTGAAATGCTTATTATTTCATAACTACACGTCCCAATAAAGCGACCACTTGTAAGAAAAAGGCGGAAAGATTATGTATCTCAAATTTTAATAAAAAATCACTGTGAAATAGGAACAAGGGCACTTTATTATCATTGTCAGGATTCTCCAGAAGTGCCTCCGCTAAGCAGATATTCATAAAATTCTAATAATTAATTATCATCACAAATTAGAGTTCCTTTTGCAGCTTTTGGCTTATCTAAATTTAGCAACTTATGATAGAGATCAAGATAACTTAAAAGTTTATTCATGAAAGCCTGAAGAGATACACAAAATAATCTCCATTGGCTCACTTCACTGTTTGAAAAATATTTTGCTTTCGGCACATTTCGCGATTGAGATAAGTGTGCTTCTTCTATTTGTTAGAAATAGGGGAGAACAATGCGCTTTTCCATTCTTGTGGTCTTTCGAATGTTCATTTGCTCTTGAAATGTATCTATGAAACTTTCCTTAGCACAGATTAGGTGGGAAAGAGAGTACGAAAATACAAATCTTCTCTCGCTAAACGCGAAATGCACCATCGCCATTGATGGAGCCAGTGTGCAGCAAAAAAGGGCTGGCCGCCTGAGCGGCGTTTTTTTCACCGACTGAAATGTTCGTCAGGTAATCTAGAGTTGCAACAATGAAGCCTGCCATGACATTGTTAATCAATCGCCCGCAATGTACCATCAGTAATTTACCGGTTGAATAAGCCACTTTAAGGGAAATGTAAGTGTCGTAGTTTAGCAGAGCGTTTTTGAAAAAACTGTTAAGCATTGTCATCCGAATAAAGGTGCTTTGAATCATTAAAAGACCCCCAAGGAACCGCTGTATTTTATTCCCTCAACAAACCTTTTACATTGGTGTGAGTGTCATCCTGTGAAGACGCTCAATCGTTAGCAGTGAGTTATTTTCTGGTCTCATCAGCCTCGATCGGAATATTCAAATAACCTCTCAACATTCCCGCTGTCTCGTTTATTGCTAAACGCTCCAATCAAAATAGTGAAGCTCATGCAAAAAAAGAGACAAAAACGACGAGCTATTGAAATATTATTGCATGATGCTTACTCTTTATCCAAGAGTGGGCTACCAAAAGAAAATTCAGCCATTGCTTGGATTAATTAAATAACTAACACTAAATATTCATTTCTCAGTCTTTTTCCAAACGCCCATCTTCCCATGCGCAATCAATGAAAGAAGTGATATCGAGTGCGGATCACTGACCTGTTTGCACCTCCAAATTTGTCCTTTGTCGGCAACGATTACTCCAAACGAGGTGTCATAGTGACTTCTGATTCTACCATCAACAACTACAAAATAAACTAACTGCTGTAAAAAACATGGAGTTTAGAGTTGTTGTTATCTAATGGTTTATGAAAGCGCACTTTGCAGGCTTCAAATGACGGCAGTTCATGCATAACGACGAAAATGCTAATGGGCGGAACGTGTTTCGGCGATTCAATGCTTACTTCCCTCGAAATTGCATTTAGTTATTTCTCAATTTATTGAAGTTCGAACGTGGCGAATGAGAAAAAAAGAAATGAAGGAGGAGATCAGTTGCAGTTTATTTGTTTACTTTTAGAACAAGCGAAGAACAGGCAGCTCTGCCTTTGCAATTTTTATGTGATCAGAAAATCATTTGTGGCACTCATTCAAAATACTTTAATCACACATTTTCCTCTCTTTATGTGCAAATATTGGTAACGTGGAAATACCTGAACTGCGAAGAATCTTACTAATTATTTTGAATTTAGTTTCGCCAATCTCTGAGACTCTGGTGAATGGCTCTCGAGAGTCATAGCAACGAGGCGCAATTATGTAACAAACTGACAAATAATTCCCACCAATCTTTCCGGGCTGAAAAAAAATCGATTTATCAACATCTCATTTTTATGAATGCACTGACGTTCAGAAGAAAATCTAATGCCGAAAGAGTGGAGGATGGGAAAATCTCTGGAACAACCACGCGATCTGAAATGAAAGTTTAGCTTCAAAGTGCTCTCAAGAGCGAGAGATTGGTTCTCCGCGAGAGTTGGTATTTTACATTCTCGCAAATCGACTATAAAGAAAGAACGAAAATATTTTAAATCACGCTCATTGCTTTAAAGAGTTGTTGCTTAGTAGAACGACGTAACACCTCACTAAACGATCTTCAACAAGAGATTGGAAATTTGTGGTAGCAACATCGTCCGTTAGACGCAGGCAACAAAGCATTTACCACAGTTTGTCCTATTCGCGTCAGATAGGGAGCATCGAATCAGCATAGTGGATTACTTTTGACTTGGTTGTTTGAAAATTTGAGCAGCAAATGTCTGGTGTCTTTTTCTTTAAATTCCACAGTGGATTTTACCACCTATCGTCAAAAATTTCCCGGATGAGTAAATGCTGAAATTTGTTTCATTTGTTATCACCTTTGTGAGTGTCCATTACGAAAACGTTCATGAGAAAATGACAGTTCGCATGATGAGTAATATTTTAGTGCAGTCAACTGCGATCTCCTTTATCCTAATTCACTGCTTGAAGTTGTTTTGCTCACGACTTTGTTCATCCTACTGCGTGGTTTCTTATACATTAAGAGTTATATTTTCTCTTTGAAGGGCTTATTCGAAAATGAACAGCGAGCAGTTTTCTTTCCATCGATGCCGTTTTCATCACCTGTTCGTAACGACTGTTGCTCGTCTTCCTGCTCTAAGAAACGGCCAATGTTATGGTGCTAAGGCCATAAACAGCTGCATCGCCGATGATGTGTTTCCGACACACTCATAACCGTAACTTCCACTGTCAATACCCCATGGCAGTCAAACATAATTTGAGGAGCTGCGTTCAATTTTGGAAGAAGAGTTCTCCGGTGTACCCGCTACAGACGGGATCAATTTCATGCGATGTAAAATAGCCCGATATTAACTTGAGGCTGCCCATGTGACTAGACCGCGACACCTGATGAGAATTCAAGAGCAAGATTGGAGCTCTGATATATGTGAGAAGCAAGTTTCGGAAAGGTTAATGACTTCAACATCCTTCTCAGATGTCTGTATGATCAAACTGCCTCACAGCGCGATCGCTAATTTGAAAAAGTCGACGGAATTCATGAGCTTCCCTTCCTTATACCGTATAAGGGCAATTTGTCTTATAAGTGAACTAGACTACTCGCAGAATTGCCTCTCATGATAGCTTAGAATATCGTTACATCATCTATCTTTGAGTCGGATATTTTTCAGACATAGTACTTACCCGGCGATACACTATAAGTTCGCGAGTGCTTCCTGGTTTTATGAGTCCGAAAACTAGTTTAACCTGAAAATCTGCATTACTAGAATCGAAGTTCGTACCGATTTGCAATAACGCTCTCCTCATTACCAAAAGACCGATTTATCAGCTTGTTAAAAAACAGATCTAGTTTATGAATAGTTCATTATATGTGTCAGTAACAGTCAAACAATCGAGGATAAGAGGTGAAAAAAGGGGTCGTGTCGAATCTGTTCGGTTCCGTTCCGCGCTTCTAAAGTTTCTCTATCATATTTAGCGAGACTTTTGCATGGTGAATTTATGCAAACATTTGAATCTATTTATTTGCTCTTCACATAAGTAATCATCTGTGTATTGGTGGACGCATAAGAAGAGGGAGGGCAGGACTAGTGCCTGCTCAGAGTGAGGAGAACTTGGAGGATTGAACACGGAGTGCTAATTTGTATTTGACGAATTTGCGTGAAGAAAAATGTTAGAGGAATTCACATGGAGGGAAGACGGAAACAAACTCAACTAAGCAGTGGATTCCAAAAAACTTTATAGAATTTCAATGAGAGTGAACAAATAATGGGCGTCAAACCAGCAATGAAGAACCGTGTGATTGATGTGACACGAGAAAATCATGAACAGCAAATAAAAGAGCAAGGACCAAATTACAAGTGCAATGAAGAAGGGGGTCAGAAAGAGCTACGCATAACTTAAGACATGTAATTCAGTGCTTTGCCGGAAAAATTCATTAATTTTTGAAATTTCCACCTATTCAGAGCCCATTCGGTCTCCTTACCTCCAAAGCATTCCCCCGAACTTTGATAAACTGTTAATAGCGGTGTTTCCGTCATTGGAACATTTCCGAACGCGTCTCAACGATATTTCAATCTTCCAAGCTGTTTTCCCCTGTCGTTTCAATCGATTTAGAACTTTGCGATTTCAACGTTACCTTCAAGCTGTGGAATAAAGAAAGTCTGTTAATCAGGTGGGCAAGGAGGCCGTGGAACAATTAAAGCTCTGCATAGTTATCCACCGACGGATTAACAGCGGTTTGTGTTTGCGAGAGGTGTGCTGAAAACATGATAAGAATGCCATGCAAAAGGCTTGTTCTCTCTCTACAAGTAAAGTAAAACTGCAATTATAGCTGTTCCGGTTTGAGCAGATTTCATTTCTTCCGATCCTCACTTTTATGGCACACTTTGATGAGGACTGAAGGCATTCAGATGAAGTAATGTTTCCCTAGATGGCTGGCGTCTTTCTTGTCTTCGCGAAAAACTCGTGAGTCTTCGTGAGATTCCAACGTTGTTTATAGGCACTTTAGATGGGAATTATTTGCTACGAATTTTATTTTGCACACCACAGCAGGTAATTCTAATGATCTACTTTGTTATAGAAGTTGGATGCACTAATTATCACTTCATCTACCACTACTTCGCAGATAATTTTGCTGCTTACATCTTTCGAAATAATGGTAGAAGAAATGGCATGGTGCCACTACTGGCTTTTCGATGCATATATAGGTCCTCTTCGTTCCTTAATCCTCTTCGTTCCGCCTAAATGACTTCTTTTGCTTATATTTTTCTCGAGCGAAAGTCTCACAATAACATTAGAGGGATTTTTGCATCAAAAGATAGGGTAAACCTTTCTCAAACTAGAATTTGTTCAAGAATCTTCGGAACTGTCCTCACTCAATTTAAGCAGTGTTCTCTCAAGAACATATTAGTCCGTGATGACTGCACTCGGAATAATTTCATCATAGAAGGCTCACGAATATCGTTTAAAATCATCGGCAATAGAGCTCATGGCAAAACGGTAAGAGTGTATGATGTGCTGCTAAGAGCAATTCTAGCGGTGTTCTCCCAGTGATATTTCCTTTGATTCATCACTTTTAAACGCTTTGAAAAGTGACTATTTTTCTAGATGTTCCACGCAAACCTACTTTGAAAATGGAATTGAAAGCAACTGTAGCTGAGATTTACAGAGAATGTGGACAAAGAAATCTTCTGTCACCTTGCTCACCTTTGAACTTTTTTTCAATTTTTTGTTCGCTACATGGATCTTTAACTTTATTCTGCAAATTATCTTAGCCAGCAGTGGAACACAGCGGGATCTGCTGAATTCTACTCCTGTAAATGAACTGACGCGTTACTGAAAGAATGCATACGGGTGCATGGCGCACATCAGCTAGTGCTATTGTGTGAATGCAGCACTGTCATCAAGTAGCACAGACAAGATTTTTTTCTGTATTTCTCCTGCCGATAGTCATGACTATCGCACTGTTTTTGAATCTGCTATTGTAATCTGAATTGCGACGAATATTCAACAGAAATGAATTTGACAGAACAATATGAGAGGGATCAATGTGTCAGTGAAATAACGAAATCTGAACAGTCACGTTTTCCTGGATGAAGTTTATTTTGCTGTTCAATGCATTTCACTTTTATCCAGTAGTTAATCGTGCCTACGCTTCATATTGTCCTCAATCATCATAGGCGAACATTGCAGATGCACAATAAAGTTTCACGGTGTCATTCGTAATTTTGTAAAACGGAGTTGATGAACGAGCGATCATCTCGTTGAACATTCATTTCATGAGGGAAAGTGCGCATATAATTCTCTCAAATCCCACTTTATGAGGATAGAGAGCCGCTTTACCATGTTGAAATGATAGATTTTTTGTCCCAAATTTGTCCTTCATCCGTAATACCTCACTCTTCGCCGAAATATTATTTCAGCTAGTGGGTTCTGGATCTGTCAACGCATCGCACATGCATATATTGCAATTAGCTCAACGCAGTCAAATTTGCAATAAGTAATATCAGAAGCATTACATTTTATGGCGAATATCATTCTATATTTGCACTCCACTTTGAAGATATTGCTACTCCCAGTCATTTGTAACTTACCAATGAATGCTTTCATACGAATTATTGAATAACCCTAGCGGGCGCCCTCCTGAGATGGCTTTGTTTACATGGATGCCTTGCCTTGAGCATTTGCGCTGCTTGAATTTTGCGGAGGAATGATGCTTTGCATCGAGCTATCTCCGAGGCTTTTTTCTGAAAATTGTTGCAAGCCTCCAATGACTTATCTCCCTCGTGCCTTCCCTTGTTTGGATAGTTTTAATGCTGAAACTTCAGATGGAGTACCTGCGAAATCAAATCGGAACTACCTTGCTTTTTCATTGCTTGCACCCCGCAGTTTCTCTTCATATGTCGGTACCCATATACCTATCGACGGTTACCCAGTCATGAGATTGTCCTGGTATTGATAACAGTGAGAAAGAATGTGTGGTTCTTAATGGCTCGAGCGTGCCAGACTTTACGGTGCATCAAGCTGTGCATGCTGGAGCGTTTGCCGTACGTGATTTCTCATGGATTTTTCTGTTGTCTTACTGGGTTGCAAGCAGGACAAAGAGTGGACGTGAAGTTCTACGGCAAACTCCGAAAACCTGCGATAGAACTCTTGAATATACCGGAAGGTTCATGGGAACGAAGCTGTGTGTGATTCGTACCAGGTGAGTGTTTAAATTTGGACAAGCCTGGCCTGGAACCAGATGTTATCTCACAAAAGTGTGTAGCCTAAAGACGCGCCGGATTTGCTCCACCACAGTGAGCACCTTATCTTACTGTTTCCAAGGCGTCATCCTCCTTTATTACCTCTACATATTTACTCGTTATTTCGACCCCGTTCATTGCGTGAGCTGACGTTCCTCTCCATGTTGCCGCAATTTTTCAATTTGCAAGCCACTCCAATTGGAATCAAAGAAATGCTTCATATAATGCATACCAATTCACATATCACATCTCAACTTTAAAGTTTATTGATAAGATGTGGACATAGTTTGCAACTGGCGGCCTCCCTATAAGATTTGTCTCGTCTTGTGCACTTAGAGCATCGAAAAATTATGGCATTTTTGTTAAGCAGATCGATTTCAGAGTTAAAAGCAGAAGGTATTCGACTGGCCAAAGACAGCAGACGAGCTTCCTATTTTGTCTGAATTCGAAAATTTTGGATTCCTTTGGGAAATATAAGTTAGTGAATGGTAATTATCAACTCTTCTATGAGAATTTCAGTGAAAACATTTTGTAGCAACGTCCTTAATGAAGGAAGTAGAAAGTGTAACAATAAGTGAAAACATCTTTCCTTGGCTTTATCGGCGCCGAAAATTAGGAATTTTTGCTGATGACGCTCCTGAAATTTCCGGCCTCATCAGCGTACATGCTCAATGAAGTTATTATTCAAATTTTCCTTTTTAGTGGTGCTATCCATCGTTAGATAGCTTTTACTCATTCTTACACAACTGCTTTCATTTAAGAGAAGAGTAGCATATGGCATTATAAAAAATGAACATTTAGCCGATCTGACAGCCTCAAGTAGATCTTACCCCTATTAATATACATGCTTCCCAATTTCGTTGAATATCTCAGCTTCAGCAAGCTTTCCTTCTTCCTATTCTCTCCTAAACTCTCCTCAAAAAAGTCATTTCCATTTTTAAATTTGGAAATTCATAAGGATGGACTGTCTTTTCATAAAGATTTATGAGGCTATATGCGACTGCCAAAATTTCACAAAAACAGTACTGTCTGAATGAACCTCCATGCCAATAAAAGTGCTATAGTAGGAGATTTCAATTTCGTATTTGTTAAAGGTCACAAACAAATAGAATTTGGCTCATATAAGTTTGCTGCAAATTGCTTCAAGCAGTTCAACAACGATCGTCACTCCAGCGCATACGATAGATACATAGCTGCATAGGCGATACAAGCCCGGCATATAAAGCATAAAGTGTGCCACTAGAGCAAGCAAAATTCCTCCAAATACTTCTGAAATCAATCGCATCAGCATTTTTGTATGAGAAACGTGTTGTGCAAAATAACTGCTTTCTGCAGTGGTATGTCGTGAATGGCAGCTGCTGTTCTTTTGAGCGTCTCTGAGGCGCATTTCATCTCATGAAATATGAGGGCGAAAGATAAAGAGAATCACGTTTCTAATGTGCTCTCCTTTGATAAAAAATTTAGACACGAACCGAAAATATAGGGTAACTTATAGTTGAAATCGTTCAAAGAAAGAAGCTGCTTGAAACTATGACGACCGTCGATGCAATAGTACCAGCGATAACCGATATGATGCAAGTTGATAACGTGTAGTGCTGTCGGGAATAAAAATGACACTCCAAGACGTTCAGACTCCGAATACAGGATTGTTATCTGTAAAAGCTTGTCGTTTAGACTAAAACTGACTCGAGTTAAGAGTTCACTAAGTCATAATCTTTCTAAGTTATCCACAGTGAATTTTCGTCAGGGGGGAGCCTTTTTAGAAGTTTGTCCTTGGCTTACCATGAAAGTGAATTATTTTTTACTTGCACTTATTGTCAACTCTTCATTTTTAATAATCAAATCTAACATTTTAATGGAGAGTTCTAGCAAAGCACGTTCCCTTCTTGCATATCTGACCAACAGTTCTTCGCTGACCCTAAATCTTCAGCATTTCAGTGAACGGTGAATCTAATCGCAAAACAAAAAACATATACGATATTTAGTTGTGTTTTATGCACGTACTGATTAGGAAATTTGCATTATGAGGACAAAGCATTATGGAAATGCGTCATAAACCCAGAAGAGCAGTATTGTTGCGCAACTATTGGTGATCTTCTCGCCCACGGTGTGCAGACTCTCACTGCACACTTCTCAAGGATTGGAAGGAACAACCCTCTCTATCCTTTATTTAAGGAACTGTGATGCTCTGAAGGATTACCTGAATGATAACTGTAATCAGCTGAGCAGCTCGCATATTATATGCAATTCGTGGATAGAGCTCATCAGTGGAATGCTGACTGGCCATTTGAAGAGCACCTTCTACAAACAGCACTTTTTATGGTTTCTGGTCTAGTCAGAGAATGAGAATTTTTGCGCCAGATAGAACATGAACATGCTAACTTCCTACCAATTCTGCTACTAACCAATCTGAATGCCACCAACAGTAACTGATTAGTTACTGCTAAATCAATGCCAAGAATTCGTAATTCAGAATTGGAGACTTGCAGATGATCTTTCTATCATTACAAACCAACAATGCAGCGGCTTGTTGATAGAGATTGTTGTTTAAAGTTTTTCCCAATTTCGTAAGATGAAAGTACATGAAGTTCCGATCCTTTTCGGTATCCAAGGTTTTCAATTCTTTTCACGTTTATCCATCGTTTGATTAGGTATCGGATATCGCAAATTACCAGATTTGCAGTTATCTCCTTTCCAAATTCCTCTCATCCGGAAAAGGATGGGAGCAGTAAGTTTGTATTGTTATAATCCACACTGTGTGAGTGATCAAATGAAAATCACTGACGACGCATCAAAGAAGGCTTCTGAGATAACATTCATCCCGCAGCTGACTGATTGTAAAAGTCAAATTTTCAGATGTTAATAGGTGGCACTAGGTACTCCACGTGAAACGCTTAGTACCTGAGATGAAAGAACACTGAGCGTATAAATTATTTGCCACTCCTTCTATACACTCTCATTCCCTCTCTACCTCCTGCAGAAAATTCTGTTAACTTGTGGCACCCTGCTTGTCTGTTGCTCATTCTTATCTAGTCTAGTTAACATTCCTCCACTAATTGCATTCGTATTCACCGTATTCATCAGATACGATAAATGAGCGTCCGGCAACAGTCAGCATGGTAAAGACATTGTAAGCATATTCCCTAAGACAACCGGTTGACAGGTAGTATCCGCTTAGACATGTTTGCCTATGTGATTTGAATTTATTCAGCATTCGATAACCTCACTATCAGATTACTGTAGGTTATACTTATGGTAAATGAGTATGACACCAATCGAGGCGCCTGATGCTCATCTTTTGTCAAAGTATTGGACAAAGGCATCCCACATCCCCCGACTTCAGTAGCGCAATATGTCACATGATGCCAAGGGCATCAGCGCTTTTATCATACCTTAAGCAGCCAATATAGGTCAGCGATCTTTGGCATAACTGTTAGTCGAAAATTTCAGCTATCAGCTCACGCAATCACTAATGGTTTCTACTGTATTTGCCTTTATTCCTTTTTTCTTGAAACTTAAGTAATACTTCAGAGATCCCGATAATACATTTTTGCAATCGCTTCTCTTAACCTTTTTTCTTGACTGTTTGAGAATAATCTGATTGTACCATTATTAGCAGCCTGGCAACACTTGTTTCACTCAGCAGCTTGATACGATAGATTTGCGTAACTTATGATTCGTTTACGACAGACTCACTTCCTCCTCCGTTTCTGAGAGAACTCTTCTATTCGGCTATAATCACTGTTCATGCTTAAAGTTGTTTTTGGCAGATATCGTTTAACCACCCTTAAAGCACCGCCTTTTCCCCACGTGGACCTTTTAGGAAATCGGCGACCTCGAGAGCTTTACCTAAGGTCTTTGTCGAAAGTGGCGTAATTGTCGAAAGTCAACCCCAGGGTGCTTATATTTTCTTAGCTTAGAGAATCTCAATAACTCCACAATAAGGCACGAACGACCCTCGAAACCTTCCCTGGCTCCAGCATTCAATAACAAAAACGAACCAACCGAAATCACAACAGAAGTCTGGAATGCATTCAAAGTTCGCTTTCATTGCATGTTGAGGAATATTTGCATATAAATACCTGCATTCAAAAAACATTGATGGGGCTTGAACGTTTTATTTAAATTTCCTATTGAATATCCAGAAATTTTCTTCCCGAATTCTTTTGCGAAAGCATATTACACTGACACCACGTCAGCGCACATGTATCTGCTTTACACGCCAAAGGTTCTACTGCAAAACTACTCAATTCGTGAAATTTGGCCTGCGTAATGCTAGCGATAGAATATTCTTCTGCCGCCCTGGTTATGTCGTTTTACCAACTTTAGAAGAAGTAGTAATTAAAAGTTACAGTGAATTTGCTGCATATCAATTTAACTGCCATATCAGACCGCAGGTAAAAGAATTTCAAGCATAAAATTTGCATCGGTGCTAAGGATGAAATGCTAAATCGATTTGCTGCATTCAGTAGAATTGTTGCTGATGGCAATTATGAATTCAGCGAAATGCAAAGCTGTACATTATGTGATTTGCTTAGCTATACTTCTACACCATTTAGCTTCGCTGAGAACAAAAACTGAGCAATTTAATGAACTCTTATCGAAAATTTAAGTGCACGAATGTTGAACTAACACCTCATTGTTTCTCGAAAAGGAAAAGTGCACGAATATGTTTGTTTGGATACATCCAAAGCACCTGAAGAAGGTGAGTATTTGCAGACGTTAACCTGCTCTACGAGTTTCATTCCTTATCAAAAATCAATGAATATGTCAAATTATTTGACGACATTTTCGTCAAAATGGCCGATCGCATAAGATCGGCGATCGCAAAAGAATACTTCCTCTTTAGTTATAGGACTGGTGTGTAATGAAAAGCCGAAGAGCGTGAAATACCTGGAAGTTCTTTTTTAACTTGTAATAATATGCGTCGCTTCTTCCGATTCCGATAAATCAGTATGAAATATGGATAGCACCTTGTGGCGCACATTAAAGTTGCTAAATTTCGTAACTGCAGCCTTGGTACTTCCCGAATTGGTGGATCCAGAGAGACAAGCACATATTTATATATAAACGTAAATAGCAGTATTTTCATGAATTGATTCAGAATGTTGTCCTTCATTGCGCCCTCTGATTTCTTCACCATCAATTGAGCATATTCAAAATATCAAAAAAAATTTCAAAAACATCGCGCTTCATTTCTCCACCGTCAAAAGTATACATTTAAGATATACATGGATTGCAGTAAATATAAGTAAGTACATACATAAATATATATATGTACCGTTTCATTAAAGTAGCGTAGCAGTTCGTGTGGAGGCGTAGTACTTTTTATATGTATAACAGTGTTTTACTGGCATTATTTCATCTTTGTTGGTTTGTTAATGGACTCCTTTTCTCCACTTATAATTGTTGGTTGTCAATAAAATTGGCGCATAGCGGCTCCTTTATTGTGCATTCGCATCTCATCAGTGTATGTAACAATAAAAAGTAACCTCAGCTATATCAGGTCATGTCCTACGATGTTCTTGTATTCGCCCTTTAGTTGCGTCGCATCCTAGTGTTGTTTGAGATTTTGGGCTATCGCAGAACTGTAAGGTGCCCCGAACCTTGTGAACAAACTTAGGACGAACCAAACAAGAAGTTTGTGCAAGTTGGCTGAGAAAAGGGGCGGCGCAAGTAGACGAGCAGTCTGCGAAACAGGTAACCTGGCGGTTGACACAAATGCAATCGTCTGGCATCTCGTTTCCCTCAAAATACTATTTGTTTCTGTTATTCTAAACCCTGCCATCATTGAGAAGCATACCGCATTTGTATATGAGCTGCATTGCGCCCATGGTGTTGCTCATATTGTTCACGTCGCACAACCTGTCCCTACCTTCTTACCTCCTCCTCATAATTGTCATTGCTTTATTTACTGCCGTTATACTGTTGGTGCTGCGACGGTTCCGTTTTGCTTTCAAGTTTTATTCGACGTGCGCCGTGACTTTTAACTCCTTTATTCATCGTTCTAATAAACCAGCGATCCCGTTTCCTTTTCCGCCTTCTACATACGACCCACAACATCGTTTTGTGTACGACATGCATATACACGCAAGCATGTAGGGAATAAGCGACAGAGGGGAATTAAACTGCATAATTTGATGGGGGTGAAGGGGAACAAGAGGAATATAAACACAGCTTCTTGGACGTAACGCAAAAGGTGAGGTACAACGCTTACCTTGTAGGCTCACCTTGCGCGCACTTAGCTTCAACGCTGATATTTGTGAGAGGGTCTGACGTCGAAGGCGAATTGTGTTATGGAAAATTCCAATCAGCAGATAAGTTTAACGAAGTTTTATTTGAACAAGACGCCAATACAAAAAAGAACAAATTCAGATAAGCTGTCCGCATTTCGAGATGAAGCACATGTCTGCGAAAAACGCTGCAATGTTTATATGATGGCGTTTCTTCATAGCCTGCGCCCATATTGGAATATATTATTTTCTCAACGAAAGTTTCATTGTTCCGTGCATTTCACCCAGCATTTAGTAATGAGGAACGTTTAGAGGGTAAAGTTAACAGACAAATGCGCCAAAGAAACTGCATCTTATGCGCTTTTTGCATTCCACCACTGCAGGCCAATAGTCCTGAACTTTTCCAGAAAACAGTTAAACAACAACCAGAGACCTTCTTAGGAAACTAACTGATTCTGCAAGCCTTTCGAAAAAAATTGCTTGATTTTAGGAGCAACACTTGACGCAGCATAAATCTTGAATTGTGAATTTGTTGCTACCAAATGAATATGTCCGTCAATGTCTTTACATAATAAAATGAATACTCGGCCATGAAAACAAACAGAGATGAGGGAAATTACCTCTGCAAATTCCCCCAACCTAAAACGTTATCCATCAATTTTCTAAGATATGGACAAATCTCGGCAGATCATAATCTATGACAGCCTGCAATCCTTAACCTCAGCGATAGAGATGAAAAGAGAAACGATGCAATTTGAATTTACTGAAGTATATCGCAGAATTTCAGTACTCCTCAGAATTAAATGTACTGAGGCTATTACAGTTAAAATCAGCTTTTTCAAATTCTTCGCCCATGTTCCCACTCCATCGTAAGATGCGGCGCTTTTTCTTGGCTGCTGACAGCGGGCCACCACTGTTTTTGACAGTGAGAAAATGTTTACATCAAGGTACCATACTGCCAATAGATTATCCTGAGTGGGTAATCAGGGAAGGTGATTGCTTGAGGATTCGTGATCGAAAATGATGGAAAATTTACGGACTTTCACATAGTGCATCAACTCCAAAATTGCTCAATGCAAAACACATACAGTAAAATAGTCACTCAGAAAACATCAAAGGTTCTGTGTAGTAATATAAACTTCTTGCACAATAGTATGCCATAGCAGTAATGTAAATAGACAACCCTTTTGTTTGAAAATATATCCACACATTTTCCGGTGGAAGTTTTGCTAACAGGATTTCTGGCAAGCGACCGCGGTTCTCTAAAAAACTATTCAAGAGCAATCCCCGTCTTCCCAAAGCGCCAATTACTCACTAGTCATCGCCATCCTCTCTGCTCAAAGGGATGTCCACCATTCTACTAGATAAACATCAGCCCTCGTTTCGCCAACAGTCTGCATTCGTTCTGAACAAAGAAAGCAAAGTTAGAAAAACATCATTTTCGAACTGCCAACACTGTGAGAACAATTTACTGCCAGCAAACATAAACGATGGAGAAAATACAGAAGTTGAATGCAAATTTGAGAACCAAAAACATTGCCAGACTGCGCTGTTGAAAACGTAGCAGCACTTGTTGGTGGAGTGTTTCATTTGCTTGAGCCTTTACATGTTTCATATATTTCGGCTGCGAGCACGACACTAGCTGCAGCCAAGGATGCGTAATCGGAAAGGGTATATATGAGCGCACTAAGAGTTGATGGAATCGAACCAACGACCAAGTGCCCCATCAGCGCCAAAACAACACTGCCGAATACAGCTGAAAACGATTTGAAACTGCTAAACTATCAAGTTGAAATTAGTTTTTTGAAAGCGTTTGAAATATATGAATGAAACCAATGCTTGAGAGAAATTTGAAGCCGAGCATTTATGCTGGCTTAACACGTTTCGCAACAGTGGGGAAGTTTTCAGTAATTCAACTGCGAATATATTCAGATTTACTTGCCTCAATCCCTCCTTCTCCTCGCCGTCTGACTGCTTCTGTGAAAGGTAATCTTTAGCCAAATTCGTATCATTAAAAGTTCTAAATAAGCAACACGTTACCTCTAAATTCTCTAAAAGAATTACTAGAAATAAATATAAACTTGACCCTGTAAATGTATTCTGCTAACCCCATGCGCCAACACCTTGCCCACCTTCTTACCGGTAACTTCATAAAACCACTGTGTATGTTAGCAGTTCAATAATAACCCTGAAGCCATCCTACTATCACATTCATAATATAAGCATCCTTTCTAACCAATGGGATTTTCTCCTGCGAATATCTGATTTGTATTCATTAAAAACCAGGTCGTGAAATTTTACTAGAAAAAACCATACTTATTCGATGCACTCGAAAGAGGGAATGAGTCAAGTTATAAGAATGACTTAAGAACCTTATGGTTGCCAACTAATCAGAAGCAACAATCGCAGTTTTTCACCATGAAGACGTCAGGAGCGAATTATTCCTAAGCATTTCGAAACTTTCGGCTCAATTTTCATTTCTTCTCCCTTCACCCTCCACATCTTGTTCAAGCTTGCCCATTCAATTCATCGTCCATGAGCTACAACTAACGTTTTTATGCAAAACTCTCTTCAATAATATATGTTTCTTCCGCTTAACAACTAACCGAAAGCATATTTTGCTTTGATATTGATATCTTTGACGGCAAGCATTTGTTTCAGATCATAACGTCCATCGATACTGTAGTAGAGACGTGAACCGGTATGATATATATTAAGGAGGTGCACTGCGAGGGGAATGAGAAAATACAGTCCAATACGATCGTACTCCATATAGAGAATGCACATCTGAAAATTGTTTCAACCGTTACAAACCATAACTACTGAAGGAACAAAATGTACCTACATGCACTGCATCCATTATCCTTCAGCAGCATCACCGTTTCCATACTGCATACCGCTGTTATGTTACCTGTTTTTTTTTCTGATTACATGTCTCTGGATTTCAATTTTCAATCCCCTCTCTATCCACTAATTCAAACGGAATAAGTAAACACTGAAAGAATATCTCTAAAAAAAGCTTTGCTGGTTATTGTTCCAAATAATTAAAAGTTCAGACTGATTTTCCAATACTTCTAAGTATATCAAGGACAAAAACGGCGAAATTACAGAAATGTCTATATGTGGCACCCGTAAGGTTTACTGCAACAGTCCTCCCATAATTACGGTCTCCATTCTGAGCAATAAGCGACTTGAATTAGAAGATATGACGGGTGGAATTCATTTTATGAAAAAGAAAGTATGCAGATCACCTCAAGGAATAATGCAACGACTTGAGCTGTTCGCAATTGATAAACAACTGATGGAAATGAAAATCCGAAGCTTTGATGCCTTCCTTCACTAGTCGCCATCCTGATTTCTGAAACTCCTCTAATACAACAGTGATTTTTACAGTCGTAATTTCATTTTCGCGGACAACAACTCAAAATACCGCATATGACACATCAACGATGCATGGATTTTTGTCTGTTTTAATCTTCTCGAATAAAAATGCCTCCAAAGTATGACCCCAAAGCCTTCTCTCTGCCGATGCACATTTCATGTCTGTGCATAAGAACATCTGGACGCTGAACGCCTTTACTTTTATTCGCCTTGGAATGGAGAGCTATATATGAGGTGGCTGATCTCCTGTCGGGTTGGAAGAATAGATTTTTCATATGGTTACAATCCATTCTATCGAACTTTTCACCAATTTATTATTGATAAAAGAATTTCTATTCGGAACAAAAGTGTGATACGTCCAGAAGAGGTCATATGAAACAAATATTCTGTGCAACAGCATCATCAAGCATTCGTGTTGATCATCTGGACAACTTAGTAAGCAACGGAGCTCTCATTATCACTGGAGTGGCCTTTCATTTGAAGAGCACTTCTACCATCTGGAGGTTATGTCATTACAGGTGCTAAACAGGTACAGCTAGCGGAAAAATTTATGAATGAATTACTATGAATGAATAATTTAATTTCAGTTTGATAGATTACTTTTTAAACCGCAAAGAGAAAAAAGAGGACTGTGGGAGAAGGAAAATATAACGATTGTGCATTGCAATCGGCGCAGTTTAGTTTAGTTTCAATATCAGTGAAATTGAAACGTCATTTCGCACGACAACCGTTTCCATACCTTACGCCATAATGGAGCAAAAATTATGACTTAAACCGAATAGGTTGCAGAGAGTACGAAATCACAACACTCTTCAAAGCTTGTCTTCTATCAGTGAATTTCAGTCAAAAAGGGGCTTGCAAGAGCAAGCAAGCGCTCAATCCCGACGAGGTGGGTAAGAAAGGGGGAAAAGGAGACAGACAGTCAAAAAAGGAAGAATACCTGGACGCACTTGGAAGGTAGTTTTTCAGATGTTTTTCTACTAGCACTGAAGTCATCAGTAAGAAGCAGAAGCATTTTCACCAGCATCCTTGCGAACTTAAAACATTTGAAATGCACTATGCTACGGATAGAACAAAACGGACAACACCCCACGTCACTGACAGCTAATCGTCTATAATGTTTCTGATCGAAACCGTCAAAGGCACAGCGATTTGTATGCCAAAGCAGAGGTAACGTGCAAATATTTCAAGAGTGCTAACAATCTATCGTCGACATTTAGCCGACAGCTGCTGCTGTCAACAACCGTTGGAGACATATATGAAGTGCTGCAAACACTCGTTGGAGACCGCACAAAACGGAAATAGAAATCGCGAAATACGATTCTAAGGATATCAAGTACGTTCTGGTTGAGGCAAAGGAAGGAAAGAAGTTGGCTATCATATTTTGCTGCCACTGCGAATGTTTTCAGGCAGCACATTGCAGTGTCGTAGCGTCTACGACAAACCTGTTTTCTCACGGATGGAAACGTAGTGCATTTGCGGAAAAATAACTAACCCTGACAGAAGGGCAGCAGAAAGCAACTCTACCTCGAGCATCTCAAAAAGGAAAGTCACCGTACCGTGTACGGTCTGGCCAAGAAGGAGGTGAAAAGGTGGTGACGAGAGGAGAAAGCAAGAAAACGGCTCAGTGCTTTGTTTAAACCGCATAAAGACATAAACCCGCCATAGATAGATCATATAAGTTAGCTGCATCAAATTAGCTTAAAAACAACATATGCGGTCAAGCGACCATTTGAAGAAAGGCCGTGCAATAACTACTAAAAAGACGTCAACCACAATGTTATATAAACGAACCCCAAAGATCCCGTCAATGTTGGGCAGTGATGCGGATTGTTGTTGCGACTTCGACCCTTTCCGACTTCGCCAGATTTTACTTATGTTTTTGCGTTCGCTGTGCGCTCTGATGTAATTCTCCTTAGTGCCATGGCATAAACGTGTCTGATAAGTGTGCGAGTTCTTTTAGTCGGCTTATAGTGTATCAGAATCTCCAACAATTATATGTGAGTTCTCTTAACCACGTTTTAATCTACCATCATATTATATATGTCTCTCATATTCAAGCGTTTCTTCGTCGCGGTTTTTGTTGCCTAAATGATAACAAATGTTCAATAACTCAAGTTTGAGGTGTGGTTCACAAAGCAGTGAAAAGGTGCACAACGAGCTGCAGAGCAGAATCTGATGTTGTATTGTAAAACGAACCACCTCAACGTCAAATATGTATTCTTGGGAAACTAGCATGGGCAAAAACGGTATTCCCTGACGAGCGGAAAACGTCAGTATTTGGAATGGCGCGACATCTGGGCAGGTCGGGGCAAACGGGAGCTTAGTGGTTGGGATCGTCAACTCCGGCTGTGATCGTGGCTGGACCGACAGCAAGACAAGGAGGTAAGGCAAATGTGGATCAGGAGCGCGCGACGTCAACTCAAAGTCGACCAAAGCAGAAGGCGGAAAATGTGCGGCAACATGGTCGACATCCAACAACAACAGGGACGCAGGCGTGAACTTTAACAGTAATATTTTTTTGTTTTTCTTCACTTCTAATGTTTGTTCAGGAACCTTTGCACACAAACTATTATACTATTCTAATTGTTGACCATCGTCATCTTCACCAAACGCCGTCACCACACTATACACAACCAAACAAGAGGGGACATGTGACCTATACACGCCTAAAAAGGCAAAGCCATGAAAGAAAAGTTGTGAAGATGCTCCCGGCTGGATCGCAGAAAAGCACCCATGAATAACCTTCCACTTTCCTTTCCGACCAGTTGAACCGTCCTACTGATGGAATATATTTCAAATATTCTATACACGATGTTGCGTACTGTGACAGATCTAGGGCTGTTGACCGACCTTCAAATAGTGGAGGTTTCCTTAATTCTCTTTCCTATTTTTACCATATGAGTATCACATTAAATGGCTTACCCGAGTAAAAGTGAGATTATCACAAAACGGGGTGCGAAACAAAGTAAGTGTGCGATAGATAGAGATAAAGACGAGAGGCAAAGAAAGGAAGAATTCTAAAGAAAATGGAAATGATAGGATGGGAAACAAACACAGTTTCGAGAATGCGAAAAATCGAACATCTGGCAGTATTTCATCTCTTCCTCAACACGAACCTCTACGTTGCCCTGCATACAAATAAAAACATTGAGTTAACTGAGGAACAGTGGGCATGGCAGAGAGGCAGAAAGGCGCATCCGACGGTCTGGTGACGCTTTGCACAGGTGGCGCTGCTCAATCAGCTGGTAATACTAACAAACAAACATTGTTTTCTTCAGATGTTCCTAATTTCACTCGCTATCGAATCATTTAATCACTCACTGCTCACTTAATACAAACAGATACACTATACGATATATTTTTTAAGGCTTAATGAAAGCGCTGATATAGAAAACTGAACATTCAAATAGGACTGTTGAGTTATTTCATCGAATACAATTGAAGATATCGTTATGCACTCATATAAATTAAGATATAAGGAATGGGTTGGTTTGGAAATAGCTATCGAGCATTTTTGGCTCTACAGATTATTCGATGATAAACAGAGTATAGGACTATTACCATTTCTTACTGAATCTTTCCTGGAATATGAAGAAAAATGCGACATGCAGCAATCACTGCAGACACGACAAAAATCACCAAATGCACACATTTCAAGCTGTAGTCGTGAGCTCCTTGAATGACAAATGAAGTGGTCGCTTGTACACATCTCTAGACGCGATCGGCAGAAGAAAATGATAGCATGAATGTGCATTTGCTAGGTTCATCAAATGTTTCATGCACCAAAATTATAGTAACATGATGAAACGTTGTTTAGATCACCATCAGGAAAGAAGACACCGAAAACATAGAAGGTTAGGGGGCTAATTTGAGAGAAACTAAGATGAACAGATTCTCAAAACAGTTCCATAGTACTATATTAAAGTATCTCTCAAAGCATCCTACATACTTTCCGTGGATGCTAACTACTCGCAAAATATGAAAAAATCATTTGAAGTTATTCGACAATCGTATATTGAAATCATTTTGAAAGTGTCGTCGAACGCTGCCATATAAGTTTAAAATGAAGGTGGATCGATAGTAGTACAAACGCTCATTAATAAACAAAAAATTGCAAGTCGCTCCTCTGCGAGATTTTAAAGATTTCAGTATCGTATATCAATATAACACAACATACGTCGACCTAGACGAGTATGAGAGCGATAATATAAGCGGAAAAATGCTCAAAATCCTGAAAAAACAAATTTGAGAAAAATCTGCTGAATCTTTACATGGATGAGGCGTTCTAAATCGATGGAACGAGTATGCCGAAGATAAACTGTAAAAGAATGGTTTAAACTGAATCAGAAATATACATACAGTTACCGGTCTATCGTACCACGATTATATGAAGATTGGTAGCAGAAAATTGCTGCTCGCCTATGTTTATCCTACCTGCGTGCAGAAGTTCCTTAGCAATTTCAAAAACCGTCTGGAATCACGTTTTGTTTTCGAATTTCTATGCAACGAAGGTTTTGACGTGGAGAAGTTAACTAACTCCCCACCGTCTTACGTACTGAAGAAGTGTCTTCCTCAAGACAATATTATTTGACTTGTCTTGCCTGTATCCCTTTTATCTTACACATATCCTACAGGAGCGCGAAATATCTTCCGGAAACTTCAAGAATCTGGTGGAATTTCTCCCTGATATGTGCACGAGGAGTTCTCGAATATTCGAAATGTGTGTATGAAGGAATGGTGAGCAGCTTCGTTTAAACCTCAAGGCACCCGTCTGCAAACCAAATTAATTCGCCATAATTCTCGAAGCACATTCAAATGCAAGGTTTTCGACTCGCTGTGCATGCATCAACATGCTTCTCATTCCCACTGACCGATTCCTGAAGGGATGTAGATTTTCAAGAGTGGTGCTGGAGATGCTGGAGATGTATGTAGCTCGAACGTTTCCCAAGTCTGCTTTCCGAAATTTACAAAACGATAGCAAAATGAGATTACTACGTAGGAGTCGGATCTTACCACATCAACCTGAACGCCTTCTCGCTTCTTTCTCCAGCAGCTGTCTCCATTTCTAAGCTAGAAGAATTTTCTTCGTCAGTGAATACTATCTTCAATACTCCTTTCAGAAAACTCGATGAAAGATTTTCAGACACTCTAGAGTCGTTTGCGAAATTTTTCGGGATTTCTCAGAGACTTCATAGCGTGCTAGCTTCTATTTTCCGCTCGCGTAGTTAGAGATGACTTTGTACTTAACTCGGCTATATAGATGCATTTTCGCGGTGCTTCAATGCTGCATGAAGTTTCTGCTTTACGACAGCGAAAGCAGCTAGGCCAAATGGAGGACTTATGTATCTATTTTAAGAGTGATGCCGAAGTGGCCGTCACCTAGAAAGACGAGATTGGGCACTTAGCTACGAAAATCTGCTGAGCATGACTGCTGCCTATACGAAGTAAACCGACCGATGCTCTACCAAAAAAGATGAAATATTCGCTCAAACTGCTCATACAGATGAAAGTTTTCTGCTGAAAATACAATCCTGCGTGCTCCTCATCCGTGTGGCGCACGAGGGCGGAGGTGCGTGTGGCGCGCCTACAAATGAGTGCATGACACCCAGGCATGACTTCCCCATCTCGAAAGCTCACGTCCCAGTTTCTTCCGTCGTTATTTAATTTTGGGAGGCGGAAGCAGCTGCAAGTTCTAACTTGGGAAGAGACGGGATTTTTCTCGTAATAACCGATCGGATTACGGACTTGAAATGACGGGACGATTTGTCGGGATCAAATATGGCGTCTTGAAAATATAATGCAATTCTTGTGAAAAGGTGGAGAAGCATGCCAGAAGCATAGGTATTCCGCTCAGCTGATCAGCCCTTGTTTTACAAGTGATCTCTGAGATGCACTTCTGCAAAGTAACATTTCATGTTTCAATAAACTAGGCTAGTGAGAAAAGTTTTACAAAATGGCGTTTTTTCCCATTCGATTGGCGTAACATGTAGACCTGTTCGTAAAGAATACACTAATTTTTCACCGCTTTGAAATTTCTGTACTCCGCTCGACGATGGGTGATTAATATAACATATGACATATTAGGTCATCTTGGGTTTTATGTTATACCTGTCAGACTTCATAGTACCAGAGTTCCGGCAAGTTCCGGAGTTGAAACAACCATAAGGACAAGAAATATGCTCAAATAAACACATAAGCAAGCGCAAAGAAGAAGGCGTATGGCAACTTTTTGCACCGGAAATAAATTCCATTCAATTGACAAATGCCTTTGCTTTAGAGACCTCCACTCTTCCCCTCCCGTCCCCACCTTTTCTTCCTTTGGATTGTCGATGATTTTTTTCTTTGAATTCTTGACCATCAGTATAAGACAGCAATACATTTCAATGCAACAACGAGAATGAAATTCATAACTGCATTATTGTGCCAAGCACTAAGCCTATATTCTCGAATTACGCACTCTTTAGCTGAACAGTTTTCGGTATTAATCTCAAATGGCATCAAAAAGCAGAGTCAATAGAAAGATGTCCCTAAATATCGACAGAGAATCGAACGAACAAACTGCTTTATAAAGCTGCGAAGCATTTTGGGAGGTTATAATTTCGCTCGTAACGAGAGTAACCGGCTAGGGCCATCCGCCTCCTACTCCGGCTTATTGGCAACAAACTGGCTCTAGCACACTAACTCCTGCTCAGAATGTGATCACACTGCATCGTAGCATCGCTGCCTGCTGTCTCATCAAGACTGCTGAGTGTAGCCAGCTGTGAAGTGAAACGCGATGAAAGAAAACAGCCGCAGTATTGTGGATTAGAGAAAACGATGCATCGAGAAATTCGCTCCCATTACGCCTATGTTGTGCGTCCCGGATGACGAGGTAAAATAGAGAAAAAAGAAGCAAAATTTTATGTGACGCAGTGAAGAAAACTATTAAGGAATATTTTGGGCACAATGTGAGCTTTCCAGGAACAGAGATTCAGGTCAGGAATTACGTTGCTGAAATTATTCTCAACGAATGCAAACGAAATAACCACGAAGATGTCGACCTCGAGAGGAAAGTCGCAACGATGATTGAGAAGGTCGAAAATTAATTCATAAAAATTGCGATGCGCGAATAAATTTCATACAAATTTCTAATTTCCCGACCGTCGAAAGAACATTAAAACGAACGATTCACTTCACTGCATTCCTATTCGCTTTTTGCTTTGCCTTAATGGAAAATTTTACGGACGCTGTGTTTCGGTCGTGTTACATCGTTTATGCTGCATTTAAAGAATTATTAAGATACTGAATCGCCGCCTTACTAAGACGATATTTTTACTATGATGCGCTCAACCTATTTTGTTCTCGAATATTGCTCACTTCCATCGGTGCATTTCTGAATTCTCCAATAAATACGTCTTTGAAGGCGTCAGATGAATCATTTAGGAGGTTTTAAATGTTGCGATTTGGAATTGAAATGATCTAGAAAGTGCTGTCGACTATAAGGTGAAATAATTGTTGCAAGAGCGTCGAATGAGCAAAGCAGTATCAGTAGTCGAAAACCACATCTGCGAGCATTTCGTTTGCCGTATATACTTATGAGTGAAAACATTCACTTTGCACTTTTCTCATTCTTCATTATCGCCGTTATCATTAAAGCTTTTAAGGGAAATACTCTTCGCGTTGCCGGTAGAACAGCTTCGCAAGCATTCGAGCACTTTTGAGATAATATAGCTGTTATGAGTTTGCCATGAACCGCAATGAAAAATTTTCTCAAACGGCGATTTTGATATCACGTTATTCGTCCTTTAGGCGCTCGGTGATTACTTGAGCGAACTTGGAATTTTCCCTTCTATTTTCGACTGTTTAGGTACCGAAGATATTATTTTGTGAAGGGGAACTTAGAAGGAGATAGCGATCGCTTTCGGACCAGAAAATCGTACACCGTCAACTTTAGCTAGACCTGGTGCTATAGACGTTTGAGTACAAAAATTCCGCTTTCACATGGAGCTTTATTTGTTTGAAGGAGTATACTAATCGCTAAGGCTGTATCCCACTTTGCATAGGTAATTAGTGAAGTGAGGCTGAATGAAGAACACCTGCAGCCTGAAGAATCGAACCAATGACCTCAACTTATGAGAGTCTTAGAGAAAAAGACAGAAGTTCGAAGAAATAAGTACCAAAATTCGGAGCCACTACCACTAAGAGACTTTCTTGCCTAATTTGCCAAAATTTCATTCCATTTGAAGGTGGAAGTGAGTAGCAACTCACTCTCCATCTCCCAGATTCAAGCTTGGAACGTCGTTTCTAGCCGAGGTTTTTGCAGAGGTTTTTGGAATGTGGTCCATAGGTGTATAGTGACGCTGCCCTCTTCACGAAATGAAAAGAATGCATATATGCGCCTCTTCAATCAACGTTCATGGCTGACATCCTTTTCCAGAATCGATTACGTGCACATTGGGCTTAAAGCTTCAAATTACTCATGACTTTCATAGAGTGACATGGATGATGTCGGCGAAGCTTAATTAAAAAATGCTTCAATAGTAACCTTTGAATAATGAAGCGTAATGTTAAATTTCAATATGTGATGACTTGTGGTATCTGTTACGTTGTCTTTAAATCTGACCTCGGTAAGTAAGGCCATATTTTCATTCGGCAAGCTTTTAACACTTGGAGCTTAAAATTTGAAGATTGAAAGACTTGGTGCTGCTTTCATAATCAAATTCAACACCATGACTTCCATCATCCTCCAAATGGATTTTTTGCCTCTGCCAATCTAAGGATACTTAGTTCAATAAATAGGAAATTGGAGACATGTACACGCAGCTCCGAATCATAGACATTACAAGATTTGCTCATCATTCAACTGACGTCCTCATCGAAAGGATACTTCCTAAGTGGTAGTGAGTTCTCGCTAAGTGGTGCTAATCACTGCTGTTTCCCATTACGGATGAGTTAACGCCTTAATTCCTCAGATGCGAATATGATATAAAAGCTGAAGAAAATGCAGAAGAGTGCTTAACGCCTTAATATGATATACAAATGCAGAGTGCTTTCGAATACAAAATGCAAGAGAGGATTCACTTCGTGATGTGATATCAATTGGAGGACGAAAAACAGTTACATACTGATAATACAAAGAAGCAAATTATGGAGGAATGAATTTTCGCGTTAAACAACTCGCTCCTAACATTAATAGTTGCACTGCTTGAATATGGCTGAATGATACGATACCTGAATGTATTTGTTATCGTATACGCATCACCAAACTCACTCTAATGGTTAATCTGTCTCTCCAATGTGAAAGTCATAATAGATTGTTCCCGAAAAGTTCGTGACTGCAAGGACTATGAGAAATGTCTGTTCCTGCAATCTTGCAGCAAGGACTTCCCTGCCAGTAGTTTATAAGGTTATAGCTGCCAATTCGTAACGGTGGATGGATGTCGATGACGCAGCTGCATTTGATGATGTTGCCGTAAGCAAAGGAACGAACATCCAATGATCGACGAAACGCTCACTTCTAGGAGCGCATTCGCGTTGTTCTCGAGAAATGAATTCTTGATTATCAAAGTGCCGGAAGAATGATCATCCAAGCAATACGCAACTTACGAAGAGCCCGTTTTTTGCAATTTTAATATTGCATGCATAATTGATTAGTTGCTGGATATCGGTTTGGCTTCATGAAAAACGACTCATGAAGGTAATTTTCAAGGAGATTGAAACCAGACAATTCCTAGCATGCATGCTATGCAAACGATGAAAAAAAAATCTCTTTGAAAGGATGCCTTAACGATCCCTACAAAATCGACGTCTTTATAATATCTTCACAGATAAGAATGAACATTTGCAGCTATTTAATTAATCGCTTCAATAATTACATTTCATTTTATTTATGCATTTCTGCATTTTTCCACAGCTTTTAAGAATTGAACTAATAAATCTGGAAAAATGCCAGATCAAAAGGTCGTTAGGTTTGTGAGTTTGCCAGGTGAACTGTGATATCTGAAAAATAGTCGTCTGGTATTTGAGTCCGCTGTGGTGATTTGCGTAGTGGACAAATTTTATCGGCGAATGGGACATTACTTATTTCTGTCGTTGATCGCCGCACTTCTCAAATGTTTAAATCTGCCACACCACCCTTCTAATATCGGAGGTAAGGAAGGAGAAATTGCTTCTATCGGAGTACGGGATTTCTTCACAGAGAACTATGCACTTTACGATAAATTTGAAAAATCCGTCGGTGAAATTCACTAATTCCGCATCGAATTTCACCGGCAAAGACTTGTCGTTACGCGTAATGTTAGAAGGCATCATTCTAGACAATTCTGTTTTCGGAACGAGGTCGTTCTGATTTTTCATCACTGAAGTCGTCAAATTTCATTACGGATTTCAATTCAGGAAAATATCCAGAACGCTCCTCGTACATCCCAGTTCATCGTCTAAATATGATAAATTCGTTTATTTCCAAAGAATTTTGTTAAGTGCTGTTCACATCGTATTAGTTATGGATATCGATCTCTCAATACAACTTTTGGGGATGCATACGAATAAATTTGCCCGACATATCTTTTCCAATTCTACTCACCTTATTGCATTCTTATGTTTATATGGTGTAATACGCATGTTAAAAAATGTCATATTTTCATTAATCTAAACGCTCTTAGAGATCTCCTATGGGAGATTCATTTTTGACCACGCGACTGGTGCAAATTGAAAGCGATCTATGCAAAATATGTGCAATTCTTTCATCCTTAAAACACCTAATTGCTCCCGTAATCGAAGGGAAGATAAGAGTTGAATTATGGAATTTGCAAGTTACATATATTGAGCTTCAGAATGGTTGTTTCAGGAGTTCCGGCGTTGAAATTATGAAACAGACAGACTACTGTTGTTAAATTTCACCGCCTCCATTATCGTCTGCTAACAGGAACTCTTCTTTCATTACATCTCATAGTTCCCTATTTCTTCTCCACTCATTTAATCAGAGTTGTTGTTTCTTCTCTTTCGATCCGCTCGATTTCTATTGTTTCACTCATGTGCTCTAAAAAAACAACGGGCAGTGGCGACGCATTTCAAGTCTAAAATTGCATCAGATATAGGTGCCCAACTGAAGTGCAATAAAGATGGATCGCGATGTCCGTCAAAGTGATCAGTGTGGTGCCAATAGCGATTATTTCTCTCAAAATGAAAAGTGCCTCACTTCTTACGTCGCTTCATTTGTCATTTCGCATCACTCCTAATGAGAATTCGAATGTTCGTTATTTTCATGCATAATAATTTGCTGTTTGTACACGTGGAAAACTTTTTCTTCGATAGAAAACGTTCTTCATTGCTTTTTCATACTTCCATCCAGAAAATAGCTGCCTGATATTCCTCTGTTGCTGTCTGTGATGACTAGAGAGCAGTTGCGAGTAGTGGTGCGTAAAGATGAATAGATCTTCTTCTACGCCCTTGAAAGGAAAAATTATTTTCTGTATGTGATTCAGAATTATCTTCAGTTGCCTTCAATTCATGAACTTCGATTGTAAGGGGTCTTTCGAGTTCCATAAGGTGTGCGATTCCACCTAGTAGTCAGCAAGCTTCGACTTTTTTTTCAGTTCCTGAACGGAACACTGCGGGCAACAAAGGCACTAAGTCAAAGATGTTTGCTAGACCTTTAAGCGATAAAGAGGAGAAGGTGACAACTGATTTGAATAAACCCCTTCCTTGAACGACGTGAATATAAACAGCTGAAATTCTCCATTCTATGCATAACGTCGCTTGGATTTTCAGGGCCACAGATGACGCTGGGTTTTTTTGCGAGGGAGGAGAGGAGAGCGTGATGGAAAATGGATATGATCAAGAAGAATTCGAGACCATAGTCAGATTTCTCTGTGACAGCAAAAAACTTTAGATGTGGCATTTCAGTGAACTTTAGATGCAGAAGTGGCATTTCAGGATTGCAAACGCGATGTATCTGCAATGCTCAAAAGACGTCCATACTGCTCTCATTACAAGCCTTGTACTGTTTAACCTACAGAGTGCTTCCGGAAAAATGAGACACGCGTCACTATTATTGACTTGCAGAACATGTGCTCATTCAACTTCCAGACTGTTCGCAGAGGTAATAAATACCCGAAAATGTTGAAGGCAGCAAATGTGTCTGTATTCGCTTAAAAGCTGAATACTTTCAACATGCGTGCTGTTACTAATCTCGAATATTGATTGATCATTATTACCAATCACATATTTATTCATATGCATCCCCGTTCTATTTGGTGTGTTTTTACTCGACTGTGGATGAACCTGCTGATCAGTTGACGAACGCTGACCTTCAGTCTTTATCCAGTCTTATACCTTAACATAGTTATGCTCTATAATTGCTTTGATTTGCTCAGCACATAAACCTCACCTACCAGTGAACGTGTGATTATGAATATTGAAACGAATAATGCGTCATTGCCGATCTTTCTCAAGCGAACAACAAATAATAATGGAATCAAATTTTGCAGACTGAGGCTGCGCAATGACAATTTTGCAACTATCACTCTTATTTGGATATCTATTCGGTGAGGACGCCTATATATGCGCTTATAGAATAACCACAGGATTACCGCGAAACCTTTTTTTAAGCAGAAAATATGGCGATCGACCATGGGATTTCTGGTAAGATATCGTGGTATCTCGGACCGAAATATAAAAAGAATGCTTTTTAACAAATAGCTTCTCTCCATTTGCTCAGTCCCTCTCAGTCCCCAGAATTCTTCGCCTGTCTATGTGGATTTTAGGACTCAGTGTAAAAATTTAGAACTAGTCTCATCAAAGGCAGTCGATAATATATGCTCTCATTTATTATAATGGTGACCTCAGAGCTTGCTTATTTACATATTCAATTTCCATATCTCCCTTATAATCATTCAATGCTATGATATGATTCACAGTAAGAATATTTGAAAATGCATTAAACTGCGCAATCCGACTGCCAGTGTTTTTTTCGAATCTTGGGCAGTTATCAATGACAGCGAAGGAATAATCGAAGAAGGAACAGCACTGACAAAACAAGCACGGAGACATGGCGCATGGAGACATGGTCTGCACATCAATATCTCGCTGACCACATGGATCATTTGCATGGCATGTCAACATACAGTAAACTATGTACCTGAATTTTTTAATCGATCCGATATACAAAAATACGCAAATGATTGCGATTTCAGTGGTCTGTCTGCAGGGAATGTCGACGTTGGAACAAGCGATGAAAGAGTTACAAAATTAGGTCACTACAGTATGACCCCCCTGCACCGCTCCAGCAAATCTGTAAGAGGAAGTAGGCATCTAAATGTCCCAAAAAAATTGCGTACTTTTTTAATTGTTGAGTTCCGATTTGAACACCCATCACCTAACGAAAATGGGATTGCGCGGTTTTGCATGTGACGGTGAGTCGTTTGGAATATGGAAGAAGCGAGCTAAAAAAAATAGAAGTCGGGTGAGCTCGGATTTGATTTTTCTGCTGCTCACTGGTCAAGTCAGCAGGGTGCGAAAGCTATTATCTATCAAACACCACTAGTACTTCAGCTTTTGTTCAGGTAGCATGAAATGCAATCCTTGTTGCAAAACTCGTGCAAGTTTACAAATAATTTTAAGCGCCTCTTACTGACTTTGAAGGGGATGAATCAATTTCGAGGTAATTATATGGGCTAACATGTGGCAGCAAATTTCATCGCACTCCCGCTTGAGCATCAAATTCGCCGCATCTCTGATACTTGGCCTTTCCGACCCTCAAATGGAAATTAGTAGACGAATAGACAGTGTTGTAGAGACAAGTTGGCGCTAGGCGCTTTGCGGATGCAAGCTTGCAGCGGGATATCGCGTTAAAAAAACTTGCACACTCAACGTGACACAGCTGTACTGTCTTTGTTTCCATTCGTTTATGATATAACATGAGCGGAATTCAAAATGCTTTGACTACAAATGTTGGAAGACATGTGCAACTCGGTCTCGAATATCTGATGAATGCATTTGTTTTAATCAGGTTGGCATCACTTGTCAGGAGCGTCGACCACAACGGACGGATCGTTGAAAGCAGCTGAAAGCAGCAACCGCCTCCCTCTCCATTCTATATCCACAAATCGCATATCACAGCTTCAAATTTCCACGAAACTGCATTTTATATTCCTCTCAGCTCAGAATCGTTTATAATAGTGCAGCTGGCACACTGTTCTTTCAGCATCAAAAAATTTATTACATAAAGGGTAAATGGCGTTAATTCTGTCAAATTGAGTTGCGCCGCTTCACTTTCTTTCTGCTACTTGAATCAGAAAGCGTATTGAGAAATGCTGCACAAACGGACTCATGCACACTGCGCCCAGGTTCGAACGATGACTGATGGCCAAAACAGAGCGAGCAAATAGATTTCATAGGCAGCGATAATTTTACGGACGCAATATGGAATGAGCGTTGTTATTCTTTTTTAGGTACGAGCAACGACCAGCAATTCCGACGTATTACAACACATTTGCAGCGCCCCGAAGGCCGTTGCACCATAAGCCTTTGCTTCAAAGATACTCAAGCGAGAGTGGCAGATACGGTGGGGATGATGGAGGTTATGGTTCCAACTTCTTTACAGGTATGTAGATGCTATCTTTTGATATATGTTAGTTCCACTTTCTTTCGAAAGATAACAGAAAGTGCTGAACCTAGTCATCTATCAAACCCGCTTGGAATGAAGCAAAGGGAATCTTCGAAGCTGAAAGCGTAGTACCTACATGGCCCCTCTTCTCGTTGTGACAATGTTGGCTGGGGTGGTGTTCGAACAGAATACTTTACACTCGTTATCAACACTTGAAACTCATTTTCAATTGCTCTTTTCACAAGCTATAAAAACAAAGGAGAGTCACAACAACTGACTTTCTATAACTTCCATATGACGACGATGACAGTTATTGAAAGTCACTTTTAGAAATATGATTGGTTAAATAATGGGAATTCAGTTTTCTGAGCATTAAGAACTGTATGAATGAAATGAAGAAACAAAAGCAGCAAACGCGCACGTATAACGAAGAACTTATCAGCACGCCCAAAGGAGGATATTATCGACTCCATCATGAGGAACAACAAGCATATCACAATATGAAACAAAGAAAATTTATGCTATATAAATAAGAAAAGCATTGCTGAATATGAACTCAAACGAACCCTTTCAGAAGGCTTATTTATTGTCACATTCTTAATTGCTTTTCTCTCAAACACAAACAGTTTCAAATATTCCATCATGTCTTTAAAAAAGCACAGTACATCAGTTCATCGATTCGGCGAAAGATTCGCTGAACTGTGATGATGTGCGCATGATGTTCCTCCACCGGTCCTTCACTCATCCTGCTGCTTCTTCTACTTAAACTTAATTCTTTCACACTTCAGCAAAATCCTCGTTTGTGAGGCCGAAGCTTTGTGATTTGACCGGGCCAGCGAACCTCAAAAATAGAAACCAAAACCTCGTCTGTAAAAACTCATCGGAATTTCACCCTGCAAATGAAATTTCGCAAGGTAGGTTGCTAGCCGTAACTGCACACATTAGCAAGAAGGGTCCAAAATGTTTTTTGGTTGCAAGAGGAGATCTTGAGAGAGAGGATAACTTCTGTCCCAAAATATCCCTGCGGACTGTGGACTCGAGCCACCTAAGCCTTCGACAGAGAGACAACTTTACAATCGAGTGATCAAGTCTTCAGCACAGGGACGCAACAGCTTTCTACCACAGAGGTCTCGCAATTTCACATATGAACATTCTTAACCAGACACTTCTACAGTCGATCTTTTATGCAGTGAATGCGAGGTAGGACTTTACGAGGGACGTTGCCGGCGACTCCCTCCCTCGCAGAAGGCAAAGTAATCAAAAATCGGCGCTCTCATAAGCGACAGGGGTTCCATTAGAAGGTCAATTTCTACTTTCTGTCACAACGTTTGACTTTGTTCCTATTATAATTTTTTTTTTCAATTTCAAAGGTTTTTAACAGTTATTTCTTTCTTCACTGTTCTTCGATAAATCATTTCTGAACAGCCGTAATACTACCATCGTTTAAGTTTCAAAAAAATAAGAGCATGTTCTAAACCTAAATGTGGTTTTTCCTTTTAGATCCTCCGCACGCAATAGAAGCTTATCCTCCTGCAGCTCTCCCTATTGGAAAGCCCGTTATTCCCGAAGATGACATGGAGCATCAACCGTCCGATCAACCATATCCTCCAAAAGCTGAGGAAGAGGAAGCACCTACCATTTTTCCAACACGGCTCCGCGAAAAGCCATCCAGGGAAAAACAAAAAGAGGTTAAAAATGAAATCAAACATTAACGGCATCTGCAGTCCTTCCGGAAACAGCACAGAACTTTGAACTAAAAGTATGATGGAATGCAAATGGAAAGAGTGGAAATAAAAACTTTCGCTAAAAAATTTCGCTTTCAAAGGGTATATGCCATCAAATGAGCTAAGTGAACTGATCTTTAGTTTTAATTAAACGAAGAAAGTCATAAAAGGCTAATCAGACTGGTCAAAGGAACATGGTTTCAATGCACGGTCCATGCATTCACTTGATACCCATCGAAGAAGCTATATTAAATGTGCTTCAGCTGCAGGTGACTGTAAGAATTTTTAATCTCAAAGATCGATCTTTAATACAAATAAGACGTAGAGAACTATGTTCTATCCAACAGACTTCTGAAACTGTATTTTTGTACTTCAGGCGGAACAATGGATTTTTAAAATTTTAATTCCTATATTAGCACTCCTTTAATAGCTTCTAATATGACTGTGTGTCGTTTAGGAATTTATGATGTATGCAAAGAAAAATGGAGTTTTCGAAATGTGAATACGAAATTCGGAATGTTCTCTCCTCTTAGGCGAAATTTCGAACTCATAGCTTCACAATTAAGCTCTACAGGTAGTCTTGCCCTATGTGGGCCTTTGAAACAATGATTTGTTTATGCGTAACTTGCGAAAGGACCTCTTTCAAACAACAATATTCCCTTAAAAAATGAATAGCAATATGGGAAGATGCGAAATAAAGTTGCTCTTATGTTCTACACAGATCACACTGATGAGACTACACATTCAGTCAGTGATTCATTCTAAACATCAGAATAGGAATGCATCTACGTTCTTCGTGCGTTCTCCTTCCATGGTCTCTACGAAAGTTAAATGAAGTATAGCGATGTGTGAATAAAAACCTCCTTCGAAAGATCTTTGAGAATGTTGCTTATGTCCACTTTATGTTCAAATGTGATTTTCCTAATGCAGTCGCAAAAAGTGGAAGAAGAAAAGGATCAAACGACGACGCCTTCTGTATCACCGATGTTTGTCGAACTAACGACTCAGTGGCCGTCGTATGCGATCACTAACAGCGAAGAACATGAACATGAAAACGAACCGAATTTGTAAGGTTTCCTGAAGCAGAAAATTAGATTTGCTAGGAATCAATGAAGAATGGAATGGAATATTTGAACAGCATAGAATTGTTGAAAAATGCTGAGGAGAATAGGATCGTTGAGGAATGGAATCGTTTGACGAAACAGAATCGTTAAAACATTCTTGATGTGAACTAACGATACTTAGTTAATGGTCTAGGCAGTATAAATAAGGAAACTAGTCATAATTTCTCCTCTTCTCGACCTTCATTTTGCTGAACGGGTTCTTATTAAAAGCCTCACAATGTGAATTTGGCATTCCCTTCATTAAAAAGGCTAATGGCAATGTGATAGTTATCTTTCCATATTAAAACCAGCCATCTTTATTAGTTCAGTTCATTGTTGTACCTTTATCGCTCTTTAATAGGAATTGAGAATATACCTGAGGTTCTTTCAAGAATCAAAATATCAAGAGCGTTTTAGAGGGATATTTTTTATGTTAGTGAGTTCCACTTCGATCTCATTTCTTCAGAACTTCACAATTCATGTAACTGGCAAAATTTGCACTGGCTGGAATTTATGCTCTTATCGAACTCCCTACAACGGGGACCATCATCGACGTACGTAGCGCAGATTCTAAAAACAGCGTTGTTCTTACAATTTATCATCAGACGCATTATGCAAAACACTAATAGATGTTGAGCGCCCAAGAGATTGAAAGCAGACTTTCAACTGATTATGTCAACATAATACATCATAGTCGTATCGGTAAGTCATGCAGTTATTTATGCTTTCAGATGTGATTATGAGAATAGTTTTTTTAGTTCATCCTCATGCTGTCCCTGCTGCAAAGAGAATTCGGCGCCTCAACAAGGTCGGTAAAATTTGTCTCTTTTCATGTCCACTTCTATGTCGAGAGTTACTTTAAGAAAAGTTCAGATTAAGAAAAAAAGTGTTCCGAATCCATGCAGATTTCGAAGACTGTTGTCTCCTTTTGAATTTATAGGGGATTATTTGGGGTGTTTTGACACATATGTTATTTAGCTTTCATTTTGCAAATGCAAATGATTAACGATACTCACCCGCTGATTTCTAAGTTGAACGAAGGCAAAGAGATCGCTGGAAAGACTGCAACATCATATTCCTATTTCAAAGCGAGAAGATTCTTCCCATTTTACGCTGATTTCAATCTTGTTCTATGATCCTTTTGAAAGTCGTCGACAAGAATGACTAAACTAAATTTCTGAAGCCTCTTTTGCCGAATGCAAGATATTAACAAATGACTTTTGATAATATTACAGAGGTGAATATCATTATATAAAAACGAATGGCAATATCGCTTGAAACTCTATTACTTCCTCAGAAGCTCTCACTCAAGAATTTTGTTAATACGGAATAATAAGGTGCCATAACATGAATGCTAATTTCAAAGATTTCTAATTAAGGAGGAAATTCGAGGAAAAAGGCGAGGTGAATTAATCGAAGGGGAAAATTAGCGCAGAGTTCTGCAAATTGAATGCACAAGTTTTTTTGATAAGATTTGGTGAACCCTGTATATTGCTGAAATATGCCAACAATTCATCAATTAACAATGAAGTCTTGAAAGAGGACGTTGCTAACTCGTGTAAATGCTACTTTCATTGTAGGAGAATTTTGTTTACGTGGATCAGTAACCAACAATTCGTTAGATCTTAGCGACCCGCAGTTTGAAACTGCAAAGTTTGATAGAAAAGCGTCTTGTTTTTTCGAATTTCAAGGCATCATTCAACAACATTATTCATCCCAAATTTGAAGATTTATGAGGCAGAAGGGCCCTTCAGTTTTGACCGCTAACTTCTCACATAGTTGGTTGACGGGTCATCGTAATTATTGAAATGCAATCACATCAAGACGGTGTAATCCAGATAGCACTTTTTCCATCTTTTCAAATGTCAGCATTCCCATTAGGCAATCTCGCAAATGCAAGCTGTTCCTTTCCTGTCAAAATGGTAACCCTCTAAGACGTGATTACGGGTTGATCTTTAAACGCTTCCTATTTGGTTTGACGGTTCCCTCCTCAATCAGCCTCTTTCTTGCTAATACAGCCGCTTAACGTTGTGCAGTACAAAAAACTTGACTAGCTTCAATATTCAAACAGAATACAAGGTGAAAAAACTGCCACCATGTGGTCGGAATTGTCACAGGTGGCGACCTGATGGTTAATTCTCATGGTGCTCAACCAAAAAGAAAGGCAGTTAGTGCAACATTCCGGGTACTCCGGTCTTTTAAAACTGAATATGCTGCTCGTGCGAGCATACATGCCGTTTTGGTTAGATTGCAGGTGCACCCTTATATTCATACCTAAACAGAGCAGCACTAATCGAGCCATTTGAACTAAACCGTAGAAAAAATTCGTCGAATGTAGAATAAGTTTGGCATGCAAACGAAGATTAATCTCTTCAGACTTTATTCATTGAGGCCTGGACTTTTGAGAAGGTTTGTTTCTCGCATGAAAACAATAATATGTAGGTTTGTAGACACTGAATTCTTAAAATTGTCCACATTCTCTGTCAGTCGGCTGATTTGATCGCAACTTTACGCTTTTACTGCTGCATTCCAGAACTGATTCAAAGTACTTCATCAACACGGAACAGCCATCAGTCATAGGTGCTGCCTCGGGCTGCACTGATGCATCGAAAACATTCGTCAGCAGCACTTTAAGTGAGAATGTTTTTCCGAGCAGATAAAGAATCGTCAGTCGGTGTATGCAGTAACCGATTTTGTGACAATCCGGGACGCTTCAGTTCTCTGAATTCACAGAAGTTTTCTGAAAATAATTTTTTTTGTTCTCACTGATTGTATGTAGTGAATTGATCTGCGCATTCCGCGTGTTGATCAAATGCAATCAGTGCAGATCTGTTAAGAGGAAAATAATAACAGGCATTAGCCATAAAGAATAACCAGTGAAAGAGAAGCTTCATAATAAACCTCAAGCGAAAGGAAGAAGCCTCATTTGAAGCCGCCGCTTGAGATTCTATCCACAACCTACTCATCTCAGGTCTTGACCTCGAGTTGACACTTTTCTTTTGACATTAACCCAAGTTTTCTTGTGATCTCTTTTAGAACATAAAGTTTGAGGAGCATCACTCCTTCAAAGTGACAGTAGCAGAACCAGGAATTATTGGACATAAATGCATTTGAGGTGTCAATTATATCACTCCAAAAAGTCCGCGAAACCGATCGTCAATGGTTCCGCCGCAAAGTGTGAAACCGCCAGTATTTGCAAAACCTCTGCCATCTCCGCCCATACAACAAGAGAACATTCCGCTGTCACCAAATTCAGGAGGATACGGCACTTCTTTCTACCAGCAGAACTGGCCAACTGCGATTAGTGGGAGTTACCTACCAATCGGTCAATACAACCCGACAATGACCAGCTATTTTCTGCCCGTTTCTCCGCAAATTTTGCTCGATGGATACTTAATAGTAATCCTGCTAGAGCAGTGCTGCATTCCACAGCCTCGTAAGTGATCCGTATTTTCGAGTTGGTTCACACAAAAGACCGTCCTAACGAAAATGAAATTGTATTATGGGCATTGTTTCAAAATTTGTAGGAAATAGGGTTGGAATGCCCGGTATTTCAGAAGGATCGTGAATTCCAAATCTCAACTTGCATTTCAAGATGCGAATCGTGATGCTGCTTAAGTTTTCCTTTATTCTCGCCTGTTGCACCTTCCATTTCAGTCCTCATACTTCAAGACTTCTTGAGTTTCGCACAGCAAAACAAAACATACGTCATTAAAATTCTTACGTCATTAAAATTTTCAACATACGTCATTAAAATTTTCATTAAAAAGGCTTTTCAACGTTTTTAGCTGAATAGTTTTGTGCATCTAAGTCCCAAATTTCGAGCAAAATATCCCACCAACAAGCTAACAAAATGGCATCAACTGTAGCCAAAACAAACCATGAAAACAATTCATCTTTTAGCTTCTTGTGACCGCCTGCTCGCAGCAGCACTATGCGGTTCAACATTATTGCCGTCGTGTCATCCTGCGGTCAGTTAATTAGTTATTTGTCCTCTTTGTAGCGAAATAACAAAACTGTTCATCAGATGAGGGTCTTAATTAACCAAGTGATCTGTCGCATTTTAAAACCGTAATGAATGCTTATTTCGTAGTAATTTTATTTCGTCCGTTTGTATTTTTATTCTCTTCTTCGATTTGGGAATCGATGTTGCTTCAGGACAGAGCGGAGACGAGTGTCATATGCCCAATTTAGATGTACCAGAGCGTACAGCTGCTGCGAATATGCTTCGAAAAGAAATCAAGTGGAGGAGAGTACCAACGAGGCTCTAAAATTTGAGCCTTTACAGCGATAAAACGGATAACAACCAGCCCGTAGAACGCTAGAACTATTTTAAGTCAAAGAAATTCATTTTTGACCTCTATCCGAGCGGCAGCTAAAAAATCCGATCCGCGTATTTTAAGGCGTTTATGAGAGCGAATGACGTTAGCGTTTGTTCCATAATGATAAAATCCAAGCAGCAAGTTCTACTTCAAGTTTAATGTGATGAATAGCAACAAAACATTGAAGCATGCTATCTGGCGCTGAAGACTACTACCAAATTTCGTAGCCGCCGCAAGCTATGTAATCAGTTAATTGAGAGCACAAAAGGACGCCCGACAAGCGGGCAAACAAACTCCTACGTTATATCCCCCATATTGCACGTATGCTGTTATCGTTCACAAGGACGCAATAAGAGTAACTTCAACAGTGAATCGACCGTCCTAAATGAGTTTCAAGCCTTCCCACAGATGAAAGATTCGAAGACTTAGTTCTTCGAATCAATGCAAACTTCGAAGATGGCTGATAATTGCACGACTTTTTCAGTGCAGATGTTAAAATTAGTGCATCAAAGCTTTATCTGTCCAGTGAGGGAGAATGTTTTTCATATAATTTCCATCCTTTTACCTTAACTTTATGTTTAGGTGAAGATTTCAATTTTCAGCATTATTGGTTGTCATACCGAGTACTGTCAAACTTGCAAAGTATCATCTTGTGTTGAACACGAGGCGATGCATAAGCTATTTTTCTTTCAACTATTGTCACACATTAATTAAAGCGTAATCGCGCATACACGCCACTAAATCGCATAAAGTGTGAGGCAATATGCCTGTATGTGTGTCTGTGTGCTTCCCTCTCCCTATTTCTTTGGTTATTCCGATCCGAAACCTATCGCATTGATGCAGTTTGATGGGTGCAAATGTGTGCAATATCTCATGACTGTTCCAAGTTGATTCATCAAATTTTAAAGAAGCCATGGATACCTCAGTTGGAAAACTGCGTGTACAAATTCACACCGTTCAATTTTTTTGTGTTTCGCAGGTCTGAGCGAGTAATTGGATTAGGAGTTACTATGCAGCCAACTTACGAAAGTAGCTGTAATTAGCCAACTTACGAAAGTAGCTGTAATTGATCAAATGGGCGAATAAAAACCATATGGCACTCTTGGTACTCCTCTCTGTTTATTTTCTCCACCCTAAAACATGGTGAACTTTTAAACATTGAAAATTGAAAAAGACTCTTCGGCTATAAAATGAAACTACTTTTAAGGATGCTATTGCTTGTGCAGTTAGAAGGAAACGCGAAATCAACGCCCGTGGTACGAAGGTTAGTCTTTTATTAGTTGGCTAGAAAGTTGAAGAGGTCCATACTTCTCAATTCGAGCACCGAATAAATTGAATATCTCAGAAATCTGGAAAATTTGCAATAAATGCTTGATGTAGTGAGTTGACTTGATCTCGATGAGAGGAGTTTTCTTGCAAATCAACATATAGATTCAATGTCGACAAATATATCATATAGGCTGTGTAAACCATCATTCAACTATACGGAAGACTTCAATTAATCTGTCGTGCTCCCGGAGCCTCCTTGTTTTCACTGTGCAGCTCTGTGTCCTTGTAATAAAAAAGCCTAGTAAATCAAACAAAGTTCATCTTAAATGCATAACACTATTCCACTAATTTCAGTTCTAATAAATTCTTTTTAAGGAATACTTTTCGCTGGAAAACGCGTTCATGTAGGAAATGTCATGGTCCATTGTTTGAAGCTCAATAATTTGCGGTCATTTTTTTGCGTCCAGTGAACTCAATATCCTGTCTTTGCGCATAAACTTAAAGGGTTCTTAGTTCTTCGCTTATGGCCCTGACATCCATGCTTTTTTCAAAGACAAAACACAGCTTTTGTGATGCACTGTTTAACTATTTTCCTGCGTATTTTAGGAAAAGCGGTTGATTTTAAGGGCATGCATTTTCCAAGCAACATCGAACATTTCGAAAAGTTGTTCGTTCCTCCCTTCTCCTCCGACTGCCCAGGATGCTCGACTTCTCAAACAAGCTTACTATCAGGCATACTTCCTGATACACCTCTCAATATAGTCTCATCCTCTAAAGCGGAAAGGGAACGAAGAAAGGTTAGTTAGAGTACAGCTAAATGTTTTCGCTATCGGAAATCGACGTTGCTTTTTTGTCTACAGGTCTGCAAAGAACTGTTTGAACATGCATGCCTTGCATGTTCTTGTTTGCAAGTAGTTGATCTTGCGCTCAAGATTCACGTTAGGAATGAAAAAGTCTGTAATTACTGTTAATCATGTAAATTTTAGAACAAAGTGAACTGCTGTTCGTTAGGTGACTTTCTGCGAACAATGAACAAATATGCCCGAGAAAATAATAAGAGATGAATGTGGGATTCGTTTTTGCAATTCTAAATAATCCCCGAGTTAAGGTTTGAATGCAGCAAAACGCTTTGCATCTCACCTCGGTTATATCATAGAGACGCTTCTGCGTAGAATTTTTATATGAGCGGATAGATTACTCTGAATGTGAACGCGGTCATCGTGCCTATTTTAATATTTCCTAGTGACCAACTGATGAGGTAAGCGGAATAAAAAAGCACACGCATCGTTCTTATATTCCAAGTTTGTTGCCTCTTTTGGCTAATTTATTAGCGCACATAGTCCATTTTCTGGAGGTGTGCAGCTGCGAAACCCATGAATGTCCCCATATGTTTATGTGTCTATAAACTTGCAAAAGCTGGCTGCTGAACGTAGAACTTTATTTCGATAAAAGTGTTTTTATATTCAGTAAAGATTTACGCCGCTCGGTAGCTGGTTTTACATATCGACTCAACCACTGAGCGAACTAGTAAGTGTGCTTACACTTGAAGTACCATAATCCATGAGCTTCTGCGTGAAGTTCCCTCAGAATGAGGCAGTGGTTAATTTCCAGGATGGCGTGCTTTAAAGCTTTCAGTCTTTTGCAAGCATCTCTCGTCGTTCGGAAAGGCTTCTAAGATCAGAAACAGGACGTTTTCTGTCTCATTTTATCATCTCACAATCTGCTCTTCCAATCTCATTCTCGATGATGCGTCATTCGCTCCCGGTGTTACACTTCCAGCTTATGAAGATATATGGCAGCCATGATATATGCCTTTTCCCTACCGCGGGTCCAATTAATTCTCTCAAACCTTTCGCCTTCAGTGCTAAATGCTCATTTTGCCATTATCGCCCAGTAGACTTAAGAAGTCGCAGTAAAGGATGCTTCAGTATTAATTTGATACTTTCAGAAGGAACGACCACAATTAAATGATCTGCTTTATGTTCTTAAGTGGCTTTCAAATAGACAGCTGGATGGCAGAAAGTATAATCCAAAATTGAGTGGTAACAAGGAATATTTATTAAAAAGACTGCATATTTCTTTCCCTTTCTTGTCCTCCGCCCATCTGTTCGCGCTGCCGCAGCTTGGAAACTTCAACCTTTCCGTAGCCACTTCCTCCACTATCCCCGGCATACCGCATCATTCCTGACGCAAATGCATCATTGTGTCAGGCGCGAACGGACGCAATATGTCAGGGACGGCTACCATACCTAACAAAACCTATTCAAAACGCAACAATCCACTAAAAGTGCAAGTTCTCGTAACTGGTAACCCACCAGTTCTAGGAGGACGGGATGCAGCGCAGTGACATCAAAGGTGTGAAGTCGGCATTCTCATAAAAGCGCTCCTCTGCTCCCCGACCTACAGGGATTTTCCAGAACTCCAGCAGCCACGAGCCAACATAAATAGTTGCTTCCATTGCACCGAGGATCGGATTCTTCACACCAAATGGCGTCACTGTTCAAACGTTACTCCTCCCATATATTAATGCAAATCCCGTTATATATCACCACCTCGTTGAATGTTCACTGTAATTATAAACTGTGCATAAAACATGCGGAAAAGAAGTGGTGTCCGAAGTTTATTTAAGTTTGTCATCCGCTTTACATATTTCGTTTCGAAATTGTACAAATGGCCTTCAAGAGTTAAATAGTTGGGTCGCCAATATCAGCGTTTCATGACTGTTCTCAAAGGGCTTCTCACGGAGAGGATAGGAGCGTTCGTGCGGTGCTTCATCACATGGCGAGGGTGAAGCGGACATACTGTGCGAGTGTGCGCTAGTTCGTGATGGAGAAGAGTTGACGAGGTATTGAAACCTGAGACTACTTCGTGCGCACATAGATCACGGCAGTGGTACACGGTTGGACGAGGAATGTTGAGTTGCACGTAGGTGCAAATGCGAGCAAACCACAGTCAGAGACTCATGAGACTCTTGATGACCTCAGAATATTCACGCTATTTTCTGGCTCCGTTTCAATGTTTCTCGTAAGTGACATTATAACGAGCACCGAGATATGTTCCATTCCGGGGATAAGATGTAGATGAAACCCTGCACTCATAGATATTCAGCAGCAATGCGAAGGTTAAGTTTACCACTGCGGCTGCTCATTTTATGTGATCTGTGGGAAATTGCATTTTCCGAAGACTTCGACCAAAACGAGTTTCGAGGCTCAAAAGTACCAATTAATGGAAGTCGAAATCAGAATGGGCACTGGAATCATTCTACGCCCTTATACCTTTCGATGTGCTGATGAACAGAGCCTGTCACCCACTGGCTTGGATTCGGAATAGTTTTTTGGCTGCTCCAACACCGCACTTCGGTTGCCTTTATGGCCAACCAACAACGTATTGTTCAGTAACTAAAGATTTAAAGTGCTTGTATCATAACTAATCACTTTGTTATTATATATCTGAGTGGAGAAATTTGGAGCTCTTTAAATATGATATGCGACTATCTCAAACATACGTTTTATTTGCAGCCGTTTGCTGTATCACAGTATCCACTGATTCACCGCTCATAGGCGGGCAACTGTTGTCTTTTATGAGAAGGTCGATCTCGATTTGCGAATCCTACCATCAGTAGTTTACCACTGTTACCACTAGATAATGCCTAATCTCGACAACAACTAGACATATGGCGTGGATACCGCCCACAAGGTTTGCATTTACGGCCATAAAGAACTCCGAGGAGGATTTATTTAAAGAACCGGACCAAAAATAGCAGTTTAAATTAATAACTTCTTTATGTAACCCATAAACCGTGACAACCGTTCTGCTCTGCCATATCGACGGAGGTGCGGTGGTGTGTTTGGCAATTCTTATATGGCAGATACACGGACGTTACCCACCATGCTTCCTTTATCAGTAAAAAATATTTTAAATAAGAGGGCTAGCCAATCTAATGATGGCGGTCGCGGGTGGTATATCCTCCTCGCACCCGATCATTAATCATGCTTCAGTAATCACTACCATTAAAACGAACAGGAAATGCATTAGGTAATACTTTACCAGTCGGGCACCTGATGAAAAATGAAACTACAGCATATCGGTTTGTAAATATATTCAATGAAGGAGATATCAAAAGATCTGAAACCATTATTGCTTACGGGAAAAACTGCAGCACTTTTGTTCCAATTCAAGATAACAAATGGATATTTTCAAGCATTCCTAAAGGAAGATTTTGTTGGGCTAATAAAGACCACCAATTGAACTGCACCACTAAGGGTATAATATACTCTTTAAATTGTCGTATATGTGGTCTGCAGTATGTAGGGCAAACATCCAGGAGTCTGAAAACAGGCGTTCGATAACTGAAGGTAATTTATCTAACTACCTATACAAATATTTCTTTCAAGAAAACCACTCTATACAGAATTTAGAATATGCATATTAGAAAAGATCAGCGGTAATAAATACCTCTCTGAGGCAGAACTGTTCTGTGGATTGGACTACTTCGGACAATTTATCCTACGGAACCCAACGATGATATCAAAGATGTAGGAAATATTTCAGGAATCAGGTTTGAATCCACTGTTTTGAAATCATGGATTAACAGTTAAGCATGATCGTGAAAAATGAAGGGGAAATAGCGAATTAATCAATCGCCATTTCATTAATGCGGTGAGCAGCAATTTCATCATACTAAACTAGAACAAAATCATTCAAGATGAAATTACTTTTCTATGTGAAATGTGCACAATTCATAGCAATTTCTTCACTAATAATCATACTGACAAAGGTAGGAATAAAAGTTATGGATTTCTCACGTATGTTCCTGGATTTGGGGTACCAAAATGTCACTTATAATCATATTTTTCTTACTAATAGTGTCATTAAAAAGGGCAATTGGAGAAGGTTTGCCTATTGTCCCTAATGATAAGTTTCATGTTTGCTTTCGACAGAACTAGAACACCTCTTATCCATGAAATTATAATGGATCTTAACATATATTAAACCAACATCCGGAAAATTTAGCTAAGTTTTCAGATAGTAAATGTGATTTTCATAACTCAAGTTTCCTTTCATATCCTCTACCCTACGGGTTTGCGGATAATCTGGGTATAATTCCTTGAAATGCTCTAAAGAATTATCCTTGAAAAGTGAACTAAGTTCAGTTCCATTGTTAGCAAGCATCATTTCCGGATTATAAAGCATTCAGCGCTATCCTTAAACAAACTAATTCTGCAAAATTGCTCGGACCGAGCACACTTATGTGAACAATTCGAAAACATTTCATCTGCTACACGGGACATTAAAGATATCTTTAATAACGAATTTTATAAAGAAATCGATAAAACTCATCGTTTAAATTACATAGATTTGGGTTTATTATTTCACATATGGATTAAGCCGACAATAGTTACGCTTTTACAGGCAAAAACTCTTATATTAAGGATTTATGTAAGGAGCTTGGAATTATTAACGTTGGGGTCATTGGCAACTTCACCTAAGCGAATTTTGGAGATAAACACGAACTAAATATTAATTAACACGTACCGCAAGTTTTCTGAAAGCTATCTTATTAGCATTAACGAGCAATACACAGCATTACCTCTTACCATCCCTAAGTAAACTCTTATAAATTTCGTTATATAGGGGGTCAGTACATTTTAGCAGTTACTATGACATTGGGAATCAGAGAAGAGAGAATTTCTACTATAGTCTGAAATAATTCTTATGATATTTTGGATATAAAATATGACAGACATTAAGAAATACTTCTGAAGGCTAATTTTTCCACTTTATTTACTGCACATCCACAAGATGACATTATTAAAGCAATGGGATTTTTAACACATTAGTATTTCGAACGTTTATAAAACGCTTACTCGAAAATCTATGGCAAAAAAGCTCTATTTCACACCGATACTTGGGAGTTTACAGCACATTTACTTAGGATAAGACATAAATTACTGAAATAATTAAATCTATCGTTGCAGAGAGTCAAGCTACTTTCGCTGGTTTTGTTCTTAGGCAAACTAAAGGAGTGCCTATCGATGGTAACGCCCAATCATGATATAGGCGATCTCACTCAGTCTCTCCTGGAATATGCTAGAATTCCACGTTTTGATGCTAGTTGTTGTGGGTAACGTTGATGTACTACTAATATTTGACAAAGAAAATTCTCGTAATATTACTATATTCAATTAGGACGGATTTTATTGGTAAATGTAAATGTTCGCTTTAAAATTATAAAGAAAAAGGTCATTGATGAGAAAATAGTTATTTACGGCATCAGTAGACCAGAATTCATTCATAAGTTTGCCTATTCAGCATAGAAAGTATCAGAAATTTAATCAAAGATATGTATTATTTGGATATTGCACACACCCACTTCCATAAGGTTTCATTTATTTATTCTGATACACTGACGTGCGACAGCTCACTTTTATTGATCTTAAAAGCCATTTCCTCGAGTTGGTGCATGAGATTGGTGCCACACTGCATATAAGGGACGATATTTAGACGGTGTTGACCTCAAGATGGATATTTTCATTTATGGGAAATACATTTATTCGTAACACAATTCGATTCATGTTGTGCACTCGGACGACTGCAATACGAAGAGTCTCGTTTCATCTCATTTTGATGTTCCTTTATAAGCTGTGAACATTTTCTTTTCCCACCACATTTGGTCATACTAGCATGGTTAAGACTATCTGCATTTCCGGACCCTTAGCTATACGACTACCTCCTACTTATGCTTTTTACTTACAATTCCTTACTTCAGTAATTATCTACACTGTCTTATGATGCCAAATGCTTTCAACCCAAAATATTTTGTTGGAAACTTCCTAATATATTTCCTCGAATACCAGGCACGCTCATATTTGAGATTTCCGTCTTCATCATACAGTCATAACAAATACTCTATCCACATATTCGTCTGCTACTTCACTTCGTCATCCTCTTCACAACACATACTTACAGTGACTGCTTTATTTCCCGCTACTGAGAAACCTCTGCGTTCTGTTGTGACGATGGACGGCGCCTACTGAAGTATACGCGTCAACATGGAATAGCTGAAACGTGTACATCTTTTACTTGCATATCTATATCATTCATGTCTTAAACCTACACTGACAACATTTCATATTCTAAAATCGACCCACTGATACTTCTTTAACATTTAAAGCTTCTGACACAATCACTGTTCTCCGTAAAACCACGAAAAACATTGCGCAATAAGCAAGCAGAGAGAATACAGAACGGCATAGAATGAATGAGTGCCAGTTGTTTCTCGACAAACCCATCTGTATGATCACTTTGTCCCTCTCCCCCCACATCCTAAAACAACCCTTCACTTCCTCAAAGGGGACCGAATAATACCAAAGTTGGCAAATAGAAACTTAAACATAATTTTTGTGAACAAGAGACTGTCTCCTGTGTCTTCCAAGGAGAATTCATGTCAATTGCACACGCACGTATGTTTTATTTCCCAGTGAATGGGCAGTAGCATATTCAAGTACTGCCCGAACCGGATATCCGGTCATCATGTCGGAACACAGCAACGAGCAGATAATTTTAACAGCACAGTCATCCGACTTTGCAACGCTCAACAACAAAGCTCTGCAGTAACCGCCGACTACTGTGCGTTTACTTTCAAACAGCCTAAACAACATACTGTCACATTTATCTCGAGATCGGTGAACTCAGTAATCCATCTTTTCTCTCCAATTATTACTCGGCTCAGAACCATAGAACACAACCGAGAGCAACCGCAGCAACAAAACAGAAAAGCAAGTAACACGAACTTTACACAGGGGAGGATGAGCACATGCTAATTATACAACATCAACAGCTGAACATTCCGTTGCTCTATGCGATGGCACAATGTTTTCCTATCCAAGAGCCTTCTGTTCGTCATTTGCGACTTTTCCGAACCAACATGTAATGAGCATCCAGAAAGAAAATTGGGGTGCAAAGGATAAAGATAAATGCTCGAGGAAAAGTGCTCTGAGACTGGAGGAAACCCTCATTTTATAAGACATATGATCTGGGTTGAGTGTTTAAGAAATCGGGGCGGATGTTACGTCGTGGAGGGACATATTCTTATCTAATCTCTCGAGAGAGGAAGAGTACGGTGGAACTATAATTGAAGAGGAGCAGCAATCCTCTTCGTCATCTTCAGCCACAATTCAAGTAATTTCAGCAGAACCATGATGAAGGAAACAACTGAGTGCTCTGGAACAGCAGACTTTATGAGGGAGTTTCAAGATTACAGATTAAGAAAGGATTTCTCGACCGAAAACGCAATCACAACTCTGAAGCAGTCACACTTTACACAGCAAAGAGACATCTTCAACCGCTTAAACAATGCCCAAGTCGATTCTCACATGTGAATGGGACGCTGAATTGCACACAGATCAAATCACAGAAAATGAAAGAAGACAGAAAAGAGCGCAGTTGAAAAGTTCAAAGAATCAAAAATACACCAAATCATTCAACTCTCCAAATATGATAAAATAGGATGGGCGAACTCTGCGTCAATTATACCGTCGTTTAGTCGAATATTTACAGAAGACTTTAAAAACGCCACTACATAATGACAATAAGAATCTCATATAAAATTATCACACAGAACTTCAAACTTAACACAAACTTCCCACTATAACAGAACTTCCAACGAATAGCATAAAACAGGAAACTGAAGCAAATAAATGAGCCAGCAAGTGCAGTTTCTCCATTAGGCAACAGAATAGTTCGCTCTACGACCAATAAATTTCAACAAAAACACTTCACAGCAACAACAGAATGCAGCAGTTGTCTGCAGCTGCCCACAAGAAACTTCAACATTCGCAAACTCTCAAAAACTGCAAACATCCATATAACACGAACGAAGAATCCCGAGAACGAAATTGCGTCATAAGTCACCTCACTCTCCGGCCTTCCTCGGTCGCCTCATTGCACGTCGTCGTTTCATACAATCTGCCCAATACCTGAGAAAGTGGAATGTCTATTCCTTTATTTTTTAAATGAAAATATGTGACAAATCTCAACAAAAACGGCATATTCGGACGTTCTATTTTGAACAGTTGGCTCATCTACCAACATAAACGTTGGGCACTGTTTCATAAGCGTTCATTAACTGCAACAATCGATAAATAACTTAAACATCTTCAGAGAGTAACATATCAGCTTGCGACCGATCCGACAGAGAAAAGGAAGAGATGTGACATGGAAGCAACAAGAGTTCCCGGCACCCATTAAGACACTTTTTTCGGAAAAGATATGAGCTACAGTACTATTGAAAGAGTTCCAACACTTAAAGCTCCAAACAATGTTTGGCATGCCTTGATATCTTCTGCTTTGGAAAGGCACCGACTTGAAATCAGAACTGCTGGAATTAATCCATCCTGAAGATGGCAAGCTCGAGAGGAAACGTCTGAATGTATTTCGAGGCTCAGTGAATTTCTGCATTACAAATAAGGACAACTGCACGACGAACGTAGAATCGATGCCGAATCAAGAGGAAAACGGCTCAAGAAAGCTTTATTAAAGACAAATGATAGTTTAGTCAAAGCTTCAGTATAGAAAGGACAGTCTAGGTTAGGTTAATTATAACAAATATTGAGCTCCTCTACACTCGAACATTCATTTCATTACGATAGCGATGTATATTAGAGCAACGAATCACAGCCAAACGTCCCTGCTCTTTGCAGATATGAGAGATGTTTTGTTCGCTAACAGTACCAATATCGCGTTGAGGAGCGTTTCTCGATAAGGACATGTGCGAAATGCGATGCGATTCATTGCTGCTCAAGAACGTCGCTTGAAACTCGTTGGAAGAGCATTAGAAATGAAAAACTAAAGCTTACCACTTGAAAACTACAGCATATACATACGACGTAGCGAAGTTGCTAGGATTGATGCGCTTCAGTTCTCTGCAGCTTATTATTTCTTATTTTAGCTTCTTATTTGATGAGTGCATATTCGACTTGGGAATTCGCTTCGCGGATGTTGGTGATGACGGTATGAGCAGATGCCGACAACCACGACATGTTTATTTGGAAATGAATTTTTGATGCCTTGCGAAATATTAAGAATCGTTACGGGATCGAGAGAGCTCAATGAAAAATTTTCTTAGCCTGCGACCGCAGAATCCATGCTTTTAACTTCCCATGCAGATTAGACGACAACGACCGCAGCACTTAAGGGAGGTCTCGTGGGCGACGGACTGGTTGCAGCTAATCCCCGCGGATTCGAGCACCTTTCGGTTGGAGGCAGCCGCTGTATCAACTTTATTTTCCTTACTGAGGGGCCTCCTGCGAGGAGGGAGATGGCGACGAACACCGGTTGCTGCATAAATGTAAAATGACAACATACCCGGTTCAGCGTACCAATCAACTTTTTCCCTGAGGAAAGGTGGATGATCCTATCCTTGGCACGGATGATTCTACCAGCGAGCCGTTCAAACCATTCTGACAAACCGTCGCGCCTCTTCTCACTGACAGCAATTGAAACGTCGAGCATCGTTTGAACAACGTAATTACCATATCCATCCATCATCATCACATCTAGCGCATCTTTACCTTGCCTACAAAAGAAACTCAACATTCCTCACAACTCGTTATCTGTTTATGATCTACCGCACGCGTTCTACCAAAATGGCTGCTATGTCAGCTGCACATATGTGGAAATAAAATGCTCCAAAACTAATGGAAAACATGAAATAGGACAACAACGAAAGAAAACGCACTGAGCACAAACGATCATTTCACTGATAGGTGTTACGAGATTCAAATAGGGTAGAAACCTTAGCTCGGAAAACGCTTACCAATCTCTAACATATACCTCCTGCAGCTTTAAATTGACTATTTGAGAATGCAACTAGTTGAACTTTCAACGGCCGACCCGGAGGAAAAGCTATCCACCGTTGTTTGGGCTATTATTAGATAACTGACAAGAAATGAGCACTTACGCATCGAGATAGTATCCATCAAATATTTCTCGCATAATCAACCGCAAACTTTTCGGTGACGCATTACGAAGCACAGCTTGGATAACATGCGAGCCATGTTTTGTCTGTGAAAGCACCAAGACGTTTCGACTGCAAATATTCAAGGATTCTCTAGATCAGTACTTCTCGTCCGTTTGGAAAAATGCAGCGGGTCATCGATGCTGCATTCAGCTTAGATCACAGAGAGAATTGCTATGCCCAATATGGACAACAAAAGCAAAATTCATCCATCCAGGGGATCCTGATCGCGTCAGATTAGATGCCCAATTTGCATTCCACCTTATGTGCATATTCCACTATATGCTCAACCAGTTCCATGTCTTCTTCTCATTCTTCACATCACTCTCACAATTAAACAAAAAGCCACTGCATAGTCTTTAGATTAGACGGAAAATTTGCATCAATGACTATGAAGTTATAACCTACGCAACAAGTGAAATTTTTCTTCATATAATGATCAAAAACATTAGGGAGGAAATGTGGGATGGGCAGGAAAAGCAATAAGCAAGTTACCAAACGAAACAAAAACACAAATGCAAGCTACCAACCGGCACAAAAAACTTCCCGGCCCCACCCCAACCGCCAAGTTGAAAAATGGAGAAAATCGCGACAGCTTTGCACGGAACTGTGTTCACAATTACTTCAGAGCAAGAACTACGAATCACGACATTCTTCATTCCTCTGGCAATATAATATTCCCATGTAGATCCGTCCTATATAGCAGTCTTTTCTGCCCAATGGCTTAGATCCGTCCCTATAGCAGTCCTTTCAGCTTGACGAGATCCAAACAATCTCTGCACTTCAACCCCATCCACTCATAACGACTAACATAGGAAAAGACATTCTATCAAAGTGAACCATTGAAAAAACTTCATTCTGGGAATTTTGGGTGCAGATTTATTCTCCTCATCAATGAGTAAGACTGCCTGTAGCAGAAAAAGAGGTCAAGAAATAAGGAATACTTTAACATTTCAGGTTACAATTTGATGTAGAAGGCGTCTTTAACGAGAAAATTGTATAGAGAATTGGATTTGTTCACCACTCTCCGATTTAATCAGCAAAAGAGGACGGCCCGTGTTCTACCTACATGCAAGCTGACGAAGAAGTTTCTATCCCCGGAAAAAGTAATAAATAACTGTTTGCAATGAATATTCGTAAACTAGCTAAAGATTGACCAGCGCGCGAACATGAAAAATTAATTTCAGTTATATTGCACATGAGAAACAAAAGCTCTCACCATCATAACTTACAGATACTAGATAAAGACGATACAAATAAAAACCGAATGATATTAACGATGATCGCATCTGCATATTCGGCAAACTGCTCGTACGCAAGAATCTTCTGCACAACAAAGTTGCCGTATTCGTCTGCCACAACACTCAAGGAGCAGGCGTCTGCAATCGCCCTCAATAGCTTGTTCAAGTAGTCATCGGCTATGCTCGAACGATATTTCTTTGCACCGTCAAACATCACCTTAACAATTACAAAATTGCCAATTAAGATCGATGATGTCTGCCTATCTCGCAGAAAATTTATATACCTAATTACCGGTTCCCACCATCGATCACTCATTCACCCATCAGTAAAAGAATATGCGTACTCAATTAGGTTCACGATTGCAATCAAATTACACAGTTTC